>CM077815.1:10082500-11556250 GCA_039764185.1 Tamarix austromongolica
TTAAAGAACGGTGGGTGTTACTGCCACACTTAACATAAGTCCGGCCTCCTCACCATCCTTATGTCAAGTGCTAAGGCTTAAAACAATTCAAACCAACAAAAGACGAGAGAAGTACAATACATAATCAAGAGTTTTACAAAAGAAAGATTATCCATGACAAATGACTGTTTAGATAATTAAGTAGCTAACCATTTTCATAAAATAACAAAAGAGTACACAAAATTCAACAATGGTTTGCCTTATACTCATCCAGTCCATCAAAGTTATAAGGAAAAGGAAAAAGGGGACGGGGTCCACTCGCTCCCTTAATCTAACTATTCGTTGGGGTGACGCTCCTCATAATCCTTTAACCAATGCATGCCATGGACGTACTCCTCTAAAAAGTGATAGTATCAGTACGACTTCCTCATACTGAGTAAACCACAACACCTCCGGAGAGGTAGCATACTCACGTAGAAATCATCATACAAATATGAAATTCAAATAAAACATATGATCACATGGAAAGCCAAGATTTCATAACACGAATCTACATCACAATTAACATTACGAGTTAGATCAAAATCCCTATCAAAGGCATTTAAAACATGCTTATAATTTCACAACCATTTTAACTTACCAACGGCCATACATTATAGCATAATAGGAAGAATTATTGATATCCCAAACAATCTAACCAAGGTCAAGTCACTCATAATCCAATTATTACAGAAGTATTATGGTGGTTATCTAATCCGGTTATATAATTTATATAAAAATTCTCAAGTGGAATACAATCCCATATCCATGACAATGATCATCAAGGAGGGTGGTATCAAAATAAATCACTCGATTCCAGGGCAAAGCTCGCCAAGGAAGCCACATGACATAACAGTCGTCCATACTAAACCTCAGAACTCAAGTCCTTAAGTATGTGTACTCCCTATAGGGTTTATGGAATACCTATAGAGCAGAATTGAGCCCCTTGACCCAAAGGCCCAAACTATGCACTCAACAGCCAAGTCCAAGGCACGAGATTCCTTTACAACTCAAGTCTTTTTCTTTAAGTAATTAGTGTCTTATGAAATTTCGAGTTATTACTTTTAGAATATTGAGGTTCATAATATTCAACTTAGTCATCAATCTAAAAACCAACGTCACATCCAAAAGACCACGAGGGTCGCAACCATTCCAAGCCAACACGACCGAGGGTTAGGCATCATGCCATAGCCCGAATAATTATTCGATTCAGTTGTTCAAACCAATTATCCAATTATTTCCAAAATTATTTTAAGGCCAACACTTAATTAAAATAGTCCAATTATTCACTTTGGAATAACTTTTTGCCTTAATGACCAAAATACCCCTCAACCTATAACTACCCTATTTTCCTTCATTTTTATTATCAAGTTTACTTATATAGGATATTTGTCATGAAAATGCTAACATAAAATAGCTAATGATACTTTACATACGATAATTTCTTTGGTACTACAAAAGACCATATTATCTCTAACCATTCACCATACATAGTACACATATACACTCCTAGCATGCATATCTAATATCTCATAAATTCATGCAATTTCCATGAATAATGTCAAATACGAATCATGGTATATAAAATTTACATTTTTACCCTAAATATACTCATCTCATTTTACTAGCATAAATCCATATTCGTAATCATTAGAATTCACTCTTTAAATTTTATAATATTACTTAGGCATATAAAAATTTGCATGATAACATATATTAATTTTCACATCATAATATTCATGTAGAAATGAACTACAACATGCTCCTATTTCCCACAAAATACAATAATTTGATAGCTTCAACCTAACATGATTTTTACCCTAGAAAACTAACCTATCATTCTCACATAAAATTCTACCATCTACGAATTAGTTGGATTTACCTTGAGCTAAGAAAATATTAACACCGCGAAGCTTCTTCCACAAATACCTTAGGCGGGGTTGAGATTACCTAGAAATGAATAACACCATTGAAAACTATGAGCATTAATATTTATTCTAATTAAAATAATCAAAAGATAACCTATATGAGCTAATACTTGAAAAACGATTAGGGAAATTAAACAAGGCGACTGGTGCATGAATTTAAGCACCAAACCCACCAAAAGATAGAATACTTACGTTGGGGAAAAATAATGGCTGCTTAGGGAGGTGAGACACAAGGAAAATGATGGGTTATCTTTCGGCTAAATTTCAGTGAAGGAAAGGGGGAGTTTGGGGCTGCAAACCAAAATTTAGTTGCTGGAATTAAGGGAAGGGAAAGAGAGGATTGCAAGGGGAAAATTAGAGGGCTTAAAGGGTGAGGGAAGGAGGGTGTTTGCTTCAGGTTGAGACTTAATAAAAGGAGGGGAAAGAAGGGGGAAGAGGGGTTGTTGTGTGGGTTAGTGGCTAAGGTGCTGCAAGTGAGTTTTTTTGGGGGTGAGGGTATCGAACATACTGGATGGGAAAGGAGGCCTGCAAGGGCAAGTTGAGGCATGGGGAAGGGAATAAAATGGAGGGGTAGATGGCTAGAAAGGTTGAGTAGGTGTGCAGGTTGAGAGGAGGGAAATATAGGGGCTGCAACTTGGTGGATAGCTGGTGTTAGGTGCAACTATGGCTGCAAGTTGCTGGGTGACGTGATGGAGGATGGTTGGGTTGAGGGCTGCGATTTTGCAGGGTGGAGTGGCATGAGAAAGGAGGAAAATTAGGTGGATACATGATTAGAAGATAGAGTAGGGGTGCAGGTTAGGGGAAAGGAAAGGTGAGGGTTGTAACTTGGGGGAAGGGGCTGGGTTTTGAGGGTTTGGGCTGTAGGTTGCCGAGTGGTGTGAGGGAGGGTGGTTGGGACGTGTAGGGGCTGGGGGTGTGGTGTGAGAGGGTGTTATTGCAGAGAGGTAATGAGATGTGTTTGGGGTAGAGGGAAAGCTGCTAAAGGGGAGTGGTTGATGTACAAGAAGGGACACATGCATGGAAAGGAGAAAGGTGGTGATGGGATGCATGGGGAAGGGTCCTTTGCTCGACAGGTTGGGGATTTTTGGCTGGGGTTTAAGTGGGGAAAATGATGGGGGTTTGGTTAGGAATTGATTAGCAAAAGCCTCCCAAAGTACTAGGCTTTCAAGTGTATGGTTATTAGGAAAATAATCCCACTTAAGCAAGGTTTTATTTTCATAAAAAGAGACATGTCACTAGTATTATTATGATCAATATTATTATCATTGTGTTATCACTTCCCTTATTTTATTTTTTTGTAATTATTGCTAACATTATTATTATTCTTACAATCCTTGTTATTGGTATTATTATTAAAAGTGTTATTCATAATAAGATTATTGGTATTACCATCCCTTCTATATTAATTACTCTCTTCTTATTATTGGTATTATTATCGTCATCAATTTTTACCTTCCTCTACTCATTCTTACATTTAATCCGGGTTATTTTCATAACTTAACATTTATGGACTTACTCGAGACAATAAGGCGATCACTTAAAAATAATATTATGGTTTACTTCGCCTACTAATCAAACTTTAAGTCTTGCATATCTAAATTATGGATTAACTAATACGGGGTATTACAATACTTGGGGAATAAAGTATGATGATGAATATGGGATCGATGGGTTGTGAAAAATGGGGTGTTAAAATGATTTGGGTTGTGTGAGGTGGAGTAGGATGGGCCACTTAAGCCTAAATTAGGGTTTCTGGGAAAAATCCTGGAGTAAGGAAATAAGTGGACTTGGAGGTGTGTATTAGTGGACCTTGACCCACATATTTCGGTGTTGGAGTTCTAGTGTGAGTTGGAGTATAGAGGAAAGGTTGTTGGACAAGTTATAAGGTGTAGGGTTCTCACGATATGATACGGATCAATTGGAGGATAAGTGTATAGGGAGTGATTCATGCATGTCTAGAGTGAAAGCTCCTGAATAAGATACTTAAGACATTAATCATTTAAAGTGAAAGATTATTGAGTCAGATCCAACCGATCCACCGGTTAGGAATGGTGGTTAAGGTTCTTACCCTATAAGTGACCGATCCACTGGTGAATAATAGTGGTGTGGACCTGATGTCCCGCAAGTGACTAGCCCACCGGCTATAATAGTGGGGGATCCCGAGCTCAATAAACACAAACAAGAGTTTTGCTAAGACACTTAAAAGATACTAATTACTTACAATGGAACACTATACCAGTAGGAACTGAACTGATCCACGGGTAAGCAATAGTGGTTTGGGTTTTACCTTATAAGTGACCGATCCACCGGCGAATAATAGTGGTGAGGACATGATGTCCCGCAAGTGACCAGCCCACCAGCTAAAATAGTGGGAGGTTCCCGTACTCGCATGGATTTGATAAAAAGTATGGTGTGAATCAATTTCTGATCAGAGATTAATTAAATAATTAATCCGGACTAAATGGGCCTTTATGTATTTACCAGAATGTTTGTACGATATTATGTTATCATAATTATGCTCTTTTATTCTGCTGCATGGTTTATGTGATTTTATGAGTTGGCCTTAATGCATCTGTTACCTTACTCAGTAAGTAGCGTATTGATCACCCTTTTCATGGGTGATTCTCATTCCCACGAGTAGTAGGCCCTTCTGACTTTGTGCAGGTGAGTGAGACATCGGGCGGGGCTGAGTGTTGTGGCTGAATTCACTCTTATCGTTATTTTATTTGCCTTCTGTTATTTCTTTTTGTATTGGATTTATCATTTTTGATTTATTACTTTGTATTGAGTATTTGAGATGAACCTCTTAACTGTTGTATGATTATTTCTCTTTTTGGACATGAATTATAATTATTTTATGCGTACTCTAATTTTTGAATGGGATGCACTCTTGATTTAAGTATTAATTAAAGTTTAACAAAAATTTTTTTTAGTCTTAGCACTTGGTACTAGAACGGCCGGAGTGAACCGGTCTGGTATTAAGTGTGGCGGTAACATTCCCATAATTCACGGGTTTTAATTTAAGTATTTCTATTTTAAGAAAAAAATTAGTGAATTTTGGGGTGTTACAAGTGGGTCTGGGGCCCAAGCACAAGGGGGGAAGACAGGTTGGGGTACCGGCGACCTAAGGGAAGAAACGGAAAAAGAAAGAAAGGAGAAAAGGGAGAAGGAAAAGGAAAAAGGAAAAAGAAAAGGGAAAATGAGACAATTAAAATAATTTAATTTATAAAATAATAAAATGCAATATTTATGGGTAATAAATTTATTTAATAATTTAATTTAATATAATTAAATATATGGGCTTAAAAAGGATAATTTTAGTAAAATAATGGTTTGAAAAAAATTATTTAAATAATAAGAGTATGATAAAATAACAAAATATTTATTTTAATTTATTAAATATCTATATCTAATTTTATATACTCAAAAATTCATAAAATAATTAAATTAAATAGATTTAAGGCTAATTTATCCCAAATAAAAGTTATTTATTAAATTATAGGCTTTTAAAATTTTGGGAGATTATAATGATATTGAGTTGACCTACCAAAAGGATTGGGCTGACATTATTTCAAATGCCTCGAGTTGGAAAATATCACACTTTTTGAGTTGTTGTGTGGTGGCTAATTGTTTGCTTGAGGATCTCGGTGAGATGGGGAAAGAGTTGATCTAATAGGGTGATTTAGATCTCTAAATGAGTACTTTGATGATTACTCCAGTGATGTTGGATGGTATCTGAGTAGGAAAGTTTAGGGATGTTAAGGTTGAGAGGATTCGATAGAATATACAAGATGATCGAGCTGAGGGCTATCAAATTTATAAGGAAGGTATCATTTGTTATAGGGGTCACTGGTATGTACCTTAGAGTTATTTTAATATAAAGTGACAGATTTTAGGGAATGGTCACTATACTTTGTACTTTCTCTAGCTAGGAGGGGATAAGTTGTACAAGGACATCAAGCATATCTACTAGTATCCCTATATGAAGTGAGAGATAGCAAAGTTTGTGTTGAGGTGTATAACATGTCAAAAGGTCAAGATTGAGCAGCATAGACCTATAGGACTGGTCCAACCTTTAGATGTTCTGAGATGGATATGAGACTCCATCTCTATAGGTTTTATGAGTGGGATACCGATAACTCACAATGGGTGTCATACGATATGGGTTGTTATTAAGCGGTTGATTACATCAGCAACTTTTGTGCTAATGAAGTCAACTTGGAGTATAAATCAGTTGGTCAATGCTTATATGAGGTTTGTGGTGAGCAAGCAGAGTACATCTACTGGCATAGTATTTGATTAGGATTTGAGATTCCTTTTACACTCCTAGGGAAAGTTGCAGTAGGTTATAGGCACAAAGTTGAGGATGAATGTTGTGTTTCACACTACTATAGACACGAAGACTAAAAGAAGATTCAGACACTTGAGGAAATTTTATAAACATGTGTTTTGGAATTTTGAGGTAGTTGGGAGGATCATACACATTTGATAGAGTTCTTGTACAATAACATTTATCACACAAGTATAAGGATGGAACCTTTTGAGGTGTTGTATGGGTGCAAGTGTCAGACACCCTTGTGTTGGAGCAACATTAGAGAGACTATTGTACTTGGACCAGATATGAATGAGGAGACTATTTGGTGAGTTTAGTTGATCCAGGACCAGATGAGGGTAACTCAAAGTTAACAGAAGAGCTATGCTGATCAGCGGTGTTATAGTGATGAATTTGAGCTAGGGGCATAGTTTTATTGAGGGTCTCACCAACCAAGAGGGTATAGAGGTTTGGTGGAAAGGGTAAGCTGAGCTGATGTATATTGGTCTTTTTAAGATCATTAATACTTCAATAGGGTCAATAAAGTTTCTTGTGGCTTGGCACTTTCGCTAGACTTTGTCCGAGTTTACAATGTCTTCCATATCTCGTAGTTGAGGAAATACATTGCATATCCTTCCCATGTGATTAAACCCAATGAGATTGAGTCATATGATTCATTCACCTATGAGGAGGTACCCTTCTTGATACCAAGGCACACTTGACTCAAATGAGCTCAGTTCCACTTATGAAGATTCTATGGATCCACCATGGAGAAAAGGAGGAGATATGGGAGATAGAGAAAGATATGTGTGAGTCACATTTTGAGTTTTTCAACACAGGTGTGTTAGGTTTCAAGGTCCTCCCTCTTTAAAGTGGTAGAACCCGGTAGCATAGCATTAACTCTCATTGAATTCACCACCAAGATTGCATTCCTTACATCATCTTTCTCTTCTTACCCAACCTTAACTTGTTAACTTTGGGGATGAAGTTTCTTTTAAGAGGCGTAATGATGTAATGCCTCAAATTTTATCTAATCATAATCCCAATTAATTAATAGGTCAACCAAAACCTAATCTTTACTTTAATTAGTTTATATTTTAAACCAACCATAATTTCGAATGATTGATATTTTAATCTTACCTTAAATCCTTAATCACAATTTTTAAAATTAATCTTAACCACAAAACTCCCCACTTATTTTTCATTTCCCTTTTTATTTCTCATTTTTTTATCCTTTTTTTCTTCTTTTATCCAATTTCCTTTCTCTCCTCTACCTTGTGAGTGCCTTCTTTTTTTCCTTGACCAAACTTCCCCTATTAAGCTCTCTTTATCTCATTTAATGCTCACTTAACTCACTACCTCCCTTCATTACCGCCGAGCACCATAACCTTCAAGCTTCTCCTCATTCTCCTTCCTTTATACCCTATCTGTTGACACCATTCCTCACCATCACAAAACACCAAGCACCACCATTTTTTATAGGAATCAACCACCATTACCATAAAACCCCCAAATTTAGGGAATTAAAAATTTTGTTGTAAAGAGTTAATTATGGAAGCCAAAATACAAACCACAGGGGTGTCACGCTACATCCAACATAAAAGAGGTACACACTATGCGTTACCTATATTAGGCGCAAGAAAAAAGTAAAATTATACCTAAGAATTAGGTATGGAAAGTGCTTAATTCTACTATGATACATGATACAAAACAGAAAGAAGGGAATATGTATACTAAAAACAGAGGATTATGAGGTCATAAAAAGATAGAAATATCTGGGTAACCATACCCTAAACCATTTTGATGAGTTATCACCAAAGTTAAGAACTTTAAAAGTAAGAGACAAAAGTCACCTACAAAACAAGGCAGATTTGATTGTGGGAATGAATAACACACATGAAAAGGATGATTAGTATGTTATGTACTGAATAAGGTAACAATACATTTGAGAAAATGTTACACATAAAACATGAGTTCACAAAAAATAATAAGCATATATGCATGTTAATATAAAATGATGTAAGGCAAATACCGATTATTTATCTCAATTTTATATAAAAAAAATTATTATTTTATTTACGTTGAGTTCAAGGACCCTACTATTCTTAATTTGGTGAAACGGACTAAAGCATCTCTTAGGGACAACCTGAGCTACTATTATCTTTTGGTGGAATGAACCCAATATATAGCAGGGAAATATGCTATTAACCACTTATCTTAAACTAATGGAGCATTCTGAAACACTTCTTAAAGAAAAACACACCTAAGTCACTATTATATTCTAGTGGAATGGATATAATACCTTGGTTCTAACTCATCTAATATTTCACTTTATGTCTTATCCATTAGTAATCATCTCAAAATCATATTATTATTCACATTAAGTTCAAAGCCCCACTATTCTTAATTTAGTGAAATAGACTGATGCAAAATTTAAGGAAAGACATACCTAAGCCACTATTATTGTCATGTGGAACATGCCTATAAAACACCTTAGCCTATCACATGATCTTTCACTTTAAATGATTAATATATTATTCATAATTTGTTATGCCATCATATGGTACTCACATAGATATTCACAACACATAATTAAAACATGTAAAGCACAACCACATAGTTATCAAGGTTGTCCTCAAGGAATAGATCCCTAATTTTCATTAACAACCCTAATTTTACATTATAAGCATAACTTCTTCCATATTTATCATTTATCCCCAATTTTTATCATATATTTATTAAATATTATTATTATCAACATATCTGAAAATCAATGTCTAACTCCGGTATCTTATATATGTGATGACAACGCTATATTTTGAGTTACTATTCGTAACACTTACAAAATCCTAATTTCACATAAGATTCATATAAACACCAACTTTAATATACATTTGTAAAATGCCAATATCAACACCATATCCACAAATCATGCTTTAAATCCAATATTTTATTTGGACTTAGGCCATTCATAAATACTCCAAACCTCGAATATGATATTCTTAGCATATTTTAAATCATTTAACACATTAAAACACCAAAATTTCTACAGTAAATTCATATTGATCAAAATGTCCTTATTTCATAAAAACTTATATATCTAGTATTGTTATTTTTAAATCCTCAATTTATTACATCACCACAAACCTAAAATATACCCATTTAGCACTTAAATTACTTTACTAAACCCATAATGCAATACCATAAATCTTAACTCACCTAGGGTTTATAACATAAGAATTATTGCAATGATATCATATAAGTGTGTGTTTTTTCATCTTACTTACTTTCCATCATATAATACCATATCACCCCATCATACTATTAGCAACATGAAGATTTACAACATAATCATCAACTCATGATAACACACAAATCATACAAAACATTTATAACCAAAACCCTAACTATGACTTGTATCCTTACCGAAAAGGACATTGGTCTCTAAACACGTATATCCTATCCCACCTCCTCCAAAAAACTCCATAAAATCACCTAAGAATAAAAAGGTAAAACATAATTAGAAATCATGGAATAAACTAAGAAAAGATAAGAGAAAGGATTGTGCAAAGAGAAGAAAGCACCAAACCAAATAAAGGTGAGGCTTCAGTGGAAACTTGAGCCAAAATAGATGGAGCAATGGTGGAAGGTGCCAAAGCTAAGGGGGTAGAAACATAAATTTGTGATGTTGCTTAGGGTAGGGGAGTAGTGATAATGGACGTTGCTTGGGGTAGAGGAGTAGTGACAATGGACGTTGCTTAAGGGGACGAAACACAAATGGAGGTTGAAATGTGAGGGATGGTTTCAGCAGTGATGGCTAAATGGTTGCGAGCTGTTTTGGTGGTAGATGCCAAAGGGTTGGGGTAGCAAGGACAAGGAGCACTGATGCTCAAGAGGGAGGGACACATGAAAGGGTTGAAGGTGGTGGGTGAGGAATAGTGGAAATGGTTGAAGAAAATATGGAGGGTTCGGTGGTGATGGATGATGCTAAGGGGTGGTTCTTTTGGTGATAATGGCCAAAGGATTTACTGGTGGCTTTAGCGGAAGTGGTCAGTGTAACAACAAGTAGGGTTTATGCAAGGGAGGGAGTTGTGGCAGAGAGTGGCATTGCTTGGTTGTTGTGGTGTTTTTAGAAACGATGAGAAAGAGGAAAAGGATAAAATAAAAGGCTACATAGTTGCTGCTACTCTTCGATAGAAAATGGAGGGAGGAAAAGGAGGTTGTTGGTGCATTTAATGTGGCTAAGTATATGAGTTAAAAAATCACACACACACACATATGCACACATAAATTGTGTGCACTGGCAAAGAGGAAGAAGGGTGGTGAGGCACAATCATACTAGTTTGTTAACAAAACACATCAATAAAAGGGGTGGGAGGTGATCATGTGATGATGAAGGTAGGCGAGGTAGGGTATGGCATCAAGGAATAGGGGGTATGGTTGGAAAAGTGTTTCACACAAGAAGAAGTGGGAGAAGAAGGAAAAAGATACTAGTCTCGAGGAAAAAGAAGGGAAACGAAAAGGAGAAAAGGGAAAAAATGGGGAAAGATGAGAAGAAAACTAGTTTGGGGTTAGAATTAGATTTAGGTTGAGATAATTTAGATTATGGTATTAGTTTAAATTAATTATCAACCATTTGAGGTTAGATTTAGGCTAAAAATATTAATACTTTAAAATAAAGATTAGGATTAGATTAAGATTTATGGTTAAGAAATTGTGGTAGGGTAGAAATATCAATTTTCTAAGATGAGAATTATGTTAATATATTCATCACTCAGAATTAAGATTCGATAAAATTCGGGGTATTAGGTGTGGCTATAGTCGGCACGCAAGTTAAACCCTCTTATAGTCAATTGTATTATTCGTAAATAAAGGTATTGTTCTCTACCGAAAATTGAGAGGATTTACCTTTATTTAACTAGCTCACGAATAATAAAACAAAAAATTGTGAATAACACAAAAATAAATAGTAAGAAAAATACAATTTTGGGGGTTTTCAAACTGAAAATAAAATAAAATAATAAAATTAAGAGATGAACGTAAATAGGATGAATGTGCTAGGGAAATCGAAATCCACCACTAGGCTAGGTTAAAATATAATAATAATAATAATAATAATAATAATAATAATAATAATAATAATAATAACTTATAAGTCATCTTTTAATCATAAGAAGGAGACTGACCAAGTTGTAAGCTAAAAGCAGGTATATACACTTTATATTACTTCCCTAAACTAAGTAATACGACAAAGCACCGATATTAATTCCTCTTAAATGCTAGTAGTATATTCGCAATAAGAAGCTTCTATATTTAACTAGATTTAAAGCATTAGGCAAAACAAGAAGGATGTTAATCTAAGTACCCAAACTAGTATATCACACATGTCTAGTTGTATTCCTCTCTTTTGACCCACACATATCTAAATGTTCCACTACTCCAGTTAGAATCATAAAACTATTAGGTGAATTGTTATAATTTATACACATAAATTCTAGCATGTTCGTATAGCCATATAGTAAGCATATAATCATACATACTGTCACTATAAGGAACCAGAATAAGGCATGTACCATATAAATCATACTTGACAGAATCATATATATAAATGATAATAATTAAAGTAAAGTCAAAGAACAATCTCATGAAACCAAGAAAAATAATATTATATCTCAACCCAAAATCTAGTGTTTCAATCTATTTCCAAGCAATAAATATTTGGCCAATCATAACAAATAAATAAATTATACAAAAATATATATTAAAATATATATATATATATATCATAAATAGAGAAAGAAATAATTAAAATTAATTATGGATGAAAATTTAGCAATTTATTCAGATGAAAATTGCTAAATTTCATTTGAAATAACTCTTTCGATCTCTTTTTCTCTCTTTCTCTCTCCTCTTGCTTGACTTTCTGTGCCTGTCAAATTTCTTCCTTCTCTCTCTTTTTGGCACTAACTCTCCTCTCTCTTTTTCTTCTTTTCTTCTCTATTCTCTGCCTTTCTTCAGTGGCATCAAACTGTTGCGCCCTACTTTCTCTCTTCTTTCTACCTAGCCTGTTTACTACTCTCTAGGACCTCTTTTTTTTACTCTAAATTATAAACTTCTTTCTACATTAGACCTACTCCCTACACTAAATCCCTCTTCTTCTTCTCTTATCTCTTTTTTTTTCCTTTCTGTGCTAACTTTTCTCCTACGCTAGTCAGACCTACCACCTCTTTTTTTTTCTTTCCTCTACCCTATTCTTTCCTTGCTCGCTCCTTGCTTCTTGTCTGCTCTTCTATCCTCCTTCTTGACTGTCACCCCTCTCTCCCTTTCATAAATTTTTTTCCTGTGCTCTTGACTCCTCGCACCGTCCCTTCTTTTTTTTTTTCCGGGCCTTTGGTCCTTTGGTCCAAAAGGTCAAAAGGACCCATCCCTTTTTTTTTACCTACAAAATAACATCATAAAAAATTAATAAATAATCTTATACTTTTAACTCATTTATTCTATATCATTTTAGCTCAAATAATAAAATATATAAGATTATTATTACTTAAGCACAAAATTATAATTATTATCATATATACTCAAATAAAAGACTAAAACTAAGATTAAAGGGGTAAAAATATGTTAAAATATGTACTCATCAATACCCCCACACTTAGCTTCTTACTTTTCCTCAAGCAATTTATAATTAGAATCGAAGAAAATAAATAAAATAAAACTAATTAGTCACTTTCGTAAGTCTCACGATTGCACTTAGCATGTGCATCAAGCCCTTTAAACTCCTAGGTCACCCTTAGAGGATGAGTTAGGTCCCATGAAGGTTTTGTAGATGATATATCCATAAAATCACACACAATTCAATTAGAAAAAATGAAAGCACACCTAACACCCTTAACCAATGTTGTCTCGGAATCTTTTACTTAACACTAAGATTAGCAATCAACAAAGATTCATCATTGGGAATTTTAAAGGATTAATGGCAATGTATAGTTCACACATAAACATGACATATATGGATAAAGTAATAATATGGATGAAAATTTACCATGCCTTAGTCACATCAAGAACCATCCTTACTATAGATACCCTCCATTTTGTCTTTTCTCTTAGATTCATGGCTATCAATTTATAGGCATGCTTATATATGTGAGATAGTATGATAAAAATAACAAGCAACTCACATATATTAATAAAAAAGGCTCATGTATTTTGTGGATGAAAAATCATAAAGGATATCAAATGCCTATCAAATGGACTGAACTGTATGCTTAACTCTTGTGACTAATCTACATTAGATCAAAGTTTTTCCATCTCAAGAATCAAATATAAATTAATTATAGGTAGTAACGGGTTCAAGATATGGAAAGATACAGAGTATTCTAGGATTGTGGTGCTAAAAGGCCAAGAATTAGTGGAACTCTAATAATCAGCTGAAATATTAACATCCACTCCACATCAATGATGATCAATAATACACCTCAACCTTAATAGCAAATTAGAATAAGGAGAAAAATGTATTTGAACATGAATAAATATTTCTCAAAATCATCTTCATATCTCCCTCGTTCCATTATGTTGTATCATTTTCTTCTTTCTTTTTTTTTTCATTTTCAATTTTTTAAATAAAGAAAATTGATGACAACACAATGAATATATATATTCTATGTCCACTACCCAACATAACCAAATCATTTATCAACATAATTACATATATTTCTATCACATATACAAGCACTCTATGTCCATAATATAATGAATTTATCGCCTTCCATTAGCTCTAAGAAATGGTAAGGATAAGGCCCAAGGGTTATTTAATGTAGTTAATGAAGAAAAATATATGGTCAATATATAGGCTCAAAGGGGCTTCTACAGAGTATACATCTTGCGTATAAAAATTAAGACTCAAACTATTTGGTCATGTGGTGGAAAATCCTAAGTTGCATTTATCATTTTCTCAATCAGAGCATGTTTTGAATATAAGCTTTGACTAGCACAAGAGTAAGTTCTAGTAATATCTAGAGTCCAGTACAAGAGTTATGACAAGTAATTTGATCAAAGCAATTAAATATATATGAGATTTTTAAAGAAAATTTGAATCCAGGACATTAAGATTATTTCATGAGAATTTTCTTAGAAAAGGAAGGTATATACGGCTCAAAACCTTATTATGGAACATGATTAATCTCAATATACCATGTTGAAAATTATAAAATCATAAATGTTCTTGCTCCATTCACATCTAGACATATAGATATGTGTTCCTTATATCGAAATTAGCACGAAAAATATTCACTTACTTTATCTCAATTTTATGATCCTCTTTTAGTTAGAATTCAAGGATATGATCATCATTAACTAGTTAAGGGATACTAAAATTCTAAACACCCCAAAAACTCATAAAAAATATGCATGAATTTTATTTAATATTAACATATTTTTTTTAAATAAAGAAACACTAAAACATGAAAACACTCACACCCCCACACTTAATCACACATTATCCTCAATGTGTATGCATCTAAAGTAACATGTAATTTTAAGTATAGAGAGATAAAATTAATTAATTAATTAATAAAGGGTAGAAAACTCCCTTATCACATTGGGTTCTCTATGAAGCAATGCTTGTTTTTTACATCTTTATCCTGACATGATCTTAGTTTACTTAGTCAAGGTGGGTGCTTCCTATAATTGTACATCTTCAATATTATGCTCTGTGATGCATCACAGTAGGGTTTAAGCCTATGGCCATTGACCATGAATTCATTTCCCATCTTCTTGCTTCTGATATGTATGACACCATGAGGGAAAGCCTGAGTAACAATAAAATGACACACCCATTTAGAACACAACTTACCTGGGAATAAGTGAAGTTGAGAATGTTAAAGTAACACTTTTATCCCACAACAAATAACTTTCCATGAATCATCTTATCATGAAAATCTTTTGTCATCTATTTGTATACCATAGCACTTTCAAATACATCATCCCTTATCTCTTCAAGCTTATGAAGTAGTAGATTCCTATGTGTTCCAACATAGTCTATACTCATGTTCATGTTCTTCACAACTCACCATGCCTTATCTTCATGCTCCACAAATAGATGGCATGCTTTTATATAAACAAGACTAAAGGGATACATGCCTATGGGCATTTTATAGACACTCTTATAAGCCCACAAGGCATCATCTAACCTTTGGCTCCATTTCTTTTTATTTGGGCTCATAATCCTCTCTAGTATCTTCCTGATTTCTTGGTTAGAGACTTTTGCTTGCTCGCTAGTTTGAGGGTGATAGGGTATAGAAACTTTATATGTAACCCCATACTTACATAACAAAGCTTCAATTTTCCTATTGTAAAAGTGCAATCCTCCATCACTGATGATCACTCTAAGCATACCGAACCTTGAAAAGATGTGAGATTGGAGTTAACCTGCAACTATATGAGAACCATTAGTAAGGGTGACAATTGCTTCCACCGATTTCGACACGTAGTCCATAATAAGAATAATACAAATATAGCCCTTATAAGATGGAAATGGACCCATAAAATCAATGCCCCACACATCAAATTTTTCTTCAATTATAATAGAGGTTGAGGGCATTTTATCTTTAGGACCAATGTTACTTGATCTTTGGCACCTGTCACATTTCCTATAATAAGTGTTAGCATCCCTAAATAATATAGGCCAATTAAACCAGTTTTAAGAACCTTGAAGGTGTTATTTTTAGCACCAAAATGTTCTCTAAAATGCAATGTATGACGGTGTGATAAAATATACTCAAATTTGAAATAAGTCACACATCTCCTCATTATATCATTAGTACTAAATTTCTACTAGTGGCGGTCATCCCAAACGTATTGTTATTCCTCCTTTCTAATCTTAGTTCTCATAGATCTTGGCATATTAGTAGGTATCTTATGAGTAACAGAATAGTTCACAATATTAGCAAACCATGGTGTATTTCTCTATATCCCAAAGTGTTGCTCATTCGAGAAATTCTAAATTAACGGTATGGGTTCACCATCTTGAATCATACGTCTCAATTGATCAACTAATATATTCTCACTCCCTTTCTTATCCTTAATATCCATATCAAACTCTTGTAGAAAGAGAACCCACCTTATTAATTGGGATATTACTTCCTTTTTAGATAATAAGTACTTCAACATTACATAGTCTGAAAATTGATAACTTTAGTTCGAAGTAAATATGATCTAAATTTTTCATGAACAAATACCATGGCTAACAATTCTTTCTCAATAGTGGAGTAATTAAACTAAGCATCATTAAGAGTTGTTGAAGCATAATATATGACGTATGGCTTTTTATCCTTTCGTTATCTCAAGATTGCACCAATTGCATAGTCAAAGGTATCACACATGATCTCAAATGGTAAGAATCAATATAGAGGTATCATCATTTTGGTTGTTGTTAGGAGCTTTTTGAGTTCATTGAATGCTTTTTGATACTCCTTACTCCAATCAAAAGACACATCCTTTTGCACAAGGCTTGTCAATAGTCATGCAATGCTAGAGAAGTCCTGTATGAACCACCGATAGAAGCCTATATGTCTAATAAAAGAACACACCTATCTCACATAAGTGGGAGTGGGTAAGTAGCACACAACATATATCTTCACTTTATCAACCTCTAGCCCCTTGGATGAAACAATATGACCAAGTATGATTCCTTGTGTCACCATAAAATGACACTTTTCCCAATTAAATGCAAGGCTAGTTTCTTCACATCGTTTCAAAATTAAAGTAAGATTATTAAGGCTAGAATCAAAAGTATCACTAAAGGCACTAATATCATCCTTAAAAACCTTAATAGTCTTCTCAATGTAATCAAATAAAATACTAACCATACATCTTTAGAATGTAGCTGGGGCATTGCATAGCCCAAAGGGAATGCCTCTATAAGCAAATGTGCCAAATGGACATGTAAAATTTGTCTTCTCTTGATCCTCCTCTGCTATGCAAATTTGGTTGTAGCGGGGGTACCTATTAAGGAAGCAATAATAGGAATAACCAACCAATCTCTCGAGCATTTGATCAATAAATAGTAATGGGAAATGGTCTTTCCTTGTCGTGGCATTTAAATTCCTATTTTTAATGCATATCTAGTGTTTATTCATTGTCCTTTGTGGGACAAGCTTATTCTCCTCGTTCTTCACTATAGTGACCCAAAACCTTTTAGGTGCCACCCATTTAGAATATGGGAATGCGTAGATGAATCCGTAATCTAAAAGCCTGATGATTTCCTTCTTTACTACTTCCATCATAGGAAGATTAAGTATACATTGAGGTTCTCTAGTTGGCTTAGCTCCTTCTTCAAGAATTATTTGGTGAAAATACATGGTAAGACTTATCCCTTTGATATCTACTAACGTCCATTATGAGCTTTAAGGACTTCCAATAGCTTGCTTTCTTGTTCCTCTATTAACTTTAAAGATATGATTACCGGAAGGGTCTTTCTACTTCCTAAGTATACGTACTTCAAATGATCCGGTAATGGCTTGATTACTAAGGTAGTTGCCTAAATCACAGAAGGTATAAGCTAAAGGAATCGAAAAAAGAGGGATCCATACTAATATGAAGGTTTTTCCCTATGTGTGCCACGATATGCACAAGATGTTAAAAGTGCCAAAATGGATGGAGCACAAGATGTTAAATAATGATACTATACCAAACCTCTAATATTTTTTTATCTAGATTTTCCTAAACTCTTTTGTGCCTTATGTATTCCTCTCCCTTGTTAGTCGTAATTCTATTTATTGAGTATCCTTGTGAACATCGACAAAAAATGTTAATACCTTATTTATTGAGTACTCCATTAGTTATAACTCCAATTTTATTTCAAATCTAACACATGTATCTTTAAGAAAAAGATAGAAATACAAGATAAATGGTCAAGAAAATAAGAACCAACTAGGAAAATAAAGAGAATAGAGGAGGGGGTTTCGATTATAGCCAAAACAAAGAGGAGAGGTGTTTTTCAACACTTAAGTAAAACTTAAAGAAAAGAAGAGAGAGAGAGGAGAGAGCACAACGCACTAAGTGATAAAGACCAAAAAAATGAAATAAATAAAGGAATAACAGGACATAAGGGGCTCAGACATAAACTAGGAGGGGAGAGAAGAGTTGACCGCTTGAATGAAATTTTAAGTGTAAGTAAAAAGTGTGCTAGAGTGGGTGAAAGGTGAGGTAAAGTGATTATGGTTAAGATATTACATAAAGGTAAGGAAATGAGTAAGAATTTGATATGATGTGAGGGGAGGTCGGTAGAAAGTCAACAAGGATAAAATGAATGACCCATAAAATCAAAAAAACACAAAAATGCACATAAACATCATATGATCCAACGCCCAAATGAGCCTGAGTAAACCATCGATCGTTTGCTTGGAACCCTTGGTGCTACCAGCTTTAACTTAACATCTAGGTGCCTGGCCCACATGCTCTGATTGATTGCCTAATATTAAAAATCTCGATCTTCTATTTTTAACCTAATTGAACTAATCCATCTTCCATGCCAGCCTAAATACACATAATAAACACATTAAACACATATTATCTACATATTATTTCTATGAGCAAATTTGCATAACATATTAAGTTGTAATTAAATTATTAATTAGAGCTTACAAAAATAGGGCATTATATATATATATATATATATATATATATATACACACACACACACACACATTATCTATCTACATTTAATTACATATAATTTCTAATAGCAATAGTATAGGTATATAAGATCAGTTACAAGATAAGTTACAATGATATTATTATCTAAAATTGATAGCATATTAGTTACCCGAATTCCTCACATTTAATGGTATAATAACATTATTTAACATTGAATATATATATGTATGTATGTATGTATGTATCATCCTTTAAATTGATAATAATATCCTAATTATATACTTTCAAATGTAGAGTGTCATTATTTAAAATCAATAACATAAATTTTTACATTGATAATATAGTGATCAACTATCATAGATTTATCGATAAAATATTTATGCCTAATCTTTTTAGACTATAACATTTATTGCACAATATAATTTTTCTTCAAATATTTGTGAACCTACCACAATTTGTACAATTATCTTAGCTAACTAATTGTTATAAATAAAAATGAATAAAAAATTTGGACCAGATAGGACAATCTAACCAATTCAATCGAATACCGAAAAGTCCACTAGTATAAATTATCCGATTTTAAAATTTGTATATTGATCACAAAAAATGAGGAAACCTAAGAAACTGATTTCACTTGGTAGATCCTAAAATGTCGTCATGTAATACCCTAAAAATTTGTTTAGCCTAATCCCATATCATTAGTGCCCTAATTTAATTTCAATATTAATAAATCCTATATTATCATTAACCTAACTCCTTAATCCTAAAACTTTTATCAAATCCAAAACCTTGACTCGGATAAACCGTAATTCGTAAACCAAAATCAAAACCCGCTGAAATCCCCACTAATCCTAATTACGTTGGTCAATCTAAAATCATCCTAAACTAATCCCCCAACCATTCTCTTTTTCCTTTTCTTTTCTTTCTTTCTCCTCCTCCTCCCGCCAACCTCAAGATACACTTTTGAATTGTTGCAACTTGCACCACCACTTGCACCATCACCCATCACCTTTATCCTTCTTTTTTTCCTTCTCCCATCTCTATAGACCTACACACCCTCATGCGTACCGCCCTATCTCCCTACTTCCTTCTTATCCTTTTTATCCTTCCGCAATACCTACATGCAACCATCACCACCCTTACCCTGCAGCTACTACCCTACCCCTAACCATCCTCTGCAACCATCACCATCATCACCATCACATACCACCCCTGTTCTTTTTCTTCTTCCCTAACTCACAACACAAACACACACACTTCACACTCTCCTTCTTTCTCTTTGGTTTTGCCTCATTTTGCTCATCTTTGTGTCAAACAGCTATTGCCTGAGCCCCCTCTTCCTTCTCCTTTCTTCCTCCTCCTCCTCCTTCTTTCCCTATTTTTGGCATTTGCACTACCCTTTCCACCATCGTGCACTACCTTGGCCACCACTCACCTCCTTTGACCGGTGGATTGACCACCAAGGTCAACCCAACCTTCCACTCACCATCACTATCTATCACCGCCGACCACTACCTCTTTTTTCCTTCTTATTTCCTTAGTTCGTTGCACTTTTACAGAGTGTACGGCCGGTGCACCACCTACTATACGGTCATACAATACTTAAAATCTCCTTTTGCACCGTCGTACAACCCTTGCACTGCTTGGACATACGTGATATTTTCTCTCAGTCTGGTGCTGCACAGCTATGTAACATTTGCATTGTCTGGCCATGCATCTTTTTTTTTTCTCTTGATCAAAAGTTGCACTGCCGTGTAACTTCATTTTTTTGGTCGTGTACCCATATTTTTACCCCCAAACCTTGTCCAAACACCACCAAAATTTAACCATAACTCCACCATACATTCCTCTACACATCTACACACCTCAAGCTCCTATTTAACTATGGTTATTTCTATTTTTACCCTATTTACCTTTATTTCTCCTTCTATTTAACTCTTTGAGCCTCGCCATGAATTTTATTATTTTCATAGGTGGTATTCCCGAAGCTTCGGAGGAAGAAGCCTAGGATTTACGTGCTTAGATCCCAGTGTCCTAGTAGGTAAGGATATTGTTATATGTTTAGGATTTTTGGTATTATTTGCTTGTATGGCTATATGTGTTTTTCATGATATTATTGATATATGATGTAACATGTGTTGATCTTGATATCTTTTGATGATATTAATGTTATGTTGAAAGAAATTAAGAATTGATGAGAAGTACCATTATGTTATTATTTTATTGTGACAATGCCATACTTGTGGAATTATATCTTATGGTATGAAGTATCAGTTTAAGGATATTATGTTATTGAAAGAGAGTAAGAATTTGTAAGAGGTACCATGTGAGAGGCACCATTAGGTTATGATTTGTTTTAATAATGTCATATTTGTGGAATTATATCTTATGGTATGAAAAATGGGCTTAAAGATGTTATGTTATTGAAAGAAAGTAATAATGGGTAAAATGTACCATTATTATTTATTGAAATAAGGTCATATTTGTGGAAATATATCTTACGGTATGAAATATGGGTTGAATGAGTTTGGATAAATGGATTTAAGGATTCTCATGAGGTATGATGGTAAATGGGGGACTTGAAAATAATATGTGTGGAAGGAATAAGATTTTATAAAATAAGGGTTTTTATTTGTGCTTAAGGGTAACTTGGTTATTATGGGATAATAAAGAAATTGATGTGTTAAGAGGATTAAAATATGATAATAATAGTATGAGGAATTATTGGAAGTATTATTGTTATTTGGGGTCCTTAAATGATTTCATGGATAATTTGGGGTAAATCATCCTATAATGATAATACCAATATCTCATGTATAAGATCTAGAGGTTATACAAATTTATGAATACGTTGCTAATATTTAACCTTATAAAGTTATCTATCGGAATTAGTAATCATGTAAATTTCGTGGGAGGTGTTATGATAAATCTATGGAATTTGGGTTTTGGATATTTCTATAATATATCGGGACGAGATTATTAATATATGTGTATAGGAATTAGATTGTACATTTTGGGTATGATACTACTTATGGGATCTTGAGATAATATAATATAAGTTGTGTAGAATAATCAACATGAGAGAATGAATACTAAACGGTGTGTAATTAAGGTTTGAAATGACTTAAGGACTTGGACATATGTTATGCGTATCTTTGTTTTAATGTGTCTTGTGCCTGAGAATAAACCTTGAATAAGATACTAATTATTTAAAGTGAAAGAGCACATGAGTAGGGTCAAGGTGATATACTTTTCTATATATATATATATACATGTATTCCCATTCCACTGGAGAGAATAGTGGCTCAGGAGAATTTTGTCCCGAGAAGATGTTTTTAATCTCCATTCCACCGGAAAGAATATTGGCTCAGGGTGTTGTCCCTGAGAAGAGTTTCAGATTGTTCCACCGATTTAAGAATAGTAGGGTCCTTACTCATCGTGAAATGAAAACGTATCATTATAACCTATGAAAAGATACTAATGATTTAAAGTGGAAGAATACGCGAGTTAGGACCAAGGTAATCTAATTCTCTATATATATATATATGTATTCTCATTCCACTGGGAAGAATAGTGGCTCGGAAGCATTTTATCCTGATAACATGTTTTTAATCTCTATTCCACTGGAAAGAATAGTGTCTTGGGAGAATTTTTTCCCCGAGATGATGTTTTTAATCTCCATTCCACCGGAAAGAATAACGGCTCGAGTGTGTTGTCTCCGAGAAGAGTTTCAGACCATTCCACCAATTTAAGAATGGTGGGATTCTTGCACTCAACGTATGTAAAAGAATGAAAATAGATTATATTTAATAAAAGAATCTGGGCCATTTGCTATCTTATGAGAAGTTTCATATATTTGGTTATCTCACTAATTAACTAATGTGAAAGCATGTGCTATTTGTATCCTTGTTTTGAGAGTATTGTTTCCTTACTCAGTACGTAGTGTACTAACCACCCATTTTATAGGTGCTACTCATTCCCACAAGCAGATCTGTCCAATTTAGCAAGTGATTGATGATTATTAGGTTGATGTGCTTTCCTTAGGTGAACACTAAATGATTTAGTAAAGGGTATGGTTATCCGGATATCTTTATCTCTCTTGGGACTCTTAATCCTCTATTTTTACTATTTATTCTATTCTCTCTATTTCGTATCCTATATCGCAGTGGAATCAAGCATTTTCCACACCTAATTCCTAGGTATAAGGTTACTTTTGCCTTGCACCCGATATAGACTAGACATAAGGAGTGTCTCTTTGATGTTAGATGTGGCGTGACACCCCCTACATTTTGTGTTTTGGCTTCTGCTATTAACTCTTTAAAATGAAATTTTTATGTTCTAAAATTTGGGGGGTGTTACACATCATTTCACTTATGAAGAAAAAATTCAAGGACAGGGGAACCAATCAGACTGAATCATACCAAGGTTGTACCGGTCAATTTTATGAATGAAAATATTTTTTAATCAAAACATAATTGGACTAGTGGGACCATGTACCGGGTTGATTTTCAATTTAATATTTAAAACACTAATAAATAAATGTCAGTATAAACATAATTGGACTAGTGGGACCATGTACCGGGTTGATTTTCAATTTAATATTTAAAACACTAATAAATAAATGTCAGTATATTGTAACTCAAAAGATATAATTTAATGTAAAATTTATAACCCCCATCAATGCTATTTTTATCAAAAGTCATATATGTGTACGTATTTGCTACTGTAATATCCTCGTAAATCGTAATAGCCCCATTTTCATGAATTGAAAATTTGTCTCTTAAAAAGCTTTGTGGAAGCCAAAAATAAAAATACTTACTGCCACATTTAACATAGAAAAGTGTATTCCCTATAACCAATCTATGTCGAAGGCAATGCTAAAAGTATCTCATACCCAGTGATCAAGTGTGGAAAACACTTAATCCCTTATTATTTATCTCTTTTGAATCAGTTTACATATATATAGATTATAATCTAATAATTCTTGATACATTGATCTTTCCTTTCTTTATATTTATATGTATAAAAAATAAGATGAAAATACCTTTCAATTTCTACCGAAACATATTTGTTATATAAGATTTCTTTGACAATACCATAATAAAAAACAAGAGTAAAGAGATAAAAGTAAGAGAGACAAAGGGTTACAAGTTTAGGATAGAGGTATGGATAACTGAGACACTACTCTAACTCAACATACACTCACTGCAAGCATCACATCAGACCATTGAATCAATAATACCTATAAAACAATAAGTGATAATTGCTCATGGAAATGAGGAGTGGCCACTCAAGGGTATTCAGTAGAAAACATACTAAGTAATAGAATCACTTCAATAGATGAGGTATGCATAACACATACAGTCATACAATAGAATAACATAATATCAAATGTAATAATAAGAATTAATACACATACAAAAGATTCCTCATGATACGAAGCAACTTGAAAGAAAAAATGTATTAGAATATATACTTAGGTGATCACACAATTTCAATTACTAAGACACTTTGAAAACAAGAATCCATGAACACACCTAATAACCACTAATTATACAACATTCCTTAAGAACTCTTACACCCATAGGTTGATGAATCGAACATTTATAGAGTAGATATATGCCACTTTAGTTATCATGATAACTCGGATATCTTAGGTACTATAGAAACCCAATAAAATATAAAATTGTTTTGTTTATTGTAACAACCGAGCCACTTTAGGTATTGCAACAATCCATAAAATAAACATACATCTTCCTTGGTAATCATAAATACCAAGCCAATTTGGATACCATAAAAACCTAGAAATAAGCATAATATTACCTGGGTTATCACAACAACTAAGGCACTTCGAGTGCCACAACAATTAGAGAAAAAAACACTAGTAAATCTAGATCTTAACTCAAGTGATCTTCCACTTTAAATATTAATGCAATATTCAAAAATTCTTAGCCAACACTTCATCCCAAATATTTTCACTTAATGTATCACATATCATGATGAACACTTAATCCATCCTACTTCCACTTGTATTACTGCATATCTTTTGAAATTTCACTTATTTCTTCTTAACAAATTCATACCATTGCTTGTTTATTAGTCATGCAATTAGAAGTACACTATTTTTAATTAAATAAAGCATTCCATAAAAAATATATGACGATCAAAAAGACATTTGGGAATCAAACAAGGACAAATGCCAATGCAAAGACTCTGATACCCTTAGGAAACACTATTGTACAAATAACTCATAGAATCACCAATAAGGCTCAATAAGTCACCAAACCATGATCACAGTTAGACTCATTATGTTAAACATAATTAACCCAAATATAAAATTTAAAATTAAAATTTTGGACATAAAGTGGTGATTATAGCTCTAGTATTTTTAACCTCATTTTAAGACATTTTCACTCAATAAATCTAGCTTATATTGACCATGAATACCCCAAAAAAGATGCTTTTTACACTTGTCATACTTCTACCCCAAAAAAACTTATACAACTATAAAATTCCATAATTGAAATTGAAATGACTAAATTATCCTTAATCACCTAAAACACCTCAAAACTTACACAAAACATAACTTAACCTATACACTTCCAAACCCTGACATGTTATTCATCAAAATTTAATTAAGTCACCTAATGAGCACAATAGTACACTTAGATTTTACAAAAAAAAATATTATAATGAAAGTAATGGCATTGTCACTAAAATTACCCAAAATTTCACTTGTTCCAAATCATATCAAAATCACACATAAACTTTTACTCACTATTAGATACATCATGGATTGATTAACATAATTTAAAATCAACCAAAGATATAGCCAAAGGCCAAAAGATAAGGGTTGTCTCATTGATATATTTGTTCAAAATAATTCCCAAAATACTTCAACATATGATGATACATATAACAACATGTTTATTTGAAATAAGTCAAGGAGTACTCATCATGCTCAAAGATACATAAATCCCAACATTTCCTAACATGACGTTTTTTACATGGAAAGATAAAAATGACATATTATGCACGAATGCAAACATTCTAAACTCAACATCATGCATTATATAAAAATAGAATATTATCATGGTAAGAAAATTTAACAAACATCATATGAAACATAAAATTCATAATCTAGAGAAGTGAATAAATTTACCTAAAAACACCAATCTTCAAGCAACTTCTAACATGACCAACTCTTTCACCAAGGAAACAATATATATATGCTTCACCTTTTTTTTTCTAAACCTTACTCCCTACACTTAAATCAAGTGTAGGAAAATTTTGGAGAACAAGGAGGAAAAAGGAAAATGATGTCTTCGTAGGTCTAAAAGATAAGGAAAAAACAAGAATAAGAACACAAAAGGATAGATGATTGGGCAAAGGATGAGGGGTTATAATTTTTTCTAGGTGATGAATCAAGGCTAAAGGCCTTAACCAAACTATATGGGTGGGACAAGAGAAAAGAGAAAGGAGGGAGATTTCATTGGAGGTTATTTGCAAGGCATGGAAGAGGGGGAGTGTAAGAGAAAGAGGGATAGTGGTGTAAGAGTGTAAGAGTTTAAGGTGATGGGATTCTGGCAAGAATTAGGGTTGAATGATAAAGGACAATATCACACCTAATATAAGGGTACGAAGGTGAATTTTGTGATCAAAACTAGCCATGAAAGGGTTAAAATTGAATCAAATAATTTAGGGACAAAAAAAGTATAATAAATAATAATAATGGAAAAATATCAAATAATTCTCAAAAATTAAGAAAAATTAAGATAGTATATGGAATAAATTTAGGAAATTAAATATATTAAAAAAATATTAGAGATAGAAGTTAATTTAGAGTTAAGAGAAATTAAAATAAGTAAGAATGGTTATTTTGCCTAATGATCCGTCGACTGCAAGCAAGGGTTGGTAGACCACAAACAAGCATTGGCCGATCACTAGACCTAGAGGAAAGATGGTTAGTTTTGTCTATATGTTATTTTACCATTGGTTGAGGGAGAAGAGAACTAGAGTTTACAGGAATTGAAGGATAAAATGAGTTGATTTTGGGTAAGGATGTGATGAGTTATAAATGATAAAAGGTTTAAGAAAGGATTAAGAATCTAATCATCTAAATATTAAGGTGAGAAAATTTTGGGTTGTTAAAATCTTAACCTAAAATTATTCAAGATATATTTCTATATAAATAAAATGCTTTTCATTTTGGAAAGAACTTAAAATAAGGTGAAAAAAATGTGTTCCAAGAACACCGGTTGGTTGTTCATACCTAAAATCAATGAAATAATTCATCTCAAGACTCACATTTTCATTCCATATAACTTGCTTATTTTGGAACAATAGTCAAATATAGAACTAGTTGGTTGGTTTGATCAAACCAGTTACCCACAACAGTTTCAAGTATCTTCCCTATTTTAATGAATTTCTTCCTAAAATGTTTGTGAAAAGTTATTATTTTATATTATTATTATATTTAGCCAAAAATTTCCTTAAAATCACTTTTGAGGTGTTTTTCTCACCAACCTACTTCCCTCCCTCTTCATTTCCTTCTTTCCTCTATCTTATGACTTGACTAGCTACAAGGAGGTGGATATTGTTACCCTTGGCCTTATTTGTGTTATATGGCCTTCCATACTTCCTTGCCTAATCATGGTTTATCTTACACATCTATGCCTAAAATTCCACCCTCAAGTCAACTGCTTACCGCTCTTTTCCTTGCTTGTCAACTAAAAAGAACTGAAAGAGGCATTACGTCTTACTTTATACCCTCTCAAAGACATAATTGTGCTCTCAATTTTTTTTACTATCTCTCCTTTAGTAAAAAAAATGTTGGAAGAGTGTTCTTCTTATTTTTTTTCTCCTTCAACTAAGCTCACTTTTTTCTTGTTTTTCTTTTCTTAGTTAATTCTCTCATTATTTTATTTCTTCCTTGTTTTCTCTAAACAAAGAAGGATTAAGGTTTGGAAAAGTTGACATTTTTTGACGATTTCTCCTCTTAGTTATCTAATTTTTTTTAAGGAAGCAGAAAAAAATATGTTTTCCTTCTTTTGACTTCTTAAGATTTATGTGTTGGTTTTTAACAATATTAACTATTTGGGTTATATATTTATTCAAGGTAATTAAATGATCATGGTAGTTCAATGGCCATCAATTTAGGAGTATTTTATTAGTTTTTGCCATAATTTTCTTGTTGAGGTAAGACAACTCTATATTATGATATATCCTAGTGCTACACTAATAACATAGTTGTTTTACCATGTATATGAATGTGTTTTCATTTTAAAGAATGATTTGTGCTTAGGGATGGGAATGAGAAGGATTCAGAGTGGGTACCCCCATACCCATATCTATACCCGATAAGAAAATCCTAGCCGAATTTGTATCCATACCCAAATGAGTATCCACTTACACATCCCTATCCATATCCGCCGGATTTCCATTATCCAGCAGATAACCCATTTATCTATTAATAGATATTATCCAATAGGTAAATCTAATACTTGACAGATAAACCTGTTTAGGGTTAAGCCAAATGATAATTTTAACCTTAATATTATACCATATTTATTTTAAAATCAAAGGTAGAAGGATAATTATATATAAGGTAAGTTGTTAGGGAGATGGGTAAGGGTATAGGTACATGTACAAATACGGATATCCTTTGCCAATATCCATACCCAAACCAGGTAGGTATTTGTTTCCGTCATCCATATCCGTTTAAGTATCAGTTAAATAAAATTAGCCCCTTTTACATTCCTAGTTGTCTTAATATGTTAGTTTTGAGCACATCGATGGACTATATATATGTAGTGGAGATTTAGCCTCAACGCTTGATCTAGGGTAGTTTTTTATTCCATCATTTTTAGTATGTTTATTTGATTCATGATTTCAGCATGATAGTAATGCTTAGCATGATTTATTGAGTTGAGAAGCATGTTGTTCAATTATGACCTTTTTAATGAATTTTGATATGTAAGTATGTCTGTTGTTTGATGAGATATACAAGGATGATTGTGGTGTTTTAATGAGTTAAGCATTTTACATTTGTTTTTATAGTAAGTTTATATGCTAGAAATGGTTGGTTTTAAGTTAGAATTATTCATGTTGAATCATATGTATATTATGTGTTACCCATTAAAACTTGACAATTGGTAATGGGAAAAAAAATTTGTTGTTTAAAAATCAACTACTTTTAGCCTAGCAATCAACTAATAAAGTTAGCTAGAGCTGGCAAAAGTTGACCCGACCCGCCCAACCCGAGCGAAACCCGACCCGTTACGACCCAAAAAATTTAGCAACCCGACCCGACAATGACTCGACCCGTCACTGACCCGATAATAATCAACCCGACCAGACCCGATCCCAACCCACGACCCGTTATTGACCCGACCCGATAGCGACCCGACTCGCAATTGACCCGACCCAATGTTGACCCGACCCGACAATCACCCGATCTGACCCAATATTAACCTGATCAGACATCAAAATATATTATAATAATAATAGTAATAAATTACATATATTTTATTATTCATTTAAAGCTTTTAAAAAATATAGTATTTTATAAATTGTACTTATTTTTCATAATTTTACCCTAGACATTCTTATTTATTAATGATATCTTAATAAGATATATTATTAATAAATAAATAAACCAAAATAAAAAAGACAAACATCCAGTTATAATCCTATAAAATGATTTTCAAAACGTGTTCATTACATCTACTAATCCACCTATTTGAAGAAACTCTTAGTAAAAGAGTATAATAGTATCATTTATTAGTTATCAATTTATCACTTATCACCTACAAAATCCAACAAATAATAACTATACCCCGTATCAAGAGTATCTCACGTTACAACCCTAAATTTAAAGTTTTAGTTATATTTTTTCTTTTAATATTATTAATTTACTTTAAATATAATTTAGTATTCTACGTTCATCAATTTTAAATTTACAATATCTAATTATTTTTTTAATTATAATATTAATATTAATATTTTATATTATTTAATTTTTAATTTATATGAATATATATATAATAGTTAATAATTAATGAAAATATATAAAATTATTATTTAATTTAAATTATGTTTAAAATAAATTATTATATTTTTTACTATAATAATAATAATAATTAATAAAAAGATTACAATAAAAATATAAATATAATAATGTTAATAAAATAAATACATCTAGAGAAATTAATAAGATAAATTATATAGAGAAATGAATATGAAAAAAAGATAGAATAAATGATATAAAAATTATTGGATAAAAAAATAATACTTTTGTAGGTAAATTTTTTTACTGTTAATATTAACCGTGTTATATATATATTCTAACAGTATAAATTGAGCTAAAAATATATTTAAAAGTATCAAAAAATCCACGTACTGCAAGTATGGATCAAGAACTTGAAATTTTTTAAGCACACAAAATTTGTGGGTAAATTTTTTTCCCATAACTACAATTCTAAATTTAAAGTCCCTAAATTTAAATTTAGAATATATTTTTTTTACACCAGATGCTCTAAATAAATATTAAATTGGTCAAACTATTTTTGTTAGTTTTTTTAATTAAAGTATTGGTAAAGTTTATATTTGTGTAAGTTAATACTATATTTGGATCTCTTGAGACTTTAAAAACAAAATTTAGTTTATTCATAACTAAAAATGCAATTAAGATTGTTAATATGTATGAAGGATATTGATAGAAATAAAAGTATAGAAATAAATTAGAAGTCTAAAACGGATTACAAGAAGGATGAAAACTAGCTAGAGTGTGTGTGTATCTATCTATATATATATAGGTATAGCTTATACCTAATCAAGAATCGAAAAATCTAAATGGTTACCATTTGGATGAAGTATATGAAACATGATTTGTTTTAGGAACAATAGCTATAGTTGGTAAAATCGTATTATGTTGGCTAAAAGAGTAGGAGTGATTAAGCACGACTTCTTTACTGGCTTTCCACAGAAATTTAGTTCTGGAAAAGGAGTCCAACTTTTGATTAAGAGACTCATCAACCCAACAATAACTTAACAAAATTAAAAGATCCAAAATAAGAGCATCAATATCAGAATATACCACTTATAAAATTTAACACAACGCCTATAACAGCAATAAAAGAACACCAATAGATCGTAGTTGGCCAACAACATAAATATTATCCAAGTATGATAAATCTACAACATATGGAACAAATGACATGATTGAATAAAAATTAAATTCCTTTCCCACAAAAGCAATCGAATATTTTTACATGTAAAATTTATAAATGTTTAAAGCAATCGAATATAATACTATTAAAACTTATAAATATCTTTATTATTTACCTTTGTAAAAATAAAACACATATAATACTCTTATTTCATTTATCTTTACTAGTGATCTTATGATTATATTGTATCTAATATTTACAACGTAATAAATGATAATTATACATTGTGAATTCTTGTTATGCTCACATTTATTTTATAAAATTATATTTTTTTTAAGTAATCAAATATTTTAAGTAATCAATTAAATATAATATATGATAAACATCTAATATTTTTACATGTAAAATTTATAAATGTTTAAAGCAATCAAATATAATACTATCAAAACTTATAAATATCTTTATTATTTACCTTTGTAAAAATAAAATACATATAATATTCTTATTTTATCTATCTTTACTAGTGATCTTATGATTGTATTGTATCTAGTATATACAATGTAATAAATGATAATTATACATTGTATATTCTTGTTATACTCACCTTTATTTTATAAAATTATATTTTTTAAGTAATAAAATATTTTAAGTAATCAATTAAATATAATATATGATAAACATCTAATATTTTTACTTTTAAAGTTTATAAATGTTTAAAGAAATCAAATATAATATAATTAAAACTTATACATATCTTTATTATTTACCTTTGTAAAAATAAAACACATATAATACTCTTATTTCATTTATCTTTACTAGTGATCTTATGATTGTGTTGTATCTAGTATATACAATGTAATAAATGATAATTATACATTGTATATTCTTGTTATACTCACCTTTATTTTATAAAATTATCTTTTTTTAAGTAATCAAATATTTTAAGTAATCAATTAAATATTTTATACAATAAACATCTAATATTTTTACATATAAAATTTATAAATGTTTAAAGCAATCAAATATAATACTATCAAAACTTATAAATATCTTTATTATTTACCTTTATAAAAATAAAACACATATAATATTATTATTTTATCTATCTTTACTAGTGATCTTATGATTGTATTGTATCTAGTATATACAATGTAATAAATGATAATTATACATTGTATATTCTTGTTATACTCACCTTTATTTTATAAAATTATATTTTTTTAAGTAATCAAATATTTTAAGTAATCAATTAAATATAATATATGATAAACAACTAATATTTTTACTTTTAAAGTTTATAAATGTTTAAAGAAATCAAATATAATATAATTAAAACTTATACATATCTTTATTATTTACCTTTGTAAAAATAAAACACATATAATATTCTTATTTCATTTATCTTTACTAGTAATCTTATAATTGTATTGTATCTAATACTTACATTGTTATAAATGATAATTATACATTATATATTCTTGTTATACTCACCTTTATTTTATAAAATTATCTTTTTTTAAGTAATTAAATATTTTAAGTTATCAAATAAATTATAATCAATGATAAATATCTTTGTTTGATTCAAAGCGCAATATTTTTTATTATTAAAATTTATAAATATCTTTACTATTTATTTGTGAAAATAAAGCGCATTTAATATTTTTAATTCTTTTATCTGCAATATTAATCTTATGATTGTCTGTCTCTAATATTTATGATTTATGAAATGATAATTACTTAGGCTCGAATATGAGTAAACCCGTCAAAACTCGACCCATTAAGTTAACCCGTAACTAATTGAATTCAACCCGTCAAATTGTATGAAATGAGTCAAATGACCCCACCTATCAATTTAACTCGAAACAACTCGAACATAACTAGCTCGTCATATTGATATTATATTATTACATGAAAATATGAAATGACCTGAACCGGCTGAAGCCACCTACTCACGTGAACTAGAAAATGACCCAAAACCAACCCGACCCTAGTCACCCTACCACCAGTCAAGTTAACCCGAAATTATCCGAATCCGAGTTTTCTTAACTCGAATAGCCGGACCTAACCTGACCCGACAAATTAACCCGAAATGACCCGGAATCGAAATGACCCGACCCGCAACCGACCCGACCCGATAAATTAACCCGAAATGACCCGACCCGTAATGACCCGACCCGACCCGTTAATGACCCGACCCGACCCGCCAAATTGACTGACCCGAAATGACCCGACCCGACCCGCAATAGTCAAATGACCCGCTATGACCCGACCCGTTAATGACCCGACCAGCTATGACCTGACCCGAACCCGACCCGATTGCCACCTCTAAAGTTAGCCTTTTCTATTATTGCTTTTAACCCTCCATCATTCAACTAGCGAAAGGCTTAACTAGTCAACTAGTCTAACTAAGGTTGCAAATGATTTGAGTCAGTTCGATATTCAGTTCGGCTCGGCTCTTTCAAAGATAAGTTTAGCTCATTTGTTTATTTAAATGAGCCAAGCTTGAAAAAAGTGAGGCTTGGTTCATGCTATGGCTTTGGCTCATGAGTTCGACTTGTTAAAAGCTCATCTGAACTTGTTTGTTTATTTAAATGAGGCGAGCTCGAGCCCAGGGATATTCAACTCAACTTGGCTTGGCTCATTTACAACCCTAAGTCTAACTAATCAACTAGTTACCCTTAAACCAATTTGCTAGTTTGTATAATTTATTTTGATTTGTGTGTTATTAATATGGCTTGTGGAATTAGTTAACTGATCCCCTTGGACATTATGTTATACTTTAAAGTTTGATCTTTGTGGTTTGAACAAGCTTTGACTTTAGTCTTTAACTTTAATTGATGATATTAACCTTAGATATTTGAATTTAGGAAAAAAAATATTAAAAGCTTTGACACCAACCTTTTTGATATGAATTCGATGTCTTGGTTTGTGCTTGGTGTCATCCTTATAAAATTGCTTGGATTTCTTAGTTTATTATTGGTGTCATTACTTTAAACATCTATTGGGAATCATATGGGGAATCGGTTATGTTTTGTGTTATTAGGGATGTAAATGAGGTGGATTTGGGGTGGTTATGTCCATACCCATATCTGTACCCAATAAAAAAAAATCATATCCAAATTCATACCCTTACCCACATGGGTATCCACTAATACATCCATATTTGTATCAGTTAGATATCCGCTATCCAATAGATAACTTATTTACCCATTAATGGATATTACCTAACAGACAAATCCATTACTCAAAGGATAAAGCCATTTAGGATTAAGCTAAATGATAGTCTCACCCTTAATATTATATATGGTTATCCTAAAACTAAGTGTAAAAATATAATTATATATCGAGTAAATGGGTATGGGTACAAGTACAAGTACAGATATGGGTACCCCTTACTCGTATCCATATCCGAACTTGGCTGATATAATCTTTCATTCTCCATATCCATATTCATATCCATTTATCCACATATTTTTAAGTATAAGTCATAACAAATTGGTCCAGTTTACATTCTTATGTGTTATCATTAGTAAGCACTGAAAATGGTAATAAGAGTTTGTTTGAGTCTATATTCTTTAACTTTCAAAGTAGTTAGTCAAGAGTTAGTGGGGGGATCACCCTCATGGTATTTACATTTTTCACTCAATACCTTTCTAGATCTACAGGGTTACAAATTTTAGAAAGTATACACATATTTAAGGATAGGGATTTAATATATTGACAAACAAGCATAACATCAGTGGTTAAGTCAGGCGGGTGTTGTAATACCCAAAATCTTTATTTTAGGATTTAAAAATAAAATAAAGATTATTGGATAAGGTTTAATTATATATGTCATTCTAATAAAATAATTATTATTATTATGGCCATAAAAGATGAAAAATGATGTACGGATCTAATTAGTGGAGGCTAGAATTATTTTCTAAACTAAAACAAATTATAAATAACTCATGATAATAATTTATAAATCAATAAAAATTTATTTTATTATTATTACTAATTTTAATCATTCCTAAAATTCAAAAAAAAATGTCAAACCATCCTAACACCTCATTTTTTCCTTTTTTATTTTTCTCTTTTTCTTCCTTTTCTTTCTCCTTTCTTTTTTTTCCTTTCCCCTTCCCTCGGTCAGCTGGGCTACACCCAACAATGACCCACTCTCCCCTTCCCCCTCCTTTATTCCTTTCTACCCCGGCCTAATTGAAATGCCCTAGAATTATTTATTTTAAGATATATTATTAAAATAAGGATTTATTGGGAAATTAATTTAATTTCTTATTTTATATAGAATAAGAGGGATTTATTTAGGGAAAATTAATAAGAAAGTATAAATATTTTTTTAAAGAAAAAATTGGGCTTTTTGTTAATTAAAAAGGAATTTAGAAGAAATATTTTTAAAGGCCCTAAATTAGTCTAAAAAGGAGGTTTAATATTTTTATTTAAATATATTTTTGTTTTAAATACCCAAAATATTCTAAATATCTTATGTAAACCCAAAATCCTTAAATTTTCCTTTTTCCTTTTTCTTTCTTCCTTTCTTCTTTTTTTTTTCTTTTCCTCCTGCCGGATTTAGGCTTGCGCAGCCCAATTCTTCCCCTTCTCTTTCCTTCTCCCGCGACCCAGCTCCGTTCCCTTTAGGTGTGTGTCCAAATGCAGCGTTTTGAAGCCGTTACCGCTGAGACGTCGCATCTCATTTAAGAGGCTTATAACCGTGCCAAACCAGCCCGGTTCCCCTCCTTTCCTTTTCTTTCTCGGCCGCCGGTTCACCTCTCCCTCCCTCCTTCCTTCTCTCTCCCCCGTCGTCGAAGCCTGCAACTCCCACCCCCGAAAATGGCGCCGCCAGCCACGAGGACTTTGACCGGCCGTTTCTCCCTTTATTTTCTCCCTCTTGACTCGTCCATTAGCTTGGCATGATCGGTTATCCTCAACTCCCTCTCTTTCTCTCTCTATTTTCTCTCAAAGTATCGAATCCAACCAAATCCTTTGCCGGCCGATTACCGCCTCTGGATGCCCCAAAACCTACATAGGACACCCTCTTGCCGACCCCCAAAACCCTAATATCCCCTCTAACCTCTATAAATAGCCTCGATTGGAGTGTGTTCGAAACTTTCCCTCGCCGAAACCCTAATAGCTGACCTTGCGCCACCTTGACTTCAGACGAACTTACTTCCGCCGATAGCTAACCTCACCGCCACCGCTCCATCCCAAATTCTTCCTTGCAATTTCCTCTATCTAACTAAGCTCTCTACATCCTTCAATTCTTCTCGCATGAGTCGTCATAGCTGTGCGAAATCTCCTACCTATCTCACCAAAACCTGTACCCCGCAACCTTTAAGCCATCGTCTGCCGCCACTACCGCCACTTTTTTTGCCTTCTGCACCACCCAAAAACTCCCTCTAATTCTCCTCCACCGAACCATAACCTTATTTTCTCTTTTCCCCCTTCTCTTTCCCTCTTAGACTCCTTTCCGACCGTTTTACCAACAAATAATAGTAGCTAGGCGCGTTTTGTTCTGGAATAGTATTTTTGATCTACCGAATATAATAGTGGAGGATCCCAAACTCAATAAACCAAACTTTGGATGATAATAAATCATGGGAATACACTAATCACTTATAGTGGAATACCACGTGGGTCGGGGCCAAACCGATCCACCGACGATAATAATGGCTAGGAGCATTTTGCCATGGAGACCGTTCCACTAGAATATAATAGTGGACATGTGTGTTCTGCCCTAGAGTAGTATTTTCGATGCAACGGCTATAATAGTGAAGTTCTCGTACTCACATGGATATAATTTGAGAGATGTGTAAAGATAGAACTAATGGCTTAAATTCAAATAGTGGTGATTAATCTAATTACCTTACTACTTGCATTATCTTCCTTTTTATATGATATGCCCTATCTTAGTTATCTGGTTACCTTACTTGGTACGTAGCATAATAATCACTCCTATCATGGGTGTTGCTTATTCCCATGAGCAATGACCCCTCCTAAGTCTGTGTAGGTAGGAGATGATGCCCTTGCTGACTTTGATGCATATGATGAATTGGTTAGGGTAGAGTGATGATCTGATGTACCTAGAGTGGGGCCAAAGAAGGTGTTCTTCGGACTTGTTATTTTCTATTATTTCTACCGATTTTATTCCTTCATAGCAGGGCATCATTTTGTACTTTATTTCAGTTATGTATTAACCTTAACATCTGTGTACTCTAGTTTTATTACTTAATGTTGAACTGTTATGGTTTTTAATCATCCTTGTTAATGATCTTGTACTTTTAGCCTTGTGATTATTATGAGACTGATCAGGGATCAATTTTGTACTGATCACAATGGTAGCACCTTCCATTTTTAGCGCATGAACTTCTATATCAAACAAAAAAATTTAATTGTAAATTTTTTGGGTGTTATAGGTGTAGATCCCTATATAAATCCCTCTTAACACTTCATATGACCATTTTTGGTGGGTGTGGCATTCCATTTTGTATTTGGTTTAATTACTTTAAAATACCTAGTTGGATGTTGGATGTTGTCGTTGCTTTTGTTTATGGTGGAGAATTAGGTGTGGTTGTTTGAATATCTTAACAATTAGATTCTATGGTTGTTCAAATAATTGGTATGGCAATAGTATGGATTATCCTTAGTTGAGATGAACCACTTTATTCTATATTGTTGTTAAGCCATTTTTATGTATCTTTAAGCATATTTCTTATGTCATCTTATAGCATAACATCTACTTGTTGCATGAACCATTTTCATGTCATGAGATGGGCTTGTTTTACTCAATACTTTACCATACTAATACTACCTTATTATAGTCATTGTGTTGATCTAATTTTTTTTTTCAAGTAGTAGACGAAGATTTGCAAGAATATGACTCTTAACTGAAGTATAAGATGACATAGGACTCTACACAAGCTTTAGTTGGGGAGTTATCTATTGTACATGAGAATTAGGTTAACTAATATATATAATTATTTTGCCTTTGTTTGGGGAACCTTTTGTATCTTTAAATTATTTAAAATCCTGGTTTAATCTCTTGTATTTTGGAGTTACATTTTAATTTATAAATTATTATTTATCATAATATTTAGTTCTCTCTAAGATATTCCACATGTTGGTTTAAATATTTTCTATTACATTAAATACAAGTTAGGTGAGTGATTGCACATATCTTATGTTTAGCACAACAATAACAACCCTTGTTTGGTTTTATTTGTTTCCCCATTGTCTTAAAAAAATAGTTAAAAATATTTAAAGTATTACAACTATAGTCTAAGAAAAAAAAGGCATTACAATTCAGTGGTATAGTGAATCAAATAATTCGGTCAAATATAATTTTGTACGAGAACAAATTAAATTTTTTTTAAGAAAAGGTAAAGATATTTTCTAAATCTTTAAAGTAATGGAGGCCCCATTTGGTAAAATATGTTGTCCTTCAAGGTGTACACAATTTTATTCTAGGTTAATTATACTAGAAAAAGCACCTTTGTCATCCAAGAAATTTTTGAATATCAACAAGTATACAAAAATAATTGGTAAGTGAAATAAATATCCATTAATCATTAAATAAATCTATAGTGATCAACAACTAATATCTTACCATTATCATAGGCCAATCTCAATTTTACTTTTCAAACTTTTATTAAAACTATCTAATTGTATACTTTTGTAAATGAATTTTATTTTAATAATTAATATAATAATAATTATTAATCAAATTAAATTTTTATTTAACCATTAAACTAAAGCCTAAAATACACCCTACCCTATATCAACAGTGTTGTACAAAAATAGGGATGGAAAAAAACGAAAACGTCATTTTTTTAAATTGAGAAAATAGAAATAGCGCACACACACTCACACAAACACTCTCTCTATATATATACACACCTTTTAAAAAATAGACCACTTTTATTAAATTCAAGAGAAGAAAATTTTAAAAAAATTAAACCACTATCTACTTTAGTTGATGTAAATCATTAATAATTTTAAAAAAAATTAATTGAATGTTTTCGGTATCAATTTGGATATTAAAAATTTTTTGAGATAAAAAATATGGACATAATATTTTCAAAACAAAAAACAATACCTCATTGACTTTTCGTGGTTGGTCAAAACCTTAATTGCAGCCTATCAATCGTTTTGCACCCACATATCCCCTCCTGCGACCTAAAATTTGCACGGTTCTTGGCGATAATATGCTTGCAATACTTTCTGTTATTATTACTACTACTTCTGCTCAAAATATGGGCTTGCACAGAGTCGGAGCCACATCTAGTTCACGTAAATGAAATAGAATTCATTACGACAATTATCATGGGTGAAAATTAAAGATATAACCTCCATATCATTAATTTATTCTCTGCATAATTAAAATATCAACATTATTGCTCACTTATTTAACTTTTTTTATTCCTATAAATTTAAGACCCTTACTTTTCAAAGGCCCTAAAGCTATACCAACTTTTGATACATTCAGGAACAACCATACTAAGGGTCTTAAAATTTTAATACATATTTATATTTAGGTATTAAAATGATATGACAAGTTAAAAATAGATAAAATTAAAATAGCTATATATACTAATTTTATACTACCATACTGGTTGTTGAACAAATCAGATAATATCCTAATTAATCAAATTCTTACTTCACAGTAATATATTAAAATAGAAATGAATTTGATCGAGTTGTTTATATCAAGTCTTTGTTTAGATTTTTCATGTAAGATTACTTTTGACTAGATATAAATTTAATTTTTTAATTGTTTCAATAATCATTGCAAGCAGATCTTTGATTTATTACACTAAGACATGAATTTAGTACTACTCAAAATACTAAAGAGTTAAAAACTAAGGATCAAGACTATCCTATTTCAGCCGCTCAGGAATAAAGTTTAAAAAAAAAACTAGAAAAAAATATCCACTTCCAACAATCAATGTTTTATGCAATGATTATCACCAATTCTCTCCTGTAGATCTAACTGTCATTACAAAATTCTCTCTTGAAATAAAGTATTACGCTCATCCCACAATGCTAATAACGTAGTATTAGGATTACAGCCTTTCATTACCCCATAGCCTCTAACACAAAACCCCTCCTTCAGTATGACTACTATTCCCTCAAAGAAGAAAAACATAATAATAATAATGAAAAAGAAGAAGAAGAGGGAAAGACAGAATAAAGAACAGGAAGTGCAAAATTAGATAATAGCAGCAGTCAAAATGAACGACTAACAAACTCGACAAAGCAGTGCCAACTATATAGAGCCGATCAACTAATAGCCGACAGGTTTATGCGACACAAGGGAGTACATTCCCAGGTAGGCATCACACTAGGTCATACTTCTGGCCGCTTTCAGGTTGACCATGCACTCAACTTGAACCGAGTTCAACTGTTTATCCATCACCCGCAGGATGTCCCTTATAATCAGAATGATATCAACAGTGTCGCAAGTAGTTTTGTCACAGCCAAGCCTCAGATACACCTTACTGACATTTGCACACCGACTTGTTCCAGCCACTAAGGCAAGATCATGATTGACTGACATAAAGTACTGGCACCAGTCCAGCCAATTTTCCATCCCTACCTGGACGCTTCTTCCGCACCTACAATCGTATCACAACTTTTAGCGGCCAATCCTATGGCTAAAAGAGAAGTAGATTGACAATTTAATATTTATCACCAAAAAGGCTACTCGCGTACTCGAGATGAATCAAAAATTTGTTGCGCCGCTGATGAGTCAAGGAAATCAGAGATGAACTCAATATAAACAAAGTTAAATGAGTATATTAACCACCACATGGCTCCAACAGATTATGGTAAGCTCACCACGGTCTCAAGTCTCACACATGCAATACTGGCAATCCAGCATCAGAACTTGAACAACAAAGCCTACCTTGCCAAGTGCCAACATCAACATGACTCAACATGGGACACCGCATATTCCTTGGCTGGACCATTAGGTCAACTACATCTTGATTGAAAGCACATTAGATATAGCCAAGAAAGCCAATCAAAACCTGATCCACCTCTTCAGCTGATCACTTTTCAGGATTATTGGAATCCAGAAATGATTGCTACAAGTTTATGATATAATAGCAATAGCAACGATCAAAGAATTCCTAACAAGTGATAAGAAATGCAGGAAGAAACACCAAGCAAGAAAATTGAACAAGTTAACCAGAGTTCATCACAGCAATCTTTTCAGTTCCTCTAAACGTATACAATCTCTTAACACTTAATTTCATAGTAATACTGGATACTGACATCACATAAATCCAACCAAGAGAAAAGGAAAAACAAACAAACAAAATGAAATGACACAGCATTACAAGAGATCGAGCATGGAATGTGATGAAAACGTATAAGGGATACAATTATTAACCTAGTTATCACGAAAACACTTATCATGCATCAACCTTTACATAGAATGTTAAAAAGGAAAGGTATTGACTCCAAGGTTATGATAGGCCCATAATCAAATATACTTACGTCCGGAGGAATAAAAGGGCTGGATAGTGGGGGTTAGACGGGCAAAATAGTTATAGCAGGGGTTTTTTGGTCTTTTAGCAGAGCACGTAGCTGAGGAGTCTGTTAGGACCTATTTGCTGAGTCTGTTAGGACCTATTCGCTGAGTCATATTCTTCTGTTATTGTACATCAGGAGTCGGGGAGTCTGGGATATTTAAAAGGAGGGAAGTGAACGAAGGGAGGGAGGAAAAAAGGTGGACTGTAAACAGGAGGGGCCAGGACCTCGAATATCTGGCAGAACTATTTCTTCGATATCAATATTATCATCTCTATTCCATTCCATATCTCTGTTTTCTATTGTTTAATTCCTTTCAGAATATCTGTGAGTTAGAGGGAGTGTCTAGTAGCAGTGAATCTGCTACCATTTGGTATCAGAGCCGTGCGTGATCGGGACAAATGGCACAGAAGAAGATGGAAGCAATGGAAGAACGAATGGGAACTCTGGAGGAGAGACTGACTGTGATACAGGAAGAGTGGCAGCATGAAGTGGATGGCATCAAAGGGGACACACAGAAGATCCCACAGCTCGAAAGAACCCTGATGGAGGTAATGGGCAGATTAGACCAGCTGATTAGGCAAGGAGATCGAGCTATGACTCCATCCAATTCACGGAAGGAGAAGGAGGACGAACGAGAGGTCATGAATACAGGACCAGCCGCAACCCACACCATAGAACAAGGGGCCCCACGGGTGGAGTACCGCCCTGTTCGCCAATTGGAGCTTCCAATCTTCAGTGGTTCAGACCCGGATGGATGGCTGTTCCGCGCGGAAAGATATTTTAATCTGAACCAGCTCACAGAGGATGAGAGGCTAGAATTGGTACCAGTGGCTATGGAGGGGAAGGCTCTCGCCTGGTTTCAATATGTGGAAGAAGGGAGACGGTTCCCGACCTGGAGAAATTTCAAGGAGGCATTCCTTACCCGATTCCGACCGAAGCATGAAGGATCTCTCTGCGAAAAATTCTTGGCTATACGTCAAGATACTTCAGTGGAGGAGTACCTGGAGGTGTTTGAGTCGCTGGCTGCCCCGTTGCAAGCACGATTAACAAAGGAAGTGCTCATCAGCACTTTCCTGAACGGGCTAAAACCAGCGGTGCGGGCTGAGGTTCGAATGATGCGGCCCAATGGGTTAGCTGAGATAATGGAGTCGGCCCAAATGGTGGAAGATAAAAATCGAGTCGTCCAGACAGGGGGAAATGGTTTAAGTGGACTCGAGGAGATGGGATCCAGGCTGAGGTTACCGGGTCGGGGAAATTCGAACCCAGGAAGTACCTACTCAACTTCGCCCAGCACTGGACCGACCAAACCGGTGGTCGCGAACTCAGCCCCGAGGTTCTCACCACCCAGTACCAACAACGCACCTCGCCTTGAAGAATCGCAAGCTAGCAGGAGAACTCCAGGAATCAGGCGACTTCCAGATGCTGAGCTGCTGCGCCGACGGGAGAAGGGGCTTTGTTTTCGGTGTGAAGAAAGGTACTCGCCTGGCCATGTCTGTAAGAATCGCATGCTCCACCTGCTGCTGGTGGACGATACGGTTGAGCTGGACGAAGGAGAAGCAGACGCACCCATGGAAGCGACTGAAGTTAGGGCGGAGGTCAAGGGCGAGGTAGAGCTATCCATGAATTCAGTCGTGGGACTCACTACCCCTAGAACCATGAAGCTGAGAGGGACGATTCAGGAGGAGGCGGTAATTGTTTTGATCGACTGCGGCGCTATGCACAACTTCATTGCAGCCGAATTGGTGAAGAGGCTGGGACTTCCTATAACGGAAACAGCCTCGTATGGAGTACTTATGGGGACCGGAAATTCTGTCCAGACACAAGGAATATGCAAGGGAGTTCGGCTATCACTACCGGAGGTGGAGGTGATTGAAGACTTTCTGCCCCTTCAGTTAGGAAGTGCAGATGCCATATTAGGAATGCAATGGTTGGAAAAATTGGGTATGATGCAGATCAACTGGAGGAACCTACTGATGAAATTTACGGTGAATAGGACAGCAGTCACTCTACGGGGAGATGCTGATTTGTGCAAAACTCAGGTCTCCCTTAAATCCTTAATTCGAACGGTATGCCAAGGGGGACAGGGAATTTTACTCGAATGTTGTGCACTTGCGTCCAATTTCTGCTCAGAACAGGCACCGGCTGATATACCCCTCCCACTACAGGAGGTAGTGCAGAGCTTTCCGGAGGTAACAAGGAAACCGTGAGGACTTCCCCCCCAACGCAGATTGGACCACAGAATTCCAATGATCCCTGGTACTGGACCAATAAGTGTGAGGCCCTACCGGTACCCTCAAGTGCAGAAAAATGAGATTGAACGTCTAGTGGGTGAGATGCTGGCAGCCGGGGTGATTAGACCCAGCCACAGCCCTTTCTCAAGCCCAGTGCTACTAGTCAGGAAGAAAGACAACAGTTGACGGTTCTGTGTTGACTACAGAGCCCTGAACAAGGTGACAATCCCTGATAAATTTCCCATACCTATGATTGATGAATTGCTTGATGAGCTGCATGGGGCCTCTGTGTTCTCCAAGTTGGATTTAAAGTCGGGATACCACCAAATCAGAGTAAACCCCGAGGATGTTCCAAAGACTGCTTTCCGAACACATGAAGGGCACTATGAATTTCTGGTAACGCCGTTCGGACTGACTAATGCACCAGCTACTTTTCAAGCTTTGATGAATGATGTATTTAAACCCTTCCTCCGTAAGTTTGTATTGGTATTTTTTGACGACATATTGGTGTATAGCAAAGACATGGAAAGTCATGCCAAACACTTAACAGTAGTGTTTGAAGTATTGCGTACTAATACTCTAACAGTGAACATAAAAAAATGTGCATTTGGACAGTTGGAACTGGAGTACTTGGGTCACATAATCTCTGCTGAAGGGGTGGTGGCTAACCCATCTAAACTCAATTGTATGAAGAACTGGCCGGTACCAAAAACATTGAAGGAGCTGCAGGGATTCTTGGGTTTGACAGGATATTACAGGAAATTTGTGAAGCACTACGGGCACATAGTAGCTCCTCTCACAGCTCGATTAAAAAAAGATAGTTTCGGGTGGAATGTTGAGGCTCAGGAAGCATTTGATAAACTCAAGCAGGCTATGTCATCAGTACCAGTTTTGGGGCTACCCGATTTTCGGGAACCCTTTGTGATAGAAACGGATGCCTCGGGAATTGGTGTTGGAGCAGTGCTGATGCAGAAACAGCGTCCAATCGCCTATTTCAGCCAAGCCTTAGGCCAGCGAGCGCGTCTGAAGTCCGTATACGAAAGAGAATTAATGGCAGTAGTGTTGGCCATCCAGCGATGGCGACACTATCTTATGGGACAGAGATTTACAGTGAGGACTGATCAAAAGAGCCTAAAATACTTGTTGGAGCAGCGAGTAATACCCGAAGAGCATCTCAGATGGATTACAAAGTTGTGGAGTTACAACTTTACTATTGAATACAAACCCGGAGGGCAGAATAAGGCTGCAGACGCACTATCCAAGAGGGAATCAGAAGCTGACTGTGCTGCTCTCTCTGCTGTGTGGATAAAGGATTGGAGCTCCCTTCAATCTGAAGTGGCAGCTGACCCGAAATTGAGGGCCATAGTGCAGGAGTTACAACAGGGGCCGCCGAACACAGGAGGTTACAACTTGCAGCAAGAAAATTTAATGTATCATGGGCGTTTAGTCATTCCGGCAAAATCTAAATGGAGGAAGAAGTTACTGGCAGAATTTCATGGGGGAGGATTGGGGGGCCATTCGGGAGCATTAAGAACATATCATAGACTAGCAAGGGAGGTATACTGGCCAGGAATGAGAAAGGAGGTTCAGGATTATGTTGCCGGGTGTGGGGTATGCCAACAAAATAAATACCAGACTTTGAGCCCAGCAGGGTTGTTACAGCCCTTGCCTATTCCTCGACAGGTCTGGGAAGATATTTCACTAGACTTTGTGGAAGGACTGCCTAGTTCAGAAGGTTATGACTGCGTGATGGTAGTAGTGGACCGTTTGACCAAGTATGGCCACTTTATTCCCTTAAAGCATCCCTTTACTGCACGTGTGGTTGTTGCTATATTTGTGAAAGAAATAGTCCGCTTACATGGGATTCCAAAATCGATAGTGTCAGATCGGGATAAGGTGTTTGTGAGCAACTTTTGGAAGGAACTGTTTAAGCTGCAGGGCACAAAGTTACGTTTTAGCACGGCATACCATCCTCAAACGGATGGCCAAACAGAGGTGGTCAATCGGAGTTTGGAGACCTACTTACGCTGTTTTGTAGGGGACAAACCCAAACAGTGGGTAAAGTGGATACCCTGGGCAGAGTTTTGGTATAATACCTCCTACCATTCGGCTATCCAGTCTACACCTTTCACTGCCTTATATGGCCGAGACCCCCCCTCACTGCTGCGTTATGAAACTGGGAATACTCCCTTTGCAGCAGTGGATCATGAGCTTAAGGAGAGGGATGCAGTTCTGGAGGAATTGAAATATCACCTCCAGCGGGCTCAGTTGAGAATGAAGCAACAGGCAGACAAGAAGCGAAGGGAACAGGAGTTTACAGTAGGAAGCTGGGTATTTGTGAAGCTGAAACCATACCGCCACAGATCTTTGGCAAAACGCCTCAATGAGAAACTGGCCCCAAGGTATTTTGGCCCATACCAAGTGGAGGCCAGGGTGGGAAAAGTGGCGTATCGCCTTAAGCTACCGGACGATGCCTCCATAGTCCATACATCCTGTTTTTCATGTGTCCTTACTCAAGGAGGCAGTGGGGGAAGGAAGTCAGACCCAACCTTTTACCCCGGTTCTAACCGCTGATATAGAGTGGAAGGTTGAACCTGAAGCTGTCCTGGATTTGCGCTACAACTCCCAAGGCACACTGGAAGTTCTGATTAAGTGGAAGGGGTTGCCAGAGTTCGAAGCATCTTGGGAGGAATTTGATCTCATCAATCAACAGTTTCCTGAGTTTCACCTTGAGGACAAGGTGAAGGTTCGAGGGGAGAGTAATGATAGGCCCATAATCAAATATACTTACGTCCGGAGGAATAAAAGGGCTGGATAGTGGGGGTTAGACGGGCAAAATAGTTATAGCAGGGGTTTTTTGGTCTTTTAGCAGAGCACGTAGCTGAGGAGTCTGTTAGGACCTATTTGCTGAGTCTGTTAGGACCTATTCGCTGAGTCATATTCTTCTGTTATTGTACGTCAGGAGTCGGGGAGTCTGGGATATTTAAAAGGAGGGAAGTGAACGAAGGGAGGGAGGAAAAAAGGTGGACTGTAAACAGGAGGGGCCAGGACCTCGAATATCTGGCAGAACTATTTCTTCGATATCAATATTATCATCTCTATTCCATTCCATATCTCTGTTTTCTATTGTTTAATTCCTTTCAGAATATCTGTGAGTTAGAAGGAGTGTCTGGTAGCAGTGAATCTGCTACCATGTTACTTACATAAAACCAGCCATCCACTTCATAATCGATTTCAACTTCTTCTCCAGCTGTTAAGTTGAGCTGCAAGAATAAAGGCTAAATAAGAAAACATACTACCATAACTGCCCAAAAATTTGATTTCAGAACTATAATTGTCTCATTATGGATATCACAAATATGAAGGGAAAGTTCAGGAGTTACTTTAGAAATTAATATAATTATCAATTAAATAATCCATGAAAATGTACCATTTGCAATCTAACATCCTAAGATATTTATTTACCTCATCATCACCACCAGCAGTGAAGTCATAAAGTGCAGTCCCAAACTTTGGATTAGCAGATGAAGCAGGTTCATCATCATGGGATCCAAAACTGTGCGACCCTGACCCAGTTAATGGATTCTCAAATGACTCAAATGTCCGCATGCCGGGTGATTCATATGACCTGCGTTCTTCTCTTATCTGAAAGGTCTACTAAATTAGAGGTTGACATAACACAAATAAGAAATAAGCCTTTGGAAAAGAAGCACAACAAACTCACCGGAGAACTAATACCCCCATACAAGGAAGTACCACCACTACTGGAACTATTTCCAAACCGATTCTGTGACTTCTCCTGTCATTAGCATTTGCATTAATTTCAGCTATAATTTTAATGTTCAATGACACAATGATGTCAACTAAACACTAGTCATGCTTTCCATTGTGGGACTACCATGAAAATGGTGGAGAAGAGATTGCGAAGAAAGTCTGAAGATAAAATTGGGGGAAATGAATTCTATTATTATCATTGTCATAATCATGTGTATTACAAAACATAAAATTGGGGGAAATGAATTCCGTTATTATCATTGTGATAATCATGCATATTACAGAGGCTATAATGCTTTATATATGAGCTGAACTACTTATTACAAACTCACCAACTTTGCAACCAAATCACTGCAATTAAAAAATATACCTAATTGAACAGTTTATCTCCAACATCCACTTCCTAATAACTTTCTTTCACAAGTGGACTACAGTGACTTCGTGAAAAATAACCAAGAGGAGCAGAAGGAAAGGGAAAAAGAGGAGTAAAAGGAGAAAGGAAACAAAAAGAGAATCAGAACAGAGTAAAAATGACATAATATAGTTCAATAGAAAAAAACATAAAAATGATGAAGAATGAACTAAGAAACACTCCATGAGAAAGTACCACGCTCAATACATGTCTAAGTCATTTTTCCACACTCACAGATAAAGAACATGGCAATAGAAGTTTCAAATCAGCCCCAGAGAAATACCGATAAGCGTGAAGACCCAGTTGGCCGTGAACTAAATAAGGATGGATAATTCATCCCTCCAAAGTGAGATGATATGGACGTCTCAACTGAACCTGTGGAATCTGGGGAAGACGAGCCAGATGATCTTACATCTTCTTCCTGTAAAAATAAAGTATGCTCTATCATTGGGTATTTGAGTGATGAAACTGTTGCTCCAAATATAAATATGGGGACATTAGTCCAGGGCAGATTTCAAGCAGTTCAGAACAAAAACTACCTCAAGCTCCGTGGTCTCCAAAAGTGTCTTTGCCCACATATCATCATAACTGACAGAAGGTCTAGAAATGTAGTTCTCCTCCTCAACATCTGGGGCATCAGTTCCCATGCCGGCAAGAAATTCATTAACCTAACACCAATACAAAAGTAAACCTCTGTGCTGGATAATTTTATGCAAAAGAGATCATACTAGTGATGAACAGTGTTAAAATTCTAGAATCAGGTTTAGTAGCAACAATAAAGAATTGCAATTTAAGTTAAGCATACTAATGAGTTAAAGTAAAAAAAGAGGACTGAATCTGATTATGCAGTATTCTGCAGGTCTTCCCAAAACAATCGTTACTAACTTTAAGCTAGTAGACAAGATGGAGAGTACATGAACATTTCCCCAGACCCTATCAATGACAGGACCCTTACTGGATGTCAGTTTATTTCACTTTACTTTCTGAAACTGATTCTCAGGAACATGCAAATAAAACTTAGTCTAGTGCAAGCTATCCTCATTTAAGGGCTCTGATGGATTTCCTAAGAGCAATGGCACTATAGGAAGCATTCCAGAAAAAACAAAAGGGGAGAAGACAATGAATTTTTGTGACCAGGTAAGTCAAATTAATGCTTGTTGATATCCCCACTCACCCATCCTGGGAGGAGGAAGGGGAAAAGAGAGGGAGGGGGAGAGGGAAAAAGAAAAAAAGAACACATTGGTATAAACTCAAACATTTATAAAATTCAGTAACTAAAAAATGGCAATGGGTAGCTATACACATGATGATGCATGAAACTTGGAAAAATGGCAGGGATATTAAATGAGCATCAAAAGCATCACATCCCTCAAAATGCCTATCTATTAACCAACATTCATCTCTGCTGATCCAGGATGCAACATTTTTCCACCTTTGAAGCAGGATTTGGAAAACAATTGATCGCAAACAAGTCCAGTTCAGTTACCCTATTCATGGCAGGGGCATTTTTCCCCAACAAGCCATCATCGCCAAGATTAGCTGCCCAAGCATTGACCAGATCATTGTCAAGATCATCAGATTCAGTGGGTTCAGCTTTAGATTCATAAATCAGGTCCGAAATTCCCGTGGCAACAGCTGGATCGCTCAAACCAGTGGATGCACTTATGTTATGCTTGGTGCGGTAGACATCAATGAGTTTTGCACTGCAGTCACATATAAATAACAAATATTTTAAGAAATAAATGTAGAAGATACAATTACAAACGGATACATGGACTATAAAACTGTTAACATATTTCCAGTAATATTAAGGCATTGTCATACACTTACAAAGCAGGATCCCAAATACAACTACACAGTTTCATGGCTGAAAGCATATGGAGATTACCAGTGTCAATATCAGAATCATGGCTGTCTGTCAAATTTTGGCAAGGTTGAGGTCTTGATAATCACTCTCATTTGAAGAGAGAGGGGGGAGTGGGGACTACTCATCAATCCCCCTCCCTATTGTTTGGAAGGCTAAGGAGCTAAACATAATCATGGTGTTGCTCAATCTTACGAGGACAAATTCCCAGTATTTTTTGCATGTGCAGATGTGCAGAATGATAGGCCCCTGGTGCGATACACTTACGTGGGGAGGAACAAATGATTCACCCTACTGGCATTACTGCCACAGTACATCCAGCTGATAATTTACTTGCCTACACAGAGTGTGGAGGGAAGGTGGTGAGCTGCTACTTGGTTGAGGGAATATTCCTAGGTCTTTTATCAGGTTGTCGTTATGCCAGTATAGTCATATGATTTTCCATAATTCTGTTGAGGGAATCTATGAGTCAGCAGGGGGTCGGTATGGTACTATCTTAGCTGGAAGAATAGAGAGGGGACGGGGAAAGGATTAGAGGGTAAGGAGGATTTGAGTTGTAAGGAAAGAGCCAGGTCCTTCAATTTCTGGTGATTTCCTCTGTTCTATAATACTCAGACAGTCACACCAGTGTTTTTCTTTTGCTCATTGATAGGGTATCTGTGATTGCTTTGATACTAAGAAAATTAATGAGATTAATAAATGGACAAGCTAAACAACGGTCTCTTCATATGAAATTAAATGATTGATGCCTGCATTATAATCCACAAAAAATGGAATTCAAGCCCTTGAACTGGTTCACAGGAAACTTTCGTTAAGTTTTGGCAAGTTTTCAGTTGAACTAAAAGCCAGTTACTCAAATTATGCAACAAGACAACATGACTAATCTGCTTTGGCATGCATCATCTACCATCATCAAGTACAAATGAACACCGCATAATACTTCAGCACAACATTACCTTGTTGGTCCAAGAGGTAGATACTTCGACCTTGGGACGTAACAAAAAAGAGAACTAAGATTCAGCAACCTCTCATGGGTCTCATAAAGCTTCTTAAGCTCTTCATCAGTCCATTCCTTATTTGCATTATCATGATTCCGTATTTCCCTAAGAATTAGCAACCTCATGTAAGACTTCACCAACATTCAATAAAATTAGAGGCCAGAAAAAACCTTAATATATACAATTCTACTTCTTACTTGAGTAGCTCATCTTGCGCTTTATACATTTCATCAAGAACCTGTATCATGGGGCTCAAAAGGGAACCAAGACCGGTACCACTTGCCCCTTGATCTTCTCCATTACTAACATGCAGATCAGAAAATTGAGACTGCACTCCACCCTGGGCTAAAGCATTCAAAAATTCATAGATCTGAAGCCTGTAAGGCTCGCCTGATCTAATTGCCAAGGTTGTAAGAGCTTGAGCAGCAATTATTCGAACCTGAAAATGAACATTTCAATCCAAAAGAAAAGAATCCACAAAAAGAAAAAAATAAATCACTCAATAATACAACATACAGCAAAGTACATTATGTAAGCAGGATGCTGAATCAGTTGATCATCTTTTTTTCCAGTGCTTCTTTGCATGTCAAGTTTCGCAATCTTTGATACAGCGGTTTGGATGCACGCATCACACAAATACATTTCACAATGTGATGAGATGGGTAAGGAGAGGATGACAAGTCCACAGAGCAGAAGAATGGTGCTATGATTTTTGGTAGCTGCTACTAAATACCATCTTTGGCATCAAAGGAATCATCTTATCTTTCATGCCAAAGAACGAACTCCATGACAAATTATTATGCTCAATGTTAAGGAAATGATCACTAAGATTGATAATATCCACAATTGTTAATCCTATGATGCTTTAGTTACCCATGTTAACACGGTAGGAAATGGCCACTAAGATGAGTTTTTCTTCGTTACATGTTTTCTTTGGACTACTGGAGTTCGTGCCTACCACGTTGAATTTTGATAGTGATGAAGTATTTTCATTACGTACCAAAAAAGAAACATTCAGCAAAGTAATATTTTGCAGAGAAAAGAAGAAAATGAGATCTCTCAATTTCTATCATAAAATGGAAGCATTTAAAAGTTTGGTCAAATCTTCCTCAAAAGCAGAATATATAGCATATCAATATGTCTCTAGTTACAGGGTCTCATCTCATGGCTAACCAGCCATCAATCTGAGCAGATTATGTAGCATGCCTCGATGATCTAGAATTTATTCCTACGTATAGTTCTTCCATAAATGCATGACAACAGTACCACAAATGGTTAAACAAAGATGGAAGGGTTCTGAACCACTTCAGGCCTCAAGAAGAAATGATTTCAGACTTGAGTAGCTCAAGAGGCCGGTCCATGCGGTTCCCAAAGCACCAAGGTAAATTTATACGTTGTACAGCACTGGTCCTTTTTGACAACCACTGATCTTATCTACAAATTTCGGTGAGTTGGAGGTAATTGACCAATCGAGCACATTTACTTTGGACTTCACAAACCAAAAATGCAAAGAAAAAGTGGTGTTGTTAATATTTACATAATTATGTTTAGCTATTAGAAATAGCAAATATGAGAAAAACATAATATAAAAAGTTGGTTTTATTGGGTCTGAAGAAATCGATGTAAAATGCTGGTTTATGGAATGTCAATATACCTCCCAACTGCCATTGAATGCACATCTTTGTAATCGTGTCAATGCACTAGCCAGTGTGGGATTACGAGAACTGGCAGCTGCCACCATTTTATCTGTATCCAGCATCATCAATGCAGTGCCTGGAGGAGTAGCTGATTCCCATGCATACTCAGACGCAGCATAGTTTGCATTTTCTCCAAGAAACCATACCTACATAAAGTAAGATTTTACTAATTTTGGTATAACAACTACCCCAGAAATTATGATCTTTCAACCAAATAATTGAAATATAGATGCATACTGCAGCTTGGACTAATTTCTGCAGTGCCAGAGCTGCCTTTGGATCTGATGCAGACACCCTATCCACTGACGTAATACCCGCCATTGATCCCGGTTGTGGAGGAGGTAGATCAAGAACTATGGTGACAGCCTCCAAAGCAGTGTGTTTGCCATCAGGACCAGCTCCAACAAGGCAAGTCTACAGACATAATTAGTTTATCAAATGCCATGAATGATAGTTTTTAGACATCATCGACTTTATATCAGCATCTTAAACCCAAGAGGGGCACACTAAAACCAGAAGATCAGACAAAATCAAAGCAGGAACACTAGGAAGGGTAAAAGTAACTGAGAGAGATGAGCTTTCCGATCAAATAAAGCAAAATTTCTGGCCCTTAGATGGACACATAAACAAGCCAAAATATAAGTTGATGGGTAAAGCTTGAAAATGTCCAACGACCAGGCAATTCTTCCTTTGAAATCAGTGCAAAGTGACATGTGACACGGACTATGAGCATCACTATGCTATACTTGCCAGCTTCCTCCATAATTTCACAATATTATTAAAAAAAATATAAATACAAAATAAAAAAATAAACTTAAGATGCATGACATCATCCTTACAAAAATAATTCAACAGAGATCCAAACTACCAGAAAGTAGAGAAACTATTATGATGAAGTACATTCTGAGAAATGGTTATGCTGAAGCACAAACATTGCATAAGAAATGGTTATGATGGAGCGCAACTATTCCACATGCCAAAGTAAAACTCAGGAAGAATATTTTGACAACTTAATAACAATTCCAAATGTAACATTGTTCTATAGATCAATAGTCTATGCCATGAGGAAACAGCTGTAATACCCCGTATTTTTAAAATCTAGATTTATTAAATTTAATTATTTTATTAGCGTAATTTAATGTAAACAATTAATTATTTTAATTTCGATTCGTTTTATGATTTATCGACGATTCGAATTCATATTTGAATTTAATTAATCATTGTCGTTGCGAACCATTCTAGATAAATTCGTTCACGACAATGATTTTATTATATCCTTATGAATTCGATTTTCGGTTAAAAATATGTATTTCCGTTCTTTCTCGTAATTTTATTTTTAATATGTTAGATTTGTTTTCGATTATAACTTTGTCATGCGATTATAGCGTTATTTTGAAGTTATATTTCGTTGACGAAATATATTATTTAAATCATAGAATTTCCGTTTAAATAGTTAAATTTATTTTAATGATTTTATCTGTAGAAAATATTTCCGATTTTAAATTTATTCGTTTTCGGAAATCGTTAATATTTTTTGGAAGTTTTAAATTAAAAAGGTTTTTAGGAAATTATTTATGAATTTCTTTTCGGAATTAATTTTCTTCTATTTTACGCTTTTTGATTTACGAAAAACTGATTTCGGAAATTATTTAAATTGGTCTCGGTTTATTGGAATTTGACTTAAATATTTTATTATATACTTTTAAATAATTTTTTGGGGTCTTATAATGTATTTCCGTAAATAATATAAATTTTTACGTTCATTAGTAAATTATTCCGAAAATGTTTATGAAATTCTTTATATAGCCTTTTTATTTATTTTAAGCGTTCGGATCGTTTCGAAAATAATTTTCGTTTAATAAATTTTAGATAAAATCTTCCAATAATAATTTTTAAATATTTGGTCTTTTATTTTATATGTGAATTCGTAAAAATAAAAATAAAAAAAAATAAAAAAACCCGCAAGCCCAACCCGTCGGTACCCTTCCCCAACCCTCCTTCTTTTCCTTTTCCTTTTCTCTTCTCTGCCTTTCCCAAGCTGCTCCCCGTTCGCAGCCCAAAACCCCAGCCTCCCTCACCACCTATTCTCCCCAGCTCCTCCATGCCAGCCGACCTCCGGTTGTCGCTGTCGATGCTGCCAGCCACCGCAGCAAGCAACAACCGCAGCAGCTGCAACCGACGCAGCACCACAGCCGCGCAGCAGCATCATCGAACTGCAGCAGAGACAGCAACGAGCCACGCCAATTCTGTCGCTGTCCGGCCATAGCAAGCACCGCTGACCACCTGCGAGTTGTCCTCGGCCTCCGACGAAGCTTCCCTGGCCTTCCTTTGCCCTGATTTGTCGGTTTCGTCTGGTATAATTTGCTGAAAAACCTTAACATTGATTTGATTTAACTGAGTATGATTTGGCTTGTGATAAGCTAAATTAACTGTTTGGTTATGTATATATGTGATGCGGGAATGGTTTGGATAGGTTAATTGTATGGTTATGTTGGAATTTTGGAAAAATTGGATTTTTGGCCGGGTTATGCCCGAATTTTTCGGATTCGTCTGATTTAGCTATTTTTGATAAATTGATTATACAATATATTTTTAAATGTATCTAATTTCATGTTGGAATCGTCAATTTGAGAAATTTATGCAGAATTTATTGGAATTTGATTTCTAGGTATTCGTGTGTGATAAAATTGGGTCGTATGATTGAGTCGTTCCGTTCAATTAATTTTATAATATCGTTTAAAATGTATTTAATTTTATATTAGAAGTGTTGATTTGGAAAAATTGTGCATAATTGATCGGAATTGGATTTTTAGGTCAAAACTTCCGCGGGTTTAAATTGGATTGTGTAATCGGGTTATTTTATTCAATTGACTATAAATTACATTAGAATATGTTTAATTACATTTCCGAACCATCAATTGATATGTTTTGGCAAGAATTGATCGGATTTGCGTTCCGGGCTCAAAAACCCTAATTGTGCTAAATTGTGTATTTCTTTTATTGGTTTTGAGCAATTGATTATTTGATATGTTATAATATGTATTTAATTGCATTTCTAAACATTCAATTTGATTGAATTAATAGAATTCAACCGAATTGTATTTTCGGGCCTAAAACCCTATATTCCAAGTGAGATTATGAAATTGGTTATTGTGTAGTTGTTTTTCTAAAATTAAATTTATAGAAGTAGTTGAAATAATCCTAATTGTATTCTAATACCTTTAATTGGAATTAATTGATTTGAATTACCTGAGTTTGTGTCGTTAGCTTTAAAACCCAAATTTTGAAAATGGATTGTCTTGAATTGGTTAATCGGGAGATTGTTTGGTCGAAATTGATTGTCTAGATTTATCTAAAATTGGTTTAATTGTGTTTTAAAACTATCAATTTGAGGTAATCGAAGTGATTTGGTCGATTCGTAGTTTAGGCATTAAAAACCCTAATCTTCGAGGATGATTTTATAAAATTGATTTTTACTATGCGTCTTTTATCTAATCGATTTCTATCTTTGGGTTTTAAGTCATTTAAGTTATGTTTTAATCTAATCAGCTTGGATTTGGTTCTATGCAAATGGTTGGTTTACCTATTTAGTTGTAAAACCTAAGAAATAAGTTATTTTCGATAAATTAACTTATAATCAATTATCTTTCTTGGGCTTTCCAAATTAATTTGAAATGTCCTAAGTGTATTTTTATTAATCCGTTTTGATTTATATTTAATCTTAAATCTTAATAGAGCTATGCTTTTAAGTCCTAAGTTTGGACACGTTTTCCAAGAAAAATAGTTTGTGTCTCTTTGTATCGATTAAATTATAATAGTTGAAATTATTGATCGATAGGATAGTTTCTAACTTAGTTTCGATGTCTATCGGCGATCTAGGAAAGCTTTATTGTGGATCCTCGAACTACTGATCTCTCTCTCCCTCTTATCTCGCTTAGCTAGCTTCGGATCCAGGTAAGTCTCTACTTACCTCCACTTATGGATGTTTCGTAAGGGTCTAGCTAAGGCCGCTTGTGTGATATGTGATCTACTTGCCTTGGATGCTTCGCATATATATACCATGTCCTATTATGTATCACATGATTGTCCTTAACGTGTTTTATGCGTAGCGCAGCTTGGAGTTAAGGTATGTGGTATGTGTTTTTTCTTATGACATAAATGTGATATCCGTATGTGGTGATTATGATGTGTTGTGATATGATGTAACCCTCTAGGACATGCATGCTAGGGTGATTATTATTATGACATGGAGATGAAAGGACAAAAAGAAATAAATGGGAAGTGAGTTGCCAGAAGGGAGAATAAGGGACCCGATTAGGGTTTTGGAAGGAATTAGTAATCTGGAAAAGGCGAAAGTAAAAATGATTAAGGGTGAGTGAGGTGCGGGTTGAGAGTGAGAGTTTATGTTATAAGGAATGATTATGGATGTTTTGGAAGAGAAGAGATATTGGGTTAAAAGGAGAGGTTACTTTTGGGAGAAGAAAGGTATTAGGATTGAAGTAGCCAACTAGGGTTTTAGGGTCACAAGTGGAATCGATGGGTAAAGCGATATGATTTAGGATTGGATCTAAATGAGATGAGGTGTGGGGTGATAAATGGAATAATGGTAGTGTAAGTGAGAGAAAGTTGGGCCACATAGGTCCAATTAGGGTTTCCAAGGGAAAACCCTAGAGGGAGATAGCATGTGGAGTGGATGTCACGAGGTGCTAGGCCTTAACCCACACCCTTAGGAGTTAGTTTTTATTATGTGTAAGTGTAAAGGGGAAGTAAACATCGAGGTGTGATAAGGGGCGCAAGCGTCCCAAGATATGGGACGGGCCCTCCTGGGAGGATAAGTGTGGATATAGTTAGCCATACATGTCAAGGGTAAAATACTTTCAAATAAGATATGTTAAAGACACTAATCACTTAAAGAGGAAGATTGTTGAGCCGGGCCCAGACCGATCCACCAGCATAATAGTGGCCAGGTGTCGGGGTGCCCTGGAGTCCGAGCCACCGGCGTTTAATAGTGGATAGGTGTGTTCTGCCCTATAAGTGACCGATCCACCGGCTATAATAGTGGGGGATCCCAAGCTCAACAAACCAAATATTAAGATACAAATAAATCATGGGAAAGATACGTTATAATTACAGTGAAACACCATGAGAGTCGGGACCAGACCGATCCACCGGCATAATAGTGGCCAGGAGCGTTCTGCCCTGGAGACCGATCCACCGGCATAAAATAGTGGTTAGGTGCGTTCTGCCCTAAAAGTGACCGATCCACCGGCTATAATAGTGGGGTTCCCGCACTCTCATGGATTCATAACGATTATGATGTGAATCGACTATATTTACCAAAGATCTAAAGAATGAGTCTACCCGGACCATAGCCGGCTTTTATAATATATATTTCCACATGCTGCTTAAGTGCATAATGAGTTACTTTACATTTTGGTCATACCACCCTTATATGTTTAAATATGATGTTACATATGTTTCACATGTTACTATATGTGTATGGTAGGACTTGTGATGTGGGTTTTGAGTATGTGTAATAATGTATTAACGTGTTGTACCATAATTTAATATGCACTTGGCATTATAGTTTATGTCTCTCCCATAAGATAGGGTAGTGGGATTTACTCAGTATTGGACCCGTACTGATACTACCTTGGTTGAATGGGTCCTGTGATGATTCACTGATGGTGGGGAGCAGACCTCTTGTGCAGGTTTAAGATCGGATACTGTTTTGGGGTGAAAGGCTTGACTTAAGTGAGTAGGCAATCCGGATATTGATCTGTCAGGTTTTATCTTGTTTAACTGTATTTTTCTTTGGAAGTTATAAGTGTTGTATTTAAATTTTCAAGGGCTTTGTAATTGACTTTTAATTTTTCGTACTCTGATAAGTTTTTAAAATTCAGATGTAATTGTTTGACAGGTTTTAGCCTTGCATCTAACATGAGATAGATGGTTGACATTTATCTTGTGTTAGATGTGGCGGTAACATTTCCCAAATTCTCTCCTAGCTTCCGCTTTATTCTTTCAAAAAAAAAAATTTCCAGAAGTGAAATTTGGGGGTGTTACAACAACAAACACCTACACCCTCAAGATAGACCAAAAATTTCTCTCAATACAAAACTAACTTAACACTCAACTAAATTACAGGCCCAAATTATAAAGGTCCCACCAGCTAGCAACTAGAGAATTACCAAAGAAAGCCAACTTAGTTGCTAAATAATCTCTAATGGATCTTCAATCTCCATCTCACTGGAATAAAAAGGCAATCACATTGCCCCCTATTGAATATAATGGAACAAGGTAAGTCACGTTCAATCAAATGTGATATTAATTCAAATATTTCATTGATCTCCATAACCAAATGTCATCAAGATTCTACGACAACACTTTAAATCACCCACATGATGTATCATGATAAATTTAAAGATGTGCAATGCACCTCTGATGCATTCATGAACCACTATACAAGGTGTCCGCCAAATTATCCTACCATCTGTATAGATTTGTGGAAATCTTAACATCAACCACAGAGTCGTGGTGAAGAAGATTGAAATTCAAAAATTGGTTATAAAATAACACAAATGGCACCTTTAAGAGAGAGACATAGAATGCATAGAGGTACAAGCCCAGAGGCTGCACATTAAGATATACAAGCAAACAGATATTGCAACAGATTCATGCTTAAGCAGCTACAACATATCCTCTTTATTTATTTATTTGTCCTCCTTACGGGCTCTGATGCATGGTGACAGAGCCTGGGCATCTGACATCCTGAGTGGGAACTAGATATATGAAGGTTGTTATCTTCTATGCTATATAAGTACTCTGCTTTCTTTTCTTTTTTTTATATAACTTACCAGAGCGAAGCCTGAAGGCAATCACCGTCGTAGGGCATAATATCAAATTGGTAATTGTTATTCTCAATAGTTGAGGAAAGCAAAAACAAGAACCGGTGTGCTTTTTATTTTAAATTTTAACATGGCGTGTGATGTTATTTGTCAGTCTATTCTAACTCTTATCAAATATCGATCACCACGGTGCCTGCCACCCTGCTTCCCAAGCCTCTTGGCTGAGCCCTCATGTTGGAAGCACTTTATTTCACCAACCCTTTATATCTAGTAGTCCAGATATTATCATCAAGGTCCGAGCCTCTGATTTTCTCTCCATATTTGGTTTTGTTATCATTTATTTCTTTTTTCATGTCTCTCTATCCCAACTGTCCTTGATCATCCTCAAATTTTCATATTCTCCACATACGAAAAAGAATGGCAAATTATAAACAATGCAAATATATAAAACTAACCACATGATTCATGTCAATAGAAAAGTATTAGTATTTTAACCACAATCAGGCGTACTCGGTGCTGCTTAGCTGATCTGAGAAGGGAATCACCAAAAGGTCAAAGCTTCTTGGAGTTCACAATGAAATTCAAATGCCACCACCAAGTTGTTCTTGCCATGTAGAAGATGTTTTCTGTGATGTTATGTTCCCAATTTTCAGGCCCTGAGTTCTGTACCGTGGCATGAGCCATAGTCGCCACATCAGATTAGCAGTGTCTTCCGTGCAATTAGATGTATCCAGGGAAGGAATAGGAGTAATTGAAGGGAATCAATTGATTGTGAATATGGAGAAATTAGGGTAGGGTTTATGAGAACTAAAGAAAAGAGAGCGGAGAGAGCAAAAAGGAGCTTGGAGAATAAATAATACAATTAATTCCGCAATGTGTCTGAGCCTGATTACAACTTGAAGAAATCTAGGGTAGTAACTTGAACCCAAACTGTCGTCTTTTTTCGGTTTATAAACTTGATCCCAAGAAACTAAAGCTCAATGGCAGGTAGTAACTCCCCCTATCCAAAAGAAAGCATGACACAAGGAGGTGATTTTCTTCAGGACCTTCTATCGTAGGAGCAACACTTGGGACTTGGCTCCAATACTGCTGAATGCCAAAATCCCCAATTGTATAAGTTGCACCCTCCCTGCATAGGAAAGCGTATGTGCTGTCCAACACCTCATTCAAGCAGTGATTTTATCTATAAGGCTTGCCATTTGATGGGGTGTAATTCATGATGAGGTAAGAGGGATCCCTAGTAAAAGATAGGGAATGTGCCTTCACGGAACTTCAGTAGATGTAGGGTGCTCTGCTTAACCTCTGTATTCACTCCACCAAAACAAGCTAAGGGTTGACCCAGAAGCCAGACATGTCAGAAAAACTATCTAAGTCTTCATACATACAGAGGCAGAAGATAAATCTCCTCTACAATTAAAAAAAAAAAAAAAGAGCAGATCATCCGCAAAACAGAGGTTGATAATTTGAATTGCTTACACTGTGGGCGACCATGGAAATCACAATTATTCCAAAGAAGGCTCAAGCTTATACTTAGTATCCACTAATCAGAACAAATAGATATGGGGATAAAAGGTCCCCTTGACGTAGGCCCCCCTTTCATGAGAAAGGTGTTGTAAGATAGCCATCAATAGATATCTACTGACGATGCAAGATTTTACCCTCAATATGCCTCCCTAATTGAGACCCTCCCACAAGGTGTGGCATGATGGATTGAAGCCTATTGGTCAGCACTTAGGATATGATCTTACAAAGGAATGAGCATCAACCAATAGGGCGGAAGTTGCAAACATGAATGGCATTAGGCTTCTTTGGGATCAAGGTGAGGAAAGTGATATTTACCTACCTCAGCAAAACACCAGTATCAAATACATTCGACACAATAGTCACCACATCCGGGCCAATGACACTCCATGAGCTTTTAAAGAAGGCAGCTGAGTAAATTTCGATACCTGGAGCCTTGAAATCAACTGTGGACCACACAGCTTTGCACATCTCCTCTGCAGTAATGGGTGCTATAAGCTGACATGTGTGTGTGTCCGGATGGTAGCACCTTCAAGTACTGCCTGGGGGTCAATGGAACCAGAAGTATGGGCTTTAAACCCAAGTAAAGCGCTGTAGAAGGATAAGAAAGCCTCTTTGATCTGTGGTTGAGTATTAACTCTCCGCTCTTGCTCATTAATGAGGGTAGTCACCAGTTTCCTATGCTTCTTGTCCTTGAGTTTTGCAAGGAAAAACCGATGATTCCCATCTCCTTTGTTAAGCCAAAGCACCCGTGATTTTTGCATAAGGAAAGACTCTTGCAGTACAAGAGTTGACAAAGAATAATGTGCTAAAAGCCTCTCCCTCTACTGTTGCTCGGTACTGGGGTGGAAGGTGAGAATCAGAACCTGAACCTGCTCTAGCTTGTCTGGCCTCACACCCCCCAATGCCTGAGATATCCCCGTATTTTCTGTCACAGGCACTTGAAGTCCAACTTCATGTATTTTAACCAGTACCAGATACTGAGTAATCCATTTCCAACAGGTTGTGTCACCAATGCTGCTGAACTATAATCAAGAAGTCATGATCATTGATCCAGAAATTGTAAAATTGAAAAAGCATCCTGGAGCTGGGGAGTTACATATGTAGTTCCACCACTATCGAGCTGTGGTCTGAAATCAACGGGCTCTAAAATTCCAGTGACGACGCAGGGTACATAGACAACCAAAGGTTGACAAGGCCTCTATCCAGTTTACATAATACCTCCAACTCACCTTCCTTCCAACTCGACCAAGGGTAGGAGCAGTCAGAACTCCTTAGATCATCTAAACCTAGGGATTGGCAACATTGAACAAAATCTGGGACATCAAAATCAGACAAGGCATCCCCATTAAGTCTCTCAGTGGGGGACTTAACCACATAAAAATCCCCTAGTAACAGTCAAGGTGCATTGCTAATCTTATTTAAATCCAGCCACCACCATAGTCTTCACCTTTCCAAACCCGTTTTAAGTGCATAAATAAAAGTCACATACCATTGAGAGCCAGCAGAAGTAGAGGACACTTCGCAAAGAATGCCTTGGTCACAAGAATCAACCATTAAGACATGTCATACATTAGGGTCCCATACACACCAAATCCACCCAGTCTCATGATGAGAACAGTTATTAATGTACACTACTGCCACCCATTAGCGACACTCCTGAACACTAACAAAATTTTGAGCCTTAACTGTAGTATTTGAGAAACTACAAAGGGAAATCTTATTTCTAGTCAACCATTCCCTTACCTCTTTATGCTTCGAGATTTTATTCAAGCTTCTAGTATAGTAGTATTCCATGCCCCTATCGTAAGTCACCAGGGTTTGGGGGGAAATGGGAGACCAAAATTCAAACCGAATCATATTCAACATTGTGCCAGCCAATCAAGTAACCCAAATTAGTCTGCAGACTGGAGAATACTTAATAATGATTGGATGGCTAGATTCACCCTTCTGAGGCCAAGACCCAATGGGAGCCATAGGCCTCGCTTTCTACAGATGACCCAGTAAGGGGGGACCAGATGTGCCCTTAGATGGAATGGAATCATTGGTTGCAGCAGCTGGATTTGCATTACTAGCAGCAGGAGCATCCAAGTGATCAGTTGGAGAGCATCCCTACTCTTTCTCTTATCATGGAAAACCACCTACACTTCATGTCTAGCACCACGCCCAGTCTTAGCAGCATGGCCATGTGAGGTTGTCACAGTGGTCTTTATACATCTAGTACTGGAATGGCCAAACCCGTTGCATAAGTGGCAATAAGAAGGCCTCCAATCATAAGCCACTAGCTGAGGGAAGGTGCTGCCGTCAACATCCAGAATATCCAGTCTCACACAAAAGTCTCCTTATATCAGCCTCAACCAATACTCTGGGGTAAGACATACACTCCTTTTTCATAGTTATACCATCAGTACATGTCAGATGACCCACAGAACTGGCAATACAGTTCAAGGATCCTGGTGACCAAAACTCAAATGGTAGGTTGGGGATTTTGATCCAAAGAGGAACAATTTGAAGGTCGTCCTTGATCAGATTCATGCGCCTCTACCACTTCTTAAGAATAAGGGGATGATTGTAGTATGACCGGTGTTGGTTCAAGACTAGGTTCATATCTTGCAAGGAATCAAATTTGAACAGTCTGTAGTCATGCTAAATCACCTTGGGAGGAGTAATGAATCTCCAATGTGCATACATATCTAGTCACCTGAGTGAACGAAGGATCTCCTACAAATACATATCCAATTAAATTATGTTGCCACTCTATAGATGCAATATCAACCTCCACATGGTCCAACTGAACGATGAAAGACCCAAAAACAAACTTAGGAGCAATTTATTCCAAAGGAGAACACTTCTCCGGCTCCCAATTCATGGATAGAAGATTATTCCAGCTAGTGGAGGCCATTGGAGATTATCGACCTCCACATGGTCCAACTGAACGATGAAAGACCCAAAAACAATCTAAGGAGCAATTTATTCCAAGGGAGAACACTTCTCCAGCTCCCAATTCATGGATAGAAGATTATGCCAGCTAGTGGAGGCCATTGGCACTGTTACAGGAGAAGCACCATGAACAAGTGGCGAAGGGGGCCCCAATTCACGCTCTAAATCAGCCACAACTGCATATTAGGTGGGCTCACTTCACTATGTTCCTAAGGCATGGCGGCAGAAATCACTGCATCGGATCCAATCCCAATTCTCCAAGACCCCACTCGCTCAATTAGGTGATTTAGGGTCGTCCATCGATTCCACCAAATCTACAACCACAGGCTTAATTGGTAGATCGTGTGTTGATGGCAACAGAACTGGTTGAACTAGATGATTCTAAGGGAAGTTTTTGCAGTCTTCCTTCATTTTGCCATTGATGCATATTGCCGTTGGGAACCATCAAACTCAAGATACGCAATAGGAAAACAAAAGTTACTAACGGTTAAAATTTGTGTGAAAAGGGTAATAGGTTCCTTGATCAATAAGACCTATTAACCCTAATACATAATATAAGCTAATCAACGAAGGTTTGCTGAGAATTAATAAAAATTAAAGCCCGCTACTTATTGATGGATTCTAATCTAACATACTAGGATTGAAACTGGGCCCACAACCTAGTTTCCTGACATTTGATCCTAATAGTAAATCTGTTAGGGGTTTGTGGGTGAAGTTATGAGCATAAAGCTCTCCAAGACTAGTAGGTCTCCTCCCACGGAATATCAAATTCCTTTGAACATCCAAGAACAGAAAGGCTTCATGGAGGGGTTGGCTTTTTAACAGAGCATAATGATCACATTGTCAATCGTCCGACTTGTTAACTATGCTAGCATAGGGGTGGGTTTTGATAATCATTTTGGGAAACTGCTTAGGTTACTAATTGTAGGAATTCCAGTCACGATATTTCAAGGGTGTAGAAGAGTGCATTTTTTTTTGTTCTTTGTCCCCCTACTTTCTTCTCTAGATAACCCTGTGTCCCCAACTGGTAAAAACACACAATAGCCTAACAACACCCAGCACAGCTAGCATACAATCAAATATCGGTACCGCAATTGCGTATCGGCCACAATTTCGCGGTTTTCGGGTCAGCCGCGACGCAAAATTCCGAGATTGCGGCCGATAAAGAAAATCACACATTTATCGCTGCGATATCGGCGAAATTTTGGATATCGGCCGATATTTTACCGATATTGGCCGATATTTGTTGTGTAAAATAATTAAAAATTCACGCCGCAACAACCGCGATATAAAAAATATCATTTGCGACACCCCGATACCGCGACCGCAACCGCAATCGCAACCATAACCGCGGTTTTATTTTATGACAGCTAGTCAAAAGTAAGGATATAAATGAACTATGTCAGTTCGGTATTTAACTCGGCTCAGCTCATTAAAAGTTTAGTTCAACTTGTTTATTTAGTTAAATGAGCCAATCCCGAGCCTTACTCAATAAACGAGTCAAGTCCTAGCTCAAAAAAGTGAGGTCCGGTTCATTTTATGGCTTTAGCTCATGAGTTCAACTCGGCTCGTTAAAAGCTTGGCTCTGCTCGGCTCGACTCGTTCGTTTAGTTAAACGAGCCGAGCCCAAGGGTTTTCAACTCAACTCACCTCATTTGCAGCCCTAGTCAAAAGGAAAATATGATGACAACAATGACAACGCTGGCAATTATAAAGTTGCTCAACCACAACTATGGAAATTTATTTTGACCGAACAAATTCATTGCAAAGCTAAGAATGGGGAATGAACACAAAAGAAGTAGCACTAATGTTAAGAAAAGAGACTCTAAGGTTGCAAACATACTTTCCACAGAAGTTGCAAGACATCAGCATCAATCTTTCCTGGTACTTTAGTGGCAAAGATCCGTGCTATTTCCAGCAAAGTGACAGCCATATCTGGAGTTGCCTGTAAAACAACCAAAATTGATGAGAGCCAACATCTAGACCCTGATTTCAGAAAATCATATGCAAATATAACAATGAAGCAAGCAGCTATTCACATAAGATCATTTATATCATATACCAAGCCATAAGGCAACAAGAAGATGTTGTTCCTTGACAAATTATACAACCTCCATTTTTAAATAAATGTTATTTTAGCAATTTAATTATTTTTATCATTCTATATTTATGAAACAACTTTTGAATATTTTTTCCTACATTACCCTTTAGGGGTCATTTGGTACAGGGTTAATAGGGGTGAAACAAATTTTCCCTTATTTTGTCATTTACATCAAGTAATAAAAACAATTTTAATGAAATGCCCATCTTGGACTGAATTAAGATCTAAAATGGGAAAAAATTCATTTATTTTGAATAGGCTATAGAAGAGATATAAAATACAAGGGTAATTTTTCTACCTATATTGCCTCATACCAAGCAAGCACTTAATCTAAATTATTTTATAGCATACATCAAGTACTATTACCATTTCCAATGGCACTTTAAATAGGGATAATTTAGTCAGTCATAATTCTTGAGCCAAAAGCTAAATAACCTTAAACATAAATGGAGGGAGTAGCTAATTCAGCAACAAGAAGACAAATTGAAGTAGGTGGGTGAATTATATCATATAGATATAAAAGTGATATTTCCCCAGTCTTGTGGGAAAAGATCAAGATGTTTGCAAGAGATCCATGAAATAGCAAACAAAATCATATTCTCCCACCGTAAAATTTCAATGACAAACTTTGACCATTAATATTTTTTAATATATATTAATAAAAATTATATATAAAATATTATGAAAGAATTTTTTAATACAAATATGACAATTATATTTTTTTTTTAAATTAATGGCCAAAGTTTATCCTCAAAATCCGTAATGTCATATAATCTTTTACAAATGGAGTACTATATAGTGAGACTGAGAATTGTGTTTTAAGAGCAAGCAAAGAGCACTAAAACGGAGAAATAAGGCAAGATATTAGTACCGGTAAAGAGATACAAAATGTTGTATTGCAGTGCATTGAATTTACCAATCTTAATTGCAAAGCTGTATATACTAAACTACAGGGTATTTGTATGGAGTTCCTAATCAACTTTGGATGGGAGAGATCTTGACAATTGACTTGGTAAAACCATAGACAAGTTCAGAATGGAAATAAGAACCATTTAGTCATTTTTTTATGGAAATCAATCTTATATTGGTTTAGGATGATTGAGGTGGATTACTATAGTTAGAACTTAGGTATCGACGAATTACATTAAATAACAACAAACCGTTGCTTAGCTTTTCATCTTTCTAAAGAAAAATTGTACCCTATGTCGTAAATTTGGAAAGAAAAAAGCAAGGTAAAATAAATGTTTAAAACATAATGCAGTTTGGGGGCAGTTGACTGCAGGAGGAAGCTAACTTGGAGAAGAGAGAGATACACCTTCCACGTAAATATGATCGTCATCCATTTAGCTTCCATATTACATGGTCTTACCATAAAACTAATAGATTTCACTAAAGTAGTCATATAACATCTAACCTAAGGTCAGCATTATCTTTCGAAGTCAATGAAAATGAAAACATATAATGCCATTATTATTGAGGTAAGTCATAGACCTACTAATGATAGCCTTCATGTTCATTTAAAAAATATATATATAAGAAAAAAAAGGCAATGATGACTTAGTGAGTAGACAAGATGATAAGGGCATAGAAGTGTGAATTACCAGAAATTATTGATTGAAAAAGTTTATGGAAAGCCAGAGAAGCACTAGTAATGTCATTACATCCATGGCATATGGAAAATTAAGACGGTAAACTCAGAAGTAGACGGAATCGCAAGCGATTATCATTACCTTAAATCGAGCATGCAATGTAAGTAAAACATCATTCAATAAGGCTGCTGGCCAAGCAGGATCTGAGAGCTCTGATGCAATAATAGATTTTAGTTCATCAAATGATTCATGTGGACTTTGCATCCAGATCAATGCTTTGATTACCACAGCTCGAACATAAACACATTCACATGCAACAGTGGTCCGGACAACTTCCATCAATGAAGCCAGTAAACCTGCAATGGTATCCCTGCCACCAGGTCCACTAGATATAGAAGTAGTCCTCCTGATACCTGTCCACAAAGTTACATAATGGCTGACCATCACCAACAAGCGCAAAGATTTTCAAGCATTTTCAAAATAACAGAAGGACCATTATAGTGATTAGGAAGGGGGGCGAATGCACAAATATCAAATACAGAAGCATAGAAGGTCAAGAAAGTGAATGTCCTTGACCTGTTAATGGAGAATCTGATATTTATTAAGAGCTCAAGGTTGGGTTTCCAGGAAGCCAGGGACAGCCAAAGGAATAAATATATACAGAAAAATAATTTTCAATATCGGTACCACTTGATAAATGTCGAATATTTATCCTCAAAGTTAGGAATTAGGTAGATATGTTAATTCCTGTTTTTTAGGAGGTAAAATATCTTTTTTAGATTGCTGGATTTTAGGAGTCAGAATATCTTATCTGTCTTATCCTTTAGTTATCTTTTAGTTATATGGATGTCTATAAATAAATCCTGTACTCTCTCAGAAATATAGAATACAATTTCTCAAATTCTACATGGTATCAGAGCCGGGAAATTCTAAAAAACCCTAGCCGTCTTCCTCCTCACCGGCATCCTCAGATTCACCCAGTATTCTCAGTTTTTCCCAGAAAGTCTCAATTTTTTTTCTCCCTAATGGCGAATGAACAAACCAGTTCCATCTCTGAAACCTCCTCCTCTCCTTTCCATAATTCCAACTCTGGAAATTCTGGAATGACTGAAAATACCTCTCTTCTCATCACAAATCATAAACTCAATGGACAAAACTACCTGCAGTGGTCCCAATCCGTCCGGATGTTCATTGGTGGTAGAGGAAAAGAGGATTATTTGTCCCGAGAAACCAATATTCCTCAGGAAAATGATCCAAACTACAAGAAGTGGAAGGCTGAAAATCATCAAATTATGTCTTGGCTCATTAATTCAATGAATGTTGATATTAGTGAAAACTTTCTCCTCTATGAAACTGCTCATGAAATATGGGAAGCAGCAAAAGAAACTTACTCTAATTCTGATAATACTTTAGAACTTTTTGCAGTGGAGGCAATCCTTCATGACCTTCGTCAAGGAGAATTGAAGGTAACACAGTACTTCAATATACTAACCCGACATTGGCAGCAATTAGATATGTTTGAGTCTCATGAATGGAAATGCCTGGATGATAGGGCATTATATCGAAAGATACTTGAGCAGAAAAGAACTTTTAAGTTTCTGTTGGGTCTAGATAAAAGCTTGGATGAAGTCAGAGGCAGAATAATGGGAACAAAACCTCTTCCTAGTCTTCGAGAGGCATTTTCAGAAGTCCGTCGAGAAGAAAGCAGAAAGAGAGTAATGTTGGGCAACTCACAACCACCTTCAAACCTAGATGGATCTGCCTTCACTACTCATAGTTCATGGCCCCCAACGCCCGTATACAAACATCAGCCAAGAAAGGGGCGACCTTGGTGTGACTATTGCTCAAAACCTGGTCATACAAAGGAAACTTGTTGGAAGCTACATGGCAAACCAGCAAACTGGAAGCCAACCAAATCAGTCAAAGATAACCGTGCAAGCTCAGCAAGTGTTACTGAAGAACAACAAAGCACAACTGAGACCAGTCCATTCACTAAGGAACAACTAGATATGTTAAAAGTGCTGCTGAATAACAACCCTCCACATCTCTCTAGCACTGTAGATGCGGCTAGTTTGCATGCAAACTCAGGTAAACTGCCCTCAAAGCACTGGATTGTTGACTCAGGGGCATCAGATCATGTGACAGGAGATATAACTCTTCTCTATGACTATCAACAGTGTTCCTCTAATCTCAGGGTGAAGATTGCTGATGGCTCTTTATCTAAAGTGGCTGGAACCGGATCGGTTAAATTATTACCTGGAATTATTCTTAAATCTGTATTACATGTTCCAAATCTTGATTGCAACCTCGTTTCCATCAGTAAATAGACTCGTGATAACCATTGCTTAACAACTTTTTCTCCAAATGTGTGTGTTTTTCAGGAGTTGGGTTCGAACAGGAAGATTGGCAGTGCTGAGATGTGTTCTGGTCTATACTTCTTCCAGCCAACCAAATCCATAGTTGCTGCTACAAGTCTTTCTTCCCGTCAGTATGATACTACTTTTTGTCATTCCAATTCAAGTGTCAATATAGATAGTGAAATTATGATGTGGCACTATCGGCTAGGGCATCCAAATTTTTTATACCTCAAAAAGTTATTTCCTAATTTGTTTATTGATAAAAATCCAAGGTCTTTCGATTGTGAGATATGCCAACTTGCAAAACATACTCGATCTGTTTATCTAGGGATTCCCTACCAACCATCAAAACCTTTTGCACTTGTTCATAGTGATATATGGGGTCCTTCAAGGGTTAAAAACATTAATGGAGCACGATGGTTTGTAACCTTTGTTGATGATCACACAAGACTTACATGGGTATTTCTTATGAAAGAAAAATCTGAACTTACAAGCATATTCCAAACTTTCAATTCTATGATTCAGAATCAATTTGGTACCAATATCAAGATTTTAAGGACTGATAATGCTAGGGAATATTTTTATTCTGTCCTAGGAGATTACTTGTCTAAACACGGGATAGTCCAAGTGAGTTCATGTGTCAATACTCCACAGCAAAATGGGGTAGCAGAGAGGAAAAATAGACAACTATTGGAAGTGGCCCGCGCTATTATGTTCTCAACCAATGTGCCAAAATACCTATGGGGGGAAGCTGTTCTTACTTCGGCATATCTCATAAATCGTTTACCATCTCGTGTCCTTCAGTTTAAAACACCTCGCAATGTTCTTATTAATTTTTTCCCTCATGCTCAATTCCTATCTTCAAATCTACCTCCAAAGGTATTTGGATGCTCCGCATTTGTTCATGTCTATTCCCAAAGCAGAAGCAAACTTGATCCACAATCCACAAAATGTGTTTTCATTGGTTACTCAGCTCACAAAAAGGGGTATAAATGTTTTTGTCCTATTACTCAAAAAATGTTTGAAACCATGGATGTCACATTCTTTGAAAACAGTCCATATTATTCCAACCTTGAAATTCAGGGGGAGAACAAGACAAACTTTCAGCCTTGGTGTTGGGATTCAATACTTGAACACAATTCTGAGTTTATTCCAAGTCAGTCTATTTCTCAAAAACAACCTTTAAGTCCAATTTGTGGATTTTTTCCTTCTACACTAGATCAACCATCTCTACCCACATGCTCTAAACAACCAATACCTCAATCTACAACCAAAGAGCTTCTAGTTTATTCTAGGAAGAATAGGCAAACTCAAGAGTTGGTTGAACCCAATACACATCTCACACCAGTCCAAGATTCTGAAATGGATCCAACACCTGCAGAAACTCATACAGATGGGAAGAATGATCAAGATACAAAGGAGATTTCAATAGAAGGAAACTTAGAGCTACCCATTGCTCTAAGAAAAGGTACTCGAACATGTACTCAATATCCAATTAAATATTTTCTCTCCTATGCAAATCTATCAGGAACCTACAAGGCATTTCTATCAAAGATGGATGAAGTTCAAATTCCAGCAAACATCCAAGAGGCTCTTAGCCACCCAGGATGGAAACAAGCAGTTCAAGAGGAGATTAGTGCGTTGGAGAAAAATGGTACATGGATTATCACCGATCTTCCATCAGGAAAGAAAGCAGTAAGCTGCAAATGGATATTCACTGTGAAGTATAAGGCAGATGGAAACATTGAGAGGCTTAAAGCGCGGCTGGTTGATAGGGGCTTCACACAGTCCTATGGAATTGACTATCAAGAGACATTTGCTCCGGTTGCAAAACTCAATACTATCCGGATACTTCTATCATTGGCTGCAAATCTAGAGTGGTCTCTTCATCAACTAGATATCAAAAATGCATTCTTAAGTGGGAATCTTGAAGAAGAGGTTTATATGGAGATTCCATCTGGAGTTCAAGAGAGATATGACAGCAGAAAAGTGTGCAAGCTATTGAAGTCTCTGTATGGACTAAAACAATCCCCAAGAGCATGGTTTGGTCGGTTCTCAAAGTCAGTAAAATGACATGGCTTTACCCAGTGCCAAGCTGATCACACATTGTTTGTGAAACGATCATCATCAAATAAATTGACAATTCTTATTGTCTATGTGGATGATATCATTCTAACTGGAGATAATATGGACGAAATAGCAAGGATTAAACAAGCCTTAGCTAAAGAATTTGAGGTAAAAGATCTTGGTCCTCTTCGGTATTTTCTAGGAATGGAAGTTGCTCAATCAAAGGAAGGTATAGTTGTGTCACAATGCAAGTACACCTTAGATTTACTAAAAGAAACTGGTATGCTTGGCTGTAGACCAGCAAGTACTCCAATGGATTGTAAGAAAAAGTTTGCACGGGAAGAAGGTGGAGTTCCAGTAGAAAAGGGAAGATACCAACGATTGGTTGGAAAACTCATTTACCTCTCTCACACTAGACCAGACATTAGCTTTGCAGTTAGCACAGTGAGTCAGTTCATGAATAATCCAATGGAAGAGCATATGGAGGCAGTATATCAAATTCTCAGGTATCTAAAAAGGACTCCTGGAAAGGGGATACTATTTAGAAAAACTGACTGTCAAGATGTAACTCTATACTCTGATGCAGACTGGGCAGGAAGTCAAATAGATAGTAGATCAACCACCGGTTATTGCTCATTTGTATGGGGAAACCTTGTAACATGGCGAAGTAAAAAGCAGTCAGTTGTCTCTAGGAGCAGTGCTGAATCAGAATTAAGAGCACTTGCAGTTACTATTTGTGAAGGGATATGGATTAGGCGAATAATGACTGAACTGGGTATTGATTTTGGAAAGAACGTTAAGCTCAAATGTGATAACCAAGCAGCTATTAGTATGGCAAAGGATCCAATCCATCATGATCGAACCAAACATGTGACAATTGATAGACATTTCATTGCAGAGAAGATAGAGAATTCTGAAGTACAAGTAACATACATTCCCACTCGAGAGCAGTGCGCAAATATTCTCACAAAAGCTCTTCCAGGACCTAACTTTGAGAGATTGTGTAGCAAGTTGGGCATGTATAATATCTACAACCCAACTTGAGGGGGAGTGTCGAATATTTATCCTCAAAGTTAGGAATTAGGTAGATATGTTAATTCCTGTTTTTTAGGAGGTAAAATATCTTTTTTAGATTGCTGGATTTTAGGAGTCAGAATATCTTATCTGTCTTATCCTTTAGTTATCTTTTAGTTATATGGATGTCTATAAATAAATCTTGTACTCTCTCAGAAATATAGAATACAATTTCTCAACTTCTACATGGTATCAGAGGAATAAATATATACAGAAAAATAATTTTCAATATCGGTACCACTTGATAAATTAATATCTTATACGAATCAGATCAGAATGATGTATATTAACATTTTTAGGTATGCATTTTTATATTAATTTTTTTGTTTAAAGTTAATTTATAGAAAAGTTGTGATAAAAAGTAGAGATAATTTTGTAATGTTATAAAAAGTAATGTGTCACATCAGAATGAAGATAATATGTAAACAATAAGGTTATCAAACAGACTCTATGAATGAACAAAGGATTTCTTTCCCCATGACATCAACACTAGCATCCTCTCTCTTCCCTTTTCTCTATCATCACCTTCCTCTGTCTTTGGGTCTTTTAAACTAGAGACTACACCTCTATCTTCTATTATCCCCATTCTTCTTCTCGTTTTGCTCCTCTATTGCTTCCTCCAGCATCCCCTCCACTGCCTTCAGGCATCAAGCAGCATGAGACATTATCCAGCGCTCATCCTTTTCATAACCCTTTGATCAAGACATCAAGAATACCTATGTAAGGCAACCTCAAAGGGATGGGCAGGCTGCAGCCAGGGCTAAGAATGCACCAGGACCAGGAAGGTAATCATGTGAGTGAGTTAGTAAGAGTGAGATAGAGGTACATGTTAATTGACCATTCTGTTATTCTCATTCGGTTAGTTGGGGAAGGGGTTCTATAGAAGCAATTGCTCATAATTTATGCTGGGAAATCTTGGTTAGTTGGGATAATCAATTCTGCAATAAAAAGGGGTAAGCTAAAACAGTAGAGATAGGAATCAATTGGAAGAAGGCGGGAGCTCAAGGTCCATAAAATGTGGAAATTTCATTGAAGCCCTCTTCTATCCTATTGAACACACCTACTCATTGTCTCTTTACATTCTGGCTATCTCATTTCATTGATTATTTCATTCTTAACACTTCACCATACTATTTTCTCTATGCCGGTGTAACACAGAACCAAATCCGACAATAGTACCCCACCACAGTGTGCGTACGTATGATCCATCCCAGCCCTTGTCCTTCTCCTCTCTCTTTATCTTCTTTCCTCCTTCCCTGTTACTTTCTTGAGCTATAACAGCCAAAACATCAAATCCAGTAAGAAAGGGCAGTGACTGCATTTCATATCCTGGCCCTCGGAAGGCTCTCAACTTACTCTCGTTCCCTTTCCACTCCCAACAGCAGTGAGTGTGGTAGAAATGGATATAATGGTGCTGGTGTGTTGGTCTGAAGGTGTGACAGATATGCAGGTGCAGATGGAGGCACTTGACAGGGAAGTGGGTCACATGCTCACCAGACTTGTTCCCCTCCCCCCCCCCCCCAAAAAAAGTCCTAGTTCCAGGTTTGAAATAAAATATCAAGATAAAAAAGAGTCAAAATAGCATTAATTACAATGCCACATCATTAGTTTTTAGTTTTATTCCTTATATGCCCTATAATTAATAAGTATATTTGTTAGAAGTTTGTAAAAACACTTAATAAATAAGGGAAAACAAAGAAAGTAAAAATATTTAATGCCTTAGGAATAAAACCTTACAAACATTATAGGGAGGCTGAAAAAGGAGAAACTTGCAAACAATGTGGGATGGAGAGAGTACTGACAAAACCAAAAGTCATGAGAATATTTACTCCTTGACGCCAAAATCAAATGCATGAATTGAGTCCTTCAGTATTACATAATTCCATTGCATAAGTGCTATCTAAACAGAAAAAACCAGAGACAGACAGTTTTCTGAATAAGTACAATCACCTTCAGGATGTGGGTTCTCATTGGCATCAGCATCAAGAGAATCAGCAGAATCAGCAAATGTATTCACATGTTCCCCTTCATCAATATCTTGTAAACCAACAGCAAAAGCAGCAGCTCGGCTTTTTCCCATCTCCTGTACAACTCTAGCTGCAGCATGAAGTGTGGGCCTGGAGAAACTACGAAAAGAACTCTCCAACCTGGCACAGAAGAAAAATTATGCTAGTCATTTCCAGAAGCTAATGTAGAAAAACCAAACTGAAACTACAGAAGATGACAAATATCTCAAAACCTTCCTCAAAACAAACTCAGCACTCTTAATGGTGAAAAAGTCAAGCTTAGGAATAATCAGAGAAAACTGAAATAGGATGTAATGAACCTTCTCATTACAAGTTTAATGAGAGGCTGGGGACGCCTAGTTTTTTTAGATTTATCCTTCCCGCCTTTTGATGAGGGTCCATCTGGCAGCTTCAAAATTTCTCTAGTCAGACGATACCACCCAGATGCTCGTTCTTCAGTCCTGCAGAATGCAGAGATGGAAGAGCATGAAAATTCACTGAATTGGATATTGTAGCTCCTAAAGCAATATAATAGTTGTTTAAGCTAATATAATAAGAAGTGTCACTGAAACTTAGTCAAAAAGTTAGAGAACTTATACCTCTCAGAGTTGTCAAATTTTCCCAAAACACACAGAATTGCCTCAAAGCACACCCTTTCACTAGGATCCAAAAGCAATTGATATAGCAACAGGTTGAATTGAGACTTGATATCGGGCCTTTCTGGGCATAGGACAAATAATATTAGACCACAAACCCAAAATAACTCATAACAGCTTTATCTTAGCTTGGAATCTCACCATCTAGTGCTCGTGCTCCAGATACTGCATGACACAATTTGGCTAGGGCAACTCTTGCAAGAACATCAGGCAAATGAAGGACATCCTGCAGAGCTCCTGGTATACAAAACATTTGCTTTAGCAAAAAGGTGGTTGCAACAAGACCAATAAATTGAAAATTAGATGAGCATAATTAGGTATACAGAAAAAATTCTCCATCACGACTAAACTCAGATGTGCAGTGGTAGTGAATGATGAATGAAAGGACAAGTTCATTACACCAACAGCTTTCTAAGTAATCAATTAAACTCAATGAAATGAAGAGTTTATGATGCACTGATGCATGGTATAAATACATCTGTGTGAGGAAGATAAGAGCACTCCAATTGCACTTGAAGGAAATCCAGCATCTTTTTTCCCCATGTCTAGACAAAGCAAATCCAAGTCCACCACAAAATTATCTTTGCAATAAAATTGGGAATTTTTACAATACACGTGGACTGAACATTTTGCCATAAGTCTTCATATCCAAGAGAATAAGAGATTCAGAAACATGTGACATATTCAGTTGGTCACCTCAATGAAAACTACAGCAACAGATTAATGAAAGCAGTTGATCAGATAAGAAATGGGGCTGGACTCTAGGGAGAGGGTGACAAGAAGAAAGCACACAAGATAAGTGGGCAGAGACAAGCAAGAATTAAAATTAGAGCACAAAGTTCAATTTCTGGATTTGTTATGGGTCTCAACTTAAGGCTTATTTAAAAGACAGCTTGTGAGGCCCAGTATCTTTGTCTGATTTTGGCTATCTGTTTGTACAAATCTAAAATTTTCAATAAGTTATTATCACTATTTTACTATTATTAATGTCATTATTAAATTTTTTGTTATTAGTTATTATCATTAATTTTATATTCATTATTATTATTAAGGCTTTGTTGATCTAATATCTCAGGCCTGGTCTGTTTATTATTATCAATTTTTTTATTATTACCATGATTTTTTTTAACAGGCCCTTAGTCTGTCAATCTTTTGCGCAGATACTGGAGCAGAGCATTTCAACATTTTTGTTTTCTCTCTCTTTTTGATTTTAAGCATGTTATCAAGGATCTTTGTCATCTTCTTCGTAAATTTGCTATTGATAATCAAATTCTTGTTTCCTAACTGTATATTCTTATTTTTATTTCTAAGTTATACAGAATGAAGAGTTCCTGGTGCAAGAAATTTCCCAAACAATTAAATATCACTAAGAACATGCCATTCTATTACTAAGAATTAGAAATTGCCTCAAAAAATTGACTTATAAGGCAAGAAAATATCCTAATGACTGAAGTAAAAATGTCCATACTTAACACCCTAGAGTATTAGGTAATATAAACTAACATATGCAGGCTAAAAAGTGTTTAAAATGAAATCAAACTGTATAAGGAAAGAAATCACAATCGTGCAATAATAATGCTGGAGAAAGACCAAAATGCTTTTGATTTACTCTTCTTGCCTCTTCACGCATCCATATCAGCTTCTGGTTCACAAAAGCAATGATTTGTATCATACATGAAGATCCGTGTTCTGACTAGAATTAGCACCACAGAATAAAAAAGCATATGCAGGCAAGACAGAAGGATGGGCAGCAGGACAAAAATATCATCAGGAAGATGGACGAACTTTCAAAAGAGTCGATATGTTACAAAACCAGGACTTTCATCAAAGAAAGATGGTGCACTAGGAGTTTAAAACTTCCATGAGATATCACTTTCAAAGAGTATAAAGTCTAGAAAAGTAATAAATTTTCAGAGCCTCAGCAAAAGATCATAACATAATTAAAGGTCAAATTTCTGTTACTCCATAAAAATAGCTTTCTTCTTGATATATCTCCATTATCATAGCAATTGATGATTGAATCTCTTATTGCATGAATAAAATTTTAAAATAAGAAACAAATAATATGAACATACCTCCAGATTCAGCTTCCTTTCCTGCACAACCAAGGAAACAGCAATAAAACAATAAATGTCAGAACTCAGACAGATCACTTTGCAAGAAGCTCTAATTTACAACACATAGGAAAAGGTACAAAAAGCGTAGTGAAGAGACACAGCTGACATAGCATTCATTTAAGCACAGGCACCATGGACCAATCACCCACGCCCAAGGACAAATCATCACACTTTTTATCTGCTGGATCAAGTAATTATAGTGTGCTGCAGTTGATTTCTGTGTCTCCAACAGAATTTAAAAATTAGCTATCAATAGTTCAAATAAAAATCATTCCAATCGTTTGCGCATAAATTATTGAACTTATTTATCTCCATGGAAGGTTTTAGGGCTAGAGTCTAATCCAATAAAAATTTTAGGGCCACAGTATAATTCACCAGCCCAAAGGCTAAATATCCAAAAGAGCAACTTTCACCATAAATTATTTCCACATATTGTCATTTTCATGAATCTTTAATATATTTACTCTGAGCAATGAGAACTAGAAAAGACATCAAGCAAAGAGTGTTCTTACTTGAATTCAAAGTTACCTACCCCATCCAAACAGCATCCTCCCTTGTTTAATACTATGTAGTATTTGTCACAGCAGAAAGCAGAACCAATATAGCAGACAATTAAGCTCTTAGTAGACACACAACCCCACCCCACCTCACAACACAACAGAAAAAAAGTAGGCCCCAAATAATTGGACCAGATACGCTCCCAGAATCAAGCATGGTAAAACTTTTGACTGCATATTGTGATAGGCTAATAGCACAACAATCAGCATCCAAATATCTATAACACAAACTTTAGTGGCCAGGAAATCAAACTAATGCAATTGCCCCACAAAGCACACCATCCTTTTAGGCTAGGTTTGATTCAGGAGAAACAAATATATGTTTAATTCAATCAATGTGATAAGAATGTTATGACCAACTAGAATCATGAAGTACTTTGTTATTTCACTTGAATCTAGCTAGCAAGTGTATACTCCCTGGGATACATGTTTGCAAATAAGACAAAGCACTTAAGTTCATGATTTACCTAATGCCATTGCAACCGCGTAGGGATCTCTAGTTGCAAGATCAGAGACTATCTCCAAAGAATGCCTCACAGCAACAGGATCGGCAAATGAAATTCTGTAAAAACCACAATTGCCAAAGTTATTCAACAAGGTAATCTATGAACATTACAAACATTTGTCGCATATTATAAGAAAAATTAGGGGATGCAGACAGCCATGTAAACTACACAAGAAAAGGCAAGATATGTCAGCGAATGTTAGGATATCTCGGAGACAAGGTGTCAAATATAAAAGTGGATAAAGTAATTAATTTCTGAAAAGTACAATCTGCTTGCACGTGATAAGGTAAGGAAATCATTCACATACTCCATCTAAATAAACTATAAAGTCATGACAAAAATCCACAATTAACAGAGTAAGGGTTTGTTATCTCTGCTTCTGTTTCAGCGATTTATCTGATGTGAAAAAATTTAAATGACTTTATTATTCTATTACTACTAGAGGTATTATGATGTGATATTAGGTCACAAAATAAGATGAGGAGCACATATGCAAAGTTCTCTACATATATCTTCATTTGAGGAATAAAAAAGTCTTTCAATATTTCCCATGGTAAAACTCAAGCAAGATAGGCAGGATATGGTTCAAAAACCAAGCATTTACAAATAAAAGAGCCCGCAGGCAATTGAAAATAGAATTTGAATACAACAAAAAATAGGAACTCTATTTAAAAAGCTACCCTTGTGAAGCGCGACGGAGAAATGCAGGATTTCCTGGGTCCAATGGAAGCCTTCGCAGTGCACTGATAGCCGCGTACTGTAAATTACTCTGGATGATAAACTGCAGTAGTATGGGAAAGTTAAGATAAAACATTGCCACGGTTATATTAAAATATATGTATTATTTAATTGGTTACGATGTCCCACTGCATGATTAGACACAAGTGCCACTTAGAAAGCAGTTTTGCATGTGCAAAGGGGCCCGTTGAACTGTAATCACACCAGAGTACATATAATAGATCAGAAAGACTCAAGGCTGCATGAAATAAAAGAGTCCAGCAAGCTCCCTGTGGCTTAAGCTTAGTTGTCTGGTCATCAAAATACAGCCCCATTTCTACTTTACTGAATAAATAAATTTTCTAGCACATATAAAGCATGAAGAAACTATTGTAATCTTAGTTAAATTACAATAGTTATTTTTTAATTAATGATACTATCTTTAATTAAGACAATTATTTTCAATGTAGTCTTAGTTATTTTGGATTGGGTTATAGCTTGCATAAATAGAAGTAATTGGAAGGAGAATAAAAGAAGTTGGAAAAATACAGAATAAAAGTTGGAAAAAAAAAAAGAATCAAACAGGAACACTTGACCATCCTTCTATCATCACTCAACAATTTTCTATCACCTTAGGTACAAATAGGAAAGGAAGACTGCTGGAAAGACCAACACGTCCAATCCAAACATTCATAGCCCTGTGGCCATCAGGACCGTAACAAATTGGTACTGTAGCCTAACGCCATGGGGGAGCTATCTAAAGTCTGAGACCCTGAGGGCATTCACTCTGCAGTAAACAAGTAACCAGGCTCAGGCACAATTCTAAAGGGAGAAAGAGACAGCCAAGCAGCTCACCTCCAAGACCATCTTGGATGACTGAGCATCTCACTTAGAACCCTTGGATAAGCTGGCCCAGCAAATCACTAGACTCTGCGAAGGGAACTAACCAGCACTCAAGTTGCTGAGAAGACAGCAGTGTTTGAAAAGGCCTAAGGCGCACCAAGGCAATAAGGGTTCTGGAGCCTAGACGCTAGGCATAAGCCAAAAGCACACACCTAAGCGATGTGAGGCGCCAAAATTACTCAAAGATAAAAAAATGATTAAATGACTAAGTTTTCAGAAAAAAAAAAAAAGTTTTACCATAACAAGAAAATACTTAGAAAAATAATAACCTATAAGTTTGATACTACCAATACTAGCAAATAGTGTGGACTGTGGACCACTTCTTCTTTTTGTCTCTGGTTCTCAGCTCTCTACGGTCTGTCTCTTTGTCTTTGACTCTGTTTCTTTTTTTATATGAGTTTAATACTACCTATGTGTTTAAAAAATGAATTTTACTCTCTTTTTTATATTTCCCTAATGACCCTAACTCTACTTGTAGGCTTGCAGCCTGTGTTGATTGCCAAACGTGCATCTTTTGCAAAACAACTATTGCTCTCCCGAATCAAAACTATAATAGGCTTGGCCTTTTCTACAAAATGTCTACTCCTCTCCCCTAAATCCCTAGCTCCCTGCATGATTTTTTTTTCCTGCTGAAAAGCATGTGCATGTCTACTCCTCTCCCCTAAGTCCCTAGCTCCCTGCATGATTTTTTTTTTCTGCTGAAAGACATGTGCATGTCTACTCCTCTCCCCTAAGTCCATGCTTGACATTTTCAAAACAACCATTGCTCTCCCCAATCAAAACTATAAATAGGCTTCCCTTTTTCCAAAAAATGTCTACTCCTCTCCCCTAAGTCCTTGGCTCCCTGTGTGATTTTTTTCTACTGAAATGATATTTTGCTCAAAAGCGTTCGCCTCCGCGCCTTAGCCGCCTTACATGACCCTCACTCACATCACCTCGCCTAGCACCAGAAAAGCCACATCCCCCATTGCCTTGCCTCTTAGGCGCACTTTTTCAAACACTAGATGACAGTGCAATACCCTAAATTTTTATCTAATCTTAATCCCAAGAAATAAATATCTTAACCTAATCATAAGCCTAACCCAAAAATTTCTTTTGTACTTTTTCCTTTGTTCCTTCTCCTTTTTTCTTTTTCTTTCCTTTTTTCTTTTCTTCTCTTCCTCCCCGATCTGGCCAGCCCGCTCTTTCCCCTTTGAGCCATACACAGCCTTCCCCGCATGGCTCCCTTTCCCTCTCTTTTTCCCTTCCCAACCATGCACCTGCCACCCCTGTACCTCCACCAACTCCCTGCACCACCCCCTGCACTACACTGCTCCATGCAACCCTACACCACCTGCCCCATACCACACCCACACCAAAGTCACACCCAAAACCCAAACCCCTTGCCCTATAGCATTTCCATCTCCCTCACCTCACCCCATACACACACACACACACACACATATATATATGCTCCCTCCTCTTCTCCTCTCCTTCCCTTTTGTTGTAGTTGAGAAGCCTAATCCCAACCACCTTCCTTTCTCTCCTTCTCCCTACTCTATTTGTTGACATCTGGCACCAACACCACTCGCCGCCACTGACCACCAAACACCACCAATTCCCTCAGCAACCAATGACCACTACATCCCCATCATGCTCCCTAGTCACCGCCCAACTAGCACCACCCAAACCATCCATCTCCCCCTCCCCAATTGTCCTATTTCTAGATTTTTGTTGAAGTGCACAACCGTGCACCTCCCTCGCACAGTCGTGTGTCTTCATACCGCACAACCCACACATGCCCTCTCACACAACCATGCGTGTTCATCATCAGCCCGTGTGAACTCGCCTTACACGGCCTTTGCACACCCAAAGCACCACTATACTCCCCTTTGGCTTTCTCCTTAGCACAATTGTGCCCTCCTCTTTAGCACACCCTGTGCACTACCCTAGCACCGTCGTGCACCACTCCTTGCACTGTGCCCTTCGCCACCTTCCACACACCACCCAACGGACCATGCCCTCTCAGTTGTTACACTTTCCGCCCTCCTTTACCTTAGTATTTCTTTAGCAATTTTTCCTAAGTTCTAATATTTTTATATCGTTAGCTTTTAGATGTTTTTCAATCTTGGAGGAGAAGTCTAAGGTTATTGGTGCTTAGAGACTGAAGACGCTTTTAGTAAGGATACATGAAATAGCTAAGGCTTTTGTGTGCAATGTGTATATTTGAATAAAAACTTAAGTTTTGGTATTATTATATGGATAATGTCTTTATGATAATGTTATGGTACGACGTGGTGTTGTATGATGAAAAGGTGAGAAAAATGTGAAAGCATGGGATTGTGTATATGTTGGTTGAGTAGGCTTTGCTAGGCAAGAAGATTGGCATAAGTCATTATCTAATTTGAGCTATAGGGTTGGCTCATATATATATGTTTATATATTTGTGGTTAAATGTTTTAATGATGAGATGTGTTGGAGGTTGAAAATTATTCATATTAGGACTCGTAGGGTTGCCATAAAAATATGAGTATTTTAGCTGTCTTAAGGGCAAATTAGTCAATAAAGGTAAAATGGGGAATCTCTTATACTTCAATGTGTTGATTGGTTTAAATATGCTAAATATATTATGTGGAATATTTGAAGTATTTAAGAATGGCCTAAGACCTATAAAATAATAAAAATGCTTAAATTGGAAATAGTAATCCCAGAGGCAGGGTTATTATCGCTTATACAAAACGTTAGAGTTAAACCTTAATTTTTGGATATATTGTTAGTATTAGCATTTTAGGAATATGTATTAAATTTGGTGGTCATATAAGTCTTATGATAAAAGTTATGCTTAATTTGTGAAATTAGGATTTTGTAGAGATTTGTGAATAGTAAGATAGGTTATAATCGCATGTGTAATGCATTACAGTTAGGCCTTGACTTCTTGGATATGTTGTCAACAACAATATTTTAAGAATAGGTATTAAATTTGGTGAATGAGTACAAAGACATTATACTTAACTTGTAAAATTGGTGTTTCTTAGGGGAAATGTCCTTTTACCATGGGGGATGTATTAGTATTCATGTGGTTATATTTTATGTATTTCAAATAATTATGGTAAGATGGATTATGTAAATTGCATACCTTCATGTGTGTCGGCATGATTATCTTGACATATGCCACCCACTAAGCACTTAAAGTGAAATATCACGTGACCCAAAGCCAAGGACTTATGTGTCCATTCCATCGAACAAGTAACTCAGGTATGTTCTGTCCTACGAATGCATCAGTCCGTTCCAACGAATTAAGAATAGTAAGATCCTGAATTCAACGTGAATAAGAATATGATCTTAAGATAAACAAAAAATAGATAAGATCCTAAGTCAGGACCGTGATGTGGTGTCAATTCCACCGGACAATAATAGTAGCTCAAGAGCATTCTGCCTTCAGTTTCATCAATTCAAGATCAGTGGAAAAGAGCATGCTGCCACTAGCAATAATAGTGGCTCAGGTATTTTAGTCTGTTCCATTGGATAAAGAATAGTAGGATCTTAAACTCAACGTAAACAAAAATGCAGAATATAATTATATCTAATAATGAGTTCTAGAATCGGTCCTTCTCTTACATCATATTATGTCAACATACATGTATGTTATCTTCCTATATGAGCTTATGTATTCTATGTAACCTTGCTCCAGCTATATTATTATTATCTTACTTATTATATAGCGTACCAATCATTTTTATGGTTGGTGCCCACTCCTATGAGCAGACGGCTTTGGTGATTTTGTGCAAGTCACTAAAGACCATCTTGATAACTTTGCTACTTACGATGCCTTGACTGAAGAAAAGTGATTCTTATATATCAGGATTGGACATAGAGTCATCCGTTTTTATTTTGGACAGAATACCTTTTAGGACTCTTAGTTCTAATGTATCTCTCTTTATGTATTTTGGCTATTGTACTCGGAAGTGACCTCCAAACTTTTACGTTTTCTATTTTATCATGTTTTAAGTGTTAATTGTTTTTTCTTTATATTTGATGTAAAGATAGTACAGTAAACCAAACTTATGTCAAGTATAGTGATAACATCCATTATTTATTTATTACACTTCCGATAAAACAAAAAATTTCAATAGTAAATTTTGGGATATTACAAACGAACTATTGTGGTTTGTGCAAGAGTAAACATCAAACAACAATTACCCACCTAGTTGAAGTCATCAGAAGTCAAATGCTTGTTAGAGGGGTCTCTACAACAGCATCATGAGCCACATCGCCATGAGTTGTTTTGTTCTCATCATGTTTTGCTTTGTTGTTTATCATGAAACTAAGTCGGGGTGAGCAAGCCAAGTGTCATGCAACGGGGTTACATAGCATTTGCGACATATGATTCTAATTGCGACATCATTGCAAATGCCTTTTTTGCTAGGAGGTTGCAAACAATGTCGAAGGAAAAGAAGAAAGCGTTTTGAATGCCTAGATGGTACAAGAGTTGACAGAAAGGTTGTCAAAGTCAACTTCAAGGAAGACCCACCAAATGGGTTGGTTTGCGTGGGTAGAGATTTGAAAAAGTCATTGCTTTCCATCATCAAAGTTCTTAGCTTCCAGCCTATGCTTCATGACCCGGTGGGCAAGCCAATGCATATAGTTGTCAATTACAAAAGTATACATGATTTCTTCAGGGAAGCAGTTGCCACTTGACTTGGTCTCTTGCTAAGATGAACACTACTAGATTTGGACATCTAAAGTTGGCCAAGGCGAGCAGAGCTTCCTATTCCAAATTTTATGAATGAGCAAGTTTATAGTCAGCACCAATTTTTTGGGCTAATTTATACGCCATTCATTTGGATGGTTTTGATGTGAAGCATTCATTGGTTACAGAATTTGGGCTGATTTTGAGGGAGATTCGGTCTAGATAAGGTTCGACAAAGTCCATCGTTCAAGTATGCCTCATGTATCTAAATTTTAAGCTAGAGGACAAGCTCATTCTTTGGGCCTTGGTGATGTTAAGGAGTGGGAAGCCACTATTTCCGGTGGATGAAAGGGGCTCATTGATAAACAAATAGCTAGAGTTAATTATCTTAGGGTTATAGACTTCTTTTTGGATAAGTCTTTGGGTTATAAAATTTGAGACTAGTTATAATTATGGTTGTAAATGGAAAAGAGCCGACTCAAAAATTTGTTGGACACGGCTCGTTAAGAGCTTGACTTAGCTCGTTGGCTCGTTCATTTAGGTAAATGAACCAAACTCGAGCTTTATTTTTAAGCTTGTTTAATAAACAAGTCAAGCTTGAGCATGAAGAATTTAGGCTCAAGTTCATTTCCAGTGCAAAAACTCGCAAGCTCGGCTTGTTTACCATTCAAGCTCGCAAGTCGACTCGGCTTGGCTCGTTTATAAACAAGTCAAGCCCAAGACTTATTTTTAGGCTTGTTTATTAAACGAGTCAAGGCCAAGCCCACCCAAGCTCGGCTAGGCTCATTTACTGCCCTAGTTATAACTAGTTAGATAATTATTATTGTTTTATTTCTATTTTGTTTTGCTAATTGAATGATTAGTTCTAGATTTTATTGTAGTCCTTAGGATGAAATTTCAATATAATCATAGTTGATATAGGATTGGTTTATAGCTTGTGTAAATAAGAGTACCTGGAAAGAAAATAAACAAGTTGGAATAAATATTTATTTATTATATTGCCTATGAGATTGGAAGGTTCTCTAGCAAGCTTCCAACCACCCTTTGACCACCATTCAACAATTCCAACTATCTATTGCCATATGTTCAAATAGGAAAGGCAGGAAGACTGCTAGAAAGACAAACACATCCAACCTACACCCACTGGCCCGTGATGAGATCCTCAAGTCTATGGACTGCAACAGATGAACATACCAAACAGATTGCAGCCTTATCCAGATGGGTCAGGATAAACTAAAATAAAAGAAAAGAGCACCAAACTCAAGCATTTGTACAACAATGACCTGTATTCTCATTTCATAATAATAATAATAATAATAATAATATATAGATATAGATAGATATAGATATAGATATATAGATATATGGATATATATTGTGGTTAGATCAGGACTAGAGAAGACATGACCCACTAAGGCAAAAACAGAAATATCATTAAAAAGAAAGAAATATAGTTAAAAGCAAAGAAAAAGCTGCCTTCCAGGAGAAATGAACATACAAGTACATAAATCCCAATAACATACACAGCTGCACTAAAACCTCCAACAACTTCAGCTGACAACACAGCTAAAAAAAGGGCAACAAAACATTCTTATAAGAATGAATAATAAGAAATCGCAAGTTGAGTAAAAGAGAATATTACCTCCTTGTCGCCACCCTTGGTTCCAAAAATACCTTTCTTAGGTTTTTTCGGGCCATCAGCAACCTGTGATTATAACATATGCAACAACCGCATCAATATTGTACAGCAAAACAATCTGATAGTAGTAGAATTATCAAAGATCATACAGCCTATCTAAGAACACAGGCATAAGGCAATTGACAGAGCCCATTACTTGATAAAATATATTAAGTCATAAAAGCCAAGGAAGGTTAATAAAGTTGTACTTTCTGAAAGATTAATTTAAGTGCAGGACAAACCTTATCGAGAATTGCAAAAACAATCTCATACAATTTGGACAAAATCTCAGGGTTACTTGAAGGAGCGTAAGTAAGAGCCTTCAATGCTTGCAATCTCCTAGCATGAACTTCAACATGGCACATAAAAAAGGGCATACTAAAACATCAGTCATAAACTTATTGAACATCATCAATTAATATCAACAAAAAGCATGCCAATGCAACTATGTTTATACATGTTCTGCAACCAACGGTAATGAACAACTCTGAAGCATAAACAAATACATTCAAGAAGCTTAAAAAGGTATGCAATAAAACAACTCCCAAATTCACCCACGCAAGCCAATCTAAGGCACAGAAAGATCAGGAGCATGTCAGCTAGACAATAGCTCATCAAATCATCATAAAATAATCATTGGAAACATATAAGGATAGCTTTAACTTAACCCACTAGCTCCACTTCCCTTCCTAACGCACTGTATGTGGCATCTTCCAATAAAATGAATGGCATTTACTAGGTGTCAGAAAGCAAAAGCTAACAAAATCCTTAGTCATACAAACTTACACTCGATATCTTCATTTAAACACTCTTCGGTAAGCTGTTTTACTATGCGAGGAACAACATCAGCACGAGTAACACCCCCACCAGCATCTATGTCAGCTAATGCATCCCAATTTGGAGTTGGGATCCCACCACCAGTGCTTAAACCTTGTGAGCCAGTATCAGACAAGATTCTCGCCAAATAATAGTAGACATATCGTAAAACAGTCTTGTCTTCACATTGCTGATTAAGCTGCAGAAAAATGTGGAAAGGAAGGTAAACTCTGACACATTTTTGTTTGAGAACAAAAGTAACTACAGCAAGGGCATAAGAAAAACAAAAAGGCAAATTTAACTTCAGTTAAGACTGCATGTATCGTTCTTGAACAGCTATTAAATTGTTCAAGTTAAATTTCAGGAATGGATGTTCCAACCAAACCCTGATTTCTAAAATAAGGAAAACTTCCAGCCAAGGGAATTGAATTATGCATCCCAAGTTCGAAGAAAAAGCAAGCAGAATGAAAAGGGAAATATGATGGCTCCACAAAATTAAGTGTATATATATGTATGTATGTATGCATATATTTCTATGCATTTCCATACCTGGAACGCAATATGATGCATATATGGATAATTTTAAAGGAAAAATACCAAGACCATCCATAAGTTCAAAAATACACAAGAAACCAACCCTAAGGTTTTTTGGTGACAAAAACCATCCCTAACTTTTTTCTGTTAGCATTGTGCCATCTTGTGGCTAAAAATGATGGACATTCACAAAAAGACAAAGTAAAACCCTTTTTCACTGTATTACTTTTGTTCCCAACAATATCTACACACACACACATATATAGAGAGAGAGAGAGAGAGAGAATTTCCCACCACATTTCCCCACCAAAAAAAAACCTATTTTCCCACCCATGCTAAGGTCTAAATAATTTCACAGTAAAAAAAAAGATAAAAATAAAATAAAATAAAAAGCCTAAGAGAAACCTGTCAACGTCCTTCAAGATGAAAAAACCTATTAACGTCTAACTAATTTCAAGAACCAAAAAAAAAAAAGAGTCAGACTCAATTTTTGGCTATTCAGCGAAAATAGAAGATCTTGAAAAAAAAATCTAATAAAAAATCTACAATAAGAATCCACAAAGTAAATCCCTTCAATCAATAGACTTGCACTTTCAAAAAGCCAAACTAATTAAATGGTCATTCCTAAATTTTAGCTAAGATCGTGTTGATAACTTCCTCACATATACATACTTTTGAAGTCAGGTAGGCTTCATTAGCTAAATCAATTGCTAATACTAATTCAAAATGATTATGACCTATATGTTGCATTATAGTGTGTTTTTTTTTCTTTCTGAATTCATGTTTTATAGTGAAAGATAATTAGCATTTATTCAGTAATTTTTGCCTGATTTTGTATTCAAATTTGAAAATATTTAAATGTATTCAATAGATGTGATTTTTAACTGGAAAATAGCTAGCAGTAGTATTCAAATTTGAAAATCTGTGAATGCTTTCAATAGTTGTCGTTTTCACTAATCTAAATCTAAAAAAAATATTAAATCCTATAAATAAATCCAAACATCAAAGTGCTCCCACAAACAAACCCACCCTCACGAAGAGGCACAGCAGCAATTACTGTATGGCTCCATCATACACTCCACTCACAGACCTCCATCCAAGAGATAGCAAGTGCACAATTCAAGTGTGCACAGTAAGAGTGTTTGAGCAACATAAAAAAAATTTTGGGGGGGGGGGGGGGGGGGGGGAGGGGAATTACTCGCAAATAATTAGTTTTACATAACATGGAGGTAATTACTTAACCTTATGATTTATGCAATTTTTGTAAAGATAATCCTTTCTTTCATTTGCAATGGGTTATACAAGTAAAAGAAACAATACTGCTCTTTTTTTTTTTTACAAAGGGGGATTCAATACTACTCTATATTAAAAATGAGAAGGTTCATATTATTTAAGCAAATGATTTCATATTAGTCTTTCAAAATTATAAATAGATAAATTGTAATAATCTATTATTTTGAATAACAATATTTTAATTATCTTTAAATGACTTTGACTATGCACAAATACCTAAATACTAGTTATTATAAAACCAAAGAAACTGAAAAAATGTACAGCGTTTTTATCATTTGGTAGTTTATCCATCATGAAAATTGCCATAATTTGAACAGTGTTAACGGAAGAAAAATTAGGTGTTGTTTCAGACACAATCAACTTATGGATGGTTTTGGTGATTTTGGTGACTTTACAATTTTACATACAAAAAATTGTGCAATGTGTCCGATAATATTACAGAGCATCTCAAAATGTGTTGCCAACAAGATTAACAAGACAGCAGTTACATGTTTTCACATGAAACCTGTCAAAAATATACTAGCGGAGCTTCTACAACAGTTATACTATCTTATTAATCATTCTAGTAATTAGTTATGTATCCAAAAATATGGAGCAGCTTCACCACCATATGTGACTAAGAACTGAAATGGATGGATAGGAAAAATAAAAGAAAAGAAAGCCTGAGTGCTCTGATATCTTAATCTCAATAAAAAGGGAGTGCCAAAGTGGGGCACACCATTTCTACTTTCCGGACTTACAAACAACCGTCTCAGAAAGGTCTCACCATCCACTTTGCTACCTAAGTTCGGTTAGGAGCACAGACTTGGGGATTTATGCTGTTGGGCCCTTTAATAAGGTATATGCAGGTGAGGAGGCTGCAGGGAAGAGGTGCTAGTCAGGGTGGTTTCACAATAGAGGACCCTCTCCCGCATGGTTATAGCCACAACTTCCACCTCCTGCAACTCTTTCATAGGCTACAAGTGGTTGAACTGCTAGTTTCCCCGTTTGACATCGCACACCACTGTCAGCTCTTTTGGAATCTCTTCAGTTTTCAAATCCTGTGCCCTTGAGAATGCATTACTGCCATTATATTATCTGCAGTTAAGCTTTTCTAGTTTTTCCATTATCATTCTCATCTTCTCCACCAGAGATGCTATCCTTCTAGTATCCTCCATAATGCACCCATCTTCCCATGCAATTCTTCCTGTGCCAACTCAATCTTTTCCTCTAGTGCAGCTCCCTGATCTGATCCATTTCTTCCCAAAATCAAACTGCTCTGGTGCATTGTCACGACCCTTGGGTAGAACTCATCCTCAAAAGCTAGCCTAAGAAGGGAGGGTGCCCTTAATCCATATAAACTATTAATCAATCCCATACTAACCAATGCGGGATCGTAACAAATTCTAACAACTATAACCCTGCACATATAATCCATATGATCTTATCTTTTGACTCAAATGTATATCGCTTCCTCAGTCCCATTTGTATTGTAAAACATGCCATTATGGGACATACAAAGCCCTCTCCCCTGCTACTTGAGAATGGTAATTTTTTAGAAGATGGTTTCCAATAGACCTACTAGTACTCAATTTTAAAATCTCGCGTTTATCACTTTATCATTTAAGTGGCTTGTTTTATCTCTTCCTTTCAGGTGACTCCTAAGCAATGATGACAATTTTGAATATATATGTATATATATATATATATATAAGAACAAACATGCTTGAAAAATAGTCATCAAATGTGGAAATGAAATAGAGGTGAGAGTCATATCAATATAAATATCATCTCCAAGGAAAAATGATTTTCCCGATAGCACTAAATACTGATCAGCATAAAGGAGGGTCAAGATCTAGTAGAAAATATGGGCAGCCCCAACTTGATAAAGAGAATTTCTTAGTGTCAATGTGGATGAAGCTGAAACTATTTGCAGCAGTAGGAGGACCAAATTTTCATCCACTAGCCTTATGGTTTCTCCAATCAGAGTACTCATTGAAGGTAAGTTTAATAACCAGATTCAAGGGGTAATCATCCACAGGTTATGCTCCTACTTGTGGAAAGGAAAATGAGATATTGAATCATACACAGCATCTCCCATGCATGATGCTATTTAAGCATATATTACAACACATGGAACATAATGTCAAAGATATTCGCCCTTTCATTGGGAGAAAACTTATATTTATCCAATGAACGGATCAACAATAGGCACTTAGTTTGACAGAAATCAGCAGAGCTACAATAGGACTAGCATAACTTTATAATTTAGTAAACTTTCATAGCTTCAAGATTGTTTGTCTGTTGTCCAGTGGGCTAAGCATGTTCCTGACAGATCCACTGAGTTTCCTTTTCCTTTAGGCTGGCATAAGAAGTATTGAGCCAATTTGTAGGAAGTTACTGCTCGACCAATCAGATCAGAGTCACAGTGAAAATGATAGAATTATCCATAAAAAGATTTACAGCATCATATTATCACATAAAATTAAGACTGATTCTATAGAAACATATATCTCAGGCCTGTAGGTCCCAAATTTTCAAGCAGAAAACCCTATTTTTTATGCTTTCATTTGTACTGACTCAGAGAGCATTATAAAACACTTGCTCCTTGTATCACGTTGAGTAGCTTTCTTGGAGGGGATGAGGTGAGGGGCAACACTTAAGTTTAGAAGCTGGTTCAATACCAAGCACCACAGGCAATTCAATAAAAAGGCTTAGATTGGATAACTATACCATGAGAAGTGATGGCGCCAAGGAAGGATCAACCGAGTTGTAGACTGCAAGCTTTGGAAATACATGGTTTACTAACTGCCGTTGTGAACTTTTCTGCATATAAAATATACACAGGCGGAAAATATAACGACAGAAGGAAGAAAAAAGAAAACCATGAAATTTAGTATGATTTGGAGAAACCGAGTAGGCACATACTTGGTCAGATGTAGCAGCTAATTCGTGAATACTCCGTGCAAGTTGAGCGTAAGAAACTGGCTGCCAGTGCAACGAAATGAAATTAATTGGACGCATGACAGCATAAACACTCCCTCCCCCACGCATGCTATGACCAGAAATGACAAAACATAAACAGGTAAAGAGAGGGAGATTCTACTTTCTTCTTCTGCTTCTGCTTTTGGGGCAAGATGTTGGCGCGGACAGCCTTGGCAGCAGAAATGGTATCGCTCTGAAACTGCAAAAGAGTACCTTTCTTCGATTTCCGATCTGTAACTGGCTTACCCAATGCAGTTGGAGGTGGCATGCCGGAAGCTGGAGCAGTGTGCATTGATGAAGAAGACGATGACGGCGTTGCCGATTTTGATGAGGTTGGAGCAGCCGGCGCTGCAGTTGGGTCTGCGGTAATCAGATCCATCAGCGTCTTCCCAGAGGAGTCCTGCAAATCAATGCAAAACCATAAAGATTCGAAACAGAAGTGATAGGACATTATAAATTCACACAGAACGGCTAAAATATCAGAAGAACTAACCGCCATTGTTAGAATCAGTTGTGAACTGAGCTCTCTGGTCGTCTGAGATCTCTACAACTGTGAACATATTCGATTACGACAGTAGCATTAAAACGTAGAACGGAGAAGTGAGCTCAACGTGAATTACGAATACGGAATAAGTGTTAACTAGCTCAAGCGACAACGAAATGAATCAATTGAAATCACAGACATCTTTCAGCAGCTTAATCAGCCGATTCAGTTGATCAAACAGCAAGAGCAATTACACTGCCGCAAACTCAATAGAATTCAAAGCCCTAGATCGAAACTTCATACGAGTGGATCACTTGATTGAAATGGAGATTATGTACAAGTCAAAGAATTACCTGATAGCGAAGAACGGAATCAGAAATTGGGGCGGTCAGGATGATTATGAATAACGGATCACGATTTCACTTCATGTATGTTTTTTTCTGTTTTTTTTTTTCTTGTTTTCCTTTTTTCCTTATTTCCTTTTTGCTTTTGCTCTGGTAACACTAACAGTATACTATTTGGGACGAAAAATCGTAATTTAAATGGTTCATCTTGTAGGCTGTGCCCGTCGAGATATATATATATTATTTTTAACTAAGAAATATATTAATATAGTATTTTAATTATATATATATATATATATATATTATGTTAATATTTTACTACCTCAATTCTAGTTATATTTTTTACTATTATTTTCTTAAAATTTTTAACATTAATCTAAGTATTTTGTTTATATGTTACAATAACTAGTATCTTTTTTACCACACATCAAAGTATATTTTTCTATAATTAAACAAATTTTATACCACTATTTTTCTATAAAAAAATTAGCGTTAATATAATTATATATCACTAATCATGTGCATATCTTCACCACAGTTACACATATATTTCATCATATATCTAAATATCTTTTACCATTACTAAACGTATTTTTTACCACTATCATTCACAAATCATGTACATATATTTTATTACATGCATATTTTACTACAAACCTGCTCATCTTTTACCGCCGTTGAACATATTTTTCACTGTTATTTATCTAAATTTTTTCAACATTAATCTAATTATATTTCATCAGTTCAATACAAAAAATTTACGACAAATACATATATATTTCATCAAAATTCTACTTACATTCAATTCAGATTTGGTCAATTAAAAATTTTCCTTTTGGATAAACCCTAGCACTAGTGGTTGTCAACCCTGATCCCTCAAGCTCTTTAAATACCCTAAGTTGCCATTTCCCTAAACCCCCACTAGTGATGGTAGAGATGCAGAATGGCCACCCAATCATAGGGTAGGACTATGGCGGAGAGGTAAGCAAAGAAGTCTCATTTTGATCCTTCCATTGTGGCTGACATTGCTATGTAGGAAATGATACATGAGAATATTAAGAATGAGATCGACAAAGAATCAAGTAACTTGGAGGATCCAAAGGAGTTTCTTAATGAATGTGCTACATCTTACATAGATGCCTTGAATGCTTTTCGTGCTCAAAATGGAAGAAAAGATTATTCATGTGTGGACGATGCTAAATTTAATGATGAAGATTCATATTCAGAGGAGGAGGTTTGCACAGATCTATCATAGTTTGATCTCAAGAAAAGTGAGAAAGTTGAGATAAGAAAACCATGCAACCTACCTTAATTATAAAGTTGTTAGGGAAGTTTGTTGACTCCAAGTACCTTTATGAAAGACTTCAAAGGATGTGGAGTATGATCCCACCATTCAAGTTGATCGATGTTGGCATGGGGTTTCACATTATTCATTTCAAATGTAAGGAGTATTATGAATTTTCTATATTTAGAGGATTGTGGATCATTGTTAGTATGGGTGTGACTCTTGGGATTATTAATTAAATACTTTCATGTAGATATCCTTATGCATATCCGGAAAGTAATTAGCACACCCCTAAAAGTTGACTTCACTACACTCAAAGTAAGGAGAGATAGCTATGTGATAATGATTGTGCAAGTTGATTTGAGGAAAGCCATTAATATCCAAGTTTAAGCTAAAGTAGACCATTTAGCGAGTGAAATATGAAGTGGTTCACTTGATTTGCTTCAAGTGTGGGAGGTATGGCTAGAGAGAGAGAGAGAGAGATAAGTGTCCTAGTGTAAATGGGTTGCACAAGAAGAATGATGAAGTTGTAAACATTGTAAATAATCTATGACTCATCAAGGGAGTAGGAGCAATGTATTGAGTATAGGTTATGGATGGTTACACATTCTCGATCTACTAAGAGACGAGGTAGGAGAATATAACACCCATAAAATTAGTACTTAAAAGTGTTGTTTTAGAGGATGCAATTATTAAAAACATTTGGGTGTTACAACCGCATCCAGCATGGAGAGATATAAAACCTCTAATCCATGTCAGATATAAGGCTAAAACCACTCAAACACGAAGAATAAACATGGTGATAACTTAGTTCAAGGTCGAGATAAAGCTAACAGACAACAATAAAGTGGAAGAGATAATGAATTTAAATATAATAAAAAAGAGTTTATGCAACACTTGATGTCCCCAAAAAGAAATAAAAGAACAAAATAAAATATAACTATGAACGAAATCAAATAACGCTAAACAATACTCTGACCTAACCCAAGCTGCTATTACTATCAGTAGATGTTGTAAGATTAAGATTGTCAATTGAATACAAAATAGACTATAAAACATAGACCCTCAATACAATGGTACTAAGTAAAACGCTACACAATACTATACATACAAACATTACATAGAGCACATAGAAGGTAACATAAAGAATCATGGCATAATACTTCAAATAGTATATACCATAGCTAATTACCATATTCATGCCATAATTCATCTCATTTCATAGACCACATGTTCATCTTATCACACTTAACCATATTACGACTATTTCATTAATCTGGTTATATTAACTGTATTCCACGGAGGCAAAGACACCAAATCATAATTAATCTCTTTTCTAATAACCACATCCATGCCACTCATAAACATAAGAATAAAGTAATGATATAGTTACCAACTAATATACTAAATCTAAATAGTACATGGAGGTAACTATCAAACCAATATACCAAAACCAAGTAATACACATAAGCAAATACCAAACCAACTAAGTGCCAGAAGGTAACTACCAAACTAACAAGTCAAAAAAATCTAATTAAATCCTCGTAAAAGAGTTTTTTTAAAATTATTCAAGGAGGTATAATAATAACCCGTAGGCATATAAAGTACAGCGGTCATACAAGTGCACTAAGGCAATATAGTAACATCCCTACTTGTAACATGGAGACGTATAAGTATTCCGATCATACTGGTGCAATAAGGCAACACAATATCCCCCTATCTTAAGACACCTAATATAACACCACCTTTTTTTGAACTTAAAATTTTTGTTTAAATAGTTAATTATGGAAGTTAAAACGGTAAAAATACAGGATGTTACCACCACATCTGGTACAAGTTTAATTTCCTATATCATTCTTATACTTAATGCTAAAGCTAAAAAATATTACTCTGATTAAGTTAATAACATAATTATAAGAACCAAAATAGAGAACACAAAATTGATTAACATCAATATGATGACAAAAATAGTTACAAAATTCAAAGGAAAGGAAATGCAGAGAGACATAAAAGTCTAAGAATATCTGGATCAAAAGATAACATATGGAATACTAAATAGTCTTAACTCTCAATCCAAAACACTAGCATTCAAATTGATCTCACCATATAAATTGTAAAGTTGTTGCTGCCTATTAAATAAATAGGTGATTGTGAAACAAAATCCATCAGTACAACAGTACTAAGTAACTCGTTATATAAAACTAGCATGAAAAGCTCACGTAAAATATATAGAAGACATTACAATAGGACATGATATAAAATATTAAAATATACATGAGATGATTAAAATATGATAATCATTTTAGATAAACACCTATCACCAAGGTGACATACTACTTATGCCCATTTATTTTGAACATAATGAAACTTACCAATCAATCATCCAATGGATGCTCTATGAATAATTAATTAGAAAAAATTTCAACCCAATAACCATGACATTTTACATCCACACCAATCAATTACATAAAACTACAAGTAGGTACAAAGGCTGCTGCCAACCACATGTAAGATGAAGATTATAACTGAACCATAGATAGGTGTGAAAGCTACTATCAATCCACATGTAAGCCCAAAGGCTACTACCGAACATAGGTAGGCATAAATGCTATTACCAAACTAATCCACTAATCATTTTGAACCAAAAATAGTTATTTTCATTTTTAGTTTACCTATGGAGAGATAATATCAACCTCAGAATATTAAGGTACTCTAGTAATATAGACTCACAAAGGTAGTTTAGTATCTTATCGACTATTAACCCAAATACACTAAGGTACCATAGTCGTATGATCACGCGAAGGAAGCACACTATCTTACCGACAATAATACCTAATCTATGAGTATGCGTATCCTCTATAAAGTCCTCAGAGCTAAATAGAGTAAGATATAAGACATGACTAGGGCACTAAGACACACTAGCAAAATTCCATAACCAACTGTAACATACCACATATTGCACAAATAGATCTAATTTTCACACTTAACCATTTTTACTTATTAACAATTATTCAAGGAAACCATAAAAAAGGTCAAAACTAAGGTCAACATTAAAAACTACAAAGTTTATCCTAGGTGCAATTATCCATTTTTAGGCACAATAAGTCAAAAATAACCAAAATGCCTCTGAGACCATAAGCGCACATTATTATCAATTTTATATACTAATTCTATTTTATTTAATAATTTATTATAAAAAGTATAAAATATGATAACTTAATTATTTTATCATGTAAATAAATTACTAGGCACAACAAATAACCATTTTTCCATTAACCATAATTTTGTACATAAAACCCTAACATTTATTTCTAAAATATCCATCTACATACTTCCATACTTAGAAACAAATTATACATATTAGGCATGCTTATCAAAATGAATATCATGATATGCTTAAAATATCAAAATATCCAAACTCTTTAATGCATATAAGTACATAACATAATTCATAAGGTTAATAATTCATAAGGTTAATCTCCAAAGTCAAGATACTTAATTTTTTCAAACCCTAATATTACACTCCTAGCATAACTTCTCTTGATTTCATTATCATATTTAATACACCTAACACATTAAAATACCAATATCTCCATATTAACCCATATTACTATTCCATAAGTTATATTTTCCCACAAATACGACTTAGCATATTAAGATTATATCAACACACCTTTCTCATTCTCACTTCCTTTATATCATATAAATCCATATTATCACAACATATCATTAACAACATGAATTCCGTCATATAACAACAATATCATAATAATACACAGTCATGCAAGCATTTAACACAAAAACCCAAAAACATCAATTAGTATCCTTAACAACAAGGACACTAGGCTCTAATCACGTAAATCATAGACTTCCTCCTCTGAAATCACCAGAATATCACCAATAAAAAAATAAGATAGTACATGGTTAGGCTTGAAGATTACAACCAATGAAGAAGTAAAGGTAAAGGAGGGTAAAAATAAAAATAATTGGAGTCAAAGGGAAACTTGAGTTGTATGGAAGTGTGGTGGAATGTATGGTGGTGTTATGTTGAAAATTTGGTGGTATTTGGATAAGGCTTGAGGGTGAAAAAGATGGTGCATGACCTAAATAGAGAGGATACATGGGCATGCGACAAATGGTGCACTCTCAGGCTATGAGCTAAGATGTGCACGGGCAGACTAGGCGAAGAGGTATAGCCATAATCGACAATAGATTACATAGGATAATAACGAACAGGTGTGCACAAGAGTGTGGCAGGCTGTGAGTAGACCATGCGAGGGTGCATAGGCAAACCTTGCTAGTTTCCATGGGCGTGCGATAAGAAAAAGTATGCGTGAGGTCTTACGCTAGTCTTTCGTCTCATAAAAATATGATGGGCATGAAGAAAGAAGAGGGAAAAATGACGATGGTCGATGGCGATGGCTGGTGACAAAGAAGGGGAGTGATGTGATGGCCTTAGTGGTCGATCCACCAAGCTTTGGGTGATGCATGGTGGTTATGGTGGTACATGGTGGTGAAGATGCTGGTTGAATGTGTGAAATAGAGCACGAGAAGAAGGAGAGAAGGAGCTTATGGTAGTGGTATTTGACAGAGATTTTGGAAAATAAATGGTAAAAAAAATGAGGGAGAAGGAGAGTGATGAGTGGTGTATATATATATATATATATATATACACACACATGCATGGTCATGTGCAAAACGAACAATGTAGGGAGATATAGGGGGAGGATGGTGCAGCTGCAGGGTGACAGGGGCACAAGGGATAACAGAGGCATGAGGGGGTGGAGAAAATTTCTAATGGAAGAGATGGCTGAGAGTGATGGTTGTGTGTGGGTGTGTTGTGTGAAGAAGCAAAGGACAGAGGAAGGTGTGCAACAATGGAGGGAGAAGCAGTAGCGTGAGATGGTGATAGTAGAGTGCTGATAATAATGATGATGGTTACAGTAGAGGGTGAGAGTGTAGCCATAAGCATAAAGAATGGTCAAGCATTACGGAAGAAGGAGGCAAGAGAAAGGAAAAAGGAGAAATAAAAGGGGAAAAGGAAAGGAACAGCTTGGTGTTAGTTTTAGATAAATCTGATTAGCTAAAATAGGTAAGATTAGTGATAAAATTTACCCAAATTAAAATTGGGTTCCAAAAAATAATTTATCAAGATCAAAGATTCATATTAGATTAAGATTTTTAGGATTAAGAATTTTTATTAAAGCTAAAATAATATTTTCTCAAGATTAGAATCAGGTTAAGATATTAATGATAAGAGATTAGATTAATCAAAATTTTGGGCTATTTCATAAACAGGTGATGCTACAAGGGGTTGGTGGCATGGACAGATAGTGCTAGGGAAATGGTGGTGTATGGATGAGTGATGCTAAAGGGGCTGGAGTTTTGTGGGGAGTTAATGCAGGGGAGGTGAGGTAGAGAGATGATGAGGAATATGGCAATGAAGGGTGGTAGTGGAGGTAATGGTGGTGGCATTTGGGGAAAAAATTAGAGGAAGGACTGGGAGGAAGAAGAAGAAGAATGGAGTAATGAGGTCAAGTTGGTTTGGAAAGAAAAATGGAGGGGAGGAGTGTGTGTGTGTGTATATACATACATATATATATATATATATATATATATATATATATGTATATATATGTGCATATGGTTGAGGAGTAGTTCGACAAAGAGGGTGTGGCGTGAGTGAAGGGACATGGCAAGGAAGGTATGCTAGAGCAGGCGTGGTGCGGGATTAAGGTGCAAGAGTCAAGTGCTAAGAAGGGAAAGGGAAGGAGGCACAAGTAAATGGTGCATGGATCGAAGAAGAAAAAGGGGGAGGCGTACCGATTGGAATAAGGGAGTAGGAAAAGGAAAATAAAAAGGGAAAAGAAAATAAATTTATGGTTAGGATTATAATTAGGTTTAAATTTGGGACTAAGAAAATTGGGTAATATAAGAAATAATTAATGTAAAATTAATGTATCAATCATATAGGGTTAGAATACCTAATAATAAAAAATAAACTAAAAAAATTAACTAGTTTAGGGTGAGTTTATTAAAAAGAAAAGGATAAAAAAAACTAGAGTAATCTATTTGAGAATTTATCTGGTTTATAAGCTAAGGGTTAATACAAATAATTAAGCTAAAATTTTAGAGTTAGGTTTCAAATAAAAGGAAAAACACTCAAAAATAAAGGTTACAAAAATTAATTAAACATGCTAAAAAATACCACTGGATCATAAAAAAACTCAAATCGAATATAGTTTTAACCAAACATGCTCAAATCTTAACACAATAGATATCAAACTTTAAGTAAAATAAGTGAGGAATGTAATTGTAAGGTTAAAAATACAATAGAATGTCTCAACAAGGAAAATATTGCTCTTGGCCAAGCCACCTTTATAAAACATGCATAATTATTTTATTATAGTGAACCCTATTTTAGCATGCTATCATACATATATTATAATACTTAAATTTAAAAAGCTTTTATATGAAAATACATAGTCACATGCTTAGACAAATTATTAACAATGCATTGTTCATGCATATTTTTCATGCATAACATAGAAAACTATGAACATGCTATCACATGATTTTTACATATTTAATAAGAGTATATGGGTTACCTCTTCTTCAAGTAAAATAGGAAAAATAAGAACAAAGAATTACCATAAGCCCTAGCTTCCAACTATTGTTTCTTCTCCATAAAAAAGCAAAGGCCAGTAAAAATGATTAGAACTAACATATTTAAAAATAACAAGACAATAAAATTATCAAAATCAAAAGGAGGAGAGTTATACCCAACAAGGATTTGTGCACTACAAGAATAAAATAGAGAAGCCAACTCTTTAATTTTTCTCCCAAATTAATGTAATACCCTATTCCTAAATACTTATAATTATGTGTAATTAATTACATAAATAATTATAGGATATTTTATTTCTTCAATATTGTTTTAGGTGATTTTGTAGTAATTGCAATTTTGCACCTAAATGTACTTTGTTTATGAAATATAGTTCATATATGTAAAATTTTAAGTTAAACTTGAAAAAAAATTATTAAATTTTATTTAGGTCCTAAATGGTTTATATGTAAATATAAAATTTTGGTTTTTTTTTATATTCATTTACTATCCCTTTTGAATTGTATAGAAAATTTCATCAATTTAGGAATATTTTGGTATTTATTTTTATATTTACTTTGTAAGCTTGTTGGTTCACCATCAGGTCAATATTTTATATATAAAATATTTTTTTGAATCTATGAAATTTAAAATATGAGTTAAAAATATTATTTTAAGAGTTAAAATAAATTTTAGTAATTTTATTGGATTTTTTTCTATTTTTCTTAATTTTATCCTCTTTATTGATCTTTCCACCACTAAAAATAATCTATAAATCCTAAAATATCTATTCATCCACCGAGTTCCTTCACTACAGTTTCATTATTTTATTTTGTATCACTTTTACCATTGTCTTATTTATTCAATCAAAATTTTAGTCAAAGTTAATTTCTATTTATATTAGTTGTATCATTTTGGGTTTTTGCACCTACCCTTCTTTACTTTCACTTCTCTTCCATAAACCTTGCCTTGGATATACACATCATAACCTTCCCTATCCCTTGGTTTATTGATTATTCATCATAAATTTATTCAACTTAAATACACTTCACTACCTTACACACTCAGCTACATTATACTTCTGTCATTCAAATATTGAGCAAGCTACCTCTCCCCTCTTTTGGCTGTATGTTTTTGGTTCCTATATCCCCTATTTATTCCCCATTAGTCTTGCTTTGTTTTCATTGAGACTTTTTCTTATTTGCTCCTCTTGGTTTCTCTCATCTCTCTCTCTTTATTTTGGCTATTTTTACTAAGGGTTTTTAAACTTTGTTGAGCTTATAATCGATATTCATCCTCATCTCTTTCTCCTTATTCTCTTTTCTTAGTTTATACATTTCCTTTTATATAGCCTTTATTTATTTATATACAAGTAAATAAGGTTAGATTTTTGTTTAAATTGTGAAGTTGTCATCTTTTGTCTCCTCTTCTTATGCCTCCATTTTTTTAAGGTGTTGAATTTATTTTTGGTGATTCTTTATTTTTATTTTGTTATTTGTGCTTGAAAAGAGGTAACATGTATGCTCCTATTAAATAATTAAAAACCATGTGATAACGTGTTTGAAGTTTTCCATGTTATGATTAAGTGTAATTTATGATTCTACATAATCTCATGAAAAATATGCATGCAACATGTATTGTTATTAATTTCTTTGAGCATGTGATTGTGTATTCTTATGTGAGAGCATGTTAAATATATAGATTTTAATATATGTATGATAACATGCTAGAATAGGGTTGTTGCAGTAAAATAATTATGCATGATTAAGGTTTTAGGTGCTAAATGGAATTAATTGTGTTTTAGGGTTAATGGTAATTTTGTCACTTTTGAAAATTTCCAAAATTAATACTTTATATTAATGTACCTATTTTAATGTTATTTATTCATATCATGAATTTTGCTTAAATCTAATAACTATTGATATTAAAATGAGAAATTATTGAGTAAATAACATATAAGGGTACTTTGATCATTTATGACTTATTATGCCTAAAAGTATGAATAATAAGACTAGAATAACCTTAATGCATTCCTAGGTTGACCTTAGTGTTAACTTTAATTCCAATTTGGATTGTTGACCTTATGGTCAACTTGAATAATTAGAAATAAAGGAAAAATAGTTAAGTATGCAATTGGAATCATTATATATATATATATTATGATTGCTTTATTAATATGTTAATATTTTAAGTGGAAGACTTTAAGAATTGGAAATGTTCTTTCTTTAGGATTAACTACCCTGGATATAAGGTAGGAGCCCTCAATTTAGTTTCAAATGTCTCGTCATTTTGGCTAAAGCCCTACTATATTCTATAAGTGACCTACGGACCATATAGAGGATTAATATCATTTCTATTAACAAAATAGAAATTTGATAGCTAAAAGAAGGGAGCAGAAGAAGACAAAGTATAGAAAATTATTAAATAAATACCAATGTTTTATATTATAGCAAATAAGGAAAAATAACAAAGGAAAGTTTTCTTAAGATTGTTGGATGCATATTATAAATACAGTATAGAATTTTATGGTATTTAAATAAATAAGTTGATAAAATATTATTAGCAAATAATAATGACAACAATAAAACAACAATAATATTATAAGTGTACCATATTAACCAAGATAATAAAAGAAGATGAAAATAATATACTAAATTGATATTTGAGCTCACTGAATTCATGACGTGTCATTAAGGCAAATTTGCTCCATCCACAAGGTGATTAAAGTTGTGAACAACATTCTCCCAAGATAGAATGAATTTTCATTCTTATTAGAAGCAAAGTTTCAATTTAATAGGATCTCGTTGGCCTCAGTTATAAATATTAGGATAAAGAAGATAGAGAGAGATAGTCGAAGTTTTTTTATTTCCCTTTTGACGATGGTATAAGGGTTCTGTATATCATTTATTGTGCTCGTTGAAACAAACACCATGGACTTACAATCCTAGAAGCCTTATTGTATAGAGTCATTCAGTCTGAACAATTATGTTGGTCTAACTATCATTTTTGGCACTAAAACATTTTGATTGATATATGATAATTCATTGTTCCTAGTTTTCACAAGTTAAAGAACATGTCTTGTGGTCACTCATTCCCTGTGATGCACGTAAACGTCGTTGTGCCCATGTTTCACATTTTGGAAACATTTGGGGACAGAAACGGGCATCGAAAATGTTAGATTAATAGTTGGTAGAGAAATATTTGGTAAAGTTCTAAGCTTCTTGCGGTTATTATCATTAATAGCCTTTATCCGTCAATTTCGGTTGTTGTAGTCTCTATGTTTTGATGAGAGAGAAAATTGATATTGGATTATAATTTTTTAATAATTGCTCAGCTTCATTTGCTAAAGACACAAGTCACAAAACACTGTTTTTTAAATATTTTGGTATTAGAGTTGATATTAAAAGTATTAAAATAATTTTTTTAAAAGAAAATTATCAATAGTTTAAATTAATTAAGATAAGTAGTAGTTTTTATATATTTTTATTTCTCTCTCTTAATTTTAGTATATTTGGTATATTTTTTTTTATGAAAAAAATATATACATCCCCGTTTTCTTATTTTTTAAGAAATGATGTTTCTGTGTTTCTCCCTGTCCCCATTCCCCCATCCCCATACAACCCTACTCGTTCCCACTCAAAGAATGACGTGTACTTTGTATCTCTAATAAAGGCCATCAAATAGCCTAACCCATAGAATTCAAACGACAACGTGCAAATACATGAAGATAAAATTCATGTATACAAATCATTACATTGTTTGAGTTGCATGTCAAACTTGATGTAGAACAAAAGGCCAATATAATGTAATGATAGTACTTAAGATTACATTTAGTTAATTAAATACAATAAATACTTTATAAAAATGCTACTTTTCATAAGTATGTTACAATCTAATTCATCAATTATAACTGGTGAAAACTAGCAAAGTCAAATGCATCAATAGATGGGTAAAAGTTGATATGGTTTGTTAAATTCAATCCAATCCCAAACAAAATCAAGTTTGACATTACCAAAGAAATTTATTTATTTAACTCTAAACTGATCCAACCTGATATCAATTAAATATAACTGAATTGTTACAATTTAAACCTATGATTTAAGTTAACATGAAACTCGACATTATTCCAATTTGACATGATCAAATGTAGTATTAACCAAAATCTAACTTGACAAGATCAAATTTTTTTATTAACTAGTTATAATAATATAAAAAATATATTTTTTATTATTTATTTAAAGCTTTTAAAAATATATTATTTTACAAAATTTACTTATTTTTCTTAATTTTACTATAGGCATACTTATTTACCAATGATATTTTAATTTTATCAAATTTTCTACACAAAAATACAATAGTAAAAAGTCATAATAATAAAACAGTTGAATTTAATATTATATTTTAATTACATCCATACACGAAGCTAAACTTAAAGCTTTTTCGGTGGTTAATTTTTGATTTGATTCAAATCCGAAGTAGTTGGATCTAAATTTAGCTCAGCTCAAACTCAATTCAAACTATTAAAATTCAAAAAGGACTTGAATTTTAATTGCATCCATCAAGTTAATATTATATTTTTAATTAAATCCATCAAGTTAATATGAATCCAAAATTATCCTAACACAAACTAGTTTGATCCAATCTCAACCTAACAAATTAGTGTAATATGGTCCGAACCAACCCACCAAATTAATCTGACACAATTTCATGCGATGGATACTCCGTGTGTTTTACGATAGATGGCTTGTATATTTTTTGAATGATATAAATTATTTTTAAGTTCTAATACAAATTTATTATTATATTTTATAAATTAACATCTCCCACCTTATTATAATATATTTCAAAGCATTAAAATTTTTAAAGTTCTAATATAAAATTTCTAATCAATTTGCATATTATTTATCTTAAATTTTAATACTTTTTAATATTCATAATAAAAAAAATTATAGGCTTTCTATCATAAAAAGAAGTTCAATATGAAATTTAACTTTTAATTTCATTTAAAATATAATAATATAAATTATTACATTTGTATTTAAATATATTGTATAATATTACTATTTTATAGTTTTTATCAATATATTTTGAAAATTATTGATAAAAGTGTTTGCCATAAAATACATTGGCCCCTTATATTATGAAATAGAAAGGGTACATACTTAACCAATGTTTAAGATTAGCAATACTATCTTAAACCAAAAGCCTTCTGTCTCTTTCATTCTACTTTAGTTGGCCATCTATATATTTTAGTATTGATTTGAAGTAGCTTGTTCTTGATCAATGGACGACATCGTAACCATCATCAACATTTTAAAGTTTAATAGGGCCATAAAGAGTGGTATGCAATATGCTTTTCTAATATAATTAATGTATCATACATCTCCAACTTTAGTTTCAGCAATAAATCTATATTATAAACTTTTATCAGGTTTGTTGGAAATACTTTATTATCTATATTTTACTTACTTTTTGTTAACTCAAGTAAGATCGTAAGTAAGTTGAGTCAGTCTGAATAGTTAAAAGTTCAGTTCATCTTGTTCATCTTGGCTTGACTTGATATAACTCATTGATAATGCTAAACACAACATCTCATTTTCCGGTACTCTATCAAAATGTTCTATCGATATTCTAAGAATGCTTCTTATAATGAGTACCATGATTTAAAAAAAAAGGTTACGTCTTTTGATGATTTTTTCTTAATAAACATACCATTAATAAAAATAACCAACATAAAACTAACAAGTGAGAACAATTTTCCTTGATCAATTATCAAATTTAACTCTTTAAGGGTATCTCACCTTTACCCCCGAATCGGATAGATATAACTTAATTGGTGCACTTAAAACTTTCAAAAGCAATTTGTATTGCTCACCGTATCCATAGTTGAATATGTCTAAACCTTAAAAAATTCATTTCAACTCTAAATAATCCAAAACTCATAACCTAGCTTCTATACACTATTATACATACAATGGAATACTTAGATAAATTTAAAACAACCAAAACTCATATAAAATAACAAAGATGAGAGCTAAACTACTCGAATCTAGGTATATTCATAGTGACTATGCTGAAAATTCAGCACGACTCTGCTAAACATTCATCACTACTTCACTAAATATTTATCACATTTCCAATAGACATAAGAACGTGTAAAAACCACACAAACCATCTCCTCATTAGATTTTCATGCTTATATAGGTAAGATAGAAACATACACATACCAAATAGTAATTTTCAAGATATTATTTCATACTTATAATTAAAATAAAGCTAGTCATGCATAAAATATTATATAATATACACTTAGTACAAAATCCTATTTCTAAAGGTTAGTTTAGTTACCAAAATTCCTAAGCTTCTTAGTAAAGCTAAAATAAGGAATCTAGCAATTCCTTCTTAAACCCACTTGATCACTTTTAATAATATAAAATAAAAGAGTTAGATAAACCAAGATTAATAAATAAGAAAAAAAAATAGGAAGAAAGGAATTGAAATGGAAGAAGTAAAATAGAAAAGATTACTCTTGAATATTGAGGTTTAAAAACCACGACCACAAAAACAACCACCACCACCAAGGAATGATAGATCAAGGTTTTATAGGATTAATGCGAGGGAAACCAAGGATAAAAGAGGAGAGGAAAGTCACAAAATTTCTGTTATAACACACAAAACAACTACAGCAAAAATTCCAATATTGCTCGGCAAGGCATATAGGAGAGGAAAAAGAAGAGGGTAGAGGTATGGTTTCTTGGCTAAAAAGGGTTCCTTGATGAAGTATAAAATGAAAGGAAGAATACCAAATAAGAATATATGGTAAAGGAAGTAAGGTAGAGGCGTGATAGTTGTTAGAAATCACAAAAAATCTAGCTTTGCTGATTTTGTGAAGTTGGTCGGGAAGCAAAAGTTTAGTTATGAATAGGCTTAAAGGGGCTTAATTCATGGATGTAAATTATAAGGGGTTGTATTATACAATGCAATATTTTTAAAGAAATAAAAACCAAAGGAATAAGACAACTAGAGAGAGAGAGAGAGAGAGAGAGAGAGAGAGAGAGAATAAGTTGTTGTAAGTTGGAAAGTAATCAACTTTTTATTCTGCTAAAACTTATGATTTTATATATGTTTTAAAATTGGAATGCACGATTTAACAAAAATATAGTAAGATATGATATGGAGGAGTGTGGATTGAGATTTTAGTTTGACTTTAGCCTCACTTGAGTGCTAGGATTATAATACCCCAAAATCCTAATTTAAGAAATTATGATAAAACAAGGATTTATTAGTGAAATTAATTAAATATATTATTCTAATAAATAATGGGTGTAATTAAGACAAAAAGGAGGAAAATAATAAATAATTTAATTAGGAAAGATTAGGGTAATTTCCTAATTAAATAGAATTTAAGAAAATTTACCCAAAATATCCTAAATTAATATAAAAAGGAATTTAATTATTATTTTACTAAATTTGTATTATTTTTAAATATTAAAAAATACCAAAATATCCTAAAAACCCCAACTAACCTATTTTTCTTTTTCCCCTTTTCCTTTTTTCCTTTATTCTTCTTTCTTTTACTCCTCTCCCATTTTCTTTTTTTCTTCTCTTCTTCCCCCGGTTGGGCCTCGCCCACGCGGCCCAACTCCTCCCCCTCTCTTCTCTCTCCCTCGCGACCCAACCCACTCTTCTTCTTTTTTTCCTTTCTCCTTTGTCCACTCAGTCTTCTTCTTTCTCTTTCTTTTCTTTTCCCCTGACCGGTTTGCCCAACACCCTTCTTCTTCATCCTCCCTTCTCCCCATCCTAGCATTGTAGGTCGCACCTGTGACCGTCCTTCCTCCTACCACCGTACCACTGACCTGCTCCTCCTCTCTCTATCCTATGTCCTTTTCCTTCCCATTTCAAGCCACACCTCCCTCATCTGCCTTCCTCGTGTGCTCCCTTCCTTTCCTTTTTATCCCCTACCTATTACCTACATCTTGTCATTTGTAGGCTTGTACTGGCTTGCCACCACCACTTCACCACCAAATTTCCCTCTTGTCCTCTTTCCCCTTTGTCTTCTTCTCCCTCCCTTGGCTTATAAATACTCCATACCAACCCCTTATTGCCCTCCTTTGCTCTGCCCAAAAACTCCAACACATTTTTCCACTACTACTTCAGGCACCACCCCAACTACCGTCGTGCACCACCACCGTCCAAAACGCCACCCAATCCCTTCCTTGCATCACCCTCCACCAAACCAAGCCACTCATCACCCCTAAATCCCCCTATATAAACTACCTAGATTATGCAAAGTTGGTAGCTCGAGCTGCCCTTTGCACCTCATCGCCGTCCTTCTCGCCGTCGTGTGCCACCTCCTCTACTATAATCACCACCTCCCCTACCACCCAATCAACCCAGTAGAACCTCCTCTACCTTCCCTACCTTTCCTTCTCCATTTCTCCCTCTCCTTCCTCCTCCCTCCTTCTCCACCACCCTTGGCCACCACAAACACCACCACTTGCACCACCACCTTGCTACGCCACCACTACCACTACAATCCTCTCAGCCCAGAGATTCCACCATCTCACTCTCTCTCTTCCAGCCCTAAAAGACCTACCTTTTCCAAACCACTAGTGATGCCATTGCCACCGTCGTCACCACCTAGCCGCCACCCTCACTAGGTGAACCAAGTCCGACCCCTAAGGAGGCGTAGGAGCGTGCTCCAAGCCCGGTGTCATTTTAGGTAAGGATATGGTTAAGGCCTAAATATGTGTAATATATGTTATGTGTGTTGATTATATGTGTGTACTTTATGTGTTATGGATTATGCTCTTGTAGTGCAACTTTATAAGCATGTAAATAAGGTAAGTTGTATGTATTTTTGTGACATGTGTACTATAATATTGTTACTTGTACTTGTAATATGCTTATGTGATATTTTCCATCATAACATGCATGATAGGAGGCTTTAAGTAGTGTGATTTGGTTGTGAGAGGAAATAAAGGAGTAAGGGAAGTGAGTTAATGAGATGGTATTAAAAATGGATTAAAATTTTCATGACCTATGGGTAGATAAAGAAGAAATAATGGTAAAAAATTAGGAGGATGGACTAAAATATGCATAGGGAGTGTAGGGTTGCATGGTATGGTTAGCCATTGCATGGGGATGACCTTTACATGGAAAAAGTTTACTTGAGGGTTGAGTAAGGTAAGGGAAGAGTTGTTAGGGTGATTGGAGTCCATATGTGAAAAATAGTATGTGGGTTGGTATAAGGATCCATGGAGGACTTGGCTATGGTTTGGTAGAAAACCTAAACCTTAAGTGAGAGAAGTATTCAAGGAAGGGAAAAATAATGGAAATGTTAGAATGGGGAGTAATAATGAAAGGGGTGTCACATGGAGGAAAAGTGAGCCAAGTGGGAAAAGGTGTTTGGGTGTTGAGGGGGTGATATAAAAAGAAAGGAAAATGATTAGGGTTTGCGAAGCTAATTAGGGCTTTTATGATCATGTGTGGAAGATGGGTCTAGAGGTTGTGATGTTAGATGTGGTTTGAGGGGAGTGATAGTTTTGGTGGCAAAGAGGAGTATGATTTATCTAGGATGAGGGGAAGTGAGGCTACATAGGCCAGATTAAGGTTTTAGAGGGAAACCTTAAAAGGCAAAGAGGAGTCGAAATAGATTTATGAAGATGAGCTTTGAACCACGTGTAGGAGAGTTTGGATTTCTCATGGTAACTGGGAAAAGATGGGGAGGAGGTCTCGGTGTCATAGGTTGTGTAAAGGTCCCAATATATGGGATAGGTTTTTCGGGAGAACTGAGAATAAAAGGGTGAGCATAGGAAGTCTAGTGGGTCATGCATGTTTAGTTCGGGTTGTGTGTGGAATAAGATACGGATAAAACACTAAACACTTAAAGTGAAAGATCATGGAGCCAGACCCAGTGAGGATATTTTTTCGATCCATCAGCTATAATAGCGGTCAGATGCGTGTTGTACTATGAACTGACATCCGGTCCACCGACTATAATAGTAGGGGATTCTAAGCTCGATAAACCAAACTTTGCATGATAATAAATTATGGAGAGATACTAATTACTTAAAGTGAAACACTATATGAGTCGAGGTTAGTGAGGATAATTTTCCGATCCACCGGTTATAATAGTGGTCAGATGCGTTCTTCCCTGTAGAGTGGTATCCACTCCATTGGCTATAATAGTGGTTAGGTACATTTTTTCCTATGAAGTACTTCTAGTCCATCAGCTATAATAGTGGGGTCCCCATACTCATGCGGAATTAATATGAGAAATGTGTAAGACAAAAATAATAGCCTATGTTTGGATTGATAATATGAACCTGGATCAAGCATTCTATTCCTTACTTGTCTATTGTTCTTGCACAACCTTACCTATATGGTTACCTTACTCAGTATGCGGCGTGGTAATCACCAGTTTTATGGGTATTGCTAATTCACACGAGCAGAGAATCATTCTGAGTTTGTGTAGGTAGGAGATACCATATTTTATGCCTATGACGCACTCTATGCGTTGGGCGGGACTATGTGATGATCCGTTGGACTTTGCTTGGGGTCGAGAGCGAGTGTCGATCAGACTCTCATTTTTCTAGTATTATTTTACGTCACTATTGTATCATTCTTTCCCCTTGGGATTTGACTTTGTATCCATTTTAAATTTTTTATTGACGATTTAATTTATGCACTTTGACTTTCTCTTTATTATGAATCTTTCAGATTTTTATAGTTTCATGTCTTAATTAGTTTAATGTTTTGTGAAATTATTTTATAGTCTTGTGGTTGGTGTGAGACTAGTCGGGGGCCAGGTTTGTACTAATCATGGTAGTAACACCCCCTATGCTTGTGTATGTTTTAATTAAACGAAAATTTTTTACTATGATTTTTGGGGGTGTTACAAGGATTAAGGATGTAAGATAGAAGTTAGGCTATGGTTGAGTGTTTAAAAGAAATGTCATAAAATCATAGTTATAGTACTGATTGCACTTTTTGGTTGGAAAAAAGGTAACCAAGTTATAAATCTGATTTGGTTTGGTTAGGAGACTAGTTAGGATTGAAATATTAGTTAAAGGATTAATTATAATTTATTTTGATTAATTAAATTGTCTGGAAGTCCCATAATGGGCACTTATTGGTAAAAATAACAATTGAATTCTAAACATTATAAAAATTTATGAAAATGTTCAAAATAATATTAGGAACTCAAATATATAAAAATATTGATTATCGAAGTTGGTTTGAAGCTCGACGGATAGAAAATGACTAGGCAGCAAAAACAGATAAGTCACGAAAATATATTTTTTCGCAAATACACAAAATGAATAACCGGGAGTTTAAATTATCACGGATAGATGCGGAATATTCTTAGAATAACAAATATATAAAAATATTTGGTCTCGGAACTCATTTGATGACCAACATATTAAAAATAACAAAAAAGGCTAAAATCATTCAATCATATAAATTGATTTTTCCGCAATTTAATAATTCGGAAGGAAAAGGGTGAAACATGAATGAATAGAATGGACGAATGAACTCAAAAATATTTTTATATAGATCCACAAATTTTGAAGAGGTAAAAAAGAGTAAAAATACAAGAATTGGAAAAATTACAATACATGTGTTTTACGCACAGGAGAGAAATGTTTGAAAAATTAACACCAACAAAATAAGACTTAATAATAGAATGTATGTGTTTTTTTAAGACATCTTACTAGACCAATCACATATAGTAATTATGATTAGAGAATACGGCATATTACTGATAAGTGCTTCATAAAACATTAATTTAGTGTTTGTTTGTGTAACACCCCAAAATTCACTAATTTTTTTTTCTTAAAGCGAAAGCAATTAAATTAGAAATACTAAAAACTCGTGAATTCTGGAAATGTTACCGCCACACTTAGTACTAGACCAGTTCTCTTCGACCGTTCCAGTACCAAGTGCTAAGGCTAAGGAAAAGATTTACATTAAATTCAAATCAACAGTTCATAAAAGAACTCGAAAGATCATACCTTAAAATCAGAGTACGCATAAACGTTTATAAACGTAATAAAATAGAAATCAGAGTGCGAAATCAAAGAGGATAAATACTCAAATACAAAGAAATAATAGTAGGAAATAAAATTACATAAAGGCTGAAATACGGCCACGACACTCCCGAACTTGAGCCAAACACGCTCAACACTCAGCCCCAACTGATATCTCACCCACCTGCACAAATAAGAAGGGCATACTACCCGTGGGAATGAGCAGCACCCATGAAAAGTGTGATCAGTACGCTACGTACTGAGTAAGGTAACCAAACACTAAGGCCAACACATAAGCACATAAAATCATGCATAAGAATAAAATATCATAAAGACCATCATCATATCATCATATCGACCAATCATTCAGGTATATACATAAAGGCCCAATCATAGTCCCGATTAATTACTTAATTAGTCTTTTATCGGAATTCGATACACATCATGCCCTTTTATCAATCCATGCGAGCAGAGGAACACCCCACTATTATAACCGGTGGGCCGGTCACAATATAGCATCATGCCCTAACCACTATTATTACCGGTGGATCGGTCACAATAGAGCATCATGCGCTAACCACTATTATTACCGGTGGATCGGTCACACATAGGGTAGCAACCCTAACCACTATTCCTAACCGGTGGATCGGTTTGGTTCCTCCTCGCATGGTGTTCCACTGTAAGTAATTAGTATCTTTTAAGAGCTTTAACAAACTGGTTTGTGTTTATTGAGCTCGAGTCACCCCACTATTATTACCGGTGGGTCGGTCACATATAGGACCTCATGTCCTAACCACTATTATAACCGGTGGATCTGTCGCACATAGGACTACGCGTCCTAACCACTATTTCTGACCGGTGGATCGGTTTGGACTCGGCTCAATAATCTTCCACTTTAAAAGATTAGTGTCTTAAATATTTTATTCAAAAGCTTTCACCATGCACATGCACGAATCATAAAACATAATTTCCATATTCATCATCATACTTTATTCACCAATTACACACGTGCTACCACCAAACCCTAGACATGCAGGGATCGCTCCCTTCACAATTATCCTCCAATTCTACTTCACATCTCACTCTAGGGTTTTATCCCAAAACCCTAATTTAGTCTCCTTCGTACCCTTAATTTGCTCCACGTGCTATTTTTCATCCCAAGTGCTCAAACACCCAAACAACACTTATATTACCTTCCTTGCATCCCAAATTAACTTTCCACACGTAAATTTCATACCCATGTAGACATTAATCTCCCCATGCAATCATTCGAACTTTTCATGTAAACCCTAATTTCCATGTGAAACCCTAATTTCAACTATGCAAACATTAACCATTATGTAAAACCCAAAATCTCATCATACAAAACCCTAAATTCAATCCACATAACCCAGAGATTCATTCATACCAAACCTTAGATTCAAACCATATACAACCCAAAGATTCATTCACACAAAACCCTAAATTCAATCCATACCAACACAAAGATTCAAATCATATAAAACCCAAAGATTTTTCCACATAATACAATTGATTAAATTCTCCCCTTTCATAACCACAAATTATATTCTCCCATACAAGACTATAAGTTAGATTCTCCCACATAAAATCATAAATTAGAATCTCCCAAGCAAAACCATAATTTGGATTAATTGGATTCCTCCAAACAAATCATAAATTAGATTCTCCCAATCAAATCATAAATTAGGTTCTCCCATATAATGTCATAAATTACATTCTCCCCAAATAACGTCTTAAATTAGATTCTCCCTAACAAACCATAAATTCAATTCTCCCATATAACGTCATAAATTATATTGTCTCCCACAAAACCATAAATTAAACTTCCCCATATAAAACCATAAGTTATATTCTCCATACAAAACCTCAAAAATCATAAATCAGATTCTTACACACGAAACCCTATAATTCTCGATTTTATTCCTTTACTCATGAATCAATGGAATACTTAGGTCAACTCACATCCCTTAATCAACTTCTTTCTCCATCCTCCTTTTTCATCCTTTCTCCCACATAAAATCATATCAACATCCTCACATGCATGTCTTACAAGGTCATACACAAATAATACACATGCCATACGAAAACATACTTCAACTCCATGTCATATCATATACGACATAATTAATAATCATAAACATAGAATGCATAGCATACGAGGCACACAATGCACATTAACACATAAAAGGCCTTAGCACCCCTTACCTGAAACGACACCGGTCTTGGAACACGTTCCTACGCCTCCTTAGGGCTTTAACCAATTAATAACATACTAATAAAATAACCTTAACAAAATTCTAACTTTGCTAAAGACATAAAAATAATATAGATATTATAAACCTTGGTAATATAGGGTTAAAGACTTTACCCTAATAATAATAATGATACTAATATAATAATATCAAAATTAATAAAACTACTATCAATGAGAATATAAATAATAATAACAATAGTAATAATAATAATAATAATAATAACAATAACAATCAAATATAATTTTTCAAATAAATAATGACTTACCATTTATTTAGTATTAATAATAGAATTAATAACATATATAATAATATTAAAATAATAAAGATAATGATACTATTATTATTAATGGTTATAAGAACAGTAGAAATAATAATACTCAAATAAATAAGTGCAAATGTTAATACAAAGTTAGGGCCTAAGATTTTCCAGAATAAATAATTAAACGTTAATAATACTTATTCTAATAATTATAATATTAATAATAATAATAAGAAGAAGAATGATAATAATCCTATAATAATTCAATTAATAACTTAAACTTCGAAACTAACAATAAAATTATTTTATTACCACTCTCCACCTTGCAAGTACAATTCAGCATAAATTTCTCATCAAATAATAATAAAACATATTAAGAATATAAATATTAAGAATAATAATAATGGTATTTATATGCAAATAATTGAAATAAATTAAATCAAGGCTTATAATAATATGGAAAATGGTTGAGAGGGTCTAGGGTTCAACCTTAAGCTGGTGGGGATAGGTGACACCGGCGGTAGTTCACGGCGGCGGCGGCGATGGCCGGAAAATAGAAGAAAAGAGGGAAAGATGGATGTTGGTAAAAAGATAGGGAGAATTGAGGTGATATAAGAGGTGTTTATTGTTGCCCAAGAGGAGAGGGACAAAATGATGGTGGTGGTGCAGCCAAAGGTGGCGGCGCACGGCGGTGGAAGGCGGTTTAAGGCTTCGGGGTCAAAATTCCGGCGAAACGAACATCTAACTTTGCATGATTATTTAGGCTTGTATAAGAAGAATCGAGAGATGAAAATAGTTTAGTTAATTAGAGTAAACTTCAGGGAAGAAAATGGAATGTTTCAGTGGCGCTGAGGTTGGCTGACGGCGGCGAAAGAGGCGTCTGAAGTTGGGGTGGTGGTAGCTCGGGCCGAGGGTTTCGGGGAAGAAAAAATCTTCCACAACTCCTACAATCAGGCTATATATAGATGTTGGAATGGATAATGAGGAGCTGGAGGTCGACATGGAAGTTTTAAATGCAAGAATTTGGGCAGCCGACGGCGGAAAACGATCGGGTATCGTTTGGGTTGGTTCGACGGTTCGCGACGTTGGGGAGAAGAAATGGGCGAGATTTAACGCACGAAAATTATGCCAATTTGTTCCTGGAGTTAAGAGGAAGACAATGAGACAAGAAACGGCCGGTATTATTCACCGCAACTGGAGATGCCATTGATGGGTCGGGAGCCTGCATCGCAGCGACGGAGGAGGAGGGAGGAAGAAGGAAGAAGAAAGGGAGGCAGACCGGTCGGCCGAGAAAAGAAAAGAAAAGGGGAAGAACCGGGCCGGTCGGCCGAGAAAAGAAAAGAAAAGGGGAAGAACCGGACCGGTCGGCGCGAGCGGTAGGCGTTAAATGAAACGACGAGCTTCAACGGAAAAGGATGCAAAACGCGGCGCTGAACGGGGCGGAAGGAGGACGTCGCGCGTTTGCGGGCTGGGCTGAGGGAAAGGAAGAAGGGGAAAAAGATTGGGCTGCGGGAGATGGCAGCCCAAACGAGGAAAAAGAAGAGGAAAAATAAAAGAAGAAAAAGAAAGAAAAAGAAAAGGAAAAGGAAGAAAGAAAAAGAAAAAGGGAAAAAGGAAAGGAGAAAAAAAATATTAGGGCCAATTAAATTAATCTAAATATTTAGGATATTTAAAAATAATAATATTTAAATAAATTAATATTTAAGTCCCTTTTTAGGCTAAATTAGGATTTTTAAAAGGTTTTTCATAAATTCCATTTTAATTAGCAAAACACCCTAATTTTCTTCCATTAATTTATTTATAAAATTAACGTTAATTTAAAACTATTTTCTCCTTCTTGTTTTAAATAAAATAATTTATTTAATTAATTTCCAAAATAATATATTTAATTATCCAAAATACCAAAATTTCTCTAATAAAAATACTTACAAAATTCTTCTTAATATTTCCTAATGAATTCCTTTTTATTTTAATAAAATTAATTTATTTAAATAATGTTTCTAATAAAATATCATTTAAATATAATTTATAAAATTAGAAATTTTTGGGGCATTTCAGTTTGTGTTACATTTGTACTTAGGATCAGTTATAACTCTTAATGAAGAAAATTCACTTTACATTTATGTATGTGCAAAAAAAAGGAACTCCGCCTATTTGGATATCAAAGTGGTAAGAGGTTTGTAGAATTTAACTCTTATAAATATCCATGAATCACGTTATCACATAGCCATAATAGTGATATAACAGCTAGAGACATCTCAAAATATTGCATGATATTATGTGTATAGTAGTTTTTGGTTTTGATAGATGAATTTTTAGTTTAATATTCATAAACTACTAAATTCATTAAAATTTTAATACTAAAGCTATGGATTGGTTTAAATTGAAAGATACATTTTATTAAGCAAAATATCATGTTGTTTGAATAGGCAAATATATATTATAGTCTAATGAGGGGTTGTTGGAGCAGACTATTATATAATATATGTAAATATATAGTTTAATTGAAAAGTTGTGATGACTTGAATCAAAAGTCATGAACTTCAAAATAGGCATACTTATTCATTGTAACTCTTCAACTAGCATAAATAACCCATAATCTTGGGAATTAATTAATTTTGTAGAATAGTTGTGATGACTCAAATGAAGAGTCATGAAGTTTGAAAAAGATATACCTCTTCATTGTAACTCTTAAACTAGTATTAATATCCCATAATATTGGGAATTGATTAATTCAATTAAAGAGTTACGATGACTTGAATGAAGAGTCACGAACTTTTAAAATAGATATACATCTTCATTGTAACTCTTCAACTAGTATAAATATCCTATAATATTGGGATGAAATAAAATTAATTTTGAGATATTCGTTTGAAGCCTATTTATACAATTATTGAGAGTCTCACATAAATATTTTGTTGTATCCTGGGATTAAATTGTTGTGGCAATATTACTTTTAAGATAGTATCTTACACACCTCAAAGCAATATAAATTTGTCATATTTTTTCAATCACCCTAACGAACATTACCCTTGCATTTGCATACGCCATTCATTAGAGTAAGCGATGATGTCTAGACTTGGTAAAGTTTATGTGATCTGATCTTAATAACTGAATTTGAAATTTGATTTACACTAAAAAAATTGAACATACTCTAAAGCCAAAAGTCTCAAACAACCTTAATCAATCTAAATCCCACTTGAATCAATCTAAACCCAACCTAAATTTAGTTAACCTAATAGTTATCTATATTTGAACTGAATTAAATCAAAATAATCCGACCTCAAAAGAACCCTACTCAAACATACCTAGACAAAAACCTGATAGTGACCTGATTCATACATAGATATAATTTCAAGACTGATCTAAACTAAAATTAAATTTGATCCATAAAGATAATATTTTATTTCATATAAATTGATATATAAATATCAATAAATTATCATATTAATAAAATTTTATGTAAACAAAAATATGCAACCCATATAACAACAAATGAAATAAAACTAGTGAGGCTTTATTTTCTTCACTTTATTTTAATATTATATTAATCATATTAGATCATAGACATTATTATTATTATTATTATTATAAACTTAATCTATCTGTAAATATAATAATTATAGTATATATTATTATAATGACAATAGTAAAATGTATATTTGTATTTCTACTAACAATATGATTATCCTATTACTAAATATGATGATGATGATGATTATAATAGCAATATTTATTATAATTAATATGATAATTATAATTATTACAATAGTCAATATACTTATGCATATAATAATATTTATAATTATATTTTTAATAATAACTATAATAATAATACTAGCTAATAATGATAATACATTATTATTAATATTATCACATATTATATGATAAAAATTTGGTATATCATTACATATATTATAATAAAAATTACTATGATAATCATAAAAATAATAAAAAAAATATAAAATTTAATTTATGAATTATATTAATTTGATAATAATAAATGTCAATATAAATTCTAAATTGAATTAACTTGGCTCAAAATCGGAATGAACCAGACTCTGTAGACTTAAATCCATGGGACCTAAACCTCATCTAATCTAAAGTTTGTAAATTTGAATTGAACTTGAACCCAAACTCAAAGACACCCGATGTATTAGATTAGGATCCGACCCGATATTCTCTTGACCTAAAATTGTAATACCCCTATTTTTATGAAAAAAATATTTTAAAACAATGTGGAGGTAGAAAAATACTAAATACACTTAGAAAAAATGGGATGTTATCATTGCACCTAACAAGGACGGACGTCCCCCACCTATCTTGTGTTAGATATAAGACTAAAGAAACCGACCAAACAAAACAAGAAATATAGTGTGAAAAAAAATGTAATCTAAAAATACTACAAGGAAAAACATATACAAAATAAGACCACAATGGGACCATAAAATATTCAGAGTTATAGAAAGGTAGGAAACTAGAAGTACATAAATACAATAGAGATAAAGCAACAATAGGGCACAAAGCCTAAAACCTTAGTTCATTAAGGACTTACAAAATATCTTTGGGTGTCCATGCTCTTAAGCCCCAAACCCTAGCACAAGTAGGCTAACTACTGACCATCCTAAAAAACCTACACATGGTTCCCTACTTGTGGGATTGAGTTAACCGAATTAACATGCACATCAATACATTAAGTAATCATTAAGCCAAGTTACCTATTTAATAAGAGTGATAAGCATGTAAGGCCTAAGGCAACAATAGAGATCATACTAGAACATATTATCATACTAAAACCTTAGACTTTTGATAGGTTGAATTGAGTGTTGATTTTAGCTTCACATAGACTAATGTGGGGGAAAAACACTCAAAAATTGGCGTTCATAATTATATAATCAATTATTCTTCATTTGGAAAGTGTCTCCCATAAATTTGATGATATATATATATATATATATATATATATATATAAACGGATAGTTACGTTGCTCGAAACGAAACAAACAAGTAATTAAATGTCTACGCGCATGTGCATGGCATGCAAGGAGGGAGTGACCACGTGCATGAAGAGTATTTTGGCAGGATTTTAGAGCATGATTAAGTGATCTAGATAATTTATTAATTAAGTGATAAAGTAGGAGAATAAAGTTAGCATAAAGGCATCATAATATCTTTTAACTTGAAATCTTTTGGAATATGCTTTAGTTAGTGGTAGAAATGTTATATTATTCATTAATGTCAAGCATATTAGATGTATTATGAAGAATTAAAGTTGAAGATTAACATTGAATGAATTCTGTGTGAGTTTAAACTCAAGCAAATCAAATCTGTGTGAAAGATTTGGCCTAAAAGTTGTAATCTCTTCATTTGTGTGAATTAGAGATTAATTCATATATTCTATACTATTCTTAATCCATAGTTTCCTGACCTATTCACCATCAAAATCCTACCCTATTTTGTGGTTAAAAAAATCCTAAATTGGTATACCAAAACTGAAGCCTAAACCATTTATTAGAAACACTAAACCATCCATACCAACCAAACACCACCTTATTACCTATTTTGTTTTCAAATCCTAACCCTAACACTAAACCACGATTCCAACCTGCATCCAAACCCTAAATTTAAACACTAATCATCATCATTGATCCATCACCTAATGCATAGATTAATTAGTGTATTCCATTCGAACCATCATCTTTGTTAAACCCTCATCACTGAATCGCTATCATCACTCTTCTACCATAATTCGAATCACCTTCATCTTATTTCCATCACTTTCAAAGCTTTAGTCTTTTAACTCATCATCACCAAACCTTTATTATCTTATCTAAACTCCATTCGAACCATTAGATCCACATAATTGAATATTACACCCTCCCACACACATCATAGACCAATGACCTTAGGGTTTACCTTAATAATCAGAAAAAAGAAAAAAAGATTAAGTATGAAAATAGGAATGGTTGTTTAGTATGTGATATGTGTGATCACCTCATAAAATATTAATACTTAAAGTGAAATACCTCGAGTTGATAATAGTTACTCTCTAAGATTAGCTACCCTAGAAATGAGGTGTTAGCTCTCATTTGAGTTGGTTCGATAGTGTGTTGTTTTACCCCAATAAGGCCCTATTCTACTCTATAGGTGACCTACGGACCCTATAGGGGGTATCAATATTTAAAACTTAGGTAACTAATGTTGGAGAATACTATGGTGCCTTTGTACGTCAGTATTACCAGGCTTACTGCTATATCACTGGGTTTGAGAGTAATGGTATTGTGTATCCTTTGGGTCCCAATATGACTACATATACCTCAATGTCCCTAGGTTGATTGTATCCTATTGAGTAATTAAACATAGATGTAACAATTATGTATTAAAATAAAAATGGTTAATTTGGATGCGTTGATTCAGTAGTTGCCTCAGTGTCCTACCTTAGTATTTGGAATTGATTTGGATGTGTTTATTTAGTAGTTAACTTAGTGCCCCACCTTACTATTTGGAATTTATTTGATTAATTAGACATGTTTATTATACCTTTACATGATGTGAAGTGAACTAGAAGGTTTTACTATTAAGCTTGAGAATTGATGATATATATATATATATATTATCCCATAATTATTGCATGTGGTTATGGCACATGCTTTATGATCCAGTATGATTTTTTGGATTTTTTTTAGACTATATGCAGTATGGGTATGTTACCTCTTATGAGGTATTGATTTACTTACTACGAGAAATTTATACTAATATTACTTTTGTAGATAACTACATGAAGGGTATGGAGTGGTTGTAGGTGTACTATAGTGACAAGGATTTTGGAAGAGATCCCAATTTTTGAGTGGGATTTTGGGTATAAGAGTTAAGACAAACTAGCTTTGTACCTGTAGGTACCTATTTTGATGTAATCGGTTTTCCTTTGGACTCTTATGTCCATTGGTGTTTTTGATTTCCATTCTTGTACGGAGTATATTATCCATAACTTTTATTTTTGTATTAAGTCTCATTTATACTCTTTTATTTTGGTTATTATTTGATGTGCCCTTAGCACTAGGCATAATAAAGGTGAGAGAACTAAACTTATGCTAATTGTAGTGGTAACACCTAATAATTTGGTAATTAACGCTTTTGCAAAATAAACTTTTTAAGTAGTAAAAATGGGGGTGCTATAATAACCATCAGCATTCTCTCAAATTCAATTCTTGATTTGTGAAAATATACTTGAGGCTCTTGCGATTGATGTAGAACTTGCACTGAACACACAGAGATAATGCCTCAAATCTTCAAAGTGAACACCACTACGACAAGCTCTAAATCATGCTTCGGATAGTTTTGTTCATGTAACTTCAATTGTTGAGAATCTTAAGCGACCACTATCCCATGTTGTGTCATCACACAACCCAATCCATGCTTAGAAGCATTGTTATATACCTCAACACCATTTGATTCACTCAGCAACATAAGCACTGGATTTGAAGTCAAAATCCTCTTTAACTCTTCAAAGGCCTTTTTACACTTTCCATGCCATTAAAAATGTGTACCCCTCTTCAAAAAATTTGGTCAACAGATTAACTATCTTGAAGAATTCCGTGACGAAATTGTGGTAATAACTAGTCAATACTATAAAGATGTGTACCTCCTTGATAGATGTTGGTGCTGGCCACTTAGAAAATTCCCAAAACTTGAAAGGATCCATTGGCACACCATCTCTTGAGATTATATGACCAAATAAAGCTACTTGATCTAGAAAAAACTCACACTTTGAAAGTTTGTTATACAATTGGTGTTTTCTCACTAATGCTAAGATTTGTCTTAGATTTTCTTCATACTACTCATGACTACTAGAGTAGAAGAGAATATCATCAATGAACACAATGATGAAGTGATCCAAGAATTGTAAAAAAAATCTAGTTCATGAGAGACATGAATATTTTTAGTGCATTGGTAAGTCCAAAAGGCATCATTGTGAACTCATAATAGTCGTATATAGTTCGAAATGCCATCTTTGGAATATCTTGCTTAACGATCCTTGGTTGATGATAACTTGACTGAAGATAAATCTTGGGAAACACTATGTCTCCCCTAAGATGGTCAAATTATCATCAATTGGAGGTAATGGATAATGGTTCTTTATCGTAACTTGATTTAGCCCTTAGTAATTGGTGCACAACCTCAAACTTTCATCCTTCTTGTTAACAAATAAAACTAATATTCCCTAGGGAAATACACTTGGTCGAATGAAGCTCTTCTCCAACAATTCTTTTGGCGGAGCCTTAGGCTCTTCCATCTATATGGGTTCCATTTGGTATAGTGCTTTGGATATTGCCTCTATCCCTAGCAACAAGTTTACGATAAAATTCACATCTCGAGCTAGTGGCATGCTTAGAATCTCATCGGGAAACATATCAAAATACTCCTCGATCACTAGGATTTGTTCTTAAGGCATCTTAACAACCTTAGTATCTTGAATACTACATGAGAAGAGAAGATACCTTTTTAAATGGAGCACACAACACGATAGCAAACACAACATTCATATAGGGAATAGACTCATGCTTATGATAGGAGATTCTAGCTCCCTTTGATTCTAAAAAAAAAAACCACACACTCCTACGTGCAATCTATTAGGGTTTGGTAGTTCCCCAGCATGTACATGCCAACGATCACATTGAAATCGTGCAACTCTAGATCCATGAGATCTAAGGGGAATTTTACTCCCCTAACTATTAAGGTCACTCCTTTAAAAAAATAAAATTATGCAATCCTATCCCTTAAAGGCAAGATAACAAAAGCATAAAAACTACAGGAAGGAAATAAGGTAGCTCTAGCTACAAACATAGATGGCACAAGAGAATGTGATGCACTATATTCAAATAACAAACATGTTGGAAAGGTAGAAATAGTAAGCATATTGATCAGCACACCACCCGTCACTTGACCTTAGACTAACTAATTAATTAGACCTATGATTTAATACAAAGCACTTTCATAACTTGTATAATTACAATATGTAAGTAGGATATTTATAGTACTTTCTCTTGGATATACATCTTCTGATATTTACAACACTCCCCTTTAAGAGTAAATCTCTAAAATACCATCTCGTTAAAAACCTTGCCACCAAAATCTAGTGGGATAAAATCATTGCTAAGGAAAAGAGTATAATTATCTCCCCTCAACTTAGTTTATCCCCATCATACATATATTTCTATTTGTATGTACATAAACACTTTAATAAATTTAAAATTTTGTATGCACATATCGTCTTGTACATAAACACTTTAATAATGTTTACATTTAAAAATTTGTATGTACATACCGTCTCATAAATCTCTAAGGTTTTGTATGGATGAACTTAGGGTTTTGCATGGCAGATTCTATGGTGTTGCATGGGAGAATCTAAACTAGGGTTTTGTATAGATGGACTTAGGGTTTTGTATGGCATATTATATGGTGTTTCATAGGAGGATCTAATCTAGGGTTTTATATGGATTGAATTTAGGGTTTAGTATTGATGAAACTTGAGTTTTGCATGGATGAATCTAGGGTTTTGCATGGAGGAATCTAGGGTTTTGTATGGATGAATATAGGGTTTGCATGGGTGAATCTAGGGTTTCATGTGGGAGTTTTAGGATTTTGCATGAAAAGTTTGAAAAGTTGCATGGGATGTATAAAGTCTGAATGGGAGTGAATTTTACGTATGGAAAGTTGATATGAGGTGTGAGGAAGGTGATGGAAGTGTTGTTTGGGTATTTGAATACTTTGAATGAAAAATAGTATATGGGACACTATAAGGGTATGTAGGAGATTGAATTAGGGATTGGTGTGGCCAGTTAGGGTTTGGTGTGGTAAATTAAGGTTCTGTGGTAATTCGCGTACTTGGTGATTAAAGTGTGATGATGAGGGTGGAATCTATGGGTTGTGATGTGTGGAGTGTTAAAATGATTTGGGTTATGTAAGGTGGAGTAGGAATGGACCACATAGGTCTAAATTAGGGTTCTAGGATAAAACCTTAGAGTGAGGTGTTGAGTGGACTTGGAAGAGTAAGGTAGTGGGCCTTGAGCCATATACATCGAAGTTGGATTTTTAGTGAGATATAGGATATGGAGGAAAGGATGTTAGGGCAAGTTAGGAGGTGCAACATTCTCAAGATATGGTATAAGTCAGTTGGAGGACAAGTGTAGAGAGAGTGAGTCATGTATGTCTAGGGTAGAATTTCTGAATAAGACACTTAAGGTATTAATCATTTAAAGTGAAAGATTATTGAGCTGGGTCCAGCCGATCCATCGGTTAGGAATAGTGGCTAGGGTTTTTACCCTATATATAACCAATCCACCGGCTATAATAGTGGTCAGAAGCTTTATTTCCTGTGTGTTTTCGGCCTACCGGCTATAATAGTGGAGGATCCTGAGCTCAATAAACCAAAATCTGAGTTTGCTAAGACACTTAAAAGACACTAATTACTTACAATGGAACACCATATGAGCAAGAACTAAACCGGTCCACAGGTAAGGAATAGTGGTTAGGGTTTTACCCTATACGTGACCGATCCACCAGCTATAATAGTGATTAGGGCATTATGCCCTATATGTGAGTCATGTGACCGAGCCACCGGCTAAAATAGTGGGAGGTTCCTATACTCGTATGGACTTAATAAAGAGAATGGTGTGAAATGAGTTCTGATTAGAGATTAATTAATTAATTAATATGGACTATAAATGGGCCTTTATGTATCTATCCAAATGATTGGGCGATATTATGTTATCATGATGGACTATATGCTATTTTTATTTTTCTGCATGGTTTATATGATGTTATGTGTTGGCCTTAGTGCATCGGTTACCTTACTCAGTACATAGTGTACTGATCACCCTTTTCATGGGTGCTGCTCATTCCCATGAGTAGTAGGCCCCTTTGACTTTGTGTAGGTGGGTGATGCATATTTTGATGCCTTCGATGTCCATGAGGCATCAAGAGAGGCTGCGTGTTGACTATGGGCTTGGTTCGATGATCGGAGTGACATGGCCAGATCCTCTTTTAAATCATTCTATTTCTTCCTGATATTTCTTTCCTGTATTGGATTTTCCTTAATTAAATATTAATGTTTATAAACATTATTCCTTACAAGGGATAGTTAATTTTGCACTCTGATTTATGTGTTATGATCCATTTATTTTCTTTCATTAACTCTTGGTTTGAGTATTGATTAAAGTTTAATAAAAAATTCTTTTAGCCTTAGTACTTGGTACCGGAACGGTCAGAGAGAATGGGTCTAGTACTAAGTGTGGCAGTAATATCCCCAGAATTCACGTGTTTTAATTTAAATATTTCTATTTTTTTAAATAGTAAATTTTGGGATGTTACAACCTCATACCATATTACATCATATAAAGATAATTAATGGATATTTCATTTGTTAGCGGAATCTATTCTCAATTTCTCATACTTTGTCAATATGAACATGTCAACTCAACATGGTAAATTTTCTATCCTTTTAAAGGATTATACATCTTCTCTTGAGGGTTTAGCTTTTTAGACCCATATCATATGCTTATAGCATATTTGTACCATAATTGGCATTAAATTATTTGAAGTTGCCACAAGGACTTTTATGTGGGTTGGAAATTTAGTGAAAACACATAACTTTCACAATTTTTTGGCCATAACAAATTCAAGTTATAGCTACGCTACATCTATCTAGCAAACATCATTAATTTTACTTTGACTTTTCTTTGAGTACATATCTCATGGAAGATTTCTTCTAAGTGCTTAATTGGTTTATAATATTAATATTCTATTCTCTTCCTCTTGGCCTGAAGAAATAAACATTTATAGCCTTATTTGTGGCTTAATTTCATATCCATGGGAGAGTATAGGCACACATAAGAATCATCTAAAATTTAAAATAAGTGTCACGTTTATTCCATTTGATGAGGATTAAGGGATAATGTGATATGTAATTAATCCATACTAAAAATCTTTGTATGCATATTAGCATATCACTTCTAGACCTTACTAAAAAGGGTATACAAATCAAATGAATAATCAATTACTTTACTAGGTCTTTATGCTTCCAACTTGAAGCATTGATTGTTTTTTTTAATCCTAATAGGATGACTACTCACTTTTTTTTACCAATAAAGAAATATTAGTTGCAAGCTATAACATGTAACCTTACATTGATGCATCATTATATACCATAATATGTTTAAATGATCCACATGTGCCAACCTGAATTCTATAAAGGACATAGGAGATTTTGTGTTTTCTTACATTATCATGACTATAAATTTATCAAGAATAATATGTCATTCATATGATATCACTAATTAAAAATAATCTTCAAGATTCTAAGTGGGTACTCATGCAAGTTTCAATGATCTTTCCAATCATTGAAGCCCAAACGTGATCTCATTTCTAATGCTACAAAGATAATAGTTTATGGTCTACTAACTTATGGCTAGTGACACCTTTTAGTTTTTCACATATATCAAATACATGTATTGTACATTTATCTCAGAATTATTTGTAGCTCACTTTTATGGTAGCAATGTCATTAAATAACCATAGACCATAGTAAGTTCTCCAAAAACTTAGCTATAATATCATACAAAATTTCCTATCCAATTGTTTATTCATAAAACCCTTTAATAGGTTTAATATTAGACATACATTCTTGTCAATTATAAGCTCATAAAATACTTCATCTTTAAAATAGAATGTATACGGACATTTCAATCGGATCAATCAATCTTCTAGATCATATTAAAGTCTATGTGATATGAAGCCTTTAATCTCTACTATTAAATTACTTATATCAAATGGGAAGCTTTGTGTTTCAACCATTAAACTAATAATTGAATGGGAAGCTTCAAGGTTCAACCATCAAAATACTTATTGGATAGGAAGCTTTAGGCTTTAGGCATTAAAATATATCTACCCATAAAAACTATAATATAATGGGGAGAATATTATAAATACTCCACCTACTGTGGTAGTAGAAGAGACTTAACTATGGTAGGTTTTAACCACTATCAATAATGAAGAAGGTGCATATTCTCATGAATAAGTGGTTGGAAAATTATGCACAAAGCCGTCATCAATAATTGGTGACTAGAAAAAATACTTTAAATATTATGAAAATTAAAATTATCAAAACTAAATTATATGAATTAAAAAATTTATAAATAGAAAGTTAAAATAAAATTAATGTGGGGGTTTATAGATTACCACATAGTTCAACCTTATAGATTAAAATGCACTTGAGGTATTTAATACTACCACATAGTTTGACCTTATAGATCAAAATGCACTTGAGGTATACCATATGATATTCTTTATCAATATTACATAAATTATTAAAGACTTTCGACTATTTGATCTCCTTGATCAAATTGCACATAAGGTATTCATTACCTTTTAATTATTTGATCTTTAGGATCAAATTGTGCATATGGTCTTTAAGATAATTTAATCATTAGACAAATATTTTGGCTTCCACCTCAATTGTATCATGTTCTACTGTACCTCAGGTACATACTTTTAAATAATATAATTGGTTGGCAACTTCATGCTTCTGCCAAAACTTATGCAATCATCCATCCATATTTTAGGTATATGGGAAAACTTTAGCTACTTTTGGTGGCCTTCCATTAACTTAAGGTAGTAGATGTTTGCACTATATTCTTCAATCAATTTTAAGTGTTGATATATACATCTAGTGATGAGTAATGAGACTGCTAATTCATCACTTTCATGTACAACGTGATGCACGATAATACTTTTAATCCATCACGTTTAAATTTAATTAATTTTCTTAACTTACCGCTTTAGATAGATTTCTATAATCTTCAAGTGATGGATATTTACATATGATGATGAGAAATGTGGCTACTCATCCATCACTTATTATCATTTAATTGATGATACTAGATCACATTTGATTTTATTGAATGAGAGACTTTTAGCCTTCTACTGTCATCTCTACCCTCCATCTCATAATTGGAGGGGAGATCATCATGCTTACAATCAAATTAAAGTGCATAGTATCAATAAACACAAGTAAACTAATAAAAATATCAATTAGCATGCAAATAAAGCAAAGTTGGAGATAGAAATAAGATTCCCTTATTACGAGCCAATTCTAAAACCATAATACTACATCCTCCTTAAAACACTTAATTAATTTAAATTAAGTAGGGGATAAATGTTCTTTAAATTTTATTGATTGTAAGATATGTCATATATGCGACCATTCATATGCCTATAAAAATTTAAATCTCACACAATAAATATTAGTCTTATGTGACACATATATAGAAATTGTAAAAATAAAATTATTTAATTTATGAGTATTATGTGACACCTAATAATCATATTCATATAAAATTTTATTTTAATGAATATAAAGTACTCCTTTTTATTAAAGATCTATCAAACTTGACACCAACTCTATGGTCATTTGCTTCTAGGCACCCCAATGTCCCAACCAAGATCAACTCTATTGAATAGTCATTCATAGATTAGTCTAGGATATTTGATAGAAAGAGACAAAATGAATCTAAACACAAAATGGAATAAATCTTTGAAATATTGTGCTAAAGAGATGGTGATCAACATTTAAGAGATAAATTAAAGGCTAATTGTACTAATAACTTGTTGTAATATTGATAAACTGGAATATAGATATATAACAAAATAGAGATGAAGAGATAATGGAACTTCTTATTCTCCTTGATATGTATGAGTTCTAACTTTATACAATTTACCATATCCTATATACATATAATACTCATATTTATAACATCATTTATGAGAAGGAGTTAGAATATGAAAGGATATAGATGATACGTTGAAAGGTTATAGTCATAAGAAGAGAAGCTGTTACAATTGATGAAAATAATGGAGGTATTAAACCTATGATTTAATTGAAAGTAATTTCATAACTTGTACATCTACAATATGTAAATACATATTTAAAATAAGAAATACATAATAGGCGTTTGTTTTGCTTATGAATAACAAACATATAAGGCAAGTCATACACTGAACCTTTTTATGCTTCAATTAAACTTTAACTCTACAAGCCTTCCCAATTTCTCATCCCCACTAATCTTGTAAGGAGTAACATATCAAATGCATTAAAGTCAAATTTAAGCAAAATGTAAAACAGTTGTTCCAATAAGAAGATAGATCAAGGCTCTAAACTTGATCGAATTGGTTATTTTCTTCCTCCTTTCTCTCATAAATTAGTTTCCATTAGGAATGCCAATTATATAGTAGGAGTTGATACAATGAGGTAAATATTATTTTGGTCCATCTAGAATGTAATTTTTATTATTATTTTGATCCCTAAATAACAAATATTCATTTTCGTCACTCTAAAGATTATATTTCATTCATATTAGTCCCTCAATTAGGGACCAAAACTAGAAAAAAATTATATTCTAAAAGGGCCAATTTGAATAAAACAAAATTTAAAGGGATTAGAATATATATATATATATATATATACTAATTTAGATAATATAATAATAAAAATTATATTTTAGAGGGACAAAAATAATATTTATAATTGGACTTGTATAAATTAGTGAGGGCCTTTGTAACATGGTATAAATAATGAACCAAATTAGATTCAATTATAATTTTCAGGTTTGGTTAAATTTTTTATTGAAATATTATAGTTTATATTAGCATTTACAAAAAATAAGTTTTTTTTTTTATGATTTTAAATATAAAATTACCAATTATAAATAGTAAATTAGATATAGGACCGTAAGCAAATTCAAAGTTGAGAGCCAAATTCGCCAACTAACAAGTTAGTTTTAATAATAATAATAAGTTGAAATGTCTTATTTTATTCTTGTATGAGCTCGATTATTCACTTGATTTATATATAATTTTTTTTATTATACTTAATATTATAGACAGAAATATTCATCTTCTTATCTTCACAATAATTGATTGGTTTGTATCCGAGCATGATAGGCATAACGAGTAGTAAAGTGACATAATGATAATTCATTATTTTCCTCATTTTTTAACATAAGAATTATTAGGTAGGTTGTGTAAGAATAGCCGATTAATATTTTATATATAAGTACTTTATCATATATATATATATATATATATATATATATAGCATGAGTAATAATGGAATAAATCAAGCTATATACAAGGCCATCATTGCACATGGGATATGTGTGTGTGTGTGTGTAGATAGATAGATAGATATAGTGGGAATAGCTAATGAGAACTAGCTCTTCCAGTGAGAACTAAGAACTCGTATATTGAGTTAAAGAAACTATCCACAGTAGGTGGTAGAAACTATAATAAGTAGCTTCAAGAAACTATAATATTTGATTGTTAAAAAAAGTAGTGAAATTTTTGTAAATATTGTATTTTTATATTTCTACATTGGAAAATAATACATAAATTGCTAAACAAACTGGGTCTTGCTAAGAGTTAACAATGGAACTAGGATTGAGCTCCAACAAAAGAGAATATAAAATAGGGAATAAGATATAGAAGGGATTTGATCTTCAAGTAACCCTTGAAATTAAATACTTACAATCACCACTTAAGGTATTAACTCTTAAGATAAAGAATGTAAGATTTTTGGAGATAATAATAAACCATGCACTAAGTTTGTTGAGAAGAAAGCTGTTGAAATTCCAACCAACTATCAAGGGTTTTTGCCATTCACAATAAACTCTTCAATTATATAAAGAGTGTAAGAGGTTGATAAAATTATAACTAACCTTTAGGTAACAATAAGGGTACAATCTTAACTAAACATTCCTCTAATGTATGCTAACTATGATAGGAAGAAAACCAACCTCAAACTATTAGCATGGGAGATGATTTTCGAGACTCCAACAACCCCTTCACCATGTATATTAGTTGGTACATTAGTCCTACAAGCTATCATCAAGACTTAGAAAATAGAAATTACAAGAAGGGAAATACTAGTACATTACTTTAACTTATGTTCAACTAAATGAAGAAAGTAACCCTTCCCCATGCTACCTCCATTAGCTGAATGCCATGGCTGATCAATAGGCCATTATGTTTCCTTAATTTATGCTAATTAAGATCTTGGAAATCACAAGTTTAAAGTCCCCAAAATCTGCTACATAAGATAGGTCTACATGCCTTCTTTTCTTCTTGGAGTTTTAAACATAGCGGCTTCTATGGCAGCTTGCAAGCTGGTGGTGGCTGAATGGGCTATGGATTCTTCCAAACCATATTTTCAGCCCTATTCAAGCCATAATGAAGCCAAGAAAAAGTGGCGAGTTGATGGATTTTATTTAGTGCTGCATGGCTCTTCATAATCTAGCTCATATATTAGTCCAAGTAAGGAGAGTTTTAAATTCTTCTAATTTAGAAAAATTAATGAATAGATTATTATTATCATATGTGGGGGATGCTCCTAAATTAGAAGCTGCCTACCGTAGGTAGTGAAAATTACTCTTAGTTGGTGGAATAAATTGTTATACGTCTCTAAAAAAATATAGGATTTTAGTATTAGAAAAAAAAGGTGTCATTTTTGTAAATATTAGGTATCTATGTTTCAGGTCATGAAACTACCCACAATATGTGGTAGAAACTACTTTCTACAGCTGGAGTATACTATAGTAAGTCTTTGAGGGTTAGAAAAAAAATGTGGAGGCATTTTCGTAAATATTAATATTCATGTTTCAAATTAGAAAATCGCATATACTAGGTGTTAGAAACTACTCGTAGTATGTGGTAGAAACTATTATAAGTATCTCAGAAAACTAGTATGATTATCAGTTCTCACCGTAAAGGGTGGTTCTCACTAGATATGCCTATATATATATATATATATATATAAGACTTTACTTGATGAATACAAATGGAAAAAAATCAAGCTATCTACAAGGCCATTTTCGCACATGGTGCAAGTAAAATATCAAGGCCTATCAAATTCTATTATTCTTATATTAAATGTAGGTAACATTCATGAAAATATTAAATAAATGCTTACACAATCACATCCATATCTTAGCATAATTAGTTACTACATGTAATACCCTAGCTTCATTAGGGTTGCAGGTATTTACTTGGAAGACTTTTCAAAATATATAACTAAGTTTACAAATCAACACAAATATTTTTAAATGTGTTTATTTATTAACTCATATATATTTTGAAAAACTTTTCAAGGGATGGCACATCCTTGAAATTTTTAAATTTAGATAAATTTAACTATGAAGTTATTTAGTTATAGATTTCTCAAAAATAATGTATACATTATTGATATAGATAGTGTTATTAATCTTTTTAACGCTTCCACTATCCGCCATTAATTTAGAGGTATTAGATTTACTTTCTAGAATTAGACATAAATCCTTACACAAATATAACAATTTATTTGTTATTATCCTTCATTATTTTTTATAAGTTTGTTATGGATGTTAATCAACAAGATATGTATCACTTTGAATTTCTCATCACTAATTGGCAAACTAATCAAATACAAACACTTAATTCCTCTATGCTACATTGTATGCAACGTATTCATTTTTATGTTGTTCAAAAGTGTTTACCAATAGCTATGGGTGTCGTGCAAGTGCCAACTAAAAAAAAAGTAAATACAAAAATAATGTTATGACATTGTATATATTTTTTAATGTATGGAAGAACGTGTGAATCCAACAACATTACACAAGTTAGAATGGCTCCCTTACAGAATGGTATAAACATTCCACCAACTCAAAGAGGAAGATACTTCTATGATATTGGTTTGAAAATTTGGATATGGCATTGTATTTAATGCTATTTGATTAGTTTTTTTAATTTAATCTTCATTGCTTTCAAATTCATACAAATAATTTGGGAAGGAGGGAGTACATCAAAGATCAAGCCTCGACTTCTAGATTATAATCTTTCGATAGAATGATAACCTTAATACTAGCTTTAATATACTTACCATAAAAAAAAAGGAATTTTATCAATGATTTATGATTTAATGGTTAATACTGAGGTTAAGGCATCTTAAGAATTGTGTTCAAATTTCTTTCATGTTAAATATTTATTTATTTATTTATTGTACTAACCATGAGAAAAACTTTGTGAATAAAATAATGGAAAATTCTAACAACAACTCTAAGGGGTATGATTAAGAAAATAAAAATAGAAATATATACCATGTATTAACACTATGAGAATAAGGGCAAATAGCGACTATCTAAATCATCAGTAATAAGGAGACGTACTTCGGTATTTAATTATTGGTACAAATGGGTCGGTAATAAACTTATTATTGGTAATTTAATTATGATCGGTAATGAGGCATAACATCGATGATATGTTCATTAAAGTTCATCTTATTATTGACAATACAAAATAATAGGGTTAAAATAAATAATTTAAATGACCTTTAATATCGATGATTGAAATTTTAAATTAGAAAAATTATTTGAATTTAAAAACCCTTATTATCGATGATTAGGGCTTATTACCAATGATATGTATGCCTTAATATCAATTATAAATAATCTATATTAAGACTTATTACTGATAATTAATTTTTAATTTGAACAATCTTTTATATTAAAAACCTTATTGCTAACAATTTATCATGAGTAATTCACTTTTTAAAATAGTAAATAAAATAAAAAATAAGGTTTTGAAAATATTTCCTATATAACATTTTAAAGACGAATGTTGTTATAAAAAAGTAATTTACAAAGCAAACATATTATTATTACATTTGAATTGTCAATACTAGCTTAAAACTTAAAAATCATTTTTATCATCTTAATTCTTCCTCTTGACGCTCAAATGCTGCTTATTATCGGGCTATAATCTTACTCATTTATTTTTGGTTTTGTTGTATTTTAGAATTTCATTGTTGTTCTTTTAGTAAATTAGTGTACATCCAACTTATGCGAGAACCAGCATGATTTGAGCCCTCCCTTGTAAGCCTTTGTTCCACACCTTTTCTATAGCCTGGACGACTACCTAAGACATCCTTGAATGTTGGTTCTTCATCAATTTTAGGAGGTACTGTAGGATCATCAACACTACAAGATGCCATTTATGACAAGGTCTCATCTTGTTTTCTTAATATTTTATTCTATACATATAAGTAAAAGTTAGACATATTTTAAGAAATTTTAATAATATATATTATATTTAATTGCATATAACTAATTTATAAAATTTTCTTCAGCATAGGGAATGACCCATTTGTTATTCTTAAAATGCATTTCTCTATGGGTCTCGACGTTTGGTAAAATTTTGCTTGTCTTAGGATTGACCTATATATAAGAGAAAAGTTAACACATTACAATACATTACATGATAATAATTAAAAAAAGAATTAAAAATCCAAAAATACCTTCTTATAGCAATATTATGACAATAACTATGTACCATGACAAAGAGTGGTTCGCTTTACCCTATTAGCAGCATTTTTGTCCACCAAAACCTTCACCAATAAAATAGTAATTTGTTCATGTTCTTTATATGTAATTTTATTCAATTTATATACCAAAATTTAATATTACTTTTGCATCCTCTGAATTTCATATATCGATATATCTTTACTACATATCTTACTCGAAAAAAATAAGGCTTATAATTATTGTCTTCTTTCCAATCCTTTTTATGATAACATTTATGATTTTTGTATCGATCACCTATTATTTGCTCAAGACCTAATTCGATCATAGGCCATGAAGGATTTGTCCCCATAGAGCTAAATCAAAATGTGTCTACGTATATACATAATCATAAGTTAGAAATTATATAATTTTTATTTCATTACTTAATTAAAAAAATATAATAAATAAACTTTACCTTAAATTTGAGGAGATTTTTTGCCTTATCTTCTAGAGGGGCATGTGACTAACTCTTATAACACTGTGGCATCTTTATCTCAATCTTATTTCCTACACATCCGGTAAACCATTTACCATATGGACCTATAATATTTAAAGTGTTTGCCCAAAAATTAAAGTTCACCTCAAACTTTTTAAGGCCCTTAACGTCGATATAAAGGAAGATTAAATTATACCGCATCGATTCCGTCGTATAAAAAATAAAATAAAACACTTATTACTGACGAATAATTGTTGGTATTAAGTGAGTATTGTTGATAATAAGCAATTCATTACCATCTCGTTCCTTGGCTGCATATTTTCCTCTTATTTCTTTTGACGATATATTGTCATTAATAAATTTTCATTTATAATCTGCTTCTTATGGGGGTAATTTTTCCTCCATGGTATTTTCATGAAATATATTCCATATTACCGACGATACTGATCATGTGTATTAAGAAGTTACTCGGCCGTATTTATTTTCCTAAGATTTTAATAAAAAAATTTGGGAATTTTTTTTTGTGCAACTTAACACCAACGATAGATATTATTGGTGTTAAGTATTTTCCTACCCTTTTTTCGGACAAAAATATATTCATTTTTTGATCTAATACCGATAAGTGATCGTCGGTAATAAGACTTAACGCTAATGGTTGTTTATTATATATGTTAGTCATTTTTCTCGTAGTGTAACACCACTAACTTTTGCATATAATGTGCATTTATAAATTAATATCATTTTAAAAATGTGATTAAATATTTATTGATAATTCTAAAGACTGTCATTAACAAAAGTGATAAGTGCATTATATAAAATATAATTTCAAATGATAAAATATAGCTGAGGCTAGATTATCCAGTATGCATGAAAATAATACTACGCAAAAGAGGCATTGACAATATTCTCTCATAATTAGGGCTGTAAACGAGCCGAGCCGAGCCGAATACCCCTAGGTTTGGGTTCGGCTTGTTTAACTAAACAAGCCTAAAATGATATTTGGGTTCGGCTCGTTTAACTAAACGAACGAGCCGAACCGAGCTTTTAATGAGCCGAGTCGAGCCGAACTTTTTCGAGCTTGGGCTCAATTCATTTAATAAACGAGTCGAGCCCGAGCCTCACTTTTAGGCTCGTTTAACTAAACGAATGAGTCGAACTGAACTTTTAACGAGCCGAGTCGAATACCGAACTGGCTCAGCTCATTTATAGCCCTACTCATAATATTAAATATGTTTGGTATATATTACTGATTGTTAAATTAAATAGTCTAATTCAAAAACAAGCCAAAAATTATCCACTCATTGTTGAGAAAAGTTATAAGAACCCAAGAATCATTGCATATGATCGGCCAATCAAAAGGTTATACCTCAATGGTTATCTTAATCTGAACATTAGCAAAAGTAAAACGATATGGACTTATTAATGAGATGATATAAGGATATGGATCGTATATATACTGGTTGAAGTGCTAGTGGTATGAACAACTAGCCAAACGGCACTTTCAGATTCCACCGTAGGGAAAGGACATAATAGCACCTTGAGAGGTTCCCATCAATAGGGCCTCATCATCACCTACACCACCAATTCTCTACAAGCCACTGACTGCATGTTCTCCGAACGCAGATTCTCTACAATTCAAGGGTATCACAAGGGGAAAAAAATGTCAGTGCTTATGTATTGTCTTGCATGAAAGGGCATAATTGGCCAATAAATGAGACTGCAGCCCTACGCGACCCTTTGCACCAATTTAGATTCCTTGGGTAATAATTTGCTGAAAAGCATGAAAGAAAGATAAAATGATGTATTGTCTATTATCTTTCTTCCGGAAGTAATATAATATTTTTTATTTAAAAAAATTATGGTGAATAGTAAAAAATCTGAAAATAATATTAGCTTGTAAGAAAATAATTAAACCCAAGTAATAGATTGAAAATACTATGGCCAAATACAATTATGTGGCAATCCAAATAAAATAAAATAAAAATTCAAACACCCATGCAATATATAGTATTTTTGACAAATTATGACAAATTAAAGATGAAATAAAATAATATATCATAAATAAATCTTAATTGTTTTTATTTATTTGAACATAATTTATACTAAATTATAATATATAATAAAATTTAGAAAGAATAAAGATCACTTATTTATCAGTTTAGTTTTATCAAAGTTATTTTTATTTTTATGAATTGTGATATTCATAAAATCGATCCTAAAATTGGGCTCATGTAGCTAGTATTATCATAGGTCCATAATACTTGAGTGACCTAATTTGTTTGAAAGGGTTAGTTCACTTTTATTATAAACTATGGGTCTATATGACTTAATATATAATTACGTGAAAATACAGTAGATTATATCAATTAAAATAAAATAATAATAAAAAATTATTTAGTTATTAACCAATTTTTTTTTAAACTGCTTTGTCAAGAGACAAAGTTACAGGGAAAAAAATACATTATTGGTTAGATCATATATGCAATAAATGTACATACGTCCATTAAAGCAAACGATATTTAGGATTGAATGTAGTAAATACTCTAACACGAGTCCAACTTAACCAATAATATTCTTGCAAAAAATAGATAAGAGAAGAAGAAAGAAGTCTTCTTTTGCTAGGTGGATCTGCACTCTATTATTTTGTTCGATCATTTGCCAACTTTTCCTCCATAATTTATTACAGTTAGGCTATGCTTGGGATGAGGGAAATGGATTAAGGGGAAATAATTAAAGGGGGGGGGGAATGATTAAGGGGATAATAATTAAGGAAAAAAAATTATCCACCTTTCTTATTTGGTATATAAGGGTAAATTATTTAAGGGAATATTTTCCTTGGTTTGAAAGGAATGACTTATGTTAGAACAATATTTTATTATATTTTATTTGTATTAAAAATTAGTAATATTTTTTATTAGATATAAATAATTATTTATTACATAAATTAAAATTTAATATATTACATTTTTTAATTTAATTTTTATAAATCTAAATAACATATTACAATAACAAAAAAAACTATGAAAAAAAAATAATCGAGATATTTCACAATAATATTTAAAATAAATTCTCAAAGTATTTATTTTATTTTACAGCTTTTCTGGTCAGCTGGTGGTGTTTATTAACGAATGATTGATCTTGTAACTGCGTGAACTCGTAACTCCAATTCTTATGTCATGATGTCATATCTTACAAAATATGCATCCGATATTTTTTTATATAATTTGAAAACTTTGCTTGAGCATATAGATTTATTTTAAAAAAGTATTAATTTTTTCTAGATACATATAATAATAATAATAATAATTATTTTATAATTTATAATTTATATATATAAAAAATAGAAGAAAATCTTTGCTTCTAAAATATATATATATATATATATATATATATATATATATATATATATATATGAAACAACCAAAGTTAAAATTTTATTTATACCCTCCTAACTCTTTCTTCTCCTGTAGCTCATTATATATTTACTGTATAAATACCAAAAGTAGCTCATATATTTACTGTATAAATGCTAGAAGTAGCTCATATGCCTGCTCATAGTTATAAAAGACGAGAGAGTATATTCTTACATGGAAAAGGGAGCTGAGGAGCTCTTAGTGAATGTTACCCGTAAGTTAAAAAGGGAAATTATTTTTCCTTAGCCAACATTAAAATTTTACACAAGTAAAAATTTTTAGTTATACCAAACAGATATAAGAAGAGAAATAATTTCTCCCGTATTTTTTTAGGGGCCTTTATTGCCATTCCAAGCATGACCTTAGGGTGTATTCTCTCCAAATTTTTTCATAACTAATAAGATAATATAATAAAGCATAATATTATATTACACTAAGATAAGATAAGATAAGATAATAATATAATTCAATTTTCTATAACAATGATAATGCATAACTAGAGGTAATAATTATACTAATGATAAAAACAATAATAACGCTATTAAGAAAATATTAATTGTGACAATTTCACTGGTCACAAAGTAAAAATAATAATTCATGAGCGTTTTAATTTAATTTATGATAGATAAGATTAGAACTAACCACAAATAGGTGTAGGAAAACATGCTCTAGATTATATGTTCTCAAGTTTATAATTTTTTTGATGATTGTGATTATATTATATTATATTTACAATTTATATGTTGTTTTACACATGTTAAGACTTTAATTGATTCATTTTCTAGAATAATATAATTAGGATATTAATGATAAATATATTTTATAACTAGTGTTATTAAAATCTAGTTTTATTTTTATATTTAGCGACCTACCATGTATCTATGAATGCATTTTGGAAAAATCGATGTGTTAATTTAAAATAAAAATAACGGCTTTTTGGCATTTTTCCTTTTGCACCGACCATTTTCTTCTAATTATGTGGGGTATACTTCGTTCTCCCGTAGGTTCGTCCGTCCTCAGTGTACTGAATCAACTCTTATTGCGTCGTCCCCACATTAATTCATATCGTATATCATCGTAGCGGAAACGCCACTGACAACCTTCATCATCCTTTTGAAGTGATTGCTCCATATCGAAATTCAGGAGCGTTGGTCTTTTCTCGTGTGATTCCGTGTTGGGTATTATACCTCCGATTTGACAAATTCTCAATATTGAATATTGGTTTTAGCTATTGTGGCCCACTTCAGGGTTTGGGTTTATCGTTGTTTTTCCGTTCCGTGGCCGAAAATTAGTGGGCTAGTGGGGCAGAAAATTGGAATCTTTAGTGGATTCCTAGATTCCGTTGAGGTTGGGGCATATCTCTACTCCTGTCCTCATTACTTCGCTTTCCAAGGGTACAGATAGCTGCTAAAGTTCTGATCTTCAAGCTACTTGTAATTGGCTGGATAAAGTGTACCATCTTTTATTTTTTTTTCTTTGTGTTTGTTCTTGTTACTTATCTTCAATCTGTTTGCTTGCGCTGTGGTGGGCTTGCTACAGAGTGGTTGAGACTTCAGGCTGTCCTTCTTCCTGCACTTCCTTCCTTTCTTTCTCATCCAAGTTTAATTTTTCCCTTCCCAATTTGCCCTTTCCTATAGATTGAGTCATATGACATCATTTCTCTCTCTTATGTCTTTTGTCCTTTTCAGTTTATCATTTTCTGTAGATGAGCAGTAAAAGTTTGGATTTTTTTTTTTCTTTTGAGGTGGGCCGCCAGGAGAAGCGACTTTACTGTATGAGGTTACTTGGAATTGGTTTCAAATTGGGATATGTAGTATTGATGATATGTTGCAGGATAATTTCAGTAATCCCATTATATAGGGTAATTAAACCTAGAGTAGTAGCAATGGATATCATCACCACCAATACTACAAATTTACTTGGTGATGGAAGCACGGTACTTTCTTTCAATCTATGGAAGAAGGCATTTGGAACAATTACCTGGAAGATTAGTCGTCATTATTATCAGTATATTGGATCAGAAAGAGTGAGGAAGAAGCTTCCAGTGGCATGGGTTCTTCTTTCGATTATGGTTTCGGTAGGGATCTTTGTGTATATAAGTTCTCAAGGCAATGAGAAGAGGAAAGAGATGCTTGCAAGTATGTGTGATGAAAGGGCTAGGATGTTGCAAGATCAGTTTAATGTTTGTATGAATCATGTTCAAGCTATTTCTATTTTGATTTCTACTTTTCATCACGGCACGAATCCTTCTGCTATCAATCAGGTATTTCATTTCGAATTGATTCTTCTTCTTTCGTGAATCGTTAATTCAGTTATATCTGTCTCTGCGAGTTGGATCTCTTAGATTCTTTGATTTCTAGTTTTGCTTTGAAATAAATTGCATCTGTAGTTTAGCTGAATTGTATCAGATTTGAGCCATTTGATATTGGATTTTACTTATTTGGAGCAGTATAAACTTGAACTGTGTCTTAAGCTGCAGTTGATTAGGGGATCTTGCACTCAAAACGCATTTTTGTGTAGTGCTCCTCAAAAACGTAGTTTTCATGTGATTGACCCTATGGCTAATCAATGAAGAAGCTAATGGTTCTAAGTAAATATTTGGAGCAGCAAACCTTTGCGAGGTATACTGAGAGGACGGCTTTTGAGAGGCCACTCACAAGTGGAGTGGCGTATGCTGTGAGGGTGCTTCATGATGAAAGGGAACAATTTGAGAGGCGACAAGGATGGACTATTAAGAGGATGGATATACTTGAGCAGGAACCATTCCATAAAGATGATCGCGCTGTTGAAACCCTTGAACCGTCGCCAGTTCAGGAAGAATATGCGCCTGTTATTTTTGCCCAGGATACCATTTCACATGTGATTTCTCTGGATGTGCTGTCTGGGAAGGTAATGACGTAATTTGCATATGATTTCATGACTTATATCTGAGTTCATTTTGCTAGCTTGATAAGTTCTCAGCATTGGCTAGTTGCTTTCCTGGTTTATCTGAAGAAAGATGATTTAAGAGTAGAATCTTATTCTAATGTCCAAATTTTATCCTTATTGTCCATAGGAGGATCGGGAAAATGTTTTACGGGCCAGAGAATCTGGTAAAGGGGTTCTGACTGCTCCCTTTCCTTTGCTTAAAACAAACCGCCTCGGAGTTATCTTGACATTTGCAGTTTACAAGACTGATCTTCCTTCAAATGCCACCCTGAATGAGCGAATTCAAGCAACTAATGGGTATTCCATATATCTTTTTATCTCTTGGCTTGAGTATTAGAGGATCGCTGATTTGGCTTGCACTGATGTATACATCACCATGCGTCACGCTGGAAAGCTAAAATACAGAACAGCGATAAAGGAATAGCATCTGTTGCCCTTTTTTTATTGCAAATAGATTTACGACTAGTAAATTTGTTTCTGGTTTTATTAAAATCTTGGGAGTTGAGACGTGAATCAGATTTTGGTTTGTAATAAGTACAAAGTGTCTCTTTGAGAATCAAACATTCGCTGCAAGCAGATTCTTCCCATGATAAAGTTAATTAAATAGACAAGTGAAAATTCTCTCATATTCCCATTGTTTCCGATTATCAGATACCTTGGTGGGGTCTTTGACATTGAATCCCTTGTGGAGAAGTTACTCCAACAGCTCTCAAGCAAACAGACGATCCTTGTGAACGTTTATGATATCACCGACAAAGCTCAACCAATCAGCATGTATGGTTCGAATGAATCAGGTGATGAGTTGGAGCATGTTAGCACCCTTAACTTTGGGGATCCACATCGAAGACATGAGATGCACTGCAGGTGATTAGATCATTAGAACGACGAGGAATCAATATTCCTTTAATCCCTTGTTGTCAAACGGAGAGATGATGCGCTTTCTATACATATTTTTACAGATTCAAACAGAAACCGCCATGGCCATGGGTAGCAATATCAACTGCAGTTGGGATGCTGGTGATTGCATTGCTGAGCGAAAATATGTTTCTTGCAACAGTAAATCGCATTGCCAAGGTTGAGGACGATTACCATGTGATGATGGAACTCAAGAAAAGGGCAGAAGCAGCTGACGTTGCTAAGTCACAGGTTCATATAATTTGTCTTTATCTTGACTAGGTGCGATTTTGTCTTGATTAGGGTAAATATTCCTAAAGTTGTTTTGAATATGTTTTAATACCCTTACAGTTCCTTGCTACTGTCTCTCACGAGATCCGGACTCCCATGAATGGTGTTCTAGGTAATGCTAGTTCGGTTTTATTGATAAGACTTTGCACTCAGCTGTCTTTTAATATCAACAAAGGTTATTTGGTTGTCATCAATGTCATTCTCCAGGCATGTTGCATATGCTTATGGATACTGATCTTGATGTGACTCAACAAGATTATGTCAGAACAGCTCAGGCCAGTGGAAAAGCTCTAGTGTCTCTTATAAACGAGGTTCTGGACCAGGCAAAGATTGAATCTGGTAAAGTCGAGTTGGAGGCTGTTACCTTTGACTTGAGGGAAATATTAGACGATTTATTGTCGCTTTTCTCTGGGACGTCTCAGGAGAAAGGAGTAGAGGTAAATTATTTATAGGCTTGGGTTTTAAGATGCAGTATTAAGATAGTTGATTTCATCCTTCTTAGCTGATGAGATAATTTGTTCTTCAAATCTTGAGAGGAGCAGCTGGCGGTATGCATCTCAGATTTAGTTCCTGATCTTGTAATTGGGGATCCAGGAAGATTTCGGCAGATTGTCATGAATCTCATGGGAAACTCAATCAAGGTGAGTGCTTAGGTTTTGCTTAGCTATTGCTGATATTATAGCTAGTCCCAGAGAAATAGATGTATCTCGTCAAAATGTTCTATGAGATTAATTAATAGGACACCATTATGGTTCTGAAGGTTTTGCACTACCTTGTAGTTCACGTGGTCTCTGAATGAGATTTATTCCAATAAGTTCTAGTGTGAAAATCCTGAGGTTATGTAAATGCGCCTAGTATGTTTCTTTTGAATAATGATAGTACTGAAGTATCATCTCATCATTTGGCAGTTCACAGAGAAAGGGCATATCTTTGTAATGGTCCACCTGGTGGAGGAGGTCAAGGACTCATTAGAGGTGGAAACCGACTCATCTTCAAAGAACACTTTGAGCGGATTGACTGTGGCAGATAGGCGCCGAAGCTGGGAGGGGTTCAGGGCATTCTCTCAAGATGAGAGTAAAAACCATCCCTTTTCATGCTTATCCTCATCATCTGACTTCATCCATCTAATTGTGTCGGTTGAGGATACGGGTGATGGCATCCCTCTAGAAGCCCAATCTCATATCTTTAATCCCTTTATGCAAGCCCGACCATCTATGTCCCGTGGAGGCACGGGGATCGGGCTAAGCATAAGCAAGTGTTTAGTTGGACTAATGAATGGGGAAATTGGTTTTTCTAGCATCCCCGGGAGTGGGTCGACGTTTACTTTTACAGCTGTATTTAGCAGTGGAAGCTCGAGTACCCATGAGTTTGAAAACAAAAAAGTGGGTAGCCAGTCCGGTTCTTCTGCCTCATCAGTGTTTCAAGGTATGACAGCATTAGTCATAGACCCTAGATCGGTTCGAGCTAAGGTATCGAAATATCATGTCCAAAGGCTAGGTACTCATGTAGAAGTAGCATCTGATTTGAATCAAGGGTTCGCAACTATAAGCACTAAGAATATTAACATCAACATGGTATTCATCGAACAGGAAGTTTGGGACAAGGACTTGAGTGCTTCAGCTCTTTTTGTTAATAAAATAAAAATGATAAGTTCTTCTGGCTCTTCTCCACCAAAACTATTCGTGCTCACAAATTCCTTCAGCTGTAATAAGGCTAGTGCAATCGCATGCGGATCTGATGCACCGTTGGTCATCATGAAGCCCCTCCGGGCTTGTATGCTGGCTGCCTCTTTGCAGCATGCTATGGGGATGGGTACGAAAGGGAACAACTATAGAAATGGTGAGATGCGTAGGGCGTCACTCAGTAACCTTCTTCGTCGAAGAAGGATTCTAGTCATAGATGATAATTTTATAAATCTTAAAGTAGCGGCCGGTGCTTTGAAGAAGTACGGAGCTGATGTCGTTTGCGAAGATAGTGGGGAAAAGGCTGTTGGATTGCTGCAGCCACCACATCAGTTTGATGCGTGCTTCATGGATATCCAGATGCCAGAAATGGACGGGTATATGTCTATCTCCCTTCGTCATCTATTGGGAGGCTTAGCATTCCTTTACTATGTTGTTTACTGAAACACTAGTGTTAGCCAGCTGTATGAAATTGCTTGCAAACTTGCAGGTTTGAAACTACAAAGAGAATCCGAGAAATGGAACGACTCTTTAACGACCAACGTGTTCCAACCTGGCACGTGCCTATTTTAGCCATGACAGCAGATGTGATCCAGGCAACATATGAGGAGTGCATCAAGTGTGGAATGGATGGTTATGTGTCTAAACCATTCGAAGCAGAACAACTTTATAGGGAAGTCTCCCGTTTCTTCAAAAATGATTGTGATGATGAGAGCAGTGCTCTGCTCTAAATGACAGAGGCTCAATCTTATGTCCCTAAGGATGCTCCCATGGCTTCTTTAAGTGCTCCAGATTTTTTTTTTTTTGTGTATATCTGTAAGTTTGCTGATGCTTGGTAATACTTTATTACCCAATTGATCATGTCTTGCTACAAGATGATCACTACTTGGTTTTCTAATTTGCAGATGTGGAATCTCCATCTGAAATATCATTGTACAGAAGACTTTTGACTAGTTAGGGTCGGACTGTCATTGTGTCCGATGCGAATCTCGTAGGGAGCTTGATCCCATGTCCGCTGTTAGAACCAGTTTATGTCCAGATAAAATAAAAATAGACTTGTTGCAAGGAAACCAGGTTCATGAGGCCTTATGGAGGATCCAATGAGACTGCGTTACTGAAGCATCGGCGGTGGAGTTTGTGTCCTATTGATAACTATAAAGGCTTTATGTAAGGGCCTGGCATTGTTATTTTTGCTAGTATGCCACTAGAAAGAGGAAAAAATGTCCAGTAGGCATGAATGTATGCAGTAGAAGTATAGTTTTGTTTCAACGTTATTATTCCGGGTAGGCTAGTGTGTGTGTGTGTGTGAAGGGGTTGGAATCTTTGCCAGGATGTAATTTACAGAGGTTTGCTCCCCTGATTGAATGCCTGCTTCTATTATTTATTTGTCTCTCTTTAAAGCCTTTTTTTGGTATAAAAATATTTTATATCACTAAATTTTTATATATAAAAAACTTATTTTAGAAAAGCCAATAGCATTTTTTTTCTTTCATTATATATGCATTAAATATTTTATTATTTTTAAATAAAGTATGTATATGAAGTTTTAATATTATTTTTATTAGTTCATTAAAAAGTGTATAAATTGATAAAATAAATTTTGTTTTGATATGAAGATGATAATAAAATTTAATCATGTGGGTTAGTGCTACCAGATAGAGCATTTTAGCTTCTAATCTTTTTTTAAAAACATTGAGTAAGCGTAATGATTCATTTATTAGATATTGCCCTTAATATTGCATTAAATTAAATGTATGCGTCCATTTCCGAAGACGAGAAATTAAGAGAATCAAAAGAAAGTTTGACATAGGAAGGTGAGTTTTTGATGAAATACTTGTAGTTTGTGCATATCTTTCTACGTAAATTGTTGTAAAAGTCATTCATGTTTAATCCCTATTTAGCAATCCACTAAGTTAATTGTGTATTGATATTTTTAAAAATATATTTTATTTGTGTATTGTGGTAAAAGTAAGTAGGAATTAGTTAACCAAGTCTACATCCACCAACATTCTAATCATTCAATTTGAATAAAGAAATGCGTCTTTCACTCATGAAATTAGCTAGGAACAAAAACTGATACCGGGTGTCCAAATGAGCCAAAATTAGTTAAGAATAGTTTTAGTATGTTAGCCATGTCATCTTGTTTTTATTCCATTATGTTATTACTCTCATTTTGGTTACTTTCTGTTATTTACCGACCAATATATGTAATAGGGGAATGAGCCAGTAAATGATATGATGCATACAAATCCTCTTCTACATCCTATCTTTGTCTTCTCTCACCTCTACTCATTACACTTCCTCATTGAAAGCTCGATTGATTCTTCATTCTCAAAGTGTGATTGATCATGCTCTAATAATAAATTAGTTTTTGGCCTTGTTGATCCTAAACTGCATCATTGGTATCAAAGCCGAGTGTAGCATATTAATATGGCAGACAACACTCGTCAACAAATTCATATCAAGGAACAGGTGTATGGAGGAATCTAACACAAGGCTAGATAACTCCATAACCACTTTGCGAGATATGATTTTGGCCTTAACCGACCAACCACCGATGGAAATGGTTGGGATATGTGAACCATTAGGAGCTGGAAATAGAGTGTATTGAGGAGGTAATCCCAAGCCTAACTCTTCCTTTATGACCCGATTAACTAGAGTCGACTTCCCTAAGTTTAATGGTGAGAATGTGAATGAGTGGCTTTACCGCTTTGTTCATTTCTTTTCCTTGGATAACACCACAGAGGAGGCCAAGGTGAAATTGGTAGCAATTCACATGGAGGGCAAGGCTCTTCTATCACACCATGACATGATGAGAAACGGAGTTAATAGAGAGCCTGCCATATGGGATGAATATGTTACGACAGTCACAAAGAGATTTAGCCTTGTGTATGAGGACCCAATGTCTGAGTTGATATTGTTGAGGCAAACCAATGGTATTTATGACTACGTAGATCAGTTTAAAGGCGTAGTAACTCGAGTTGACTTGACAGATGAGTATAAGATCAATTGTTTTCTTACAGGAGTATGGGAGGTCTCTTCAATCCAAACTATTCCAATACCCATCTAAACTAACTAACCCTCTACATAACCTACCTCCACTTCTGGAATTACCTCAAAGACCCACACCTACACTTACTAGATGTAATACTCCTACCTTTCTTGATCGACCTTACAAAAGGTACACTCAAGCTGAATTGGATGAGAGAAGGGCTAAGGGGTGGTGCTTCTTCTATGATGAGCTATTCACCTTAGGAAACTAGTTCAAACATAAGAGGGCACAACTATATGCAGTTGAAGTTGAAGATGAACCAGGAGAAGGAGAAGAGGTTGGGATAGATGAAGAAGTTGTTAACACCCTGGAACCTCACATATCTTTTAGTGCCATAAATGGATCCCCTTCCTTTTAAACTATGAGAGTAATTGGGCATCAAGGAAATAAGTCTCTACAAATTCTCGTAGATAGTGGAAGCACACAATTTTGTGGATGTGCACATGATTAAGTGGCTGGGATGTAAGTAGGAGCCTATTAAGCTATGACAGTTTCTATGGCCGATAGGAATAAGCTGCAAGTGTTGGCTATATGTAAGCACTTTTCATGGTAGATGCATAACACCACATTCACCACTAACTGTATGGTGCTTCCATTGAGATTCTATGATGTGGTATTAGGAGTTCAATGTTTGAGTACACTAGGTCCAATTATGTGGGATTTCTAGCAACTTTGAATGTAGTTCAAGTTCAATGGCAAGAGGCACATTCTAAGGGGATCTACCACTTTTAAATGGAAGACAATTGAAGGCAAGGGTTTGTATAGGGAAATGCAACAAGGGGGAAAGCTAGCAATAATTTAGGTTTGTAGAACACATGATCTAGAGATGGAGGTATCCCCTTCCTTACATTCTATAGTAGGTTCTAATGAACCACATGCCCCCCTTAATGAGTTGTTTGAGGAATACTCTTACTTATTTGAAGAACCTACTAATTTGCCACTCAGTAGAGGCATGTTTGATCATAGAATTCCCTTGATTACTAATTTTTCCCTTGTCTCCTAGAGGCCCTATCGATATCCAACTTTATAGAACGATATTATAGAAAGATTGGTGAGGGAAATGATGGAGAAATGTGTCATATAATGTAATACCCCAAAATTTTAGAATCTAAAATTTAATAATTAATAATCAATTAGCATAATTAAATTTTACTATTAAATTAATAATAATGTTGACTTTAGATTTATAAAAATGGATGTGATAATTTAATAAATTAAAATAAATATTTTATTATTTTATCATAATTTTTTTAAATAAATTTCCTAACCCACATTTTATAAAAATTATCCTCTTTAATTAATATATTAAATTTTAAGTAAATTAATTTATTAAAATAATCTACCCATCTAATTAATTAAATACTCTACTTCTAAAAAGAATTATTTTATCCTTTTTTTCTTTTCCCTTTTTCTTTTTCCTTCTCCTTTTGCCTCTTTTTTCCTATTTCCTCCTTTGTTCCCCTTTAGGCCACCCCATTCCACTTCCCCTTCTTCCCTCCCTTCTCTCCAGTCCAGCCCGCATCCCCCTTCTCTTTTTTTTTTCTGTTCCTTTATGCTTGCATGCTCCATCTCCCTTCCCTTTTCTTTCCCCTATCGCCTAAAGGACTAAACTCTGCAGCCCCTGCGCTAACTACCACCGCCTGCCCTCCCGCTCCTTTTATCCTCCTCCCCTTATCTTCTTCTCCACCCCTCATCTATAAAAGCCCCTGGTCACCCTTCTTTCTCTTCTTTTCCCTTTACCTAGTATCCCCCGAAACCATCCTACGCTGCCCCTTTAGATGCACCCTCAACTACCATTGTGCCTCACCACCATCCAAACCTCCACCCACCCTCTTCCTTGTACTACCCTCTACCAAACGAAACCCCTCCTCGTCTCTAACTCCCCCTGCTCCTACAAAGTGGGCAGCTCGATCTACCCTTTGCACCCATATGCCACCCTGCACCGCCTCCTTCGCCCAACCACCACCCCCACTACCTCCCTCTTTGCCTAGGAATCCTTCCCCTACCTCCCCATACCCTCCCTTTCCTTTTTATCCCCTTCTTTCCTCCTCCTTTCCTCTCCTCTACATTCGTCCACCGCCACCATCGCCACTTACATTGTCGTCGTGGCACACCACCACCACCACTTCAACCCTCTTTGATGTAGGAACCCTATCACCTCACAACCACCACTTCCCTTCCCCTTTTCCAACCCCAAAATTGTGTATTTCTAAATCACCACAACTTCTATTGCCTTATGTTGCCGCGGCCACCCCAACTTTCACCTCTACCCCTAGTTGTGCCCTAAACCTTATTTTTACTTAAGTGTAATTTATGTTGCATAATTATCATGATTAGTCTTACTATTATTATTATTATCACTATCATTATTATTATTAATCTTATTATTGTTATTATTACTATTATTATTATTATTATTATTATTACTATTATTATTATTATTATTAAGATTATTATTAATATTATTATTATTACTACTATTATTAGTCCTTTACTAATAATTAGTCAAGGGATAGTAAAAGAAAAGGAGTAATAGGGAAGTTAATAGTAGTGGTCCATTCTTATAGGTGAACCAAATCCATCCCTTGAGGAGGCATAGGATTTGTGATTTAAGCTTGGTGTCCTATTAGGTAAGGATGTGGTTATGGTCAAACTGTATGTTTATGTGTTCATGGGTGTTTTGATTTTGTTCTTGTATTATATGTGAATATGGACTAAATACCTACAACGCAGCTCACTATGAATGGAGCTAAGGTGAGTGATGTATGTGTTATGATATGTGCAGCATGGGTGATATGACTTATATTTTGTGATATGCCTTTATGTATGATTGTCCTAATACGACATGCATGCTAAGATGCCTTAGGGGTATAATTCAGTTGGGGGGGAAGCTAACAGAAATAAAGAGGGTGGAGTGATTAGGAAGAAGTGAGAAAAAGCCTAAGTACCTTATGATTTATGGGTGATAAAATAAAGGGATAATAGAGATAAAATTAAAGGTGGAGTAAATCTTGCATGAGAAGTGTAATACTTGCATGGGGTGGTTAGAATTTACATGGGGGTAATGTTTACATGGAAAAAAGGTGATTCAATGGTTAAGCATGGTGAGGAAAGAGTATTTTGGGTGGTTGGAGTCCATAGGTGAAAATCGTATGTGGGTTGTTAGAAGCATGCATGGAAGACTTATCTAAAGTTTGTAGGAAAACCCTAAGTGGGGAAAGCGTGTGGAGAGGTTGATGGTGAGTGGGTGGAGTAAGGATTGAGACTAGGAGGGTGTCTTATAAAGAGGGATGAGTCAAATTGAAAGAAGGGTGGAGTGTGTGTGGATGGGGGGCATGGCATAAAAGAAAGGTGAAGGACTAAGGTTTTTGGGGTGGCCAACTAGGGTTTCACTATCACATATGAAGGATGATAAGTAAGGTTATGATGTTTAGGTTTGTTTTGAGTGGTGTGATGGGTTGGAACAAGGGGGCATGGGCCATGTATGATGAGGAAATGTTAGGGATATGTAGGCTAGATTAGGGTTTTTTACGAAAATCCTAATAGGCCATGGTGAGCTAAAATAGAGATATAGGAAAGTGGTCCTCAATCCACACACGTAGAAGTTTGGATTTTCATGGTGAGTAAGGAAAATTTGAGGAAGAAGTCTTGGAGTCCTAGGATGAGTAGAGGTCCCAAGATATGGGATGGGGTTATTTAGGAGAACTAGAGTGAAAGGGTGAGAGTAGAAGGTCCAGTAGGGCATGCATGTCTAGTAAGAGGGTATCTATTGAATAAGACATTAATAAGACACTAACAATTTAAAGTAAAATATTATTGAGTTAGACCCAGACCGTTCCATAGGCAAAAATAAAGGCCACGTGTATTGTGCCTTGGAGACCGATCTACCAATGAATAATAGTGGCTAGGTGTGTTCTATTCTGGGTGTTTCCGTTCCACCAACTATAATAGTGGGGGATCCCAAGCTCGGTAAACCAAACCTTAAATGATAATAAGTCATGGAAAATACTAAACACTTATAGTCAAATACCACGAGAGTTGGGGCCAAATTGATTGACTAACATAATAGTGGCCAGGAGCACTTTTACCCTAGAGACCGATCCACCGGCGAATAATAGTGGCCAGGAATATCCTGCCTTGGGTATTTCCGATCCACTGGCTATAATAGTAGGGTTTCCGTACTCGCATGGACCTAAATTGAGAGTTGTGTGAAAATAAAATTAATGACCTGAATTATAATGCTTATGATTAATTGGACTGACTCATTGCATGCATTATCTACCATTTATGTTGTATGGTCTTAGCTGCATAGTTACCTTACTCAGTACGTAGCGTACTGATCACCCCTTTCATGGGGGTTGCTCATTTCCATGAGTAGTAGCCCCTCCTAAGTTTGTATAGGTAGGAGATGATGCCTCTAATGACTGTAATGCCTACATTGCTTTGGGCGGGACTGAGTGACGAACTAATGTACTTATCATGGGGTCTAAGAGGGTGTTTTCCAGACTTATCTTTATCTGAATTTCTTATCATTTATTTACCATTTTACTTCCCCTATAAGGGGCGTCATTGTACCCGCTTTTATTTCGGTATCAACTCTGATACTTACGCACTCTATTTTATGTATAAAATGTTAGAAATATTGTGGTTTTATTTATTACTCATATTAATACCTTTAAATTTTTTATCCTTGTAGTTGGTATGAGATTGGCCAGGGGTCAATCTTGTGGCGATCACGATAGTAGTACCTCTTGTTTTAGTGTATGGTTTTCTGTATAAACGAAAACTTTCAACTATGAATTTTGGGTGTTACATACAACACGATGTGAGCCCTTATGCTTCCCCAGTTGTTTTAGTAGGAAATAAGGATGGAACTTGGTGGTTGTGTATTCATTATAGAGAATTAAATAGTAAAACTAGAAAGGACAAGTTCCCTATACCCTTGTTAGATGATCTCTTAGATTAATTAGGGGGTGCTACTTTCTCTTTCAAATTGGATTTGAGATTGGGCTACTATCAACTAAGGATGTGTCAGGAAGATGTATACAAGACTGCCTTTAAAACTCATGATGGTCATTATAAATTCCTAATAATGCCCTTTGGCCTCACAAATGCCCCTTCCTTATTCTAAACACTTTTGAACCATGTGTTTATGCCTTACCTAAGGAGGTTTGTGTTGGTTTTATTTGATGACATCTTGGTTTACAACCTTGATTTAGAATCACACCATCATCATTTAAGGTTAGTAGTCCACTTGTTACATGCTAATGTTCTATACCTTAAGATGATTAATTGTTTCTTTGATGCACTACAAGTGGAGTATTTAGGTAGGGCACATCATTTTTCTAAAGGGTTGGCAACTAATCCCACCAAGGTGTCAGTTGTGCATCATTGGCCTGAGCCCCAAATTCTCAAGCAACTAATAGGATTTATAGGGTTAGCCAACTGTTATAGGAGATGTTTGAAGGATTTTGGTACAATTTCAAGACCCTTAGTTTATTTGCTAAAGAAAAATCAATTCATATAGGAGCCTAACTCTCAATTGGCTTTTGAGACATTGAAATAAGCTCTCTGTTCAACACCTGTGCTCTGATTTCACTAAGAATTTTTTCGTTGAGACAAATGCATCACTTGGGGACATTGGTACGGTGCTTATGTAGGATCACCACCCCATTGGTTATATCAACAAGTCCATAAGACCTTTAAATCAGTCTAAGTCTGTTTATGAGAGGGAGTTGCTGGCAATGATGTATGTTATTAAGCAGTGGGGGAAATACCTAATGAATAGATAATTCATCATAAAAGTTGACTAGAAGAGCATCAAATACCTACTAGAGCATAGAATCACCACACCTGCTCAACGAGGTATCTAGCCAAGCTAATGGGATTTGATTTCAAAATGCATTATAAGAAGGGCCAAGTGAATATGGCGGTGGATGCACTTTCTAGAATGAGTAGTTCATAATTGTTAGCTCTAGCGTTGGAAGAAGATGAATTTGAGTTATGGAAGCTACTACAGGATTCATGGTCCACTAATGTAGGGTTGTAAGCTATAATAAAAGCTCTACGACATAATCCAATGTCCCACCCTTAGTACACATAGGTGTAAGATCAACTTAGATGAGATGGGAGATTAGTTTTAGGTGATTCTCTTTCTCTTAAGGCTCTCATCCTTTAGTGGTTGTATGATTCCCTAGTGAGGGGGTCACTTTGGAAGGATACCACTGTGTAGAGGGTCAAATCCATTATAACATCCCAAGTTAATACGACCACAAAGGGGCTACCTTGGAGAGCTTTTGAATTGATTGAATGGCCCCACAAATCAATACGAGTCATTTCAACGTGCTTTATCCTCACTCACACACTTTCTGAGAAATTTTTAGAAAATTTTTAAAACTTTTTAGGAGGGTCACCCTTCCTAAAAATTGCTCCACAGCCAGCACGCTTAACTGTAGAGTTATTAGGATGGAGTCACCAAAAGGATGGTATACCATGTTGATATAAGTGGTCAAATCAATCCTTATAACACTCCACTAAATTTGGAGTATTACATTCACCCCCACTCAAAAAATGCAACATTCTCATTGTGCCTCACCTACTAACAATCTCAATATAGTTTTATCCCAAGAATTGTCCAACTAGATGGCTAACTAGTTCATCTAAGTTCAACTCAAGGTCGTAGTTTCACTTTGATACCATTCATAATACCCCGAGTTAATACGACCATACGGGGACTACCTTGGAGAGATTTTAGATTGATTGGCTGGACCTGCAAATCTACATGAGTGGTTTCAATGTGCTTTATCCTCACTCACATGCCTCCTGAGAAATTTTAAGAAATTTTCCGAAACTTCCCAGGAGGGTCATCCATTCTAGAAATTTCTCCACGACCAATACGATTAACTGTGGAGTTATTAGGATGGAGTCACCAAAATAATGATATGCTATGTTAATATAAATAGCCAAATCAATCTTTAGAACACTCCACTCAATTTGGGGTATTATAACCATATTTTATTGGAAAGGGCTGACCAAGGATGTTTGCAGATATGTGCGGAGCTACAATGTTTGTCAGGCTTGCAAATATGACACTTTAAAGTCTCTAAGGCTCTTACAACCCTTACCAATACTAGAAAAAGTATGGTCATCTGTTTCTATGAATTTCATAGAAGGATTGTCTCCTTCTTTCCATAAGGAGGTTGTTTTTATGATTGTTGACCGATTAAGCAAATCAACCCATTTTCTTCCTCTCAAGCACCCTTATATATCCTTAACTATGGCTCAAACATACATGAACCATATTTTTAAGCTCCATGGCCTGCCTGACTCTATAACTTCATATAGAGATATAGGGTTCCTCAATGACATATTGACCTAATTATTCAGGTTGCAAGGCGTTGATTTATTAAAATCATTAGCTTATCATCTACAAACAGACAATCAAAATGAGGTTGTCAACCATTGTCTCGAAACATATCTCCATTGCATGTGCCATGTATTCCCAACTATGTGGAGAAAATGGCTACTCCTAGTTGAATAGTGGTACAACACTACCTACCATTCTTCTACTCAATATACTCCTTATGAAATCCTGTAGAGCCAACCTCCACTAGTGCACCTACCTTATTTTATTAGGGAATCACTCAATGGCACAGTCGACAAGACCATGTTGCAACAGGAGGTTGTGTTGAAGACTCTCAAGTCTCATCTACAGACGGCTCAAAACTGAATGGTCCAGCTAGCTAACAAGCATCAAAGTGAGAGAACATTTCAGATTGGTAACCCTATTTTCTTAAAGCTATAACCTTACAGGCATGGTATAGTGGCTTGTTGTCTCAAATACAAGCTTAGTCCTAGATACTATGGATTTTATTAAGTGGTAGACAAGATTGGAGCTGTGGCATATAGACTTCAACTACCTCCAAGATCTCAAGTTCATGATGTATTTCATGTTTCTCAACTCAAAGCTTGTCACAACCCCATGAATCTCTCTACAATTCCTATCGTAATAGGAAAACCTATGTTGGATCTTTTTCCAGAAGCTATCCTAGATAGACAAATGGTTTGAAGGGGGAAAGCTTCAGCTACATAGGTCTTGGTTAAATGGCATAACCTCCCAGCTTCAATAGCCACATGAGAATACCTATATGATTTTCTCAAGCATCACCCATGATTTTCTCAATGCAACATTTGAGGATAATTTTTTTGGAGGGGAAAATTCTAATACTAGGTGTCCAAATGAGCCAAAATTAATTAAGAATATTGTTAGTTCGTTAGCCATGTCAGCTTGTGTTTATTCCATTATGTTATTGTTGTCATTTTGGTTAGTTTCTGTTATCTCCTGACTAGTGTATGTAATAGGGGAATGAGCTAGGAAATGATATGATGCATATGTACAAATCCTCTTCTACATCTTATATCTCTCTTCTCTCATCTCTACTTTTTTACACTTCCTTGTTGAAAGCTTGATTGATCCTTCATTCTCAAAGTCTGATTGATCCTACTCCAGTAACAAATTAGTTTTTGGTCTTGTTGATCCTAAATTGCATAAAAAACCAGAGGTCGAACTAAGGATAGGCAAAACAACACAGAAGAATCGAGACGAAGGTATCCAAGGTTTGATATGGGAATAATATGAGTGAAGAAACTATCCATGTACTTTACATTTTTGTATAGTATAATTAAAATTTAAAAAAATGGACGAATATCCATTTTAGATCTTAATTTAATCTAAAATAAATATTTTATTATTATTATTATTATTAAATAGTTAATATAAAAGATATAAAATATAAAGAAATTTTTTCCACCCGTAATATCCTAATACCAAACAAGCCCTTAAAGTCAATATGCAACTCTGGGAAAAATATCTCACAGATGGTTTGGAAGAACACTTCAAGTTTCAAAAGCTACTTCCTAACTAAAATTTTTAAAAATTTATATAAAAAGTAATTAAAAAGATTATTTTTAAAATAAGATAAAAAATAACCTCACCTGCCAAGAACTGCAGCTCACCCTACCCATACCTTAAAATTAGTTCATGAAGATGCATGCGTAAATTAAACTTTGTTGAGAATCATATATGTGTAGTTTAAATGGTGTTGCACGATCCATGGGCACTTTTGCAGCTCAAATTATTAGAACGTAATAAGACGAGTGTTGTACTAGTACACCGACAGGAACATAAGGCAACGGTGAGGGGCAGGGAATTATTGAACTTGTAGAGTATGTTTTAGTGTGTTTTAAGAAAAGCAGGATGTAAAAAAGAAATTTCAAATGGAAAGATATTGAATCAATAGAGTTTTCTTGTAAAACCTAAAAAAATTGATAGTGAAGTTTGAAAATTGTATGTTGAATTATATTAAATATTGGGTCATGTCAGTAGAAAAATATAATTTTAAATAATAATAATAATAATAATGAGGATTATTATTATTATTATTATATAATATATACATCATTTTTTTATTTTTTGTTTTCCGGATCGCATTAATAATCAACAAAATTCGACAAAAAAATGACCCTTAATTTTTGTTCTTCTCAATTGCTCCATTGATTCTCTAAAATAGAAAAGAAAAATTGAGGGAAGACATCCACTCCCATTAGTTAACAAACATGCCACCTGTTGCGGAAAAAGGACCGATTAATAGCGGAAGACATTTTTCTTCCTTGTGTGATTAAAATGGGCGAAACAAAAATAGCAGAAATAGAAAAATAAAGACACCAAATTTTACGTAAAAAACCCTTAAAGTTGAAGGGAAAAACCGTGAACCTTCCACTATGATGATAATAGGATTACAAGTAATTCTACTCTAGTATGAACTAGAGGTTCACTCAACTTCTTTGCCCAAAAGATGATGGATTACAAAGGATGGACTCTCTCACCAATTAAGTGGTGGATCACTCAAACTTCGCTTGAGAAAATATGAGAACTTTTCTCAAGCACCTCACTTTTGTAGTGGCTTTCACTTTCTCTCTTTATGTAGAGGATTGCTTGCTTTGCTTGATGATCTAAGCCTTCCCAAATACCCCTATTTATAGGAGTAGAAGGGAGTAACCCAAAGGCCATAAGATGACTCTTGAATGCTCTCCCATTAAATTAAGCCAATGAACCTTGGTAACTTATACATGATAAAATGCACTTGCCTTCTCAAATTTCCAAGAGGTCCAAAGTATTAATTATCTTTATAACTCATGCATCATCCTCGTTATTATTATTATTATTATTTTGGGAAACCCCCTTAATTAAGGAGGGACCCCAACACCACCCAGGTGTTGTTAATGCTTGTATATAAACTTGCCTTTATATTCGGTCGTAGTTCTTGTGCTCTCGCTCAAATAATTGTATAAGCATTTAAAAAAACTAATGTCCTTTAGGGTTGATCCCCCCGGTTCCTTAACTTCATAAAAAAAATACTCCTTTACTCTAAATTAATGAGAGTATACTCATACTTTTCAAAAACTAAACTAGTATTTAAATTTTCTAGTTTCATAACTTATTTATTAATTTAGTGGTTGGATTAGTAATTTGAATTAGTCCGATCAGTTGTATATATTAAGTCAAAAAATATAAAATATATATTAGATTAAATCACATATAAATTTGATTGACTTCCAACTTATTTTTACCAATCCGATCAATTTTTATATTTGTTTTACCACCTTTCACTAATTTTAAACTTCTGAAAATTGATATACAAAATTTAACCGACGACTTAACAAGTTTGATGGTTCGCCGATTAGTCTGATTTGATTTTTAAAACTATGATTGCACTTTTCTTACTAGTTTTTTTGTCAATGCATACCAATTACTAATTTACTGGTTCATCGGTCGGATATACTTACCAATAATTGTTGCAGTTATTTTTGTACTAGATTCTATAGTAGAAAATGAAGGGGAATAAGAAGATTAAGAAAATAAATTAATATTAAAGAAAGGCGGTCATGTGCGAAGATTAATATTTTTTAGCTGACTGGAATAGTGGAATATTAAGATTGATTTGGTGGTATGTATCCACTATCCAATATTAGTATGCTAACATATTGATCATGGTGGTATCCATCCAACGTTGATCCACCCTATTTTTTTTTTCTCTCTTTCCATATAAGAACCCTATCCCCTCCCAACTTTATTTCTTCTTCCTCCGACTCCTTCATGAAAATCATTAAATAATTGAATTGAATACGTTATCATAGTTGTTACGATCAAAATTCATATATTATTTTTACAGATTTTTGAAAACCAAACGATTACTTACTACTAATTAAAAGTAGGCTTATTTTCAGATCTTTCTAGTCTAAAAAATTTATAAAATAAATAATTATTTTAGATAACTATTTTGATAATTAGATCCAAGCATAGACTTTCAATTAGCCTAACTTTCTCTGCCTCAGCCTATTGATACAGAAAGGCATCATCCATATAAACACAACACACCCAAAAAGAATTTCGCAATCACCTTAATAATTAATCTCCACAAGAGCTAATCCCGTCCATGCTCACCAAGGAACAAAGACTGGAAGCAAAGGTCAGCAAAATGTTAGAGTTTGTCTCTGAAAAGGGTCCAGCAAAATTGGGTTGGCTGGGGGTGGGGTGGAGGGACAACAAAGAAAGAATGCGTAAACACGTACCCGTCCAAGCATTAGTTCAGCAGGTACACAACCAGCATACCAGATATCGATAGCTGTAGCGTACTGAGTTGCACCAACGATAAAGCTCGGCGCTGGGTAAATACCTATGCGCTAATGTGAGATCGAATAGAAGATAAAGAGAAGAAAGGAACTTTGTCATCCTGAGCAACATAGATGGTGAGGGAGAGACGAAAAGTAGAAACTAAGCACGTTGAAAAATCATCCATGCATCTCCAATATCAAAATGAAGACGTACATCACACATCACAACATCGATGGATAGAGAGGGATGTGAAGCTTAAAGAAGCCAAAAATGAACTCTTTTATGGTAAAAAGAAATAAAATAGAGGGACATTGCGGTTGGAAATCCTTAGAAATGTCACGTCGGATTGAACAACAATTCAAAGCACACCACATTGACTAATTTCTGGATCAATCTCCTTATCCTTACGAGACTCTAATTTTAGATGCAATGGCTACCACGAGTCAACATTTCACAAGTAATGCCTTGCTTTGACACGGGGTAATTGATAGGAGCGGATTTTTTTTTCTCTTCCTATTTTATATTCTTTATATTAATTATTTAGAAATAATAATGTTATATTTAAAAAAATTATTTTAGATGAAATTAAAATATAAAATAGATATTCATTTGAAAAAAAATATATTTAATGTCAAATATATTATATAAGAGATGTAAAATACGGAATTGATTTTTTTCCTTCAAATATAATATTAGCACAAAACTGTGGGAGGAGTTTCTTGCCTTCAAAATAACTCTCACAAATAAAAGTACACAAATAAATCAATCAGAAAGCCAAAATACCATTTGCAGCCTTCTAGTCTTTATTGAACCTCTTTCATCCAATGACCCTCCTTTCCTTCCTTTTCTGTACTTTGGATTAAATGATAAATTATCTTAATAACACAGAATTCACAACCAACTCACACATGTATTAAGTCAACTTCGGATTCACAAATTCATCACACTTAGAAACCGACACATTCAAATTTAGGGAAAAAAAGTAGAAATCATTAGAGAAGAGATAAAGGACGATTTACGAGTACGTAAGAGGGCACTCATTTTTCTCTCAGTGGGCAGGAAAAGAACACCCAGAAACGACTTTGGCCAAACACTCCCATCAACTTTTAGCAGGTGCAAAGGACTCGGACGCTGCTACAAAGACCGAAAAGATAATGGGAGCCCAAAACGTCAACGACGATGGCAGCTTTCAGACTTGGAGATTAATAATTAGACTGAAGCTGAGGTGCCCAAACTCTGCAATTCACTAAAGTCGGCCTACTTTACACCGAAATTGCATCGCACGTGCGTCTCAGTTTGGGAAGAAAGAACCAAGCTGACTCCCAGATGCTTCGACACCTTTTTGTTTAATATAAAAATGAAAATCGTAAGCATAATTTTCTCCACCGAAACTATATATACGTGGACTTCATGCATGCATAGTCACGAAGCCCCTCAATTAAGACTAGTATGTTGGCTGCTTCTTTTCATTCCGTCATGGGCGTCAGTAAGAAAGAGAACAAGGACCTAGTTTGTCGATAATTTTGTAAACCTTACTGAAAGTAGTCGTCGGTGCTTTAAAACAGTATTCACGGAGCTGCTCTAGTTTGTAGAGATGCTGGAAGAAGGGGGGGGGGGATTGAACCGTTGCAGCCACCACGAGTTTTCATCTCAGATCCAGGCATATCCAGAAGCCAGAAATGAATGGGTATGTATCCGTCACCCTCCATTAACAGAGACTCAGGAATGTGTTGTCTACAGAAACATTGGCGTTAGACTACCGCATATGAAATCGTTTTCAACGTTTTAGGTTTGAAGGTACGGAGAATTCGTGAAATTAAGGAAATGAAACTTTAAATATCAATGTGCTCCAAGCTGGTATGTGGCCATTTTAGCCATGACAGTAGATGATGCAATCAAAAGTAACAAATGAGGAATGCCTCGAGTGTAGTAGAATGGATGGATATGTATCGGGAAAAAATAGTCGGTGACCCATTAGGATTAAAGTAATTAAAGTTAGTCAATCTATTTAATATTTAATCTATTTTTTTATATCTCAATATATATGTACATATAGAAAATATTATCTGTATATTTATGTATAATTAGACGTACATATTAATATAACTATATGTACATAATATTTTATTCTTAAAAATAAATACTTTAAAATAATTTTAATTTTTATTCTATTAATTTCATCTAAATAGACTATAAATAAAATTTCCTGATACGTCTCTATACCAACTTTATTTATAGGGAACTCTCCCGCTTCTCTAAAAAATGAAATTCCATCATAACGAGTAGAGAGCAAGCACTCCCTCTAATTGGCATGAATTAAACTCAAATTTTTGTCCTTCAAGATGGCCCGGTGGATTCTGTAGGTGCTCCAGATTTTTTTTTCTTTTTCTCGTAATTGTAAGTTCGCTAATACAGTAATACTTGGTGTTACTTTTATATCCTATCGGTCATACCTTGTTCCAAGATGATCAGTGATCACTGCCACGCTTTATAATTTGCAAAAGCAGTCTCTCCTTCTAAAATGCCTTGTCTAAAAACGACAATTTTCGACTTATTTATGTTGCCATTTTTGACCGAGAGACTTCACCGTGGTCTTGATGCCATTCTACCTTCTATTTATGTCATGGTAAACAAGCTCACCATTAAATACTATTTTTGATCTATAACTTTATTTATTTTAGTTATTATAAAGATAAAATATTCATTTTAATCCATATAAAATCCCTTTATATTTAAATTAGCTATCATTTAATATCTCATAATAAGCAAATTACATCCTAATTATTTAACATAATAATTATTAATCTATCATTAATTTTATATTAAATTATATTTTAATAAGTAAATTACATTCCAGTTGAGCCGAAAAATAACAGAGTTGATTTTTCTAATTAGTTTTAAAATTCATAATAGATTAAAAGTTATAATATTAAGTAGGTGATTAGATACAATTTACTTACTATAAAAGGGAGTAGGAAGATTAACCAGTAATAATAGGTTAATATAATATTCAATAACTAATTTAAATATAAAATAATTTTATAAGAACATTTTATTTTTACAAAGACTAACAAATATATATAATTACAAATCACAAAGACTAAAACAAATATTTTATCTATATAAGAACCATAAATAAATAAAATATAAATCCATTCACTGAAAGTCTTTAACAAGACTGAAACGTAAAGGTAAAGATCCAACAATTTTCGTTTAGGTTTTTTTTTTTTTTTTTTACCGGAAGTTGGAAACAGGTTTTTGAGATAACCTTTTCAAAAGCCGGTCCAATGCTTGGACTCTGAACAATGAAGTATGGATAAAGCAAATGAGGCATCAACCTCACCAACAACAAAGATATACCAGTTTTCTATCCAAAGCACCGGAACAGAAACAGCAGAAATAAATACTGGACATCCAAGTGCGTCTTCAATACTTTTTTTGACAAAAACACTCAAATCGGAAATAATGCTGGACATCCAAGCTACATGCGCCTTCAACCCATTTTGACATTCTAGAAAATCAACCCAATGTTCATGCGTAATTCAAACGGAAGATGTCATTCAGCACATAGAAGCTTCCCTGGGGCGTTGGCATCAAGTGAAACATCTAGGACCAAAAAATTAAAAAAATAAAAATAAAAACATGTGATCGTCAGAAAAAGATGAAACCAAAATGTAGAGGACTGAATCCAAAATGACGTATGGAGAAAGACAAAAACAGGTGCAAATCGAACTCTAGCCGATATGCCAACATAGCAAGCCTACTCGTAGCAACTCTTGAACAATTATGGTACTGCCATGATTCACTGAATAAATGCTAACAACTTCCTAGACTGTAAGTTCAACACAAAAAAGCTTCAATGTTGTGCACGCGGACCACTATGGTCTGAGAGGGTAACAATACTTGCCTTAGAGAACCACAAACTTGGTTCTATTAAACTTTTTTTTTTTGCTCGAAAAAACTGTAACGAAACCAATTAAAAAACCAATCCAATTTTATATTTGCATCAATGGTTCCACAAACTTTCAATTTATACCTCATATATTTAATATTTTATATACAATAAATATTTATTTAATATTTTTCATTAATAAACACCTTTTCTATTTTGTTCATAATTATATCACATGTAACTAAAATGACCATGGCTACTTTTTCTAAAATTAACACACAAAATTATATTAAATGATTAATCCCCTTCCCATCTCCTTTTGTCACGTGAACCCACCACCTCCCTTGGTCACCCATCCATCCCCTGCTTTCCCCTTGTCTTTGTAGTCCAGTTTTTTTCCAGAATCGGTTCTAACGATACAACCAAGGACAGACGATTCTTAAAATTTTAGGAACATAAAACCCCAATATTTGTGGGTTGGGGGTTCTTTTGGCTCATAAATCTTTTAGTAACCTCCAATGCAAATGGTCCAAGGGGGTTCCAAGAACCAAATGCCCAATCAATCGTTCCAATGACTAGTGCCAAACATTGTCTCATTACAAACATCACATGATAAATTGCAGCAAATAATATTGGTCGGCCTAGAATAGAGAAATTATAAGCATAATGTTGAAGATACAGAGATTAGTATATATAGAACAGCAAGAGCTGTTACATACACAGTAAGAATGTCTGAGGGGCTTTACATATTGTAATTTCTTCATGAGAGTTGAGACAAATCAATTCCTAAGACCATCAATTAAGTCATAAACCAAGATACAGACTGCTACCAAAAATAATAACAGCAGGACTAATTAGGAGTAATTGATAGCTTTTGTCAAACAACATGCAGTAATGAGAATGAATTATATTCTCAAAACAGACAAGCAACGAATTCAGAAGAACCAACAGATCCCAGCAGGCAATCAGGGTTCACAATCAATATTATGATTGGAACTTATAACATATATTGAACAGGTCCTTCTAGGCTACGAGAATATGACAGCACAAGAAACTGGGTTTAGTTTTTTAGATGGCAAGAGTGCAGTGCAAGTGCATGAGCCATACTGCTGATGTAAACATAAGAATCAGGTAACACGTCATCTTTAAATTATTCAAGGCCAAACATAAAACCAAAGGAGAAGAATATTCTATATATCCTGTGAGACTATCTTCAATATTTATGCCCTTCCCAAATAAATGCAGCACTCTTTGTCCCACACCCTCTGGAATTTCCCATAAACAATCAACTTAATGATACCTCTCCTTATAGCAAACAAATGAATAATGAATAAACATAGATTGCAGTAATTTTTACCAAAAAATGATCCCAAGCAGGCACTAATGATAAGATTAAATAAATAATGACAGAAATCAGAAACGTCAAACCATTTACAAAATAAAATGTTCATATCAAGTGTCAATAAACACACTCATCCCAGAGTATCTCCAACCTGACAGATAAGCCAAGAATATAACTTTGAGAAAGCGAAGTGCAGTGCTGCACAACAGCACAGTAGCACACTACGGCGTATTCACAATGGCCTTGAACAACGAAAGTGAAATTTTCAGGATATAACAATAATATAAAAAGTTCCCAAGACCAAATTACCCTATTTAGAAAGGAAAATTGCTTAACATGCAACAATTTTATAGCAACGACTAAGTATGGACCCCAGTGCCTTGGATGATCCTGGTGTACACTTACCAAGATCAAACTACCCTATTCACAGGGGCAAATCGCTTAACATGCGAGAATGCAATGATCATGAAAAAATAACAATGTATGAACTGCAGGGTCTTGGAGGACCATGATGTACACAGCTTGGCCTCCAATTGACTAGAAGCGGAGTCTCTCCAAAAGAAACAAAAACAAAGATTTTTTTTTTATTCAGAAAGATACAATAAGGGGTTAAAAAAACTTAAAAAGTTAAAAATTTGTGGCAACCGTAATAGCGCTTAGAGTACTAATCGAATATACACTAAAGTAGGTCCAATATGAGAATCTTAGTTCGAAGCAAATCATTTTATACCATGCGGCAGTAGGCAAAAATAATAAACGCAAACCGAAAAAATAATTATTTGAGCAATAAACCGATCAGTACCGATTACACAAACTCACCACACCAAAAAGACATTCAAAGTCAAAGAATTCAACCGGATGAAAACGACGCTGAGCAACAAAGAGCGAACAACAATTTCATACATTTTCAGAAACCCTAATTCCAAATCAAGTTCATTTTTTCTCAGATCGAAACACCTAACCTAAATAATAAAGATAAGTGTTTTGTTAAATTAAATTAATTAAAATAATAATTGGTGTCCTATACAGAACCAAGTCCATCATACCTGGCTAAATTTCAAGGCATGTTGTTCGCCAGCAAGTTGGAGATTGCCGCTGACAAAAACAAGCATACCGCCAGCACCAGAAGGCTGACAATCGACGGTAGTGATATTGTGCTTACACTGCTGAAACGGAAGACTAGTAAGCTTACCTACGATGTTTTGAACTCCTTGGATCTTCTGTCCTTCAAAGGTCAACATCGATGAATCTTGGTAGAGATTAGCAAGGCCGGCTCGGTTTGCATCGAATGTTGAGTAGTAGTGTTCTACGAATGCCTTTGATACTGCATCTGGATCCATGGTTGGTGGATATTAAAGTTTTTTTTCTCTCTCTCTCTCCCCCCGCTCAAATTCTGCGTTGTTTGCCGCAATAACTGAGCAGTAATACAGTGGGTGATTTCAGCTTACGTATCACGGAGGCAGAGAAGCGAGAGGACAAGAACAAAGAATGAATCGGAGGACGGCGTGTCTATATGGGCGTTCGAACGACGCGATTAGCGGGTTTGGTCGTGATGCTAATGCCAGCATGTGGAAATTGATAATTGAATTTGAACCCCATTTTTTCTTTTTTCCAATTTTCTTCACAATTTTGAGAATCGATGGAGCTATAATTCGGAACAAAATAATAATAATAAAAATAATGCGCTAGTGTCTCAATCTTAGCTTAATTTCTCGTTGTCTAGAATTATATTATCACTCATAAAATTTTATTAAATTAGCATAATAATTATTAATAATATTAATAATTTTTTTTATTTTAATTTAATAATATAAAAATAACAGTTATGAAATAGTTAATAATTATTTATTATTAAGATAAATATTGATAACGATTAAATTAATAATAATAATTCATTTAATAATATCATTAATAATCATATTTATTATTATTATTATTATTATATTTTTAATTAGAATTAATTATTAATACAGTTATTATAATTATAATTATTAGTGTAATAAATAATATTATTAATATTATGATACATATTGATATAACTATTTCAATAACTATTATTGATATAATTAGTGTAGTTACTCAAGTAATTATTATAATAATTATTAATATAATTATCATAGTCATTAATAATATTGTATATATTATGATAATTATTAATAAAAATATCATCATATTTTTTATATAATTGTTATAATTACTTATACAATTATTATCATAATTATTAATATAATAATAATTATAATTATAAATATTAATACAATTATAATAATTATTGAAAATTTTTATAAAAATAAAATTATCAATAATAATAATATTAAAACAATAGCAACATAATTATTGTGATATTTAATAACATTATTATTTTATTAATAATGTTATTAATATGAGATATATTACAAAAAAAATTATCAATAGCTCGTTTCATTTACTTTTGAAATAAAGAGAGTTTACACCCAAAGTAAACAAAATCTAATAACAAGAGATAGTACCACATGAAACTTAACAAGTTTAGACCCATAGGTGATCATATGCCTCATCTGAACACCTATACTTCTGATCGGCATTAACTAGATGACATCTTGTAATCGAAAAATCTTTAAATTTTTAACCCTCCAAATGAATGAGATAGCAGTAACTAGAAGGTCCCATAAGATCTTATATTACAAACTTGATCTTCTATTCTTATAAGCAGCGGTCATCATATCAAAAAAGGAATAGTCTGTCTGCATAATCTCCTATCTGTCACGGTGTGTAGCGAATTCTAATAAAGGTAGGGAACAAATGGTCCACATATTCCACTTCTTGGCAAAAAATACATTGACCATCCCCAATCCTTATAAATATGCACAATCTTTCCTTCTAAGAAAGGCTATAAGACCCCGTGGGAAAGGGGATGCCCCATCCCCAAACCTAAAATATATACATAACCCCAAACTTGTCCCATTTTTTTTATTTTTACTAATAGAGATTCCCTACCCCGATCCCCATAAGGAATAAATCCCCATCCCCACCTACATCCCCAAAACTCGCACCCATCCCCAAAATCTGAAATAATCCTCAAAAATTGATAACAAACTATATTTTTATTCTTTATTTATTTTTTAGAAAAAATATTATGTTATAATATATTTATTTATGTGTGTGTGTGTATCGAGGCGACATCAGGGGTGGAGACCTTATCCCCATCCTCGAAAAAATCTTTGAATTCATACCCAATCCTTGAAATGTTTCCAAACCCAAATTTAATGGAGATTTCCCAACGGGTTCCCAAACCCACGAGGAATATTGTCATCCTTATATCCTTCGTAGCTAGTTGCCTCTAGTGGCAAGCCAAGTAATAAATTAATGACTAGGTATAGTTAGATTATCCTACACATCTCTCCACCACGTAACTTGAAGTCCCCTAGGTTATAGGTCCTCATACACCGCTTGAATCATATAGTGGCCAACATAGGAAGAAATGTGATGGTACAACTTGTCTCGTAGAGTGAGAATGCACCTTAAAGGCCACGAAGCTCTACCTAGCACCACCATGTCCCACATAGTGCTTGATGTACTCTCACCGCAAAGTGCATAGTTTCGATGTAGCACTTAAGGTATCATCCAAAAAGAATTGGAGAGTGAACACTAGAATGGGGATCATACTTCTCTATGTTTAGACTATAGAATAACTTATTAGTTGAATTATTTTGAAAAATATAAAAATTGCCACAAAAAGAAAACACTCAAGAACACAAAAATTCATAAAGTTGGAATTAAACTAAAAAAGACAATGGCTAAAGTTTCTATTAAATTCCTCAATTTATGATATGCCAAATAATCATGTGAATCCTAACTCAAAATTTGTGCTTAGTGTATCAATAATAATAATTATTGCTACATTATCTCAAGCCGTACTGACCTTTCGCTAATTACAAGTCCAACTAACTCTAGCATGGATTTATATACTTGTCAAAGTAGTAAATTCAATTATTCCCCCCTTTTATTATAGAAATTAGATTAACATCCCTCGACCTGTTAAATTCTTAATCTCTAATTGTGTTATATAGATCTACTAACCATTTCGTTACTCGATCTTAATTGAAGTTCCCACTATCAAAAGTTGATCAATCTTTTGGCTAAGGCTTTCAAGCACAACACAATCTATACAATTACAAACTCAAATCAGGACATATGCAGAAATTTTAATACATTGGTATTATAGAATTCTCCCTTCACCTTAGCATGAGAAATTTAGAAACATATATGCAAAAAATTTAACACCTCGGCATTGGGGAATTTTCCCTTTACCTTAACATGAGATAATTATAATCACATAATTACAAATCAAAGATATTAATCATATTCAATAGATCCATAAATAGAAACATATGAATTGATAAATAAACCTTGAAATTGTCACCTCCAATCAATAATTGCAGAGACAGAAAAGCTCCATATTGATTTTTTTTCTTCTCTCTCTTAAGATCGATGGAAAGGTGGCTAAATTAGTAAACAAAAGTCTCCCATAACATCCTAAAATATTTACTTTTATCCCTTAAAATATCTCACAACCAAAACCTATAATTTCATAATAGAAATGGCTGAAATAGTAAAATTTGAGTACATAACATGGGCACCTTATGTCGTGCTTTGCTTCGGTATTTTTCTCTTGTTTTCCAACTTCAATTATGCACCATATTTCAGCCATAACTTCTTCATTCAATCTTTGATTGGGCTGATTTTTGATGCATTAGAAAGCTAACAAGAAAATATACAACTTTTATACTTAAAATGTTTCCAAATTTGGATTGAATAATGGTTGAATTTGTGTATCTTTCCACTCTTGAACACATTGAGTACTCATTCTTACTTCTCATTTGTTCCAATTATTGTGTTTTAGCTCTTTTTAATCCCAATCTCTCCAAATATCTATAAAATATAACCAAGAATAGTAAAATAAAAATAAAAATTGGACTCAAGTATGAAAAATTCATCGCGTAATTACATTAAATATTTTTTTTATTAAACCTTAAATTGACCAATATAAATCATACCTATCAGTGTCATTTCTGATAAAATAGTTATGAATCCACTAAACCCAGAGGGTATCCTTCTTTTGTCCTAGATTCCATAATAACTCTTCCACAACAGAATTGTTTCAACTATGTAGATCAATTAAGCTCATGCCTCCTTTCCTCTTTAAGAGGCAATAAGTGAACCATATTACCAATGCTTTCCTACCATGCACCACATTACCAGTCCGTAGGAAAGTTATACAAAGAGAAATAAGTTGGACATGGAATTTTTTGGTAGAAAATGGATCTAAGACCAATACATCTAAATGCCAAAAAAAAAAATTTAAGTAACTACACGCTACCTGCATATGCAAGGAGCTTTGTGGATAAATGAGTCATCTTGGCCAAAACCTTGTCCGCTAGAGCAAAGATATAAGACACCTTCGGTCTAGAATCAGCAATCGATACACCTAGGTACTTGAAAGGAAATGATCCCTTAGAAAAATTCAAGCAACTATAGAATAACATATTTTACATCTCTACTCATCCCTCGAAAATAAATTGAACACTTTTGGGGATTAAGCGACGGTCCAAAGATCTCACTAAAACCCCTAACAACCTCTATTATATACCTAATATTTTTTTAAAATCCCCTCTACTAAAAAGGATGAGATTATCGGCAAAAGAAAAACAAACCATCTTAAGAGATTTGCATTGGGGGTGTCCTCTAAAGTCGGCATCTTATTAAAGTGTCTTCACCATAAATGAGGTACTCCATAACAACAACATATAAATAAGGGGGTAGAGGGTATCCCTGCTTCAAACCTTTTGGGGCATGAAAAGCTCCATCAGACACCCATTTGCAACAATATAATAGTCAACCAAGTGCACAAGAAAGTGCATTGCTAGAAGAATATTACAAAGAAAATCCCAACTCACCAAGTCATAAGCCTTCTACAGATTAAGCTTGAGCATGCACTTAGGTTACGTATTCTTTTTACCATACATCTTGAGAAGCTCATGAGCCAAGAGGGAATTCTCATCTATCAATCTTCCCTTCACAAAGGTAAACTAGTAACATCAATGATCATAAGCACAACCGTCTACAACCTAGAGGTGATGATCTTTCTAAACGGCTTATAAAACACTAAGCAACAAGCTAAAGGTTAGGAATTAGATAAGCAAAGTAGAGTTGAAAGAAGAAGGTAACTGAGTGTTAGGGAAAGTAGTGTTTAGGACTCTCCAAATATCCAGTCCAGCCATATCTTAGGCCTGCTTGACAAAAGTAATAATATAGCCATCTAGACCTAGTGTTTTGGTGTCTCCAATAGAATAGATAGTGTAACAACCCCAAAATTTACCGCTGAAAAAATTTATTTTATTGAAAATTCTGTGGAAGCAAAAACCATAAATTTTGGAGATATTACTGCCACACTTAGTACCAGATCGGTTTCCTCCTACTGTTCCAGTACCAAGTGCTAAGGCTAAAAGAATAAAATATATTTGCTCAAACTCAAAATTTATTTAAATCAGAGTAGTGCAATAAATTCATTACAAGAATAAAATCCACCAATAGTGGTTATAAGAATAAAGATCATTTACTAGGGAATTAAAAAGGTGGAAGAGAAACCCTAAAAAGTTTCCCGAATAATCCTTACGCTTGTACCCGATACCTGCTTGAATAACACCTGCAATAGTCCTACAAGGGATACTGCCCATTGAATAGGTAGGGGTCCACAAATAGAACCCTTCAGTACTATGGTACTGAGAAACCCTTTATACAAAACCGAAAGACAAGGCCCGCATGCAACACATAATACATAAATGATATAAAAGGATAACATACGCGGGCTTAGAAAAATCACGATGGATATCACAACTAATACACAAAGCAACACCACATACAATAAGAAATATATAACACAAAATTCATGTACTTAGCAATTCCATCACATACCCAAGTAAGGACAGGCATCGAAGCCAAATGTATAATATATCAATGGATTATAAAGGTGAAATCAATACTTTTGGTCTTAAGCCATTAATTAATTATTATTTAATCATCATCTCTTGAATTATATCCATGTGAGTGCGGGAACCCCACTATTATAGCCGGTGGATCAAAAACACTTCAGGGTAGAATGCACCTGGCCACTATAATTCGCCGATGGATTGGTTTCCAGGGCATCCTGCACCTAGCCACTATTATTCACCAATGGACCAGTTTGGCCTCGACTCACATGGTGTCCTACTGTAAGTGATTAGTATTTTCCCATGATTTATTAATATCCAAAATTTGGTTTATTGAGCTCGAAATCCCCCACTATTATATTCGGTGGATCAGAAACATTCAGGGCAACACTCACCTGACCATTATTATTTGTCGGTGGATCGGTCTCCAGGACATCTTGCACTTGGCCACCATTATGCTCGTGGATCAGTCTGGGCCCAGCTTAATAATCTTTCACTTTAGGTAATTAGTAATTTATTCATGTATTATTCAACAGGTCTGTTTATTCACTTTGAGGGAAGGGAAAAGGTTAAAAATCCAAAGACACAAAGATATACTGACCATAGAATTAAGCATTCTATATCGAGGATCATGGCATACATAAAACCCTAATACGTACTTTGAACATATCTAACACACATTCCCATGCATACTTACAAACCAGGAACCTCTTGTATGACTATGAGATAAACACTATATCACACCCTTAATTATCCATCCAACTCTAGGTTATACCATGTTCTTGTGATACTCACTGACTCATCAAATACCCTCAACTTATTATCTAATATTACTTTTGTCTTATCATGGGGACTCATTTAATCCATTGACATGTTATATACAAGTTACCAATTTACCCCCATCATCATCACAAAATTACTGAAATACCACTTGTTCATAAAATTACCAAGTCATCCCTTTTTATTTGCCAAATTATCATATTACCCTTCATGTTTGCATAATTGCCAAATTATCCCTTGTATCTGTTAGATTACCAAATTACTCTCCATACTTATTAACTCACCAACTTTACCCCTCATACTTGTTATATTTACCAGATTGCCCATTTGGTTAGTTAAATTACCAAATTTTCCTTTATACTTATTAAATTTACCAAGTTGCCCTTTCGGTTGATCATATTACCAAATTACCCTTCTTATTTATTAAAATTACTAAATTGCCCCTATGGTTGGTTAAATTATCAAATTTCCCTTCTTATTTATTAAAATTATCAAATTGCCCCTTTTACTTATAAAATTATAAAATTACCCTTCCTTTATGCCAATTACTAAAATACCCTCATTCTTTATTAAATCACCATTTTACCCATTTACTCTACAAAATTACTAAAATACCCTTTTCTTTGTACCAATTACCAAAATACCCTTTCTTTATGTCAAATTACCAAAATACCTTTTTTCTTTATTAAATCACCATTTTACCCCTTCACTTTACAAAATTACCAAAATGCCCTTCCTTTATGCCAAAATACTAAGATACCCTTCTTCTTTATTAAATCACCATTTTACCCCTTTACTTTACAAAATTACCAAAATATCCTTCCTTTTTATTAATTTACCAAAATATTTTCTTACTCACAAAAATTACCAAGTTATCCCCTTTTCCATGAAAAATTATTTAAATGCCCTCCTTACTTATCCATTTACCATTTTACCCCCCTTTACTCTTATAATTACCATTTTGCCCTTAATATATAAATTTACTAAAATATCCTCATTACATAAAATATTGATATACATGCTCCATACACATCACCCAACACCACCATCTATTATTATTTATCATTAATGCACATTAGCACCTACCACACACAGTTATTTAGGCCACACCTTTTGCACAAGCAAATTTACCAAAATTCACCTAGGGCTTATATTAACATTATTTATGCAACAAATGGTCACACTAGCTTATCATATCAAACATATGTATTTAACCTCATCATTAACAACAAGGCTCTTTCCTTAAGAATTATTTCTACACATGACACATAAATTAACATGCTTTGCTTTTCATCAACCAACATATGCTACCAAATACATTATACTTAACAACATACATCATGCATATAAATCATATTAAAAACCCTAATGTGCTAGCATACGTATATCCATACATTTTAGTAGGGTATAATGGTTACCTTATTTTCAGCAATATTCAAACCTTACCAGTACCCCGGTTAAAGGTTTGAGCTTTGATTAGTAAAATCAATACCTAAAAATAATATTGACATTTATCATATTAGAAGTAGAAAAATCAAAAGAATAAATTTTATCAAAAGATTAATTAAATATATACTACTATTAACCATTATTATACATCAAAATTATTAGCCAAGTTTTCTAAAGGGAGGCAGCAGACTCATGCTGCATGAGCAATGTGAGCTACATGCAAGGGGTGAAGGGAAAATATGGGTCGAAGGGGGAGTTGGGAAAAGGAGAGGGTTTGGTTCAGGTGGGGTTTTAGGGGTTAGATAAAGGGCTTGTGGAGGGGAGTTATGGGGGTAGCTGGGTGCAAGGATGGAGTAGAGGTGTAGGTGGTGGTCAAGGGTGGATGATCGTTGGCTCAGAGCAGCGGAGACGGTGGTTGCAGGGCTAGAAAAATGGGTGCAAGGGTGGCAGAGGAGAAGAAGGAAGGGGAAAGAAAAGGGGAAGGGAGGAGCTACAGGGCTACGTTTTAGCCAAGGGATGCAAGGTGGTAGTAGGGGAAAGTTCTAGGAAGTAGATTTATGGTTGTGTAGGCGATAGAAGAGGAAGGAGGGTGGCAGACGGTGGTGGTGCAGGGTGGAGGCCGAGAAGGGGGAAAGAAAAAGAAGGGAAGAGAAAGGTGGTTGTAGGGACATGTGGGGGTGATGGGGTGGTGCAAGGAGGTTGAGGGGGTGTTAGGGAGGTGGTGTCAGTGGTCAGCTAGGCAGTAGAGGTGGTGGAGCAAAAACAGGGGAGGAGGAGATAAGGAAGGAAGGAAAAGAGAGAGGGCTCTATAAGGGGTGAGGGAGCTCGAGGCAGGAGAAAAATGAGCAGGAGAGAAGAAGAAAAAGAAGAGGGAGAGGAGAGGAGGCAGGCGTCAGTTAAATGGTGGCAAAGGGATGTTGTAGGTGGATGGATAGGGTGGCGGGTTCTAGGAAGAAGGAAGGAAGAAAGGGGAAGGAAGGGGCATGCGATGCTGGGCCTGTATGGCCTAAAAATGGAAGGAAAGGGACGGGGGAAGAGAGAGTAGGCTAAAAATTGCAGGTTGCAAGGAGGAGTTGCAGGTGGTGTGCAGGTTGCGACAGTCAAAGAAGAAGAAGAAGAAGAAGAAGAAGAAGAAGGAGAGAAAGAAGAGGCACATCGACCAGGTGGGGGAAGAAAGGAGGGGAAGCGGGTCAGCCCATGCGCGCGAGGGAGAGGGGGAAGGAAAAGAAGTTGGGTTAGCCCAATTGGTGGGGAGAAAGGAAAAGAAAAAGGAGGGGGAGATGGGCTGGGGCGAGCTGGGCGCGAGGGGAAGGGATAGGAAGAAAGGGAGTGGGTTGGTGGCCCAGCGCGAGGGGGGAGAAGGGAAGCAGGTTGGGTGGCTCGAAGAGGAAAAAAAAAGAAAAGGAAAAAGGAGGAAAATAAAAAGGAAGAAAAATGAGAAAGAAAAAAGGAAAAAGGGAAAAAAAGGAAAAAGGGGCAAAATAAAATAAAAATAATTTTTAGAATAATGGTATTTAATATTTTTGATAGATAAATTCATTTAATAATTTAATTTATTATAACTTAATATATATATTGGTTTTAAAAGGATAATTTTAGTAAAATATTGGTTTAAAAACTTATTTAAATAAAATGAGTATGATAAAATAACAAAATATTTATTTTAATTTATTAAATAATCATATCCATTTTTATATACTCAAAAATTCACAAAATAACTAATTTAAATAAATTTAAAATTTAAATTATCCCCAAATGAGGGTTATTTATTAAATTCTATGTTTTAAAATTTTGAAGTATTACAGATAGTGCATCTCACCTTCTCTATAGTAAAAGGGTTTATCGTATGTGGAAGAAACTTTTGTGAAATGGGCCCCTAAGAAATAATAGCAAGCGAGATCTCCCTCAAAGAATGCTAATTGTGTCCTAGGAGACTTTGCCAGTAGCCCCAAAGTGCATCGAATATCTCTTGTGAATCAACATTCCCGGTTCCATGTTCATCCTAGGTCTTATAAAATTTTCCACTACACTCCCTAGCTTTCATGGTAGCAAAAAATAATTTGTTGTTGGAGTCACCTTTATTAATCCAATGCATTGTCACCTTTTGGCTATAAAAACTCTCCTTATAGAAGGCAAGTCGTACATATTTCCTAAGGGCCTCATTTTCTTGTTGTTGTGTTACTACATTACTGGGGTCAACTCTCAAAACCTCCTAAATTTGTAGAAGAAAATTGTTTTGGGCTCTTTCCCTATTTGATATATTGATGTAATGTTCCTTATTCAACTCGTTAAATTTATTCCTTAAGACAATAATTTTATGCTTCAATTGATTACTAACACTTTTTTGATAAGGAGTAGACCACACCGATAAGACCAATTGACTAAAAATTTCATCCTTGCACCTCATATTATAGAATTTGAATCTTTTTCTTCCTAAGAAGCTAAGGAACCCTAGGTGAGGAGAGATGAATAGTGATATAAGAAAGGGAACTCATATAACTGAATTAAAGAAGGCAAAACACTAGCCATCTAAGCAGTATTTCCCATGACTCTATCCAACTCACAAAGGATCCTATCTACACCCACTCATTGATTACACCAAGTAAAAAGGGACTTAGTGTAAGGTAAGTCCTGAATCATAACCTGCTAGATGCAAGCCCCAAAATCCAAAAAATCCCAAATAGAGCCATCATCCCCTTGGAAATTTTCATCATCATTGAGGATAATGTTGAAATCCCCCATCACTACCCATGGTGTAGTGATCATATGAGCCCCTAACCAACCTCATAACCCCATCCTTTTCTTTCTAGTATTGTGAGCATAAATCGAAGTGAGGTGGAAGGTAGTCCCATCACATCTTGTAATCTATAGTAAAATCCTTTGCACACAACATAACAACATTCCAATGTGCTCTATCCTAAACACACCAAATACAACCATTAGCATGCTTATCAAAATAATTAATAAAACCTCAATTGTCCATACATGCTCCTTTATTCTATCAACTAAATTAAGCTTAACCCTAGTCTCCAAATCACCACAAAGAGAGATATTATTTACTTTACACCATTCTTTCATCTCTCTCTTTTTTTAGGGTTATTCAAGCCTTGAATATTTAGATGCGCAATCAATGAGAATGTCTTAGACTAGGCGATCATATGCCACCCCGATCATTCTCTAATTGGAGATTAATATCCTCTTCTAAATGCAATAAACCATAACAATTATTAACAAAAGTGTCAAGCTCAGTAGAAGTATCTGTGTGAGTAGCTACTAAAGTATAGGGGCTAACAAGAGGATCTGCAACAGCAATAGGCACCATAGGAACACTAAAAGAGGCCCTAAGATTTCCTTTCTTAAGTTCGACTCTTTTCCAAATAGCTTCATGCTTACTTCGAACACCCACCCATGTTTGTGCACCTGCTTGTGTCTAAGAAGGGGTATGCCTATTTTTAGGGAAAGGGAGAGGTTATAGCCAAAAACATCACAGTCAACATAATAATTAGGCCTACACTCATACTTAACCAGCTGGTCAATCAATTCACCATCATCCTTAATCTCAACATATTCCTCATACTTTTTAGTAACATCAACTTCCATAAGGACTCTAGCATTAGACAACCACTCCCTAGTCCTAATGAAACCATCCATGAGTAAGGGTTTTCCAACCACACTAGCGATCCTACTCAAAGTATCTTGATCCCAATAATCTAAAGGCATATTCAAAATCTTTATCCACCGAGGTAAATCTTAAAACTTGGGTTTTACAAACCAGAAATGTCGATGTCGAGCCCTCATAATGAAAGGCCTATTGAAATAAGTCCCATATGTGTAGTTGATAGCGTGTTGCTAATCCTCTTGTGACTAAAATTTAAAAATTGCAAATCCATCATCATGAAAAATAATATGTGGAGGTTTGCGATTAGGCCATTGAGTTTTAACAAAGGATTGCATCTTCCATAAAAATAGGTTTATACCCAGTTATATACCCAACAACTATAAACTACCAATCCTCCACTACTTTCTAGATTTTCTCATTTTGAATGTTAGTTCTAATTTTCCCACCAATATAAACATAAGGGATATGAGAAAGAGAATTACTAGAGTTAGAATTTCTATTACCTACTACTTTCAATCTCTAACTAACCACTACAGAATTGGGGTTAGGGTTAGAGTTAGGATTAGGAAAAGAGGTAGGGATTGTATGGCTAGGGTTAAGAGGGATTAAATATGCAAGAGGCATGTTAGCATACACTAGAAGCACACTAGGGTTGGCATCCTTGGTCAACGGAGAAGATGTCATCAACAAAACAACAATGCCTTGACCCAGTGGTTATTAAGATGGATATCACTCATAAGTGTCAAGATTGACAATGCAACACCCTCCAATTCAAACCTTGATTTTAGCAATAGAGGAGTTGGGGCTTGAAGACGAAAACCAAAATCCTTTGAAGAAAGCATTAGAACTTCAACTAAGTTCACCGAAGAACCAAAGGCATAAACCGCTTCAACAAACCCTTGCGGTGTGGGTGGAAAATGATCGTTGAGCTCATTTGATAAGGAAAGAGAGGGTATGCTTAAGCTGGTGAATCCATTTGCATATCATGTCGACAAAGGAAAACTATGGTTGGCGGTGGTCGGAGGGACTTTGCATGGATGGCCTCGGGCTCTCTTGGTGGAAGTGTCCTGTCCCAATATAGATGAGAGAAGAGAGAGCTTTAGTAGGTGGGTTAACATTTTTTTATTTGAATTATATTAATATTATTATAAGAATTACTATTATTAATGATTAATATTATTATCTTCATTATAATAATATTATTATATTAAGTATAAATATAATTATTATAATTAATATTTATTGTAATTATTATAATTATTAATATAATTAGTAAAATGAATTATTATTATAATTATTAATATTAATTATATAATAATAATTATTATTATTCTCATCAACACTAATAAGATCATATTAGATCAGCATCAATAAATTCTAATAAAATCAGATCGAATAAAAAAAAAACTTTAGAGAACAAGATTTTTTCTCTCAATCTTCCTATTTTTTTAATTATTTATACATATACATTAATAATGGGTTAAATATATTTAAAGGAATGAATGTTTAAATTTATTTTTTAGTAAATAAGGAGTGTTTTTTGAATTTTCATTAAGGAATAAACTTTTTTACTTCTTCAATTTAAGGAATCAATTCATTATAAATCTATTTTTCCTATATTTATACTACAACAAATAAATTATACAACAATTAAGAATTATAATTATAATTATAGTTTAATGTTAAAATATCTAATTGATTGGCATTACTTGAGGATAAGGCTAGTGATTGATGTAGCTCTTTAATTTCATGAAATGGGTTGTATCTAGAGTACATGTGTTACACCTCAAGGATTATCTTATGGTTCGTTTAGTTAATGAGAATGAAATTTTGGGAACAAAAGGTTGGGAATGAGAATGTGAATAAATGATTTGAATTATTTAGAAATAAAATAAAATCTATATTTGGTATGTGTGAAATGGATTGGAAACAAAAAAAATTAATTTACTAAAGTATCCTTTTTAATTTTGTATATATGAATAATCATAAGTTATTAAATAAGGGTATTTTGGTCTTTTAATTTCTACTCCCATTCCCAATTCTTATCACCACCCCTCTTGGGTAATAAAATGGTGAGAGTAGTGATTGTTAATTCCCATTCCCATTCTTATTCTCCTACCTAATTCCATTCCCACCAAACAAACACAATAATATATTAAACCCATCTTGCAATTCCCATTCCACTCTCACTCCCCAAGTCTCCCAAAACAAATGTCCCATTAGGGATATTAAGAATTGGATATCACTCTAGGTTTACATGCTTTCACCATTGATGAAGCTCTATAGAAATTGATTTTCTATAGGAAAAAGGAGATCAACCAAAGACAAAAGGACATAAAATAGAGAGAGCAAGAAATCAGAGGCCAATGGTTGAATGAGGAGGATGATGATGAGTCACATGCTTGGAGACGGGGGAGCTTTCTTTCTTACATGAGTCATAGAGTTGTAAAGATAATTATGTATATTTTTAGGTTTTTATTAATTTAATTATTTTTTATTAAGTGTAACATTAAGTATTAATTATAGATATAATCTAGTATATAACTATTAATTGTTATACAGTGTATTTTTTAAATATAAATACAAAAAAGAATAGTATTTTGATGTATTGATTACTCACATTTGAAAAGTAGAAAACGTTCATTCTTTAATGAAAAATTGAGAAAAAAATCATTTCTTAGTAGGAAACAAGCCAAAATGTTCATTCCTTTATATCTGTTTAATTCCATTAAGAATTAAAGTGAGATTGATATAATTATGATAATTTTTATTAATAAAAATACTTTGAAAAATATAAAAAAAATTAGAAAGAAATATTTAGTGATAATAGAAATTATCTTAGGAAAATTAATTTATAGTTCACATTGAAATTCTAAACTACACTTATTCTAGATAGTTATGAGGATAAATTCTATTTAAGTACATTGACATTGATCTAATATTTTATAGTTATCCCATGTTTTTAATAATTCCACTAAATTACTTTTATATTTCAATTTAGTTTTATTTGAGTAACTAAAACGATACCTAAATGGAACCAAATATGTTTTATTTTCACCATTCAGGGTACTCATGTGAAATTAAATTGAAATATGAAGGTACATGCGTTCATTATTAAAAATACATAGCTTATAAATGTATATTAGACCAAGTATCAAGATATCTGAATAAAATTTGTTCTAAAAATAAAATTGTGAAAATAACAATTTATATGAATTTGAAATAACAGATTGATTTTTTTGATAAGTTGAAATATATTAATTAGAATGATACTTATTCTAGCTCTTGGAAAACGTTATCTCTTACAATCGTCCTTCAAAATACTTAAAATAAAAGCATGGCATGGATTTTTTTAAAAAAAAAGTTTGACATCAAAGCAAATCCAAATGTAGCAATCTTATCATATGTTCCATTCACTTTTTTTAAAGATGTGCCATATCCTAGCATTAGAAAATCTGGATAAAAGGCTCCTATAGTCCCCCTTTTATCAAGGATGAGAAGTTGAATAAGCCAGGAGCAAAGTAGCAACTTAAAGTGTATAACATTCCAGTTGGTTGGAACAATTTACTAGTTGCTCAAGTGCACACAACATGTAGCCATGGACATCACACATGTCTTCATGGGATTGAACTCATCTCAACTATTTAAAATTATAATATTTTCATCTCAATCATTTATCTTAATTAAATTTTTTTATACTCAATTTGTTTTAGTTTTTGACACAAGAACTAATAAAAGAATCTAAATGACCAGATCATCTTCATCAAAACACAATTAAAAATGATAATTGTTTTTGGAAAAAGATGTAGATAAATACATAGAGATTATAAAAGGATAACGTAAGAAATTCTTTTTTTTTTAAATTGATCTCATAAATATAAAATGATACTTATTTATTACCAAAATTAAATTGCCAAAACAACACTTACTTGAAATTGAATGGAGTAAAATAATTTATTCAATCCTTCATTTAGTAGATAGGTTTTCAAATCAAGTCTAAAAACAAGTAATTAAATTAACTATTATGTCATTTTAGCTCCTTTGGCCCACAAGACTAAAATAAATAAAAAATGAAATATTTTTATTTCTTAAAATTTATTCAAAAAATTAAAAAGACTAAAATATATATATTCTAAAAGTAACAGTTTACACATTAATTTTTTTTTTCTCATAATTGGTTTCACCAACTTTGGTGTTTCCTTTATAGTATAATAATTATTTGAAATTTAAATACACTGTCTGAACAATTGTTGCATCATGTTACTTTTGCACCGACAAAAGTAAAATCTTCTGCTTCGAACTTGTTCGTCTTTCTTCTTCCTCACGTTCCCCTGCCTGCTACCGCTTGTTCCTCCTCTTTGTGTTTATCCATGGCTACTAGTTCTTCTCATCTTGTTGAATCTCGGTGAAGCCGGGATGATTTATATATTAACCTCTAGTAACTAGAAAATAATTATCTTTATTCTTGTTGAATTTCTGAATTGTGATGGCCTGCCCACTCCACATGAAAATTTTTATTGATTAGAGAAGGAATTAAACGACAAGGATCGATCCAATTTCTGAAGAAATAAATTTTGAGGATCGAGGTTATATGAGAAGAAATGACATCATCACTCCAAGTCTATGGACATCGAGAAGCACTGTTCTCTTTCATAACTGAAAAATGCCGATGCTTTCCCAAGTTGTGTGTAAGTCTTAACATGCATATTTTTTCATTCCACTTGTATAAATTATGAATGATCTAAAAAATATACATTTTTATTTCTAGAAGATCTAAAATTTTTTCTGATAAGATATATATTATGTCTAATAAGATATTTTCTATTATGTATACTTTTTTGGCCGTAAGATGTATATTCACCTAGAATGAGTATTATTTTTATAAGATGCATCCTTTAAACAGAAATATATATATTTTTTCAAGGAAGATGTGACTGTATATGTGTATTTGCCACTCCAACATATGTGTTAACCTCTAACCTCTAAATGTACATTTATCGACATAAAATATGTATTATTTTAGATAAGATGTACATTTTTTTAATAAGATATCATTCTTTTAAATATATGACTTGTATTTCACGGATGTGCATATGTAGATAAAATATGTGCATTCTTTTTTATATGATATGTACCCTTTCCTATAAGATGTTCTCCATGATATGCATTCTTTTGGCTATTTTACATATGTGTATTTTTTAGAGATATATGTATATTATTAACTAAAAGATGTATAATATTGTACTAAAAGATATGTAGACATGTATAATTTTACCTTCACTTGTATTAATAAAATATATACATTTATATTATAGAAGATGAGTATACTTATAGATTATGTATTTTTTTTAATAATAAAATGTCTATATTTATTGCGGAATATGTGTATTTTTTTGCACCTAACATATATCAAAATAGGTATCTATTTATAGCATAAAATATAAGAAAAAATTCCATGAAAAACAAGGTCTAAATGGATATCATGACCAGAAGGTGAAAAACGAGGTGCGTCATTCTTCTCCACCATTCAAGATCATGCCTGGCAATTCCATGAAAGGCATCTCCAACTCCACGTGGGGCAGGGCCGGAAGTTTGGGTGTAATAGAACGACCTTCAGAGTGATTGTCCTTATCAGATGTACCAGGACTCTCCAATATGTCCATTCCATTCTTCGTAGAACGTTTGAACATCCCTGTCAACACACTTCCAAGAGATCTAAATGGATGGGTAAGACCATTTCTAAATTTCAACACCATGGAAATCTCAGACAGTTGAAAAGCAACAGTAAGAAAGATCAAGGCAGAGAGTAGCCAATGAGTAGTTCTGTTTTGCCTCCTTACTTCCTTTATCTCTTTCATAATCTCTTCTGGTCTATATCCGGTTGCACCAGCAGCAGCCTCACTGGATGGATCATTTTTTGTTCCAAGCTCAGTAACAGCACGAGCAGGTACCTCCTTTACCTCACCCAGCTGGGACTCGGATTGCTTAAGCTTGCCATCCGATTTCATGGATTCTAGCTGCAGGTAATTCAAATACTGAACTCAAATTTACGCCTACTACGGTCAAGTTTGGTTGAATTTTTAAATAAAATCTTTCAACGACAGAAACTGGTGTATAATATAATCACAAAATCATGATAGTCGTGTAGAACATCTGCAACCTGGAAACGAGAATGCATATCAGAAGGGAGAACAAAGTCTCCCCCAGTCGAGTAGGAAGGTGACAGTTGTCGGTCCTACTTTGGTATATTGAAACAGCACGCTAGTGTAGGCTTTGGTGCTGGGAGGTTGACCTTATTAGTATCAGTCTCTAAGAAAAAGCTAAGAGGATTAAGAAGCATGCAGGGCAATGCCTCCTTATATGAGGTCTGACCTGACAAAAAAGTCTACCTTGGTTTATCCCGCCTCTGCATAGCTGTTGAAGAACGGGAATGTCACAGGCCTCACCCTCATGAGGTTCCTTAAAAGCAAACCGGGTCCTTAAATCTGTATGACCCTGCCCTTCTCAAAAACTGACAGAAAATATGCACAAGGACTCAAGCTCTAATTTATTGTCTGCACAGAATCTATCTCAGATTTAAGTTTCCCAATCGGGATGAACTGAGGCTCCTCCTGACAAGTAATTTCAGCAGATCATCAGTACGAAGCTGGGAGAGCATACACAATGAGGAAGATGTCCGTAAGGCTAACTAAAATTATTATTACTTAAAAAAATGAAACATGCTGAAAACTTGGATTATACCATGCTAAAGCGCTATGAAATACTTCCTACAAGGTGGCGCACAGACCTAGGACAACTTGGAGCAGCAGCAAACTGCACCCCTGCACCTCTCAGAGAACTAATGTGATGCACTATAACACGATTGAAGATAAGCATAGCAAACATTGTGCGACTACTAGTTCCAAGATGTATAAACCAAAGACTAATATTATGTCTCACAGTCCAGGACAGCTTTTTCATCAGATACAACTTACAAGATGCTACTAAAAACCCACTTGATCGACTGTCAAAGATGAAAAGGAGATCAACTATGAAGAGTCAGCGTTCAATATCAAGGAAACAATATTATTTTCGAGATGGACTTGATCATATAAATTCTTTATGGCATCAAAGGCTAACAGCCAAACATGGACAGAATCCTCCCTTCCCCCTCAAGAATGGGATTTGAAGCACAACGAAAAACGGAAACCTTGAAAGCAACATATCTAGCATCAACCTTAGTTCCTTGGGATAAGAACTAATATAAATAGCATCAATCAACCCTACCCAGCAGATTCTTCAGATTCTTAATTAATCGAGAAGAGGAATGACATGAAAAATTACAGACACCATTATTAAGGTGTCGCTGACAACAATAGGTATCTAGAATATTACCAACCAGTTAAAACGTTTTTTTCCAATTCATCCAGAACACTAATAGGTAGCTCATACAGCAGATAATCGGGGCTTCCGTTTACTCGCGATCGCTGTTTGTCAGGATTCCATAACAAAAATTGTAGGTTCCGCGTCAACCAAATTCAATTCGAAAGAAATAAGATCAACAAATTATTTAATCAAAGAAATCCATAAATCTTATCGGACGATAGAAATCAGTCGATGCAAGAATACGTACCTGAGAAAGTAATTTGACAAGAAGCTGCCGTTCATCGTCATCATCAGTGCCCTGAATTTTGCTATTCCTGGATTCAATCAGTCGATGAATTGCATTCACAGTCTCGACCTCGTTGTTACTAAGCTGGGATTCCATGGCAGTATAGGGATGGATAAAACTGATTTATCGACTTTTCTAAAGGACTGGTGGAAACATTTTTAAATACTAGTACGTTCAATCCATACCGTACTCTTGCCACCTGTGAATGCGGATTAAAGAGGGCCCGATGGCAGGGCGACAGGCACCACAGCCGAATGGAATGTTGTGGATTGGACTCGCATCTTTATCTTAGAACATCTGAATGAAAAAAAAGTGGGATCCCAATTTAAAATTTAGGCACCTCAAATTTAAGAAAAAAAATTTAGTCTTAAATTTTAGATTATTTTAAAATTTTTGGATCTTTTTATATTAAAAATATATTCCAAGGGTACGCGTACCACAGTAAAAGAGATGTCGTTGTCCGGACGTGCGACGGCCCCGTGCCACGCTGACGTGTCTACGGGTAGCTTTGCGTATAGTGATAATTTTGCTGCTGTATGCATACTGTTGAAATTTATTTTAAATATTTTTTGATATAATTTTAGTCTAAATTTTAATGTTAGAATATAATTTTTTTAAATAAAATTTAAAAAATATGATAATTAATAATAATGGTAAAAAAATTTTTTGATATAAATATATTATTTTTTGCGTATATTTTCATATTCTCTACTCTACATCTTTTTCTCATATTCATTTCTCTACATAATTAATCTTATTCATTTATCTATTTATTTTTATTTTATAAATTTCTCATCATATTTATTTTATTAATTATCAATTTCTCTACTTATATTTGTTTTATACATTTATCTTTAATATTTCTCAAGTTATATTTATTTGGTTAATTTTTATAGTTATAGTAATTTTATTAATTTCTATCGTTATATTTATTTTATTAGTTTCTCTACTTAATTTTATTTTATTAATTTCTATACTTATATTTTTTAATTAAATTTTCTACTTATATTTATTTTTTTAAAATGAATCCTACTAACTTTATTTTTTTTAAATCTTTTGGATAATCCAAATGATTCAAATTCAAAAGAACTTCCAAATTAAAATATCCAAAATTTACAAAATTATTTGAACATAAATTCTCCAAATGTCTAAAATTTACAATATCCACGAAATTTTAATTTTTTAAGTATGTAGTATTATTAAAATGATGCCAATTTCTAATTATTTCAACCTCCAAATACCACTATTCCATTTAATTATAATTTTTCAAATATTCAAAATTTTCCACAACATGATTTTAATTCTCAATTAGTCACATCTTTTGATGATTTTAAATTTTTAGAATTTTCCACAATTAGTTCAAAAACGAGGCTCAGGTTGAATTTCCCAACGAGTTTGGAAGTCGTGCTTATAGTAAATGGACAGATAAAGAAAAAGAAATTCTCTTTAGTGGATAGATATATTTTTTGGAGGATTCGATTTAGGAGAACAAACAAAAATGTAAATATTTTTGGAAAAAAATTATGCCATACTTTGAAGAATGTTGTGGCGAAGGACCAGAGAGAACTATGAAGACGGTAATGAATTGATTTTCTTATGTTAATAAAAATGTTAATTGATTTATTAGTTGTTATAATCATATTTGTCAACGTAATTAAAGTGGCGTTAGCAAAATAGATGTAATTAGATATATGTATAAAGAATATAGAACGAGGTATAATAACCCGTTTAGAAGTGAACATGCATGAAAACTTGTAAAGAACCATCCAAAATGGATGGTAATGAATCATGGTACAATTAGGCAAGTTTTTGCATCGAAGCGTACAAAGTTTTCAACTTCAAGTGCATACAATGATTCATCTACCCTTGATACTTCAGAGATGAAATTTCTGTTGGAGCGACCTATGGGACAAAAAGTAGCAAAGCGGAAAGTAAGGGGAAAGGCAAAAGAAAGTAGATAGGATGAATGTTCAAATATCAACGGGTTGCTGAAAATTGCTAGATAACGGAATATGATATTAGAAAAAAATGGTAGAAGATAGGCAGAGTTATAGGGTTAAATGGAGGCGATTGAAGGAAAAAGAATTAGACATAGTTATAATTTATCATGACACATCAAATATGACTAACAAAGAGAAAGCAAATCATTAGATCTTATATGATATAGTTATAATAAAAATGATGGAGAATCCTTAACTTTACTATTTTAATGTAAAGTTTGATAGATGTGTACCTTATGTTTTTGTACTTCTATTATAATATTTTTAGATATTGTAATATTTATTCTTATCTATGAATGGTAGTATATATTGATTTTTTTTATTATATTAAAGAGACTCTAATTTTTGAAACTCTTGAATGCTTTGCACTGATTATATTTATGTAAAAATGACGACATTTAAGAAAATTACAATAATACCTATCCTAAATCTCCACATAGTGATTTTCTTCAATTCCTTCACTTATTTTTTTGAGTTTAAATACATTGTTCTTCAAACTGTCAATCAATTGTAAGATATCTTCGCTAACATTGAACAATCTGGGTTGAATCATGTGGTTTGGAGGCGATATTAGAGGTATCTGTGGAGCCGATATAAAATACTTGTACGTCCAATACTTGTGGTATGAACGACCATTATTACTTTCACTATGCAAAACTCTTAACTTGGCTACCCCATCGAAATAATGACAAGGTACGAATTGTAACATATTAGACAGAATGATAATTGAAGAAATTGAAGATGAAGACATTGATCAATTTTTTGTTTCATATAAATTAACTGTGAACGGCTCGAGATGGTTGAAGGTCTAAATTTATAAGGAAAAAATTACTCATCTGATAATGTACCGTTGGAATCCCTTACATATATCAATCATTGTATTGTCACCTCACCGTACCACTCAAGCCCATGTGATAATGTAGCATTGGATTCCCTTACATATATTAGTCATTGTATAGTCACCTCACTGTACCACCGAAGACTATGTGATAATATATTGTTGGATTTCCTTACATATATCATTCATTGTATTAACACCTCACTGTACCACCGAAGCTCATGTGATAATATACCATTGGATTCCCTTACATATACCTATAAATATAGAGTTCTCTTGCATATGCATTCACAACTTACCTCTTACCTCCTTCACATCTCCTTCAAATAAAAATCGAAACTTCTTAACCAACAATGTTATCTGATACATCTTATGATGATTCTACAACTTTTTATAATATATTACTTATTGTAGCAACGGATACAATTATCGAAGATGCTATTGTTGAAATCGAGAGGCTTAACCGAAATAGGAGAAAACAACGAGTCTACATTGATCAAGATTGTGAAGAAGGCCATCAAATATTAAATAATGATTATTTATCTAACAATCTAACATACAACTCAACTCACTTTTGTCATAGATTTAGAATGAGAAGATCATTATTCCTTAGGGTTGTCGAAGCTATTACTAATTATTGTACATATTTTCAAATAAGGCCTAATGCAATTGGTAGAAATGAACTTTCTCCATTACAACGTACTGCAGCGATATGAATGTTAGCATATGGAATACTAGTTGATTGCGTAGACGAATATGTGTGCATTAGAGAATTAACAACTCTTGAATGCCTAAGGTATTTCATTCGGGTTCTGAATGAATTATTTACTTCTAATATTTAAGAAGACCTAATGCCAATTATGTTCAACACTTACTTGAAATGGGTAAAGAACGTAGCTTTTTAGGTATGACGGGAAGTATCGATTGCATGCATTGGGAGTGGAAAAATTGTCCCGTTGCATGGAAAGGTAAATTTTGTCAAGGTGACCATGGTATCTCGATAATCATACTAGAATCCATGGCATCCAAAGATATTTGGATATGACATGCATTTTTTAGATGTTTCGGATCAAATAATAATCTTAATGCTCTCACTCGCTCACCTATATTCAATGACATTTATGAAAGACGAGCACTAGAGGCTCATTATATAGTCAATGTCACATAATATCATCTTGGATATTATCTAACAGATGACATATATCCAGACTAGCCAATATTCGTCAAAACCACACCGCTTCCTCAATGACCAAAGAGAAAGCTATTTGTAGATGGTCAAAAATATGCTAGAAAAGATGTTGAGAGTGCATTTGGAGTGCTACAAGGACGTTTTGCAATTATTCGCGACCCATCATGCATTTGGGACATGGGGACAATGAAGTAGATAATGTGTGCGTACATCCAGATCTTTTTGAGTACAATGATAATAATGTTTCACCTCCTAGGATTAATCATAGTCCGATAGAGGGCATAAATCCATACCTTCAAAGAGTTACTAAGGTTACTGATCGTCCTTCGACCCACCAACTTAAAACTGACTTGGTAGAGGAAATATGACAATTTGAATACGATAAATAGTTTATGGTCGTATTGATTCTCTATATTTTAATATTTACGTATGTTTTATTCATTATTATTTTCGTAATGTTATTGTATTTGTATTTTCATTGTAATATTTTCATAATGTTATTTAATTTGTATTTCTAATTTTTTATTTTGTAATGTTATTGCAATCGTTAATTCTGTTTTTATATTTTTGTAATATTTTTGTATTTGTATTTTCGTTGTAATATTTTTATTAATTATATTATATTTGTATTTCCATTGTAATATTTATGTAATGTTATTTAATTTCTTTTTTTATTTCATAATGTTATTGTAATCCTTAATTCTATTTTTATATTTTTGTAATATTGTTGTATTTGTATATGCGTTATAATATTTTTATTAATTATTATTATTGTATTACAAAAACTATAATAGGTTATTTTAAAATTAATTGAAATCAAATATTAATTTAAAAATTATTGTAGTAGAAAAACTATTAATTATTATATATAAATTGATAAATAATATAGAGTATAAATAATTAATGACGTGATTGATAAAAGTAATTGGGTGTTGTAAATTTGATGTTGGTAATTTTAGAGTATTGAATTAAATTTGAGGTAAATTGATAAAAGTAGGAGAAATGAGAGAGAAAATGATTGGATAATATAATTGGGACATCAAATTTGAGGAGAGCATTGCAGATATTCTGAAAAGGCAAGCATTAATTCTTTATGGACTAACACCATAAAGATAAATCGTAGGATATCTATAAGGAGTGCAAGGACTTCCATCCCTATAAAACAACGTTGACACTTTATACCATTCTAAAAATTAACTTTGCCATTTTGTTTAATTGATATTCCTATATTTTAACCTTTAAAATATTGTCAAATTATTTGCACTCTCTATTACATATTACAATAAACATATTACTAAATAAATAAATAATTTAACAAGTTTTAAAAAAAATATACAATTACAAAATTAGAATTTGACATTATTATATTAAAAGAAATTAATATTAACTAATGCTAAAAAATAATTATCAAAAAATATATACCGTGTGATCGATTATATGGTGTGCACTATATGACTGGTTGCCATACTAGATTTAAAAAAAAAACTTAATTTAATGAATTATATTCTTCTTGTTCTCACATCTTTGACTACTTCTTATCTACATGTTTTTTTCCCTTGATCCAACAATGCCTTTGTGATATTAGTTTTTGAATGAATTTGATTATGCAAAATTTATTTGAATGAATTTGTTGATTTTGTAAATTATCTAGGTTGGTTCTACGAATTTTCTCTCCTAATTCTGTTAAAAGTTGGTCCTCGATTAAATTTATGGGTCACTTTTCTAATGATTTTTGTGCAAAATCAATTGCTACCAAATTTTTTGATTGAGGTAAGTTGTTTTTGATATATTTATAACACTCTCAAAATATACTATTAAAAAATTTCATTTTATTTATAATTTAGTAGAAGCGAAAACTTGTAAAAGCGTGAATTTTGGGGATATTACCGTGACACTTAGTACTATATCAATTTTCTCCTACCGTTCCAGTACCAAGTGTTAAGGTTAACAAGGAACCACTATACAATTCACACAAATTCACTTTAATTTAAATCATAGTAGCGCATTAAAAATGTTACAAAATATAAAAAATCCACTGATGGTGGTTATAGAAATAAGGATTTAATTTAAACAAGGAAATAAAAGGTAAAACAGTGAAACCCTAAAATTTTCCAAATAATCTTTACGCTCTTTTCCGTTGCCAACTCGAAAAGCACTTGCAATGGACCTGCGAGGAACACTACCCATTGAATAGGCAGGGGCCCACGAATGGAACTCTTCAGTACTATGGTACTGAGTAACCCTTTTAAACCAAACTAAAAAGTAGGTCCGCATGCAACACATCATGCACAGATAGTATAAAATAATAACATACAGACTAATGCACCATTCAACACCACACATATAATAAGAGATGCATAACATAACATCCATGTACTTGGCAATTCCATCATACACCGAGAGAGACAGGCATAAAGACTGAACTTATGTTATAACAATAGATCATGAGGATGATAGTAACTCATTTAGCCTCAAGCCATTAATGAATATCATTATTCCATCATCATTTCTCGAATTATATCCATGTGAGTGCGAAAACCCCACTATTATAGCCGGTGGATTGGAATACACTTCAGGGCAAATACCACCTAACCACTGTTATTCACCGGTGGATCGGTCTCCAAGGTAGAACGCTCCTAGCCACTATTATCGTCGGTGGATTGGTTTGGCTCCGACTCACATGGCGTTCCACTATAAGTGATTAGTATTTTTTCATAATTTATTCACATCCAAAATTTGGTTTATTGAGCCTGTGACCCCCTACTATTATAGTTGGTGGACTGTAATACACATATACATCTTTCAGGACAAAGCGCTCCTATGCCACCATTATAACCGGTGGACCGGTACATATATACATATTCGAGGATAAAGCGCTCTTGGGCCACTATTATAACCGGTGGATCGATACACATCATATAATCCATCTGGGCCCGGCTCAATCGTCTTTCACTTTACATTATTAGTGTTTTTCCTTTTAATTAGCACAATAGTTCCATTTATTTACCTCGAGGTGGAGATCAAGAACCCGGAGATGCAAACCGGTCATACTAGCGCATACAAGCAACTTAGTATCCTTCAACCATCAACTAGGGACACAAGGGTACCTCGATCGTACTAGTGCCTATAAGCTACACAGTATCCTACCGATAAGGACACCTAATCCATAAGTATGCATACACCCTAAATAGGTCCATAGACCTAGATAGAGTAAGATGTAGGTAGGGATGGCAATGGGTCGGGTCTGGGCTGGGTCCAACCATACCCAGACCCGGACCCATTTATATTAACTAGACCCAGACCCGACTCAGACCCATCGGGTCTCAAAAGTTTAGACCCAGACCCAGATCCACCAGGTCTAGCAGGTAAACAGGTCCTAAATGGGTCTGACTATTTTAAAAAAAAATAATTAATAATCTATGTAAATACAAATACATTTATGTTTTATATAACTTAATACATATTTTTTGTTAAAAAAAATCCTCCATGCAAAAAAATTAATATATTAAAATAGTTACGTTAACTTTTTAAATAGTATTTTCATACTTTTAGAATACAATATTGTACATATTGCTTATAAAGTAAATATATAAAAATAAAATTAAAAAAATGAATAAGGAGCTTAAATAAGATTATGACAATAATGACAAACATAATATTAGTATGTATTTATATATGTATATATATAAACACACACATATATATATATATATACTAAATGGGTCTGACAGGTAGGTTCTGGGTCGGGTTTGGGTTTAGAACTGTTGGACCCAGACCCGTTAAGGTATATATGGATCCAGACCCGCTAAAAATAAGGTGGGTCTAGCGGGTCTGAGTCAGGTCCGAGACCCATTGCCATCCCTAGATGTAGGGCCTGGCTGGGGCACTAAGGCATACTAGCAAATACTAGAATAATCGTAGGCTAAACCACGTCTTTAGGGTAGTAACCCCTAAAGAGCCACCATTCCCGATCTCGAGGTCTTCCACTTTAATTATTAGTATCTTAATGAAGGTGACATGAGAAACACAACCACCACACACTTATTCACTTCCATTTGATTATGATATCATTAAGTAATCCTTATTTATACAATTATCCATGGTAACCTAAAGAAATCACTAAAGCCATCATTCTCTCATTCAATTCCAATTTAGGATTCGTTTCCATTTGTTCATATGCCATAAAGAATTTATCACATCATGATCACAATATGGTCTTAAAGTCTGGTTAGTTCACATCGAAGGATCATGGCACACATAAACCTAACATGTCCTTAATTCACACCCACACAATACCATGCATGATTAATAATTAAGACACTTTCTTCATAAATATGAGATAAACATAGTACCGCACCCTTAATTATCCATCCAATCCTAGGTTATGTCGTGTCCTTAATGATACTTGATGATTTATCAAATCCCCTCATTTCATTATTCAACGTTACTTATGTCTGATTACACAAATCTATTTAATCCATTAGCAGGTTATAAGCAAGTTATCAATTTACCTCCATCATCCTTACAAGATTACTGGAATACCCCTTTTTTTGTAGAAATTATCAAGCCATGCCTTTTTAATTGTCAAATTACCACATTACCCTTCACATTTGCATAATTACCAAAATACCCCTTGAATTGGTTAGATTACTAAATTATCCTATTAAATCACCAACTTTACCCCTCGTACTTGTTAAATTACCAATTTACTCTTCTAGTTGGTTAAATTACTGTATTACCCCTTTATACTTATTTAAATTACCAAATGACCCCCTTAGGCTCATTAAGTTACCAAATCACCCTTCATACTTGTTACACTTGTCAAATTTTCCCTTTGGTTAGTTAGGTTACCAAATTACCCTTCTTCATTATTATAATTATCAAATTGCTCTTTTAGTTGGTTAAATTACCAAATTACCCTTCTTTATTATTATAATAACCAAATTGCCCTTTTAGGTGGTTTAATTACCAAACTGCCCTTCTTCATCACTATAATTACCATTTTACCCTTTTAGTTGGTTAATTTACCAAATTTCCCTTCTTCATTATTATAATTACTAATTTATCCTTTTTAAATGGGTAAATTACCAAATTGCCCTTCTTTATTGTTATAATTACCATTTGCCCCTCTTTCTACAAACTACCAAAATACCCTTTCCTTTATACCAAATTACCATTTTACCCCTTTACTTTACATAACTACCAAAATACCCTTCCTTTACACCAAATTACCATTTTACCTGTTTACATTATATAATTACCAAAATACTCTTCCTTTATACCAAATTACCATTTTACCCTTTTACTTTACATAAATACCCTTCCTTTATACCAAATTACATAATTAGTTAATTACCAAAATCCCCTTCCTTTATACCAAATTACCATTTTACCCTTCTGCTTTATTAGATTACCCAAAATACCCTTCCTTTACATCAAATTACCATTTTATCCTTCTACTTTATTAAATTACCAAAATACCCATACTACATAAAATATTAATATTCATGCTCCATATCCATCATCCAACTCCACCTACTATTATTATATATCATAATACTCATTAGTACCTACTATACCCACTTACTTAGGCCACAACTTTAGCACAAGCAAATTTATCAAAATACCTCTAGGGCTCATATTGACATTATTTATGCAAAAAATGGCCACATAAGCATATCATATCATACATATGTACTTAACATTATTATTAACAACGAAACTCCTTCCTTAAGCATTATTTCTACATATGACACATAAATTAACATGCTTTTCTTTTTTATCAACTAACACATGCAACTAAATATATTATACTTAACAACATATATTATGCACATAAACATATTAAAAATCCTAATGTGCTAGCATATGTATATCTATACATTTTGGTAGGGTTTAATGGTTACCTTATTTCTCATATAAATCATACCTTATCGGTACTCCTGTTAAAGATTCAAACTTTGATTAGTAAAAATCAATCCCTAAAAATAATATCAAAAATTAGCATAATAAAAGTAGAAAGTCAAAGGAATAATTGTTAGCAAAAGTTTCATTAAATATGTACTAATGTTAACCCTTATTATACCTTGAAATTAACTAAATTTGGGTTAAAAAGAAGGTAAGGCTCACGCTACATGAGTAGCTTGAGTTACATGCAGAAGATGAAGGAGAAAGGGGGGGGGTTAAAGAAGGGAGTTGGGAAGGGTTGGGGTTTTGGGGGTGTGGTGAAGAGCAGGTGGAGGGGAGTTAGGGAGGAGGTTGGGTGTAGGGATGGAGTAGGGGTGTAGGTGGTGGTGGGGGTGGATGATCAGCGACTAAGGGTGATTGAGGTAGCGGCTGTAGGGCTACGAAGTTGGTTGTAGGGGTGGCAGAGGAGAAGAAGGAAGGGAAAATAAGAAGGAAAAGGAGGGGCTGCAATGCTAGTCTTCAGCTAAGGGAGGCAAGATGGTGGTAGGAGAGGTACCGAGGAGTGGATTGGTGGCCTTGGTAGCGACGGAAGAGGTGAAACGATGGTGAACGGTGGTGGTGTAGGGTAGAGGCTGAGAAGGAGGAAAGAAAAGGAAGAAGAAGAAAGGTGGATGTAGGGCCCTTATAGGGGTGGCTTGTGGTGCAAGTGGTTGTTTGGGCGGTGGCAATAGCGGTTGGCGGTAGTGAAGAGAAAATAGGGGAGGAGGAGAGGAGGAGAAGAAGAGAGAAAAGGGGGAGGTCTGCTGGGGAAGTGTGGTTCGAGTAGGGCAGAAATGAGGCATAAGAGAAGAAGAAAAGAAGAGGGGAAGGAGGGGAGGTAGGTGTGGTCGGATGGATGGTTAGTTACAGGTAGTAGGAGGTGTCGAATTACAGGGAGAGGGAAGGGAAAGAAAGAAAAAAGAAGGCATGCGAGGCTAGGGGTGTCGGATTGGGTTTGGTCTGAAAAGGGGAAGAAAAGGATGGGAGAGAGAGGGAGGGTGAGATTAGGGTTGAAAAGGGAGGTAGGTGGTGGCAGTTGTAGGCTACAAGAGGCAGACATTGTGTGGTCGATGGTCGGGGAAGGAGGGAAGAAGAAGAAGAAGAAGAAAGGGGAGAAGGTAAGTCGGCCGAGCGAGGAAGAAAGAAAGGAGAAGTAGGCCGACCCATGCGTAAGGGAGAGAAAAAAAAAAGGAACTGGGCTGACCCAACATAAGGAGGCAGAAAAGAAAAGAAAAAGGAGGGGAAGATGGGCTGGGATGGACGTCGTAAGGAAAAGGAAGGAGGAAGGGAAGGAGGAAGTGGGTTGGGCAGCAGCCCAGGGTAGGGAGAAAGGAACTGTAGGCTTGGCGGCCCGAACGAGAAAAAGAAGAAAAAGGAGAAAGAAAAAGGAAACGAAAAAAAAGGAAAAAGGAAAAATGAGAAGGAATAAAATAAAATAATTTTTAGAATAATAGAATTTAATATTTTTGATAAAGAAATTAATTTAATAATTTAATTTGTTATAATTTAATATATTGGTTTAAAAAGGGTAATTTTAATAAAATATTAGTTTGGAAATTATTTAAATAAAATGAGTATGATAAAATAACAAGATATTTATTTTAATTTATTAAATATTCATATCCATTTTTATATGGTCAAAAATCCACAAAATAATTAACTTAAATAAATTTAAAAGTTAATTTATCCTAAATAAAGGTTATTTATTAAATTATAGGTTTTAAAATTTTGGGGTATTACAACAATGGTGTCTATGAGCTATTTGATTATGTTGAAATTTTGTGCTCGATTAAATTATATGTGTTCATGGGTTGAATTTGATGTTGCAATCTATAAATTTTGTGAAGGTTATCGTGTTATAATGTTATGCAAAGAATCTTTAGGTAACGTTGGTATATGTATCTTGATAGCGGTGAAAGTTATGTATAATATTAGTGAAAGATGATGTGAACTCTGTTGTACTTTTTAGTGTATTGAACATTTGTGAAGTAAGGTGTAAGATGTGTGATACTTTAGTGAAATATATATGATTATGTGGTGAAAGATATGCATAAACATTAGGAAATTTAATTTAGAGAATGTTGAATATCTTTTAGTGAAACAATGGTGAATGAAATGCGTATATGTGGTGAAAGATATGCATAGAAATGGTAAAATATTGTAGTACCCCATTTCCCAAGAACCTTAATTTGCTTAAAATCATAGTGATTTCAAAATAAATGTATCTTTTTTGCATATTTTATTAAATTCTTTAAGATTTTGAAAACCTTAGACACATTTAATTCTAAAATGTTTGGTTCTCACTTTATTAGGCCTTCTTATGATTTTTACTTCAGTAAGACTTCTGATCTACTTCAGACTATACAATTTCTCTTGAATTATTCTTATTCATCCATATGTGATTTTTTGACTTTTTTTATTCTCCTAGTTGTAACTAAAACATTAAATGGAGATATGACAAAAATGTATTATTCATACTTCATTTCACTTTTTTTTTTATGTTTTAAGCCCCGATTTAGCCTTTTTATTTATCTAAAAGTTATGAAATTTTAAGAGTCAATATATTTTCATGTTATTGGAGATAAAAATGATTTTAAAATATTCTAACTTTATTATTATTATTATTATTATTATGCATTTTTAGGCACAATTGTTTATTGAAACTTGCCTTTCTCTAATTTGATATTTTCTAACCCTTATCCAACCTAATCTAAACCATCCATTTATATCAAGATCTATGATTAACCATTTATTTAATCTATCATAACCCCTTGGTGCAACTTGTATTTGGCATACATGAAATTGAGAAGTATTCCCCAAAAATTCCTAATCATTAATAAACCAATCACCTTCTAACACTTGTAACTTATATCAAATGCCCCCTTTTCTCTTCTACCTTAATATCATGCCACCTTGATTTTCCCCTTTTCACCCTTATGCTCGTGAGTTCCCTTGTACATGCCACCTCTTGAGTGATTTTATCCTTGTAATATTCCTTCAATCATCACAAAGCCATCACAACCAATCATCCTCCAATACATGGCATACAACTCCCTTCTCCTTCTTTGTGCACCAAAATAGACCCCATTCATGGCCTCATCTAAATGTACAAGCTATTAAATACCCTTAATGATTTGCACACAGGTGTCCTCTAAACAATCACGACACAAGTGCACACATCTTACTCAATTTCGTTAGCGTATATGTGTGTGTTGTGTGCATGAGTTTTCCATAAAAATTAACCTAAATTTCCTTTATTCTCCTTGTTCAAGATTCCTTCATATTCTCCTCCATTTATTTAATTATTTTATTGCATTGATACACTACCCTCAAGCTTTAACAACTTCAAGCAAACTTAAGTTTAGCTCCTTAGTGTCTTTATTAGACAAAGAGGAGTTAAATTCTAGTTTTGGGCGGAGTTTTTCTATCACATGCTCATATTTTTCAAGAAGTTATAGTGGTTCTATAATTCTCTTCAAGGATATGATTATGTTCTCTCTTTTTTTTTTTGGTTTTAATCCGATTTGATTTAAGTTTATTTTGGTTTGATTCTTACTTAAGCGATATATTTATTTAATGACTTCTTCATGGATTTTTGGTATGGTAATGTTGGTGTGACCATCCCTCCTTTTTGTGGTATTTTCTTAACTTCTAAAAATAGGTAAAGTCTAATTTGATTGTGCTAAAACATGAATTTAATCAAAAAGGGGTTCTTTTGAGTGATTTTAATTAGTACACTTTATTCTAAGTTTAGCGTCATATATAAACACTTATGTTGAAGTTTAGTGTAATCTATAAATACATGTGTGATTTTTTATATAAGTTTGGCATTATTTGTAAACACCCATTTGGAGTTATTTGGTGTAAATAATAAACACCCATTTTAATTTTTTGGTGTAAATAATAAATTCCTATTTATATTATTTAGTGTAAACAATTAATGCTAGTTTGGATTTTTTGGTGTAACTTATTTGGAAGGGTCATATATAACCCTAGCTAGCAAGGAATTAAACCTAGTAAGGTGGGTGTGGTTAACCTTTGTGAAAGTATCTTGGCTCTGATGATTTATGTTGATATCATATTAAACCAAGTAAGGTTTGTGTGGTATTCCTACGAAATCGTCTTGGCTCTAGTGCACAATAATATGTTTGGTGTAATCGCCTAAACATCGGCTTGAAAGGCGTGGATGTCTTAAATGATTTTGATGTTACCACTATAAAACACCCAATGGGATGCTTCCATGAATTTTGTTTATGGGGGAGAAAGTAAGTGGCCATGTAATGAGTTGACAGTAATATGTTTTCAATACATTATCTTTTGTATATGTGTAACAAATTTCATGTTTACCCTTTTTTGAGATTGCATGTCCTATTTACTCTAGGTTGCTCTATAGTGTCAGCATGCGAAAATGGAATATGTATGATGATGTAGTTGTGTGAATCATATAACACCCCCAAAATTCACTACTGAAAAATTTCGTTAATTAAAAGGAAACTAGCGGAAGCAAATTAATAAACCGTGAATTTTGGGAGTATTACCGCCACACTTAGTACCAGACCGGTTCACTCATACCGTTACAGTACTAAGTGCTAAGGCTAAAGGAAAATGAAATACAATTTGCAAGAATTTCAACAAACTTAAATCAGAGTAGCGTACCAAACGTTTACAAGAATGAAATCCACCCATGGTGGTTACAGTATCAACATATACATTTAAAACCAGAAATTTCAAAGAGAGAGAGAAAAACCCTAGTAGTTCCGGATGAGACCTTACTCTCTTCCTCGTTGCCCACTTGAGTAGCACCTGAAAAGACCTGCAAGGGACACTGCCCATTGAATAGGCAGGGGCCCCACGAATGGAACCCTTCAGTACTATGGTACTGAGTAACCCTTTAAAGTCCCACTTAAAAGCAGGTCCGCAATGCAACACATGAAACAAGCTACATACATATATAAAATTCACATAATTAACATTCACATAGCATATCAATATATCGTTACGAACAATCGGTACTTACGGTCTTAAGCCATATCATAATGCAACTTCAAACATTCAGGCCTTAATCCAATGTTCCACTATAAGTGATTTGTACTTTCCCATAATTTTATTCACATACAAAACTGGTTTTATTGAGCTCGGGACCCCCACTATTATTGCCGGTGGACCGGAATACATATAACTCATCCTCCAGGGCACAACGCTCCTGGCCACTATTATAACCGGTGGACCGGGATATATAAAGAATCATCATCCAGGGCACAACGCTCCTGGCCACTATTATAATCGGTGGATCGGTACTCAAAATCATAATCATCTGGGCCCGGCTCATTAATATTCCACTTTCAATAATAGTATCTTTCCTTTCTTTAATCAGCACATCAATCATATTTATTTGCCTCGAACGGGAGATCAATAACCCGGGACACAAAGGTACACCGGTCGTACCGGTGCATATCAGCTACTCAGTACCCTTCAACCACGAACCCAAGGACACAAAGGTACCTTGGTCGTACTGGTGCATAAAGCTAACTCAGTACCCTACCGACAAGGACACCTAATCCATAAGTATGCATACCCCCTAACTAGGTCCGTAGAGCTAGAAAGAGTAAGATATAGGGCCTGGCTGGGGCACAAAGGCACACCAGCAAATACCAGAATAATCGTGGACTAAACCACGTCCTTAGGGTAGCGACCCTTAAGGAGTCACCATTCCCGATCTCGAGGTCTTCCACTTTAAGTAATAGTGTCTTAATTAAGGTGATCACGAAAAGCACAGTAATCCGATACTTATTCACTTTCAATCGTTCTGATATCATTAATAGTTTCTTATTCAGAGGATTATCCAGGATATCACAGAGAAACCATTAAGGCCATACTAATACTCCTACTTGGCTAATCAGCATTACTTAATCATATTAATGTTCCACAATCTCAAAGGCATGTTAGGTACAAATTACTCATTTTCCCTTTACTTATATAATTGTTAAGTATCCATTCCTTCCTCGCCAAATTGCCATATTACCCTTTGGGTTACATAATTACCAATTTACCCCTTATACGGTTTAGGTTACCCAATTACCCCTACACTCTTTAAATCACCATCCACCCCTCACAATTGCTATACTTATCATATTTCCCATTTGGTTGGTTATATTACCAATTTGCCCTTCTCCTTTGTTATAATTACTAAATTGTCCTTGAGTTGGATAATTTACTAAATTGCCCTTCGCCTTTATCATAATTACCATTTTACCCCTCTCTATTATTTTAATTGCCATTTTACCCTTTTTAACTATCATGAATCCCAAATCACCCTTCTTCATAATTACCAATATTAGTTTACCCTTCTTCATAATCATAATTATTAATTTACCCTTCTCCATATTTATAATTACCAATTTTACCCTTCTCCATTATTAAAATTACCATAATGCCCTTTTATTGATTAATTTACCAAATTACCCTTCTCTGTTATCATAATTGTCCAATTACCCCTTTTTAATCATACTTTAATTAATAATTTATCCTTTGTCGTTATCATTATTACCAAGTTACCCCCTTACTACCAGATTTACCATAACATCCTTTTATTTACAAAATTACTCTCCTACCCCTTACTTTCAAATTACCATAATATCCTTTTATTCATACAAATTACCACCATACCCCTTTTACTTGCAAAATTACCATAACACCCCTTTTTCTTTTCAAATTACTATCTTACCCCTTTACATCCACAATTATCATTTTTATCTTTCCTTACCAAATTACCATTTTTCCCTTCTTTTCCAAAATTACCATATTAACCTTTTACTCACAAAATTACCATAATATCCCTCACTTACAAAATTATTGTGTCGCCATTCACTTATAAAATTTACCATATTACCACTTACTTATGAATTTACGATTTTTTCCCCTCTACCTCCAAAATTACAGCTTTACCCTTTTCTCCAAAAAAAAATTACCATAATACCCTTCTTTCTCACAACTTACAATTTTATCCTTTTACTTATGAATTATCATTTAACCCCTTTCCTTTTAAATTACCAAATTTCCCTTTTACTTATAAAATTACTGAAATACCCTTTTCACTTATAAAATTTCCACTCAACCCCTTTATTCACCATTTTTATGAATTTACCATCACTACATAAAATAATGATATTATTCTTATCATCTAAGTCCACCAACTTGTCATTAATCAACATAATACTCATTAGCAACTACATGCATTAGATCACATACTTCATAACCATAATTACTAGAATACCCTTAGACAATAATATCATTCAAGCCTTAGCAACATAATACGTCATAAACAAGCATTTAACATTTCCATCAATAATCAACCTTTTCCTTAATTATCATACCTACACATGGCACAAAGCTATCATGCATTTCCCTTTTTCTTTCAATAAATGTAAACAACCATTTATATATCATGCTTGTCTCACAAAACATACATAAAATCATAATCAAATTCCTAATGTACTAGCATACGTTTCCATGCATTTAAGGGAGGTTTAACGATTACCTTAATCCCGCAAAATATCAAATCTTACCAAGCACAATTAGCAACTCAACACCTAAAAATAATATCCATCATAATTATGTTAGAAATAAGAATCCAAGCATAAGACTTTATAAATTTTAATTAATAAAATACTTAACATAAAATACCATTATACCTTAAAAATTAGCCAAGTAATTTTCAAACTAAAGTGGAGCTCACGCTGCATGAGCAGCGTGAGTTTCATGCAAACATGAGGGGTGGAAGGGTTCGAAGAGGGGTGAAGGAAGCAAAATCTATTATTTTCGGGTTAGGGTATTTAGGCTAGAAAAGAAGGTGGTTGGGGGAGGTTTCAAGGCAAGGGAAGGATGCAGAGGTGGAGAGGGGGTGTAAGAGGTGGTCGGGGACGTGTTGATGGTGGCTAATGGTGGCGGAGGTGGCGGCAGCAAGGCTGCAAAGGTGGCGGTCGAATGGGGTGTCGAGGTTCAGGCTGGCGAGGAAGGAAAAGAAGAGGGAAAAGGGAAGGGGTGAAGGGGCTGGTTTCGGGAAAGTAAAGTATGGGGGTGGTAGAGGAGGTTGCAGGGAGGAGATTGGTGGTCTGGGCGGTGGCAGAGACAGCCGGACGGCGGAGAACGGCGGCGTTACAGGCGGCTGTCGAGAAGGTGAAAACAGGGAGGAAAAAAAAGGAAGAAGGGAGGAAGAGGGCTGCGGGATGGGTTGGATGGTGTTGGGGCAATGCAGGGCGGTAGTAGAAGGGTGAAGGAGGCGGTGCAGGGGCTGGGTAAGGCGGTCGTAGCGGCGGAGGGTGGCGGCGTGTAGAACGAAGGGTAAAAATGGAGGGGAAAGAAGATTGGAGGAAGGGAAATCGGGGGAGAAGGATGGATCGAAGGGAATGGGCAGAAAATGGTTGAAGGGGAGGAGAAAAAGAAGAGGGAGGGTAAGGGGGTCGATGGCAGGGCATAGGGTGGCAGGGAGGCGGTAGGGTGGCAGGGAGAGGGTGGCGACGGGGAGGAGAGATAGCAACCATGGATAGGGTGCAGGGTAGCTTGGTTCAAAATAGGGGAGAAGAGGACGGGTTGGGGAGAGGGAGTAGCAGGGGGCAGGTGCGGTGGCAGGCGGCGGCAGTTGCAGGTGGTCGGGCGGCGGCTGCAGGTGGTCGGGCTGCTGTCGATGCCTTGGGAGAAGAAGAAAGGAGAAAGGGAGGCTGTGGCGGCCAGTCGGGGGAGAGGAAAGAAGGCAAGCCGACCGATCCAGGGGAAAAAGAAAGGAAGTCGGCCGGGTCAAGTGTGCGCGAGAGAGGGGAGAAAAGAATAGAGGGGGAGGTGGGCCGAGGCCCACTGTGCGGGGGAAAGGGCTGGCCTGGGCAGCCCGAGGGAAGAAAAAAAAGGAAAAAGAAAAGAAGAGAGAGGAAAAAGGCAAAAAGGGAATGGAAAATAGGGGAAAAATAAAATAAATTAATTTATAAAATCATAAAATGTAATATTCTTGATAAATTATTTAATTTAATAATTTAATTCATTATAATCTAATATATTAATTTAAGAAGGATAAGGTTAGTAAAATGTTAGTTTGAAAAATCATTTAAATAAAATAATATGGTAAATAGAAAAATATTTATTTTAAATTTATTAAATACTCTTACCCGAATTTACGTACTCTAAAATCCATAATTATTTAAAATAAATAATTTTAAAAGCAACTATTATTTCAAATAAAATTTATTTATTAACATATAGGTTTTCGAAATTTTTGGGGGATTACAATCATGTTTTATGTGCTTATAGGAGCTTGATTTTACTAATTACCTCACTATACCAACATCCTTTGTGGCATTGTGTTGTTCCTGACTCATATGGGGGATAGTTAGTGTTATTTTGCAAGTTATCCATTCTTTGTGAAGTATTCTCTAGGGAGAAACATTAGTTCTTATGTAGGATGCACTTGTTATCTATTACTATTATCGTATATATGTTTTCATGATTTTAGTTATGAAAGTTAAAATTTAACACTACTCTATTTATGTTTTGATCTCTTTTGGTAAAAGAGTTCTCTCATATTTTGATTCATTATTTAGTGAGCCATATACTCATCTTGGATTAGGTGGCAGCTACACTTGATTCTTGAGGTATGAGAGAACTTTTATCCTCACACCCAATGTGGGTTAGACATCGGTTGTATGTTCCACATGTTGGATGTGGCAATAATACCCTGCATTTCCTATTTTTCTTTACCAAATCCTTTTTCCAAACTAAATAATTTTCTAGTAGTGAAAATGGAGGTGTTACAAATATATAGCGAGTCATGGTGAAAGATCAATTTTACTTGAAGAATGGTTGAATTTCCAATATTATAATTATCAAAGGTTGGATTAACAATGCTGAAATTATTTTCTAGTATTATGGAGAAAGATAGTATATATGCTTCATATCTATGGTGAAATATATGTTAATTTATAATGAAAGACTTAATAAAACTGTATTTAATGCTTTTAAGTGAGATTATGACTTGTATTTGTGTGTGTATCCTAGAATTTATTATTGCATACATGTGTTTGGAGAGATTTGGAGACAAAAGCAGATCAAGGGAGAAAACATAGGGGGCCCGTGTTAGTGAAGATGACCCATGTTTTCTTACTCTACTTGGTCCTGCATTATTTTGGGGAAAGTTGAGAATTTTGAAAAAAATAAGGTGGCCCCATTTTTATTCACACATACTATATTTTTTACTATTTTCTACCATTTTCTTGTGTTGGTTGTATACTTCTATAAATATAATGTGTATAAAATCCTAGTGATGTGCAACACGCTGTCGAACTTGTTCAAACCCTCTCATATTATATTTTCTAGTATTTCTGAGAGAATTGTGTGCTGAGTGATATTGTAAGAATTATTTGATTCTCTTTGTAATGGCTATTACTGCATGAAATAAATATCATTGTTGTTTCTCTTATTATTATTATTATTATTATTATTATTATTATTATTATTATTATTATTATTATTATTATTATTATTATTATTATTATTATTATTTTATCTTTATTCTCTCAATTAGATCTTGGAGTTTTTTGATTGCTTATTAGATTAGGTCTTGAGCATTCACATCTCTGTGAAATTTTCCCCTACATATGTGTTTTATAATGAAAGACTTAGTAGAACTATATTTAATGCTTTTAAGTATACTTTAATATCTTTTATTTTACTTATTTGTTCATGTATGTTTCATATAGCTAAACTTATTTTTGAGGTGAATGAAGGAGAAAAGTGTAAGATATTTGAAAAAGAGGTTGATAATGAAGATGTTACATATGATTTGTACAATCAATATGCATATATAGTAGGATTTAGTATATGAAAATATCATCAAGCTTTTGAGTTGATGGGAAACATCTCTATATGAAACAATTTTGTTAGTGTAAAGTCGATATGAAATGTGATAAAGGGACACAAAATAAGTCTTATACAGCCGATTTTAAAATATATTGTAAGGCAAGTTGAAATTTGATTTTTATAGTGAAGGGGTGTGGAGGTTAGTTAAACATGATATGCTTAATAATCAAAACTTTTTTCCTGCTCATTCGAGACATCTACTTAAGTCTCATACAACGTTATTTGAAATATTATTAGATTTTATTAAAATTTAACCAATAATGGGTTTGGAGTTTCTACCACTATTACAACCATAAGGAATGAGGGTGTAGGTTCTCCTATTGTTGGTTTCATAATGAGAGATGCATATAATAAATTGAAAAAAGAAAAGGTAAAGAAAATTGAAGGTACTAATTTTAGTGGTCTTATTGATATTTTGAAGAAAATATTTACATATGAATAGAAAATTTATTATGATTTTCAATTATATTAGAAAGGGAGGTTGTGTAACTTACGTTTTCCATTTTGGCATGATAAAGGATGGTTATGAGAAATTTGATGATCTAGTCATTGATGACACTATGTATAAGACAAACAAATATGACTTGATATATGGCCATTTATTAAGATCAAGCATCAAAACTATAGTGTTATGTTTGGTATCAGATTTATATTGAATGAAACTACATAATTGTTCATATGGTTATTTAACACTTTCTTGAAGTGTATGGGAGGATCCAACCAAATATAATAATGATGGACTAATTGATGAAAATGGTAAGAATGATTAGTATTGTCTTATCACAAGCAAAATAAAGAATTTATGTCTGGCACATTAGGGAGAACTCAAAGAAGCACATTAAGTAGTTGAGAAAGGTGAAGGGATTTAAGGATCACTTCAACTATATGTTTCAACATGTGGAAATAGATGCAAAGTCCAGTTTTTGTTGGAATGAGCACATTTTTTATATATTTTTTTATTAGTATAATTATGAAATATAATTTTTTTTATTAAAATATAAAATATGTGTTTGTTGGTTATGTATTTCTAGTGAAAAGATAGGCTCTAATGACATAAAATATATATTATTCAAGGTTGAATGATATTATGTTTTTTTGGTGAATGATTAGTTATATGAAAGATACATACATATTTTTTTTTATGTTCTTTGTTAACACAGTATTAATTTTTTATGGTAAAATATATAGATTTGGTTTGTTGAAAGATACTATGATTTTTACACAAGGTTATATTTTTTTCCTCATAGTTAGAGGTGACAATCAGGTAGGGTGAGTCATGTTGTAGTGGGTCGAGTTGTTCTTGGGTCAGGTTGTTTGCAGGTCATTTTCTTTTGTGGGTTAGGTTGGGTCATTTCATTATTTGGGTCAAGTTTGGGTCTTATAGATCGAGTTGTATCGGGTTAATTTTTTAGGTTCGTTTGGGTTAGGGTCAAGCTAGTTTGGGTTTGGGTCATTTTGAGTTTAGGTGGTTTTAGGTTAACTTAATGGGTTGGGTCAGGTTTAGGTTAACTTATCAAATTAGGTCTTTTCGGATTTTGATGGATAGGGTTGGGTCTGAAACAATCTAATTATGAATTGGATCACTTTATATTTGGGTCAAACTAGACATTAACCACCAAAATTAATCCACCTCATTAACCTTGTAAATGATCATTAAGTTTGACTTCACATAAGCTTGTATATAAAAATGTGATATTAACTACTAATTTTTCATTATTTAATATTATTTTTTTTATGGAAAAATTTGTAAAACAAGAATTTCATTAATGTATAAATAAGCCCACAGTAAATTAAAAAAAATAAGTAAATTTTATAAAAAATATTTTTCTAAAAAAATTTAAATAAGTAATAAAACATGTATACTTTTATTATTATTATTATTATTATTATTATTATTATTATTATTATTATTATTATTATTATTATTATTATTATTATAAGTGATTAATATCAAATTTTGTATCGGGTTGGGTTTCGCTTTAGCTAGGGTCACAGGTTCATATTCGAGTTGGGTCGGGTCAATTACATTCAGGTTAGTGTTGGGTCAAGTTAATTTTGATTTCTCAGGTTATGACGGATCTAGTTTTGCACAAATTGAGTAAATTTTTGTCACCTATACCTATGGTGAAAGATATTGTAACACCCTAAAATTTAGGACTAAATATTTTTTGTTTAAGCGAAAGTGTAAAACAATCATAAAAGCATGTTACCACCGTAATTAATATAAGTTTGGCATATATACGATTCTCACATGAATTACAGGGTAAAAAAATTCAAAACATAAAACACAATAACATTCAATGAGAGAAATTTCATAAACATATATAAGAGTTTTTGAGGCTAACTCCGAATATAATATTCAAATACAAAAAGGAATACCCTGAACGAAGGGTCCCAAAAAATATCCGGGTCAAAATAAGGAATTGGATAACATAAATATTTGATCCCAAACCCATAAATAAGATATGATCACTCATCCCCAATCAAGGCATCATAAAAACCATAATCACCTAGTGTGTCCTCAATGATCTGCACAAACTCAAATGGGTCCTTTGCATGTGAGAATGAGCATCACTATGAAAATAATGATCAACATACTACGTACTGAGTAAGGTACTAATACAACCATAACCAAGTTACATGTAGCATAAATTATATGGAAGTATAATTGAGCATGTTAACATAATGTAAGATAATACTACTTCGATAAGTCCATCATTAGTTACAATCACAATCCATTTTTATATCTATACTGAGTTCATGGACCTCATTATTCTTAAATCGATAGAATTGTCTGAAGCACCTCTTAGGAAAAAACATACCTATGTTACTATTATCGTCTGGTGGAATGAACCTAACACCTCTTAGGGTTATATGCTCTTGATCACTATTTTTCAACTAGTGGAATGGTGTGAATCACCTGTTAGGGAAAAACACTACTGAGCCACTATTATCATCTAGTGGAACAAATATAATACCTCGGTCTTAACTCACACACAATATTTCACTTTAAGTGATTAATATCTTATTCATATTGCTTATTTTAAGATTATATTATAGTTTACATTGAGCATAGGAATTCCACTATTTTTAAACTAGTGGAATGTTTTGAATCACCTCTCAGGAAAAAAAAAACATCGGAGCTACTATTATCATCCAGTGGAATGGACATACAACACCTCGGTCTTGGTTCACATAATCTTTATATTTCTCAAGGTTCACATACATACGCATATGAAGATAATAAAGGTAGATAATATACCTCTACATAATCATTTGAAACACATAAAGTATAACCATATGAATATCGATATACTTCCCCTATGAAAAGGCACAGGTTGATTTTTTTGTGACACAAATTAGGTAGAAAGGGACGGGTTGGTGGTGAGACTAGGCAAAGGGTAGGTGGATGGTGTATTGAAGGGCTAGTAGTGAATGACCAAGAAGGGAAAAGGAAAGGGAAAGGGGACCATGCGTGGAGAGATTTGCATGGCCATAAAGGAAAGGAGGAGAAGGTAATCTGATCGAGATGGGGAGAAAAGATAAGGAAAACAGGAAAAAGAAAAGAAAGGAATTTTGGGTTAGGTTGGTTAGGTTTAAATTTTAAATTATGGGAATTAGACCAAAATTAATTTATCAAATATATAAGGTTAGGTTTAGGTTAAAATATGAATGACCTGGAATTAGATTTAGGGTTAAGGAGTTTGGATAAAATAAAATTATTGATTATCCACTATTATAATTTGGTTAAAAATATAAATTATTCAGGATTAGGATTAGATGAGCATTTAGGGTATTACATATGTATATTATTACTTGGTGAAATATTAGTTATTGTATCATGGAATATGTTTTAAATGTTTATTGTAAGATGTTGCAAATATACAATTGTGTGGATGCTCCTTGGTCAAAAAATCTTTATGGTATTACACATAAGTTGCGTCCAAGTTTCTCCAAAGATTTCTTTTCAGGTGATGTATTATCATCACAACAAATTAAGACAACCAATAAATATGTGTCTTATTAATTAAATAAAACTAAATCACTTTGTAACTTTTATTGATTATTTGCTGATGTTTCTAGTGGTTGGATAAGGGATGAAAATGATGAATATTTTTTTGTTAACACTGCTACAAAATAACATAGATGACAAAATATATATGATCGTTTTGATAAGGACAATTATCTATAAGTTCTTCAATAAAAAAATAAGCGGGATGAAAAAAAGCTTGAAAAAGTAGATGGTGATTAGGAATATTGATCATTTTCTATAGTGCAAAAGAAATATAGAAGGGTATAGACATCGTTTGTAGAAAACGTTGTCTATACCTTAGTGGGATTCCCCCCTCCCCCAATTTTTAAGGGTATATATGATAGTTCTAGGGCTATACCTTAGCATAATTTATTATTATTATTATTATTATTATTATTATTATTATTATTATTATGTATACCTTATATATATATATATATTCTTCACTATTAACCTACCTTTGTTAATCCTCAAATTCAACAAATCCTTCCACCATTGTTGTTTCCTCCACCTCTTCCTTATTCTCTACAGGTCACCTTCATTGTTACTGCCATCCATCCTTCTTGTGTTACTCTTTTATTTGTCATTTCCTTATCAGTTATGTATTTTTAATTGTATTTATTCATAAATGCTTCCTTTACATCATCAATGTTTCTCCTCACATTTGCACAGACACATAAAACATGCATGTACTTCCTCAACTATGTTATGGCATGTGTTTGATATATTATTAGTTTTTTTTGGTATCAATGTTGTATTCTTTTAGCTTAATTTATGTGCAGTGTTGTGTGTTGCTATCTATATACTAACCTTTGTAAGTTTTATATACATTTAAATAGAATATTATTGTTGCAATTTTTTGATAATCTTTCATCGAGAAACCAACCTCTATAAGTTCTATATACATTTAATTAGACTATTATTATTGTAATTTGTTGACAATCTTTTGTTGAACATAACTTTTAACTTATTTGTTCGTTTTGGATTTTTTTTTTCATTTCAAGTTTTTTTTTGAGATTTATATACTAGCACTTATGGAGCCAAAAAAACACTATTTTGGCCTTCAAAATGAGATTTTTATGTTTCAAGTTCTAAAAAACTATTTTGTGATAAATTGATAGTATGACATATGTGTATGTGTAATTTCATAAAATTAGCATATCCTTTTATAATAAAAAAAGATCATATGATTAGATGTATTGATAATAGCCTTGCATTATAGATGGGTTGAATGTCATGGTAGTGGAATGTATTTATAGGAATTTTTTTTAGTCATAGTTGGATAGAATAACATAGTAGTGAAACTTATTTATAGGAGTCTTAAAATGACATAATCACATAGATGAATGATGTACGTCATAGCTGTTAAAATAGTATATTGTTTGTAAATGACATATATTTGTTATCAATTTTTTGTTAAAATGTATGCGTATTTATTTCTATGTTGATTTCATGTAGGTATAACATAGGATGATCATGATGAAGATTAAGGAAGAAAGGTAAAGAAAAGAGATGAAGAGTTTAGATGAAAGAAGAGCTTTGTTGTTATATTGGCATTTTCATTTCTCATGTGTGTATGCTTATGGTATAACTCTTACTAAGGCCATGAGAAAATGAAGATGTTAAGATAGATAATAAAGACCTAAAGTAGTTGATGTAACTTACTAGGAGGCATGATGATGTGAGTTAATTTATTTAGTTATTTTTCTTTCTTATATCCGATCAATGCCTTATTAAAATGTATTTCTGTTTGTATTTCTATTTTTTTTAGAATTCTTTTATTTGATATATCAAAGAAAATTGATTGATTTTATGATTCACCATCTAATAGAAATATAATTTTAATGTAAATTGATTGATGTTATGAGTGATTGGTTGATATAGTGCAAATTTAATATTCTAAGTTTGGATACACACTATTAATGCTTGTGCATTAAATGAATATACACATTTTTTTTTGTACAGGGAATTGTGTATGATATAGGTAGCATGAGCGTTTTTTATTTAAAAAAATCCTATAGGAAATTTTTTTGAATTAGAACAGCTATCTATATTTAAAAAAAAATGAAGGAAGGATTATATTACATTTTTTGGATAAAACCAACATCTATAGTTGACATTAGATGGTTGTTTTTAACCCACAATTATTATCTAATTCTTTTCGTAATTTTTAAGCACATTTTTTATTTCCTATTTCTTAATAGGTAGTTGTGTTTTAAAACTCTATCTATACTATAGATGGTTGTAGCTTACACAACGGTTATTTACCTCCATCTTTTCCTTTTTCTTACCACTATCTAAGAATATTTTTGTATTGGTGTAAAGGTGATCATGCAAAGGAAGTGTATACAATTCATATTTATTTATTTTATTTATGGAACAATATAAGAGAATCCTTGCATACCACTAACTTTTATTTGAATTCATTAGTGGAGATATTGTGTACAATGTCAGGCAACTCAAGAGTGATGTGTGGACCAGTGGCATGATTCGGCATTCTTTGATTTCTATCAAAACAATAACTCCATTTCTTGTGCATGCGAGATGTTTTTTTGAAGCTAGTATCTTGCATCGTCATTGTTTGAGAACTTATAACATTAATTGTGTTAAGAGAATACCATAGAGGTATATTTTGTAGAGGTGGAATAAGGAATTAATGAAAAGTTTTGGTCGGAGAATATGGATTTGTCCTCTAATAGTGAGGTTGTTTCTATGTTCGTTTGGATGACAAATATGCCAAGGAAGTTCAATAATTCAGTTTCATCTTGTGGTTTAAACACTACTTTACTAGAAAGTTTGTAAAGATGTTTATGAATGTGCGAAAGATGCAGTTCATAAACATATTAGGGTTTTTGAGATTCAAGGAACATAAGATGATGAATGTGAGGAAATATCCAATGATGTTATGAACAATGAGTAGATTTTGAATCCATTTAGATCAAGGAAAAAGGGAGCAAGAAATAAGAGGAAAACATTATAATTATGTTGCAATGCAAACACAATAAGTAGTTCAAACTTCTTTATGGGTATGTTTTACAAAAAAATATATTTTATTATCATTATGATAAATAATAGAAAAAGTATTTTGAGTAAAATATTGGTGAAAGATATAATAAACATTAGTGAAATTTTAGGGGAACATGGTGAAAGCTATGGTAAAATGTTATTAAATATGTACTAGAAAACTATAGAAAAATAATGGTGAAAGTTGTCCTTAACATTGGTGAAATCATAGTAGGACCATGGCGAAATATTTTTGAAGTATTGATGAAATATCACATTTAATAAAAGAATAGTTAATTTTTAAGTTTTAAAGCTAAATTTTTGAATAATTTTTTTGTAAGAGACAATAAATCAGGTAGCAAGGGATGAGTAATTTTTGCATCCTCTCAATAGAGGTCATTCATTACATATTGTTAGTTTGGCATCAAAATATCCAATGGTTTTGATAGCAACTAATACTCAGTCAAATCTATTATATGCACCAAATTTCCTACAGGTAAAGACAAATAATTATTTAAATAGTAATGTAGGAATGGTTAAATGCATATTTTTAGTTATGTTCTTGTTGTTAATTTTGTTACAGGTAGTAGGGAATGGATATTTTTGTCCTTTTGATGGGAATCAACCATATATAGGAATATTTTGAAAGGTTTGGAGCAAGATTGAGGTATTATTCTATGGTGAAGAATTATCATATAACTGAGTGAAGAAACGGTTACACAAAAGTGTAATACAGTAGTGAAAGATGATAATATAACAGTAATGAAAGATGATAATATAAATAGTGAATGTCTTTTTATCTCCCAAAAGTGTAATACATTGTTTCATATATATACATTAAAGTCTCAATTTGAAATGAAGAAGATGATGATGATGACGACGACAACAACAACAACAACAACAACAATAAATCATTCATTTTTACCTAGCTTCTTATGTTTACTTGCAATGAGGTTTGTATAATACTTTATCCATAATACCACATTTTTTACAGGTTAAGATAGGAATTTATTTAAATATTTATTGAAGAATGGTTAAATAAGTATTTTTTATTATGTTTTTTTTGCTTTGTTACTTTTATGCTTTTTATGGATATCAAACTTGTACATGAAAATTGTTAAAGGTCCTTAGTAAGCCTTGTAGATCATTCCCTGGCGAAGAATTAGCATATAGTGCGATGAATATATAGTAATACAAATAGTGAAAGTCTACATTGTACATTTTAAATAATAATAATAAGTATAATATATTATTTCAAATTCATTCATTAAAGTCTCAAATTTTCACTTTGAAATAAAAATAATAAAAAATCTTTAATTCTTCCATTGACTTTTGTATTTGCTTGCAATGAGGTTATATAATTCTTTGTCCCTAGCACCACATTTTTTACAATTAAAAATAGAAAATTATTTAAATATTTATGAAATAATGGTTAAACTTATGTTTCTATTTCTCTCTTCTTCTTTTATGTTGTTTTTGTGTTTTTGATAGAGATCAAATGTCTATCGGAAGATGTTAGAAGGTTCAAAGCAAGCATGTTAGATCATTCCTTAATGAAGAATTAACACACACTCTAATGAAGAAAAAATTATTCGATGGAGAAGATTCAGTAGAACAATAGTAAAAAGATGATAATATAAATAGTGAAACATCAATTGTTCAATTAAAAAAAAGTGGAATACATTATTTCAAATTTTTGCATTAAAGTGCCATTTTACCACTCTAAAATGAAAATAATAATAAAATTAGTCATTCTTAGATAAGTTGTTTTCTTTTCTTGCAATGAGGGTTGTACAATACTTTATCTTCATTTGATTGATTGAACAAAAAAAAAGAATAAATAAAGTAAAAAAATATACAAAAATAAAAGAAAATAGTAAACAATTATCTAAATTTTGTGAATAATTTGTTTGAAACAAAAAAAAAAGGCTAAAAGGATGATTTATTCTATCATCTTTTTCCAAACCATAATTCCAACCTTCATGATCACCCATTTATGTCTCCAAGTAATCACCCATTTATGACTCTAAGTTTCTCATTAAAAAGACACCATAGTTTGTATGATTTTCATCTGAACTCCATGGTAGATTAAGTACATTAAATTCAAAGCTGTTAATTGAATCTGATCTTGGGAATCCCTTATTATTTATAAGATTTACGCATACTTTAACCTTTTTTTAGTGTAAGAATATGTTAATTTGAAATATAGAAATTTAAAATTCATTATGCTTATGAGATTAGAAGCCATACCATGTTTGCTACTTGGTTGCCATATTTATTTTCAAATGGAACATTCAAGGGTTTGTTGTCTATGATGTTAATAGTTCTATGTTTGAAATTTATGCATACAATGTAACAATGCTGATATTGTAATAGTGGTAAGAAGGCATCGAAAAAAAAATATATACATCCATTTGTAAGTAAAACTAGTGAAAGATTATTTCAAATTCAATGAAGGATTATTTGAAAACGGGTAAAAGATGATAATGGTAATGATAAAAGATTACTAAATAATAAGAAAGATCATATGTTAATGGTGAAAGAATAGTATAAATGTAGTGACGGATTATCATGATAATGGTAAAAGATTAAGAAATAAATGTGTGATTTTAAAGAGGATTTTCTTACAAGTTGAAATTCCTTAATGTTTTTGATGTAAGCATTATCCAAGTCTAGAAGGATTTTAGCTGGAAAACTAGATTCTCCATTAACTTCATCCTCTAGTAGAATCTATAGAAGATGAAAATATTATAATCATCAATACAAGATCAATGTTTAGTTCGATAATTATCAAAAATAACAAAGAGGAGAGATTACAGTTGTAGTATTAATAACAAAAAGTCTTCTTGGTGCTTCATTATACTTCCTTATCTTAGGTATTTTCCATGGATCTATAATTTTATTTTCTACCCATGTTGAATTGTAAATATTCTGAAATTATTTATGGTCAATTCTATTAATCCATAATTAAAGATGATTTTTTTACATATGAGAAATATGATAATTAAATACCTATAATAATTTAAGTATTATATGTTAATAGTTGATAGAATTTATTCCTTTAAATTTTACTCCCCCTTCCTTTTTGAATATTTTCAAGTTTGTATCTTTTTATTTTTACCTTCCTCAACATTGGGAAAAAAATTTAGCACTATTGTTTCTTATATTTGAGTGCTAGAGAAAAATTGATTGATAAAGTTTGTCCCTCTTTTATTTAGTCTAGTCATCGAAAACTTTTGTTGGAGAAAGTAGAGTAAACATGCCTTGGTATTCACTTTGTTTTATAACTAGCTCCACCCTGATCAATTAAACAGTGGTTAAAGATGAGTTGTATTGTTATGAAAGAGCAATAAAACAATGGTGAAGAATGAGTAATGTAACTATGAAAGTTTAGTAAAGAATTGTTGAAATATTAGGTGTAGAGTGGTGAAAGATGAGAGTGACTATAGTGAAATATGAGAAATGATTTGATGAAAGATTATAACAACATTGATGAAAGATAAGAAGTGTAATAGTGAAAGATGACTTGAACATTGTAATAACATTAGAAAGGAAATGGTGATGTTTCTTATGTTTTGATATTATTTTTTGTTCTATGATCACCTTGAATAGATGAGTGCAATTGTTCAACAATCATTGATGTTTTATCTTCATGAATCTCCATGTTGGCAGATTCTTCCATCCTAATGAATGAAACAATGATCTAGGATTAGTTCTATTATGTCAAATAAGATAAGAAAAATAGTGAAAGATTATAAGAGAAATAGTGAAGGATTATAATTAGAGAGGTGGAAGATAAAGACAAAAGTAATGAAAGATTGTGTTAAAAATGGTGAAAGACTATATTTTTATTAAACAGTGAAATATTATAATAGATATAATGAAAAGTGATTAAGAAAATATGAAACATCATAACGAGACTGGTAAAAGAACACCACAAAAGTGGTGAAATGAGAGCCATGGGATGGTGTAAAGTTATATTAAAATAGTTCAATGATAATGATAACAATAATAATAATTTTAATTTTGAAACACATTAAACTAAAGTCAATAAGTTTATTCTATTCTAATTGCAGCCCCACTAGCATAGTAAAATAGTTATACTAGTATTGGTCATAGATGATTTTTTTTACAAGTTGGGGTCTTCCTCTAATAAAAATTTCGTGTGATCAACGAACTCATCCCCAAGGATTGAATTTGTGAAGGTGCTCCATCATTTTTAGAAGCAGCCATAGAGTCTCTTGATTCTATCTCTTTGTTAGATGTCTTTTTTTATTATTATTTAAGAATAATCAAAAGATATCCCCAACAAGAAAGAAGGATGTAATGATATAGGGTTTTGAGCATTCAAAGTGTCTATCTTTTATCAATCAAGCTTTCTTATAGCCTCTGTGACTTTTTTAGAATTAAATAAGCAATGAACATAACTTTGGATGATTCCTCGTTTCTCTCCGTAGTGATTATGTCTTTCTCCCCATCACATTGTTGTTCTTGAAAGTTTGAAAAATATTTGGAACATGGTAGTAGTGAATTTTCATGTATTATTCATTGTTTAGGTATTAAGAGAATATTTGTTTGCATCGCATATTAGGTTGAACATTTAGGGCATAATATTAGGTAAACGAATATATATATTATTTTTAATATCATATTGTGGTAAAATATTGTCAAAGATAGGGTGAAATATTGGGACATATAACATGAAAGATCATTACAAGTATGGTAACAAATTGTGGAAATTTTTCTATAGCATTGCAATATTATTAACAATATAATGTAATATTGTTTCAAAGATGCTAAAATGTACCTCTTTTGTTAGTGGATCTAAAATGGTTTCTTTAAACACATTTTCCTTATCCAATTTTTTTTCTCCATCCTATAACCCTTTTTGCTACATCAACTTGTTCCAAGCACCCATCATATGTACTTATAGCATCCTGATGTACAACTACAAAGTCATTTAAGTTCAATATTTCCAAGACCTTTCCTTTTCCCAAAAATCCTAAATCTTTCTCATCTTTGTTCCTAGAATGAAGTAGTTTCCTTGTCCAGTATTTTATTGTTGCTACTACTCCATCTACCCTGATTTGATTCAAACTTTGTCCAAATAGCATGTTGAATTTAATAATCAAGATAGAAATATTCATTAATAATGTTCAAAGATCAATAGAACATAGGTGAAAGATTAGTACCAAAATGGTGAAAGATTATCAATATTTGGATTTAATATTAATACAAGGTGAAAGATTATAATGAATGTGTATTTATATGTGAAGTTGAAAATAAGGAACCATGCTAATAAGAAGATCAAAGGTCCCGTGTAGAAGTTTCTAGGTTTCTTCTCACAAGCCACTATGATTTTTATGAGCTTGTTTAAGGTGTACCAAAACCTATTTAGCTGGTTGATATAATTAACATTTCTAATAGGATTTAAGATTTAGAAGATCATCATTAATCCTTGAGAAAGATTAGAAATGCATGTTGATAAAACAAAAAATATGAAATTCCTTTTAAAATCATATTGATAGTTGTCTCTTATCTACAATGCCTTACCCATTAATTCTATAATTGGTGCCCTAATTTGGATACGTTATCTTTGCCTCCATTGTCTTAATAATATTTCATACTCTTCATCTCCACCAAGGGCAGATTCTTGTACTTTTCTACCCCCATCGAGATCTGTAAACATATTGCCACATCTGAAGTTGTTATCTCAAATTCATTATTTTTATTCATTATAAATAAAATGCCCCGAAATTTGTAATTTTAAAACATTATAGTTAAATAATATTTTATTATAAAAAATTAATTCAATAAATTATTTTTATTAAAATAAAAAGGAATTAATTAGGGCAAATCAAGAAGAAATTTATAAGTATTTTAATTAGGAGAAATTTGGATATTTTAGCTAATTAAGGATTTTATTATGGAAATTAATTAAATAAATTATTTTATTTAAAATAAGAAGGAGAAAATAGTTCCAAATTAATATGAATTTTATAAATAATTTAATTGAAGAAAATTAGAGTGATTTGTTAATTAAAATGGAATTTATGAAAAATCTTTTAAAAATCCTAATTTAGGCTAAAAAAAGATTTAAATATTATTTTATTTAAATATTATTATTTTTAACTATCCTAAACATTTTAATTTATTTATTTAACCCAACCCTTCTATTTTTCTTTTTCCCTTTTTCCTTTTTCCTTTTCTTTCTTCCTTTTTATTTCTTTTTCTTTCTTTTTCTTCTTCTTTTTCGTTTTCACCTCCCCGAACTGGGCCAGCCTAGTGGCCCAGTCCTCCCTTCCTCCTTCCTTTCCTTCAGCTGGCCTAGCCCATGCAGCTAACGTCTCCTTCCTTCTCCCTCGCCGCGCTGCATTTTTCTTCTTTTCCCCGCTAGACGCTGCGTTTCATTTAAATCCTCCCCCTCACCTCGCAACCAACTGCCCAGCCACGTCGACGCCGACCTGCACCATTTCCGCCGTTCCTGTGCCCTGGTTTCTCGCCGCCGATCTCGCCCTATTGACCGGCCAATCTTTCTTTTCTTTCCCTCGCCGATTTAGCAGCCTCATCAACCCAACCAAATCTCCCCCTTCTTGCGCGATTCCCTCTCCTTTCCCTACGCAACGCCCTGCCCGAATTTTATTTTCACCGGTTTTGTCACCGCCGGCGAACCCTAACCCTACTTGCTTACCCCCTAGCCGACCCACAGAACCCTACCCTCTCTTCTTTTCTCTATAAATATACCCATAACAAGCCTGGTATCGAGCTCTTGATCCCTAACCCAAAAAACTCCCCTTGTCGCCGCCGCCCTTTCAGACATCATTTCCGCCGCCTTCAACCAACACCGCCACCCACTCCACCTACCAAAATTTTCCTTGCACCGCCCTCTAGCTAACCAAATGTCTCATATCCCTTGATTTTTCCTGCACAAGTCTCCCTGGCTGTGCGAACTTCCCTTCCCGATCAACCCTCTCTTCCACCTCCGCCACCCTTTGTGCCATCCTTAGCCACCACTTCCACCTCTTTCGCCGCTCCTTTCACCTCCCAAATTATTCTGCAGACCACCCTTTACCTTTCCCTACCTCTCTTTTCCTCTTTCTCCATCTCCTCCTCTCTTTCTCTTCTTCTCCTCCATTCGGCCACCACCACCACCACCATGCGCCGCCACCCTCATTCAACTCCTCTCCCTCTAGGCAGTCTTAAACACCCCAACCCTCACCTTCATTCTCCCTATTTTGTTCCCAGCCTTCAACTTTTACCCTTTTCTTCCCTTTTTCCGGCTACCGCCGCCGCCGCCGTGCACCACCGTCGGCGCCCCCTATCACCACCAGCCTAAAGTTAAACCCTAGACCCTCTCAACCCTTTTTCCTATTTTTACAAGCCTTAATTTATTTTATTTCATTTATTTGAATATATATACTATTATTATTATTATTATTTCTATTTTTAATATGTATTATTATCAGTAGTAGTATTAATGTTTTGATTATTATTTCTGTTGAGGGCTGAAGCCCTATTTTATTTCAATTTTATTATTATTATTCTTATTGTTTTATTATTATTATTATTATTATTATTATTATTATTATTATTATTATTATTATTATTATTATTATTATTATTATGTGTTTATTATTATAATTATTATTTTTATTATTACTATTTCGAATTACTATTATTATTATTTTATTATTAATATTACAACTACTTTACTATTAGTTTTGTTATTATTATTATTTTTTTATGCAAGTATTATTATTATTATTATTATTATTATTATTATTATTATTATTATTATTATTATTATTTTCATTAATGGTATTATTATTCTATATAGGGCTGAAACCCTATTGTGCCTATTTTGAATTATAGTAGTAGTATTATAAATATCAAGTCTTATTATTATTAATATTATCATTATTATTTATTATTATTATTAGTGTTATTATTATTATTATTATTATTATTATTATTATTATTATTTAATAAGTTTATTATTATTCAATGTAGGGTAGAAACCCTACTTCTTTTTATCTTCGAATATTATCCTTACTATTATTACCATTATGGTTATTATTATTTTGTAATATTATTATGGTTTTTATCATCATCATTATTATTATTATTATTATTATTATTATTATTATTATTATTATTATTATTATTATTATTTCATCATCATCATCATCATCATTATTATTATTATTTCATCATTATTATTATTACTAAATTTGGTTATTTATTTTACTAATATTATTATTAGTATTATTTTGGTAAGGGGGTCGAAGCCCTTATTTCACTATGTTTAATGCCCTTATTATTATTATTATTATTATTATTATTATTATTATTATTACTGTTACTATTTTTATTATTCTTGTTAATATTAATATTGATATTATTTTTGGTATTTTTGCTATTATTATTTTAGTATTTTATCAAAAGCCTAGTCTTAGAATAAGTTAGTAATTAATAGTATTTTTGGTAGGAGGGAATCTAATTCTAGTTTTTTCCTCATAATAGGTGAGACCAGTCAAAGCTCTAAGGAGGCGTAGGAGCGTGCTCCAAGACCGGTGTCGTTTTGGGTAAGGGTGTTACTAAGGCCTTTTGTGTGTTTATATGCATTATGTGCTTTACATGCTATGTATCCTATGTTTATCATTATTAATTATGTCATATGTGGTATGATGTGGAGTTAAAGTATGTTTTCGTGTGTTTGCATGGTATGTGTATTATGTATATGTGATGAATGGTTTGTGACCCTTTAGACATGCATGTGAGGATGTTAATGTGGTTTGTGTGGGAGAAATGATGAAAAAGGAGAATGGGGGGAATAAGTTGACCAAGGGATGTGAGTTGACCTAAGTATTTTAATGATTCATGAATGGAAGAATAAAATGGAAGATTTAGGGTTTCGTGTGAGAGAATATAATTTATGGTTTTGTATGGGAGAATCTAATTTATGGTTTGTATGGGAGAATCTAATTTATGGTTTTATATGGGAGAATCTAATTTAAGGTTTTGTGTGGGAGAATCTAATTTATGTTTTATACGGGAGAATCTTATTTATGGTTTTATATGGGAAAATCTTATTTATAGTTTTATATGGGAGAATCTAATTTAAGGTTTTGTGTGGGAGAATCTAATCTATGGTTTTATATGGGAGAATCTAATTTATAATTTTATATAGGAGAATCTAATCTATGGTGTTATATGGGAGAATCAAATTTATAGTTTCATATGGGAGAATCTAATATATGGTTTTATATGGATAAATCTTTGGTTTCGTATGTATTGAATGTAGGGTTTTGTATGGATGAATATTTGGTTTTATATGGTTTGAATTTAGGGTTTGGTATGGATAAATCTTTGGTTTCATATGGATTGAATGTAGGGTTTTGTATGGATGAATCTTTGGTTTTATATGGTTTGAATTTAGGGTTTGGTATGGATAAATCTTTGGTTTTGTATGGATTGAATGTAGGGTTTTGTATGGATGAATCTTTGGTTTTATATGGTTTGAATTTAGGGTTTGGTATAGATGAATCTTTGGTTTTGTATGGATTGAATTTAGGGTTTGGTATGGATGAATATTTGGTTTTATATGGTTTGAATCTAGGGTTTGGTATGGATGAATCTTTGGTTTTGTGTGGACTGAATTTAGGGTTTTGTATGACGGAATCTTGGGTTTTGTGTGAAAGAATTTAGGGTTTCGTATGAACGGACTTAGGGTTCTGCATGAAAAATTCGAAACGTTGCATGGGATGTATAAAGTCTGCATGGAAGTGAAATTTACGTATGAAAATTTGATTTGAGATGTAAGGAAGGTAATATAAGTGTTGTTTGGGTGTTTGAACAATTTGGATGAAAAATAGTACGTGGAGCGATATAAAGGTACGCAGGAGATCGAGCTAGGGTTTGTGTGGACAATTAGGGTTTGTTGTGGTTGCTTAGAGTTTTTGTGGTATCATGTGTTTTTGGTGATTAAAGTGTAATTATGAGGATGAAATTTATGATTTGTGATGAGTGAAGTGTAAAGGGAGTGATTCATGTACGTCTAGGGTGAAAGCTTTTGAATAAGATACTTAAGACATTAATCATTTAAAGTGGAAGATTGTTGAGCTGGGCCTAGACTGGTCCAGTGGTGAATAATAGTGGTTAGGGCATGATGTCCTATGTGTTTCCGGTCCACCGGCTATAATAGTGGTCAGGCCTTGTACCTGTGTATTTCTGGTCTACTGGCTATAATAGTGGGGGATTCCGTACTCAACAAAACCAAACATATTTGTGCTAAGACATGGGAAAGACACTAATTACTTATAGTGGAACACCATGCAAGCAGGGGCCAGACCGGTCCACCGGTGAATAATAGTGGCTAGGTACTACAGTATCCTGGAGACCGGTCCACCGGCAAATAATAGTGGTTAGGGCATGATGTCTTATGTGTTTCCGGTCCACCGGCTATAATAGTGGGGTTCCCGTACTCGTGTGGATTTGATAAAAAGCATGGTATGAATCGACTTCTGATAAGAGATTAATTAAGTAATTGAATCGAATTATATATGCGCCTTTGTACTTTTACCTAGATGGTCATATGCAATTATGATATCATATTGGTGATTATACTCTTTTATTATTCTGCATTATTTATGTGCTATTATGTGTTGGCCTTAGTGCTTGGTTACCTTACTCAGTACGTAGCATACTGATCACCTTTTTCATGGGTGCTTCTCATTCTCACGAGCAGAAGGTTGTTTCTGACTTTGTGCAGATGGGCGAGACATCAGATGGAGCTGAGCGTTGAGCATATATGTGGCCGGATTCACTCTTCTCGTTATTTTATATTCCTTCTACTATTTCCTTTGTATCGGATTTATTCAATTTGATTTATTACCTTGCATTGAGTACTTTAAATGAATCTTTTATCTGCTGTAAGCTAGTTCTCTTTTGAATATGAATAATAATTCTTTATGCGTACTCTGATTTCTATGTTATTATCTCTTTAATTCATTTTATGAAATATTGGTTTAAGTTTTATGTTAATCTTTTTACCCTTAGCACTTGGTATTGAAATGGTCGGAGAGAATCGGTTTGGTACTAAGTGTGGCAGTAACATACCCAGAATTCACGGGTTTTAATTTAAGTATTTCTATTTTAATTACTTTCGCTTTAAAAAAAGTAGTGAATTTTGGGGTGTTACAATAAATGAACACGAGAGTGGATTGAAGCTTTCCACTAGAAATATGCCAGCATGTGCATCAATTCTTTCAAATTGAATATCTAGAAATGCTTTCAAACCAATTTCTCTTATTGTTGTAAGTCATTCTTGACTCAATGTTGGCATAAAATTGTATAACCCTTTTACTAAATTTCTACTTTAGAATTTTGTTTTCTTCACCTTCTCCTTTTTTCTTTCTATTTTGATCACAACTATATCCTTGTCATATTCTTCTTTTTCTTTATCCTTCTCTAATTTTAAGTCATATTCTTTACCTTGATTGTCCTTTTTGTCACTAGGAATTTCTAGCGTTTTCTTCTACCTTTTTTGTTTAAAGGAGACCTTTCATCAGCGTTATCATATTCTTGAGGATTTTATTTCTTTCTCCTCAAGGTTGAATCCTTATAGATTTGGCTGAAAGTTCTTGGAATTATCTCGCTCTTTATAGGTTTTTGTTTCTACTGTATGTTTTGTTGCTTGTGATCATATGTAACCATTACATATTAGTATTTTTCCTTGAGATAAGTGAACAATGCTAAAATACAACAAGTATTAGTAGGACATTATATAAGTATTAAAAACTAAAAGGACTGAAAGATTAGAACAATAATGATGAAAGATGATAGTTATGTTAATGAAATATATATAATAGCAATGGTGAAAATTTAGCTTAATTATTGTGAATTATGAGTTTGTTTATGTTGAATGGTTAGTTGAAGTATGATGAAACTTTTTTTTTAAGAATGATAACCAACCCTTATTGGGGAAAGATTAGTTTAACTCTACTGTAAGATTAGTTGAGTTTCAATGAAAGACTATTTTAAGTATATTGAAACATTAAATATATTCTATTGTAAGATTATTTTTATGAATTGTAATAATATATTTCATTATCTTGTAAAGATCAAACAAACATTGGTGAATTATGAGTTCAAAGTTGATGAAATATTACTTTAACTATATCAAAATATTAGATATATTCTCCTTAAATATTAGTTTTATGAATTGTAATAATATATTTATATTATTTGGTGAAATATTAGACAAAGATTGGTGAAATAAGAGTTCAAAGTTGTTGAACTATTTTCTTAATTATGATGAAATATAAAGTATATTATCTTTAAATACTAGCTTTAATAATGGTAATAATGCATAATATGATATGGTGAAATATTTGACAAGCATTAACAAAATATAAGTTCAATGTAAGTGAAAGATTAATTTAACTACAGTGAAATATTATATATATTCTCCTTAAAGGCTAATTTTATGAATGGTAATACTATATTAGAGCAATTTTGGTAAAATATTAGTTTGTCTATGGTGAACATAAACTATATTCTCCTTAATAGGACATTTGTTTAGGTTGAACAGGCTAATTCATCTCCATTCATTCTATTTAGGGATAAAAATAAAAAGTTCACCTGAGTTAGTGAGGGTTAAATCCCCCCTCCCCCCTTCATTCACCTCAATGCCTCCCAAATTTATTAACCTCCAATTTGGGGGTAATGGAGGTTAAGGACAAAAAAATATACATTATCTAATTAGATTAAAATACCATTATCCTAATGTGTGTTGTCGAAAGGACTTTGGGTGTAACTAATATTTGTTTTATTCTTTAATATTTATTTATCTCAATCTATAAAAAAAATTAAAACAACACTCACCTTGATTTACTTAGATTATGTTAATATTATTCAAATAACATTTTAAAATATTCACTCTAGTTCACTTTCATCTCCTTCACATACATTAATTTTTAATATGTAACCTCACCCTGATGCACCTCAATCCAAGTGAACCATAAAGATATGTTTTATGAATGGTGATAATATATTATATCATTTGGTAAAAGATTAGCTATTACTGGTGAAACATATTAGTACAACTCTAGTGAGTGATTAGTTTAACCTTGTTGAAGGTTTTGTATAATGCAGTGAGACATTTATGAAATTATAATGATTAAAAATGACAATGACGATCATAATTTATTAGTTGAATGCTGCTCAAAGATGAGTAAGACACCAATAAAAATTAATTAGAGGATGTCATTAGTTTACACACTTTTTGCCTTTGTTTCTCCTCTTTATTCTTCTTTCACTTTAGATTTGGTCTCTCATTTATTGCAAACTTGTTTTAGTTATTTGTGACTATTCGAAGTCAAAGTTAATGTTAATCTTGGTGATTTTCATTTTTTCTTCTTTGTAACATGTATAGTTACAAGAAACATATATATATATATATATATATATATATATATATATAATTAAGGTAATTGTAACTTCAAATTCTCATCTATTGATTCTTATTAACACATAAATATTGAATTTGAGGGATACAGGTGGAGTGAAAGACAAATTTCACTAGAATGTTACATGGTTTCACTATCTATAATAGAAATTTTACTATATAAAAAGAGTATTCATGCGAGTTGAAGATTTAAAATGATCTTACCTACAACTCAATTTGAACAATTCTAAATATGACATTTGAACTTTTAGAACACTTGATTTAGAGTGGTTGCCTGAATGAGGGGGAAATATGTTGTTGTTGCATAATTGATGTCTACATATTAGCTGGAGTTAGAATAGTTTTACAATCTTTGTTTTTGTTTAAAATGGTGATGTAGTCGATGGTTACCCCCTTCCTACGGCGTAACATACATAGTATAGGAATTGCTCAAAGTCGATGTGGGCCCTTACAAGGACCAATTGGGTTTAAATGCTACATCTGATGTATCTAACTATTTGTTACTAGATAAATGGTACGAGAGACATGCAAACATAAATATCACCAATGCCAACATTTACAAGATGTTACCGGAGTAGGGATATCATAATACTTACTACATAGCAAACCAACGCATCCGTATGTACATAAGAAATTCACAGCCATCTAGCAGCTTTCAAGCTAACATCTAACAACTGATCCACCCTCATTCTACAGAAGCTTGAATGCATCATCATTCATCATTGTCCATGCCAAATACGTCAACTTAGAAGCTTGAATATATCATCACCATCCATGTCGAATATGTCAGCTTGAGAAGTAGAAGCTACTTCACTAGCAAGATCAGCAAGCTCAGCCTGCAACAAAGCAAATGTGTTTATTCATTCAGAAATCCAAATAATCTTTAGCAGTAACATGTCGAACAAGATCTAGTGCCAAAATTGTACTATAGACCCAAACTGACTTTCTGTATATGTGTCAATTAGCATATAGTGACAGTTGCATAAGAGTCTACAACAATGTATAACCGGACATGTTAAAAAAAAAAAAAAAAAAAAAAACTTAACACTACATCTAGGCTGTGTAAAATATGAAAGATAGGCCAACTTTTTACCTCGGCTTGTTGATGCTTTTCAAGCATCCGAATATACTGCTGACGCGCTTCTGGAGATTCAACCATGGACAAAACCCTGGAGACCGCTTCATCAATGGATACGTTCACTCTTTCGTTACGGAAAGTTTTGACTATATCATCTATATCTTCATCTCCATTAATTTCCTTATCCAGTCCTGATTCTGGTTTAATTCCGCGCAAACCAACTCCTTTCCGACGCCATCGTAGTACAACATTGCTCCAAAAACCCACTGCCCAACATATTTGTTTGTATTTCTTCCTAACCTGATACCCTCTGACATGGGCCTGCCAAAACAGGAAAAACAAATGGCAATAACACTTAGACCATGATCAAATAAGCATTATATTTGTATAATATATCTCTATGCAGTATCACAAATCTTCGAAGTATCTATGATAAATTGGGCCATAGAGAAGGGATTTTCGTCCTTTCCAGTTGTATAATCATTTGGATGGGAAAAGAGTACCTGTATCTTCACTACTTTACGGCGCAAGGCTAAGAAATCTTTCCGGCCTTTCCATCCTAGATAATTTTTCTGAACAGACAAAGCAGCTGAATTACGATCACATAGGCTGCGGAAGACCATCTTTGATGCAGCAGAAAGATTTTGAATGTCGTTTGTAGAAAAACCATACTCATCTACCCCTGCAGCAGCCGCAGCATCTTTCTGTTGCCTCCTCCTGAAAGAATGAGCACGAAATGCAGCTTGGATTTGAGCAGCGGCTTGAGCTACATTTCGAACCGCTTTCAATGTCTGTTTTAGTGAAACTTGGTCCACACTAGAAGCAACACTGTTATTTGCAACGTTATTTACAGTTATTTCTGCTTGCAATTCAGCTGAGCCTTTAGACAGTTCGTCCGTGCCTATTGTAAGGGAAGATAAATGTCTAATTAATGCAACCTCTGAAAGATATCCAGCAAGTCCCTTGTGGCCACTTGCAGCTGCAACCGATGCAGGAAATTTGCCTCTTGGATTTTGTGCACTGGGATCAGTTATTGCCCCAGCAGAAGCTCCGGCAGCAATAAGAGCAGCAACCATCTTTTCCCTGTTGATAACTGAAATTAGTAGAACTTATAGTTTAAATTGATAGTTTTAGATGCCAAACGATGGTTTTCAACTTCATCAGGCTGAAGGAAAGAAAAGCAAAAACAAACAGCGATTGATACAGGGGGAGAAGAAAAATACATCGGCTGCATCTTTTATAAGCCCTATTATTACTGATTCCATCAATATTAAGAACAGCTAACAGTCAAAAACAGAATTCAAAGCTTACCTTCCAAATTGTGCTGCCCAATGAAGGGCAGTCCATCCGTTGGTGTCACGGAAATTTATACCAACTCCTGCATTTAGTACTGGGTTTAAGGCCCACTCATAACCCAACCCAGCAATCATGTGTATTATTCCTTTCTCTTTCCTAGACAAGCAGAAAACCAAGTTGTCAGCTCCATCCTGAGCTCTGGAAGAAAGCCACTGCTGCAACTTGTCTTTCAGAAGTTGTTGAAGTAGCCAATCAGTGGTGGCAGATGAAGGCTCACTTCCAATTAAAAGAGCTTGCATGATTTCGTTCCAAGAATCCTCATTAGTTTTTGATTTTCTTAGCAGATCTATTCCTAGTTCATTGCTGTCGCTATCCTGAATGGAAGACTCGGACAAAAGCATATGAACAAATCTGACAAGTAACATCAACTCTTCAGTAGTTCTCGAGTCCTCTCCTCTAGGCCGCCTATCATAGCAAATACATGAATGGTTGTCACGGTATTCAAACTCTCTGACCTCACTGCAAGGTTTATGGTTGCTGGTAGTAATACAGAGGTTGACCTTCCCTGGGTGGTGAGGGGGAGCCTGGCAACAGACAACACCTTCCTGAACAATTTGCAAAGGCACTTCAATATCACCAAACATACAACTCCATCTTGACTGTGACGGGTCAGAGAGAAAGGATCCCACAATGATAACCTGCATTGGCATGTGAACTTTAGAATCCTTTTCAATTTCTACAAAGGGATCGGTATTGAACTGCTTCATGATGCCCTAAAGCTTTTCATAGCACTACTACTATAGAAAATGCAACCAATGAAGCAAACAGAGAATGACGAAGGGGCTAGGTTGATATTTCATCATATCTGTATTCCAGAAAAGCAAAGGAACCTGGTGTATTCCATTTTATAATAATAATGATCAACTTTGATATTTCATCATATTTGTTATTGGTTATCACCCACCTCATATAGCACTCTAGGCCTAGCTAGGAGTCCAACAGATGACCACAGTTTTATTGCGTGGCACGCACACTTTTTCAGGAAATTCCTCTCACCTCCTACTTCTCCCCCAGACCAATCTCACTCAGCTTAAACCCATGCCACAACAATATCGAATAATAATAAATCAATAAATGCTAGTCAAACCTAAAAGCAAATATCTGTATTCGGACAAAAGAGATGCAGCTCACAGGCCATAACCAGTTTTGCACAGGGATAGGGACGTGAAAACAGGGATGAAGAGAAACACAGAAACGTCATTTTTTAATAATTTAAGAAATGGGGACCAAAGTAAATGGAAAAAAAAAATTATATATATGTATATATATACACACACACACATTATATACATTTTTAAAAAATAGACCAAATCTACTAAAATTATGAGAAAAAAAAATTTATAAAACTACTATCTACATTAGTTGATGTAAACCATTAATAATTTTTTTTTTTTAAAATAACTGGATACTTTCGGTACAGATTTCGACACTGAAAAGTTTCCAGGATAGGAAACATTTCCAGGGTGTTTCAGGGACAGGAAACGGCACCTGAGTGCCGTTTCTGTGCTTCACTGGCCATAATAGATAGTTCATAGTGCTATTTTCTGCAGATATAACAGCCGTCTGTCAGAAATTTATACTGTGCAACGGGTGCTACAATACCTTTTTCTTATTTAATTTTATTAAAATTAATTTATTTTAACTTTGGTTTATTAAAAAATATACCATCATGCTTTTAAAATTTTTCTTTATAAATAGAGATCTTGATAAAAAAAATTGTTTAAATTCAGTACGTTAGTGATAAAAAAATTAGTTTTGAGTAGAAAAATGGTGAAAAATCATTTCGTAGGTGAAAGATCAATACATTAGTGGTGAAAGATCAGTTTTAAGTAGAAAAATAAATAAGTATTAACTTGTTGGTGAAAAATCAGTATATTAGTGGTAACTGGTGAAAGGTTAGTATATTAGTAGTGAAATATCATTTTTAAGTAGAATAATGGTAAAAGAGTAACTCACTAGTGAAAAATTTATTAAGTCATGATGAAATATTAGTTTAATAGTGGTAAAAGATATTTAAATATATGATAATATATACAAATTATTTTTTAAATTAGAGTACATCAATATGGATATCAATTTATTGAGAAAATTTTTAATAACACTATGATATATATATATTTTCTATTAATCCTATTGAGAGATATTTTAAATTTTTTTTTAAAAATGCTGACATCATGCTAATGTCAATAGGCTGCACCTATCTTTTATGTACAACCAGTTGTATAGTATAGGTATTGGTCTCCACTCTCCACAAAAGGCATCGACATATCAAAGTATGTTCACAAAAGACAACATTAACATAAACCATAAACATGAACTCTTATAAGGGTCTAGGAAACTTGTACACGTGTAAAGGGCTTCAAGCCTTAGGGAATAATAACTTTACTAGCAATGACAACCTGATGGATTAGAGCATATAATTAATGATTAAGACAAAAAAAAGGAAAAAGCACGAAAAAATGTCTGAGATAGCTATAGCCTCAACAATACCCATCTGAGGGTAGAAAATGTATAAGTCCAATGCACGACTGATATAAGAGCTTTAAGCTCAGAATCAGATGGAACTTACCTTTGTGGTCTCATTGGCAAAACCATATTGAGGAGACATCTCACGAATTTTAAATTTCTGTACAATTGTTGCACAGGATTCCTGGTTGGAATTGTGATTAGCAACCAAAGAAGAATATGCTGGAAAATGAATTTTTTTAACTTCTTGAGGCACAAATGGAGGAGCTGGGAACATAGAAATAATGATCAGAATCGATGACATTCACCAGACTTAAAAGTCAGGACTTGCTAAAGATATTAAGCAAAATAAATACCTGCTGCCATATTATTCCCACCAAAATTCCACTGATAATTATTATACTGCTCTGCCGCTTTTGAAGAAGAGAAGTGCTTCTCCTATGTGAATATTGTCATTTTTTTCAAAATGCACAAATACTTTGTTAGACTTAAATGAAACCAAGTGTAATCATGCAACTAATTTCCTCAATAAAGTGTAATCTGGCAACAAATTTCCTGAATAGGCAAAAACCACCTACACTAAAATGCCATGATACCCCCAACAAAGTTAAGATCATATAAGACCTTTTCATTAGGTATGATGCTTTCTTTGGATAACAAATGAATAATTAATTACCAAAATAAAATGGCAACATGACATGGCTTCTGGATACTTACACTTTCATCTAGTGCACATGCTTGATTCTTTTGGGAACCAATTTGCGAATATACATCAGGTAAATCAAAAACATTGCTCCAAGGCAATGATTCATCAGGTTTGGCAGTATAATATCCCCCATTTGAGTGATCCACCACTGCCTTACCTACTGCAAGTAATAAACCCTTAGGAACTCATTGTCCCAAGCAAGCAGACAAAGGAGTACAGAATTAAAATGGGACACTAATGCAAAATGTCCCAAGATCATGGCTATAGACATACAGCATTGGATCAGACAATTTAAGGCTACTAAGACATAGCAGCAAGAGAATTATTTTACTTAGAGGAAATACTCTGCTGCTTTAAAATACCTTTTCCTCTAGTAAGCAATGGAGTATAAAATATAAAGATAGAATAAGATAAGACTTTCCAATGAAAGATATGCTTACTAGAGAGGAAAGAAACTGTGTTATTAGCATGCATATAAGCTAGCTCATAAAAAAGCTAGCTTTTGAGAAGCTAACAAAGCAAACTTCTAAGACCATCCACAATGGGAGTACCCCACTTTGGGCACCTTCACACTATCACAAAATAATACTCTCTCTGTTTCTAAACAAAAGTCCTTTTAGTAATTTACACATCATTATTTTAGAAGATAATTAATATACATTTAATATGACAATTACACCCTTTATTGAAAAAAATATAATAATTATTGTACGGAACAAGAAAGAGAAAAAATAGGAGTAAAAGTAGAAAGTTGACATTGACTTTTCTAAAAGAACGCTTTTTTGTAACAAAATAACTTTCTTTCCGAAATAGAGGGAACAATAATAAAACCCTTTTGCTTCTCATTTTACTTTTCAATAATTTTACCTCCACATCACTAGTGACCAAAATAATACTAGAATATACAATCTTAATAATTCAGACTGCCAGATACATCTAAAAATTATTCTTCCACTTTTTCCTTGGGGATTTGTTCCACCATTTTATTTTGGATCTTCTTTTGCCTCTGAGCTATACATTATTTCGGTGAGCAAAATTTTTGGAGCATTCCAAAAAATGGCCTACAGTGGACGGTCTAATAAGCTAAAAGCTAGCTTCCTATAAGCTATTTTTCCTCTTGTTTCCAACCCAAAAATATATCTTAGTCATTTTGTTATTAATATAATATTCTTTTATGCCAGTTTATACTTTGCATCAGAGTGAATGACTAGATTTGCCAAATAGTTCAAAATTATAATAAAATCAACTAGCTTATCAGCTTTTAGCTACGAAATAGCTTCAAGGGAGCACTGACTAATCTACAAGGATAAACCCTATCATGTTCCATAATCTTTGAGCTAGCATCACACTATTTCATGGATAAGGCTTTTACACATATTTTACTTGCAAGGGAAATGCTAGCATTTCCTAAGAGATAACATTACCGGTTGTAACTAATATGGTATGAACCGATACTTCTTCTTCGACCCTCCACCCAGTAAGGATTCCCAACCCCTCTGTGATTCGAGAGTTGACAAATGAAATACTGGATAATTGAAAATAATGACATTCAATGGCCAAAGCAATACATAGTTTGAGCAATTCGAGAGGCTCAATCTCTCCTAATACATTCCAGATTCTTCCTACCCGATCGGTCCCCTTTCTCCCCTCTTTTATACGCGTGTCTATAACTGCCTAAGGCACTCTCCCGCTCCTCTCTGCCACATCATCACTGACTATTAACTGAATTACAAAGTATTCCCTCCTTACCCCTGCCTCTCTTTCTCGCATAAGTCACCCTGACCTGTGCTCTAGGGAGACTAATTACATCATTCATTGCATTACCCCCCTCCCAAAGTTTCACCTTGTCCTCAAGGTGGAAAGCAGGGAACCTCTCCTGTATGACAGCTGCATCTTCCCAAGTGGCTTCGAATGCTGGAAGATCCTTCCACTTGATTAATACCTCCTTCTTTGCTGTTTGCCCCCTTGTGATAGTGCGGGTGTCCAACAGTCCTTCTGGCTGGACTACTAGCTCCATGTCTGTGGACATTTGGGCTGGAATTGTTGGAGAGACCGGAGTGGCACCAATAGCTCTGCGAAGCTGGGACACATGGAATACAGGATGTATTTTAGATGTGGGCGGGAGATTGAGTTTGTAAGCCACCTGCCCCACTTTCTGAACAATCTGAAAGGGGCCATAAAATCGGGCTGCCAACTTTGCATAGGGGCGTTTAGCCAGAGACTGTTGCCGGTATGGCTGCAGTTTCAGATATACTTGATCGCCCACTTCAAAGGACTCCTCCTTTCTTTTTCTGTCTGCAGTAGCCTTCATCCTCTGCTGTGTCGTAAGGAGGTTCAGACGCAATTCATCCAGTACTGCTTCTCGTTCCAGCAAATACTCTTCTATACTATCCACTGCTGTGTGTCCTCTTCCCAATTTCAAGACATGAGGAGGATCCCTTCCATATAGCACCTTGAAGGGCGACATTTTGGTGGAGAGATGAGGAGAAGTGTTGTAGGAAAATTCAGCCCAAGGAAGCCATTGTGACCATGTCCTAGGCTGTCCTGCAACAAAGCACCTTAAGTAAGCTTCCAGTCCTTTGTTAACCACTTCTGTCTGGCCATCAGTTTGGGGATGGTAGGCAGTGCTTCGTCGCAGCTTTGTTCCTTGTAGACGGAATAGCTCTGTCCAGAATTTGCTCATGAAAATTCTATCCCTGTCTGTCACAATGGATGAGGGAAATCCATGGAGTCGCACCACTTCTTTAATAAATAATTCAGCGACTGACAAGGCACTGAAGGGGTGTCTCAGCCCCAAAAAATGAGCATACTTAGAAAGTCGATCAACCACCACTAGGATAGTGTCCACCCCCTTTGACATAGGTAATCCTTCCACAAAGTCCATGCTGATCTCATCCCAAACCATTGAAGGTAGGGGTAGGGGTTGAAGTAACCCTGAAGGGTGCTGAGTTGAGGCTTTCTGTTGTTGGCAGATTGAGCAATTCCTGACATAGGCAGCCACCTCCTTTCTCATGCCTTGCCAATACCAATCTGAGGCCATTCTTAAATAGGTTTTCAGATCACCTGCATGACCACCAACAGGGGAATCATGGTATTCCTTTAGCAGCATAGGAATTGAAGTGGAGGATTTAGGAATAACATAACGTCCCTTATACATCAATCTGCCCTCTTCTACATGGAACCCCACATGTTGCTTCTCCCCGGTTTCTAATTCCCTTTTGATTTGTTGGATCATGGAATCAGCAGCTATCTCCTGTGTTAATGTGTCCCACATAACTCCTTGAGTAGTAACTAGGGCTCCACACTCCACTTCTCCTTCACTCTTGCGGGATAAGGCGTCAGCTACCCTATTAGCAACCCCAAGCTTGTATTGTATCTCAAAGTCAAACCCCAATAGTTTGCTAACCCACTTTTGGTAGTTTGCCCCTATCTCCCTTTGCTGCATAATATACCTTAGACTCTGCTGGTCAGTTCTTACCACGAAATATCTGCCTAGCAAATAGTGCTTCCATTTCTGTATGGATAGGCAGATGGCCATTAGCTCCTTTTCATACACAGATTTCAGCTGATTTCTGGGGCCCAGAAGTCGGCTAAAATAAGCAATGGGCTGGTGATCCTGCATTAATACCGCTCCAATTCCATAACCTGAAGCATCTGATTCCACTACAAAGGTTTTCTGGAAGTTGGGCATTGCCAGCACTGGGGCAGTCACCATTGCTGCTTTGAGGGTTTCAAATGCGTGTGTAGCTTGCTCGGTCCAGCCATAACTGTCTTTTCTGAGTTGATCCGTGAGGGGTTGGGCAATTTGAGCATACCTTGCCACAAATTTCCTGTAATACCCGGTGAGTCCCAGGAATCCCCTGAGTTCCCTCAGCGTCTTTGGGGTCTGCCACTCCACTATCGCTTTTACCTTGTCCATGTCCATTGCTACCCCCTTATTAGAGATCACATGTCCTAGGTAGGCTACTTCTGCCTTCCCAAATTCACACTTCTTGAAGTTTGCGAACAATGTATGTTCCCTCAAAGTTTTTAACACTGCTCTCACATGATTTATATGCTCTGCCTGGGTGGTGCTGTAGATTAGGATATCATCGAAAAACACCAACACAAACCTCCTCAGGTAGGGTCTGAAAACATCATTCATGAGGGACTGAAATGTGGCTGGGGCATTGGTCAGTCCGAAAGGCATGACCAGGAACTCATAGTGCCCTTCATGAGTCCTAAAGGCTGTTTAATGAATATCCTCAGGTCTAACTCGGATTTGATGATAGCCAGCCTTCAAGTCTAACTTAGTGAACATGGCAGCCCCCTGCAATTCATCTAGTAGTTCATCAATGACTGGGATGGGGTATTTATCTGGCACCGTCTCCTTATTTAGAGCCCTATAATCCACACAGAATCTCCATGACCCATTCTTCTTCTTGACCAGTAATACAAGGCTCGAGAAGGCACTTGTGGACGGTTGGATTATTCCTGCCTCCAGCATCTCTCTGATAAGTCTCTCAATTTCATCCTTCTGGAACTGAGGGTATCGATAGGGCCTCACTCCAACTGGGTTGCTGCCTTCCTTGAGTATTATCGAATGCTCATGTCCCCTCTGAGGTGGCAGCCCTTCTGGTTTGGCAAATACCCCTTGGAATTCTGCTACAGTGGATTCCAGGAACCCCGGTATTGAGGGCTCTGTGTTTGGTTCCCCTTCTACCTGGGTCAATTCTAACCAGATTCCTCCCCCTTCCTTGCGCAGAGTCCTTATCATGGCCTTCAGGGAAATTTTTGCTCTAGTCAGGGAAGGGTCCCCCTTCAAACAGATAGCCTCCCCTCCCTGTTGGAAACACATTTCTTGTGTCTTCCAATTGGTCGTCACCGAACCCAGCTTTTCAAGCCACTGCACGCCTAATATCAGCTCTGAATTTCCCAACCCGAGGGGTAAAAAATCCTCTATCACTCTTACCCCTCCCTCCAATTCTAATTGTATTCCCTTGCAGACTCCCGATCCTTTAACAGCCTCGCCATTACCCAAAGATACTCCAAATCCCTGCGAAGGCGTGACAGGAATTTGCAATTCCCTAATGGTGGCTAAGGCTATGAAATTGTGGGTGGCACCTGGGTCGATCATCACTATCACCTCCCGTCCCCCAATTCTTCCCTTCAGTTTCATTGTCTTCGGGTTACTTAGGCCAATCACCGAATTCAATGAGACTTCCGTTGGGACCTCCTCCGATGGTGTCAATGCGAGCTCCTCGTTCCCTCGGTCCTCTTCTTCTTCCTCTCCATCCTCCTCGTCCACCAGCAGTACACTCAGCTCCTTTTTCCGGCACCTATGCCCGATACTCCATTTGTCATCACAACGGAAACAGAGCCCCTTGGCTCTCTTCTCTTGCAGCTCTTTCTCAGTCAATCTTCTGACCTCGCCTAGGGGTTTGGTAGCAGGGGCTGAGACCGTGGGGCTACTGGCCGACGAGTGGGACTCGCTATGGCTCGCAGCCCAACTCCTGGGTGAGGCGTGGCTCGTAAATCCCCCACTACCTTGGAATCCAGAAGAGGCCGCTCGATTGTAAACAGAATAAGGCCCAGATCTCACAGGCCCGTTAGAAATCTTCTTTCCCCCATTTACTCGGTTCCGCTCCTCGATCCGGACCGCCAAGTCCATGGCCTGGTCTAGATTGAGGGGGTTCAGCAACCGGATCTCGGCCTTTATCTCCTCTTTCAGCCCATTGATGAATTGGCCCAATAAAAGGCTCTCTGGAATGTCGTTCAAAGGGCCCGCCGTCTCGATGAACTTCCGTCGATACTCCACCACAGTCGACACTTGAGCTGTCGCCAGCCACTGCTCGTGGAGTGAGCCGGCGTTTGCCGGTCGGAATTGTCGAAGCATCAGCTCCTTAAGCTCCGCCCAGGACTTGATCGGCCGGCGTCTATTTTCCCACTGGTACCACCTTAATGCGTCGCCTTCCATGGCTACCACCGCCGCCTCCAGCTTCTCCTCCTCATTCAGGCGGTAGAAGGAGAAATACTTCTCTCCTCTCAGGATCCATCCGTCGGGGTCACTTCCTTCAAAGAGGGGCATATCCAATTTTCGGTATCGCCATCCCCCACCTCCACCTGTAATTCCTCGACTTGCTCCCCAGTCCCCGAGAACTCCCCCCGACCCTGCACCTCCATTGCTCCCCTCTCCTGGAATTTCTCCTCGGATCCCCTCATTGATCCATGCTGGCGGCGCCTCATAATTCTCGCGATTGCCCCTCATCCTCTCCTCCAGTCTGTTCGCCACCGCTTGAAGCTCCTCTCCCTGTTTCCTTCCCGCCTTCTGGAGATCCTCTGTGAGCTGCTCCATCAAGGCTTGCTTCATCGCCCCCATCGCTCGTTCCACTATTGCTGACACTTTCTCAGAGACGAATTCCTCTAAAAAAGTCATCCGTTCCTCCAGGGACTCCATTCTCTGGTTCGCGGAAGGAGCCATGGATCAGTCAGCTCTGATACCAATTTGGTATGAACCGATACTTCTTCTTCGACCCTCCACCCAGTAAGGATTCCCAACCCCTCTGTGATTCGAGAGTTGACAAATGAAATACTGGATAATTGAAAATAATGACATTCAATGGCCAAAGCAATACATAGTTTGAGCAATTCGAGAGGCTCAATCTCTCCTAATACATTCCAGATTCTTCCTACCCGATCGGTCCCCTTTCTCCCCTCTTTTATACCCGTGTCTATAACTGCCTAAGGCACTCTCCCGCTCCTCTCTGCCACATCATCACTGACTATTAACTGAATTACAAAGTATTCCCTCCTTACCCCTGCCTCTCTTTCTCGCATAAGTCACCCTGACCTGTGCTCTAGGGAGACTAATTACATCATTCATTGCATAATAATGAAGAAATTTTGGAGGGAAGATGGAACTGAAAAGGTGGATGAAAGGCTGTACAGGAGTCTCACAAACTGCCTAATGTATTTAACTGTAACCAGGCCAGACATGTTGTCAAGATTTATGCACTGTGCTAGTACAATTCATTTTCAAGCAGCAAAGAGAATTCTTTGATATATGAAGAACACAATTAGTTTTGGAATAAGGTTCAATCAAGTTAAAACCTTCAGCCTCAATGGCTCTTCTGATAGTGAATGGACTGGATGTGCTGATGATATGAAAAACACCTCAGGTTATTGATTTAGCTTTAAATTTTTTCATCGTGTTCTAAGAAGCAACAACTCATAGCTCAATCCACAGTAGAAGTAGAGTCTGTTGCTGCTGCTTTAGAGAATCAAGCCCTTTGGATCAGAGAACTCATGACAGATCTGCATACAGTAATATATATGGTGAAGGCAGTACTTTAGCATCTACCTTTTTTTTGCTTCAATCGACAACTTTACCCTTTCCTCCAAATGATGTAAGCATGACATAACCGTAATGATATATCAAAATAACTTGCATGTTTTTCTTTTGAAAGAGCTTTGGATAGTTTGAGGCTTATTTTTGGAAGAAAACTAATCTGTTTTCAGATAGTTATCAGTTCGTACCACCATGATTATTTGTCTTTCTAGTCCTAAATTACCACACCACATTATAATAAGCCAAATAGTGCATTGCTCAGAATTGACTGCTTGCAGTGAAATAATTTTGCCTCAGAATCACGAGCATACACAAAAGAACAAACCTGACTGCTGTTCTATCACAGAATTGCTTGAAGCTGCCACTAATCCAGCATGTCTGCCATAGAACTGATCATGCTGTAGACTACCACTTCCTTGTGTATCACTATTATGTTCTCCAACTGTACAGCAATCTATATTTTCAACCTGACTATCAGATGCTAAGAAATCCTTGAAGCTGTCATCATCTAAACTTAGATGCTCCTCCAGTCTACGCAATGCCTGAGTGACTTCAATATTATCCATGCCCAACTTGCCTGTCCCATCAAGCCAGTCAAGTTGATTCATCGATCTACTCCCAGTAGAAACCTGTGAACTCACTTCCAGAGAACTTGGACCGGATTGACTCTGGTGTGTATCATGCAGGTCACTGAAAGAAACAGAGACTGAGTTTGGCACAGAATAACAAGAGCCAGGGCTCAGGCTGAAAGTAGAGGAAGGTTCAGAAGATAAATCTGAAATGGATTCCGTATTGAGCCTTCCCTGCTCCACCTATATACAACAAAATTGGAATGATCAGATATTGTTAGGCAGAAACAAGAAATAGCAACTTGAAAGGCTCAAAATGCAGCAATTTATTAATCTGAAGAGATTCACAAACAGGAAGCACACTCAGATGAAACACTTAATTCAATATGATGGCTCAAACATAATTTAATGAGACACTTTTCATGTAATACTAAAAGTTTCAACATGAGGACGTAACTAAAAGCTATGGCCAGCATTAATTTGATCACATTATATTAAGAGTACAATAAATTTTAATAATGGCTTAACGGTAACTTTTAAGATATTGCACCATATATCCCTATATTGGGTAAGTGTACAAGTGTATTATTTTGTACATCATATACCATCATCTTGCATCACAAATCCCTTGTCTAATTTTTCCACTAATGCCGGTTACATTAAAAAAGAAAAATCTACCCCAATTATTAAAACCCTTCATCATCTTCGTCCATCCTTCATCTTCCATATCTTCATCAACCTTTCTCTTAATCTTCCTCATCCTCTCATCATTTTTATTTCAAATCAACTCCATCTTCTAGATCAACAACATAAAAATCAATCCGTCTCCATCTTCATTATCTCCTTTCAAAATCAGATCTCCTTCTACATACTCCCTCTATCTCCACCACCACCATAAATCATATCTGTCCACGGTCCTCCACCACTTCTCCCACCCCATACGAAACCCACAACAATCAGCATCCTCATCCCCACCACCCTCACTTCAAGTAGAGAGCAAAAGACAAAAAGGTAAAGAAATAGAAAATTGCACAAGTACTTTGTTTTTCAAATTTATAGCTTTACAGTTGGTTGTGGTTGTGATGGTGTGATTTCTCAAAATTGCAATTTGATTAGGGTAGAATTTTTGAATGTGTAAGGATGAAGATGATGTTTAATGCCTCATGAGGGTATCGTACAAACTAGTACTCTTGTAATTGCACTGTTCATGAATAGTAGTGATGAAGAGAGGAAAAACAAGGGGAAGAATGTGCGAAGTAACAGTTGGGGGCATTTTCAACACTTAGGGTCCAAGTTTCAGTTCTTTTAATAGTCACATCAAAGATAACACAAAACCTGACAGAAGGATGTATGAAGCAGTGGGAAATGGGGTAGCGATATATAGTATCATATGTATCAGTTCCTTGCATTTTTCAGACTTTTGTGCTGATTGAGATTATGCATGGCCGCTTAGAAATGAAGGTCTGAAATATAAGCCACAAAACTCTGGCCTTTTTATTGTAGCTGAAACGACATAAGATATGGAGGATAGGAAGATACTGCATAGAGATAGAAGCACAAGAATTCTTAGAAGCAAGTGTATGCTCTTGTATGAGGCCAGAATGTGATAAGGACATTTGATGAATCCTTCTCATCAGAGCCGCAGAGCAGCTGCTATAGTTAAAATTTACCTCTGTAATGTCTCTGTAATGGACAAGAACAATGTGCTCATGTGCCCTAGAAAAGAACATAAAACATGTAAGTGAATTTTAAACATGGGCCAAAGATGGCATGGTTGCTGCTTTTGAGTAAGAAGCAAAGCAAATAGAAAGTGGAGAAGAAACAAAATTATCAATATATATGTACTCACAGATCCAGCATCCACATACTTCGCCTCTGAAATTTTGGGTTGTCCTCTCCATGTGCATAATAACAATTCAGAGCTTCAGCATTGCCAACCTAGCCACATCAACAACATGTGATTCCTTCAGATTAAGACTGAAAGCTTCTTGCATAAGTATCAAATGTGAGAAAAGTGAGAGGCACTTCTGAACTCCCCCAATTCTCTTCAAGAAACAAAGAGCAGGTGTTTGGTTTTCAATGTTATATGTAAAGCACTGCAAGGTAACCAAAGTTACCAAGGTTGTCGCAACAGACATCCATTTCATGCATGCATATCAAGAATGGATATTATGAACCATCTAAGTTTTCGCAATTAACTGAACTAAAAACCTGAAGGAGAGCTAAATCATCAAGCAATCAAGTGCATCACCTCATAAACCATTATCCAACAAGGAAACAACTAGAAACAGCTCTGCTCTGGAGACAACAAATGGCAGAGGAACAAAAGTAAAGCAGACTCAACAAAAATGAAAGAAGTAAATAAACTCATAGACAGAAGGAGAGATGATGAATAAAGAACGAACCCACACCTCATATCAAAATGATTGTTCCCTTTTTCTGTTATGATTCTTATTATCCTGAATATTAGGAAGTTAAACTGAAGAAATTTCACATCCCAAGCACCCAAAGCTGGTTATATAATCGAATCTAATCCATAATAAGAAGGCAAAGCTTTAAATGTCAAAGTCTAAGAAACATCCATACTTGCCATGAACTAAATCTATAAAGTTTTCTCTAGGAATAGAGTGGGAAAATATTCTTGTAGAACACAAATCACAATACAGCCACATTTTTTAGAACATATAAAACAAAAACATCAAACATGTAAGCTCTAAAGTAATAGATAATTGCTTTAACAGATTGCCTGAGCACAGGCTATGTTCAACCCATCATAGAGATGGTAAAATATAGATTTTGAGCTGCAAGTAACGATTTTCAAACCACTTAACCAATATTATCAAAGATAGCTGCTGCTTTATTTCTTTCTTGGTCCATGGCGAAGCCAACTAAAGCCGTAGGGTGCACAAGAAGCACATCTTTACATATCCTGTTGAATTGAGATAGAAACAGCATGACCAGCTATATCACTTTTAACAGCTAGAACATTGAACACTGGTGTGCTAAAGAGCTACCTGCCAGCGGTGTGCATACCAACACAAACTGTCTGTTGGAAGTAAAGTTTAAAACATGACATGCCCATTATCCAGAGAGTGGATCCTGAGTCTTCCCCATTTTCCATTTGATGGTTTAATTAATCGATGAACCATTAAAGAAGTTTCTTAAGAAGTTAAAGGAAAAAGCAAACGACAAATATCTTCAACAAACCTTAAGCTTCTCATGTCCTTCACCACCAGGTCTACCATCCTTCTTTTTTTTCCAATTATGACCATCTCTACGAAAATGTTTGAGAACCCTCCTGTTGAAAAGAAACAATGAACCACCTGCATAGAGACCAATCAGCAACATTACGCATGCATCCATCTATTATTACCACAGATTTCACGAAGTTCCAAACAGCAACCAATAAAACTAATTTAAAAACAGATAAGAAAAAAAGTGGCAAGATATTCTGGACAATTACTTGGTGGCCTTTGAGGAAGCTCATGAGTAACCTGGTGCTCATCGTGATTCTCAAGAATAAAGAGCACTTCTGCAGGCTTCAGCCATCTTGTCTGAGCATCCTGAATAAGCTGATGAAAATCATAGCCTAGATTGGGGAAATAAAAGAACATCATATGCCATACCATCAGTTGCAATCAAAATTCTAACATCATGGCCCAGAGAATAACTGTTCTACCTTTTGGGTTCAAAATTTGCAAAAACCAGAAAAAGATATTGCAAGCTTGATTGATTTTGAAGCAAACAAATTAATCGACAAGACTGGCTAATTTGACTTTATAAATGGCATTTTATTTGTAGCATAAAAATTTGGTATCAACATAATTAACTCTTAAACACTGAATAAGCAAAATACTTACTCTCTCTATTTCACAATAGACGGCATATACCTTTTCCATTATTATTTCATAATGTAAATCATTTTGCATATATATATATATATATATATATATATATATATATATACACATCCATGTTTCCACATGGACTCATCTCGTTTCCTTCTTTATTCTCTCTGCACCTGATTTAGTGAATTTAGATAACATTTGTGTGCTATGCTATAACCTTAAACATACTTTATTGTGAAACGGACAGAGTATCATAAAGATCGGAAATACATATTTTCTAGACGCGAGTGGCCTGATGATTTAATTGATAAAGGCAATAGTGTAAATTAGAGTTAGTTAAATCAACTAAGATCCCAGCACCACTCAAATCCAATAAAGAAATCAAAGTCAAACACGCTACATTCGTATGTTCCTTGATCAAGACCTACATGATTCAGCAAGACAACTAAGTCTCAGGTATTCCATGAATCCATTTCACCAGGGAAGTCCATGGGATCAACAAGAGCATTTCCAGTCTGTCATTTCTGCACAAATTTCCCGACTTTCTAACTCCATGCCTGCGGGTACACACTACCGTATCTAGAAGCATGCTGCTCCAACAAATTAACGTTCAAATTACTGTTGAAATTGCAAAGGAAAACCTCAAATTTATAATTTAAAAATTGGTTTTCATTTGGCCAAGAAATCAGACGTTTAATGACACAAATGCAGTTAAATATACACAAAAGGCAGCTAGCGACATCAAACTAAACTTGCATGAAACATAAGTCCGCACAAGGCAAAATACTTAAAAATAAATAAATAAATAAATGCAGGGCAGTAACTAAAGCTTGCAACACGTACAAGATCAAAACAGCGAGAAAAATAGTGAGTTCACTTACCGGACTGCATCATACCAAAATTTCCACTGGCTTATCAGTCAATGGTAATGGTTCATTTCTATTGAACAAAAGAGAAACTAGTTCACAGCACCAGACACCGAATTAAAGCAGCGTAACGAACTCCAGATCCCACAGTAAACTGCAGGAGCATCGGCCACCGACAACACCACCCGTAGTCGCCGAGTTCCGGGCATACAACTCTACTAAAAATCGCCGGGGAGGTGGAAGTTGACTTGTATTTGAGTTAAATGTCAGCGAAGACCTATACAGACGCCAGCGCGTTTGACGGAGAAATTGTACCTCATGCCAATAGAGCCAAGAGTTCAGGGAATCAGGGTGGGAGAGGACGATTAATCTGTCTGCATGAATTTAGTTAGAGATTTACCTAAAAAACAACCCCTTGGTCAGAGTCTAAAATTGATTCAATCCATGATGTCTTATAATGAACATTCATAATTCATTATTTTAATAAGTATCACCCCTAACATTTATTATTCTTTTCCTATCAAAAATATACAATAAATATGCATATCTTTAATGTCATTAAACATATATATAAAATATTTTCTTCCTATTTCAAAGTATAAATCATTAATGGATCTTAATGTCAAATTTTGATTATTAACTTCCAAAAAAAACATATAATAAGTTATTGTAAACATATATATATATATATATATATATATAATTATGATATCCATGTTTAACTACTTTGATAGTATTATTTTTTTATAATTTTTATAGATATATAATCAAATATATTAATAGTCAAAGTTTAATATTAAAATCCATGAATACCTTATATTGTGAAACATATAGATTATGAAGTATGAAAATATCACATTTGACGTACTAATTTTCTAATTGATATATAACTTGTTTAGGATAAGTTTTAGAATCAGAAGACGAGTGGGTACTTATTTATAAGAAAATGTTACATAAAGCATCTATAACTTATTATTATGATCATTACAATATTACTATTATCAAGAATACAGTCTGTTTTTCAATGATCCTTAGGTTAAAATAAGATGAGATGGGTGCAACCACAATTTCATATGAATTTATAAAGTTGGAACTGACATTTTGCAATTAACAACGAGTCCTGCGAAAGGAAAAATAAAAACGTGTGAAATGTGCGTTGTCAAAATAAAAACGACCAAAACAAAAAAGAATCCTGCGGGAGACAGCATAGATATTTTATTCACCCTGACAGCATCAACTTGCATGCGCCCGTCCAATGCCCGACGACGAACATGGCAGAGACTGCTCGGGAACCAATTGCGATAAGTCCAAGTACGTCATTTGCTGTTCCGGCGCACTACTACTAAATATTTCATGAAAACGCAGGCAGTACACCCACGCGCAGTACATATAATACCAACAAAAATCATTGGGAGACACGGACAGGAGGATAGGGACTGTTAGGATATAACGAAACCTTGTATATGAGCCACGCATAGTTCAAGCACCATTGATTTCAACGCCTCGATTTGGCTAACCGGCAAGTAGCGGCAACATGAAAAACTTCAAAGCTAATTGTGGTGATATGGTCACGGAGATAGTGAAAATAAATCAAACATGACCCAGATTACAGGCAGTCATAGATCGACAGATTCATTGACGAAGAGCACAATATTTCCCTGGTAAACAAATAAGATGTTGGCAGCAAACAGATTAACTTGGGCAGAGTACAGTGCTGGTTTCCTTCAGTGTTTACTTAAGAACTTAATATCCCCTCCATAATAGACGGAAAAGACATCGGCAGTCGAGTCTCATTGTCTCACAGTTAAAAGGCACGGCTCACGCACGACAAGCATTTGTATTCTCAGACCATATTCATTCTACATCTCCTCATCTTCGAAAGGATCTCGCTCTGGATATTCTCCCACCTGAAGCAAAAAAGAAGAGCGTTACTGTTTGCATTAAATAAATCTAACTTGCAACAAGATATAAGAAGAAAAACTGATTCTGATTCCGTCCGTAGCTAGTAAATCCAAAGAATAGTTTGTCTCAGTCATCTAGGTACAAGAACATATACAAAACGAGTTACGGACAACAAGAGGCCACATGGGATATCATTCTCCATGATCCTCCCCATTCCTCGGTCGGTGACCTGTCAATATATCCCTATTCATGAAATAAAAAAAGATAAATTCCATTTAGGTACTTTAACATTTAAGTTTAATATTTTTTTGGATACCCTCTTTTTTAACAACTCCACTTACTATATTTTTCAATTTAGTTTCACCTGAGTACCTCTATGAAATTAAAAATATAGTTTATTTTCACCATAGGTATCTTGGTGAAACTAACTGGCCATATGAAGGTACCTAAATGTATTGAAAATGCAAGTATCCGAAAAATATTAGACAAAATATGAAGATACCTAAATAAAATTTATCCAAACAAAATTTATGTGATTTGGGTGGCCAAACCCTTTATCTCATGTTGGCAGTTTTTCAGCCAACCTGTTCAATGATAGAAAGCAGGAAATATTCAATTTACTAAAGGCTATCAGTGAGGGGGGGGGATAAGCAGCGGTAGCTACTTGCTCCTATGTACAGTGATTCACCAGGATATAAGGTACAACCGGCTCATCCACTTTCCTCTTATCTCACTCTTGCAGCTTTTATCATGATTTCATGCACGACTGAACTGATCTTGTACTCAAAACATGCGTTGGGACATACAGTTTAATGAATAAAGCATGAAGGAAGTTATTCCGGACAACAACAGGTAAAAACCAGTAGTGGCTTAGGTAGAGTTTTAAATCAAGCTGGAAGAACCATGAGTTCGCACAAACCTTTACTTTGTCTGGTCTCATCATTGAACCATGTTGCGGAGGACATTCAAAGTAACGCGTACCCTTCACCCTAAAACATGAAAAAGTTGAAAATGAAAAGACTTGGATTTGGATTAATTCTATTTAAGGTATAAATTATCAACACAAGTTGGATAATGAGCACTTTATCAAAATGAACCAGGTGATAAGGTAACTGGTAAAACATTGACACCCTCTGCACTACAGATGAATGCAAGAATCTGAAAACACACAACATACATTGCGTGATATGGAAAACTACAAACATCATGTCTTCTTCGTGGAGGGTTTGGTGGGCTAGTAATACGGGTGGAAAAATATAGACATAATTTAACTCTTTTATAGTGAAAAGGAGGAAAACCTTTTGGACTGAAAACTCATTTTATATATAACTCTCGGGTAGTATCCCATTTATCCTGAAAAAGGTCCTCTTCTACTAAGCATATTATAGAAGAGAAAAAATATGGGAGTATCTAGTCCACCTCCATTACTACTAAACCAAACAACTCATAATTTTAGCTTCAATATAAAGGGGAATAACAGCCAACATTTCACTCCTTGTACAAACAGGATTCAAGAAACTGACCCCAAACCACCACACATACAATTCCGCAATTTCCACAAGTGTTAGGAATGAAAATGATCATTGCACATCCCTTGTCCCCAAAGCAACAGAAGGCAGAGCAAGGAGAGCTTGTAACTCACAAATATTATCTCAGAAACCTGTCTATCGTCACGTTTGTTTGAATTATTTTCCCAGTTGTAATGCCTGGTAAAACCATTTTCAAAACTACAGCCTTTATCATCCTAAGCCATAAAGAACCTAAATACCTAACCAGCAATGTTCAAATAATTTAACAGCTACGATCCCTTCCACATAAAGTATAAAGACACTCCAGCTTACTGCTAACTAAAGTAATGCAAGCTAGTAAATAAAGTAGCAATAGTGCAGAAAGATAAGAATTTGATAAGATCACCCACATGCCATCATGTTTTCCCAGCGGTTCATCATATTGAACTCCAATCCAAAAGCCAGGACCCAGATTGTCTGCTCGACCAACATATTTGACAACACCTCGTTTCTCTCCAGGTTCAACTTGGCATCTGTCTCCCACCTAAAAAGAACAGAAAATAAAAGGGATAACTAAACAGAGTTTGCTTTGGACCCAAAGAACAAGGGAAATATAAAACAAAAGTAAATTATTATAAAGCAAGGGATAATTTAAGCAGTTTCAAGACCCATATAACAGGATTCAAGATGTGTAACCCCATATCTTAGCTGCTTAGATAGTGAAAATTTCCTAAGATATGTTTGTTGGGCATGATAGAGGACAAAAGTGACCTGTACAAAAAAATAGGTGATGTCTTTTATTTCTTTATTTTTATCAAGATAAAAAGAAAAAAATTCACTTCCACTGTGAATAACAAACATCCACCACGCAAAGAGATGTTAAGCAATTAACAAAAACCTTTTGCACACATACAATAATCCACATTCATCAAAAAAGGAAGCTCCTTTCTCAATCTTCCTAACTTACATGGTCCCCGCGAACCTGACATAGTTGTGTGACTTTAAATACTATGAGATTCCTAATGTCCAGGTTCATCAGAGAGTGGCTACAGCAGAGGTCACACTTGTTTGTGATTTGCCCCAATCATTGCCATGCCAGAAATCTTTTTATCTTTCCAAAATAGCAAAACCATGGCATGTTGAGGTCCACATGTGTCTCACCACTTCATAAAGTAGTTGGCTAATTTCAACCCTTAAGCATATAACATTTCCGGACCAAGATTTGTCCTCTTTTCGACTTTTCCACATCAGCAGCAGCAAAATTGCATTCCAATATGAGGTCCCCTTAACAGAAGAGATCTTTGTCAACAGAATTGAATTCCAAGTCATCTTACTGAGGAACCACAAGATCTCACAAGATATTTAGGATGGCCTTGTTAGAAGCTTTGGCATTTAATGTTCATCCTATGTGATCTCATAATTCACCACTAACTGCTTCATCTAGGAAAATCTGATCATAGATATCAACACTATCTAAAGTTGAGCGCAAATCTTTCAAAATCAATGGCTTCAAGAGACATTAAACAAAATCCTTCTGAACGACTCTTAACAATTGAGCCGAGATGGTACGATCCCGAATTTCGGATTTAAGTTATAGGGCAACTAAGGAATCAATTGAATACGTGAATGCTTAGAATTCGGGTTCTTGCTTATGCCTGATTGGAATAGAGGAAAATGAGAAAGAAGTAGAAGAAGAGAGGAGGCAAGGGAGGAGAGAGCCATAAATTGATTAATTTCTGAGATTGAGCCTCTTATTTATAGGGAATACAACTTGGGAAGCAAATAAGGGATTATGGCAGGTCAGGATTTATTAGGCCTCTTATAATTAAGTCATGTTAAACCCTAATTTCAAAAAACAGTAATTAAGCAAGGCTTGCTTAAAGTAACCTAAACTAAGGCTTGCTACTTATTCATATGACCAAGGTTTGTAACATTACTCCCCTCCTAAAAAATTAGCATGTCCTCACGCTTGTAACATGAAAAAGAGCAACCAATACGTACATTAGATTGTGTTGTTGCTGAATAAAAGGTAAATTTTTCCACTTAACGGGCAATTCCAAGCGGGGAGTGGCTAAACATGTCAAGAGATGAAATGGATGTCTAGAGGTATGGTTGGAGCACAAGAGTTACAAGAAGTGTCAAGTTGTGACCACATATTAGGTGGTCTACTAGGTAGGATTGCAAGAGGCCAAGGAAGCCAAATGATGGACCGGTTTATGGTGGTGAGTGTCCTTTGGTCCATAAGTACGTCATGAGAGAATCCAAGAGCTTGTGTTAAGCGCATCCAAACATCATTGGATGTCTTGAATTCACTTCCATATGACCTAAACTAATGCTCACATGGGTTTGGCCCCTAATCTAATTTGAAGCTTCTTACGAACAACAAGACAAGTGATGCCTAGATAGATGGAGCAATATCAGCTTGCAACAAGTTATCCCAAGGTTTAGCGGAATTTGATGATGGATATTGAGGTGCGGCAACTACTTGACCATGATCTTGTTAGCACCGACAATATGGTTGAAGGAAGTTAATGGGCAAGAAGGTTTCTCAACATTTGATGAGGGTAGTTGGGTAGTGGTAGAGGGCTTCCAAGGAGGTCAGGCTACACTAGAGGCCTAGCATAAACTACGGTTATGAATGTGTGGGTCTAGAGCAAAGCTAGAAAGGGTTAGTGAGTGTGCTTACATGTTTTCCATTTGAAAACCTGTGCTTTTGGTGGTGCTGACAGTTTTGGAGTGACGTGAGGAGTTGAATGGTTTTTTGCACGATTATTGGTGGAGCTACGGTGGTTAGCTAGAGGTGACAGGGGTGTTGCAAGAGGAGTTAGGTGATTTCCTAAAATCTCAAACAACTAAAGCAGAAGATCCATTAGATATCCTAAGTTCCTAACCAAAGGTAGCAATGGCGGCCAAGTGGCGTCATGGGGCAACAAGCAAGGGATGAGGCAAAGGTGGGCATTTTTGGGTTGTTAGAACTAATGGTCAGGGTTTTTGGGTTAGAGTTTTGTGGATTTGGGGTTGTTCCATGGGATGAAGTGGCGATGGAAGGTTAGAAAAGGGCAAAGGAAGGCAACAAAGGGCCAAGAGTTCTAGTAGAGGGTCGACAAATTTGTCAAGCCCTTGTCGAGGCCGGGGCCTTGCACTGGTAATAGGATCAGAGTAGGGAAATCAAAGGAGTGGTGTGAGGTGCAACTGTGACTATAGGAAGGGTATGAAGCAAGTTATGGTTTTTGAAGGTGGTAATGACAAGCTGGCGAACAACATGGGAGGGTAACAAGTCAACCATCATCTGTGGGGGTGTGGTGAGGATGAGTTTTAGGGTGGTCTGAGTGGCAATGGTGATCTTCGGGTTTGTACAAGGGGTTGTTGTGGTTACAAAGGGCTAGCAAGGGGCAAGGAAGGCCGGTGGTGGAGTAGCGACGTCATGACTAAGATGAAGGTAGGCGGTGATGGCATGAAGGCCAATGCCATAGGAAACTTTCCTCGATTGTATAGTTAGCCTCTCCATATGTTCAATCAATAGATTGATATCTTGCGGCAGCCATCTCTTTCATTCTAGAACCCTATAACTTTTGGCTCTTATACCAATTTGGTATAGTCTTGAATTTTGGATATAAGTTATGGCACAATTGGGGAATAAATGAAATGTGAGTGGTTAGAATTAGGGTCCCTGCTAACAAGGGAGAAGAAAAGAAGAGAAGGGGAGAGGGAGGAAAGATTTGGGAATTAGCTTTATGCCAATTCTCCAAATGGATTTGCGCCTAAGGTTGGGCCTCTTATTCAAAAGAGAAGAACAACTTGGGGAGCAAGTCAAGATTTCTCTAACATGCTTAATATTAATAGGCCTCTTGTAATTAACACTTATTAAACCCTAATTACAAAAACCCCTCATTAACTAACACCTACTTAGAATTAACCCAAACCAAATCTTGATAATTATTAATGAGACTAAATCTAAAAGACTACGACTAAGACTAAGACTAAAACTAGACCTGACCTTGATGGGACCGAACCACGACCTAAGTCTCTAACACAAGGGTACATGCATCATGATATTTTCAAAAAGCGCATAACCAAAAAACCTTGTAGAAAACTAAATGAATTCTTAATCACCCCCATATAAAAAGAGATGACAATCGATGGAAATTAGGACTGATCACCAGAAAATTAAAGAAAGGGTCATAGAAGATGAGAAGGCGATGAAAGTAGTATTAAGTGAGTGAAATCAGAGAGAAGATATAAATCCAAACATTCGAGAACCTAGTCTCTCCCTCCTTGAATTCTAATTCCCCTCCCATCCCTATCATTCCTTTATTTACTTTGCAGGTTACCTAATGGTTTCATCCTCTTAGACTTTTCAGTCTCCCACTGCATATGCCAGCACAGCCAGGCTCTAACAAAATCTTGATAGACTTGCCCTTCTATGACATAAGAGAATGCACCCCACCATCTAAGCCTTCTTGCCATGCCTAGCATAAGTGAACCTCACTAGTGGCTTATCCACAATGGGCAACACAAACAATAGATCCTTTCAAAGTGTTTGTGGTGCTATTCTCAAAATCTCTCACAAAAGTCGAACTCACGACACAAGGAAGGTTTTTAGGTGACTTCCTCGGTGTTGTCAAATAATTCAATATCTCAACCAAATAAATCAAGAACACGTATACATTACCCATTCCAAAATTTTATCTAGATGTTGTACATTCTTATCATTCCTTTTCCTCTCATGGGCTAATGTAAAAATACATTTTTAACGAATGATAATAAAGCTGGAATAACATCCACTTGATCATAAGATCAATCATTTTTCAAATTTTACAATGCAAACACCCATATTGATTTGGTATATTATGCTTCAAAAGTTACCTTCACAACCGTTTGGATTGAGGTAAACCTAGGTTAGATTAATTGTGGTAGGTGAACCTAGGTTAGATTAAATGTGCATGTTTTAAAATGTTATTTGGGTATTTCTTAGGTTAATCTAAGTAAATAAGTCATAATCTTATTTGTTTTGGGGTAAATGAAAGTGCAAAGCAAGTTTTATTGATAAAGTAACCTTAACCACCAATTCTAAAGTTAATATTTTGGAGGTGGTTAAAGAAAGTTAATTTTTAAACCTAACCTAGGTTAAATCTAAAAAAAAAAAATAAGTTGTCAGACAAGGTTAACTTAAAAATTCACCTCCATTAACCACATTTAACCTACAGCCAAACACACCGTCAATGAAACATGGACCATACAAAACAAGAAGTGAATTGATTGCAACATGGTAGATTTTCCATCAACAATGATCAATTCTTCAGACATTAATCAAATTACCAAGAAAAAATAAAGATAATCCTAAGTAAAAGGTTTTGAAGTAGGAAAGCTCAGTAAAATGAAGATTACTTCCGGTAGATGATGTTTGTCTACCCAATTGACTAGAAATTCTCATGATTCATGTGAATCTTGCTTTATCATCTGGGTATATTTATAATTTTAGTCTTGTTAGGAGCTGGAAGAGGTTGCTTAAAGTCTTTTAAAAGTTGGATAACCTAGTTGGGGTCTGTTTAGGATTATTAGCCTATAACTAGAGTTGTATCATCAGTTTAAATTCAGATTTTCGAAAATAGTTTAGATATTTAATTGCTTTAGAAATCATGGACTCTAGACTTTTTTATTTTTTCCTTTTTAATTTATTTTTCAGTTTCCATGAGTCAAACTGGAATTGATACTCAGAAGTCAGACCTACCATAACAAGCCACGAAATGCCAAACATATCAACTCTACCACCTACTGTGCAATCTATGTGATGAAGGAAGAGCAAGACAACAATGTCAACTTGCTATTATGAAGCCAAAGAAAAGCTTGACCACCTAATCATCCAAGTTCCAATAGTATCAAATGATATTCCACGCACCTCCTTTTCACACACTCATCTCCCTGCCACTCAACTTTGTCTCCATGAAAAATAACATCCTCTGTAGTTCCCTTGTAACAATGCTACAGAAACCTTCTGTGCAAAACAACTAACTAACCCTCGGCACTTTTTAAACAAATGATACTCCTGGCTGGTAACAAGGCCAATCCAGAGCAGCCTCTGATGCTAGATAATAATGCAATGCAGAAGCTAATAGTACAATGCATTAATTCAAAAAACCACTCCTTCAAAAGAGCTCATGCATTCTGACCTTTCACGTAATACCTACATAAATAATGTCATTCTCCTCCCCTAACTTCATTCGTTTCTCCACATTTTTCTCTTCCTCAAAACAGTTATTTCCATTCTGTTATGGCCCCTCACATTAGATCCTGCCACAATCACTTCTCATGGCCCTCAGGAGATTAGGAATTGGACCTCCTAATATTTCCCTTCTTGTCTCGTGCTTAAATCCCATGCTTCTCATATGCTTAAAAGACTAGAGCACAGGATGTTGGACGTGTTAGTATATATGGAGAGGGAGGGTTGTTGGCACTCTGCAATCTTCTCTTGGTGAAGAAACAAGCCACCATCAAACCTTCATCACTAAAATAAAATAAAGGTAGTTTTCTTATCCAAACAAACTAGACCAACCCAGTGGTACTGGATCAGTGCTTAAGAAAGCCCATGATTAAACTCAACTAACCTTGATATTGGCACAAAGTTCTTCCATGTAGCTGTCATCAATCTGGGTAACGTAAACAATGAGTCAAGTACATACCCAGGGACCTCTAAGGCTCAGGAAAACCAAAACATTCCAACATTTCAAGAAATATCAAACAAATGAGGCTTACTTTATTCCCAGCACAAGAAGGATTTGTGTATGCCAACCTTTCCTTGAATTTTCTGAATGTACCTATAAAGTATAATGCAGTAGGGATCATAAGTGTTCTATACACAGTGTTTCTGCATTGATGCAACAGATTAACTAGAAATTAATCCTTCATTTTGCAATGCCTTCAAGCAACAACTGAAATCATGCTGCAGGCTACTCAGTAAACTATGTCCCAAATGCAAATACAAATAGAGAGAGCCTCACAACTTGCATTCCCAAATTCAACAATAGTAAGATCAAAACTGAGCCAACACATATATTTAAGAGCTTCATACTATCCAAGATTTTGAAGCAGCAAAAGGGAATAAGCTTCTTGGTCAGGGAATCCATAAAGGCCAAATTTTTTTTTTCCTTTTTCTATTTCCAAGTTCAAGAGATCATCAAAGAGCAGAATTGGATGAAAAGAAGGCTAACTGCTAAAGGATCACCGTATCAAATAAAATAAGAACTTCAGATTTCCACAATTAAGAGCACACAACAAGCAGATTCACCCATTGCCCTGAAACTAATGCAAAAAAGGGTTATGAGAATAATTAACAGGGAAAAATAGAGGATTAAGATCAGACACAGAGAAAAGAGAAGGGTAGAAATCACCATCACGTTTACTGTACTCCTCTTCAGATATTTCATATTTCTCCACTAGTGAAGTGTCTTCCAACCAGCCACCAGAGGTTATAGATGTTGGGTCAAGATCTATGATGCGAAGCTCATACCTTTGCAAACAAAAGGGGGCAAACTAGTCAATGACGCAATATAAGATTTGCAAAAACTTCAATGCCTGCACTAAGCCCATCGTGGCTTTTGATAGCAACTGCAAATTATGCAACTTGCTTGATTACTATATATTCCCCCACCAAGTTCATGACAGTTTTGATTATGACGGTGAAATATGCAAGTCACGAGATTATTATACACTCCCTTCATTACACGGATTTATAGTTTTTTAATATGTATATTAACAAGTATTAAATTTTAGGATAATTAAACACAAGTTAACCAAAATGCTCATATTGGAACTTCAGCAATTTAGTTATTATGAGATAAGTTGATGATGTGGGAAGGGGTAAATTAGGTAATATAACAATGAATTTTTATTGGAATTTGAATGAAAAAAAAGATGGAAAAAAAAATATATGAGGAGATAAATATATACATAAATAAATAAAAGGAATGGCATTAGGTGTAATAATCAGGAAAATATAAAATTATAGCAAAGAAGTGTTCGTTTTTTAACGAAAAGAAAAACTAGAGAAAAACACAGTATTGCATTGCATGAGGCTACATTTTTGTAATGAGGTCAAGAAGGGTGTAATATGTGGGCCATGGAAGGTTTCTTCTATTATTCAATCTAATAACTCTCAAGTCTCTTCAAAGAAACCACATCATAACACCAAGGCTTACGATCTAACTTTTGTAAGAAAACAGGAAAGCAGAGATTATGTTTCACATGCAAATCACTCAGAACAAGATTGGAAGAAAATAGAAAGAAAGAAATAGTAAAACTTACCCATCCACTGGTGAATAGAACCCAAGGCTTCTCATATTATCACTTAGATCTGATATTTTAGCACCAGTGTCATCATAGAGCTCGAGGCCCATTGCATCCACCGAAGTACCACACTTCTTCCAAAGCTTATCTTTTACAGCATCCACAGTCATCTGCAGAAATATCATATGAGATTTTTGTCAGAAGCATTAAATATAAAAACATTTGAATCAAGGTGAAAAAAAAAATCCACAGAACCATTAATCTCATTCCAGTACCAAAAATAGTGATAAAAGTTAGATTTAGCATTAATTGCAAAAGAAACAATGCAAGGAATAACACTTATTCCCTATTAAGTAGAAAAGAAAAACCACGTACCTGAAGCGAAAACCGGACATCAGCATTAAAGCTCTTCAGATTAGAGTGAGTAACCTGCAGCTGGACAGATTCATCCCCCTCGATTTGCAACTTAGATCCCATCCCAGAAAGACTCAGCACAATGCTTATTCAAGCCTCTACAACTTTCAATGCCACACAAGACTGCTAAGAATCAAAATTGATTCATTCAGAATGGTGATAAAATCCACTATATACTGGCGCACGGATAGTCACTAGCACAATGTTGCCATGAATATTTTCATCAAGATTTTTTTTGAAGAAAAATGATACGAAAAAGCAGCATGTATGTGCTCGATTTGCTTCTTTTATAGCAAATGTCAGGTATGAAAAAGAAAATAGGAGTGTTCTCCAATTCTTAATGACAGCGTAACATGGTGCTTAGAGACACGATCCTTATTGTTGCCGAGTAGGTGCCTCCACTTATCTAGACTTGAGAATTTCGTGACATGTTTGTGTCATATATGTAATGAATAGAGCTGTCAATTAACAAGTTAAACTTTAATGCTTCTTCAAACTAATGAAATTCTTTGAATAAAAAAATAAGTAAATAATACGAATGAAAGAAGACAAGAGAACAAGTGATCTGCCCTTTATTTGCACTTTATTTTTAAGGGGTAATTCTAGGTCACTCGAGAGTAAATTTTAGCCAAAACTTTCTTATATGTCATAAGAATTAACTTTTGTAGCACAAGACACCTTATATTGATTCAGAAATTCTAAATCAAAGCAAATGAGCATTCCATAACTCAGAAGCAATACAGAAAAGCTATTAGTGATTTAGACCCCACAGAATATGCAAAAGTATAAGACTTGGATCATAAACAACTTGCGCAAAGAGCAATGGAGGGTAAAAGATTTTGTTGCATTGTGCCCTCATTCAATCTAATATATAACTATAGTATGTACGTAAATAATGATAGTACTTATTTTGCAACATATGACAGGGTAATTGGAAAAAAAAAAAAAATAAGCTCTTTCTTGGCACTATATGTTGCTTTCTCATGCTCAATTAATCAGCTATGATGGTTTCATCACCACTGGTATCAAACACATTTTATCTATTAAACTCGCAAATGAATCATACATCTACTTATACAATTTGATTTCACAACTTTTTCTTTTGAAAAAACATTACCAACGAAAATGTCCATTGGATAAGCAATGGTTGAATAAGGACCTAAGTTATGCAGGTCGAGTGCAACTTATTGCTTCTGTGCTATTTGGAGTGCAGAATTTGTGGGCACAAGCATTTATTCTGCCCAAAGCTGTCATCCATGAGGTAGAGACAGCCTGCAGAATATTCTTTTGGACAAACCTAGCTGAGAAATCAAGCAATGTCTTCCTCTAAAGGAAAGAGGCATCGGGCTCAAAAACTTGCAATTTTGGAATATGGTAGCTATAGGCAACAGATTGTGGCAAGTTATAACCCATAAGGAGACCCTATGGGTTCCATGGATTCATGGATACTATATCAGACAAGGTAGCATTGAAGGGTATGAATACAAGGAATCGTGGGTAATCAGGAGGATCATGCAGTTGAAAAATGCATCGATACCCTAGATGAGCCCCAAACACTATGAATTGCTAGGGGAGTACAAGGTGAGCAAGGTGTATAACAAGACCAAACCTCGAGAAGAACCTCAACACTGGTATACTCTAGTCTGGAAAAATCCCAGACTACCCAGTAGGCATACAATAAAACCGCGGTTACGGTCGCGATTGCGGTTGCGGTCTCGGTGTCGCGGTATCGGGGTGTCGCGAATGATATTTTCTATATCGCGGTTGTCGCGGCGTGAATTTTTAATTATTTTACACAACAAATATCGGCAAATATCGGTGAATATCGGCCAATATCGGTAAAATATCGGCCGATATCAGAAATTTCGCCAATATCGTGGCGATAAATGTGTGATTTTCTGTATCGGCCGCAATTTCGGAATTTCGCGTCGCGGCTGACCCAAAAACCGCAAAATTGCGGCCGATACGCAATTGCGGTACCGATATTTGATTGTATGCCAGTAGGGCTGTTCATATTATCCAATATCCATATCGATTTGATCCGAAATATCAAATAATTGATCCAATGTTTATTTCAAATCAAATATCCGATCTGATAAATAAAAGATCAAATAAATCGGATATCTAATCCGACAAATACAAATAATATCTGATCCAATAAATTATATACATATATATTCTTCATAAAACGTTATTTTATATAATCATGCATGTGTGTGTATGTGTGTATATTTTGAAATGAATGTTTATTATAAGTAAATTTTATACTTTTAATTATTATTTTGATTAAATATTTAATTATTATCCAAAATTTGAAATTACTAATTGAATATAATGTAACTTAAAAGTCAAATCAAATCATTAGATCATATTTGTTCAAATTTGATCAATTTTTTATTTTTCGATTGAATAAATTTTTCTCCGATATTTCGCAATTGTAACCCGCTCAAAAGTTTCGGATATTCGATAGATTATTTTCAGATATCCTACTTTTCAAATATCTAAAACTTTTTACCAGATATCCATTGGATATCCAAAACACCGGATATCCAATCCATGAACACCCCTACTGACCGGACAAAAATTTATAATTTGGTTATTGTGTAAGAATGCTCGGCTCATCAAAACAAGATTGATGCATTGGGGCATAACTGATACTGATTTGTGTGGCATTTGTGGTGTATCAGCTGAAACATGGAACCATTTATTTTGTAATTGCGGGCTGGCCAGTGACAGTTGGAGGAAGTTACTCAACTGGATGGGCATATCATAACCGTTTGTGACTTGAGACCAAACATTAGAATGGATGATTCGCGGACGAAAGAAAAGGAAGGGCGAAACTGTAGTCTTGAGGATGGTGTGTATTGCCCAAGTGTCCGGGATTTAGCAGGACATAGTACTCCAGGTTTTCATTAGACTTAGCACTAATAGCTGGGGGATATGTATAAGAAATTTTTGGCTGAGTTTGATAGGTGATCATAGGGCTGCTGTATTTGCCATTTGGTCATTAATGAAATGCTTCTTACTCAAAAAAAAAAAAAAAAAGGAAAGAAAGATAAACGGAAAGAAAGGCAAATCAGTGGCATTACAACAGATCATAAAAACAGAATGAAGTAATTAGCAAATGTTGTTGCTTAATCAAGAATATTCAAAAGCGTCACCGTTGGAAAATAGATCGGCAGAATGCACTTCAACGGGTAGGAGCAGCGACGCAGCGAAGGAGAACGTTGAGCAATTCGATTACAGGCGTCGGAGGCGGAGGAGCACGGCGCACAACAACTGAGGAACAGTAGAAAGAGATTGAGGATATAATTTCCAAATTTTTGACCGATCTGTGTGTGTGTGTGTATTTAATTGTTATTGCTATAAATGCAATATTTTTTTAATGTCGTTATTCTTCGACGCTCTATTTGGTGGAATTGAATCAATTGATCCTCTGTGCAAAGGACTAACGACAGAAAAGGAAGGCTGATATTATGTGATATATATTTATGGGTACCATACATAATATTTATAATAATTTTAAATTTTTATATATTTATCGATAATATATTATTTTCTAACATACATTAATATTTTATTGATATTTATTATAAAAAATTATACCATAATAACTATATGTAAAATATTATTTACGGTATTTCGAGACTACAATACTATCATGAATCCATGATCATAATTTTATTATTTGTAAGAACAGAGTCCCATATTAAGTTTATATTAATCATTCATTTTAACTAATTTGGTTCATTACTTTATATAAAAATTAAAAATTATATTCACTTTCTATCATAATGTACTATAAGGTATTTTTTTAAATAAAAAATAGTATCCAAATCTATATTTTAAAATATTAAGATATCACTTCGTAATATATTTATTTGAGCACTCAATTTACTAAACAATGCTTAAAATTGTTGAGCTACTATTGCCAAACATTTCTACAAAAATTAGTTAGTGAATAAAATATACAAATGATAGGCATCCGATTATTCTGATTGTTGTTGATGATGATGTTAGTAAAGTTGACAAAATTTGATCCAAATAAAAAAAATAATGAAAACCAACTCGATCTAATATTATTTAAACAATTAAAAGCTTGGAACCTATCCGATCCCATTTAATTATCAACATAACCTAAAAAATCACAAGTTCAAAATAAACACAACCCGCTACTTATCTTAAACCTGATATAACCTAAAAAGCTATAAATCTAAAATGATTAGACTAAATTAATTGTTTATCGGAAATCTGATATAATCTAAAAACTATAAATATGAAAAGATCCAATCCACTACCTACCCAAAAATTAACATTAAACCAAAACTAAAATAACTTCATTTCTCTACTCCTTCATAAAACATGAAATATTATAGGTGTGCAACTAATCCACCCAAAACTTACGTCAAAATATAAAAATAATATACTTTCTTGAGGTGTATATTGTTTATTATATATATATATATATATATATAATATCCATTTATATCAACTCTAAATTATAGGACAAAAAGTAGATGGGGGAAAAAAGAAAGGTCTTACACAACATCTAATTTTAATTTCATTCAGTAAAATAAGATAATAATAATAATAATAATAATACAAATACTTTCATCACATGTAACTCGAGATACAAATATGCAAATCTCAAAAGGTATCACATAAGTACTTAAAAAGCCTTAAAAGATACATATCTGGAATCTATAACTCAAGACACGATTAAGAAAGCATTAAAATGCCACCATATTGGCACTTCCTATAACCCAAGATATAATTATGCAAATCTTAAAAGGCACCATAAAATAATAACAATATAAATACATCCAATACAAATATACAAACTTAAAAAGACACCATATAAATGCTTAAAAAAATTTAAAAGGCACACATCTAGAACTTAATTTACTAGGCATACACAATATAATCAAAAGTTTGGGATTGCCACAAGTTGGTAGCTTTACTATCAAAATACTACACAATTGAGACTTCTATCTTACTAGAAGATCATAAAGTAGTTGGCTTACAACATATTGGTTGAATTGATGAACGATATTTTTATATATTTTATAACCTTTTACTTTAAGTTTTTTATTTTTTTATTTGAATAATCTATGAGGTTATTTATATTAATTTTAATTATGTGTTTAATGTATAATAATCTCATGTATTTAATTAATTTAGAGATTAAAATTGACTTTCATATGGGTTTTGATAGTTTGCGGTGTTTTAACCATAACTTTCATTTCTGAACTTGGATTTAAATTATTCAAATTTTGGTGTAGAAATAAAAATGATATATATAATAATTAATTCTAGTATTATTTCCTAAATCTGAGTGCATGAGGATCAAAATTTATATTAAAGTTAAGGTTGAGATTAGGTGATAGTAATTAGGAAAGTTTGGAATTGATTGTACTACTTTTTATTTACTATATATTACCATCATCATCATCAACAACAATAAAAAAAATACAAAAATAGAAACCAACATGTAAGAAAAAATTGAGAAAAGAAAAACAAATATATATATATATATATATATATGTTTGGCTTGTTAGCCATAACTTTTTCTAATTTTTTACTACAAAAAAAAAAAGAGATCGTGGAGAGGCGTGTGTGCGAACCTATGAAGAGAATTACAAAGGCACCATAGAATACGAAAAAAGACATGACGATAGAGGGTTGTAAAGAGTCAAGAAAATCAAATAGTAGAAGAAAATTTTAATATCGTTGACTATCTATGCTATACAGTATTATTTTCTTTGTTCTTATTTTGAATACTAAGTGTTGTAATTTTATTATCAAATATTCTCATATTCAATATATTATGTATATTTTTTATTTTTTATTTAATTTTGTTACTTTTATTTTAATTAATAGCATGTTCTAACTTTTTTTACCAAGGATATGGTGAAACCCTATTCTTTATACTAATAGATTAATTGATTGCTTGATTAATAGATTACTCTATATATTTTATGTTATTATTCTAGATTATATCTAATTAATAGACTAATCATTTTTAATTAGCATTTAACAAGTCAAGAAAATATGTGAGAGATGATTCTCCACTTTAGATTAAATGGTATAAATAGGAATTTAATAGGTTGTGAGAACAATTACATGATTTTTATAATAATAGGGAATGCTAAATAATTAATTAAACCTAAAGCATTATCTTTTATTTAAATTATTTGACTAGAGATAGTGGGATTGGTAATTAACAATAGGACTAAGTAGCTCTAGAGAGTACATAAGTTAAAGATTTTTGTTGATATATAGATAGCAATTGAAAATATTGACTAATTGATTAATTAGTCATTGTAATTGGATAATGGTAGATCTAGATTTCTTGGTAGCTTTTATTAATTGATTTTACCTTTATAAGATTTTATTGGATTTTCTTTTAGTTTAATTTAGTTGATTTAAATTTCCTAGTTTAGAATTAGTTATTTATTTATTTGATTTCAATCACCTAGGCCTAATTAGAGTGATTAAAGTCTCTACGGTATTATTTAGTTTTTGTGAGAATGATAATTTGGTACTCTTAGTTCCTTGTATTACTTGCGACCAGTATACTTACCAATAGGTATATTTGGCCGACATCAAGAACTACAATTAAAAGCATGGAGTTAGAATAGGATGATTAATAACATTGTAAGCTTAATGCATCTTGGTAGCTCTACTAACAAAACAAAAACTATACAACTAAATTTATTCAAACTAAACTCTAATATTCAAAAGCTTCTACAATCCTAGCTATTCACAAAGTTAAGATATAACGGCTAAGGCACCATAAAACGAGTGGATATGATATACATTCTACCATTGCATGCAAGATGAAATACTGTAATAATGGCATAGCACCAAAAATAAATCATATGTTTAGTTGGAAGATAAACTAATGCATTAGTAGAAGATAATAAGAAGAAAAATTGGCATGCTCTAATATGATGAATATCAACTAAATGAAGCCATTAATAAAAAAAATATGGGATATTAATCTTTCAAAAGGCCTCATATTCAAACATAGAACAACTTTATATCATGTGATGTTTGATAGGCCTAGATTGGAATTTCTAATATGAAACATAAGATCTTCTAAACGAATGTGCATCACACTAAAGAACTGCAAAGCTAACTCATGGGATTAGTCATTTTTATTTTAGGGGTTTTTAGGGGGCAACGATGCGGAAAATGTTGCCAAATTTTTTTCTCCAAAGGCTAGTGAGTTTGAATTGTGAAGGAGGCCATCACAAATAATAATCAAGATGCATTGTGCAACAAAGAGGTTGTAATGTCAGAATATGGCATAATCTAATTGGAAATACTCCTCATATTGGTGGTACCATCCATTCCTTTTTATTCCTTCCTCATGCAGAAATTCACTACTAATTAAATAAATCTCAAATAACATCTCTAAATTAAACAAAATCAAGAAGAAAAAGTGTATTAGCTAGGATATACCTTGAATTAGATGAAGCAAGTTTTTGTTAGGATTTTGGGTAGATGGATTCGGCGTGGAGAATTGCCAACAACTAAAATTAGATGGAGGTGTGTTGTGCGGAGCCCTATCAGACTTGGGTTAAGTGGCATGAGGATGATGGAGCTATATAGTGTAGTGCATTAGTGGATTGGGATATGAGGTGTGTTGGTGAGTCGAGCAGTGATGTGTAGTGATGAGGTGTTATGATGGTGTAATGCAATGCAAGCAAGAGAGAGCATTGAAGTTCAATCATTCGAGGAGAAAGTGATGATGGTATAGTTGTGCTACGGGTTCGCATTTGTTTGGTGTTTGTTTGATAAATCGTACAATTCACACTAGAACCATTTGAACTTGACGAAAGACTCAATTAATCATATAAAATGAATATTTCCCACCAAAGCATAGTAAAGCAAAATATGAGGTTAATTTATGATAATAATCGTATTTTAACTAGTAAAAAATATTTAAAAATTATAATTTTTTTGTGCAAAAATAGTAATTATGGTTAATAATTTGAAAGTAAATTAATCAAAATTTCATTCCATAACCAAATCATTGTCTATAAGTTTTTTAGTTATTAATCAAACCATACAATTTTATTAGGGTCTAAGTTTATAGTTATGGTAAATAGACTAAAAAGTAAGTTTATTGAAATTTCATTTCATAACCAAATCCTATTAATATTTTTAACCAAATTGTAATGTTTTTAGTCATTAACAAAGCTATAAAATTCTAGTTTAGTCTAGTTTATAGTTATGGTTCATAGGATAAAATGTAAATTAATTGAAGTTTTATTTTATACCCAAATCTTGTTAATATTTTTAACCAATTTCTAATTTCCTATTGATTTAAAATGAAACTAAAAAGGTTGTCATCGTTTTATTGTTTCATTTCGAAACTAGAACCTGGTTTCACTTGTAAATGAATTGATGAAGCTTATATAGTTAATTTATGCATGAATGTGTGTGTATCTTATATAATTAATTTATGTATGAATATGTATGTGTTTGTGTATTGTCCTTCTTCTATAATCTCTTTACCTATTTATTATAAGTCATCCTTGCACCTTCTTAAAAGAAAATTTAAGTTATGATAGAATAAGTTAAAAAGATTAATCTAAGTATTAAGATACAATAACATAAAAAGTACATGAAATGACTTGAGGTTTATAATGAAACTATTGGTTTCAATTTATGAAACTAAGCTAATATTTCCATACTACATATGAAACTACTCTAATTTCTATTGAAACTACTCCACTATGGTTACGAAACTACAAAATTACTCTATGAATCTAAGGAAACTATGAGTTTCCATTTATGAAACTAATCTAAGTTTCTAATGAAACGACTCATTTCTATCAATAAAAACTACTATAAGTTTATAATGAAACTACTCATTTTAATCTATAAAACTGCTCTAGATTTATAATGAAAATACTCATTTTATCTTATTAAACTAGTGTAAGTTTTTAATAAAACTACATGTTTTATCTTATGAAACTACTCTAAGTTTCTAATGGAACTACTTTAAATTCTAATGGAGTATCTAATGGAATTACTTGTTTTTATCTTATGAAACTACTCATTTTAGCTTATTAATCTATTTAAAGGTTCTAAGGAAACTACTTATTTTAGTTTATAAAACTACTATAGTAGTTTTATGAAACTAGTGGTTCTCAATTTTTATTATAACTAGTGGTTCTCACCAGATACACCCTCATATATCCATATGTATATGTTGCCATATTAATTAGTCCCTGATTCATGAATTGTCAATGTAATATATAATATTTTAGCTTTAGTAATAAAGTATTTCTCCTCTCAACCATAACATGATCCAAAACAATAATAAATAAAAGAGACATGGTCAAATCAAACATGGACAAAAGATAAGAGGTCACCAACTAAAATGATATCTTTTTATCATCTTTTCAACTTGGGAACATCAAGGTATTATGAATGCGGGCCCTAATTGGTAAAGCCAACAACATAACCCATTTTTTTAAATATTAGAACATACTCATAATGATATGTGTGTGATATAAATATTGTCAATATGCTTGTATTGATGAGGATTCCCAAAGGAAAACTAGTGAATATGGAATATATTCATCAAATTCAACTCGCGGCCAAAGTGATTTGAGAAGACCATTGAAGAATTGGGGATGATGAGAAGAAATATCTTCCACCATAAAACTTTCTCAACTCAAAATATGGATTAAGATCAAAGATAGACATTTTTGTTAATCGCCGTTGGCATTATTTCATTCACACACCATTGTTCACAAAGAGGCAAAGAAAAGAGAGAATAAAAACTAATGTCACATAACCTTCATTCACTAAATTGAGCACACAACTTTTCCAATTCTAAATACCATAGAAGAATAAAGCTATACATATGATATCTCCTAAACCTTGGCTAAACCAACTACAGAGTGCATAACTTCAATCCTATGCAATAACAATTGGTAAGGAGAATTTTAGCTCATGGGCTACAATATAATACATAGCTCAACTAAATAATTAAAGCCAATTAAATACATTAACCTAAAAGATAAGCTCAAATTATCAATTAGCCTAACTAGTCAATAATATAATATAATGTTTTGGTTGAAAACTAATCATTATAATGTTAAGCCCAATAACTATAAAATGTGTCCTACGAGCAAGAAGTGATATCCCACATATTTTGATCGATTAAGAGCATCCAAATTTCTGACCAAGTCTTCAAGCCCACAATCTTATAACCCAATTTTGAACAGCAACTATAATATTAACCAGTTGTCTCTCTAGCTTTAAACAAATATTACATAATCATAGTCTATTTAGTTATTTAAAATGTAGTTATTATTATTTATCATAATAATAATTATAATATATAGAATATTTTGAACAATTATGTACAAGTATAATAAAACAAAAATTGCATTATAAGTAAATCCCAATCAAACAAGGGAAAATATCCATCAATTCTATTACAATCACACATGAACTAAAATTTGTAACCTTAAATACTATATTTTAATATTTATACCTTGTGATATACTACCTACAACGTTATAGAAAAGTAGGACAAATATACAGAAATCATGTTAATTACTCATTATGAAAATTGAAGATAAATAATTTTTATTACATCAAATATGTTGAATTGTAATAAGCCAATATTAGTTGGTCATGTGTCAGCGGTCATTATTTTATCTAATCTTTGTCTAATTTGGCTTGATATGATTTAATCACCATAAAAAAAATTAACATCTTTATTATTATTATTATTATCATAATTGATATTTATTAATGACTATTATTATTATTATCATTATGATTTTTATCATAAATTTTGTATTAGTATTATTATTTTATTTATTATAATTATGTTGATATAGTATGATCGATATATGATAAAAATAGTGTAAGAAGTACAACCGTACAAGCCTTAATTCATTATCTACAATTATTATAAGTCAATATCATGTAATGATCATGCACTTTATGAATAAAATATAAGATTAAAATAATATTTGAGCTCGATATAAACTAGCTTATAATTGATATGGATTATAAGCTATACCTTAACCTAAAAAAGAAAGTAATATGATTCAAAAAAGTTTCAAATATGAAATTTCCAATCACAATTCACAACACTGCCAATGACGTAGGAGGGAGCAACCACAAAAAACAAAAAGAGAGAGGGGTGGCGGTAGAAGAAAAAGAAAAAGGAGGGTGGACGTGCGACGACACAAAAAGCAAGACAAGAGTTCCACCGTAGAAAAAAGAAAAGAAAAGAAAAAGATGCAAGGCTGTTAGGAGAGCCAAGGTAGAAAGTTAGAAAAGAAAAATGGGTGGCAGCTGTAGCATAAGAGCTAAAAGAACAAAAAGAGAAAGGAAACACGAGGCAGAGAGGAGCTACTGCACAAAAAACATAGGAGAGAGAGATAGTGTAATATCCAAAAGCCTTAATTTAGGAAATTATGATAAAATAGGAATTTATTAGTGAAATTAATTAAGTTTATTATTTTAACAAAATAATGGGAGTAATTAAGACAAAAAAGGAAGAAAATAATAAAGAATTTAATTAGGGAAGATTAGGGTAATTTGCTAATTATAATAGAATTTAAGAAAAAATTACCCTAAAATTTCTAAATGAATATAAAAAGGAATTTATTTATTATTTTAATAATTTTTATTATTTTTAAAGATTCAAAAATACCAAAATATACTAAAAACCCTAACCAACCTATTTTTCTATTTTCCTATTTTCTTTTTCTCCTTTCTCCTTTTTCTTTTTCTCCTCTTCCTTTCCCTAATTGGGCCTCTACGTAGGCCCAACTCCCCCTCCCTCTCTTCTCTCCTATGCGCGGTCTAGCCCGATCTTCTTCTTTTTTCTTTTCTCCCTCGCCCGCCCGCCCGATCTTCTTCTTTTCTTTCTTTTCTTTTCCCTCGACCAGTCGGCCCAACCCCTTCTTCTTCTTCCTCTTTTCTGCCTCCCTCGCGTTGTAGGTCAGGCCTGCAAATCTGCCAGAGAGCCGCCACCACACCCACTCCATTGTCCCCTCCCCCCTTTGTCTTCTTTCCCCTCCCTTGGACTATAAATACCCCAAACCAACCCCTCATTTAGCCTCCTTTGCTTTGCCTAAAATTTCCTACATATTTCACTGCTACCACTTCAAACACCACCCTAGCCACTGATGTACAACACTGCCACTCGAAACACCACCCCAACCCCTTTCAACATTACCTTCCACCAAACCGAGCCATTCGCCGCCCCTAAATCCCCCTATATAAACCACCCTGATTATGCAAAGTTATCTGCTCTACCTACCCCTTTGCACCCCATCGCTACCCATATAGCCGCCGTGTGCCACCTCCTCCACCGCAATCACCACCTCCCCTACCACCCAATCAACCTAGTAGAACTTCCTCTATCTTCACTTGCCTTCCCTTCTCCCTTTCTCTCTCTCCTTCATCCTCCCTCCTTCTCCACTACCCTTGGTCACCATAACCACCACCACCTGTGCTGCCACCCTTCCTATGCCACCACTGCCACTACAACCCTCTCAGACTAAAGAGTCCACCACGACCATAACCACCATCTCACTTTCTCTCTTCTATCCCTAAAAGACCCACCTTCTTCAAGCCACCTCTGCTGCCGCCATCACCTAACTGCCACCCTCACAAGGTTGTGCCCTAATCCTTCCTAACCCTTAAGTATAATTTATTTAATGTAATTATTATTCTAACTTTATTATTATTATTATTATTATTATTATTATTAAATTTATTGGAGGCTATAGGTAGAAAATAGCAAGGTGAAAAAGTTGACTCAAGGGTTAAGTAAGCTGAAAGAAGAGTTGTTGGGGTGATTGGAGGCCATAGGTAGAAAATAGTACATAGGTTGGTATAAGGATGCATGACGGACTTGGCTAGGGTTTTGGAGGAAAACCCTAAGTGGAGGAAATTATGGAAGGGAGACATAATAGAAAGGGTTGGAGTATGGGGTGAGAGTGGAAGGATATCACATGGAGGGTGAGTATGTGTCAAGTGGAAGAGGGAATGGTAAGTGAGAGCGATGGAGGGACAACCTATGAGAAAAGAGAGATGCTAAGGTTTGGGGGTGGCCAACTAGGGTTTCGTGGCCACATGTGCAAAATAGGAAGTACCGTGGGATGCTTGGGGATGAATCGAGTGAGGTGATGAGTCAAGGGAAAGGAAATCTTAGGCTATGTGAGATAGAGAAATGTTGGGCCATATAGGCTAGATTAGGGTTTCCTGAGGAAAACCCTAGAGGGTGATAGTGAGTTGACTCAGAGATATAGGAAAGTGGGCCTCGACCCATGTACATAGGAGTTAGGTATTTATAGTAAGTAAGGAAAAGGGGGAAGGACATTTGGATGTAATAGGAGGCATAGAGGTCCCAAGATATGGGACATGCCTTTTAAGAAGATTAGGAGTAGATGGCTTGTGTGAGCGGGCAGTCCAAAGGGCATGCATGTCTAGGGTGAAAGTATCTATTGAATAAAACACGTATAAGACACTAACTATTTAAAGTAGAAGATTATTGAGCCGAGCCCACACCGATCCATCGGTATAATAGTGGTCAGGTGCAAGGTATCTTGGAGACTAATCCACCGGTGAATAATAGTGGCTAGGTGTGTTTTGCCTTGGATGTTTCCAATCCACCAACTATAATAGTGGGGGATCCCAAGCTCAATAAACTAAACTTTAAGTTATGATAAGATATGGGAAAGATAATAATTACTTACAGTGGAACACTACGAGAGTTGGTGCTAATCTATCAGTATAATAGTGGTCAGGAGCAATTTGCCTTGAAGACCGATCCACCAGCTATAATAGTGGGTTCCCATACTCGCATTGAATTATAAAGAGTATGGTGTGAAATGGGAATATTGACTAGAGATCTAATGATTAAGTTTGACCAGATTGAATCACGACTTGTATTATCTGTCTGTCATGTATGCCTTATTTGCATACTTACTTGCTTGTGTTATTTGCATTTCGTGTATGGCCTTAGCTACATGATTACCTTACTCAGTACGTAGCGTATTGATCACTCGCTTTATAGGTGATCCTCATTCCCATAAGAAGAGGTCCCTTCTAAGTTTGTGGAGGTAGAAGATGTAATCCCCCAAAATTTTAAAAAACCTATAATTTAATAAATATCTTTTATTTAAAATAAATTAGCTTTTAAAATTATTTAGTTTAATTATTTTATGGATTTTTAGTATATAAATTTGGATAGGAATATTTGATAAATTAAAACAAATATTTTTTTATATTTTATCATACTCTTTTTATTTAAATGATTTTTACCAAACCAATATTTTACTAAAATTATACTTTTTAATCCCATATATTTAATTATACTAAATTAAATTATTAAATAAATTTATTATCAAAAATATTACATCCTATTATTTTATAAATTCAATTATTTTAAAATTTCCCATTTTTCCTATCTTCCTTTTTTTTTCTCCTTTTCCCTCATTTTCCTTCTATCTTTCTTTTTTTCTTTTTCCTGGCTTTGGGCCACCAGGCCAGCCTCTTCCCTCTCCCCCTATGTCTAGGCCGCTGGCCCATCTTCCCTCTCCCTCTCTTTCCCCCACCTCTCTCTCACGCACCTCGACCCATCCCAAACCCTCTCTTTTTTTTTTCTTTCCTTCCCTTCACCCTGGGCCGGCCCAACTCTTCTTTTTTTTCTTTCCCATGCGCCAATCTGCTCTCCCTCCCTCTCCCTTCTTTCTTTCTTCTTCGACCTCTATGCTCGACCAGCTGCATGTTTCGACACCATGCCCGCTACCACTGCCTACAACCCCTCGCTGCCACCACCTACCCTCCCTCTCTCCCGTCATTTTCTTCCTATTTTTGGACCTGGCTAGCCCTGCAAACCATCCCACTACCCTGTTTTTTTTTCCTCTTTGTCTCCCCTCCCTGCTACCCTACCACCTTCCCTTAGAGCTGGCAAAAGTTGACCCGACCCGAAAAATCCGACGAATACCGACTCGATCCGTCCGAAATTCGATCCGATTTTATCCGAATAATTAAGAACTCGAAACTTATCTGACCCGATCCGATACATATCCGATATCCGATATAACCCGAGAAATCATAAGCCCTAAATAAACCCGACCCAACCCACTGCTTACCCGAAACCCGATATAACCCGAAAAATTATAAATCCGAAATGACCCGACCCGATCCATTATTTATCCGAAATCCGAAATTATCCGAAAAATTATAAATCTATAAAGATTTGACCCGATACTACCCGAAAATTAATATTAACTCATTACTCTAATTTTTTAAAACTTCATAGAGGAAGTAAAAGTAGAGGAAAAAGGAAAAACTCTATTATGTCATTTAAATATTAATTTACTCTCATATAGTATCATAAGATAATAATATTGTAAATACATTCAACACTTTAAACTCAAGTTACAAATATAAAAGCTTTAAAAGACACCATATAAACACTTAAAAAGCCTCTAAATGTACATTTCCATATCGATAACTCAAAACACAATTATGTAAGCCTCAAAAGGCACGATATAACTCATATAAGCACTTCAAGTACCTATTTAATCCAATACACAAAAATGCAAGCCTTAAAAAACACCATAAGATAATAATAATAATAATAATAATAATAATAATAATAATAATAATAATCCAACATATATAACCCAAAATACAAAAAAAAAGCATTAAAAGGCACTGAATAAGTTTTTGAAAAGCCTCAAAAGGCACACATCTAGTACTTCATTTACCGAGCGTACTAAACTAATCAAAAACCTGATTTTACTACATATTGGTAGCTTTAGTATCAAAATATTATATAATTAACATGTCTATCTTCCTAGAAGATCAAAATACATTTGGCTTACCACATGTTGGTAGCTCTACTAACAAAAACCATTGTATAAAAGATGACGAACCGAAATTTATTTTCGATCCCTTGTCTATCAAGTCTTTGAGGCTAACGCTTTCCACAAAATATCAAAACATAAGCTTCGATATCAAAATAAAAGCATCCACTTGATGCTAACCTGCATAAATCACACAACCTAAAAACAAATTATCCCACATTAAATACTGCTCTCTACTCAACAAAAAAAAAGACATTAGATGATACAAATATGAAATATGTAATATATAATTATTACTTTAACAATACATAGTCTAACGGAATCACATACATTTCAAAGAGCTATTACTAATTTTCTCATATATTATCAAAGAATGTCAACATTTATATCAAGAAAGCATAATGTTTCCTCATGAAGGCCTATATTCTAGATTATTTTACAATAGGAGCATAAGAATTAAGTATATAATAAAAGATAATGAATTACACCGAGGACAATAAGAGAAGTGCAAAAAAAAGTGTCAAGTTCATTCAATGACTTTAGTAAACCCTCAAAATATCCAATTAAGTTTCCATAAATTTAAGCTACTAAGGATATGCAATAATCAGCTCAGCAACAAAAGTAAGGAACAACCAACTTATTAAAAATATTTTAGCGTAAAAAAATTACCTCCAACTCTTCAATTAACCTCGTTGTTTGGTTCGGAAAAGTCTACAATAGAGCCATCTTTTTCAAGATCTATGCAAATACCAAAAATATATGTTATTTCACAAAAAAAAAAACATAACCATAATAAAATATTTGGGTTTACATATTCAAATTACCTCCATATCCAAATAACCAATTATGTGTTGTTACCAACACATCAACATTTTTTGGCAAAAGAGAATTTCTCCACTTATTCAATATCCTACCACCCATACTGAAAGTAGACTCTGAAGCAACTGTGGTGATTGGAATAGCGAGAATATCTTTTGCCATGGAACTAAGTATCGGAAAACAACTAGATTTATCCTTCCAATAAGAAAGCACATCAAGTCTAACCAATCACTCTATTCTTTGAATTTCATGATAGCTTTCTAATTCAGTTTTTCCAATATTGCTAGCTCCCATAAATATTGAAGAGTCAAATTCCTAAATAAAAAGAAACAAACAAAAAATAAGACTGTATATAATACAAAAGTAAACAAATAATAGGATGAATATAAAAGATATTAGTAAACTTAATATCTAATAATAATAGTTTACCCCTATGTCATCGTTTCTTTGACAAGTGTTGACTTCTCTTTGAGTAGGATTAGACGTGCTTGGAACACAAGAATCAACTTGGCAATTATCCTTATAATACTTGTATAAGTCAAGTAGTTGAGTATATACTTCTTTGGCCATCCGTGAACCCTTGTCGGTTCCATACAATTTTGTGAAAGCAAATGTCACGAAGTCAAACTTGTAACGTGGATCAAAAATTATAGCAAAAGCTAGAATCATAGAGTAGTCAGACCAATATTTCCCAAATTTTTCATACATCTGAGTCGCCATTCTACTAATGTCCATATCATCACACGACATTGCCTTCTCTATGCACCTTTGAATGGTCCACACATTAAAGAAGTATAGATTGGATGTTGGATATTCGGTTCCAGAAAATAAATTTGTGATATCGTAGAATGGTTGTAACAAATCACAAATTTTTTTTACCTTGATCCACTCACTACTTGAAATATGCCACTTGAAATTAGGTTCATTCAATGCATAATAGTCCAAAACACGACTATAATGTAATGCTCTACTTAGCATCAAATATGTAGAATTCCACCTAGTTGCAACATCCAACCACAACTTTGCAGAAACAGATATGTTTAACTGCACAGCATATTCATAAAACTTAATTATCCTACCTTCAGATCCATCTATATACTTAACACTTTCTCGAACCTTCACCACACATTCTTCAATATTTTTCATTCCTTCTTTAACTATCAAATTTAAAATATGAGCTGAACAAAGAATATGGAAAAATTTTCCATCACACACTAAGTTTCCAAGCAACTTGGATTTCATATTCATAATCATATTGATCATATTTGATGCATTGCCCACAGTCATGGTAAAAATCTTTTTTTCAATGCCCCAATCCATTATCAATGAATGTAACAGATTATATATCTCTATACCAGTGTGGGGAGGAGGACAATGGCAAAAACTCAATACCTTAGAGTTCAATTTCCAATTATCATCAACATAATGTGCTTTGAGAGTAAGATAACCACGTCCTGTACATGTTGTCCATATGTCACAAGTTAAACAAATCCTGCTGGAATTTTTTTTTAAAGCCGCTTTAAGAATATCCTTAAATTCAGCATGCTTCTCCAAACAAATTTTCTTTGCGGTATTTCTACAAATCGGTTTGACATTCGGATTCAAATACCGATGGACTTTTCTCTCTCCTTCATACTCAACATGTGAGAACGGCAACCCGTGTTTCATTATCGACTCACAAACCAACTGACTGTATACTTTTTGATCAAAATGAGATGTAGTCATGCAGGACCCGACAAGATTTTTATACTTTGAACAACTTACCAAATGTCTCTTAAAATTAGATGTGCCATTTTTTGATTCAGCTCTATATGATACCTCTTGGCAATGCTTACATACACCATGCAAATTCTTTTGAACATCTTCATAACAATTATATTCTTTCCATACCTCGGCTTTTCTCTTTAGATTTATAGGGACCCAGCCATCACCAATTGCATTGGGAAGGGTAGTTGGAGTTAGCACTTGATCATTTTCAATATATTCAGAATTAGGAGCTGCAATTTGGAAAAATATAAAATTAATAAGAGATAATATTATGAATCAAACAATAATAAGTATTAAACATCACTAACGTTAGAGATTAAAGAAAAATCAATACCTCTACTACCAACAGATGAGAAATCATAAGTGTCAAAATGCTCTTCTTGTTGTGGAGTCCTAAAATTTTCCTCCATGAATTTTAACACTGTAATAATACCAAAGCATCTATGAATTATTTATTATTAATATAGCAACAAATATTATTTCATACATTACAAAATTTAGTAGTTAACATAATGTCTTTTATTCTATCAGTTACATAAGCAAAAATGCCTTCAAAATAAATGCTACCACGCCCTCAATTCTCAAACTATGCTTTGAAGTCGCATGCAACAAGTTAACATTATTTACTGTACCTACAAAGAAATATTAACAAGTAGCATTATTTAATCCTTATAGTTATTAACTTATCGTATTCTCAGATCTAATAAAATTATATCACATTAATTAAAATATTATAAAAATATACAATTATATCATATATACGAATAGAGGACGATGTTCTTGTTGTTATTAATAGCTTCCATTACATATAGGCATAGTTAATGCTTAATTTCTGTCTCATAATGTTTAAGAAAAATCACATAAATCCCCGGGTGTCTGCAGATGTATATTTGGGGGCATGGATCACAATTCACAATATAGAAATAACAGCAATGTCACAACCAACAGCAATGTTCTGCACCAGGATGCAGAAACAACGACAGGTTATCCCAGAGATAAACCACTCAGACTTCCGAACACTACAGACACATTACAAACGTAAGTACGGGATCCACTAGTTCTAATATATACAGCAATGTCACCCCTCACCTCACTTACCATGAAAATCTGTGGCCAGCTAACCAACTTGGCCACAAAGAAAATACTTCTCCGGCAGAAGAGGAGCCAAGGCAGGTACTTACGTAGGGGCAACAGGTTGGAGATGTTTGTCGGGGCTAGGGGAAGCAAACAAGAAAAGAAAATGAGGGGCGAGGATGAGAAGGTGGATCAGCTGGGAGGTGCTACGTGCAGAGGAAGGGTGGCCCAACTGGGTTTTTGGTGGTGGAGGAGCTAGAAATGGGGAGGGTTGCGTCGGGTTGGGGAGACTGGTGGTGCTGGGGAAGGATGGTGGTCGGTTGAGAGCTGGAGTAGGGTGAGGTGATGCAGGGCAAAGATGAGGAGGAAAGTGGTGGAGAAGCTGGAAATGGGGAGGGCTGCGACGGCTTGTGGAGATGGATCTTGAAAATGCAGAGGGGAGGAGGCCGACGGAGGACTGTTTGGTGAGGGAGGTTGGCTGAAAAAAAAGAAAGAATGGCACACAGAAACAGAATGGAAGCACTGGAGCAGGGGTGTTTGTGTGTAACGGGAGTTTCGTGTTTGCCAGAGTTCACTGTTTGGCTCGGGGATGAGATCATGAGACTGATGAGTCTCGTGCAGGCTATGTGTGTGTGTGTCATGCAGGCGTATGCGGCGTATGTAGAGTAGCTGAGGCATGAGTCGCATCGCATGACCGCATGAGGTGAGGACTGAGGGTATTGGCGTGTATAAGAAAAAAATATGCAGAGGCAGCAGAGGATGCTCGTTGACCTATTGCCTTGTTCGTTCAGGACCTTCAGAAGATAATGCGCTCTAAAAAAATATATAGTAGGTTAAAATAGGTTTATTTTTATTTTTATTTTAGATTTAATTAAAATAAATTAGGATACTAGATTGTAGAATAATAATTTGGAAAAAATATTTTGATTTAAGATAGGTCAAAAATAATTGAAAAAAGAAAAAATAATTCAGGATAAATTTTAAAAAATTCTTTTACGTTACGGATCAACAATTATTATTAAAATAATTAAGATAAAATTTAGGGGTATAAACTAATATTAAAAGTAATAGTCTAATTATTACTGGCATTATTATAATCATTATTAATATCGTTGTTGTTATTATTATTATTATCATAAGATGATGATGATGATGATGAATTGATGATGATGATTATGTTGTTGTTGTTGTTGTTGTTGTTATCCAACCCAAGTTTAACTTACACTTAATTATACATAATAATAAAATTTTAAATTAAGATATCGAAATCAGAGTTTATATAAATGGGGTATTACATGTGCATATTGATTTAATATCAAATTAAAAATTAATTTATTGAAAAAGTATATAGCTATTTTGATGCTTAACTAAGAAAGCGAACTAAATTTTACTTACACACACGCACACACATAATTCTTCTATTTTTAATTAATCTAAGTTTTTATCTATGAAACTAATCCAAGTTTATAATGAAACTACAAATTTCTATCAATAAAAGCCACTCTAAGTTTATAATGAAACTACTCATTTTGATCTATAAGACTACTATAAGATTCTAATGAAACTACTAACTTTAACTTATGAAACTAAGTTAAGATTATAATAAAACTACATACTTTAGCTTATGAAACTATCAGTTCAACTAATGAAATAACTCGTTTCAGCTTATAAAAGTATTCTATGTTTCTAATGGAACTATTCTAAGTTTCTAATGACATCGCTCATCTAATATTATGAAACTAGTCATTATAGTATATTCATAATACTCTAAATTTCTAATGAAACTAATTGTCTTGGCTTATTAAACTACTTAAAGTTATTAAGGAAAATACTCATTTTAGTTGATGAACCTAGTGTAATAGTTTTATGAAACTACCATAATTGTTCTATGAAACTATTGGTTCTAAATTCTCATTATAAGTAGTATTTTTTACTAGATACACCCCCCAATATAATTTATGAATGTCAAGGGATTATGATTTATGAATGCTTGAAAAGCCAACATCATAATCTGATTTATCAAATATTAGAACATACTTGTAGTAATATATATGTGATATAACTATTGTTAATATGCTTGTACTGATGAAGATCTCTAAAGGAAGAACCACAAATATAACTATTGTTAAAATTAGTATTATTTCACTTACAAAACATTGTTAAAAAAGAGACGAAGAGAATAGAGAAGAAAAATCAATGGCATGTAAGTATGTAACCTTCATTAACTAAATTGAGTGTATAACTCTGTCAAATCTAAATGGCATAAGAAGAACAAAACTTTAATATAGAGATTCAATATATAGTTTGGGTTGAACCAAATACATATGATTTCTTTCAACCCTAGGTTGACCAAATACAAAATATATAACTTCAATCTTATGCAATAGAAATTGGTAAGGAGCATTTTAGCTTATAGAAGAACAATATAATACATAGTCCAACTAAACATTTGAGACCAACTAAATACATTAACCTAAAAAAATAAGCTTGAATTATCAATTACCCCAACTAATTAATAATACAATATGATGTTTGATTTAGAAACTAATCATTACAATATTAAGCCTAGTGAATATAGAATATGCCCCATGGGCCACAAGTGATATGATATCGAACACATTTCGACTGATCAAGTCTACCAAAAGTTCCAACAAAGTCTTCAATTCCACGATCTAGTAACCAAAACCCAAACAACAATTATGACATAAACCAATTGCCATTGTAGCTTAAAACTAATATTACATAATCACAATCTATTCCGTTATTCAAAATAGTTATCAATAATACTAATTCTAATATTTGAAGTATTTAGGAACAATTGTGTAAAGGTATATATATAAAGGAAGATTGCATCATAAGTAAAATCCAATCAAACAAAGAAAAAGTTTTATCAATTCTATTATAAGTATACATAAATAACAATTTGTAGCCTTAAACACTATATGTTAGTATCTATACCTTACGATATAATACCTATAACATCATAGAAAAATAGGAAAAATCTAATATGAGGATGTTAATTATTCATTATAAAAATTAAAGATTAATGTTTTTGTTACATCAACTATGTTAAATAGTAAGAAGTCATATGAGTTGGTCTTTTGACAATAATAGTCATTATTACTTACTTTGTCTAATTTTTATTTGATTTAGCTTGATATGATCGAAATAAAATATAGAAAAAAATAATAATGTGTTATTATTATTATTATTATTCCATAATTGATATTCAACAATTACTACTATTATTGTTCTCATTATTATTATTATTATTATTATTATTATTATTATTATTATTATTATTATTATTATTATTATTATTATTATTATTATTATATTAATTAAAATTATGTTGATACGATGTGATCAATCTATTTGAAAAATAATATGAGAAGTAGAACCTTAGAAACCTTCATTTGTTATCAATTATCAATAGTTATTGTAAGTTAATATTATGTAAGGACCGTACAAAATATAAATATAATATACACTTAAAATAATATTTGAACTCAATATGATATGATCAAGCTAATAATGGAGTTGAATTATAAGTTATGCCTTAATATAAAAAGAAAAGTAATCCGATTTGAAGACGTTTAAATTTAGAACATCAAATAAATCTTCAAAGATGAAATAATGACAAAAAATTCTAAGGCCCCAGAATAATCTATATAATAATTTATTTTTAATTAAATAAGATAAATTGAAATAAACAATATTAAAATAATTAGTCTTTAATAACATTATGGAATAGAAAAAAATTGCACAAGCATGACTTGCTACTGAAATGACCCGAATCCGATCCAAACTCGACCCGAAAATATAATAATTCGAACTCACCCGAGCCCGATCCGAACCCGAACCGAAATTAAAATAACCCAAAGTTACCCGAATTTGAGTCAATCCGATCTCAACCCGACCCGATCCGAGAACTTAAAATGATCCGAGATTATCCGACACCAAGTTGATCCGAATCAAACCCGATCCGACCTGATCCGATAAAATAATCCGAGATTATCCGAAACCGATATGATCCGATTATTATTTAACCCGATCCGAAAGTGACCCGACCCGTCCGATTGCCAGCTCTACCTTCCCTGCCACCCTATGACCTCCCCTGCCACCCTAAACGTTGCCACCTGATCAGCCACCTATTGCCCTATCCTCCCTCTTCTTTTTCTTCTTCTCACAAGCCCTTTCCTACCCCATTATTTTTGAGCCTCCCCCTTCCCCGATCCCTTTCTCTCCTTTTCTTCTTCTTCCATTTTCATCCCCGTTTTGTGCACCACCACAGCCCTTCACCAGTGCAAACTCCTCATCAACCACCTAAACCACCTTCTGCACCCCTCTACTCCTTCCCAACACCACCACAACACCATCCAAGCCACCCCGCAACTCCACCTTCCTCCCCTCTTCTTTTCCTCCCCATTTTTCTCCCTTATCGGCAGCCCACCTGCAACCCCTCCGTTAGCCGCCGTCCGACCACCTCTACCGCCACCCAAACCACCAATCCACACCCTGCAACCTCCTCTACCACCCCCATACCTTGTTTGGTCGAAACAAGCCCCTTCACCCCTTCATTTTCCCCTCTCTTTTCCTTCCTTCTCAGCTCGGTCCACCCCGACAGCCCCCTTTGCAGCCTCGCCGCCGCCATCTCCGCCACCCTTGGCCTCCAACAACCCATCCCGAGCCACCACCTACACACCCTCTTCACTCCTGCAACCTTCCCTTGCCTCCAATCCTCCCCCATCTACCTTCTTTCCTAGCCTAAAGACCCCAACCCGAAAAACACTCCTTCCTCCCTTCCACCCCTACCTTTGACCCTTTTTCCCCATCGACCTACATGTGGCTCACGCTGCTCATGCAGGGTGAGTTCCACATTATTTTGGGATTTTTTGTGTTTAATTATTGAGGTATATTAATAGTTAAGTAAAGTGTTATTAATTAAATTTTTTTTATATAAAGTTGTATCCTCTTAATTCCTACTCCTAATATAATAATTATTGACATTATTTTTAGGTGTTGATTTTGCTATTTAAAGCTTGAATCTTTAACTTGGATACCGGTAAGATTTGATTTTTGCAGGAATTAAGGTAATCGTTAAACCCCACTTAAACGCATGGATAAACGTATGTTAGCACATTAGGATTTTTAATATGTTATTATGCTTGATATTTGTGGTATAATATAATATATATATTTGCTTGTATTGATTCATATATATATATAAAAAGAAAAGAAAGTATGTTAGTTTATATGTCATGTGTGGAAATGTTGGTTAAGGGAAGAGTTTGATTATTAATGAAATTGTTAAGTACTTATCCATGTTATTTTATGTTATTATGACCATTTATGCATGAATAATAATATTGTGAACCCTAGAGGCATTTTAGTAATATTTCTTGTGCAAGAATTATAGCCTAATATGTGTGGGTACTAATAAGTAGTGTATTAAAATATAATAGTTGGTGGAGTTGGATATTATGAGTGGAGTATTAATATTAATTTCATGTAATGATAATAATTTAATATAAGTGGTGTAATAAGGGGTAAGATGGTAATCTTGTAAGTAAAAGGGGTAAATTTGTAATTTCATAATTAAAGGGCATAATGGTAATTTCGTAATTAAAAGGTAAAATGGCAATTTTATATTTAAGGGGTAAAATGGTAATTTTGTAATTAAAGGGTAAAATGGTAATTTTGTCATTGAAGGGTAAAATGACAATTTTGTAATTAAAGGGTAAAATGGTAATTTTATAATTAAAGGGTAAAGTGGAAATTTGGTAGTTAAAGGGCAAAATGATAATTTTGTAATTAAAGGGTAAAATGATAATTTTATAATTAAAGGGTAAAATGATAAATTTGTAGTTAAAGGGTAAAATGGCAATTTTATAACTAAAGGGCAAGGTGGTAATTTTGTACTAAAAGAGCAAAATGGTAAATTTATAATTAAATGCTAAAATAGTAATTTTGTGATTAAAGGGAAAACGGTAATTCTATAAGTAAAATGATAAAATGGTAATTTTGTGAATAAAGGGTAGAATGGTAATTTTGTAAGTAAATGGATAAATTGGTAATTTGTAAGTAAAAGGTGTATTATGGTAAATTTGAAAGAGAAGGGCAATTTGGTAATTTAATCAACTAAAGGGTAATTTGGTAATTATGATAATATAGAAGGGCAAATTGGTAATTTAACCAACTAAAGAGCAAATTGATACTTATGATGACATAAAAGGGTAATTTAGTAATTTATGCAACTAAAGGGGCAATTTGGTAATTATAACAAAGGAGAAGGGCAATTCGGTAAACTAACCAACTAAATAGGAATTATGATAAATGTAACAATTATGAAGGGTGATTAGTGACCTAATAAGTGTGGGAAATAACTTAGTAACCCAAACCAAGCAGGGATGTGGCTAAAAACAATTATGTGGGTGTTATGTGCCTTGTGTGCCATGTGCTATGCCATATTGTATACTTTATGCTTAATGATTAATCATTTATAGTGCAACTGGGAGTGAATGTATGCTTATGTGACTTCCTTATGGTATGTGGATGATGATTATATTTGTTGTGTGTACGATGTTATATGATGTGACCCTCTAGGACATGCATGCTAGGATATTTAATGTGGTAATGTGGGATGGAAGGATGAAAAAGGAAGATGGAAAAGTAAGATAACCAAGGGGAAGTAAGTTGGCTAATGTAGGTGGGAATGACCCAAATAATCCATGAGCCATGAGTGGATGAATAAAAGGGGACCTTACATAAATTGAAAGAGTGGGAGAATCTAGGGTTTGCATGGAATGGTTAGAGTCTGCATAGGGACAAACTTTACGTATGGAAAGTTGCCTTGGGACGTGAGGAAGGTAATAAAAGTTTCATTTGGGTGACTGGAGGCTTCGGGCGAAAAATATTATGTGGGATACTACAACGGTACATAGGAGACCAAGCTAGAGTTTGGGAGGAAACCCTATTTTGAGAAGGTGGGAAAAAAAGGAAATTATAAAAATAAACGATAATGAGAGGGGTAGAAAGTGAGGGTTGGATCTAAGGGTTGTGACGTGTAGGGTATTGAAATGGTTTGGGATGTATAAGGCAGAGAAGGATGGGCCACATAAGCCCAAATTAGGATTTCTGGAGAAAGCCCTAGGCCCTAGGGTAAGGCAGTGAGTTGACCTTGGAGTATAAGGTGGTGGGCCTTGACCCACACACTTAGGAGTTGGGCTTCCGATGTGAGAAAGTGGATTAAGGGAAGGATGTCGGGGCGAGTTAGAAGGTGTAGAAGTCTCAAGATATGGGACGGGCCCTCTTGGGAGGATAAGTGTGGATATAGTTAGCCATGCATGTCAAGGGTGAAATACTTTCGATTAAGGTATGATTAAGACACTAATCACTTAGAGAGGAAGATGTTGAGCCAGAACAAGACCGGTCCACCGGCGAATAATAGTGGCCAGGGTCGGGGTGCCTTGCATGACCGGTGCACCGACGAATAATAGTGGCCAGGTGCATTTTGCCCTGCATGACCGTTCCACCAGCTATAATAGTGGGAGATTCCATGCTAAAAAACCCAAGCGTAAAAACAATAAGACATGGGGAAGACACTAATTACTTACAGTGGAACACCTTGTGAGTTGGGGCTAGACCGGTCCATCGACGAATAATAGTGGCCAGGAGTATTTTTCCCTGCATGACCAGTCCACCGGCGAATAATAGTGGCCAGAAGCATTTTGCCCTGCATCACCGTTCCACCGGCTATAATAGTGGGGTTCCAGCACTCACATGGACATTTATACTCCGAGATGATTGATTAATGATGGATTAATGGCTTAAAGGCCCTAAAAGTATCGATTGTTCATTATGACCTATCAATATTTGGTTGACTAATTAAGTATGCGAATGTACGAAAGTGAATGTTACATATACCCCATTAATATCTGATTGACTTGTTGGATGTGTGAATGGATGGATCTGAATATCATGTTTACACCTGTCGTTATGTATGGATATAATAGTATATCATGTGTTACATTGGGGGCCTACTTTTAAGTGTGTTTTAAAGGGTTACTCAGTATCGTAGTACTGAAGGGTTCCATTCGTGGGGGCCCTTCCTATTCAATGGGCAGTGTCCCTTGTAGGTCTCTTTTTAGGTACCATTCAAGTGGGCAACGAAAAAGAGCGTGAGGAGCTATCCGGATCTATTACGGTTTTACTATGTCTCATTTAAATTCATAGTTTCAGTGTATTCGTTGTTTTGTAACCACCACTGGTAGAATTTATTCTTGTAAATAGTTTGCTACGCTACTCTGATTTAGATATGGTTTGTAAATTGTGTTTTACTCTTCCAGCCTTAGCACTTAGTACTGGAACAGTAAGAGTAAACCGGTCTGGTACTAAGTGTGGCGGTAATACCCCCATAATTCAAAGTCTTATTGTTTTGCTTCTGCTAATTTTCTTCAATTAAACGAAATTTTTCAGTAATGAATTTTGGGGGTGTTACATAAGATGCCGTATTCGATTCCTATGGCGTATTTGAAGCATTGGGCAAGGCTAAGTGTTGATCTTTTGGAACTTGGCATGGGGCCCAAGAACGATGTAGTACAGACTCTTCTTATTTCAGTTTTTGTCTTACTGCATTGTATTATTCTATCCCCTTGGGAGTTTTAACTATGTAACCTTTTTTGTTGTATTGACTTCTAATCACGCACTCTAATTTTCACTTTATGAATATTTCAAATTTCTATAGTTCTCCATCTTAAGTGTGTTTAATGTTTTGTGAAATTATTCTTAGTCTTATGGTTGGTGCAAAACTAGTTGGAGGCCAGACTTGTACTAATCACGATAGTAACACCCCCCATGCTTGTATATGTTTTAATTAAACGAAAATTTTTAACTATAATTTTTGGGGTTGTTACAGATAGAAAGAAGCAGCGTATAGAGGAGAAAAATGAAAAAGGAAGCAGGAGAGAGAAGGAGGGTTGACGACAGCCTGACGGAAGTGTTAGTGAAGCACAAGAAGAGGAAAAAATAGATTGGAAAGAAAGGCTAAGTCACTCAAGAGAAATAGAAAGAAATATACCTAAAAAAATTTATTTTAGATGAAATTTAACAATTTTTCATGAACATAGGAAAGAAGCACCAAAAGTTGTCTAAGGTTACCAGGAGACATCTTCGGAGGATAATCCAAGCTATTATATTTCTACTAAAACATCATCCAGACTCTAATTGAGAGGCCAATAGAGCACATTAGCAAGACGGGGAGCCACATTGCTATCCATGATTGGCATCAAGGACGACACCATACACCAAGTGAAATGATAAAGGGCTTCGGCTAAAAGACATAAAACATAAGAGGGAGATGACTGCATAGGAGCCAATTAGATCAGAATTTTTATTCTTAATTAATTAGAATTATCTTGTAATACTGAGGAGATGTAAATAAACTATAAAATCCTTAGAGTTACACGTTCATAGGATATCCAATTTGAATGAAAATATAAGTTATTCCTTGTTTGATTTATGTGTGAGTTTTTCTTAATTATAATCAATTATATATGAGTGGTTATTATTGAAATCCTTAATCTTTTTATGTGTGTAAATTAGAGGTTAAGTACTATCTCTAAACCCATCCATAACCCATGCTAATCATCAACCCTAGCCGCGACTTTCAACATAACATTCATCATCTTCAATCAATTCTTCTTACTTAATTCTACCTATTCTATATCCAAACCCTAGATAAAAATTCTATTATTATCATAAGTTCATCATCTCCATATCATATTCAAAATATCTTCATCAAATCATCATCATCAAGATCATTCATCATCATCATCTTCATCCCACATTGAAACCCAAAGTGATACGATTTAAAAAAACTTTCAAATATGAAATTTCCAATCACAATTCACCACACCTCCAAATATGAAATAATGACAAAATTTTCTAGGCCCCAAAACAATTAATATCTAATAATATGATAAATCAAATTAGATAATATCAAAATAATTAGATATGATTACATCTTAGAATGAAAAAAATGGAATGATCATGACTCAAATATGAAATGAACTGAATACGATCTAGACCCAACTTGAATATGGAATAATCCGAACTTACTTGAAATTAACCCAAACCTAAGTCAAAAATAAAATAATATGAATTTATTTGAATCAAACTCCATTTGATCTCAACCCGACTCAATCTATGATGTTAGAAGATTTAAGGTTATACAACCTAAGTCGATCTAAATTAAACATGAGCTGACTTGATTTGGAAAAATGAAGTGATATTATCCAAAATTGAAATGACTCTCCACGACCCACCCAATTGCTAGCTCTAGTTGTTCCAGGTGGTGTTGGTGTTGATGGTGTTATTGTTGTTATTGGTGTTGATGTTATTGTTGTTGTTGCTTTTATTATTATTTATGTTGTTGTTGTCATTAAGGGGTCAGTTTTATAGCCATTGTAATATAGAATATCAAACTTCTCCAACTTAAAACTTCATTTTAAGATAGTTATAAAGCAATAAGTATCAAAACTAGAAATATAACTACCACATCAAACATAGAAAATGTATGATTATTCACCTACACACATATTTGATGCTATGCAAAATTAAATCAAACAAGCGTGCAAAATGAAATGACTAGAATAAGATAGCTAAAATATAGATGATGATAGGACAAAAGTTACAAGCTATGAAACATAAGAACCAAAGCTAAAAGCTTAATTTAAAAAGAATAAAAATATCCCAACATAGTGGACAAAAACCTATCTATATTGATTACTTTGAATCTCAATGAAAATAAAAAATAAATAACTCCCTAAGTAATGACCACCTATGGATCCACATCATCATCATTGATATACTCTAGTTGAAATTCATACTTCTACAAGTAGTATTTTGCTCATGAGAATTGACAGTGACCTTAAAACAATAGTATCAATGTGGTAAAATATTAAATAAAATAACATATCACATGCACATGGTAAAGCTCATGCTACACATAGAGGTCATACAATAACATAATATAAAAACATATTTAGTCTACATAACACAACATAATGACAATAACATAAAATAGCACAGGAAAATCAATTAAGATAAACCATATTATTATCTTTCTAATATATGACCACATAATTCTAATTATTAATATAATCGAGCAACTACACCTAATTCTCCACCCTGAGTAAAAGTCATGGCAACATCCAATTGGATGTTTTGAAGTGATAAAACTTAACATAGATTGGGATACTACACCCAACACACCTTGAATATATAACTACTGCGAGAGATAAAACACATTGGGATACCACATTCACCTAACACTTGGGCATTCAAAGTGTCAAGTATCTTGTACAGGGATACCACACTTACTTAGCTTGGATACTATGTCATGTGTACCTATCACGATATTAATTCTAACCCTTATAATACAGGCATATCCTCTATAAACCAAAACCCAATGGATTAGGAAAGGCATTAGGTGAAAAGATTAAAAATCATAAGGGTAGACAACCCAATAACTACCCTAAGAGTTGGAAAAAGAGGCTAATAAGAACTCGTAACAACACAAAAGACAAAAAAAATCCATTTACTAAAACTAAAATGGTTTTTTTAAGTGTTGGCACCAAACATAAGCTGATACAATTAAATCTATCCAAATTAGATATTTAGGAGGTAACACCAAACTCCAGCCAAATAGGGTTCCTAAAGATGCATGTCACATAATTAAACCATTTATAGTTTTTCCTTAAATTCAATGATGCAAGGTTAAACCATAAATTAGGTGAAAGTTAGCTCAAACCCTAAAAAAATCACATGTATCATGAGGTACCAATTGATTAGTTCTAAAAACCATTAGATTAATTTGGGACTCACAACATAACATAATAGAATTAGATTAGTCAAACCAACTAACTAGTTTAAGGATAGCTAGTCATTTGGTAAACAAGTAGATTGGTACAATGTTGAAGCAAGTGAATCACTATTAGCATAACTAGTTGACCAAAACTAGTTGACTGCTAGACTACTTAATTAGCTTTGCCCCTACTATTTGACTAGTTTACCTGGACAAAATGCACATAAAAACATGCAATTAGACTTAAACAAATCCTATAAAAACTTTGACTATATATTTGGTGCACGGTATAACTTGGTTTTTGGTTCGTGTAGGTTACAGTAAAAGATATGGCTTAGAGTGGATTTTTGTGTGTGGAAAACACAGGATCCTAATACTTTTAAACACGGATTGTGTTTTTTTTTTACCAAATTCCTATGCTAATTTTTGGGTGAAAGTCAAGAGTAAATATTTTTTTGTGTCTTATGGTCCTTCTACTGAACACCTTACTTTGTTGGGTTTCAGTATGATATAAAAGGGTCACAATTGAACACTAATAGACATCGAATGCACCGTTGTCTTCTCCTTTATCGTATTCTCTTTGATTGAAAGAATTAATTATTTATGTGATTGATTTTGAGAGATATTTTTGTACTATTTTTAATCACATCATTGCATGTAATAAAGATATCTAGTTTTCCTCCAATTTTTTTTTTCAGTTTCTCAACTGGTACTTGTGTTCTTGATAGTGGATTAGATATAATCTTATTAGGTCTCCAATTGGTTTTTGTCACAATATCCTAACGTAAACAAACAACCCTAACATGCTTCTATATCGCAAACTCGTGTGAAAACATGCTTAACACATCAAAATTCATGGATTCATGCTTATAACTTGAATTGAACAACATCATTCATGCTATTCACAAAATTTCATGCCACGACCAAAATGGATAAATCAAGCTTAACAACTCATGACACATTCCATGAAACCATACTTTATACTTGAATTACACATAACTCTTGATTCTCAAGGGAAAAAATACTCAAAATCATGGAAAGTAACATACTCCTAACTAGCACTTAGTTGCATCATAAGATAAGAATATTCTACCTTCAAGCAAGTATTCGAACAATAAAATACTCAAAGGACAACTAACAAGGACTCTTTATTATCCGAACGAGATTAATAATCGATCGAAAGTATAAAAAAAACACACTTAAAATGATTTAAAAGAAGAAACATAAGGAGGAGGATGAGCAAGAAGAAGGATGAAGTACTATTTTTATAACCTCCTTTCAAAAATAAATTTTCTAATAGGAGAAAACTCAAGGATCGTAAACTCTTTCCAAAATTTAATTCTTCTTTGTTTAAGGAATAAAAAGAAGAATTAAAATGAATGTTAACAAAAAGAAAAGAGAAGAGGAAGAATAAAATCAATGGGGGGGGGAATAAGAGGTAATGCTTCAGTTAACAAGAGGAGAAAAACAACACTTAAAGAAATTTTAGGGGAAAAAGAAGGGAAATAAGGGAGTATTAAAGTGTGTGATATGAGGGAAATGAAATTAGATGAATGCCTCCTCAGCTTGCTTTGGTTGACACACACATAAGATAAATGAAAGATAAAGATTTAACTTTGAGGTAGGGTCTAACTGACAATGGTGTAAGAATTCAAATGATGAAAGTAGGGTTGTAAATGAGCCAAGTCAAAAAACATGGGCCTCGGGCTCTACTTATTTGAAAATATGGTCGCTTAAGCTCGAATGAGTCTTATAGCAGATTTTTGGATTCAACTCAAAGATGGCTTGTGAATAGCTTAGATCGGCTTGTTTTTAAGAACTGGGTTAGTCTCAAACGAGCCTAATCGGCTCATTTATTACAGGATCATTTATGGCTCATTTAGCTCCTTTAGAAAGTTTAGGTTGTTATATCTCATTTGGCTTATTTGGCATGTTTAGCTCGTTTAGAGCTCATTTGGTTCAGTTCTTAATATAACTCATTTTGTGATTGTTAATACTTAATATAATATAATAATTAACAAAAATACACAAATGAAAAATAAATCCATTAAGATGTACTTAAGACTTAGAGTCATTTAGCTATCAAACCTCCACATCATAATCATCATCCATTGGTTGTGAAGCAAAAAAAATCATGCTAATAAGCTTCCTTGCAACATGTTTGTCACCTACTTTGCAAGTAATATAACTTAAGCCATCATAAAATTACTCTAAAATAATACAAAAAAGATCATCAAAATAATTTAGCAAGTTGCACAAAAAATTTAAAAATGCAAACATAATAAGATAAAGAGACAACAAAAAAAGGTGCCACCAATAGACTTATAAAGTTCCATCACAAAAAAGTATCCTTTAGATCACAATAAAATGAGAAAGTCATAAATTGCATCTCGCCTAGTTGCACATATAGAATCCACCATGCTCAAAGGATCATAAAAGTTTGGAGGAAAAAAAAATACTCCAAGATCCAAACACTCTAACATACCTAAAAGAACCAAGCACAACATAATCAGGATATTAATAAAATATTTATTCACAAGTTATAATCCATGTACCATATTCTTTTCCTTTCAATATATATGGAAAGATAAATAGGGTGACTTATAGCTTCCTACCTTAATAAATCTGTAGAATTCTATTAGAGTTGTATAATCACCCCATCATCTATCAAGTACAAAGAGGCAATAACAAGAAGCTTCCTTAAATCACCTTTTCTAGTTGCTTATATGCATATATTTAATGTTGCATATATGCTTTCTAGAAATAGATAAATTACTTTTCAAAAACCCTTTTATATCATCCAAAGTGTGTGATGTATCAAGGAAGGAAGAAAACCAATCAAAAAGTTCTAAAAAATATACCAAAAAATCATAATTGGACTCCAAACTCTAGTGAAAATAAATTCAAAATTAACACCTCCAACAAAATCTTGTACCAGACCTAATATACATAAATATTCTTGGTTAGTATATACAAAAACAAACAACAAGAGTTGTGCAAAAATAAGTAGTAAAAAATATTGCAATGCTTATATAATGCATACCAATGTTCTCTTAGGCACCCTTACTTGCTTTACAATCTAGCTAAATAAATTTAAATTTTCTTTAAATTCCACCAAATATTTCACGCTTTCTTACACATTTGTAGCAATATGCTTTATACAATCAAGCCCATATTGCACCAACAAATTTATGGTATAGGAACAACGCCTCACGTGAAATATTTTTCTAACAAAAGATAACTTATTTTAGGAAGCAAAGCTATCTCTTTCTATCTTGACAACTATATCATTAGTTGTTACACTGTTAATAGTAAGACTACATTGTGTGTTCTGTATTCCCTATTTCTCAAAGCATTTGTATAGGGCATTAAAACTAGTTAAACCAGTACAAGGAGGAAGTAAGAGGGAAAAATTAAAAGCATACTTCTGCAACACCCAATCATCACCAATGTAATGTACATTCATATCTATATAGTGGATCTTTTGATCATTTAAATTCCATAAATCATTACCAATACTAATCTATTGCACTTTACTCAACACATGCTTCATTTTCTTCTTGTTATGATCATAAAGAATAGTGCAATCATGTTTTACCACAACATGTGCCACTTTTTTATTTTATTTTTTTAATGATGAGTTAATGTTTTCAAGTATTCAGTGACCATTTCATGTTCAATAATGTTGAAAGAGTATTCATGCACAAGAATAACTTTGGCCCAAACCTCTCTTAATTTACAAGAATTAAATCTAAAGCAAGTAGCATTACTTACCCGCTCTGATTTTATTGAAGACAACTCACGTTGACCTTTTGGTTTACAACATGCATAGGCAGATAAATACCTTTTCAAATGAGAATTATTACCACCAACAACAATTACAATCTTTTCATGGAAATTATTGCAATTTACTTTCTTTGTTCCATCCCTTAATGTAACATCTTTGAAGTCTCACCACACCACCAAAGGTTTCTTTTAAATCTTTTTCCTTTATGGCATATTCCTCATCCTCTTCATCATAATATGTTTTAGTACTTGGTTCCTTCCTTCCCATTACATGGTTCTTCAATTCTTTATTCTAGAACTTCAACCATGTAATTGTCTTCTTCCATAGGTGGACTTGTGAAGGAATGTGTTGAGGTTGATCCTTGTTTAGAAGAAGAAAATTTGGCAGATATCAATTTTAACTTAGTCAAAATTATAAATGACTATTGAAAATGGAAACATAAAACTTGGTAACATCAACATTATTAATTCATACAAAACTTATAATGCTATAAAAATAATTTAAATTTGTAAGTTATACAAGATACAAAAACAAATAATATAGAACTACAATTACAAACTATAACAGCTTTAGTTAACTTACATACATAATACATAAAAATATTATTGGTGAGAATATTAATAAAATTAGATTGTGGTGACATATCAAATTATCTAGTTTGTTAATCAATTTGACACAAGATTCAAAATAATAAAAACATATGAAACATTTAAACAGAAAATTCAAACTTTTGCTTTTGTTTTATTAAAAAGGCAAGCACATATTATAGAATTAAACATATAAATAAATAAACCTAAAAACTAATAAAGTAATAAAATATGTATTTTTTAAAATGTGTTGCTTATGTTAGCTATTGACCAAAATTTTTATTAACTTCAATTCTTCAACCACCAAAGTATGTAAACTTTTTCAACCTAAAACCAAATCAACAAAGAATTAGTAGTTATTTTTTAGATAAGATTTTAAAAATAGAGGATGCTAATATGGTATGTTAGCATTATAATATATATATATAATATCAAATTGGGAACATTTTGCAAAAAGGTAAAAAAATATTAATTGTTCATATTATTATAGTTAGCGTGTCTTTATTTTCAGCACTAATGTATTAATATAAGCTAGCTAGCAACAATGATTACACATATAAATATATATAAGTTAGGCATATATGCATCAAAAAAGAAAACAATGCATTTTATATACTTCTACTAGCTACTCAATCCATATTGGTTGTGTGTCTTGTTTTGATCTTACATTAATACATGAATGCTACTCCATATTCAAGTGCTTGTTTCTATTAGCTACTAGTAATATAGTTTTTGGGTAGTCTTCATTTTAGCATAATCAATAAATACTAGATTGATAACTAATTAAAGATGTAAAGGAAGCTACAAAATCTAATCTAGAACAAAAACAATAAATAGACCCCTACATTGACTCCTAAGTACCTACAACTTCTCTAGCAACCACCACCACATGTTATAACCACCTAGTGGGAAAAATGACCCACTTTGCCTAACATTATAAGCCTCTCCCATTTACAAACCTAGAGCACCAAATGGAAAATTCCCTTGGAAAACCCCCCAAGAAACTAAAAAGAGAAAAAACAAAAATTTCCTACCTCTCGAAAGTACTCACAACCCACCCATAACAAATCCAAAGCATGTTTGGTTCATACCCATACCAAATCTACACAAATGAAGCCGCAACACAAATAAATTGAAGACTACTTGAGGTTGTTTATACTTGAAGAAGAATTCTTGAAACTATATTGTGAACTTATGTTTAATGAAATCTTTGAAATCAAACATCGAACCCTAAAACAAAAAAATACTCAAACTAAAATTTGGACCCAAATATGAAGAATTAATTAAATAAGATCATAGAGGTAATATGTCAAAATAACTCACAAAGTGTAGCTAGATATCTAAAATCTATGAATGAGTTGTGGATCAGTGGTGGCATGGCTAGATTTGAATTCAAAATTTAGATGATGAGTGGGGTAACATTAGGGGATATGGAGTGAGCTTCACTGTTAAGAACGGTGACTAGTGAATGGAAATGAAGCTAGATGTAATACACCAAAATTGATTACTTAAAGAATTTTTTTTATTGGAAGTAATTATCCAAGGTATTGAGTGTTATGTTGCAACTAACACAAAGTGAGGTATAACTAATACCTAATTTGTATCAATTGCAAGGATAAAATAACTCGGTCATAAAGGTTATGTGATGTTAATACTTAATCTAAAACCAACGTAAAAACAACAACAATCCAACAAAAACAAAAGAGAGAGACTTTAAATATTTTTAGTCAATTTTGTAACCCTTGATGTCCCAACAGAGGCAACATGAACAACAAAAATAGAATTGGAGAGAGAAAGAGAGACCATATAGCCCTAACAACTCTTGAACCAAACCTAAGTTGTTACCATTGCCAATAAAACTTGTAAGGTTAAGACTGCCTATTGAATAAGCAAAAGACCATAAAACATAACCCATGGGTACAATGAAGCTAAACAAACCCACTATACAACACTAGTCATGCAAATGCTACATGGATCATATAGAGAGTATTATGAGAGAATATCATGACATAAACACATCGAATCATACATACAAGAACATGATATAAATATATAGAATTATACATATGATAACAAATAGAATATTAGGCCATAACATATAATTTACCAAGGCACATTCTCATCATACCATTATACTTAATCATTATACAAAACTTAATAACCATACCATACTAAGGGTGTTTCACAAAGTGGAGACACCAAACCATTATTAAACAATTTCCATAACAACCACATTATATCTCATAGCTTCAACAACCATACCAATAAATTCTAAAACTCTATAGGTAGGGCATGAATGCAACTATCAACCATAGGTAGAGCATGAAGGCAACTACTAAACAACAAGTTAGGAATAAAGGCAACTACCGAACCATAGGTAGGGCACAAAGCCAACTAGCAAACCACGTGTAGGGAATAAAGGCAACTACTAACCATATGTAGGGTATAAAGACAACTATTAACCATATGTAAGGCATGAAGGTAACTACCGAACCACAATAATCCATTTTGATTCTAATAATCAACAATGCTTACTTCCATTTTAATTACTCGATGGGACATAATAGCTAACTCATAGACATAACACTATAATGGTTATATCGGCACATAAGACATTATTATACCCTCCAACCTAGAGACATAATAACATACTAGTCATACTAGTGCACTAATGGTAACACGATACCTTCTAGCCTAGTTTACCTAATCCTTGAATATTGACATTCCTTATAGGGCTTGTAGGTCACCTATAGAGCATGTTAGGGCCTTACCAGGATACTTCAACACACTAGTGAAACCAAACCAAATCGAGGACTCTTAGTTATTATCTAGGGTATCTAACCCTAAAAAGTAGATATTTTCAATCTCAAGGTATTTGACTTTAAATATTTATATTTTATTTGGTGATCATACAATATCATTTAATATACGACAACTCAATTTTCATATTTAAGCAATTTTCTTTTATTTCTAATTATTCAAGTTAACCCTAAGGTTAATGGTCAAAGCCAAAGTTAAAGTTAATACTAAAGTAAGACTAGGAATCCATTAATGCCATCCTAGTCTAATTATTCACATTTAGGAACATTAGATCATAAATGACCAAAATATCCTTATAGGTTATTTACTTATGAAATTATTAATTTAATACCATTTGTCGTTAGAGTTGAATAAATTTATGGCATGCTAAAGAAAATTAAAATTATCACTTTAGTATAAACTCAAAATTTTGGAAAGTTTCATAAATGAAAAAAATTACCATTTTGCCCCTAAAATATAATTAAGCTCATTTAACACATAAAATCCTAATCATGCATATCTGATAAGAGTATTTTATGCCCTTTTTCTATAGTATTAATCTTCATACTTTGCATTACGTTTCCTTTAAAAAGGCTAACTTAGCATCTATTTAACCATTGATATTCATTTGGGATCAATTATGATGAAAAGAAGAAAAAATAAGGTATTTTGAAGAGTTTTGGAAGTAAAAAGATCGGCTGAAACTTTCACAAAAAATAGAAAAAATATCCTTTGGTATTTCAAGAATAAAATTTTCATTCGAGCTTTGATTGAGTTTATTTGAGTTGCATTAGAAAATATAAGATCAATAGCTAAAACTTTGATGTTTACAACTTTTTTTAATCAAACTGGATCATGATAAAAATTATGTTGGAAATTGAAGACGTCAATAAAAAAATACTGAAAGTTACCTAGGGATAGGCGATCGATCGAAGGCCATCTGTAGCTATTGGAACAACCATGGCAATCTCAACCTTGACACAAGAAATTTTTAAATCTTTTTGAACCTCTATCTTATCTTCTCACTAACCTAATACACAATTTTTTTTATCCTTTTTACACCTATATATGCATCTTCACCTTGAATCCCACAAAAGAAAGAACAAATTTAGAGTCTATAATCTTGAGATTCATAATCAGGGTTTTATCTTCATTTTCAACCTCTGTCCTCCATTAATCTTCATCAAATCCATCAAATCATGCTTCCATTCATTCAATCCATCCTCAATTTATTCAATTCAATCATCATCTAACCCTAATTCATGATTCTCTTCTATCTCTTTATACTACATCACAAGATTCTCAATATATGGTTCTCTATCCATCCTAATTCATTTATCTTCATAATTATTCCAATTTGTTGCTTAATTTCTTCAATTAACCCACAAAACCATCGAATCCATCTTATAAATCCCTTAGTTTGTTACTCTCGTACCTCAATTGCACAAAAGAGTATCTAATTCAAACTAACATTCAAGTGGAGGAGAAGGAATATTCTTGAGAAGTACAAGACGAAGTGGTCAACTAGGGGTCATCCAACCGCCTTATTCTATTGGTTTTCTCTTTGGTTTTGGGTTTTTCTTTTCTTATCTTATTATATGCCTAGTGTAACTATTTTATACATGATGAATGGATAAATTCTTGTTGTTATGGATGAGAATGAAATTCTATGCTATGGTTTGAGATTTTAATAATATTTTCTATGTTTTTCTAATTATCATGAAATTGTCCTTTGACTCTACTTTAATTGGTAATGTTTATCATTATATGTGTGATTCTTTAAGTATTATTTATACAGCACATGTCTCACTGTGTCTTCCTCATAATAAAACTTTATAAGATTAAATGCTTCCTAGGTGGCTATATGAACATGCTATAATTCATGTGTATAAATTGTATCTAGATTAGATAACAATTTACCTAATAGTTTTGTGATTCTAACTGAAGTAGTGGAATATTTCGATACATGTGGGTCAAAGGTAGGGAATATATTATACATATTTGAGGTACTATTTTGAGTAGTTAGATATATATCCTTCCATTTATTCTTAATGCATTAGATCTAGTTAAATATAGGAGTCGCTTGTTGTGGTTGTACCGTTAGAATTCAATAATATTTAATATTGACGCTTTGTCGTATTAAATTAAATTAGGGGAGTAATATAAGGTATATAGATCTACTTTTGACTTACAATTTGTTTAATTTCTTTCTTATGACTCATAGGTGACATAGTAATTATTTATTTTATCTCAATCTAGTGGTATAAATTGATTCTCTAGCACATTCATAATATTCACATTCATCCATATTTTCTTATTTGATTTTATTTCTTATTTCTTATTTTCTATTTTAAATCCTTATTATTATTTTTTTCTTATTATTTGGTTTTATGTGATTCAAACTGTTTTTATTTTATTATTTGTGTGCTAACTAGATTTAGATGAGCCATCTTAATCTGTGCTCTAGAACGGTACCCTTATTTATCAACATTATAATGGACAACAAGAAGGTTTAAAATGTGTGTCGGCTATAATGACACCAATATTTACATTCATCCATATTTTCTTATTTGATTTTATTTCTTATTTCTTATTTTCTATTTTAAATCCTTATTATTATGTTTTTCTTATTATTTGGTTTTATGTGATTCAAACTGTTTTTATTTTATTATTTGTGTGCTAACTAGATTTAGATGAGCCATCTTAATCCATGCTCTAGAACGGTACCCTTATTTACCAACATTATAATGGACAACAAGAAGGTTTAAAATATGTGTCGGCTATAATGACACCAATATCTAGCATGCCCTTTTTCATATACTACTCATGCTCAACATAATACAGGCACACATGCTGAAAAATTATAGACTTCATCTGAAAAAACTAAAATACCCCTAGAGCATGTAAAAATTAAATAACGTATAACTCTACTTAAACATGCTCAAAACACAACATATTATATACCAAACTTTAAGTAAAACATGTCTGAAATGTAACTGTAATCTAAAAAAATAACAAATGAGGTCTTAATTAGTACAAAATAGCCCTTGGCCAAGCCACCCCTTACAATACACATATAAATATTTCACCAACCTTATTCTATCATGCTATCATACAAATATTAAAGTACACAAATTTAATCATGCTCTTACATAAATTGACATGGTCACATACTTAGAGAAATTAATAATAATGTGATGTGCATAAATATCTTCATAGAATTACAAGGAAGCGAAATTCCACTTAAGCATATTGTAGAAACCTGAAAACAGTCTATGCCATGATTTGTACATGATTAATAGAAGCACAAGAGTTATTTCCTTCCAAGAATAAAATGTAAAAATAGAAATAGAGCACGGCAAGTTCTATCTCCTAGCTATACCTCCTTTTTAAAAAAAATATAAAATCCTAACAAGGTAGTTAAAATATATCATAACAAAAATAATAATACCATAAAAAAATAATAAGAAAACAATAATAATCATTAAAAGCCAAAAAGGAAAAGAGGCATGCCCAAAAATGTGTGGCACAAGAAGAGGGAAGAATAAAAAAACATCTCTCTTCAATTTTCTCTTACATCTAACACTTATCTATTTAATAAATAGATAACAAGGCTAGATAAGGGATCAAGAGAAGAATACCCAACAAAGAAAATGAAGAGAAGAGAGGGAGGTGGTTTTTGGTTTCAGCTTGGGGAACAAATGGGGAGGTGGTCTTTAACACTTAGGCAAAAATCAAAGAAAAGAGGAGAAATATGGGAGCAAAAGCAACACATGTTTGAATAAATGAAGCACTAAGGTAAAAAAGAATAAGAAGGGGCATATGGGATTTGAAATTCAGCTAGGAGGAGAGAGAAGATTATGACCAAGGCTTGTTTCATTCACACTTGAATGAAGAGGTTTAGTGTAAATATAATGTGTAAGAGAGTGGGATGAGAGGTGAGGTAAAGTGATTATGGTTAAAATCTTGACCAAAGACAAGGGAATAAGAAAGAATCTAATCTAAGGGAAGGGAAGGTTGATAGAAATTCAACAAAGATGAAAGAAAGGGCCTATAAAATCATAATAAAACAAAAATACACGTAAAAATCATTCAACCTGATACCCAGACAAGCCTTGGTCGTCTACTCGTACCCCTTAGTGATACCAGCTTAGCCTCAATGTCCAATCATCCAAGTTGTAGGCTTTAATTGACCACCGAATACCAAAAACCCTTATCTTCCACTTTTAACTAAATTAACCTAATCCCTTTTCCACCCTAACCCAAAGGCACATAATATCCACCTATTATTTTCATGATTAGATTCATGTAACACATTAAGTTTCAATTTAGGTTCTTAATTAGGGTTTACAGAAAATGGTGTATTACATTAGAAGTTGTGGATTGGTGTGGTGACTACTCTAGTGAGATTCTATCCAAAATGCTCTGTCCTAGGTTGAGAGTCGAGACTCAAATGGATAGAGTGATGAGTGATGACCGATGAGACGAGAGAGACTGAAGTTGGAGGTGGGAATGGTGAGCCGTGATGAGTGGTGAATTGATGTAGACGTGTGGTAGGGTAAGGCTAGAAGTTAGAACTTTTATTTCTTTTCCATTCTAGTAGTTTATACCCGTTTGGGCCCGATTTCATTATATTACAAGTCCTATTGGAATATATTTTGTCTCTTTTATATATTATGTATAAGGGTCATATGTAATATAATTATTATATAATAACAATTAATTATGTCAAATATTTTTAATATTTTGAGCCTATTAATGAGTCGATTTTGAGTTGAGCCGAGTCTTTAATAAGCCAAAACAGGATGAACATTCCTAGGTTCAGGCCCGCCTCATTTAATAAACAAGCCTAACAATAAGACTCGAGCTCAACATATTTAATTAAATGAATGAGCCAAATCAATTTTTTAACAAATTAAATTAAACTGAATACCGAGCTTACTCAACTTATTTACTACCCCCAATTGTTTCCATATTCCACTATAGTTGATGTTATATTTCACCAATATTAATTGTGATTTCTCTGAAAAAAATTAATTTGGTGTGTTTTGTTTCAATGGTCATCATATTTCACAACTATTATATTATGTTTTACAATAATTACCTCCATATTTCACTAATGTTGCTTCTATGTTTTATTATAGTCCTTTTCATATACTTCACCATAATTAATGCTAATTTTCATCCATGTTACTTGTATTTTATTTTTATTTTTTTATTTTTCTAAAAACTAACTTGTTATATTTCACCACAATTGCATGGAACATTTTACAATTACTATGGTATATTTTATCAATTTTTTTACCATAATATTTTTAAAATTATATCAATATAGATATCTAATTATAGAGAATTTTTTTTTACAATAATATGATATACATTTGATTTTTTTTGATAATTCTATTAAAAAATATTTTAATTGAAAAATGTTAAAGTCTAATGCTATTAACAATATGTACAGTACGGAAGGGGTATATAGTTACGCCATAGAAGGTGAAAATATCATCTCAATTGTTTTTTTGATTTAATATTCTTCGCCTTATATTATAACCCATCTAGTCGAAAATATAACACGAAACCTTAAGCATTCGTTCATCAAGATATTCCATGTCGCTTGATTTCTGATTATATGCACGTGGGACTGCGTGATCCCTCATTCCAATCCTCTTCAAATCAATCTTCTTTTCCTCCCTCCAAAGCTTTCCATCCTTTCCTTACGCGTATAAAACCATTCAAGCATACCACTTCAGCTCTTCAAAGTTGATATCTCGTTCCAATCCCCACCATCATTCTATCAATCGTACTAGAATAGCTGAAGAAGAACACAATTACGATATGACGTCACATCACACTCATAATTGGGGTCCAGTATTGGTCGCAACAATACTGTTCGTGCTGTTAACCCCTGGCTTGCTCTTCCAGGTGCCGGCGGGACGAAGGTGTATAGGATTTGGGACGTTTCAGACGAGTGCCGCGGCTATTTTGATACATACGCTCATTTATTTTGGTCTTGCATGCATCTTCTTAATTGTAGTTGGTGTTCATGTGTACGCTGGCTGAGATACTTAAATGTCGTTTGTATTTTCTTAGTTATTTTTAATTCTTGCTCATATTTTATGTTCTCATCATTTTCTTCATTTTCGAATTCCAATCAAAGAGAGGGAGATATTACGGTCTATTTTGTCATTCTAGCTAATTGCCAGCTTGTTGAATGGTTATAATCTTGTTTTAATATAAGTTTTTTCATTAATTGATTTATTTCTTTTATATTTTGTCTGCACCAGCACTCAATTTATATAATAATTATTAAAAAAATGTAGTTCACAGAAATATCATTGCTTGCCTTAAGGGCTAGCTATAGGCATCATTTGGTATTTATAATGCTGCTTATTGAAGAAGTAAGAACTTCTAAAACCTTATTTGCTAATAAATAAATATTTGAAGATGTTATGTATTCTTATTTGGTACACATAGTTTACTTTATTTTTTTTTATGGAAGAGAAAAAGAGAATTTAGGAGGGAAAATATTGCTTCCCAAGGTGCTTCCACAACTATAAAATATAGATTTAATAACGGTTAAAATAAAATTTTAACAATGGATATAGATTGTCATAAAATATAGGGTTATCATATCTTTAATAACATTTTCAAATTCGGTGTCAAAAACAACATTGAAACAGAAAATAAATAAGGAAGTATTTTAATAATGATTGTTGTTGGAAACCGTTATTAAAGCTCATGTTTTAATGAGGGTTTTCAGCCAAAATTGTTATAAAAAACATAAATAAAGCAAATTTAACACAACTTTTAATAATGGTTTTTTGATAAAGCCATTGTCAAAATCCCAATCTAAAGTATTTTTAATAGAATTTTAAGATTCAATGAAATTAATATGGGAGTTGATAGAAATTAATACATTTCATGGTAATTTAGATCTTTAAAGTTGCACCAAATGGAGAAAAAAACGTGAAGCTCAAACTAAATTAAAATGTTAAGGTCTAATTTTTAGATTTGAACCAAAGTGTTGGAAATATGTCCTAGAACCAATGATAGTTGATGATTTGTAGTGGCATATTTAGTGATTGTACTTATTAATAAAAATCATTTGATGTTATCTATACAAATTTTTTTATCCATTTGAGTAATTATTCTTTCTATAGATAATACAATATGTGACTAGATTATGGAATTATATTATATAATCAAAATATTATTATTCAAGAATAGTCCCTAATCTAGCATCATCTAATTAATGCATATTAATGATTGGTATGTTGATTAGTTGATGATCATGTTCTACTGATCATTAATATAAGATATCAAACGAATAATATAGATACATGTTATGAAACATGGTATTGGACCAACTCATAGGAGGACACTACATTGAATATTGTGTGAAGTTTCATCAGTGTTATCCAAATAGAATATTATCCTCAAACCTGAGATCTTCGTATATGCCAGTAAGATGACTAACATGCTTTGACTTTATCAATTGTTACCTATATCTAGGGGTGATTATAAAGGTATTGATTGGATATGGTGTGGATCATATAGATGTATGTAGTTGATTGAGATGGGATCTGACCATCTCATGATATGAGAGAGATATTTTTGGGTCTCTCGATAAGTACGACTAATGTTAGCATGGTTTTGCATAGATGAGATGTCGTTTGTTTAAGGATTAGTCTTACTTGGTGATGAGAAAGAGTGCCATTCAACAAAACAAGGATGACACATTCAATGCCTTGTGTTTAATTTAAATATTATATGACAAAAGGACAAATATACATGTTATTAATAGGTTGTGTTGAGCATATGACATTTATAAAATTTAGGTAGTCAAAATTTTGGTCCACTGCCAACATTACGTAAACCTACAAGGTCACATACTAATCAAACTAGATTAATAGATGGAATTTAAAACTAGGTAAACTAAAGTCTTAATATGATTAATATCTCTTTATGCTCAAGGTGGTATTAATAAGGTTAAGCCCAAAGTGGTTTTAATATGACTAAAGCTCAAGTCCAATGTAATTGCGGGGGGATAAGGTTTTAATATACAAATTAGGTTAGGGCATTATTATGAATACCTTTGCTCTATCATTTTGTGATGTGAGAGCTTTCTTATTGTCAAGCGCACACCATGAATAGAGAGAGAGTTTCCATTAGCACTAGGACGCATCCTATGGTGATCCAGTTTGTTGTATGTGGATCCTAGTAGATGTGCGATTTAATTCACCCTTGCTCAAACAAGAACAAAACCTAGATTTGAAGTAATCACAATATGGAATAAAAGGTTGGATTGAATCATTTTCATCTTCAGATTCGATTTGATTTGATCGCCCAACCTAGTCCAAATGACTAGCAGGTTTGATTCCACCCAAGCAAGTGTTCTTAGGTGTTTTAGCCTTAGATTTATATTTTGTCATTTAGTTATTTATTTGGCTAAGATCTTTCACAAACTAGAACAACTGATTTTCATATTTGAACTTCACAAGTTCCTCAAGATATGAAAATAACAGGTATGAGATATCAAAGAAATTTAAACTTCACAAGTATGTAATATATTTGAACGAAAGCAAGAATAGACATGAATTGAAGAACAAATGAGAGAGAAGAACACATATCAAGAACAACTATGAGAAGAAAATAACACATAAAAAGATAACAAACATGAATCCAAGAGTAAATAAGAGATAAAAACACGTATAAAGAACATATTTGAGAAGAAAAGTACACATGAGCGTAGTTCTTTTGAGTTAGTACCCCTCCTCGTGTCCCTCTCTTGAATGAGCTCATCTCGTCTTTGGTGACACACGCTAGTAATTCTTTTTCCTAATCTGAGCTATCGGTGTTGTCCCTATGAATTAAACACCTTCTTCACCTTGTAACCTATACTTAATAGCTCTAAAACACTAATCCACTCACACAAAGATTTAATTATTTGGTTTGAAGCTCCCCTCGACCCACCAGACAGTGAAAACTTCATTTGTGCGATGGTTTGTGCCTATGGATTGAGTGGATGCTTTGTTATTATTCTGTTTTGTTATGATTTGAAACTAAAATTTTAGATTTGAGCTTCTTTGTGTTCGTTGTGACTAATTGATGGCTTAGTATCCCTTTTCTTTGATTCAGACATCATATCTAAAAATCCAACCCCCAACACAAGAATCTCTACTACGATGGTTAGATTTGGGGGTTGGTTACGTTGAGTCGTTTAACATGTGTCTATGGGAAATTATGAAAATAGGGAGTCAGGAAGATATGCAAATAAGGAAGAAGAATCAACAAGGAAGTGAAGACAAAGGATGGGGTAGAGAAGATATAAATAGATATCGAAGACTAAGGAGTAAAGATAAAAAGGAGTGGTAAGTGAAATGAAATCTTTTCAGGGCCGGTTGATAAGTCCATCAAATTACCTTGACAACTTTAGACAACAATTTTATAAAAGATCCGTTATCAAAGACCTTCTGTAAAATTTTGAGGAGGAGGTTTTGATAACCATTTAACCTAGCACTGTTATTTAATTTTTTTTAGTCTTAATAATGATATTTTTAAAATCAAAAATTGTTATCTAAACCTCTTCCTCAAATACATATTTAATTTTTACACTTTTGATATTGTTTTTGTTTTAACCTTTATCTATAGAGCCGTCAACAAAACCTTATTCCATAGTAGCGCCCTCGACGAAGGAAAGTACCAAACAAAAGCAATTTTAATATTTCTGGTATAGTGTTAGTTACCCTTCTATACTATTCGATACCATACAAGACCAAAGTGATATAATATGTAATTATAGTAAATATCCTCACAAAGCTACTGCTGAAAGAAACATACTCATGTGTGGATGATATAAATAATTGCCCGAATCTTTTACAGGCATTGTTGGACACCATTCATTTCAACTTATGCAACATATTATTTAAATTTTATAAATTTTCTCGTATCTTTATTTATTTATTTATCACAATTTAAAATTAAATATCTTTTAAAATTAATAAATTAAATTAAAATACATAACACAGGATGTTAATAATATACAGCAATTCATTTCGTACTGAATTCATTAATCAACAAAATGTTAATGATCTTTCTTTATTTATTTCCTATCTTGCCTCCACGTTGCATACGTACTTGGACATTCTCTTACAAGAATCTTTCAAAACGTGTCGATCACAACACATTTTTTTTTCCCACAACCCCCCATCCTGTCTTCTTCCGTCTCCGACTCTCCCTCTAAAGTCTAAATACCCGATACCCCTTCCAGTAATTTCCTTCTTTTTTTCAGATCTATGCAAAACACAAAACGGAACAGGCCATGTATAGGGAAAATTAAAGAAAAGAGAAAGATCAGTACGTGCGTACAGGGAGAAAAAAAAGATCGGTCTACGGCAGCGGAGCGTGAGTAGCTAGATGGCGGATTGGGGTCCAGTGGTAATAGCATTGGTGCTGTTTGTACTTTTAACGCCGGGGCTGGTGTGTCAGATACCTGGGAGAGGAAGGATGGTGGAATTCGGAAATATGCAGACCAGTGCTTTATCCATTCTCGTTCATACAATCATATATTTTGGACTTGTTACTATCCTTCTTGTCGTTGTTGGAGTCCACATCTATGCAGGCTGATAAGATCAAGTTTGAGTTCTGCTCGATTTCATTAGTTTGATCAAGTTAGATCGTCTTGTAATGCAGTATTCTTTTACTTTTTCTTTCCCTTTTTTCTTAAATTTTTTCGCCTTTGTTGAGTAGGGTATTATTTTTCACCCTTTTTAGTTTTTTCTTCTTTTCGCCTTCTTCTTCTTCCCCCTTTTTTTTTAATAAAAAAAGAATGTGGCGTATGATGCAAAAATCATTTATTTGAATTCTTATTGTTCCGTTTGTTGTTTACCATTGATGTCTTGATTTAGAGATTGCCCGGAGCTGAGTAAAATTAGGTACTAAATTTGCTTTTTCCTTTGGTTACGCATGAAATATTGTCTTGGTTTATGTAAATCGTTGAACTCATACATATTCAATGTTTTATATAAAAAACCTAATATTATAGCATAAGAGGGTGAATACATCATGCAATAAGTGTTTCATCGCAACAGAAAGAGAAGCCCCTAGCCAATATTTTTTGTTCTCTCCGTAATAAAGGACCCCAAATTCCCAGGCTCGGATGGCTTGACACTCGTTTCTATAGATAAAGGATGGTCCGCTCTAGTACAGCCAAGAGCGTTTTGATGTTCTGAACGGATTATTAGACAGTTGGTCGAACACCAATGTTACTTCAAATCCCCCAAGGTTCCAATTGCCATGAAGGTAAGTGAATTCCAATCCATACTATCTTGCATATCTTATACAAAATCTATTCTAATGTTAGAACCAACCAAGCTCAAGGGTTGAAATGTTTGGGGTTAAAGTTTTAATCGCTTATAAGTTGGTGGGACACAACAAGAGAATGAATCCAAAGATGTTATGCTAGCATTTGGTTTTCCCTCTAAGTTCGTTGACATGGCTTATATTTGTGTTTCTAATGGGTAATACTTTATTCATTTCAAAGCCAAACGGAATTTCAAAGTGCAAAAATACTAACTTTATAATAAAATACCTGATAAAATTTAATTTAATGGTAAAAAATAAACTATTAGGTATCATAACTCCTAGGTTTGAATCACATATATCACGTCTCTTGGTATTATAACATATTTTTGGTGCCACCACCTATATAGTGCTTTACATTTGCATTCACGAACTACTTATGAATAAATAATCAATCTTTTAATAACTTGTTTACAACTTTTTCACAAAATGTCGATCTCAAATTTGTAATTTATATTTATGAGACCCTACACATTATGAAATAGCTGTGAAGAGAAGGGGGTGGGGTGGAGTGTAATAGTATGTTTATAATTATAATCTTACTTTTTGAGGTGAGGTTAGCAATGGAGTTCTTTCATCGAACTTTACATTACTTCAGCTAGCAAAAGTTGACCAAATCTAGAATAACTAATGGAAACTAACTTGACCTGCTTAGAACCCAAGAAATTTAGTCTGAAATCTACTTAAAAAAATATAAATCCAAAATAAACCAAATTCGATATGATGTTGATCCAAAATCATATTCAACCATAAAAATTATAAATTTAAAAAATCCTAACCTGATCCGATGATTATTCAAAATCTAACATAACTCAAAAACTATAAACTTGAAAAGGCCCGACCTAAGATTTTTAATAAAATGATAAATTTTCTAATATTACTTTAGAATATTCATTTCTTCCATTTACAATAATATGCCAAAGTAATAGATCTAATTTGATTTGATATGATCTAATTAGATTAAAATAAAATTAAAGCATTACTCAATCCTCCTCCTCCTATTGTTGCTACTACTGCTGCTACTACTCCTCCTCCTCCTACTACTCCTCCTACTACTTCTCCTACTCCTACTACTGCTATTGCTGTTGCTACTCTTACTACTCCTGTTACTGTTCCTGCTACTCTTGCTATTGTTCCTACTACTCCTACTCCTACTACTGCTACTACTGATACCGCTACTACTACTGCTATTATTATTGCCATAATTAATATTCCATTTGTTGCATAATAATAGGCTAGGTTTCTATTTTGGTTTGTCCCCACATATAGTTTTGTTTCTATACTTATTTTATTTATTCTCTATGATACTAGTGTGGCCAAGTGTACCGCATTGTCTCCGAGTTTAATGGTAAGGGTATTGTGTTGCTTTTGTGCACCAGTATGACCAGGTGTACCGTATTGTCCTCAAGTTTATTGTATCCCCTTGAGTAACTAAAAATGGAAGTAACTATTGTGTAATAATTTAAATAGATTGTTGTAGTTGTGGTTTGGTAGCTGCCTCTATACACTAAGTTTTGGTAAGTTGGTTTGGTAGATGCCTTCGTGCCCTACCATTGATATTTGTAATTATATTAGATTGTTGGTTCGGTAATTGTCTCTATGCCCTACCATTTATCTGTGGACTTGTTTTAGTTGGTTGGTTAGTAGAGCTTCACTGCACTACTTTGTGGGTGATAAGTTATGTTATGGTTATTATGTATTGCAAGATAGTGCAAAATGGTTAAGTATGCTAGTTTTGGACATAAGACCTTGATGTCATATGTTTTATTGCATGGTTGTTTATACGTTGTTATTACATGTGTTTTGTGCCTTGGGCGTGATTTTATATTATTGTATGATTATGTGCAATGTGACCATGCTACATCTTGTGAGGTATTGTGATTTACTTAGTACGAGAAATTCGTACTAATATTACATTTGTAGATGTTGGTGAAGTCCATGGAGTGTTTTGAGGTATAGCAAAGTGGCACTGATTAGTTAGGTTCTTTGGAAGAGGTCTCATTCTCATAATGGTTTTTTGGGTTGAGTTAGGAAAAACTAGTGTTATACCTTGGGGGGCTAGTTTTTTGGTGTAATCAATCTTCTTTTAGATTATTATGTCCCTTATTATATTTTGATTATCGTTGTTGTACAGAAATATTTATCCGTAAATTTTATCTATGTTATTGTCTCTTATTTTTATTGATTTATTTTTTATCTAACTTTTTTTGAGCTTGAGCACTTGATATACGAATGGTGAGGGAACTAGACTTATGTTAAGTGTGGCAAAAACTTCCATTATTTTTTATATAAACACTTTCGAAAAACAACATTTTTAAGTAGTAAATTGTGAGTATTACATAAAGAAATATTATGTAAAAAAATATTATATATTTTACCATAATTATAGTTATCTTTTACCATTGTTACTGGAATTGATTTTACCATTTAATTGGTCTTTATTATTTATGTTTCACTATTATTACAACATATATTTCATAGTTATTATTATTATTATTATTATTATTGATATTTCACCATTGGTTAATAGATATTTAGTCGTGATTTTTCATATGGTCGTTTTCATGGTTCATTATAGTTGTTGTTATATTTTACTAATATTAGTTGTAATTTTTTTATAGAAAAATAACTTGTGACAACATTCACTATAGTAGCATTCATGTTTCACTATATTTTCCTTCATATTTTATTATATTTATTGTTATATTTTACCAAACTTGTGGTTTCACCATAGCTATCTACCCTTATAACATTATTACCACTGATATTTTCACCATTTTTTTTCATCTTTTACCATTATTTTTAATGACATTTCATCATTACTGCATTGATCTTTTACTATTGTTATATATTGATATTTATGTTGATATTTTATTATTATCATACTTATGTTTCACCATTTATTTTTTGTATCAAAAGTATATCAATATAGTGTCTATTTATAGAAAAAGTCTAAACAACATTTTGGTACCTTTATTTTTTTTAATAGGTAAGAATTAAAGATAATATATTTTTTAAATTAATTAAATAAATAAGTTTAACTAATTTATAAATATTTCATCACACTCATTTTTCTCGATTTATAGCGATTGATTACACCATGATGATGGAATAATTGATTATACAGTAGAATTTGTGACGACGCAGAGGATGAATATATTGGTGCAACCTTTTACGTTGGTGTTTACTATGTAACAATATTTATTTTAAAGATTTCTTAAATCAAATTATCTTTGATTGAGATTGTTTAAAAAAGTGGTTATATCATAATCATAATATTTCTAATATATTTTGTAATAAATATATATCATATTGATATAATTTTGACTTAAAATATAATTATAGATATTTTTTACTTTTGGTATATTGAAAAAATCTAATAAAGTAAATATTTCAATTTATATGATGATCTTTTACTACCATGCATGATAATCTTTTATCATCGTGTGAAAGGATGTTTTTGTACCATTGTCGTAATAATCTTTTATCACTCAACAATTGTGTGATAATAATTCACTAGCCATATGATGATCTTTCAAATATGTAATAATTTTCACCAATTGTTTGATAATCTTTTACCACTATTTATGTGATTATCTTTCACTAATTGTGCATAATAATCTTTCACTATACTCATATTTTACCATTCACCATTGTTACACTAATATTTTATCATACGTTTTTCTTTGCATTAAAAATATTAATATATATCTCTATTTATAAAGAAAAGCCTCATGAATATTGTGGTATACTTTTTTATTTTTAATGGTTAAAATTACAAATAAGTTAACTTAAAAAATATGACAAATTTTATTTAGATACCTTGATATTTTACTTAATATTTTTTAGATAACATGTGTTTTCAATAATTCCACTTACATACCTTCACATATCAATTTTATTTCACTTGGGTATATAAATGATGAAAATAAACCATATTTTTAGCTTCATTTAGGTATCTAAGTAGAACTAAATTAAAATACGAAGGTATCTAACCATATTTACATGAATTAAAAAAAAAGAAGAAAAATACCAAATAGATCCCTTCCTAATATTATCTCTTGTATTTAATGATTGACATATTTTTAATTTTAATTTTAATAACATTAATAAATGTAAGGATAAATTCAAAAATGAATTTAGCTTTTATCTAAAAATTATAGAATATTAATTATATTTAAATGAATTATACCACTAAAATATCTTTTTATTTTAAATTGGAGGAGGGATTAAAGCATCGTTGGATAAACTTATATTTTTAATATTATTTGCATATTATTACTTGAGACCATTTCTTTGGTATATTATTTTCATAACCTCGTTATTTATATTATATACTATATATTATTACATAATGAGTAGGCCCCACCATCCTTTAATCAACATTTAAACCATTTTATACTTTTATCCTTATATCCTTATTAATATTACCAACCCACTACATTCCCATCTCTCTTGTCTTTTCCTAATTCTTACCCAAATCAGACAACCATTAATATATCCTTTAATCATAATTATGAATAATTGATCAATGCATAATATATTAATTTTAATGATAAATAATTTGTTTGTAAGAGAATATTATCATAATTATAAATAATAATAATAATTATAATTACAAAGAAATAATTAATGAAATTAATATTATTTATAATTATAAATTATATTTTAAAAATATTAATATATAATTTTTGAATTATTAACAATAACTATTATGAAATATATGATAAGAAAAATATTAGTTATAACCACCAATTATAATTAACACCAATATTATTTGTCTTAAATATAATTAAATAATCTATATAAATAATATTAATTACAATATTTAACTAATTAATGTAATTATTAATAATGAATATAAATTTTACTAATAAATTAGAAATTATTAACAAAATATTAATCATAATTATGAATGCATATTTATAAAAAATAATATTAATTATATTTTTAAATAAATAATTAGGAAAAAAGGCTGATTATATTCTTTATCGATATCAGTTATTATTATTATTATTATTAATCATTAAAAATAATGTCAAATAATTTTTCAACAATAATAATTATTAGTTTTTAATAATAATAATAATAGTAGTAATAATATACTATCCATGTCAATTATTGTTAACTATTAATATAAATTATTATTTATTATTATGTATTCTTATTATCAATTAGCCATGTTGATTTTATTAATTTTAATTTGTATAATAATAATAATAAATCATCAATTATGTTTTTTAAATATTAATATTCTTAATTATAATTAATTAATAATTATAAATAATACTACTTAAAACTATAAATTAGTAATTATTCAAAATACTATTAATCATAAATAAGGAAAAGTATTAACTATAATTAAATAATCATTATTAATATTAAGAATTAACAATAATGATGAAAATTTAAAAATTACAAAAAATAATATTATTAATCATTATAATGAATTATTATTCTTATATCTATTATTAAAAATTATTACTAGTTATTATTGATATTATTGATTATTAATAGAAATATACTTTAATTATTATCCATAGGCTTCATTATTAATATATATTATTAAAATTAAAATTAAAAATAAAATATTATTAATTATATATTATTGTTAATTAATTTTATTAATTATTTTATTAATAGTAATTAATAATATTAATGAAATATGAATAATTAATAAATTTTAATAATCATTGTAATTAGTTATTATAATGATTATTATTAATGTTAATTATTAATTATTTATATATTATTTTTAATAATGATAAAATTTATATAATATGAATTTTTATTAATGATAGTATATATATTAACTTTAATGTGAATTATTATTATTATTTATTAATATTAATATTAATTATTATTAATTAATATATTCTTCATTAATGCTAACAATATTTTTTATTAATATAAGTTTCATTAATTATTTTTCTTAATTAATATGTTTTATTAATATGAAATATATAAACAAATGAAAATATATCATATTAAAATAAAAAATATTTAAAACAGTATGTATAAATTAATTAATTCTAAATCAAATAAATTATCCGATATTATTATTACTTTAATTATTTTCAAACATATATATATATATCAAATAAGTTTACCATACCATCAATGCGCCCGACGGGCAAGAAGGGGCGTGGCGGCGTGCAGGTTAGAAGGGGCGTGCACCGATAAAACTCAAGCCATCTTTCTCGACTCGAGTAAACGATTGCCGATTCACCTTGCTTCAAAATTACAGAGAGTGGGATATTCTTGGGCTCAGTGCATTGTAATAGCACTAGTAGTAGGCACCGCGGCACTTGGACAATCCTCGGCTAAAGTTTTACCAAGTGGAACCACTTGTAGTGACAAGTGGCGGACTAGTGCACATTCACGGGCTCTTGGGAACCCAAAAGAAAACAAAAAACCACAACACACACACCAAATATTTAACCGCTGGAGAAGTCTTTCCTTAATCCACACACAGCCAGCGCAGGCTATTAGCTTAGCTACAATGCAACCAATTTTTTATTTTATTTTTATTTTTTTTTGTCACCGAACATCGATCCTCTTAAGTCTTAAGCTTCTTTCTTCAATTCAATGCTGTGTGCACAGGACAATAGTTTCTGTTCAGAAAAGTTGCAAGGTACAACTCTTATACATCTATAGTTACGCTAATTATGAGAAGAAAGAAACATATAGAATGAAGTAATCAAGCATTACTAATATGATCACCCTTCTTATATTTCTCTACCATTTCTTTGGTGGGAAAAAATAAAAAAAAAACACATGCCTAGGTCTGCTTGGGCATTGAGATCTGGATCTTGAGAATTCAGAAACCTTGTGTCCCTTCAAATCAAAGGTAATCTCCATCTACTGTTTCATATCTACTGTTGGGTTGCAAATACTTTGTGCATTCCTAGTGAGTGGATTAACAGAGGAATATCTAAGGAAAGGATGAAAGCAATGCGTGGATGAAAATATAGTGCATCATTAAGTTGGTTTTCTCGTTCCTTTTTCTTTTGCTGTGGATGTACTTTATTATTGCTTTAATTAGTACTAAATCTAAATCTGCTTTTTTTATTTTTTTTTTAAGTTTTACTGCTATGCATATGTTACCTTTATCAATGTGGTTAATTAAAATCTGTTAATAATCACTGAAACCAATCCGATTCTTTTAACTTGATCGAAATCAGAGGATGAATGGTCTCACAAGACACCACATCACAAGACAACAGCTTGCATCCCATCACTAGCACTATGTGGAAGGTTAGAAAACTTCCTAGAAGGAGGCAAAGAAAAAAAATAAACTGGTAAAAGTAGATGTAATGGAACTAATAAATACCACAATTAGTGGCACTAGTTAAAGAGATAATCGTAATGATACTAAATATAATAAATAAAATAAAAAAGCGAGACCACAGCATAAACAAGGACAACCACAACAACTACTAATCATAATACACCCACAACATAGTAACAAACATAATAATAACGTCCAGAGAGGTAACCATCCATATTGTATCAGGGAGAAGGGTGGATGACCATGCAAAATGGGAAAGTGAAGAGATACACATCTGATAAAGTGAACTGGAACGTTGAAACAAAGGGAACGAGAACATAGATTTTAAGCATTTAGAAGTAACTGACCACTGATTCGGTGACAGTTTACACACTATCATCAAGATAAAGTTTACCGTGGCCATCAACTTTGGAACTTTCAGTTTGTATGTGGAATTATTGAGGTATATGCATCTACCTCAATGAAGGAAGATGAAAAGAGTTCACATGAAATTAAAGGCACAATCAGGGCTACCATAGGTTCGGCATCAGTTGGTCATTGGGATATTACCCAAATCCAGTTTAGCTATCCGGAAGCAAAGGAAGTGTATCAGGGAAATGTTGGGGTCTCGATGAACTTCCACCAGTGAGGTTTTGAAACACCATATCATCTTTGTCACGGTCATTAGCCCGCAATGCTGCAATCTGCACACATGAAGAGAAATTTGGGGTAGCATATAAGATTTATTTCATCAGTGATGTCTTTTTGAAGAACGACAATCAAGTCTTTCATTTCTGATATTTTACCTCCCTCTGTAAAAGCTCGTTCTCATCTCTCAGCATCCTTTCCTGTTGAAAGCATTAAAGTCATTATCAGCAAAGTATATACTAGCTTTAGTATTCTGTTTCATCCTCCACCCAACTATTCAGCATTCACTGACTTTTACTACTGCTATACATATAAAGCCCAACTGTCGACCATTGTGCGATACTACTGAGTGGGATGCAACTGGTACAATATTAAAGCTATGTCCTCCTAGCTTACAACTACTGTATCAGAAATATGAAGATTCTGGCCAAATGACAGCAATCAGTTAGCCGGCACTTGGCAGGTGATTATCGATTTAGTTCGCGTGCCTACATCATGATTTAGTATCACACATTTCCAAAATCTGTCGGTCTATGGTTTCAATCTGATTAATCTAATCAATCTGAACTTCAACCTTACATCTTCCCCTCAGTCAATTCGGCATGAACATCCGTTAGCAATCTGTTCAGCACTGTTAATACTTATTCTAATCCTTGTCCATAGGCAACCAAAAAAAGGGGGTTATTGTTCAAGGAACATCTATTCCCACCTACTTATCCTCCAACTCTCATTCTACTTAATAGCCAAGAAATAGAGGAAACACTAACAATAAAAAGGATATTCATGTCGGTGGGACAACTGAGAGGTATCTTGTTCAGAGGAGCCGGTGAATTGATAAACTATGGATCTGGTAACTATCACATAACAAATCCAGAAAATGGAACCCAAAAGGCTGTCACATGGGAGAAATCAAGCTTGTCAGCTAAGAAACTTTTCAGTTCTGGATTATAAGAAGCATTTTCAAAAGTTGATCACCAACGTTTTAAGTGCAGCCAATAGGAAGATAACCCAACTTCCAAAAGCTGATTGAGGTTCCGACTGAAGCCCATGAATACAGTGCTTTAAATATTGACCAGAGATTCAACCCGGTGCAGTGGTCATTACCTGGTTCAGCCGGTCCGACCGTGGTTGGGTTAAAAAGTGACTTGACTTGATGGTTGGCCCGGTACATATCCAGTCCAACTGTTTTGTGCTTAGGATTTAAACAACAGTAAAGGAATTACCTTTATCAACATTCCTGGTTTTTTTCGGTTGATACGCATATTCTAAAACCAGATAGTTTGGTCGGTCTGGTCCGGTATTTTATTCATTGCATGAATGCTGTCGCAGATGATAAGGGATTCCCATGCGTTGTACTTGTAAGTGGTAAATATGAGAAGGGTCAAAGGGTATAATGGCCTATTTCTTGGCAGAACCTCCTCACTTGGAAAAAAAAATTGATTGGAGAAAATCAATTGCGTGGGTTATATTTTGGGGATCAGAGTCTGCATAAGGAAGTTCCCGTCCGCCCATTTATTTTCATTCTTGAGCAAGGTGCATACCAAAGAGGGCTAATCAGACCACAAAGAAAACCGAAAATTTAGACCTAAGAGTCAAACATGTTTGTCTTTGCATCTTAGCACGCCCACATCCATAACTGTGTCTCTCTGCTCTCTTGATTTCAGTCTTCATGTCCTAAAGTAAAACCTCAAGTAATCCTCAAAACTATATTTTCTTGATAGTCCCTACAATGAATGTGACTAAGTATGCCTGGGGTTGATATAGAAGCTACAAGATAACAAAACTGGAATCCTTATATTTGTCTTGGACTAGATCGGTCACATCAACATTTGGTTTGCTCCCCCAGTTGAGAAATTCAGGCCATATGTGTAAGCATATACATCTCAGGAGGATGTAAACTATACCATGCCATGACATGGAAGTGAATTGGGACACTATGGCATTCTGAAAACTGGCTAATATATCCTATCTGAAAGAACAAGATTTTGAGGCTGCACCAGAAAAATGATGCAGGTGTGCAAAAATCTTCTACAGGAATTATTAGTGGAAAATTCAATTAATGACAATTTGGCATAAAACCCATCATGCTTCCGTTGCTGAGGATGCTTCTCTTATCTTTAGACAGAAGTTAGATACACCAACAATTTGACTTGGGCATCGGCAACGCTGCTATACTCTTGAGATTTATTTATTTATTCTCTATTCAGATCTTGATCATCATCCTTTTTTCAGCAATAGGCAGACGGTCTATCAATCTTGACTACAATAACCGAAGCAACAGCTCAATTGCCCTAGGGCTTCTAGTAAATTTCAGTGAGACATAGTTTTTACGAGATCACATTCACAACTTGATGGACCAGGAGGTATGTTCATGAGAATTAAGACATAAGAAGTATGGTTTTAGTTTTTTGAACTGCATGAATGGTTAGTACAATATATTTTACTAAGGAATCTTAGACCAGAATTTGTATCCCATAATTCTTTATCAGAAAAAGGTTAACGCACAGGTTAGAGATGGGATTCATAACCAAGCCTCTCATCACACAGAAGCTGGTTTCCGGAGGTTTACACCATTAAGATAAAGTATCTTTCTCTGCACTCACACCATCAAAGTAGATATCTACTGATTATCCTCTGAAGAAGCAGCAAAGGAAACAAATACAGATAATTTCAAAACTAAAACTAAAAATAAAAAATCAGCAGCGAACATTATGCATATAATCCTCATGCTCTTATAAGTATTTGCGTCAATATTATATGTTTCAACTGTTCCACTGGCATACCTGTTCTTGTAGTGTTATCATCGAATCCATCAACAACTGATTCTGGGAAAAGAGGAGCACTGTCAGAATATGCAGACGCAAATACATATAGTTCCAAAGCACGATGCAAACAGGAGATCAGCAGGGTATATTTCAAGCCTGTAACGTATTGATTTTAATCCTAAGTTATAGTATCAAAACTTTCTTAGAGGACCTCAAGAGCAGTGTATAAGGGATTCAGCCTGCTCCAGAATGCTAGTCTACTAAAGGTACTAGGAACCTTCATTCAGTGCTACATCATATTTACTGACAGCTTAGGCATTCATCTTTCTACTAGAAGTATGGGTTTGAATCGCAAATCTGAGTCTAGACCTGCATCAAATAAAAAATTGCAAAACCCAACCTTCCTAGATCTAGTCTGCATTAAGGCAGCATCAAGGCGCTTCTCTAGTTGCGTCAAATCCTCAATACTAATCTGCTCAGCCTCTGGACCTTCCAGACACCTGCAGGATTATAGGATTTACGTAAGGGACCATTTTATATAGTTAAGAGTATATACGGTATGATCCATCCGCCTTAGATCTGGTGCAGAGGGGCCTGTTCCAGCTTAACCAGGTGCCAGGTGCAGCAGGTTTAAAATGGACGAGGAAGAGCTTCGCCTCCCTAACAGGTCCCACCCATCAAGAAGAGGTGGTCCTCCCTGGCCCATTTTTTTTTAAACAAAAAAAGAAAAGAAAAAAGAGAGTACATAGTGTCTGAGTAGCTACCTTTGAACTATCTGTACAAGCTCTGTACTTGTCTGAATATCTGTATAGTTGGACTGTAAGTTCTGCCATAATGCAGGAAGACACAACAGTTGAGAAACTTTGAACAAACATTGTTTGCATAGAAGTAGAGACCACATGAAAAGTTGCATGCTCATCAAAGTTTGAGGAAGTTAGACAATCAAACAGCACGTTTAGTATCAAAACTCTAACAAAGAGTATGTGGAATAAGACAAGAACACTAAATGCTCCTCCTCTGTTAATGTTAGCTTTTAGTCATATTTTTAAGGGCTGCCTGCCTATGAGTTTACTTTCAGTACTTGTTTCTGGTGATCATTCATATCAAAACTATAGTGAAAATTCCAAAAAGGACCAGATGCCAAGTTCTGCAGAAGAGCTTTATGTTACCCTAAGAAAGGATGTTAGATCTGTATCACTCGATTACCTCTGTTTCAGCAATGGTGGCTGATGCTTGCCCGTCCGTTTGAATGGAATTTTGATACTGCTCGAGCATCCCAGAGAGACTGAAAACAAGAAATCAAGCGCAAGATGCTTTCAACAAAGAACAAGAACGAGTTGTGATCAATAAGCAGGTACATATGCATGTATTCACTTTGGTTTTAATTAGTGGCCAGTTCTACTGTGGATGTACAGTTCCTCTATAATTTGACTATGTGATGCAGGAAGTGCGAAGAAAAGAAACAAGAAAGAAAAACAGAAAAACAGCTCAGCTATGACATGTTATAATTCTGTTATTTTTAAAAAAAAAATTCAGTTAGCCTTGTTCTTCTCATTCTTGCTGTTGTATTCGATGGGTTGTTTGAGCTGTTAAGGGGTTGTTAGCAATGCTTGACGACTACATACATATACTTGGTGTAATAACAAAGAAGGCATCGAATACACAAATTCTCATATTCATAAGCCCTCCTACTGTTGCATTCATCTACCTCCAAGTGAATCATCACCTTGAGTTGACTCTGCCGACAGATTACTGCATCATTAGTATCAAAGCTTCACTCGATCCTTGGTGGTTTAAGATGGTTGAAGGTACTCGATTGCAGATGATCTTGAGAAGAATCTCAACCAGCAAATGGCATCCATGGACCTCAAGCTTACTGAGGTTGTCAATACAGTGAAGCAGCTGATTGTGGATTCGCTTGGAAAGAACAATTGAATAGGAGCTCTGGTGGACGACTAGTCATCAGACGAATGGATCTACACCAGATGATCAACCTCAGGCACAAGTTGCTTTAATGACCAGAAATGTAGGTAATTTCCAATACAATTGTGCAACTCATCTCTCTAAGATTGATTTTCCCAAGGTCATGGGTGATGGGGTCAGAGTGGGTGTATAAATGAGAGCAATTTTTTTCAATGGATAACACACCTAAAAATGTGAAGGTTAAGTTGGTTGTTATTCATTTAGAAGATAAAGCTCTACATTGGCATTGTGTCTTTATGAAATCTTAGTTAGTAGCAACATTACCTAGTTGGGGGAATATGTGCACCTAATCTATGATAGATTTGGGGATCTATATGATGATCCAATGGTAGAATTGAAAGAGCTGCGTCAGATAGGATTAGTAGGGGCTTACCATGATGTGTTCGATAATGTTATGACTCGGGTTAACCTACTCGAGGACTATTTGGTGAGTTGTTTCATTGCAGGGCTGCGGTTTGACATTCAAATGCACGTAAGGATGTTTTAGCCCAAGAGTGTGAGGTAAGCTTACACCCTAGCTAAGTTGTACTAAGCTACCCATCCCACCAATTCATCTTTCTCCACTAACAATACAAATCCTAACAATATGCAATCCACTCACAAAATAGACCAAAGAACCTTTTTCCGGCCAACTACAAATCCACCCTTGCTACTAAAACCAACTACACAAGTTACCCGTCACAGGCTCACTTCAAATCCCAGAGATCCAGAGGCTTATGTTATTTTTGTGATGAACCATTTATACCTGGGCATCACCTCAAGCACAAGAAAACCCAGCTCTATTTCATGGAAGTCGAAGAAGGGAATATGGCTGAAGGTGAAATTCAAGAGGAGGAAGATAGTGACTTGTCAGCACCAAATAACGAGTTCCCTCAAATTTTTGTTAATACTCTATCTGGAATTGTAGGGTTTCAAACCACGAGGGTGATAGGATACTATAATAGGAAGCCCTTGCACATTCTCATTGACAGTGGTAGTACCTATAATTTCCTTGATGCTAGAATGGCCACCTAATTGGGATGTAGATTGGAATCGATAGAATTAATGTTGGTGGTTGTGGCAAATGGTAGCAAGCTTAAGGTTACAACGAAAGTGAGGCAGTTTCCATGGAAACTCCAAGGCTCTACTTTCCAAACTGATATGATGATCTTAGTGGAAACTCCAAGGTTCTACTTTCCAAACTGATATGATGATCTTAACATTAGAATGCTGTGACATGGTGTTAGGTATTCAGTGGCTCATCATATTGGGACCTATAGTTTGGGATTTCCATAGACTCACTATGGAGTTTGTGTTCCACAACAAATGACATGTCCTTCGAGGAGCCACCTCCAAGCCTTTTAAGTTGCAATCAGCTACTAAGGTTTTTAACCAAGAGGCACAACTATCAATGCTGCATGTATATGCCCCAATTGCAGAAGGTCAAACAATGATGCTACATTCACTACCTACACACGCTTAAACAGACATGTCCATTATGGTTCCTCCCTTGGAAGACTTGCTCAAAGAATTTGAGAGCTTGTTTGATGAACCCAAAGGTTTACCAACCAGAAGAGAAGGGTTCAATCATCAGATTCCTTTGCTAGAAGGAAGCAACCATGTGAACAAAAGGCCTTAAAGATATGCCATACACCAAAAGGATATCACTGAATCTCTAATTAATGATATGTTGGATAAGGGAATAATTCAACACAATACTAGCCCATATGCCACCCTAGTTGTCCTAGTAAGGAAGGAAGACAAAACGTGGATGTTATGTGTTGATTACAGGGATCCTACCAAACAGATAGTGAAGGTTAGATTCCCTATTCCCTTGGTATAAGATTTGATGGATGAGTTAGGGATTTCAAGTATTTACTCTAAAATAAATCTCTGAGTGGGATACCATTAAGTAAGGATGCACCTACACAAGATTTTTAAAACTACTTTCAAGACTCACAATGGCTGAATACTTCGTTATGCCGTTTGGCTTGACAAATGCAACTTCCACTTTTCAACACCTCATGAACTCTATTTTCAAACCTTTCTTACAAAGGTTTATGTTGGTATTTTCTTATGACATTTTGGTGTATAGCCCCAACATGGACATGCATATGCAACAACTCCATTCGGTATTCCTTATAATGCAACAACACTAGCTCAGAGCCAAAGAAGTAAATGTTTCTTTGTTATACCTAAGGAGGGTATTGAGATAGACCATACTAAGGTCTCGGTTGTAACTCATTGGCCAACACCCCAAAACCCTAAGAAACTAAAGTGTTTTTTTTTGGGCCTCATATGATATTATAGGAGGTTTGTAAGGGGGTATGGTTAAATCACTTAACCTCTTAAAATGCAACTAAAGAAGGATAATTTTCATTGGAATGATCAAGCTACCAACGCTTTCCATGAATTGCAGCAAACCCTAGTCAATGCCCTGGTCTTGGCTCTCCTCAACTGCTTTCACATTCATAGGGGAGACAAATGCTTCTTCTTATGGCATCGGAGTCGCCTTAATGCAATAGAGGCACCCTTTAGCCTTTATCAGTAAAACACTGGGTCCTAAACACCAACTACTGTCAGTCTATGAAAAGGAACTTTTAGTTGTTATCTTCGTAGTGCAAAAATGGAGGCACTATCTCTTAATTAGGCATTTCATTATTAAAATATATCAAAAAAGCCTTATATATTTACTAGAGCAACGAATTTTTACCCCCTTTCAAAAAGCTTGGTTAGCCAAACTTATGGACTTCGATTATGAAATCCAATATAAATAAGGGGTGGTTAATGTTGCAGCTAATTCCCTATCAAGAGTATAGGGTGTTGAGGTCCTATTGCATACTCTCTAGATCATTCAGGGCAATCTACTCCAACAATTGCAGAAAAGCTAGCAAATTAACACATACATTACAAGCCTCATTGCTAAATTAGAAGCAGATCTAAGCTCACATGTCTAGTATATATGGGACAAGGTATATCTTCAAAGACATCATAAGCTAGTGTTGGGCAATGACGTGACACTCAGGAGGAACATACTAGACTGGATGCACAATTTGCCCATGGGAGGCCTCTTAGGAAGAGATGTCACACTAAGGAGGCTCAAAAGCTTGTTCTATTGGAAGGGAATGAATAAGGATATCCAAGCATATATCGGTGAATGCTTTGTTTTCTAAAGATGCAAATATGATACATTGGCATCTCCTACGCTACTCCAACCACTTCTGATTCCCTCTCTGGTTTGGACGGATCATGGATTTTATTGGAGGTCTATCAGTTTCTCAGGGCAAATCAATCGTTATGGTGGTCGTGATAAGCTGAGCAAGGCCGCTCACTTCATAGCCTTGGCACACCACTACACGGCCTTGATGGTAGCTCAAGCTTTCCTAGATCATATCTTTAAGTTGCATGGTTGCCAAGCACCATAATTAGTGACAAAGACTTCATCTTCTTTAGCCAGTTTTGGCAATAATTTTTCAAACTACAAGGGAGTACCATTGCAATTCTCCATAGTCTACCACCCTCAGCTAGATGGGCAAACTGAGGTGGTTAATAGATGCTTGGAAACATACTTAAGGTACATGAGTTGCGATGTTCCCCGTACATGGTCTAGATGGTTGTCACTTGCCAAGTGGTGGTATAACATCTCTTTCCATTCCATTATACATGTGACTCCTTTTGAGATTGTTTATGGTTAACCACCACCAATCCATCTACCATACTTAACAAGTGAGTCTAAAGTGGATCTAGTAGACAGAAGTATGCAGAAGAGGGAGGAGATGATTCAGCTTCTTAAATTTCATATCAAGAGGGCACAACACCATATAAAGCAATTAGCACATAAGAGACGATCAGACAGACAGTTTCAAATAGATGATCTGGTGTATGTCAAGCTACAACCTCACAAGCAATCAATACCGATCGCTAGGCCTAACATGAAACTGACTCCTCGTTATTTTGGTCCATACAAGGTTATTGACAGAGTGGGTGAAGTGGCTTACACATTATCTTTACTTGCACCACCCTACCTTCCATATTTCGTAGCTCAAGAAACATATTAGTGATGTAGTAGCATCCCTGAACATACCATCATTCGACACTGATACTGAGCTAACTGTAGAACCAGAAGCTATTTAGGATCAGGGATTCGTCAAATACAAGGGCAAGGTTGCTACTAAGGTCCTACTGAAATGGAAGAATAAACCAATTGAAGATGCTACTTGGGAATTTCTCTATGAGCCGCAGAAGAAGTTTCCTATCTTTCAGGTTTGAGGACAAGCCTATTCTCAAGAGGGATGGTTTGATGTAGGAAGTGTGAATAAAAGAAAAAAGAAAAGAAAAACAAAAAAATAGCTCAACTATGACATGTAACCTTGTTCCTCTCATTATTGCTATCGTATTTGATGGGTTGTTTGTGCTGTTAAGGGGTTGTTAGCAATGCTTGATGAGCGCATATATATATATACTTGGTGTAAGAATAGAGAAGGCATCGAATACACAAATTCTCATATTCTCCCACTCAGTCTCCATTTTCTATTCTCTAGCATCAACTACGTTCAAAGGCTTTTCTTTACATAAGCCCTCTTATTGTTACGTTCATCTACCTCTCGACGAATCATCACCATGAGTTGACTCTGCCAGTAGATTACTACATCACTACGTTGCTTCAATCCCTGGTGCAATCACGTCCCCTCATTTTAGCATCTTGTCAATAATTCAGCAAGAAATCAAAAGTTTGTCAGTTGAGCAAATATGTTTGATCATCACTGTTCTTTTGCAAATTTTCTCTTAGCTGTCAGAGGAGTGTTATGTTACTTAACCAGTCGATGAGCAAATTATGTCACTTATTAAAAAAAATATTATGAGAAAAGAAAATATAATATTTGCCAAGCTACAGTAGTCACATATGCTCCTAAATTTCTTAGGTACCATTGAGGAAAATAATACATGATCTTAAGTAATAATACATGAAGTGATAATAAGGTAGTGTTTGGTAAGCACAAAATATTTTTATATAAATGTGGTAGAAGTAATAATACTGTTTGGTAACTTATTTGAAATAAAATAAATCAATATAAATGATGATTAAAAACATTTAAGTAGGGTTGGTGGGCTTAATTAATAAATGGTGTTTTGATAATAAAGAGAAATAATATTAGATTTTTTAGGTATTTTGATAAAAGTGATGGCACTTACTTATAAAGTAAGAATAAGTTGTAGATAATGAGATTATAAGGATATGAAGAATAGCTTATTAAATAGTATGAAATTAATGAGCTACCCAAACAATGATTTAATCAGTGAATATCTAGAAAAACATGGTAAGGCTATAGAAGTTGTTATTTATAATAATTAAGCTTGTTAAGAGTGATTTTGTTGTTGTTATTATTATTATTATTATTATTATTATTATTATTATTATTATTATTATTATTATTATTATTATTATTATTATTATTATTATATGTTCTATTTAAGCATGAAGTACCCTCTTCTGGTTGCATGTAGTTACATTAGAGTACTTTCAGAATTAACGACTAACCCTACATAACAAATCAACACATAATGACTAACCCATCATCGGATTACTCCACGCGAAACATGTTTAACTTTGGAGTTTTTCAATGATAGATTTTTTAAAAAGAAGTTGTATCTTTTTTATATAAAGAGTTATATCAATCTTGTTAAGCCTCTATTAGAGCTATTCATATTATCCGATATCTAATGAACTAATCCCATATCCGAATTAATTCAATCCGAAAAATCCAATAACCGATTTGATCAATAAAAAATTAAATAAATGGAATATCCGATTCAATAAATTATATATATATGTATTCTAAAATCTGTTTATTTTTCACAACATTTTATTGTATATAATCATATATATATATATATGTGTGTGTGTGTGTGTGTGTGTGTAATCTGAAAAGAGTATTTATTGTAAGTAAATTTTATATTTTTAATTATTATTTTATTAAATATTTAGATATTGTTCAAAATGTGAAATTATTAATTGAATATAATGTAATTTGAGACTCAAATTAAATCACTTGATCAAATTGGCTCAGTTATTATTTTTCATTTACATCTTGTTCAAAACTTTTGAATATTAGACGGATTATTCATTATCCGATTTGTTCTCGTGAGGTGGTTGATCGACTCATCTAAGTTTAACTCAATGTCGTTGTTTAGTTTTGATACCCTTTGTAGAACCCCAATTCTCTACCAATTACAATCCTTCCCATATTACGTAGTCGTTAGGATCCTTATTAAGTGGTGTTGGTGGTTGTTGTTGCAGTTATATATTAGAAAACTTTGTTGGCTAGACTTGCTGATTGTTTTCATTCATTTATAAGGAAAATGGAAATACCATTTTTTTTCTCTATTTCGAAATGACAACGCTTATGTAGTAGAATTGACTATTAATTAGTTGAACCAATAGTGACAAACAAAAACAACTTATGTAGTATATTCAATTTATTTGAATAGTTAAGTAGGGTTTACCTTACAATATATGTTGTTTCTTGATGCAATCACATGTTATCTCTATTATTATTATTATTATGAAATACAACATATGATATTCATTAATTAAGCTAAATGAGTACAGCAAAAGGTGGAAAATTCATTCACTATAGTGAAATAAAGACCATACTTAGCCATTCTGGACTTATATTGACATCACTTCGCACAATTGACAATAAACCAAATTAACTAATGTAAATAGACATTCTTGAAACTAAAAAAAATTTAATTTCGAGCCTTCAGACTTCCTACACAATAGTTGCAACCAAACACCTAAAAACCCCATTTTACATGAGCTGCACCCATGCACCATGGTAACCGAGCGAAGTAGATCTTGTCATCCTTGTATACCTCAAAATCGACCCATCACCTTCACAATATTCAGGATTGAACCCCCCCACCACGGTAGGTCATTCTTATATAAGATGTTGCACTATTTCAATTTGGCAGCCAAAAATAAGGAAGCATGAAAATGACTATGAGGTCGTCTCCCTAAAATGTTTTGGAGACTGGAAACATAGCCGAAACGTCAATGTTTGGCTAAGAACTATGCCAGTGACCATTAATGTATGGGAATGACTGATTTGTGTCATCTTGTGTCTTAGGGATGCCTCCTTGTATTGATGTATACTAGTATACTTGAATATATAAGGCTATGTTAGTACTAAAATAATTAACTAAATATATATATGTAAAATTATAATATATCTATCTATATATATATATATATATATAAATATACACATTATTTTACCATTTCATCCCATCCTTATTTTCTAATTTTTTAAAGACTGACGTTTCTGTGTTTCTTCTCGTCCCCATTTCTCCATTTTGTTCCCGTGCATCATTAGCAGAAAACACATACATTATCGAAAACTAATGAAATTCTGTATAAGTGATCCTTAGTGAAAAGACATTCATGGATTGCTAGCCATAAAATGATCTTACATCTCAAGGCTGTTGGGTTAGCCTATATGGTCTTCCACAAAGGCTTAATCATTCTTACCCTACGAATATGATCACAAATGGTACTAATTTTGTAAGTGTCGGGTATGGCTTGGTTATTGAACAAATCACGCAATTCTTCCCATAAGCTAAAAATGCATTGAGCGGTCCATGCAATTGTAGTAGGTAGGCTGACTGAGAAGAAGTACGCCCTATTAAATTAATGAGCATACACCTACTGGACTCATAAGGTATCTTTATTTTTTGCAACATTCTAGAAGTGTTCACTAAAAGCAGAAATATTAAAATTCTTTAAAAGCAGAAATATTAAAATTCTATGTCCGCCTTCATTTTTTAGCATGCAACAATTGGTCCATAAAATCGGTGATTTATGGGAAATAATTTCCTTATCCATTCAGAAAAACACTTTGGCAAAGAGTATTTTGTTAGGAACCAGCAATCGACTCACACCAATACCAGGATTAAGCAAATGAAAAACAATAAAATGTAAGAACAGAACAATTTGGATTAATCGGCAAATGTATTGATAGTTGAATAACAGAGTTACAACAACTACTCCCAGGTTTCAAGGACCTGGACCTCCCACCTTCTACTCGCGACCACCCCTCACTCTCTCGCTCCCTGCCCCTTTTATTACCTGAGCGCCTAACCAACTCATGACTCACCCCCCCCTCCAGTCCAAAAAAGGAATAACCGAACAATCGGATCATAACAGAAAGGTCCTTAGGCACCCTGCCCCATTTCACTATTTGGTCCCACTGTTCCCAGCCCCCCCTTACGTGGCCTCCGCACATATGTGTGCTTAATCAAGGGCCTATCAATACCGCCCCCTCGAATTTTAACCTTGTCCTCAAGGTTGAAACATGGAAATTGTTCATTGATAAGCTCAAATTCCTCCCACGAAGCCTCAAAGTCTGGAAGATCTTTCCACTTAATCAGCACCTCCAGCTCTCCTCTAGCATTGTAGCACATTCCCTGGACATCCTCCGGTTCCACCTTCCATTCGAGCTCCTCTGTCAACCTTGGTGGAATTGGTTGTGCCAGCTGCCCGTTACCCACAACCAACTTCAAGATGGATACATGGAAAACCGGGTGGATTGGGGTGTTTTCGGGTAAGGCTAGGCGGTAGGCAACTGCTCCCACTCTTGCTGTAATTTGGTAAGGCCCAAAGTACCTTGGGGACAACTTTTCATTCACCCTCTTAGCCAATGATCGTTGACGATATGGCTTAAGCTTAATATAAACCCAGTCTCCAGCCACAAATCCCACATCCCTGCTCTTTTTATCTGCTGTAGCCTTCATAAGCTGCTGGAAACACTGCAAGTACCCCTTGAGCTCGGCTAAAATGAGGTCTCGGTCCTGTAGCTCTCTGTCCACTTGCGCAAAGCAGGTGTTGTCCATCGTATAGCGAACCAAGGGTGGGGGATCTCTGTTGTATAATACTATGAAGGGAGTGGTCTTGATAGCCATGTGATAGGATGTGTTGTACCAATATTCCGCCCAAGGTACCCACCACACCCATTGTTTCAGTTTGTCTCTGGCAAAACAACGCAGATAAGTCTCAATACTTCGATTAACCACTTCTGTTTTCCCATCCGTTTGCGGGTGATAGGCCAAACTATGCTTAAGAAGTGTACCCTGTAACTTGAACAACTCCTTCCAAAAGTGGCTGACAAACACCTTATCTCTGTCCGATACTATTGAGCGGGGTATGCCATGGAGGCGAACTATCTCTTTAACAAACATAGCAGCAACGTCTTGAGCTGTATATGGGTGCCGTAAAGGTATAAAATGAGCATATTTTGTCAAACGGTCAACTACCACAAAAAGGCATGAATATCCATCGGATCTGGGCAACCCTTCCACAAAATCCATCGAGACATCCTCCCATACCTTATCAGGAATCGGTAGCGGCTGTAGCAACCCTGCAGGTGATAAGGCCTGCGACTTGTTATGTTGGCATACCTCACAGGCAGCCACAAATTGTTGTACTCTCTTGCGTATTCCGATCCAGTATGCATCCCTGTTAAGTCTTTGTAGTGTTTTGGAGACTCCAGAGTGTCCCCCAATATGGCCTCCATGGTATTCTGCCAGCAAGTGGGGAATGAAAACAGATTGAGAAGGAAAGACCAGCTTTCCCTTGTATAGTAAATTCCCCTGGTTTAGTGAATAATCGGAGCCTGCTTGTGGAGAGTCCAGTAACTCATGCTTGATAGGTCCCCAAACTGGGTCATTATCCACTTCCCCTCGTAGGGTCTCCCAATTTCCAACCCATGACAATGATAGGGCAGCAACACTCACAGCTACCCCACGTCTAGATAGAGCATCTACGGCCTTATTCTCACAACCAGGGTGGTACTCAATATCAAAGTTGTATCCCCACACTTTCGCCACCCACCTTTGGTGCTCTTCATTCACAACTCGCTGTTCCAATAAAAACTTCAGGCTTTTTTGGTCAGTTTTGATAAGAAATTTCTGGCCCAAGAGGTAAGGTCTCCATCGTTGGACTGCTAGTACCACTGCCATAAGCTCCCGCTCATAAACTGATTTTAGACGAGCTTGCATTCCTAGAGCTTGACTAAAGTATGCAATCGGGCGCTGGTTTTGCATCAACGCCGCACCGACCCCCACCCCGGATGCATTCGTCTCGATAACAAATTGCTGTTGGAATTTTGGAAGGGCCAGTACAGGTACCTTAACCAGGGCTTCCTTGAGGAGTTCAAATGCCCGTTGTGCCTCGTCATTCCAACCAAAGCTATCTTTTTTAAGCTGGGTAGTGAGAGGTGCGGCTATTTGCCCATACCGGCGGACAAATTTCCGGTAATATCCAGTGAGACCCAGAAATCCTCGTAACTCGCGTAGATTCGTAGGCACCGGCCAGTCCACCATTGCTTGAATTTTGGATGGGTTTGCAGCCACTCCTTCCGTTGATACGACGTGGCCTAAATACTCCAACCTTGGCTGCCCCCATGTACACTTCTTATAGTTTAAGAAGAGAGTGTGAATTCTCAGGACCTCCAGCACTTCTTTGATATAAGCAACATGTTCTATCAATGTCCTGATATATCAGAATGTCATCGAAAAATAAGAAGACGAACTTCCTTAAATATGGCTTGAAAATGTTGTTCATGAGTGCTTGGAATGTTGCCTGGGCATTCGTCAAGCCAAATGGCATCACGAGGAATTCGTAGTGACCCTCATGTGTGTGAAATGCCGTCTTGTGCACGTCTGGAGGGTGGACACGAATCTGATGGTATCCCGACTTGAGGTCTAGCTTGGAAAATACCGCCGCCCTGTGTAGCTCATCTAACAGCTCCTCAATCACCGGTATCGGAAATTTATCAGGTATAGTGACCCGGTTTAATGCACGATAATCCACACAGAACCTCCAACTTCCATCTTGTTTCTTAACTAGCAGCACTGGGCTCGAAAATGGACTCCGACTTGGTTGGATAATCCCTGCAACCAGCATTTCTCCCACCAACTTCTCTATTTCATTTTTTTGTACTTGCGGATACCTGTAAGGTCTAACACTAACTGGAGCAGTTCCCTCCTTTAAGTTGATGCAGTGGTCAAATTTTCGAACTAGAGGCAGACTTGTGGGTGCCTCCATAAGGTCCTGATACAAGTACAAGACGTCCTGTATGTCCTGCGGTATTGGGCCGGTTGGACCGGTCTACCGTATCCCTTCTCCTTCCAGTTCCAGCGTGGTACACTCCAGTAACACCCCATGACCAACCAACCTGGTTTAGAGTCTTGACCAGTGATCATAAGGATGCCTGCGTCTTGTACAAGCTTGGGTCACCCTGCAGTGTCACCATACTCTTTTCCCAGCATGAATTTTATTATCAATGACCCCCAATTAACCTGCGTCACCCCAAGTTTTTCTAACCATTGCATCCCAAGTATAATATCTGCACTCCCCAAGGCTAATGGTAGGAAGTCCTTTACTATTTCTACTTCTTGTAATATCAGTCGAACCCCTTTACATACTCCTTGGCCCTGTACCGAGCCACCAGTCCCCATCAACACCCTGTATGCAGAGGTCACTGTTAAGGGAAACTTCAATCTCATAGCCAATTCCTTTGCTATGAAATTATGGGTTGCACCGCAATCAATTAATACCGCCACCTTCTCCGTACCAATTTCTCTTAATAATTTCATAGTTTTGGGAGAAGTAAAACCCACGACAGAGTTCATAGAGAGCTCGACATTACCTCTAGCCATCTCTGATTTCCCTTCATCCCCTTCCAGGAGGTCCTCACCGTCGTCTAGTTCCTCTGGCGAAACAGAATCGCCCACTACCAGCACCTAGAGGAGTCAATTCTTGTAGATGTGGCTTGGAGAGAATTTCTCTTCACATCGAAAACAGAGGCCCTTCTCTTTCCGTCTTTGATACTCGGCATCAGACATTTTCTGGTACCCAGATTGTCGCCGGAAAGAGGTCGCCTCTTCTGGACCCAGAACAGTGGTCGCACTCCCCGAACGAAGCCCACTAGCGATCGCGGAGGGCTTAGGTGCATTGAGAATGGTAGAAACTTGGGGAAGGGTTGTCATGTGTTTCATCTGTGGTGGGATAATTGGGCCCAACCCACCCAGGTCACCCTTGTTAGCAGATCCACCAGCACCTCCTTGGCCCATTTGGATAACCCGATTCTTATCCTCTACCATCTGGGCTGCTTCCATGATTTCCACCAACCCCTTAGGCCTCATCATCCTTACTTCAGCCCGAATTGTAGGTTTCAACCCATTAAGGAAGGTCCCCTGCATCACCTCCTCAGACATGCACCCCTGTAATGGCGATGCGAGGAGCTCGAAGGCTTCTAAGTATGCCTCCACCATAGTGTCCTGCTTAATGGCCAGGAATTTTTCACAGATGGTACCCTCCTGACGGGAGCAAAATCGTGCCAGGAAAGCCTCCTTGAATCCTCTCCAGGAATCGAATCTCCTGCTCTCCTCAGCGTACTGGAACCATGCGAGGGCTCTACCTTCCATGGCTACTGCTGCGGCCTCTAATTTTTCCTCCTCCGGCATCTGATTCAAGGCAAAATATCTCTCCACTCTGAAAATCCATCCATCAGGATCTGTCCTGCTAATCACCGGAAACTCTAGTTGTCTCGGTGGCCGGAATTTTGTTCGGTACTCATTCTCGGCCTCCCATGGCCTGGCGGCCCGTGCCCTTGCTGGTTCACCAACGGATTCCCTAGTTTCCAAACCCTTCAACACTTGCAGGTTAGTGGCTCCTCCCTTAAGAAAGTCATCCAATTTCCCAACGATGTCTCCCATCCATTTTTCCACTTTTTCCAATCGATCCTCCACCATCGGGAGAATCTTAGTATCATCACGGATCTGGTCCAACTCTCACTGCCACTCTTCCTGCATTACCACCAGCTTCTCTTCTAGTGAGTCCCCCTTCTTTGGAGCCATGGAATTCCCCCCCTCGATTGATAATTGCTCTGATACCACTTTTGTTAGGAACAAGCAGTCGACTCACACCAATACCAGGATTAAGCAAATGAAAAACAATAAAATGTAAGAACAAAACAATTTGGATTAATCGGCAAATGTATTGATAGTTGAATAACAGAGTTCTAGCAGCTACTCCCAGGTTTCGAGGACCTGGACCTCCCACCTTCTACCCGCAACCACCCCTCACTCTCCCGCCCCCTGCCCCTTTTATTACCTGAGCGCGTAACTAACTCATGACTCACCCCGCTCTCCAGTCCAAAAAAGGAATAACCAAACAATCGGATCATAACAGAAAGGTCCTTAGGCACCCTGCCCCGTTTCACTATTCGGTCCCACTATTCCCAGCCCCCTGTTACGTGGCCTCCGCACATATGTGTGCTTAATCAAGGGCCTATCATATTTACTTGCTTGGGAAGGTGGAGAGTTTGGCACTTTGACTCCAAAATATTTATATTCTAAATAACATGTTATTTATAAGTTGAAGTCTACCTGCGTATGAAAGCATTTTAGATGACTGGTGGCAAATCTCCCTTAGCAATTTTATCAACAATCACCCATTTGTTGAGAGGTAAGCCAAAAATAAAATATTGGTCCCAAATACTTGAAAGGAAGATCACCGATTTGAAACCCCAACTCTTGTGCAACAAAATCCATTAATTAGGAATACATGTCCCACAATAAATGACACTTTTTCCTGAACTAATTTGTAGACCTAAAAGTTGGCCAAAGTTTTATATGGTACTCATGATACATCTAATCGATGATATATCACCTTGGCAAAAGAACAAGACATCATCAGTGAAGGAGAGATTGGTAACGCCCATTTTCTTGTATTGATTCCCTTTAAATTTTGGGTTACACCACCAATTTTTTTGGTTACGTAAGTCATCTTTTTATTACTTCCAAAAAATGCATCGTTTATGTATAACTAAAAAACTTAAAAGCAACCAGGAGCATAAAAGTTGTCTTATGCTATCTACGTGGGCCACTAAAGCACTATATGATTTACAATGGGATATGCAAGTGATATGAGTAGCTAAATCCTTAACAATATTGTGAATAACTTGTTGTCGCTCGCACTTATTTTGATTTAATATCCGTTGGTTCCTTTCATGCCAAAGATAATAGGAAGTAAAAATAAAAAGAAATTGAAGCATCAATATTCTACTAATTGGTCCATGACTACCTCTTTGCATCCATTTGAATATGTCATCGAAAGAAGTGACATCATGGGTGCATCTAAACTTCTCGATTAATGGAAGCTAAATATGTTGAGAGAAAGGACAACCAAAGAAAAGATGTGCTATAGTTTTTCTCTTCAACTCATAGAACAAAGTTGCACCACAATTGCTTGTACATCCCGCTAAAATATTCCATGGCGATGACAAATAAATAATGTGACATAGGATCACCTTGTCAGAGACCTCTTTAGCTATGGAAAGGAGGAAGATTTTCACTGTTGAGAGATATAGAATACGTGACTTTTGTGACACATGCCATAACAATCTTAACAAAATGAGGTGGGAATTACATCTCTAATAATATCTACTAGAAAATAAACCTAGCTACGAGTTATAAGCCTTATTTAAATCAATCTTCATCATACTCCGCGGGAAAACATGCTTTTGCCTGTAGAACCTGAACAAATCGTGGGCAAGCAGTACTAAGAGAGATCAATAATGTGAGGGAGAATCAATTAAAATCGTTTAGTTAACACCTTTATGAGGGTCTTGTATAAAACATTGCAACATGCAATCATAAAAAATTACGATACTCTCTTAGCATTATCTACCTTAGGCAGCAGTGCAAGTGAAATGTAATTGAGAAAATTGGCACAATGCTCGAGTAGAAAACATTGTTAATCGTGTCACATTTGTCATTACGCATAATCGATGATGTATGTTGAAAGAACGTTGCACTGTAACCATGGGCCTTTGTATCACCAATTGAGAACAAAGCAACTCTTAACTCCTTATCTAGTGGGTTAATTAGCTTTTGTTACATAACCTCACTCAGCATTGCACCTGCATGTATCACATTATGAGATATTATGGAGTAGATATCGACTCCGAACCAAGGAAGCCTATATAGAAGTATTATGTTTAATACTGTCCATAGTTATTAAAATCCCAATTTAATCCTTCAATTCTACGATCCTACGATCAAAAAACTCATAAAATAATTAATCATCTAAAAATCATAAAATGATTCACAAATTTAGGTAGAATTTTAAAGTAATTAAATAGTTATAAAACCTTATGATCTAACAGTACATTCTTATGATCATACAACATAATCACATTGAATGGCATGGCAAAGAAACCTAGTCTTGAAAAGATGATGACAATTGAAAAACCTAATCCAACAACCTTTGCAACTGAAGAGAAAAAATTAGGCTAGGATTGATTGGAGGTTTGTTACCCTAGTGAAGGATCTGGATATTTTGGCTGAGAACCTAAATCCTAATCAAGGTGAACAATTATCATATATTCCATCGCCATTGGATAAAGGGCAGATTGTTGTTAAATTAGATACGGGGGCATTGAATCAGAAGAAATTTAGGGGCAAATACCTTGGTGGGACATGTGTTTGGGGACTCTCCTACTTAACACCAGATTTTTGGGTATGTGCATACGTAATGGAGATCGGTTGATTTGCCATAATTGTTACTTCATGCTTTAGGTTATTTTCTTTTTAAGTTCAGTAGCATGGAAGATATAAATTTTATCCTTATACAACAATGTACATTTTTAATAGACCATTTGTGTTGAAGCTTTGGCATAGGAAGATGAAGATTGATAAGAATGAGATACCAGTTGTGCCTATATGCATCAAATTCCCTGGCTTTCCTTTTGAATATTGAGCAAAGAATTCGTTGAGCAGAATTGCAAGTACTGTGGGGAAGCACTTGATGCCATAACTATAACCAGGGAATGAGTGTCCTTCCCTAGAGAACTGATTGAGATTGATGTTAAGAAGCCCCTACTAGATTCCTTGGTTATTATTGATCTGTAGGGGGAACAAATCACTTAAAGAATCAGTATGATTGGAAGCCTACCTACTGCCATTTTTTTGATATGTTTGGCTCTGATGCACTCCATTTTAAGAGAATTAAATCCAACAATAAAGCCCCATTAATGGACCATAAGAAAGGTAAGAAGATTTCTCAAGATAAGGACAATTATAGGGTGGATACTACTAGTGTATAATAGACTAGCGACATTTACAACCCTGCCAACATAGCAACGACTAGCTCCAATTTCCCATAGACCCGAGGAATAGAAGATATTGATAATGTGTCTAAGAAACCTCAAATATGGCGAGGTTTGTTGATACCATGCTAATTGATGAGGGGCCTAAAAATTTAGTAGAGAATACAATTCTTGTTCCCTTTTTTTTGATGTGAGAATTATGACTAGGAACAAATTAGCAAATGCAGTCCAAGAGAACCCAAGAGCTAGTTTAGGGTTTTTTCAAAAGTAGTATTCAAGGAGAGGTGCTCATATACTGACCTTGGTGGACATACTTAGTACATGGAATATATGAGGATTGAATAAGACTTCCAAGCATAAGGATGTCAGTCATTTTTGTAGTAGTAATGCTCTATCCTTAGTATGTTTTTTAGAGACTAGAGTGAAAGATAATAAATGTTTAGGTGTTTTAAATAAAGTCAAGAGAGGATGGGAATTTACAACTACTCCCATCACCTTAGTGGTAGAATTTGGGTTACTTAAAACCCAAATGTGTGGTGCATTACATACATTAATACGTGCGATCAAGCCATACTTTGTGAAGTCAAGCATTTACCCGGTAACCTTTTATTTTCTATTGGTTTCATTTATGCTCTGAATAGTGGCATTGGGAGGATAAGGCTTTGGAATTGGCTAAAATAGTATAGAATCTGAGGAGTCCCTTGGATTCTCATAGGGGATTTTAATGTTGTTCTTTCTTCTAGTGAAAATTTTTAAGGTGATGTACCAAATGCTACTGACATACATGATTCTCAAGATTGATGTTTGGATTTGGGTTTGAGTAATTTATAGGGTCAAGGTTGTTTCTATGCTTGGTATAGTAAAAGAGGAGGAGATGCTGAAGTCATGTACAAACTAGACAGAGCACAAGTCAACTTGTAGTGGTTGTAATCTTTTCCTTCTTTAGTGGTTGAGTTCCTTAGCCCTTTGGTGTTAGATCACTGTCTAGTGGTTGTAAATCTCCAGCTACTAGCTATTCATGGGAAGAAGCCTTTTTTTTCTTTTTTTTTTCCATTTTTGGATAGAGCATGGAGCTTTATTTATTTATTTATTTATTTATTTATAACCTTTGGTTCATTCGGCTTGGAAACAACAACCACAAGGGAATTATTTCCTTAGGATTTATTCTAGGTTTCAAGATCTTAAGAAGGACCTAAAGAAGTTGAATTAGGAAAAATATGGCTTTATATCTAAGAAGCAGAGATCAGCTGAAGTTTCTAGAAAAAAGGTATGGCCATTTGTTACATTATGAGGAGATGTTTCTAAGGTAAAAGGATTGAATTCATGGGATGAATTGTGGTGACTCAAATCATACGTTCTTCTATGCTTGAGTGATAGCGAGGTAAAAGAGGAAGGTTGTAACCTTCTTGAGTGATGAGGTTGGTAAAGAGACGAGGGATTCCTAGGAAATTCAAGGAGCCTTCATTGCATATTTTGAAAATATTTTAGGCACTAAATCTCCTTCAAATGGAAGGATTTTTAACAAAAGATTAGCGGGCAACCTTGAATGCTCCAGTTTCAAAAGAAGAGGTAAAAGCAATTGTATTTGCAGTTAGTGTAACTAAGGCACTTGGGGTTGATGGTTTTACAAATGGTTTCTTCAAGAAAAGCTAGGGAATAATGGGTGATGAAGTATTTATGGTTGTGAGAGAATTCTTTGATACTAGTTTCTTACCTAGAAAGGTTAATGTAACCTCTTTAACCCTCATTCCTAAGAAGCTAAATCTACAAGGGGTTATTAATTTCAGGCCTATTGCATGTTTTACCATACTTTACAAGGTTATTTCAAAGATCTTAATGCAGATAATGCAAAATATTAAGCCCTCAATTATTGACTATGTGCAAACTGCTTTTATTAAGGGAAGTATTGTTGGATCATGAATTGGTGCACAAATATAATGGTAAAGGGGTATCTCCGACATGCATGTTAAATTGAATCTTTAAAAATAGAGCTTTCTTTAGAACCTCTAGATACTATATGGGTTTCCTATCAGTTTGTTAAATTGATCATGGCCTGCTTGGATACAATATTGTTCTCCATTATTTCTAATGGTGTATTGACTCCTTTTAAAGCTAAGAAAGGTTTGAGATCAGGTGATCCTCTCTCACCTTATCTTTTTGTTATTATCATGGATTATCTTTCTTGATGTCTCAAACTATTATAATCTAATAGGTTTTTCAAAGGCCACCCTAGATGCAAATCCCTAAAGATTTTTAACTTGCACTTTGCACATGACATTCTCCTCTTTTTTCATGATTACAAAGTGTGAAGTGTCTTATGGATTTGATTCAACCATTTTCTAAGCTATCTAGACTAATCCTTAATCCCCATAAATGCATGGTCTACCTTGATAGTGTAGAGCCAGATGTAAGAAGATCAATAGTTGATTTGATGGATTTCCAAGAGGGTGCCTTCCTTATCACCTACCCTTATTTTCCATTCACCTCATCAAGGGTTTCTCCTGGACTTCTCCAGTCTATTTTGGAAAAAGGCAATTGCAAGATTAAGACATTGGAGCACAATCTATCTTTCTTATGCTAGAAGGTTACAACTTATAAAGTGGGGGTTATTCAGTTTAAAATTATATTCCAGCCAAGTTTTCTATTGCCAAGAAAGATTCTACATTAGTTTGTGGATCTCTATAGGAATGCATGTTAGATATTTGGAATTAGTGTGCCTTGGGTAAAAATGTTCTAGAATATTGCTCTTAAGAAAGATTCATTATAGGTTAGATGGGTTCATGCAATCCCACCATATACACTTCATGTTTTTTTTTTTAAAAAAAAAATCCTTCTTTTAAGAATGTTGATATAGAGCTTTATACAACATAATGGTTATTATCAAAACAACTTATGAAGTAGTGAAACCAAGGCAAGATAAATAAAGGTGGTCCAAACTTTTGTGGCACCTCCTCAACTTGCCAATATACAGATTTCTTTTGTGGCAAGCCTTAAGAGACAGATTGATGACTTAAGCTAGATTTGTGGAGATTGGCATTAGTAAGAATGACTGGTATGTCAGCAACAATCTAAAACAAGAGATCGGTTATTCATTCTCTTCCCTTTCAATCTGAAGGAAAATTAGACAAATGGCTAAAAGGCGGAACAACATTCAAGGTTGGCTGCAATAGATCTAGGCTTTGGTGTCTAGGTCTAGATAAAATGGTCATAAGAAGCAAGTTGGGAGCACTTTTTGTGTCATTTATTGCAAATGTTTGGTATGAGAGAAATATGTTAATCTTTGATAATTGAAATAGAAATTTTCCTAGTCTTGTTCAGGCAATAATCATGCCTATAGTTAGAAGACTGCTAAACCCACATTTTAAGGCTAAATTTCATAAGTGGGTTAGTATGGTTGATTGTATGATTTGATGGTTATGTTTGGTTGTAATTGCTAATTTTCATAAGTAATTAAAATCCTACTTATAAAAAAAACTATTAACTTTAATCAGTTTATCTCTAAATATATTTCTTTCTCAACCCTACGTTATTTTATAATGTCTTGAAAATGAGTTAAAAAAACCGAGATATCACTAAAACAATGAAGTTGATTTTTGATACAAAATGTTAACAAAGAATAAAATCTCCATCTAAATGGTAAAATGAATATATTAACTTTTACAAAATTATCAATTATTAAAATTTATTGAATTCATAATTAATATTTTTTTCTCTTTTTTCTATGGCCATGTTAGCTTCATAATACAAACAAGATTTATTTTATACTTTAGAAATAGCTTATATAGTAACTTAACGTGTGTGTATATACCCAAAACTCCTTTTATAAACTTTTTTTAATATTTTTTAATCTTAATTTATCAATATTTCAAAATCAAACATAAACTTTTTTAGGTCTTATTATCTTAAATGACAGAAAATAATGTCACCTCATTGCTACCTTCACTATCATTCACTTTCTTCATTCTTTATGTATTTTTCTTAAAGCTAACAACATTGTATATTTAAATAATAATGAGTTATATGGTACCTCTACCTATGATCTCATTGTATTCTTCACATTTCATTTGAAAATTTATTTATGATGTTGTTGACTTAATATAGTTGCTAATATGTATAACGACTTCAACAACTTATGCTACTTTTAAGTTGCTACAACTCAATCGGTGGCTATATGAGAGCTTAAGAGTGTGATTCTTGTGTTCTTTTAACTTAAAATATGTTATTTTATAACATATAAATATATAAGTGTTTTTACTTGAGCCTTCAAATCGATCCTGCATAAAACCTTAATTCTAATAACTTTGACATTGTCCTGATCATCTATCCATTCACCATTCCCCTCCCCCTCAGAATTCCATGAACAAATTGTCAGTTTTACCTTCTTTATAGTGGAAAAGAAAAACGAATGATTTGTGTCACTAACATTAAGCCAATGAATTATAACCTTTTGTTTAAGGAACAAATCATGCTAGATGGAATGAAGTACTTGTTTCTACATCTTCACCCGGCATGAGATGTCATTGAACTTATTTTTGTTTAGTTCCTTGAGCTTATTTTTCAGCATGTTCAAACCCTTGCACAATCTAGCCGTAGGGGTGTAGAAGCCTAACTGTGCCCATGTCTCCTAGACAATCAAATTAATCTTTGGGTCTTTACGCCACTTATTATAAAATTTAAATCAATTACTCCTTTTGGGAGTTGGTTTCTTGTGTGCCAAAAATGATGCACACAGGTAAGAAAATGTGATCGGATCAAAGTGAACATTCGATTATGTGAATAATTGGAACCACATTGGATTTACCAATGAAACAATCAACTTTTCACAGTATTCAGCTAGCACAACGTAAATAGGTGCTCGGGGAAAGCAACATCTTACATGGATAAGGTATGCATGCAGTCTTGAGCCTTTTGTAAGTCTTGCATGTTAACATCTAGTCCATACATTTTATCACGGTGATTAAGCACAATATTAACATCACTTAGTAAAGCCCATGGTTCATCTTTTATATGCCAATCCAGTAGCCATGGCCACAAGAGCCTCAACCCATTACCTATGTTTTGTGCATAAATAAAAGTCATATAAAAACTCATATAAAATCTTCACTAACAAACATTTATCACATGTGGATACACAATCCTCCTTCCATTTATTCATGTGCTATAGATACCAAATCCAACCATTAGGATGGTGGATAGAGTTATTCAAACATCCCCATCTAAGTCATAAACTTTTTACTATAGGCGCTACTTTATTCTCCTTAACTTGAGTTTCCAAAATTCCAACTGAAGATATATTATTCTCGCCTATCCATCTCTACACATCCTTCTACTTATGAGTCTTCTTCAAGCCTTGCACATTTGTTGCTACTATGATGCAGATAATGTATGATTAGTAGGGCAATTATCATCTCATTAATCCATTAACTCTTCACCAAATTCCTTTACTTCTTCTAAGGCTTGAAATTGATTTGTTGTACACACTTGATGTGGCGGTGTTGGATTATGAGGTAGTAGAGAGGACCTTCTCACCACTAGAACTCACCTAGGTTGTGACTGAGAAACACTATGGGGTCCCTTATTATGTAAGTGTTGATCTACAATATTTGTATCCTAATGTGGAGTGGGGACCTTGTGTGTACGTAGAATTTGCTTCATGTTGTGTTGAGGGACTATAGATTTTGTGGGGGTGGCTTTATTAGAGCATCTAGACTTCGAGTGCCCCACACCATTGCACTCAAAACAATAGGCAAACCTACACTCATACGGAATGTGTTGATCAATTATAAGGCTATTTAGATCTTATAATTCAATGCAGTCAATAAATTTCTTGGTAACACACCTCAACAAGGATGTGAGCACATGAAATTTCTTCTCTTGTAAGGGTCAAATTATAGCGTTTAGAGGTTTCCCAATGGCACTAATAATCTGGCTGAGAGAGCTAAGATCCCAGGGAGATTCAATATCTTGATCTAAAGAGGCAAGAATTGAAATTTCTTGCAAACAAATTGAAAATTACAATCCCATCTCTTGAGTATAAGCATATAATTCATGAAAGTCAAATAAGTACATGCCTTTATCTTATCCTAATCTTGCGAATTTTGAAATTTGAAGATCACAAAATTGTCATCATGAATAAAAATACTAGGAGTTTTGATCTCTTTCCATTGTGTTTTCACAAACCCTAGAACCTAGTTGAGAGATGGCTGGAGGCCAATAACATAACCAACTAATGCATCTTTCCACTTCTCAATATTGATATCGACCCAAGACTTATTCAATTTCACATGCCATTTATCCCTGACTAGGGTAGGGGAACATAAGAGGGAGATCCACCTAGGGTAGAGCTTCTATTTCGATGTCTTTCATTATGTTTCCACAAACCCTAGAACTTGGTTGAGAGATGGTTGGAGGCCAATAATATAGCTAACCAATGCATCTTGCCACTTCTCAATATCAATATCGACTTGAGAATTATTTTATTTCACATGCCATTTATCCTCAACTAAGGTAAGGGGGAACATAATTGAGAGATCTACTCAAGGTAGGGATTATGTTCTCTAATACCTTATCGTGCCAAGATGAGTATGAATGATTTAGTTTTCCTTCAGTAGAATTCATGCCATCCATTCCACTACTTTGAATAACATTTGTGGATACGTATTGCTGAAGTGGTGTAGCGGATTGGACTTTCTCCCACCTTTCTTTCTCTTGTAAAAGGTTCTACAATTTTGCCATGGCAAGGCTATCATGGACACTAGTAGTCTGCAGTCTACTTTTAGTGAGTGGTGATGAGTAAGATGATAATATTGTTGAAGCAGTTCTCCTAGTCCTTACCATGAGAAATCAAGCGACAATGTGAGAGTTTTTTTTTTCTCAAACTCTAATTTAGAAAATTCATATGAAACTAAAAGATATTACATTTAGCTATAAAAATGCACCTTCAAATTTGCTTTTTAAGTGAACCTTTCATAATAAAGTAATTTAGGAGGTGCGGTGGCTAGATTGAGTTCAATCCATCGTTTGTTTGTGCAACGAGCATAGTGTTTGTTATGGAATCATTGTTCCCTAATAAGATTAGCCTTATATCTTTCCTTGCATTTCAGCCCATACAACATTAATATTATGTCAAGCTATCATACCCATGTATCTTAAATATGTTTTTTCCCCTTCATATTGTTATGTTTCTCGCTCTTCCTTCCATCTAATTTGTTTACAATGTCATCATTCTTTATTGTTTATGGTTGAGGAGAAAATAATTATTTCATATTAGTGTTTTTGTTTGGATAACCATTGCAATTCAATGGATAAGGCATGACATGATAGAGATAATATGAATTGATTAAGGGAGTGGTAACTAAATGGCAGCAGTAAAATTTCAAAGGAGAAGGAGATGTTGGGATAATAATGTAAGAATAATATATATGCAACAATAGATATACCAAAGAAAATATATTAAATTACGTGAAGCTGTAAAAATACTTATCAAAACTGTTGTTGTGCTGTGAACAGAATTGTTGCCGAATTATGACCGGACTTCCGATGTAATACTATACGTCGGCTCACCCCCAAAGTTAACACAATGACCCTCTAATTTGTACACTCAAGATTGAAGAGTATAAAATTGTATAACATTGCCCAATAAATGTTAAAATGGAGGTAGAGAAAATGATAAAGATTGTTTGGGTTTTCAGTCTCTTGAAATAGTGATAAAAAAAATCATAAAGATAAAAACCACACAAAATGATAACTAGTCACATTAGACTCAGTCCACCCATAGCACACAGGTTGTGTACAATGTTGAAGTGGTAAAAGGGGAGAAAAAATAGGAACAATAAAACTAAGCAAAGAAGATGATGTAGATGGAAAAGATTTTTATAGGAATAAGTGTTTTTGTAGGAATAAAAAATAAATTCTTCATATCTTTTGTCTTTTTTTCTTTTATCTTTCCTATCTTTATTAGTTAGATATGATTAGATGTGATTTATCTTTATTATCCATATATGATTTATCTTTATTAGTTAAATACGATTAGATATGATTTATCTTTTAAGACTCTTAGGCTATATAAAGGGGTTGTCATTATTAGTATTGTCCAATGAATAAAATTATCAAAATAATTTCCTCTCAGTTTCCCAATTCTCTTTCCAGTTTTATTCCTACGTCACAATCTCTTCTTCAAGTCTTTCAACTTTATATCAATTTGGTATCACGCCCTAAATCAACCCCCATCCTCTGCTGTGAATATAACCCACAATCGAATCCAAATTAAGTCAATCACCATCAATTGATTCTCTAGATTCGAAACCCGCACCCAAAACCCTAACTGTCACCCCAAATGCCCCAAATAGGGATGGCAATGGGTCTCGGACCCGATCCAGACCCGCTAGACCCGCCAGACCCGCCTCATTTTTAGCGGGTCTGGGTCCATGATTTTTGGACCCAATGGGTTTGGATCGGGTCTGGGTCTAGTTCTAGACCCAGATCCGACCCGTCAGACCCGTTTAATAGACATATGTGTGTGTGTGTGTGTGTATCTATATATATATATATATACATACATACTAATGTTATGTTTGTCATTATTGTCTTAATCTTATATAAGCTCCTTATTCATTTTTTTTAAAATTTTATTTTTGTATACTTCATAAAAAATATGTATAACATTGTATTCTAAAAGCTAGGGATATAAATGGGGTGGATTTTACCTGAAATCCGACGGATTTTGTCTAACGGATATGGATAAATGAATATGGATACGGATATGGATGATGGAAAAAAATACCCGTCGTGTTCAAGTAAGGATACGGGTATGGGATATCCATACCCGTACCCGTAACCATACCCGTATCCATATTCGTACCTGTTTACTTGATATATAATTATCTTTTTACCCTTAGTTTTAAAATAAGTATAGTGTATATTAAAGTTAGAATTATCATTTAGCTTAACTCTAAATGGGTTTATCTGTCGGGTGATGGATTTATCCATCAGATAATATTCATTAACGGGTAAACGGATAATCCGTTGAGAAATGGATATCCAATGGATACGGATATAGATATGTTATTGGATATGGATTCGGGTACGGGTACGGGTACGGGTACAGATTTGTGTACGGATTTTCTTATTGGATACAGATATGGGTATACTTGCCAATCTTGCCCTGAACCCCCTCCATTTACATCCCTACTAAAAGCATTAAAACACCATTTAAAAGTTAATATAACTATTTTAACATATTTATTTTTTCACTTAGATAATTTTTTTAATAAAAAGAATACATATTAAGTTATATAAAACATAAATGTATTTGTATTAGCATAGATTATTAATTATTTTTAAAAAAAATAACCAGATCCATTTAGGACCCGTTTACCCGCTAGACCCGATGTATCTAGATCTGGGTCTGAACTTTTAAGACCCGACAGGTCTGGGTCGGGTCTAGGTCTAGGTAATATAAACGGGTCCAGGTCTGGGTATAGCTAAACCTGACCCATTGCCATCCTTAGCCCCAAACCATAAAAACCAGCCATGAATTGAAGCAATTTAAGCCATAAACTTCAAATCTGCCCCCACATACTGCAATAGAATCCCAATTTGCCGAATTTAAGCCCTGATTTTGCTACAACCGCACGCACCCTAACCCTAGTTTGTCAATCGGGAAAATCAAAGAAATTGGAGCAATTAAGAGAATAAATACATCAATTAAACTTCAAATCCAAGTGAGAGAGGGAGAGAGAGAGAGATCTCAGTGTGTGTGAGGGAAAGAAACATATTAGGTTAGTAGAAATTGTCCGATTTTGTTGATTTTTTACCCAGAAGTCGTGAACTGATTGCCCACCACTCATCTCATCGACGATCATAGAACCCATCTGCAGTTTGTTACCTTGCACTCACCCATCACCAGAACCTTGACCACACTCGCCAGCTTCCACCACCATCATCGCAGACCACCGCCGGTCAGCACTATGCATGCTCCCTACTTGTGTTGTCAAACTCAACAGTTCAATGAAAACTTTAAACTTTTGGAAGGTGATGTCCTTACTCAATACTTGACTTTTGCTCGAATTATTAAGCTTATTTAACATATTTGCTTAGTTTCTTAATTTTAAATAAAAAATGGGATACTTACTTATCCAATTTAGTCCTTTAATTGATATTTTTATCTTTATAACGTGCACAAGTAGGTTTATCTTCTTTATTATCTAACATATTTTATTGCCTATTTTTCGTTTTATTTGTTAGTGTTTATCTTTTATGTTTGTGTCTTGTCAAAAAAGTATCTTCTATTAGAATCGAGTGAGTTCTATCTTGCGAAAGTTATGCCACAAATGCCTAAACTGCTAACAGGTTTGGAGGTACTTAAGCACCTTCTTACCTAGAAGACTACGTAGTAGAAAAGGAATCGTGGGTTGCCACACAAATGCTACCATAAATGTGGAAAGAATGATGGAAAAATGTCCCATAGATAAATCTGACCCTCAATTAGACAACATACTTCCTCCATCTAATTTAGTTGGCTCAAACTATAGCATCCTTGGCTCCCATATGCAAGCTTCTGGTTATGTTCCTCCACATCATAGGATTTTCATGTCCCAAGGTCACTCGAACACATCTAAGTTCAATGATTTGAGTGAGGAAGACTTTGGGGATGACATTGAATTGCCTTGCCATAGGAATTGTAGGCAACCCAATTGCCATGATAAGCAATTTTATCCTAGATATGAGGAATTTATTACTAGAAAGGTCAAAATTGATGTAAACTCTTATGATGACACTCTTGAACAAAACCTTTTATGGTTAGAATAAATGATGGATTACTTTGACTTGTATAACATAAGTGACATAGAGATAGTTCATTTCACTAAGATGAAGCTCTTTGGAGCTACTAAGCAATACTAGAAAATGGTTCAGACCCAAATGGATCATTTAGGAAAGTCCCCTATTCATCAATGGGCTGTCATGAAAGAAACGATGAAGGAAAAAATCTCCCTAACTTTCATAGAAATCAACTCCTAGATCAAATGTATGATCTTAAATAGTTTTCCCCTAATGTTTCTAAGTATACCCATAAGTTCAAGGATTATTCTTTTTGTTGTGACTATCCTAACCCACCAATGTTACCCTATTTTGATATATTAATGGCCTTAAAGAGTCTATTAGGGAAGATGCTAAGCTTCATGGCCCTATTTGTATAGAATAAGCTTTCGAGATGACCCTTGAATTTGAGAAGTGTGTTAAACACTCCTCCATTTGATATCATCCTCTTATACTAATGATTTTTTGTTAAAATAAGTCTCAATCCTATATCCTCTAAGATAACTCTTAAGAGTGCTTCCCAATTTCATAATTCTAGTTTTACTCCAAGAAGTCAATCCAACACTGTTCAATCGATAGCTAATTCCGTTTAGTGTCATAACAGTCATGAAAAACGGTGTATTGCATTTCATTATCCCCATTGTACTATGGTCTTAGATGATGAGTTTGATGTGTCCTTATTAAGGATCTTATAGTGAAACCATGTGATTATTTAGGATATGATGAGGAATTATAAGAGGTAAATCCCCAACATTGTAGCCTTATTTAGACTATTGACCCTTCACTAGGTGAGCACTATAATGTGGTTGAATGTGTTTTCTCACATATACCCATCCTACGAGGGAAAGCGAGCTTCCATCTTTTGCACTTAATTTAGGTGTAATCGAAAATCTACCGAGTTAGTTATAGATGGTGGTAGTACCCTTAACATTGTATCTCAAGGTGCCATAATAAGGCTAAATCTTAAGGTTGCGCCTCATCCTTATCCTTTCACAATAGCTTAGGTTAATAAGACCACTCTTCCTATTGACTAAAGATATCTAGTTCCCTTCCATTTAGGGCCATATTATAAGGAAAAGATCTATTTTTATGTGCTTTTATTAGATGCAGCCCACCTTCTCTTAGATAAATTTTTCCTTTATGATCATTCAATTAAGATTAACTACAGGCCTAATACTCATTATTTCTTATTCAAAGGAAATCATATCATTCTTACTCCTGCAAAGCCATCTGATCCTTCGCCTCCTAAACCCACTTATACCTCTAAGAAAAATGTTTAGAATAGAATTTAATCATCACCCATGGTGCTTTCAATGAAGAAAGTAAATAGAAAAACTTCATGCTAGCCATATTTGCTCAAGATGCCTCTCCAAATTCTAATTTACCAATTCGTATAGAAGTTCAAAGTTTATTGGGTGAATTTTATGATGTAATCCTAAAGAGTTACTTAAGGGGCTACCACCTACAAGAGACATTCATCATGCCATTAATTTTAATCTTGGGTCTTAGTTTCCTAACCTTCCTCACTATAGGATCAATCCCAAAAAGTGTGCTGAATTAAGTAGACAAGTTGAGGAACTCCTTATTAAGGGATTTGTGAAACATAGCCCTTGTGTAATACCCGCCTCATTAACTCCTAAGAAGGCAGATCTTGGAAAATATGTGTAGATAGTAAAGCCATAAACAAAATTACTATTAAGTATGGGTTTTCTATTTTTAGGCTAGAGGACATGTTACACTCTAATTAGCTCTAATTATTACTCTAATATTGATTTGCGCAATGGGTACCACTAGATTCATATTACACTAGGAGATGAGTGGAAAATATCTTTTAAGACACAATATGAACTCTTTGAGTGCTTAGTAATGCCTTTTGGGTTATTAAATGCCCCTAGCATATTAATGAGGTTTATGACCTATATCTTACAACCATTCATAAGTAAATTCTCATAGTTTACTTCGATGTCATTCTGATCTACAATAAGTCTAAAGGTGAACACTTAAATCACCTTAGACAAGTCTTTACTACCCTTCAAGAAGCTAAGCATTATGATAACCATAAGAAATGCTCCTTCATTCAATCTCATGTTATTTTCTTAGGCTTGATTGTTTCCACTCAAGGAATCTCTCACTACCCCGAGAAAGTTAGAATCATTAACAAGTGCCCCAAACCAAAACCTTTTTAGGAAGTGTGTAGTTTCCATGGCATAATATCATTTTATTGTCGATTCATCTATAATTGCACCCCCATCATGTCCACATCACAGATTGTTTAAATAAAGGCACATTTTAGTGGAGTTATAAAGCCTCTAGAGTCTTTCAAGAAATTAACGAATGTATGACTAAGACCCCTGTTCTTAGTCATCATGATTTTAGTATGGCCTTTGAGATTCATTTTGATGCTAGTGAGACAGGCATAGGGGGAGTAATAGGCCAAAAGGGTCAACCTATAACATTCTTTAGTGAGAAGCTCCACATGTTTAAACATAAGTACACAATCCATCTTAAGGAATTGTATGTTATGGTCAGGTCCCTCCATCATTGGTGGTATTACCTTTTACCCTATTTGTAATTTACTCTGATCAACTAGCATTAAAGTACTTAAACTCAAAGTGAGAACTCTCCAAGAAGTATGCTAAATGACTCAAGTTCGTAGGAGAGTATACTTTTGTCCATATTGTTCTAGTGTAGAAAATAGGGCGGTTGATGCTATTAGTTGAATAGGTACTATCTTTCAATAATGGAGTATTAAGGCTACAAACTTTGACAAAATGAAGGATGATCACTCTTAATGTCTTAATTTTGGTCATATCTACTAAGACGACTCTAGTGGCCATCGTAAGGAATTCATTGACCATGTGGTTCATGATGGATACTTTGTTAGAGCTTCTAGATTATGTATTTCCCAATCCTCCTACAAATACTTTCTTATTTGGAAATTACATGCCAGGGGTCTCACTGGTCACTTTGGTATAGATTGTACGATTATCTTGGTACGTGATTGATTCTACTGGCCTTCTTGGCAACATGATGTTAAGTAGGTTGTATCCTAGTATCGTATCTGTCCGTTAGCTAAAATTAGGAAACAAAACATAGGCTTATACATAGTTTTAAAAACCGGACCAATAATCGAACCGGTATCATAACTGGTTTACTAGTTTAGTGGTCAGACCAGTGGTTTGGACTGGCCGGACCAGTGGTACATTTTAAGTCAAAAAATATAAAATAACATATGAATTTGACCGGATCTTAACCAGTTTTTTAACCGATTCTACGAACAGTTTTTAACCAGTTCACTGATTTTCACTGGTCTGACTGATTTTTTATCGGTTTTCACTAGTTCTGAGATCTTGAGAATCGGTACATGAAATCTGGCCGGTGACCTGACCGGTTCGTCGATTCACCGGTCGGACCGGTCCGGTTTTTAATACTAGGGGCTTATATACTCCCTTATTTATTCCCCATGAGCCATGAAAGGATATTAGCATGGATTTTATTCTAGGTATCCCTATGATGCGTCAATTCTTTTTGTGGTTGATAAGTTCTCTAATATGGCCCATTTCATACCGTGTAGTAAGACTTCTAATGTTGCACTTGTCACTAGATTTATTTTTCATGAGATAGTATGATTACATAGTCTTCTTTCTTCCATAGTATCAAATAGAGATTCTAGATTTGTCTTTTGGTTTTGGAGGACACTTTGGGCCCTCAGTAAAACCTAGTTGAAGTTTCTACTACTCATTGTCCACACACTGATGGTCAGACTGAGGTAATAAATTAAGTTTTAGGTGACCTTCTTCATTGTCTTGTCACAGATTTACCTCATACTTGAGATTTAGTGTTACCCACACCCGAATTTTCTTATAATCATATGTCTAATAGGTCCACAAAAATGTCCTTTTGAAATTATTTGTGGTTATACTCTTCACACTCCTTTTGACTTTGGTTCCTTGTCCCCACATATACATGTGTCTACATCTACTGAGTCCTTTGTTGATCATATCCATTCACTGCATGTGAGGTAGACGTATGATTATGTTGATTAATGTGGATTATAAACTTCTTGTTGATGTGAGTCATAGAGATAAGAATTTTAATGAATGTGACTTTGTCATGGTACACATATGTCCTGAATGTTATTCAAAAGAATGTTTTGAAAATTTACATGCACAATCCATGGGCCCGTATGAGATTTAAAAAAAAAAGGATCAAATGCTTATTTGCTTGATTTACCATATACTGTGGGTATAAGTCCTGTTTTCAATGTGAGTGATTTTTCACCCTACAAAGATGACTTTGAGCCTCTTGTTTTGCGATCTAATGTTTCTACATGTCTAAACGAGCTGATATCGCCATCTATTTTGCTGCCCAAGGAAGTTGTTTCCATTTTTATGTTGAGTAAGTTACTTCTTACCGTGGAGGTTTTTGTCATTTTTAGGTCACCTGGAAGAATTGTCCTATGATGCTACTTGGGTTCATAAAGACAATCTTCATGACATGGCTCCAACATTTTTTGAAGATTTTATTTAATCTAACTTGCTCGAGTAGAGTTCGTTTCCGATAGGAGAGAATAATGTAGATAGGAAATATTTTTATAGGAATAAATATTTCCATAGGAATAAAAAATAAATTCTTCCTATCTTATGTTGCTATATTTATTATTTAGATATGATTAGATGTGATTTATCTTTATTAGGTAGATATAATTTATCTTTATAAGTTAAGTATGATTAGATATGATTTATCTTTTAAGACCCTTATGCTATATAAAGGGACTTAGACTTGTCATTATAATTAATATCATTGAATGAATAAAATTATTAGAATAATTTTCTCTAAATTTCCTAATTCTCTTCCCGTTTTCGTTCCTAAGTCTCAATCTCTTTGTCAATTCTTTCAACCTTACAACACAAGAGAAGAGGGAAAATAAAAAGAAATAAGATTTCAGCAAAAAGAATGTTGGACTTGGGTATGCTGGAACCATAGCCCAACTATGCAAATAAATCCGGACGGATGAAGGCGACAAGCGCGAGCACGTGTGGTTATTAGGTCTAGTTCATCACCAATAAAATTAAATTATTATTCAAGGATAAGAATATATAAGCAACACTATTCTGAGCATAACCAATAAATGCACAATCAAATGATTTTTCCACTCCCATTGCTACTCGAGTTACTTCTGCAAAAAAAAAATTGGATAAGGCATATAATGTATAATTTGAAATAAATTACGGTCAGACCTTCAATGTAATCCCATACATTGGTTTACTCCCAAAGTTAACACAACAACCATCCAATCTTGAGGTATAGAGGATTAAAAGAGTGCTTGGGTTTTCGATTTCTTGAAACACTAATTAAAAAGAAAGATTGTAAAGATGAAAACCTCAACAAAATAATAACTAATCACATTAGACTCATTCCACCCATATGCATGCGTTCAGAGTGGAGAAAGAATAGGAACAGTAAAATCAAGTAAAGAAAAGAAGAGGGGAAAAATAAAAGAAATAAAATTTTAGTAAAAAGAATGTTGGGCTCAAGTCTATTGGAACCATAACCCACACAGGTAAATAAGCCCGACTCGACTGGACGGACGACTGCGGCAAGCATGCGCGCTTGTGGTTATTAGGTTTAGCTCATCGCCACTAGAAAATATCCTATATTAATTAATTCAAACATAAAGGTGAGTAAGGGGATATAAATGTTGAAAAAACTACCCATGCGTGACTAGGAAAAACTCCTAACAATAGTAGAAACACCAAAATTTTTGCCATTGTCCAGCAAATAAAACAGGTGAAAAAAGATAGTTACATGTGGGTATAAGGTTATGCGGTTCAGAAGAATGATAATAAACAATAATAGTTGCAAATTTATAATTTTTAACATAGGGTGATGTGTTAAACTCATATCTAGTAATATTCCATTTTACAACTTTCATAACAGAAAAAAGTTTAGGTCTTTGTAAATGGGATTGAATTATGATTATATGTAACTTAGGTGGAATTCCAAAATCTTCCACACCATACGTAGCGTTTCTCTTTGGTTTTTATCTAGTTATAACCAATGTTTAAAGTAGCAGGATAGACCAAACCAATTGATCAAATCGGATTCCAAGATTCCAATAGCCTAATTGATACTATTAGCATTCTACCTAGGACAAAAAACAATTCGACTTGCCGATGCAATCAAAATTGAATGAGCTGGCTATTCAAGTTAATTTAAAATTCAAATGCTCCGTCATGTGGAGAACATGAGTAGTTAGCGTTCTATGTTATTCCAACTTTTTTTTTTGATAATTTACGTTATTTCGACTTTATGAAATTTGAGTATTTATCTCTAAGTAGCACTAAAAAATATATAATCAAATTGGGCAACTTTATAGTATTAAATAGGGTAACTGTAAAATTGTCCTATTATAGATAATCTAGTAGACCAACTAAAAATTCTCCTAATTGATTTTTACAAATAGAGTAATATAAAACGTTTGCTATTCGATCCAATCTGATAAGGCAATGAATAAAATTCTATTATTTGATTACAATAAATAGTGCAATAATAACATCCCTCTATTTATTTTTAACAGATAAGGTAATGAGAAAAATTCTCCTATTTGTCACTATCTAATAGGATAATATATTAAAATACCCCTATTTAATAATATAAATTATAATTAATATTATCTTAATAATACATTATAGTTATTTAATTCATATATCTTTTTATACAAATTATCCATTCAATTAAAAAAATATTTAAATATTCAAAACCCTAATATTTCCTGATATTTAAAGCATATAATCAAATTTTAAACATCGAAACATCCAAAGCCCTGATATCTCCTCTCCCTATCTCTCTATGTCATTCGGTTCTAAATTTTTAAATCCCTCAACCCCAACCTCCTTTCCACGCATTCTGCCTTTTTGAATAGGTCATTGCTGCACCACCATACGTATAACACCCTGCCTTGATATGACCACGCAGAGATTATCCTAAAGTGCTTTTGGATTGATTGGTTAGCCCCACAGATCAACACGAGTCCTTTCAATACATTTATTCCTCACCCACACACTTCCTAAGAAATTTTTAGAAAATTTTTAAAACTTCTCAAGAGAGTCATCCATCCTAAAGATCATTCAACGAACAGAACACTTAACTATGTAGTTATTAGGATAGAATCACCAAAATTTTGGATTGATTGGCTAGCCCCACAGATTAACACGAGTCATTTCAATACATTTATTCCTCACTCACACACTTCCTAAGAAATTTTTAGAAAAATTTTAAAACTTCTCAAGAGAGCCACCCATCCTAAAGATCATTCAACAAACAGAATGCTTAACTATGTAGTTATTAGGACAGAATCACCAAAATGATGGTATACCATGTTGATATAAGTTTTCATATCAATCCTCATAACAATCCGCTCAATTTGGGGTATTTCATTCATCCTTACTCAAAGAACTCAATGTTCTCATTGCGCATTAACCATTAACTGTCTCAATACAATTTTATCCCAAAAATCACCCCGTTAGGCGGTTGACTAGCTCATTCGAGTTTAGCACCAGTTACGATTTTGCTTTAATACTATTTGTAACACCCTGAGTCGATACAACCACATGGGATGCTACCTTGGAGTGCATTCAAATTATTAGCTAACCCCACAGATCAACACGAGTCATTTCAGCACATTTTTTCCTCGTGCACTTCCTCAAAAAATTTTAGAAAATTTCTAAAACATTCTAAGAGGGTCACTCATCCTAAAAATTACTCCATGTCTAGCACGCTTAACTATGGAATTCTTAGGATGGAATCACCAAAAGGATGGTATAGCATGTTGATATAAGTAGCTATATCAATCCTTATAATACTCCGTTCAATTTGGGGTATTACAATACCACCAACTATTGTTCACCGCCATGGCGAACTACACCAAACCGCAACACATGGAAGTAGGATTGCACGACGAAGGACAACAAAAAGAAACAACATGATCTATTCTCCATCTCAGGAGAGTACTAATTTAACTTTACAATTTGAGATAAGTCTCTAAAATTATGACGTTATGAACCATATTCCTCTAATTGCTCTACACTACTTTTTCCCTATAATGGGATGGAGATAGCTTAACAAAAGAAATAGAGTGGAGGGAGAATGATGCATCATGAACTTAAAACTTTAGGGCTATAGAGGTGTGGGAAAAGATATAGGCTAAGGAGGATAAACTACCTCCAACTGGATATCAAGCAAGGAAGGTTCTCATTCGAGGAAGAAGAATCAATCATTTAGCTACATCCTATTCTTAGAAACAAGTCTTCACTCATTTCGGTATCCTTTTCCCCCAAACTTCCTTTGATGACAAGATTGAAATGTTTGGACTCTTATTATTATTATAACTACACGCCAAAACACAGCAGGAAGCTACGTAATCGTTTGTCGTTAGAAATTCTATGTATCTTGTACTCGTAAATTAAAATTGTATCCTACACAAACACGCCATTTTTAGAGATCAATTGGCTATCTAATCAATCTCTGCTTAATTGGAGTTTTATGTTGTCTTTATTAAGGGTGTTATTAAGTGCTTGTGTTTTTATACTAACTAATAGGTGCTTCTGGTGTGCAAGGTTATTTTTGATCTTTTTTTCCTCCTCTTTTGAGTTGCTTAATTAGCATGTTTTATTTATTTATTTTTATTTTCAGTGATGAGAGATTGTGCAAGGTATTAATAGCCATCCACAGTTCAAAATTCTTAGATGACTGCATTTATCATATATATTCATGTAATTAAATTTAGTGATGGGAGTATCTATACGAAAAGATAGAGTCGGTTTGAAGGGTCAAACACGTGAAGCAAACCAAGGCTAAATCAACAAGTTCAGCTGATACAACAGAACCACTACACAACCTATAGTGTTACTACCTTATTGGAATTAGAGATTGATGTAAGGTCATATATGGGGTTAGTTATTAGAAATTCAAGTGTGTTTTGAGCATTTGTTTCTTCCTTTGTTGATTTATGGCTGCATATCTAAATGGTTTCTGGCTGCATGCTAATCTTCTATCACCAAGCTACCATGCCGGTGCACTACAACTACTACAAACTATATGTATTCCTATTACATTGATAGAAGAAAGAACCTGGCTATTATATATATATATATATATATATATATATATATATATATATATATATATATCTTTGTCTTAATTAAGTTGTAGCTATAACAAAAGCAGTAGCTGCAGTAGCAGGAGAAATAGTTGCAAGAGTAGCGGTAGATATAAGTGGCGGTCAATGTCTTTGAAACAATCAAAGCTGACTATCAGCTAATCTTAACTTAAAAGTAGCATTTTTGTATTCCCACCATGTGAACTCCTTGTATAGGTTTTCTTCACCCTGTTCCATTAAACAAGGTGAAGGGCTTTGTAGTTTGTAGTTCTTGTCTACTATATCATGCAGGCATCTAAAATAAAATTAACAATAAAGTTTCTAATCAAAAGCATGTAAATGGAAAGCTTGACAATGAGGTAGAGTTGTATTGACTGAGTTTGAAAAGCCACATCATAAGGAGTTGGTAGAGAAGGGTATTAATAATTTGAGTATCGAAGCGGCATACAACATTGCACTTGGTCATCCTTGTGGATATACTTGTGGCTTAGGAAGAACACACCCAATGTTGCAAAAGGGTGGGAGGACAACTATGTTTCATATGTAAATTGAGCTAGAGCAACTTCGCACCCACGAGCTTGAGATGAAAGTTGAGATGTTGTAGTTGCAAGCCAATGCTCAAAAGAAAGAAGAAGAAGTTATGGAAAGGGAAGCAACAAGACAGGAAGAATCCTGAGAAAGAGATGATAAGATCCTTGCTAAATTCAAAGTAGAAATGACTAAGGTTTAGGATTTTATGAAGCATTTTTGTCTTAAGGACAGTCCTTTTTTTATGTTATATCTATTTTTTATGTATTAACTTTAATTAAATAATGAGTATTTAGATCTAGAAATACATTCTAAAAGTTCTAAATATGTTTTTTTTAGGCTTGAGTGTTCTTAACACTAGTTAATCTTACTTGAATATTTAGGAATGTTCATATGTTTCATTACATTTTTTTCACTTAAATCTAGATATGAATTGCTTCTAAGCTCACTACTTGTAATTTTTTTAAGACAAATAGTATTGTGTGTGAAATATTATGCACCTGATTGACACGACTAATGGGTATATATTTGCAGGTACATATGCAAGTGTAGCGGAATACATCAAAATAGCTTAACTAGAATATCATAGATACCTTCTATGTCGTGTTTATTTACTTTCTACCATGATAGTTGAACCTTATAATTGATTGATTGATCCATCCTTCATCATCCATTTTTCTTTTGCTTTCATAGGTAGGATAACAAAATTTCAATATTATCTTAATAAATACTTCTATTGTTTCCTTCTTTTTTTTGGTAACATAATAACATTTAAGTGAAAGATAAGGGTTATGCTAAAGTAATAGATGAAACTTATAAGGTCATTATAGGGTTGCACATGCTCTGATTAATGTTGATCATTTGCAGCTCGTTCTCTTTCTAAAATGTCAAACAAGTATCATAAACAAGGAATTTGCCAAATTATTTTGTTATGTTATGATTCCATAGTCAATGTTTGCACTTTGATCTTATTTGATTAGATATTACTATATGAAAACCATTGATGTGTAGGTACTGTTGCTTCATGTACAAAACCTATTTTATAATATTCAATATCTAATCTTCTTTCTTATGCTAAATTGATTATGTGAAACTTTACTCCTCTAATTTATATGTACATAAATTATTAGAATAAAATAGGAAAAATGTTTAAAGAATCAAATAGATCAATATTGTTGCTCTAATAAATGGGTCAAATAGGGTAATGACATAAAAATTATCATAATTGTTTTAACTCCCCTAATAGGTAGGTTAAATAGGGTAATATTTTTTCCCTAATAGGTGGGCCAAATAGGACAATATTTCAAAAGTTCCCTTTGTAGCTTTAACTCAAATAGGGAAATAATATTACCCTATTATAGTGAAAACAAATAGGGTAATTACAATTGCCTCATTAGAGAAAACAAATAGGATAATTTAAAATTTTACCCTTATAACTCTAATAGTGCGCAAAAAATAGAGCAATATTATGGAAACATTTTCCTTCCAATTAGACTAATAAGGTAATTTTTCCATCTAATAGGGTAAATAGTATTGCTCTATTTGAGTATACATCTTTTAGTATAGTGAGTGCAACCGAATGACTCTTGAAAATTGAAAGTATTTCTTCTTATTTTCTTTTTGTGATTCCACCATCAATTAATGCTCACCCAAAATGTGGCCAAAAATTCGAGTGAGAAGCTAAAAGAGTTGGAGTGCCAATGCTAATAATAGACAATCAATAAAAGCAATAGAAGTTAGATGTGGTTTACCCGTACATTTTCAATGAGAAGATGATGAGAGAATCAAAGAGTTAAAGAATATGTCTCCAAATCTATTTCTTTGATTTTTAGTTTCTCATCAAACCTCCATTCCTTTTTTCTCAATTGCTTAGTAATTCAATTAAACCAATCCTAGGTTTAGTTTAGAGCTGATTATTGATGCAATTTTAATGATATTATTTTCCTTCTAGTTTCTATTTTTTTTCTTTTACACAATGTGTATTTAGGATGCTTGATGAATTTTGTATAACACCTCGTTTTCCTAAATTTAATTGTCTACATAATTAAGACTCCATAATCATTCTGTGATATTCTTAAATCATCTAATTAATCCTTTCATTCAAAATTTATTTGTTTCTTCTGAATCATTAAATCTTGGAAAAAAAATCCATTTATATTATTAGATGATTTTATCCATATTCACTCTTTTAAATTCCTTAAATCATATATTTGAGTTTCTAAAATTATTCTATATATTTCTCTAATTTATTTACTATCCCCCCCCCCAAAAATACTTTATAGCATTTTTACCATCTTAATTAATTGAAATTAAATGGTTAACTCCTTAACTCATAACCATCACTTACAAAACCCTTGAACTCCCAAGATCAAAATTTACCTATGTTTGCTAGAAATCACCCATTATTTGAGCCATAACTCCATCCTTAGACATTCCTTACACAACTCACCTACTACACTTACACTTCAATCAACTGTTGAAGTAAATAAAGCTCGCTGCCCTAACTAATTTAAGTCATAAATGGTAGGGGAAGGTGTAATTTTCTAGCCATTAATCATCCAAAGTATAACCTCACTCATTCACACTTGTTCATTTACAACAAACTTCTAAGTGTTTGAAATTTGTTTTGCTCCTATTTTGTGCCCAATATGTCAAGCCTTTTGCTGATCTACTTTTGCTTTTCTCTCCTCATTCTTCTCCTTAATTATTTTTCTTACCTTTGACCTCCCAACCCATTAGCCTCTTATCCTTTGGTTGTTCGGGGTGATTTATCCCTATGTTTTCCCTATGTTTTCATTGTTAGTCGTTGTTTCTTCCCTTCTACCCCTTGTTTTACTTATTTTTCTCTCTTTAGCATAACTCCTACACCTGCCATAAGTGTATGAAGTTAAAGTTTAGAGAAGGTGGAGAGACTCTTGGTGATTTTGGTTAAATTTATTGGTTAAGTTTATAGCCTCCACATTCAAAGGTTAATTTTTTTCTCCCATTATTTTCTTGTTATTAATGATGATTCTAAGATTTTCTTATTCTTGATTTGTTAAGGCAATCATGAGACCTCCTAGTTAGTAGGGGTATGAAAAATTGAATATCCATATTTGTTCGGATACTTTTTTGGATATCTTTTCCACATCTTTTAAACCAAATATCTGAGTATCAGATATCCAAAAATACGGACAAGATATGAGCTAGATTAAGATATATATGATATCCATATAAAAATATTATTTATCAAATTTAATAACTTTTACAAGAATTTGTTTTTAAAAAAATAACATATATCAATTAATATTTATATCTATATTCATATGAGTGCCTTATTTTATCTCAAAACTATTAAAATATTACTATAAATGTTTAAGTTTTAAAAATAAATATATTTTAATAACTTAAAACTATAAAAAAACTACAAAAATATACTAGTATTAGATATTGGTGAAATAATCAACAAAGTATTAAATATTTTCTAGATTAGATAATTTAGTCAAAAACAAAATATTCTAAATGACATATATCTTTTTAACTTAATCTAGATTGGATATCCTAGATGTCGAATCATATTTTTTTTATACTTGATCAAATTTTTGGATTCTTAATTTTTGCAGGTGGTGTTAGCTATTTCGTTTTTGTTTGCTTTTGAAGCCTTTGCTTAGGCCATAAACTAACATCTAAAAATAAAGTTTTGTGCTAAGTCTTTTATATGTTTAATTAAAAGAAAGTTGTATGTATGTTTTCAAAAAGCATGAAAAGGTTTTTTATGTGTTAAACATGGGATTATATCTTAAATAATCTAAACATGTTAATATGTGGTTTAAGCATGTATGTATAGATATCTATTTTGGGTCAAAATTCTTAAATGGTATATTAGGCTCTTGGTCACTATTTTAATTTATTTAAGCATGTTTATATGTGTACAATTAGTGTTAAAGTGTATTCTTGGCTATCATGAGTTTTGGTTAAAAAAATGACATGTTTGCCCGTTTGTAGTACTCTTGGCATCTAGGGTTTTCAAACCCTTCTTGGTTGCTTTAATTTTTATTATGTATGCCATTATGATTTTGTTAGGATGGGTTAGCTTGTGTGTGAACATGGGTTTTCTTGGAGTTAAAATGAGATCCAAGTTTTTGGGCCATTATAGTTTCTAGGGTCATTTTTGTCTTATTAGTTTTGATAAAATCAGGTTTGACCATTGTTTTCAATAGTTATTTTAATTAAATCTTGATATATAATATGTTAAGGTTTGAATATGTACAAAATTATGATTTACTCAAATTTTGAAGTATCTTAGGGTGATTAAGGGCATTTTTTTTCCTTTCACACCCATTCTAAAAATTTGGATATATTAAGTGTCTACTAATGATAAATAAGTTAAGTGTGGTACTTAGATGCTTTGGGTTAAATTAAATAAAGGGTCAGTAGGGTTTCAAGTTGATTTGAAGTGTTTTCAAGTGATTAAGGGTATTTTGGGTAACTGAGATTCTTTAGGCTTGTTCGGATCTAATAACCATGTATAATGGGCTATACTAAATCATAATTTGGTTAAGTATGAATTCAACCCATCATACATCTAGTTAGACCTTAAAATAGAACTAGTGATCCTAAGGGCATATTCACCATTTTTATGTGATGATGTGCTCATGCTTAATCAAACCCTAATTATATCTCTATTTATCTTAATGTTATCAAGGGTGGTATGACTTATACCTTCTATGGCATGTGTTAATAATTGGGTCTTCTATGGCATGTGTTAATAATTGGGTTTTTGTGTCTTGTTTTAGCGTTATCCTTTGTAGATCAAGTGTGTCTTAATAATGGATCCTAATAAATCAATGGCTAAGTACTAATGTGGTGGTTAAGTGTCAATGTATGGACCTTAATGTGTTAGGATAATCCTTTAATAAAACATTACCCTTAAAGTGAATGAATACTTGAGTCGGGCTTGTTTATACTACTCAAGCTAGCTACCTAAGTTTGGTTTAGTCTTCATATATTTTGGTGTTTTTCTCTTGAGGTCTCATGGACCCCTTTTGTACTTGACCGATGCCTCAGGCTCTATAGGGGATATGTATGTGAATAGGTGACCTTTTATTTTCTAATTACACTTCAGATGGATTAGCTAGGTTAGTGTCTCTATATATTAGATAGAATTGATGGTGATTAGGGGGATTGGTTGAATATATGTCCTCAAGTTAATTACGAATAATTGGTTGTGATATTATCAAATACAATAATCAGTAGTTCTCGATTTTGTTGTGTGCTTCGTATTTCATTATCTAATGCACAATACCTTGTTGCCTCCTTCGTGATTATGCTTCTATGTGATCCATGTTATCGTTATATTATCACATGATCTATTACTTTAGTCGCATGTTGGCCTTATATGCAAAATGCTATATATTTAGGATATATTGTATTGCTCAATACAACGCACTGACATGTACCATTTTATGGTTACTTGCTCCTTCAACAAGCCGATGATTCTCTTACGTGTCATAGGTCTTTCAAGTTGCTTCTACCATCTTGGGCTTTGCATACAAAGGAGTATTACCTTTGGCTTTGGGGAACAAAGTGTTGTATTTGTGCCCCTAGCTTTACTAGTTTCTGTTATGGACTCTCTTAGTTTCACTATATCTTTCTCTTCTTCTTTGTAAATATGTATTTAGGATTAACTATCCACATTACTTTATTCTTATGTTATACTATAAATTCTTTTGCTGATATATCTATTTCGCTTGATTGTATTTGAGATTTCAATTGTGTTGTATCTTGCATTGCTTGAGCCGAATGTATTTCTCAAACATGATCATTGTATATGCATTACCTTTACCCATGATAGTGACATCTAAAATGGATTTAATATAGAAATCATCTCTTCTATGTTAGATGTAGTATTAACACTAATAGGTTGTAATTAAGCTTCCGCTAAAACAAGATTTTTCAGTAGTAAATTTTAAGGTGTTATATTTAGTGTTTTGGAAGGGAAAGATTTGTACCATCACTTTTTACCTTTTTCCTCATAAACTGTATCAATTTCAAGAAGATATATTATCATCATCATATAAATAAAATAGTTTATAACCTAAGGGAAAAAAATGAAAGGTAAAAAAGTTAAAATTTGGTCCACCCACAAATGAACTGATTGGATTAGTAGAACCATAACTGGATATAACCATTTAGTGATTTCCAAAGTTTTGAGTTCATGTTTTTAATTTGATAATATGTGATTTTATGATTTAGAGTCTATTACTAAATTAATAAAACACCATATAGTTTTAATATAAAGCCTACCAAAAGCCGATTAATTAGATTATGTTCCATGGGATGGAGTTGACTAGCGAATCAAAGTTAGAAGGTTGATGGTGAGATATGATAAACAAAATAAGAATGAAGCATGACAAAGGTTGGTTGTTGAAAGATACAAAAGGTAAGTTTTATTTAGTTTAGACGTGTTAGGTGTCATTTAGAAGATGAGATGTAATATAACTCTTCAAAGTGGTTACAAGAGACAAATAGGTAAACATAAAAGAATTGTGTTGAGACAACCTAATAGGATCAAAAAGGATATGCCTCATAGTAGGTTATTATGAAGCTTAGGTAGAAATATAGATGAGCGGAGCCAAGTTGATTTGAGCTTCCCATTTGAACAAGTCATGCCACTCTCTTAATAGAATTAATATTAATGTTTAAGCCTAGTTTATTTCATAAATGAGTCGAGTTATCTCAATTTGTTCGATTATAAGCCTAATTATTTGTGTGACTCATTTATGCATATTTTTTAAGAAAATAAATAGAACCTTAGGTTGTAACACGGAGAGTCATTCTTAGCTTAATTTACTCAACTCATTTATATATAACACAATTCTTGGTTGAAACTAATTATAATTAATGAATGCATAAACACTAAAAAAAGTGATGCTTGTATATAAGCATCTAGCAGGTTTCAAATGAATTTTTAAATGAACTTATAAACAAGTCAAATTGTAAACAAACAAACTGAATCTTGTCTAACTCCAAACCAAATGAACTAAATCTTCCTAGCTCATACTAAATAAGCTAAAAATACTTCTATCAAACTCTATTTGATTAATAAATAAGCCTAAAATTAAGCTTGGAATATAATTGATTAATTAAATAAAAAGTAAGTTCAAGTGCAACCATATGATTGAGGAGAAGTATGACTCAACCTTTATCAAGTACAAACATATTCTATTAGATTATGAAACAATGAAACTTGAAAATTTTTTAGCTAAGTAGTGGAGAGGTTACCTAGACAGATTTGAATGGAAATAACTCCATGACAAACAATTATAAAACATGAGGTTAAGAAATGAGTAGATTTGGAATTGAAATAGAATTAAGAAAGTACGGTAATCTAGTGGGACTTGAATAGGACTAGAGAATAGAGAGAACAAGACAGGGGTGTCATGTTGCAATAGAGTTAGGTTTAGTATTCTAGTTGTATTTGCACAGGATATTTCATATTTCCTTGATTAAATGTGTTTCAGCAAACAATAGGGGAATAACTTACTACCATGTACTAAAAGATGTTGACCTTGTAGGTCAATCAATTAATAACAAACTATTTTTAGGGTTTAAATCTTATTGTTAAGTGTGCATGACTATTAAAGCCTTAATTGGAGTATTCAACACTTAACCGATTCAAGAAGTATTAAGGAATTCAAAGTTATATATCGTATATCAAGCCCAAAGAGAAACAAGACTTAAGAACTCTTATGGTAGATTTTCTTTTAAGTCTTTAGTTTGAGTTGTAATATGTGTGAGTTTGAACACTTGCGCTTCTCCAATATAAAGATGCATTAAATTTTCTTACAATATTTTTTGAGAAGGTTTGTAGTTGGTTTGATAATTGACTTTTTTTCTAAGAGCTTTGTTAATACAAGTTAATTAGATATCCCCCAACCAGTTCCTTGAAAGATTGAGGTCTCAAGTGACATTTTCATCAATGTTGGTTGACCAGTTCACCAATCCATTGGTCAAATTAGTCCACTGGTCCCAACCAGTCCATTTGCTTAGAAAAAGGGTTTTGGTTTTAGTTTTATAACTTAACTAGTCTCAAGCCAAAACAATCAATGGTATCATTCCACTAGTTTTGAGAAACCAATCCACGAGGAGCTGGAAACATACTTTTGATTCTTGATTTTACTTGTTCTTAGTTTAAAGCCAAACTAGTCCATTAATTCCACTAGTGCACTTCTATCACAAGACAAACTAGTCCACTTGTTTTAAACTAGCCTACTAGTTTCCGTCAATGGCTATAGTTTTTGCAATGGTAGTATTTTAGACTAGGGGTAAAATATAAACAAGTCTAATGTTTCTTCCATATCAATGAATTAGTTCTGTTATCATTTAAAGGTTTTATGTCTTTTTGTGCATTAGATGTATGCAATGACCATGAGGTTTTTGGATACATATAAAAAATTATTTGAATAGTTATTTAACTAATTTTTTTGAACTTGGCTATAAAGCATTTACTATCTTTTTTTTTACTCCTCAAGCATTAAATTTAACTAATTTTTAACTTCTGAATTTCTCCTAAAAAATTATTTGTACTCATTATTCATACCCAAAAGTTAGATCGGTATTCATTGTAATTCTCATTTGCTCTAGCTAGATTACACCTCACAACATTATTCACTATTATATCTTGTAACTATGAGAAAAATCTTACTATAACACCCCAAAATTTTGTAACATTTCCTTTTGGGTGTTTAGCCTTTTATTTAAAATTAACCATTAAACCTTGGCCAACTCATTTTATTTTTAACTTTTATACCATAGCCTAAATAAATTTCTAAACATTCTTCCCATTTATTCTTACCTATTAAACCTATCCTAAACTAAATTATTTTTTCTTAATTATGTTTATACCCAATATCCTAACCTAGCCAAATTAAACATAAAACCAAAATAAAATAAACCTATTTCTACACTACTATTTTACCACCCCTATTCTACCCATGTGTGCCCCAAACACCACCCCCAAAAATTCTCCTTTTCTCCCTCCCCTTCTCCCACTACTCCCATGCCCCTATCTTGTCAAACCATCCCTCATCCTCTGCTGAACCATACCTCTCCTCTCCCACCTCCATGAAACTACACACACCCACAACTCCCTATCGTACCCTTATATACATGTGCATCCCCCTATTCTCCTGTCTTCTTATATACATACACATAGCACATGCAACCTTCCCAACCATTTTTGTGCAGCTCCTTGTAGCCTTCCTTTCTCCCTCTACACTTCCTAGGTGATCACAGCTTCCCCCAACCATTTCCTTGCATCCCTCACAATACCCCAGCTCCCCAACCATTGAACACAACCATCACCATCATCACTGTCGCCTTGCACTCACCATTCCATCCACGCACACACAATCCACCACCACATCCCTTCGTCTTCTTCTTCCTTGCCACCCCTATCTTTCTATTCTTCTCTTTTGCTATGGTAGATCTTGGCGATCTACTGCTACCCCTTTGTCGCAAAACTTACCACAACACCTACTTAGGCAACAATGATTGTTGTCGTTGCTACCCTTCCCCACTTGAATGCCCTCTACTGAAGCTATCCACCACTACCTTCCTATATCTCCCACTTCGTAGCCACCACTCCAACCTAGCCAACCTTCCCAATGATTTCATGCACCGCCCTTCTACCCCAAAACCCTTCCCTGCAACCAAACCAACCTATATCGCACCCTCCACCCACAACTCCAACTCAAGCCAACCCCTCACCACCTCATAGCACCCAACCACCACCAGTTCGTCACCCCAGTTACCCACTACCAGCACCGCCACCTCACCAACCTACCTTCTCCCTCATTTTGCATGCACATGGCTTACGTTGTATGCGTAGCGTAAGTTGTGTTTAGTTGTAAATTATTTTGGAACCTATTATGTATATGTAAGGGTATTTTGGTAATTTTAGAAAAAAAATATATTTTATTATTATAATTACTATTTTATTAGTTGAAATATTAATTTGATATTATTTTTAGGTACGAAAGTTATTTAGTGGGATTTCATAGTATTTAGTAGGATACCATTGTTTTTGTGTATTTGCTAGAATTTAGGTAACTTTTATACTTTTCAAAATATTAAATTTTGCATGATAGCATATTAGGATTTTTGTGTTGATACATGTTAAGCATGACTTGTTAAATTATGATTATGTGTTATATCCTAAAAATCTACAAAAGAGCATATTATCATATGTAAAATATTTTAGGGACAAAAGTATGGTAAAAATGATCTTTTATGATTATTTGAGACATGTACATGAAAAATGATAGGATGAGTATGCTTAAATATATTTATGGAATAATAATCATGCATGTGTACCCTAAAGGCAATTTGGTCATTTTACGTGTATTATGAATTTTACCATGACAAGCATGCTTAATTTGTATTATATGTTGCTAAGCATGATATTATGTGACATTGAATGTATTAGATCTGTATGTTAGGGTTTTATATGCAAAACATTGAATAAGGAAAAATTCGTCATTTGGCTTATTTGATAATTTATCTACATGATAAATTGATTTAATTATTATGTTTCAAAATTTTGTGGCAACTTATTAGATAAAATGGATTTAGTAATTTAAGAGGATGTTAATGTGGTAATTTCGACCTCAAGGATATTTTGGGTCATTTTTGGCCTAATGCACCCAAAAGTGAATAATTGATCCTAGGATGGCCTTAGTATATTTTTATGATTAACCTTGGTAATGATCTTGATTGTGGTTGCCTCGAAATAATTGGAAGTGAGTAAAATAGTTAAAGTATGGAAATTAGATATATATGATTTGTATGCAAATTTGTGGTCACCTTAATATAATACAAATACTTAAAGTGAAATACCTCGAGATCGAGAATGGTAGCTCTTTAGGATTTGCTACCCTATAGATGTGGTTTAACCCACGGCTGATTCTGGATTTCTACTGGCGTGCCTTAATGTCCTAACTAGACCATATATCTTATTCTATTTTATTTTATAGACTGATAAGTGGTATGCATACTTATGAATTAGGCATCCTTGTTGATAGAGTATTGCGTTACCTTCATGTACTAGTGTATCTAGGGTTCCTTTTTATCCTTGGGATGATAGTTAGTAGGATACTGTGTGGCCTTGGTGCACTAGTATGACTAGAGTACCTTAGTGTCTCCAGGTTCGATGTGATCTCCCCTCGAGTAATTAAAAATGAAAATAATTCATGGATTATTAGATTGGTCGGTAGTAGCCTTTATACCTACTTGTGGTTTGGTAGAAACATTTGTGCCTACCTATGGTTCGGTAGCAACCTTAGTGCCTACCTATGTTTTAATATCTAACTTTGTGCCTATCTGTGATATGATGAGTTGTTATTGATCTGTGTTTGTGAGCCTACTTGTGTTATGAGATTTATCAGAATTGATGATGAGGTATGTGGCCTGTAGTTATTGTCTTGATCTTGGGTTGATGTTGTTTCTAATTATACTACAAAGAGTATATCTTAAATGATTATTGACAAGTTTTAGTTTATTTCAGATAAACGAGTATTAAAAGTATATGGTATTAGTCGTATGTGGTTATATGAATGGTTAATTGATGCATGCAAAGTTCGATGTTTTATACCATGTATTATTGTGATGTCTTGCATTATGCTACTTTTTCATTTTGATTTAGTATAAAAAATTTCTTAGTACTGTTTTATTGAAGGGTTCCTTTCGTGGGCCCTTACTTATTCAATGTGCAGTGGTCTTTATAGGTCAACTTCTAAGTTTAGTCCAAGTTAGTGGTTAGGGTTCAAGAGCCTAAGGCTATCCGGTGTCTTTTGGTACATTGTTTTCGGTTGTATTTGGATTCCTATGTCCTTCTGTATTATCTCTCTTTGAGTTTTGTAAATCTCTGATATTGCTTTTATGTATCACAATACTTATCTTGTCTTCTCTATTATGTTTCTTTTAATCATGTGTTAAATCTAAGCTAAGCAATGATTTTAGCCTTACTACTTGATATGGGAATAGTAAAGGTAACTAGCCTTGCATTAAGTGTGGCAACAACACCTTTCGTTTTTATTATTTTAGCTTCCGCACTTAACTCTATAAAAAAATTTATGTTCTTAAAAACCAGAGTGTTACACTTACAATCACAATAATACTCTCATAAAATAAAATTACCAAGAGGTTATATGCATCAAGCATTCTTAGAGAACTTTGTGTTGAATGTGGGGAGGATAACTAAGGTAGGTTGTAAATCGTCTCCAACAAAAGTTATCTCATAAACTTGGAATGGAGATATAAAAGAACAGATATAAATCCAAAGGAAACACTACTTGGTGGTTGATTTGAGATGTTTTGGACTCTTGAACTACTATAAATCCTATGGATTTTTTTTTTAAAATTTTTCAATAATCGTTTTCTTAACCCTGTGCACATCCCTCTAGAGTTCTTTCAAATAATAAGATTTTTGAGTGGAATAAATGTTGTTGTGTTTTAATGTTAACAAAAAAAACACATTTCCACTAAGAGATAAACAATGAAATTTAATAAGTGAATGAGTTTTTTTCGATGAATGTTTGAAATTTATTTAATTATTTACTGCCATTTAAATATTCACAAATATTGAAGTATATTACATAAAAAATTGTTATGAAAAAGGAAAGTTGCAAACAACTTAAGAAGTTTAAATTACATAGGCAATTTGTATACAAATTTGTATCGATGCATAGAAAATTAAGTTTAATGCCTTCATAACAATTTGGAGTGCATAAAAAAAGATGGAAAAATATTAATTGTTAAAAATAATTTCCTACATAATTTCTTAGTTCTTGTTTTCTTTCTACAATGATGTTACAAAATTCACATTTAGACAAAGATATAAAGCAAACGAAATAAAAGAATAAGTCAATATATGCCACAAGCAAATGAGACAAAATTGATTAGTTCTTACAAAGTTCATGATATCAACTAATTCTCTATTTGGTAATATCTAATATTTAATGCAAACACACAGATACACACATAAAGGACTTTACACCACTTAGTTGCTCAATGTGTATATCAAACGAGCCCTCATTATGGTAGAAAGTTTCAAAGCAATAAATTATAATCAACTTAAAGGTAAACAATTGTGTTTCTTTATTAGTGTTGTATATCTAATGTTATATCTAATGTTTAACCATGATATATAAGGTAGGTTTTTTGACTAATGCCTCAATACTTACTACTTGCAACAATAAAATCACAGATAATTTACTATTCTTCATGGATGGATGATTCCTTTGAACTCCATTTCTTGTTAGAACCATTTCGTAAAATGGGAATCAATGAATCTAACAAGGGGTGATGACTTCACGCTTATATTATGGAGCACCAATTATAAAGAATATTGACACAAAGAATATAGTATAGATGGGTCTCTGAAGGGAGTAATCCTTGTACGAGACCACATGTGAGTTTTCATTTGTGGTTCTCACATTTAGTAAATGAGGCCTAAGAGGTTCATGTAAAAATTTCTATGGAGGGTCATGTATAGAGAAGAACATCAAAAAGACCAAAAGTGCTTTTCTATCTGGTCTATGAAATATCAAAGACTTAAAGTTCATATGAATGTATCATTGACTAATTCACTTATTTGTTCATCAGTGTTTGTAAGTATGCATCATTGATTAATTCTTATTTTTGTTTATTAGTTTAAAATAAATTTTGTGAAATATAAAGTTAGTATGCATGTACCCTCTATCAATGTGCTCGTTTGATGCTAGGCTAAATTGTGCACATCAAAAAATTTAATTATACCAACTTTGTAAATTTAGTGATTAAAAAGATTTAAGAAACTACAATATATGGCTATTACAAACATAATATGATACTACCTTCGTATTAAAAAGATTATCGCTGCATATTTCAAGAATAAAGTTTAACCATTAATTTTTCTTAAAGTATAATATATCATGATATAAAAATATAACAATTATATTTGTGTTAAAAAATATTTTTATAATATTATTTTGTTATAATTTTTATTAATGTATATTCAAAGATATTAATGATCAAAGTTTATTTTTAAAATATGTAACGCTAATCTTTTTTAATACAGATGGAGTATTATTTTACATAACGTCTTTTTTTTTTGGCATTTATATAATATATATTATAAGTTCCAAGCTCATTATTTCCTCAAAATTAACTATGGATCATGAATATGGTTTTTACAAAGGATAATGTCATGTTTACAAGCATACTTCAACAATCTTTTTACAATCCTTTAATTATGACCAAGTCCCACATATATAGGTCTTAAGTGTGTGAGACATAAGCAAATAAGTTATATAATTATGGTTGTAGACTTAGCATTTTTGTTTCCATAAATTTGTTGAGCCTCTAATGTAATAAGACCCTTTCCATGCTATGCCCATTGAGGCTTGTAAGACTCGTATAGGTTATAAAGTTTCTCTAAAGTGGCAAAAGACTCAACTTTAAATGACCATGAGACCAAGAACAATGGCTAATTAATTGCAGAGTAAAAGGATATCAATGCATTCTTTGGTAGATTATTAGAGGAGCTTAAGTTGAAAAAAGGTACTTCAATAGCTAAGGAAAGATCTAGGCACATAAGGGAAAGAAAAAATAGGTGGAAGATCACTTGCAAGGGAGACTTGGGCCGGACTATGCAATTTAGAGTATTTTTCACACATCGATGTCATTTTAGAAGGAGATTGGGGGAAAAGGGGGCAGAGCATAAGGGCTCTGATACAACTTTCTATTTATCAACCCCAATTCACCTTGATAATTCTAAATAAAATTCATTACTAAGCCATTTTTGACCAAAAACATTTTTTTTAAAAAAAATACATAGACATAGAGGATTGGTTTGCATGAAAATAAAATCAATTTTTAAAAAATATTTCTAGTTCTTCTCCATTCTTCTCTTCTCTTTCTTTAAATTTGAGTATTTTAATTCATAGTAAGTTAATTAATAACTAAAATTGTCATTTATTAGATAAGCATGTTAATTATTAATATCATTTTTATTACTACTATTTATATTTAGATATTAATATTATTGCTATTATTATTGTTACTGCTATTGCTAGTTACAACACAAGGGATCTTTTTATTTAATATGATAGCATATAGACATTATAATTGATAAAAGTTGGTTTATGGTGCCTATTATTTCACATTTGGTAGGAAAATTTTCTTATTCTTGAGTTTCATTATTGTATGTTACTAGAATAGATTATTATTATGATTAATATTAATTTTTTATTTATTCTTTAATTCATTTTACAGTAATTTAGGGTTAACTTGTTGCCATCTTTAGCATATGTGTTTGCTTGAGCTTGGTGTTGAGGTTCTTCGATACAAAGTGTCTTAAAGATTGAGGCCAAGACACAATGCCAAAGGAAAGTCCGCTAGCCAGAGTCAAAGTTCATCAACCAAGGGTGGCAGCTAGGCAAGTTCCGTTGGCAATACAAGATCGCTAACCAAAGATTAATTGATGAGATTAGTTGGTAGAACAAACTTGAGAAGAGTTCAACCGTCAAGATTGAGGGAAAATTTTCATTTGGGACAAATTATTAGCCAAATTCGAGGGAGAAGACATTCACACTCGAAGAGTGAAGATGGAAAATATAATAGTAATTAGAAAATCCCTTAATATAAGGGATTTGGTACTCATATCCTATAAAGTTGACAAAGGTCAACTCATAGGATCAATTATTAGGTGATAACATGCATACTTATTCTAACCCTAACTGATGTTATACAAAGAGTTGTACTAATCTTGTCAACAAATAATGATTGAGTGTTTTAATCAAGGATTAGAGAATGTATAAACAACCCTTATGTTGACCATTTATAGTCATGTGTGGAAGCTCCCATTTTCCCCCTATCCTTCATACTCAATAAAATTTTTCATTTCTTCCTCCTATAAATTTTCATTCTTACACTTGCAATTTTACTTTTACACTCCTTATAAATGTGCAATAGTTCCCAAGGTCATTCCCATAAATTGGTATTCGAGCTAGGTTGATAGTTATGGGAGCTGACGAGCGGGTAATAACATGAATTATAGGACGTGGAAGAACAAGATGGAAGACCTATTCTATGTAAAAGAGTTGATAGACCTAATTAAGAATAAATGAACTATGTCAAAAAGCATGAAAGAAAAAGCGGGGGAGTGAAAGAATCTCGATAGAAGAGCTTGTGGTTATATCCATTAATGGGTGGATGACATCGTCATCCTCAAGAAGAAACCATGACATATTGAGTTTGGTCCAATTTAGATTCACTTTACACAAATAAAAGCACTGGAAATAAAGTACAACTCAAGAGAATGTTGTACAAAGTATGAAGAAGGAGAGTCCATTGCAACACACCTCAATAAGTTCCAAAACATATGCCTTCAATTGAAACACATAAAGATATTGTTTAGGATGAAATTCAAGCTCTATTGATCCTAGGTTCTTTACCAGAAAGCTAGGAGACTCTTTGTGGGCCTCTCAACAATTCCTCCCTAGGTGGAAGCCACTTCTAGAATAAGAAACAGGAATATGAGGTAGTGTGGCATCATAATCAAATTTTGAGGCATTTTTAGTAAGCTAGGGAGATCCAAGGACAAGTAGTAAAGAGGGAGGTTTAAAACTAGGCCGAAAATCTCAAAAAAGGATAAGTCTTACATTTATAGTAAGAAGCTTAACCATAGAAAGAAAGATTTTTGGGAGTTGAAGAAGGGTACTAAAGGGAAAGGCAAGATAGATAAGGAAATAATCGTCATCATTAATAATGAATTGCTAGTTATCTCAGAGAATCTACTGCTTAAACAAGCACCTCATGTATTGATGCTGATTGGTTAGTTGACACAAGTGTGTCCTATCACATCACTCCACACAAGGAGTACTTATCCACCTACACATTTGAAAACTTTGGTGAAGTGTGGATGGATAATGATGGTGTCTCAAAATTAAATGGTATAGGAAGTGTACAACTAAAGATGAGCTTTGGTTGTACTTTACAACTTAAGGAAGTAAGACATGTTCCAAACTTACAAATGAATCTAATTTCAACTAGAAATCTTGATGAAGAAGGTTCCATGAGTCAGTTTGGAAGAGGCTTATAGAATTTCACAAAGGGATATTTAATAGTTGTTAAAGGGAGAAAGTGTTGCTCACTATATCAAACTTAAGCCAAGTGTGTTGGTTTGCTAAGGTGAACTTTGTGGGAGGAGATTCATACAACATTATGGAATCATAGAGTCAACTATATTAGATAGAAAAGGAGATGAAGCATCTTAGAAGCCTAGACACTCTACCTGAGAGGGGGTTAGGTTAGCCGGTGCAATCACTATTTTTGGGTAAGTAGAGCCGAGACACTTCTGTCAAGGAAGCTATTGTTGGGGCTAAGGAGAAGCTTGACTAGGTCTTCTCAGGCATATGTGGTTAAATGAGGGTGAATTCATTGAGTGGATCGTTATATTTTGTAACATTCATCGATGATTTCTCTAGGATGCTCTAAGTATATCCATAAGTGTTGGTCGGCTTCAAAGACTTTCATACTAAGGTTAAATATGAAACTAGGAGGAATTAGAAGTGTATTCAAACTGACAACAAAGGTAAATACCTTCACCTATTTGATGAATATTATAAGGCTTATTGAATCTGGTATGAAATAACCATTCCTAAAATACCTTAGCACAATGGGGTGGTAGAACAAATGAACTACACATTGATGGAGAAGTTAAGATGATTACTTTCACATGTCGAGCTTTCAAGGTCATTTTAGGAAGAAAAAACTTTATAGACGACACGCCACCTCATCAACTTATTTCAATCAAGTCCTCTAAATGGTGATGTGGTTGCCACGGTGTGGTTCAGTAGAGATGTGAATTACAGCCATATGAAGGTGTTTGTCTATCATACATTTTTTCATATACTAAGGGATGAGAGGAAAAAGATGAATGAAAAGGCTCGTTTCTACTTTTTCATTGGATATGATGAAGAGAATGTTTGCTACAAGTTGTATGGCCTATTAACAAAAAAGGTAATTCAAAGTATAGATGTTGTGTTCTTTGAGGACTAGATTGCCAAATACTGTGTAGAATATTGTAAAGATTGGGATGTTGGAAGCTTACATTGATGGCGTAGTGGAATCTAGTGATGGTTTCTAGGTAGATGGCTAGACAAAGGTTGATTTAAGAGGGTGGCTTAAGCACAATCCAACTCGAAGGAAGAGATGCACATACACCATGCCAAGGTGGTGGGTCATGAAGATTGTGAACACAAGACAATACAACCCCAACAACCTGGTGCACTTAAAGTTGCATAGGAGGTGCAAAGATCCTATATTGAATCGCGGTTGCGATCGTGTTTGTGGTCGCGATGTCACAGTATCGGAGCGTTGTGAATGATAAATTATGTGGTGTGGTCTTTGTAGTGTGAATTTTTATTTTTATTTCACTATGCACTCTAATTATTATTTATTGATTATTTGAATATAAATATTCAATAAACTAGTGTTTTATATTATATTAGAAGTATTAAAGTGAGTCATCATATGCTAAATTTTCCTAATAACCCTAAATTTACCTTAGAATGAAAAAAGACATGTTATTTGATAGTAAATGTGAAGATAATAAATAGTAATACTTTATTATAATTTAATAGTAACTTGGTCTAACATATATATAGTAAATGAATAAAAAAATTATCATGCATGCTTTTTTCAGTAGTTTTAATAATTTTCAATATATTGTCGATTTATTCCCAATTATCGGTGATATTTTCTGATTTATTAGCTGATTTAATGATGATTTATCACCCAATAAATGTAAAATTTTAAAACCTTAGTGCATCGATAATTTCACATCGCGACCAACCCAAAACCGCTAAATAGCGGTTGTTATGATATAACGAGATTGCTATTTAATTGTTTGCCAAGACCAACCAACAAGTGCCTTGTTATAGACTATGTGTTACTCTTGGATGGTGGTGAGCCTCTATTCTATGATGAGGCCCTTGTTTATATTCACAAGAATAAGTGGTTGGTTGTGATGAAGGAAGATATAGGCTCCCTTCAAAAGAACAACACCTACATGCTTGTAGAAAGACCGAGGGAAATGAATATCTTAAAGAACAAATGGATTTTCATGATCAAGTATGAGAAAGCTAAATCTGAGCTAAGGCTTATGGAAAGGTTGGTGATTAAGGGAATTGGCTAAAGGTAGGGGCTTGACTATGATAAATTTTCCTTCGATAGTGAAGATGACATCCATCCGTGTAATTTTGGGAGTAGTTGTTACTCTAGATTTAGAAGTGGAGCTATTTGATGACAATACAACTTTTCTATATGGTAACCTCAAGGAGGATGTATAAATGGAATAATTGGAGAGGTTTGGGGTCAAGATTAAATTTCATATATTATGTGTTTATACAAGGGTTTGGGCTACTAATATTATCCTTCTACTTCTATATGTGGATGACATGGTGATAGTTGGTCGGGATCGACAACAAATTTCAAAGTTGAAAAAAAATTTGAATAAGAATTTTAAAAAGAAAGACTTGGATCATGCTAAGAAAATCCTAGGCATACACATCACATGTGGCCAAAGTCTGGGAAAGCTATGGTTATTTCAAGAATATTAAATAGAGAAGATAATCAAGATATTTAATATGGATCAAGCAAAGCCACTCAGTTGTCCCTTTTCTCTACAATTTTGGTAGAGTAAGGCCTCATCTCTGAGGGACAAAGATGACAGGAAGAAGATGGGTCAAATTCCATATGGATTACCCATTGAGAGTCTAATGTATGTAATGGTGAATACACGGCCTAGCGTTATGTTTTTCATAGGCATAGTCAATGAGCTTATATCCAACCCCGATATAGATATATATGAGAGAAATTTAGGATGAGACTTTATTTCGATAGGGCCAAGCCAATTTTGGTTAGCTATACTGAATTTGATATGGCGGGAGATGTAAATACAAGGTGATCAACATCAAGAATCTTATTCAACTTTTGTAAGTGTATGGCTCTATCTATAAATGAGGCAGATTACATAGTCATTATTGAGAGATGCAAGGAGATCATGTAGATAAAGAGGTTGTTTAGGGAGATCGACTTGAGGAAAGACAAGTTTGTAATACTTATTGATTCACAAAGTGTCATCCATGTCAATAAGAACGCTAATTTCCACTCAAGATTCAAACATATCCAATTCATGTATCATTAAATACAATATGTGCCCTAAGAGAGTTAACTCTGTTTAGAGAAAATTGACCCCGATGAAAATGGGTTGAATATGTTTACAAAGTCATTGCATAAAAGTAAACATAACCTATGTTGCACCAAATTTGGGTTGAGTATGGTGCATAACTTTTCTCAATAGAGAAGAAGAGGGGTTTTCCCATGTCATGGAAGGGGGAAAATTGTTTGGGTTCATTGATATGAGAAGCGCCTTGAGGACCGATGCTAAGACTTAAGGCTAAAGTAAAGTCCATCATTTAGAGTCAAAGTCTATCAACTAAGGGTGTTAGCCCGACAAGTTTCACCAGCCAGACAAGAGCATTGGCTAAAGACCAACCGACGAAATTAATTGGAAGAAAGGAATTGAGAAGAGTTCAACCAAGTCAAAGCATGGAGACTTCTTATCAAGAAAATACATGAACATTGGCAAAGTGAAGATAGAAAGTACTAGAATGGTTAGAAAATCCCTTAATATCAAGATTTAATACTCATCAACATGACAATATATAAAATTGTCAGTGGTCTACTCATAGAGTTAATCATGAGGTAGTAGTTGTACACTTTTTCTAACTCTAATCAATGATATGTAGAAAATTGTGCTATGTCTATTTGCCAATAAGGGTTGAATGTTTTCGTCAAGGATAGGGGAAGATATAAACAAACCTTATGCTAACAATATGTAATCTAGTGTGAAAGCTACCATTTCTCTCTTATTCTTTACACTCAATACAAGCCTCAATTTCTTTCTCCTATAAACCTTCATTCTTGTGCTTGCAATTTTACTTTTACACTCCTTATAATTGTGTAATAGTTCCCAAGGTCATTCCTAGTACTTGGGACCTTCGATTTGGTGTATTTATTGCTGCTACTAGTGCTCCTAATCTTGTTGCATGTGTTGGTGTAGTCCCTTGAAAGTATTGACATGTCCAACATTTATAATACATACGATCGAGGTTACCATCACAATGTGAAATGCTAAGTTTTGCTACCTTATTAGCACAATGACATGGTATGTATTGTACCATGTTTGCATCAAGGGCACTTGATGAATTTGAAGACAAAGGCATAGACAATTTTGTATTTGTTTTTGTTTTAGAAAGAGTGAGAGTAAGCACAGAGTGGGTTTATAATGAGGAAACTAAAAACTCATTACCCCTTTTACAAAAGAAAAAAGACAGCTCTCGAGAAAAGAGCTATTGGAGAAATAGCCATTATAAGATTACTTTGGGAATTTTACTTATTAATGAAATTAATTAGTTAATATTATAAAAAATAATGGATAAATGATAATTTTTTAATTAATAGACAATATTCTAATTATAATTAAGTAACTAATGAAATTTAGAACATAACTAGTAATTGAGAACCTTTAATTAATATATTTAACTAATCAAATATCAATAAACACACATTAGGTAATGTTAGTATATAACAATGATGGTGGCAACAAAAAGCGTCAAAAAGAAATGAAAATTAATTTCAAATAGAGATAATTTAATAAATAAATACAATTTGAAAATAATAATTATTAATAAAAAAAGAATGAAAGTTAATCTCCATAAACAATTTTTTTTCTTGATATAGATAAGATAATAATTAAATTATGATATTAAATTGATAGTGTTACAGTTGGCGTGTGTAAAGTGTGTTGCAGTTTGTGCCATCATTGTAAGATAGATCAAGTTCAAATAAAGATCATCAATATTCTATTACTTTTAATGTCTTTCTTCTAAACCTCTTTGTTTTGTCATCTTTGCTGTATAATGAGTATGATAACATGAGGACACAGGTACTAGGAACCTCTCACTGCTTCTAAGCATCTTCATTGTTCGATAAAAGGCTGCATGTTGCTTGAAAGTGTTCGCCAAAGTCAAGTCTCGTTGTTAACCTTAGTCTAGTTGGAACAACCAACATAGCTTGGAACAAAGAAAATGTTTGGAGGGTCGGTGCAACTCGTGGTGGGGGGTTTTACGTTTTCTTTTATTCCAAAGAAATGGTTAAGCTGTAGCAACTATTAATATTAATCTTGGTCTGACCAACAGTTTGGATTATGATTATGCTTCCGTTCAACAATCCGTAAATCGGTGTTGTCTCTCTTTGACACGGTGGAGGTAGGCAACTGACATAGCTATATAAGGATTCAAAATATATAGGTTATAATATGCTGGGTTTGTGTAAGCGCTCTTTGCTACATGAAGAGAGAGAGAGAGAGAGAGACGCTCACAAAGAACTAGCATAAATTGGTGAAACTGATTGGCCGAAAGGCTGCAAAAGCTAGTGTAATACTCCCTCCTTATCCAAAACGTTAAGCTTTTATTTTAAATATATATATAATATTATAATATAAAATAATTGTTATTATATTCATATTGAAAAAATTATATTAGTCTTATATATATATATTATTAATGTACATTAAAAGCCATTTATTAATTAAAATTGTTTTTTTTTTTAAGTTACAAGGTGACAGACTTGTCTTCAGACGGTGAGGTAGTATTATTATTCAGCGAGCTAAAAATACTAAACATTATCAACGATTCCGTTGGCCAGATAACGGGCAGAGTTATCGCGGTGTGCGATTGTGTTTTAACAAACTAGGTCCAGGGATCACAGAAGAAACACAAAACAAGACGAAACGAAAAGGCGAAATTCAAACTCAAAGACGAAGCGGTATAATTAGACGACCTCCTGATCTAAGCTTCCAGGAAAGTTGAAGATTCCAAAAACGATCAAAACAGGAACAAAGATGAAGAGGCATATGCAAAAGACGGGCGCCGTACCTGTTGGAGCTACAGTATTCATAGAGACAACCCCGGCTAGAGAAGACGATGAGAGCTACTTCCACATCGCAAAGCACAGAGAGCTCGCGACACTTCTTCATCATACCTGACCTTCGCTTTGAAAAGGTCACTTGACGGCTATTTTTATTCTCGATACGCTTGATCTCCAGTTTCCTCCGCCCCATTTCCCGCGAAATCGGCGGCGAAGCACCACTATGGATACCTTGTCGGTTCGTTTGTCGAAGAGGTCTCTTTGTGGAGAGAGGGGTGAAGGATAGAGACCACGACGGAGTGGATTAGAAAGTAGTAAATTCTAAATGAGGCCACGCTGATTGGTGGTCGCCTAAAACAGAAATGGACACGTGCATTGAATTTGTACCCTTCGGGGTAGAGATGTCAGTGGAGAGTCCAATCTCCAATTCCTCGGTGATTTAGTTTTTTCAGCTACCGTTATTAAATTCAGTGTTTCGAATATCTTAAATTTTGATTTTAATTACAAATAACTCAGTGCATATTTAAAAATTTTTAATCGAACCAAACATAACAATATTGACAAAAAATATATAAATAAAAATAATAAGTCGAGCAAATTTAATCAGGATAACAAACTAAAATGATACTATCATCTAATAATAATTTAATAAGATTCTTAAAGTAAAGAATAAATTACATATTAGGTTTGTTGATGCTTTTAGTTTCTCAATTAAATTTATCATATCTCTTTTTGCACCGTTTAAGTTAATTTTTTGAATCTAACTTATCTATCATAAATTTTTTTACCATAACTAACTTAGTCCATAACCTTATTTTAAAAGAAAATTTTATTAATTATGATTTTGTGTAAAATCATGTGAAGTTTGAGTAAAATTGGAAAGTTAAATTAAAAAACCAACCTAATTGATACAAAAGAGATATGATTAATCTAATTGGAAAAAAAAAGTCTAATTGAATCTAATATGTAATTTACTATAAATTATATATGTGTGTGTGTGTGTCTATAGTTTATCAAATTAGATATTATTTGTACCTGTTTGATTGGATATTCGATATGCTTGACTTTTTATTGATCGATTATTTTTTTTGGATAGATTCGATTAATTAGATATCGAATCACACGAACAACCCTAGTTATAATCATAGTTATTAAATTTTTGATTTGATCCTATAATTCTACGATTCAATGGTCTAAAAATTATAAAATGATTCACAATCCTAGGTAGAATATTAAAGTAATCTAATACTTAACAATCTTGTAATAGAGTGTTATTAACTATATTTTTTATCCACTTATCTTTAATGCTCCATTTGGTTTTAGGAAAGTTTACAAGAAAATGAAGAGGGAAAATAAATTTTTTGTTTGTGTTTGATTTACATAAATTAGTGAGATAGAAAAAGAGTGATAAATGAAATTGTTAAATATTAGTTATTTGATTTTCTTTAAGAAAAATTTAAAAGAAAGTATTTTGATTTTAATTTTCTTTCCTCAAAATTTTATTAGAATCAAATGGAGCCTAAATCTATATTTTCTCTTATTCCACATACATTTCTTTTTTTTTAACTCTTTGATTTTCAACCTTATATATTGTTGCATCATACCTTGAAAATGAGCTAAATCAAATAAAATATCATTGAGATGCCACTAAGATAATGAAGTCAATTATTGAAGTAAAATATTGACAAAAAATATAATATAAATCTAAATGGTAAAATAAATATATTAAATTTTACAATATTATTATTTATTAAATTTTATTGAATTAAAAATTAATATTTATTTTCTAACTTTTATAGTCGTGTTAGCTTCTTAATACAAATAATCTTTAATTTATGATGTAAACATGGTTCATATAGTAACTTAATCTTTGTCCATTTAACTAAATCTTTCTTTCTTTTCTTTTTTATCTTTACTTATCAATATTTAAAAGCCAACGTTAAATTGTTTTGGTCTTATTGATAGAAAATGTCATCTTCTCCTTATTTCCTTCATTATCATCTATTTTCTTCATTCTTTGTGTGTTTTTTAAGGCTAATAACATTGTATATTATTATGAACACAATGATTTATATGTTACTTTTACCCATAATCTCATTATGACTTTTACTTTTCATTTGATAATAACTTTTTGAGGTTTTTAACTTAATATAATTCATAATATATAAAAACAACTTCAACAATTTATGTTACTTGTAAGTTGTTACAACTTAATTAGTGACTTTATGAGACCTTAAGAATATAATTTTTGTGTTCTTGTAACTTAAAATATGTTATTTATAGCATACAAAAATATAAGTTATATATTTTTTATGATTTTTATAGGATCTTACAATACAATCTTAAGTTTTCAAAATGATCGTATATAGAATTTCAATTTTAACAATATTAGCTACAATGCAAATAAAAACTGCTAAGATCTATCATGTAAACCAAAAAAATGGGTCTTAAGGTTCTTTTTTAATTAAAAATATCAAGTTACAAATCGATGTACTAGTGTGGGTATGGGAGATGGGGAGGGGGAGTTTCTAGTTTCTAGGTTTTATTTTAAGCTCTTGACCATTAGCATAATGCAAGTGACCATTTATGTTCAACTAAGATAAAAGATTTCAAATTTGTCTAGATATATATTTAAATGAAATTGGAATAGAGTTCCCTATAAAAATTGGTGTGAAGGTTATGTTATTCAAAGAGTGTAACTAGATGAAACAAATTAATGAATGGATAAAATAATTAATTTAACCTCATTTCTAAAATACCCCTATCATTATCTCACACTATTATTTATATTCATAATTATTTTTCTCTCTAAAACCTAATGTCTATTCATTTTTCTTGTCAGGGTATGGTAGATCCAATCAATAATTTTTAAAATGCTAATATTTACATCAACAATAACAAATATAATAAAAATAAGGAGTCATATACCATTTAATTTGATTCTGAATGTACTATTACATTTGAAAATGAGGCAATTTTCCCTTTTACCATTTTCACAAGCGATGTGTAATTACCCAAAAATTTTGCGTGCATAACCTACACCTACACACAACACTAATGTTGAATTGAGTAATGCACGCAACATATGTGCAAATCTACATGCACTAGTGTTCTTTTACTAACTTAAATCAATCCATACCATGCATATACCATGCACACAATTGTTGCACATAGATAAGGGTGCATATAAATTAGCACTTTTTTTGCTTGTGAGCGCCACTAATCAAAGCAAGTTGGTTCATAAGTCATGAATTACATTTTTAGATGATCATCAAATATGGAAATCCCTAGATCTAAATATTCATATCTATGTTTAATTTACACCAAATATAGTTTAATTTATAATGAATGCAATTTATAACAACTTATTGAAAAGCAAAATGCAAAAATGTTACCTTGATTGGTATTGTGAATGTTAATCAAATAAGAATAATAGCAACAAGGATGAGTTAATAAGAGATGGATGGAGAGAAAATAAATGGTGAAGGGTACTTTGTAGGGATAAAATATGAAAGGACTTGCATTCAAAATTTTGAATTGGATTATAAATAATAAAAAATTATGCAACAAAAAGTTTCAAATATAAATAAATAATATTGTAAAGTAAATTTTCAAATCTAATTTAAACTAATTCAATTAAAGTAGTAAACTAAAATAATACATAATAATAACTTAATTCAAGGTGTTTTGGAGAGAAATATATGCAAAAAGGTCACATTCAAACCCTTATTCTCACACTTTACACTCATATACTAGTTTGCTTACTCTTTAACACTTTCATCATCTCTCACTACAAGGAGGAATATAATAACATTGATTGTTATCATAGGGTACTCATCCTATTTTACCATCAAAATAATTCAATATTCTCATTTATATTTTAATCATTATACTATTATTATACTATTTTATCTATTATTCATTCGTCACTAACAAAATTGTGGTAATTGGTAAGGTAATAAATGAGCATCCCTTCTCTTTAAAGGATGTGTATAAGTCTCCTATCTATAGTAATTAATTAGGGTTAGGTTTGGGAAGTGGGGATTGGTTCATTTGACTAGGCTCCACAACCACTCTTAAATCCTTAATTAATATGGGGCTAACAACAGGGCGATGACTGGGTATCTTACACAAGATCTATATTATCACTCACTTTTTTACATCATTGGTCCCCATAAGCCAATCTTACATGGGTGGCTCAACCTTGTGTACATAAAACCTATATCAAAAGGCATTGAAGTTTCTTTAATAAAAACAAAATTAGTGTTCCTATTATAATTCCTTTATTATTCTTATATTATACAAGTTTGATATCTCAATCCCACATTTTCTAAATGTAATTAGAAATTTGATGATTTATATTTACTTGATAAGGATTATAAAAATCACACAATATACATCAAGGATTAGATGCTCATGTTTAACTTTCACTTGTAAGTATTTTTAGATGAAAGGGGAAGTTTACAGTCTAGAAATCTCAAGGAGATTCCATATAAGTATTCATGGTTCTACTGCTAATGCAATGAAAAGGAAACTCATTATTAATGGAGCTAGGGTCACCAAACACACGCAAACCAAATGTGAGGTCATGACCCAAATAGGTAAGGTGATTAGCAACATTAATACTCTCTATATAGTCATGAGATACTATACATGTTGAGAAGGAAACAATCAAATCCTTACATACCTGCAAATGTTGAGACCATGTATGTAGTGGCAACTATTTGCCCTTGAGTAATCGCACTAGAAAAAAATAATAAGAAGATGCATAGACATAGTAGTATACTCATTTGTTAACATAAAAGCAAACTATCATAAATAACCTAAAGCTTAGTTACTAAAATGCTACCAACATTAATATTTACCAAACAATAATCTCTCAAGATGATCTATATCCACTCCTTCATTTTCTCCAAGTTATCAATCATGCTTTCATCAACAATAACCTCCATAAAATTTACTGATGGGGTTTTCTAACCTACAGGCCCAGTAAAGGAATGGACACCCACCAATATGATATCACATAGATTATTCTAAACTCATTTTTCATCATGTGTTAGGAAAAGTACGAACTCAACAAGATTAGTGATTGGGGAATATTTCCCTTGGAAAAATTTCTTATTGCGTGGCTACCATAATTTCCAAGTAACAAAAGCAAAGATAGTATCGCACTACGATGCATCAAGTAAACACCCCTTCTATCTGGCTAGGTTGTTGGCTATAGCCACTTTGTAATACCTCATATATAAAAGGTATTTTTCTATAGTACTTAAAAGAAAATTAATTGTGAAAATGAGTTTCAAATCGAAGAACTAATTGATTGGTTTTGTTGGTTCTAATGAATTGGTCAACTGGTATATCAAAACCAGTTAGCTAAATCTACCTAAACATGCAATATATATTCTATTTCATTTTGATTATCTTCCAATCGCTCACTTAGGTTGTTTTACTTTAACTAGAAATGATTTTTAGAGACTCTTAAACTGTCATTAAAACTATTTTTAGATTCAATTAATCTAACATGATTCCCACCCAAGAAAACATTTTTTTCTCTTAGTAACCTTGCTCTCTCTGTTATCCTTGTTATTACACCATTCAGGTTGTGTATATAGAAAAATCCCCTTTTTTGTCTCCTTTTTAAACTAATCAAAGATCCTTTGGCACCCCTTGGTCACATCGTACACTCTAGCAAAGCCTTTCTACAATTTTCTTTCCTCAACACTCAAGTGTGCCTTGTTTTGTTGTTCTCCTACCATTCTAAGCTTGACCAAAACCTCCTCTTTATTCTCATTTGGTGTTCAAATAATCATCTAGGAACCTTGAAACTCTCCCCTTCCCCCTTTGCAAAAAAAAAATTAAAAAAAAATCACATAGCCTCTACCTTAGGGTTTCTTTTCTTAAGCTTCTTTCTTCTAAGATAAGGGGTTCTTATCACCATTTATTCTCTATTTTTAATCTCCTAATATATTTCTAAATGTGTTCCTACAATCCTTGTTATGCAAGAAATATTCCTAGGTGAATGGAGTGACCTTGTGGTTTGGTCTTCTTTGCTTGAATATCTTGCATTAGGTATTTTTTACTAGACCTTATAGATGTAGAATAATGTATTGTGTGCTATGTGATTTGGTTGTTTTCAGCATGAACCCACGAATAGATTTATATTCAAGAGTATGTTTGAGTGTTTGGAATCATGGAGTTGACCTTAATATCATGGTAGGTTGTATGGCCATAGATGACATCCAATTTAAACCTTTTTGTTGTCAATTGTAGTATTGGTCGGAAAGGTATCATTCTAAACTATAAATTAAGAGGGCTTAACTAAGTCTACCTACCATACAAATAATAAAATAAAAGACACTAAATCACACATAAATAAATTGTAAGAAAAATGCAATGATAGGTGTTTTAAAATAGAAAATAATAAAAATAAAATAAAACCAGAGAAGAAAACAAATAAAAGTGATTGGGAATATGACAAATGTGCTAGGGAATTGAGTTCCACTAGTTGATTAAGTTGAGATAAAGAAAATACTGTATATATTACCTATTAGTCAAAAGAAAGATATTGGCCAAGCTGTAAGATAGAATTAGGTTTATACACCTAATATTATTTTCCTAAATCAATTCAATATGACAAAGCACCAATATTAAATCCTATCCAATTCTAGCATTATAATCACAACAAGCAGCTCCTATATTTAATAAGGTCCATTGCAATAAACACAAGTAGAAGGATGTCAATCTAGGTACCCAAATTATTATCTTAAGTGTGTCTAGTTATATTTTCCACCTTTAACCCACACATATCTAAATGTTCTACTATTCTTATTAGAATCACAAAATTATGATATGAATTATTATCTAACATATCAGCACTTTATACACATGAATTCTAGAATATTTATCTACCATCCCAGAAAGCATATAATCATGCATATTGTCTCTATAAGGAATCAAAAATTATTTATGCATCATATAAATCATACTTGATAGTGTCACAATTATAAGCAATAATAACTAAAGTAAATATAAATAAAAATCTCATGATGTATATTAAATAAAATAAAATATTATTAATATCTCAAACTATAACATAAGGTTTTAATCTTATACCTAAAAGAAAAGGCATTTAGTTACAATTAAAGGAAAAATTAATTACACAAAACATATATAATGATAGAAAAATAAAGAAAACAAATGTCTTCTCTTACTCTAACTCCTTCGAAAAAAAAGATTGAATCTTGATGATATTATGTGGATTATAGGGAATAAAATATAAATAAATAGGATAAATGAATGATGTATTGATGTATTTATAAAGCAAAGATTACATATTGATGAATTATTGTATTGAATAATGGGAGTAGATAAAGGTTAAAGATGAAGAACTTGATGATGGAGTCTAATTGTGTGTATATATGGGGCCTTTTACGTTATGTTGTATTTGAAAGTATTATAGAAGAGGTTTTAAGCTTTTAGATTGTGATATATTTTGTTCATAAGATAAAATTTTAATTTGAAAAAGATTTGGAACAAATATATTACATGTAAGCGAGATTCAGGGTCTACACGATCATGTTTGTCTTTGCTTCAACATTTTTGCCCACTTTGACATATTTGGGTGTTTCGGTCATAACCTTCTTATCTGATCTCACAATGAGATGATTCAAAGTGTAAGAAATATAACAAAGATATATACAACTTTCATCCTTGAAATTTTCCCAAATTTGTAATATCCTATGTTAGTTATTGATGTTAGAGGCTTAAATTGATTGATAATACTACCTATATCAATAAAGTACACCTTCATTTTCTAAAATTTATCATTGGAGAACTCCCTAATTAATTATGTTTGTCTTGTATTAGTCCAATTATGGGTGACCTCTTAGAAAGTTTTCCGAGGAATCATGTCAATAGGAATAAAGTATATTAAAAAGAGCTTAAATTGATACATGTGGCAAATTATAAATCTTGAAAGCACTCTAGGTAATTATCTGTGGCTAGTGTGGGGTTGAGGTGTTATGGATGGTATCAGAGCTAAACTACAACTATGAGTTGTACTTGGATGAGTTAATCAGGCACCTAGTGGGACAATTTATGGGATGGATTATATTGAGATAATTAGTGGTTGAGGTGCAACAAGGATATTACGTTCTTTAAATGGAGGTATATGTAATGCCAACAATTAGTGGTTGATGGTGGAGGCTTAGAAGTATTGATAAGACTACCTATATCAATAAGGTGCGCCTTCTATTTTGGAAAACCATCACCAGAGAACTTCATAGTTAAGTGTATTTGGCTTGGAGTAATATAAGGATGGGTGACTCCCTAGGAAGTTTCCCTAGAAGTGTGTGAGAGAATACAGAGTATGTTAGAAATGGCTTGTGTTGATCTATGGGGGAAAGTTATCAATCTTTAAAGCACTCTAAATAACTATTTGTGAATAATGTAGGGTTAGGGTGTTGCAATATTCTTATTGGATCATAACTAAAATTTTAATTCTTCATAGGCATACATTATTTTTCTTGTCAAACCATAAATTTTTATCACATTATTGCTCACATTTCTCCCTAAAATACCTTATTTTAGCTCTCTTTCTTCATGATTGAATCAAAATGAGTATATATGGTTTAAGAGAGGTTAATTTGACCTTTTAAAAGGAAATATAATACAAATTATGAGGACTAACACTATAACAAGAAGGTATAAAGTGTACTTATTAGTAGGTTTAGTTGTTTTGTATGATAAATTATGGAGCTCAATGTACTATGATCAATATGAAATTTGGTTGTTTGAGTACTAATTTATGAATCATGTATGTCATGATGTGATTATGGAAGGTTTCAAGAAGTATGGGTTTGTTTTTGGTTGTTTTAGAAATCATAAGTGGTTTAAATGTATTTTGTCTAATAGAACTAGTCAATTGCCTTATCAGTTGACTGAGTTTGACCTACCTTTCAAATAGTTAATTGGAAATTCTAAACATTAAGTCTCGATCTATACCTATCAACTGGTGGCATCGCCAGTAAATTGGTTTGCATACTTTACACTATTTTCTCATCGTCCCGGACCATTGGTTTGTGGGACTAGACAACTAGCTTGTTTAGGACTTTTGGGGTATTTTTAAGGGTTAACCTTTAGGATTGACATCTCTATGTGACCTTTGGCTTTTATGAATGATGTATATAATAAGAATTTTTGTTTTAAATATGGATCTATAATATGATTCTAAGTGTTGGGATTAGATAGGATATTCACGAATAAGGCTAAAGGTAGATGGAATTATATGATAACTTCCCATCTTAGATCAGCTAGTGGTTTTGGTTCATCATTAGTTAAGCTATATACTAGATATCTATATTGGATCAGGTAGTGGTTTTAATCTACAATTATTTAAGTTGTGCCCACTATCTATATTGATTTAGCTAGTGGTTTTAGTCCACCATTATTTTAGTTGTGCTATCCATCTATATTTAGTTAGCTGGTGATTTTAGTTTGCCATTATTTGAGTTATTTGTGACTATCTATATTATGTTAACTAGTGATTTTAATCCTTCATTCTTTTAGATGTTCTAACTACCTATATCGAGTTAGGTAGTGGTAGACAATCCACTTTGTTTGAGTATAAATTTGGTAAGGTATTTGTTATAAGATAAATATGGATTATGGAATCTATGAGCATGGTTGGGTTTTCTCTTTAAGATTGTATATGAGTAATCTATGTTACCATGTTTTATTAGTTTTATGGCAAGCCTTATGTGTTTCATGTTTCTCTATAAGGGATGTTTTGTTTACTCATTACAATGACATACTAATATTGTACTTGTAGGTGACATGATGCAGGTATTGGATGATGGTGATGATGAACTTTTTGATGACATGCCTTAGCATGTTTGATTACATATGGATTGAGGAATTAGAGTAAGAGTCATTCAGTGGTACCTTTGGGATATTTTTTGATATGAATACTTTTCACCCTTGTGCCTTATTCCCCTTTTGTTGTATTTTTGGAATTTATTCTTACAGGAGTTATTTTGTTGTATTACATTCCTCCCATTGTTTTTCTATTTTATAACTTGTTTATGAAATATATTAGCCTTATCTTTAGCATGAGAATGGTTAAAACCATACTCCTTCTAAGAGCTATGGTAACACCTACATTTTCATTTTTGCTTCCACAAATCTATAGTTTCAGATGAAAAGTTTCGGTCTAAAAATTTAGTGGGTTACTGTAATATCTCAAGTTGAGCAAAGTATTATAAGGATTGATCTGGCTACTTATATCAACATGGTATACTATCCTTTTGGTCATTCCATCATAAAAGCTTCAAAATTAAGTATGCTAATCGTGGAGCAATTTTTAGGATGATTTACCCTGCTGGGAAGTTTCAAAATTTTTCTTAAAATACCTTAAGAAGTACATGAGTGGGGACAAAGTGCTCTAAAAGGACTCGTTTTGATTCATAGGCTAGTTGATCAATCTGAAAGTGGTCTAGGGTAGTCTTGTGTGGTCATATCTAATTGGAGTGTTACAAATGGTATTAGAGCAAAACCGCGATCATGAGCTAAACTTGGATGAGCCAGTCAGCCACCTAACGAGATGATTCTTGGGATAAACTATATTAAGATAGTCAGTAGTTGAGGCACAATGAGGACGTTACGTTCTTTGAGTGGAGGTGAATGTAATACCCCAAGTTGAATAGAGTGTTATAAGAACTGATCTAGGTACTTATATCAACATGATATACTATCTTTTTGGTAATTCCATCCTAAGAAATCCACAATTAAGCACGATGGCCATGAAATAATTTTTAGGATAGGTGACCCTGCTAGGAATTTTTAGAAAAATTATGAAATTTTTATAGGAAATGTGTGAGTGATGACAAAACACTCTAAAAGAACTCATATTAATTTGTGGGGCCAACGTACTGATCAATCCAAAAGTGCTCTAGGGTAGCCCTGTATGGTCGTATCGACTTGAGGTATTACAATGTGAATCCTAGAGGGTACTACTACCAGTCAATTAACATTCAATAAACTCATGTTGTTGTAAGGAAGATTTCGCATCCTCAAGAGCCAACTTATCTTTCCCATATAACACTCTTTCACAATAATGCTTAAAACTCATAGGCAAAGAACACAAAAACATTATTCCCAAATCATCATTATCAAGCTTGACTTCTGTGTTTTGTAAATCCATCACAATAGAGTCGAAATCATCCAAATGGACTTTTAAAGATTGACCTTAATCTTATGTTAGGTCATTTAGCCAATTTTTCAATAATCGACGATTTGCTATGGACTTTATCATACACAAAGATTTGATCTTTAACCATAAGGTATTAACCGTTGATTCCTTTGACACTTCTCATAATAATTCATTAGATAGGCACAATTGTATGGTTTAAAGGGCCATCAGATCTATCTCCTTAAATATCTCATGTGTCATTGAATCTGGCTTATTCAATTAAACGGATAAAGCTTTATCCAATCTAGTCTGAATCAAAATCATCCTAATCTTTAACTTTCATAATCTAAATTTGATGGACCAATTGAAATTCTCATTATCAATCTTGTGGAAGCCATCCCAAATAATAAATCTACTTGGCAATTGCAATTTAATAATAATGAATCTAAACATTAATCAAGAACTAACAAGACAGTTGAAATCAATAAACATAAAAAGAATGAGGGAAAATTAGAGACCATCATTTGTGTCATTGTGTAATTTCGAGCAGATTTGACAAAATCACTCAATAAGATTACAAAATCAGTAATTTTCTTAATCAAAGAGAATATAATCGAGGAGAAGATAGTTGCACATCTGACATGATGGCAAGGGTATCATCGCAACTATTTTATATGAGACAAAATCATATAGGACAAAGTGGTGTGTTTCATTGAATAACCCAGAAAACACGTACCATGTTTGGAAAACATGGGTCCCTCATATTAATTTTTCTAATCTTGACTTTTGCCAAAACATCAACATAGTAAATTCTATAGACAAACTAGTTCCATGTTCCAAAACATGCCCAACATGCCCCTGATGTTTGTTATAGAATCCACAATTCTCCTGTAACTTGCACAAACCAGAACCCTATTATGTTGTGCTACAAATTCCTAGTAAAAGCTCATAAAAACATAGAGTTTTATCACCACATTTAGTATAAGTTCAATTTATTCTACCATTATTACACAAGTTGTTAAGACTAAAATGTTATACCTCTTTAATTATGAACGGTAATAATAATAGACGGAGTAGAGGTTACATTACATCTTACAATTTTTCTAATATAATAAGATTAGATAATGGTTACAATGTTCAAAAGAAATAAGTAAAAAATGGACAAAAAAGTATAAGGTTATTTGAATCAAAAGATGTTGGAGTGGACACTAGATAGTCATAACTCTTAACCCCAAACCCTAGCCATCAAGTGGTACCTTTAAAGTAATCTCTCAAAGTCATAACACCCATTGAATAAGTAAATAATTATGAAATAGAACCCCTTAGTGCAATTTAGTGAGTAAACCCATTACAAAACACTAATCATAAAAATTTTAAATAGAGCGCATAAAAGGTCATTACAAAAGAAATGATGGTATAAATACATTAAGAATACATACAATACAAAGTATGTTATGCATGCAAAATTTTTTTACCATACCAAGGCATATTCTCATCATACCATTATACTTAATCATTTTCCAAAACAATCACATCAGATCTTATAAATTTCAACCAATCAACAAATTTCAAAATAATACAAGTAGAGTATGAAGGAAACTACCAACCATTAGGGTTGTAAACCAGTCGAGCCAAGCCGAACACCCCTAGGCTTGGGCTTGGGTCATTTAACTAAATGAGCCTAAAATAAAGCTTGGGCTTAGCTCATTTAACTAAATGAATGAGCCGAACTGAGCTTTTAACGAGTCGAGTCAAGCTGAGCTCACGAGCCAAAGCTAAAAAATGAACCGAGCCTCATTTTTTCAAGCTCAGGCTTGGCTCGTTTAGTAAATGAGTCCAAAAGTGAGGCCCGAGCTCTGCTCATTTAACTAAACAAAGGAGCCAAACAGAGCTTTTAACGAGTCAAGCCGAGCCAAATACCGAACCGGCTCAACTCATTTACAACCCTACAGACCATAGGTAGAGCAATAAGGTAACTATTAACCAACAATCTAATTTAATTCCAATTACTAAAACAATAATTAATTCCATTTTAAATACTTGAGGGAGATAATATCAACCCGGAGATACTAAGGTACTCTTCTCATACCAGTGCGCAAAGGTAACACAGTATCTTACCAACTATCAATCTAAGGACATTAAGGTACCCTGATCACATTGTCACACAAAGGAAGTGAAATACTCTACCAAAAAAGAAACTTAATTCATAAGTATACATACCATCTAATAAGTCTAAGGCAAACTAGCAAAATCTAAATCAAATTGTGGGTTTAAACACATCTTTAGGGTAACTATCCCTAAAGATCCGCCATTTTTGATCTCAAAGTTTTTCACATTAAGTATTAATATCTTAATAAGTAGATAATAAAATGTCACATAATGTGTAAAATTTTCAATTTCGCACTTAACTATTTTTCCTTTATTTCTAATTATTGATGTAAACCCTAAGGTCATCTTTCCAAGATAGATTCAAAGTTAATAATAAGGTAAATATAATAATCCACCTAGGTTATCCTAGTTCAATTATTCATACGTAGGAGCATTTGATCATAAATGACCAAAATGCCCTTATAGGTTATTTAATAATTAAATTCACACTCTAATGCCAATTGTTATTAGAACTAAATTAAATTAATGGCATAGCTAAATAGATTTAAAATAACCACTTAAACATAAGCTGGTAATTTTGAAATATTTAAAAAGTAGTAAAATTACCATTTTGGCCCTAAAGTACACTTAAGCACATTTAACACATAATACCCTAATCATGTATATCTATCATACCATATTTTACATATTTCTCATGCTCAACATAACATAAAACATATTAGGCATATATGTTGGAAATTATAGATTTCATGTTAAAAGACTAAAATATTGTTAGAGGAATCAACACTTTAATCATTCAAAATTATTCCCATACATGTTCAAATCTTAACATCTCATATGTCAAACTTTAAGTATAATATGTGAGGAATATAATAGTAAGCTCATGGCCTCAGTTAGGAAAAACATAATGCTTGGATGAGCCTCCCTATAACACATGCATAAATTATTCTTTAACATATAACCTTATTTTAGCATGTTATTATATATATATATATATATATATATATATATATATATATATATATATATATATATATTAAAAATACATAATTATGACATGCTCTTGCATGAAAATCACATGGTCACTTATGTAAAGAAATTAATGACAATATAAGGTGCATGTATATTTTTCATGGAATTACGATAAAGCATAAATAACAAAATAGCAAGAACAAAGAGCCACCAAAAGCTATATCTACAAAGCTTACTACCTTCTCGTAAAATTGAAAAAACCCAATAAGATCATTAGAACTAACAAATAAAACAAGAATACCATAATAATAATCATCAAAAACCAAAGGAAGAAAGACATACACAAGCAATGGGTAGCACACTAGAAAGGAAAGAAGGGTGACTCAACTCTATTCAGTTTCTTTCAAATTTAACTTTTATATATTTAATAAAAATTTAATAATCTACATAAGGGATTAATGGAAGAAGAACCATCACAAAATTGGAGAAAGGAGAGAGGAGGGGTTTAATGTTTCAGCTTGAAGAACAAAGGGAAACTCTCAACACTTGGGCAATCTTTAAAACAAAAGAGATGAGAGATAAGAAAGAAAAAACCACCAAGCACTACCCCAAAAAGTAGTTTTAATAACGGTTATTTTACAGTTTTAATAACGGTTTTCAACCGTTATTAAAACGCCCGTTATTAAATCTTTAATAACGGTTCATAACCGTTATCAAAAATATAAAAAACCCGCCAATATGAGCATAAAATGCATGTTTAATAACGGTTTTTAAGAAAAAACCGTTGTTAAACAAGAGGGTTTTAATAACGGTTCTGATGAAAACCGTTATTAAAAGATAGGTTTTAATAACGGTTCAAGTATCAAACCGTTATTAAAAACTGGAGTTTTAATAACGGTTTTCATCAGAACTGTTATTAAAACGAGGTTTTAATAACGGTTTTCGTAAGAACCGTTATTAAAACTCCAGTTTTTTTTTTTAGTTTTTGCAGTTTTGTTCCTGCCCACATACACAGTTGTATGTTCAAATAATTACTAAATCTGCATTGTAAAATATCATCAATTGATAACAAATCTGCAGTCACACCATAATTTCAATCAATCCCGGCCTTGTTAATACACCCGACATATATACTCAAGAATCAAAATTAGTAGACATACCACAACTTGGTAGCTCTACACGCCAAAGCAAAATGTTTATAAATCTAGCTTAGAAGACTTAAAGACATAGCTAGACAAAATACAAACCTGAACATGCATGTAGAATATATAGATCTCTACCTAATACCGAATGAATGAGTGCACATGCTTGGCCCATTGCTCTCTCACTTCATCAATTTCTTCAACATTGTATTGCTGGCCTTGTGCATAATCATCGGTGAAAAACTACAAATCCTAAGTTTTGATTAATATACAGTTAGTACTTACGTCAAGTATCAAACATATATGTCATGATTCATTAATGGAAAAATATCGAAAAGAAAACATACATGGCTTGGATCTATGTTGACCGATCTATTTTGGACTATCAGATCCATTGCTCTACATACATAGTATCCACAATCTTTGTCGTTTTGCTGTTGTGGACACTGTCATATAAATTCAGTTAGCTCTCTAACTATTAGATATTAATTTTAATTAAAATAAAATACGAAATAGTTGCCTTCCTACTTACTATGACAGGCTCGTATTGAACATTCTTTGGGTCTGGGACACCATTCCCACCTCTCCTTTGATACGCTGTCCATAGTGCCCTAATAAATAGAGTTGGATACACAATATTGTAAGTACGCATATATACCTCAAATAATGAAAGCTAGCTAAGAGAATATATGTATAAATAAGCTAATGAAGTAAGAAGTGAAAAGTATACTAACATGTCGATAAATTCCTTCCCATAACGACGAGCGACTTCAAAAGGCACGTTATAGGTTCGAAGGGAATCAAACACATAGACTTTATTAAGATCAGGTCGGACGGCGTACAAAACCCAATGTTCAGTTGCGAGGTGAGGAATGAGATAGAGCTTGTTGTGTCCCTCAATCAAAATGCGATCCGCTAAATAGTTTATGTGCCTACCCTCTCTTATTGTACTACCGTCAGCTATATAGTATGGGCACACAAACACAATAGAGGACAGCATTCCCTCCATCGCAGCTCGAGTAGCTACCAACCTATGGACAACAAAAACAATGCATATTTGTTAATAAATAATAACTCATATAAGAGGTCATAAAAATTCCAATTGTATAAGTTAAGAGTACTAAAATCTCAAAATGAAATAATACTTACGTGACATAGACGGCGACACTTATGGTTGACATCCATTCTTGATTATAAATGTCGCTTATGTCAGCCATCGATACCATGTAAGTAGCATCGTCCCTCCCAACATACTCAGGACGACAATCAATGAAAATACAATTGTCCCTGAGGTAGTTTTGGGCATAAAAATATAATATAGCTAATGCTGGTGGAGGTTGGCTTTGCTGATCTGAAGAAGGAATCTTTTGCGGGGCAACTGATTTTTCAGATTTAGCTCTCTTTCCTTTAGCAGCGCCCTGTTTTATGTTGCTCGTTCTGCTAGTACCTCTCTTGGTTTTACTAGCAGAAGCAGTCTTCTTTTTTGATTCCTTTTTTGATTCCTTAATTGATAATATTAAACAAATTCATATAAATATATATATATATATATGAAAAAGGTATATATAGTGTAACTACTAAACAAGGTCTAATGAAGATGTCAAATTAAATGTCAATACCTCTTCAGTAGTGAGACGTATTTGATCTGCAGGCCAAGCCACGAAGCTTCCATGAGCTTCTAGTACTATGGTTGCCTCATCGCCCTCTTTATAACAAGGCAAGTGTGCACTGCCAATGATTGGAGTGTCAATACTCACCGGCCTTGTATTTAGGGCTAAATTGTACCCGTGGATTGTCTGCGTTTCAATACTGTGACTGATGCGGACCCTTCCTTTCGCCAAAATTGTTGAAAGGTCATTCGCTAATAAGTCACATTTATGCAAACCCTAAACAAAAATATTACACATTATTAATAATTTATAACACTGAATACATTTAATAACAATTCATAGTTTGTAATGCTTACCTCGGGAAGAGTAGAAAGAAATGCATCAGCTTCACAACTATCTCTGACGCTATTTACATTAGGTATGTGAAGCTGATCATGGTCTACTGAATCGGATGGCTTATACCCTTGAGATTTAATAAATGACAGCTCTTGCTCCATTGTTGCCATCCGTTCAAATGCCACGTTCAATTTTTGGGTGAGGATGGCGACTTGCTCATTAGTGCTACGAGAACCACGAGATCGACCACATATGCTCGTTCTCGTAACACCCAATCCAATGCCCCTGTGTCTTCCAGGGTGTTCTACAATTCCTGTAGCCTGGGCCACAATGCTATATTGGTCCACCTCCTCACTTTCTGACATTTCAAGTTCGTCCTGTAAATTTAACTTATAGGAATAAGCATAATATAATAGTTTTCTAAAAGAAAAGTAAGTAGGGTTCTAGATATCTACAAACTTACAATTTTTTTGGCTGCAATATCAACATATTCATTAATATATCCATCTCTTGTTGCTCTAGCCTTCTTCCATAATGTACCAATATTGATGGACGAGGTACATGGGTCCAAGTCTTGGGCTAGAAGCTACAAATCAAAAAATATTCTTAATTAAGAATATTATTATAAAATTCAACATTTACATGTAAATAGATAATCACAAAATGCATACCAACTCCTCTTCAAGGTCCGCATAGCCTTTGCGAGCCATATTATGCCGGTATTTATTTTGCTTGGCAATCTCTTTATTTTGGGTACTTTTTTCCTATGTGACAAGCCAAAACATAATGACATGGTTATTTCAATATTAAGCATAATACTGGGATTGATACAAAAAGTTTAATTGTTATCTAACAAGTACCTTAAAATCCACCGTAAGACGATAAGCAATGAATTGGTTCCAACTTTCTTGATCGATGAAACCGTATCGTTTGGGTGGATTCTGTCGTACAGAACCATCCTTCTTTCTATACATTTTTCTACGAGCTAAGTATGACCTAAAGGTTCTTAGACGCTCCCCACAATGTCTAAGAAGCCATTTCTTCCTACTCTCTGGGACATTGAACACTCTCTGCAAAATAAGACATGTAGATGTATACCAATGTTAATGTAATAAAATTAATAACATTTGACATACAAAAATGATTACATAAAATAGCATATTTACCTTGATTTTCTGCCAAATATGCTCCTGATGACCCTGTGGAACCTGCTTCCAATTATTATAGGAGATAGGAACACGGTTACGGGTCACAAGTGAAATGTAGGTCAAGAACATATCTGCGTAAGGGCCGATGGGAAGATTGTAAGTATTCCATCCCAACTCGACTACTTCTCCTCTATTCCTCATGTCTATGATAATTCTCATAATCGTAGGTCCTCTCTTCCCTTCTTCATCACTGCTATCCCTATCAATGTTTTTGTTGGCCATATCTCTACAAAAAATAAATAAATAAATTATGTTAGAATGTTATGTATTGAGCATAATAATGTACTATTATATTATCGATACGAATCATGCTTAGAAAGAATTAATCTCAAATGCATGTATCATGCTATTCTATATATATATATATATATATATATATATATATATATATATATATATATATATATATATATATATATACGAATCATGCTAACACGTTTCCAAAAAGATATTAATACTAACCCTAACCCTAACCCTAATTAACCATAATTAAACATAATAAACGATAAACCCTAACCCTAACCCTAGCTAATTAACCATAATTTATTATAATAAAACCTAACCCTAAACCACAAAAAAAAAACCTAATCCCTAAACCTAGCTAAATGTAATTAAAGCATAATATATAAATCATATTATTAATTATTATTATTATATATTATTATTATCATACACAATTATTTCTCTCTATTTAATTATTCACTTTTATATATTCCTTATTCTCTATATCTATTTAATCCTCATCAAACAGCAATCATTAACATATGCATATGTAAAATATATTTGCATTTCATTATATGACATTTCCTATATCTTATTGCTAGTCTCCTATACTTATTAATGAAAATGTGTGTGTGTGTATATATATATATATATATAGTTTTTATGAGTGAAAATGTATATAATTCTACACTCACATTCATATTATATATATATATATATATATATATATATATATATATATATATATATATATATATATATATATGTAAAGGTCTCGGCCAATACATGCATTTGTTAATATATAACAATAACGCAACAAATTCAACAACAAACAGCAAAATTTTCAGCCAATACATACAACAACGTACACATTTTCGAACGACAAACCACAATCTTTCAATAACAAACAAACGAAACCCTGTAGCAACATGCATGCATTTATATATATATACATATATAAGTAGATAAAAAGTTACGAGAGGAAGAACAAACACATACATAAAGTGAGCTAGCTACAAACACGACGGTGATCGAGAATGTTGAGAGAGGCAAGGGCTTCAAACACGTCGACAGAGGATGAAGGTGCAAGTGCTAGCTAGCTTCGGAACAATGACAGCACGCACATGCAGAGCCGGTAATGGCAGAGGCGTGGTGGAGAGTTGGCGGTGCGAGGGTTTCCTTTACTTGAGAGGAGCCGGTGTGGTGGTGCGAGGGTTTGCAAGGAGAAGGAGAGCAAGAGAACGAAGGTGCAGAGAGTCTGAAAATTTTGGCACGAAACAGAACTGAACGAAATATAAGTTTGATTTTGGATTTTTAATAACGGTTCCTAAGAGAACCGTTATTAAACAGAGGATTTAATAACGGTTTCTGATAGAACCGTTATTAAAACATCTTTTAATAACGGTTCTTCCCGGAACCGTTCTTAAAAGCTTCTGACTTTTGACAACGGTTCTAATATGAACCATTATTAAATCCTCTTTTAATAACGGTTTACCTGAAACCGTTATTAAAACATCCGTGCAAATTTTAACGTTGCCCTTTTAATAATGGTTTTTAGCTAGAACCGTTATCAAAACTCTCCCGCCCATTAATTTTCACGCGTTTGACAACGGTTGTCGAACTACCGTTATTAATGTCCCGTTATTATTTCCCGTTTTCCTAGTAGTGAAGGGTTGAAGAAAATGAAAGAATAAAACAAATGAAGGCACGAAAGGGGGAATATAGGTTCGAACATGAGCATGGAAGAGAGAGAGAGAGAGAGAGAGAGAGTTAACTAGGTTTAATTCATTCACACTTGAGTGAAATGGTTGAGTGTAAGTACAAAGTATAAGAGAATAGGTGGGATGTGATGTGAAGCGAGGTTGAGAGAAGATCAATAAGGATGAAAGGAATGGCCCATAAAATTAAAACAAAACTAAAATGAGCATAAAAATCATACAACACCACACCCGTATGAGCCTTAGTTAATTGTCGCTCATCCATTTGTATTCCTTTGTGCTCCTTGTTATGCCTTGAAGCCCGATAATCTATCCTATATGATTCAATGAAGTGCGAAAAACCAAATACCCTAATCTTACCATTAAAACCTAGTTAGCTTAATCTATTTCCACCTCAACCCAGACACACACAATTAACACATCCAACACATATTATCCATCTATTATTTATATGATCAAGTTTGCATAGCATATCAAGTTGCAATCAAGTTCTTATTTAGGGTTTACAAGAAGCAAGGTATTACATGGTGTGTTTAGATTTAATCATCTTTAGGTATATTTATAAGTGATTAAGATTTTATATGCTCTAGGCATATTTTTGTCTTCTCACATGAAATCTAAAATTTTATAACATGTATGCCTATAATGTGTTATATTATGTTAAGTATGAGAAGCATGGCATTCATTGTATGCTAAGTATGCATGTTTAGTAATTATGTGCTATATATGCTTAATTCATGTATAGGGGCATAATAGTCTTTTTATCATTACCTGAAATTTCAAAAATGTATCTTCCTTAATGATTTTATATTATTATTAGTTTCATTTATCTTTTTAATGAAAATGGTTAAAATTGAGATAGTTAGGGTTTAAGGGTATTTTTTTTATCATTTATGACTAAATGCACCTAAGTGTGAATAATTAGACATAGTATGGCCTTAGTATATTATTAGGTTGACTTTAGTGTTAACTTTGACTTTAGATTAGATGGTTAACCTTAAGGTCAACTTGAATAATTGTAAACAAAAGAAAGGTGGTTAAATAGGTAATTAGAATTATTATGCTTTATGTGATATTTTATTATCACCTTATTAATATATTAATATTTAAAATGTAAGACCTCAATATCATCAATGGTTTACTATTTATGATTAGATATTTTAGAGATAAAATAAGAGTCATTGGTTTGGTTAGGTGACATAGTATTTAGTTTACTCTATTTAGTTCTTTAGAATTCTTAGAGGGTATTCGTACTTAAGGATTAGGTGACATAGGCAGGAAGATGTTGCGTTACCTCAATGTACCAATATGACTAGTATACTTTTTAAGTTTCCATGTTTCATGGTTGGGAGGGTACTGTGTTTCTTGTGTGCACCAATATGATCAATGTGCTTTATACGTATCTAGGTTGTCTCTTGTATCCCGTTGAGTAAATTGAAATGGAATTGACTCTTGTATGATGATTTAATTGGATTATTTTGATATGTTGGTTTGGTAGTTGCCTTCTTGCACTACCTAGATTTGGTAGTAGCATATGTGCATTACTTGCATTTGGTATATTAGTTTAGTAGTTGCCTCCAAGTACTACTTGGATTTGATATATTGGTCAGTAATTATTTTAGTGTTTTTCTCTTTATATTAATGAGTGGTATATGATGTTATTAACAAAAGTCTTAATTATATTTTGGTGTTTTCCCTTATCGGAAACCCTTGATATAAATTAGACTAATGAATGGTTGTAATAATGTTAAGTTTAGTGTGATGAGCATGTAGCTTATGGTACAATATGAATTATGGCATGATTATGGTATTTAGCTATGGTGTGTACTCTTTGACATATTTAATCCATGATTCTTCACGTTACCTTCTATATGCTCCATGTGGCTTTTGTATATTATTGTTTTGTAGCGGTTTTCTCCTCATTATTATAGTAATGAGTTTTATTTTATGAACCCCTACCTATTTAATGAAAAATCTTAACCTTGTAAGTTTTGTTGATAATAGTAGCAACTTGGGTTCAATCATAGTATTTGATAGAGTTATCCAATATCTCTTATTTTGGTTATAGTTTGTTTTGTTCTTGTTCTTCCCATTTTTGGGGCACCAAGTGTTGTAAATTTTTTGTTCTTTATTGAAATCCATTCTCTTTTCTGCTCTTATTAGTCTATATTGGCTTTTTTACGACCTTATATTAAGTTTTGATCACACCTAATCTTCGTATCTAAGTTGTTTTGGCCTTACAAATATCATAGCTTATGTATTAGTCAAACCTTTCTTTGTGCTAGTTGCGGCATAACACTCAATATTTTGTATAATTATTTTTGTTAGAATAAAAAAATTAGCACTAAATTTATGGGTATTAAAAAAAATTTCACCAAGGGATGTTGTAATTTTTTTTTTAAATTGAATTCATAGATCTCCAAGCATCATACACTACGGTAGCTATATACACCCCCATTTTTAAGACTTAAAAATTTTATATTAAAGAGTTAACTGCACTCCCTATATCTAGTCTATATTGGGTGTAAGGCAAAAGTAACAGTGTATATGATATGCATGTGTGGGAAGTACTTAATTCTACCATGATACATGATATGAAATAGAGAGAAGGGAATATGTATAATGAAAATAGAGGACTACGAGTCCATAGAGAGATAGAGAAATCTAAATAATTATACCCTATACTGATTTGATTTAACCATCAATGAAGATAATTACATTAAAAATAGTAATCAACAATTACCTATAAAATAATATGTATCTGCTCATGGAAATAGGAAACACTTATGAAAAGTATGATCAATACGCTGCATAATAAGGAAGGTAAAAATATAGTCATAAAGAGGTTCTACAATGTCATAATATCACATGAAGGGGTAAACATGTACATAGATTCAAACAAGATGTTGCAAGATGAGAACTGATTTTAGGTACCATAATATGATATGACGAATATCCATATTCTTAGTAATGTTGAGTTTAGAAGCTCCACTATTCGCAACTATTGGAACAATATCAATAATATACAACCCTAAGGCAATGTGTTCTTAGTTGCTATTCTCGTCCAATGGAACAGACAGGTGCTACCCTAGAGCAAAATGCTCTTGGTGACTATTTTCTTCCAGTGGTATGGACTGGTACAATCAATCCTGACTCACATGCCGCTTATTTTAAATATTAATATCTTAATACGACCATTCTAATTATTTATTTCACATTGAGTTTAGGGACTCCACTATTCACAACCAATAAAATGGTATCAATAATATAAAACTCTAGGAAAAAAATTTCATGGATATTATTATTGTTGGTGAAATATACCAGTATAAACCCACGAGAAAAATACTCTTAGCCACTATTCTTGTTCGGTGAAACAAATTGGTGCAACTAGTCCCGACTCATGTGATCTTTCACTTTAAATATTATCGTCTTATTAGAATATTGAATATTTATCTTGAGATCAGCATGCATAAACATATGTAGATGTAAAAGGAATGCAACTCAACTTGACATAATCATTTGAAACACATAAAACACATCTGCATGAATTTCGGGACATTCCCTAACGAAAAAAACCCTATATTTCTCTTAAGAGCACCCTAGTTCCACAATATGAGCATAACTCCTCCCATAATACTAGTTTGATTATCAATTTTAGTATACATTACTAAAATATTATTTTTGACAACATATCCGAAAATCAAGGTCTAACTTCATCATCTTATACATGCAAAATAGTCTGCCTCTAGAGCTACTATTGAAAAGTCCCTACAAAACTCTAATGAGACAAATTAGGCATCAATTTTTCCATAATTTTGAAATGACCACAAAATTTAATAAAAATTCCTAAAATTGTAAATATTAATAACATATCCAAAAATCAAGATGTAACTCTAATGTTTTACATATGTGATAATAATCTACTTCTAGTGTTACCATTTCTAATTGTCTACGAAACCCTAATTTCACAAGATAAGCATAACATTTCACATAACTCATATAGAAAAAAAAATTAATGAATATTCCTAATATTCCAATATTTTTAGCATATCTGAAAATCAATGTCTAACTCTAATGTTTAACACATGCAATAATGGTCGTACCTCTAGGGATACTTTTCCCAATTTAAGCCATTTCACCATTTTATTAAACTTAGGCCATTCATAATTACTTCAAATATTTCACATAATACACTTAACCTATTGTTAATCAATTAACACATTTTAATACCAAATATTCCATATTTAACCTATACTAACCAAATTGTCCTTAAGATATCGAAAATGATGATATTTTCACAAAAACGCTACTAGTTCCATATTATTGATTTCAAAATTCTAATATATATCATCATGACACCACTTGACCATAATTATTAAAAAAAATTCCATAAATATTCAAAGCACACTAAAATTCAATAGCTCATACTAACACCCTTAGGGTATCAAAATGAGATTTATCGCAACAACAACATTTAAGCTTATGCTCTCCACATATTCTGCTATCCATAGATATGATACTACATCATCATACAAAATTACATTATCATCATAATAATATGAACCATGATTTTTCATATACATTTACATATTACATACAAAAATCATAACTATGACATTTATCCTTACCAAAAACATCTTTGAACTCTCAGCACGTACAACCTAAGATTCCTCCTCTTATACCATAAGAAAATAACCTAAGAATAAATAATAATACATCACTATAACTTAATAAAAGAATAAAGGAAAATCTAATTCAAATGTTTCAAGGATTAATATGGTGCATGGTGTAATTTTGGATGGTGATCACACATGCTAGGTTGTTATAGCTAGGGTGTAGGGGTAGAGGGTAGGTAAAGAAAATGAGGTAGAACAGGGATAGTGTAGGGCTAGTAAGGAAAAAAAAAGGAAACATGCAAGAGAGGGGCTGCATGGCCAGAAGAGGAAAGGAGAATAAAAGGTTGATTAGGACAGGAGAGAAGGAAAAAGGAAAATGAAAAAAGGGAAAGAAAGAGAAAAAGGAGAAAGAAAAAGGAAAAATAAAAATAATTTAGGGTTAGGATTAGAATTAGATTTAAATTTTAGATTATGAAATTAGGCTAAAATTAATTTATCAAACATCTAGGGTTAGGGCTAGGTTAAGATATTAATGATCTAAAATTAGGATTAGGATTAGATTTAAGATTAAAAAATTAAGGTAAGATAAAAATATCAATTACTCAGGATTAGAATTAGGAGAAATTTTAATTACTTGGGTATAGGGTTAAGTTAAAATTTAGGGTATTATAGTAGATAACAAGCAACGAATTGCCCCTATTTCTTCTTAGCATGCCCATGCACCATGATAGTGGACCAAATTAACTCTTGCCAAATGAACCTCCTATGCTTACCTAGAAATTTGGCTATAGAACCTATAAAATTTCCCATAATCTGATAGGTTGCCTATCGGTGCTAGATTATTTCCATTTGCTCACATAATACCCAAATGCTGATGTTTCAAAATATAATATGTAACACACAACTTGGAATACCGAGATATAAAAGCCACTAATGTTTCAAGTAATAACAACGAGCACACAACTAGCGATACTAAGTGTAATATCACATTCCTAACCATCCTTATCTATATTTAATAATATGAAAGTATGATATTTTATGTTAATTTTATTACATAAATAATTTAAGGTTATTTTATGGCTTCAATATCATTTTGGGTGATTATATGGTAATTACAATTTTGTGGCTAGATGTACTTTGCTTATAAATTATTATTCATGTCTATTATATTATAAGTTACACCTTGAAAAAAATATTTGGGTCTTAAATTAGTTGAAAATTAAATATATAAATTTTAGTTTAATTTTATTTATGTTTGCTAATGCTTTTGGATTTTATACACAAAATATGTAATTAAGGTATGCTAGCTAAAAATAATATTAAATGTGTGTTAAAAATTATTAAAAAAAAGATATATTTAAGTTTTAAATGAGTAAATAGAAGGATTTGAAACTTTTTGTAATTTTAGGAATATTTTTTATATGTATTTCTATAATTACTTTGTAATCTTGTTAGATCGTCATTATATCAATATTTTATATACCAAATGATGGAAACCTGTTAGGGTTTCTCGAAAGGATCGAAAGATTAATCGAGTGCAATGTTCGATTCGCCGGTTCAGCCTAAGGAACAACTCCAAAGGAAGACCAAAGATTCAGAGGCACAGTTTGTACAACGGCAACTGAAATTTGAAGGTGAATGATCAAGATCGATCAAAGTGAGAGAGAGCAGATTCAGAGAAGACGAGCGAGCGAGAGAATTGCCGAGAGAGAGAAGAAGAAGTCGCGAGAAGATTCAAGACACAGCCAAATGTTATTCTATCAAAAAGTATCGCGTATTACATGTACACCAGGCTATATATATGTACATGAAAGACTGTATACGCCGTACAAATATAATACAGACCAACAAATATAAGGCCAGATATACAACCTGAAAGAACGAATGGCCTTAATACTTTGGGCCACAAAATTAGTCGACCAGCCCAAATAATCCCAACATAAAAATGTCCCAAATACAATTAAGTTTAAGACTTAATTCCCATCAGCTAAAATAACACTTTAGCTAATCATGGCTATTAAGGATTGATTAATCCACAATCCATCTAGTCCAAAATTAAGGACCGGGTGGCGGATTATACAACCGACCTAATTTCCATTAGCCAATTTCGACCGGCGAATGCATCATATGGGATTACAATTTATTAATAAAATTACATGATCTGCACACTTCAAATACATAATCTGCACTTCCCAGCAACTGCATCCAAAGTTCCATAGAATCCATATGTTGCATTACACTCCTATTTATTCACCAAATAAGACAAACAATTATAAGTAAATAATTCACAGCAATTTTTGAAATTAATTAGATATAAATTCTTAAGATTCACATCACCAAACCTTTTTTTAGCTTCATAAATATTTAAATGTGAGTTTATAATATTATTTTAAAGGTTTGGATTAATTTTATAAGATTATTTTATATTTTCCTTAATTTTATCTTCTTTATTGATATTTTCACCACTAAAAATAATTTGTAAACCTTAAAATTAATGATCACCCATGAAATTTCTTCCCTAAACTTTCATGATCAAAATTTTCATCAAATTGACCATTTTCCATCCATTCAACCAAAATTTGAGCTAAATTCATTTATTTCCTATGTAAGTTATGTCTATTTTTCTTTTATTACACCCAACCTTCTTAACTTATCTTCCCCTATACTTTGACTTGACCTCCCTTGACCCTACACATGTACATCATCACCTCCTTGACCCATTGATTTATTTTTTGGTTTAACATCATTCAACATTAACACACTCTACCACCTTACATGCTCAATCATCTTATACTTTGTCATTCAAGTCTTTTGGTATGGTGGTGTTATTGGATGCCTCAACATTTTAACTAAGGCCCTAATGTACTCTATAGGTGACCTATAATTCCTATATGGTGTATTAATACTGAAGGATTATGTGTTCTAGGACGGACAATACTATGTTGCTTTATTGCCTCAATATGACCGGAGTATGTGTATGCCTCTAGGTTACAAGTTAGGAGGATATTATGTTACCTTAGTATGCTTGTATGTCCATTGTAATTTATATTTCTTTGGATTATTATTGTATTCCTTGAGTAGTTATAAATGAAAGTATTTTTTGTATAAGAATTTAAATAAATTATAGTATTTTAATGGTTTGGTAGTTGCCTTTGTACATTACTTAGTTTTGGTATATTGGTTTAATAGTTTCCTTTATGAACTATTTGGATTTGGTATATTGGTTGATAAGTCTTAGTGTTTTTCTTATCATATTATGAGTTTTATATAGTTGGTTTAATACCATGTTCCTAATTAGCCTTAATTATGTGTAATAGTATGAAAGTGTGTTACTTTATGTGTAATTAATTACATACATGATAATAGGATACTTTATGGATTCAATATTATTTTTGATGACTATGTAGCAATTGCAATTTTGGTGCTAAATGCACATTTCTTATAAAATACTATTTATATCTAGTAACTTTTAAGTTACAACTTGAAAAATATTCTTGTCAAATTTTATAGGGGTCCTAAACTTTTGCTTATGCTAGCTATTCCTTTTGAATTTTATATGCAAAATATTTAATTAAGGTATGCTAGCTAAAAATTATATGGATTGTGTACAAAAGTTCTAAAAATTATATTTAGGTTGGAAATGAGAAAATAGGAGTATTTATAAATTTTCATGATAAGATTCCTTTATTATACTTTCATGATTAGATTTTATATTAGGCTAACCCTTGTCCCATTCATTCAACTAAAAATTGAGCCAATGTTAGTTCCTTAGACTCCCTACCTATGTTAGTCTTGTCCTTTTGGCTTTTTTTGGCACTAAACCTTATTCACTTTCCTTCCCTATGCTTGAACCTAACCTTGTACTTGTGCACCATCACTTTCCCTATCCCTTAGTTTATTTCTCGGTTTTTATAACTTCATTCAACCTAAATATACTCCACCACCTCACACACGTAACCACCTTGTAACAAGTTACCTCTTCCCCTCTCTTGGCTGTAGATTTTTTTTTTGTTTCTCCCTCCTCTATTTATACCCTACTTGTCTTTATTTATTTTTATTTATCCTTTCTCTCATTTGCTCCTCTTATCTAATCCCACCTCTTTATTCATTTTCATTATTATTACTAAGTGCTCTTGGGCCTAACCAAAACCCACACCTCTTTTTTCCCTATTCTCCCTATACATTTTTATTATCTTCATCTCTTATTTATCCTTGTTATATTTTCTTAAATATAAGAGATTTAGGTTTGGGAGAAAATTTGAAAAGTTTCCTTTCTTCTTTTCTTCTTGCGGTGCACTAATCCTTATTAGGTATAACTCTCCTCTTTTTGATTATGATTATTGTGCCATATTTTTATTTTTAAATATGCTATATTCTAATTATTTTTATTAGGTTTTGTCTTTTTAAATAGAAGGAAGAATAGTTAGAGCCTAGGATTGTGGTGCTTCTTTGTTCTTATTTTTGCTATTTTGTTTGAGAAGGAGGTAGCACATACGCTCCTATTAAATATGTGAACAATCATGTGATAGCATATTTGAGATTTCATATATTATACTTAAGTGTAATTTATGCTTACTTATAATTTCATGAAATATATACATACACCATGTATTATAATTAATTTTTCTAAGTATGTGACCATTTATTTTTATGCAAGAGTATGCTAAATTTATGTATGTTCATATATGTATGATAATATGCTAGAATAAAGTTGTTTTTGGTAAAATAATTATACATGATTAGGGTTTTATATGTTAAATGGGCTTAATTATGTTTTAAGGGCAAAATGATACTTTTTTCATGTTTAAATTTTTTTCATAATTGTAATTTTATATTAAAGTTCAATTTTAATTTTATTTAGTCATATCATGAGTTTTTCTTAATTATAATAATAATTGGTTTTAAAGTGAGAAATTATAGAGTAAATATCATTTAAGGGCATTCTGGTTATGCATGGTTTGTCATGCCTCAAACTATGAATAAATGGACTAGGATTAACTTAATGGATTCCTAGGTTTACCTTATTGTTGGCCCTAACCTAAGCTTGAATTGTTGACATTAGGGTTGACATGAATAATTGAAAATAAAGAAAAATGATTAAGTATAGAATTAGAATTGGTGTGCATTAATATGTGATATTTTATGAGCACCCTATTAAGATTTTAATATTCAAAGTGGATGATCTCAATATTTTGGAATAAATGTTCTTTAGGTTTAGTTACCTGAGAGATGGCATAGGAGCCATCGATTTGGTATGATGGTTATGTTATATGCCTCAACATTTCGACTAAAGCCTTAGTAAGCAACATGTGGGCGCTATTGGGGATATTAATATTAAAGGATTATGTGTCTTAGGATGAAAGGATAGTGCGTTACCTTGCACCAATATGATAAGAGTACTTATACGTATTCGAGTTATAAGTTAGGAGGGTACTATGTTGCCTTAGTGTATCAGCATGACTGGTGTACTTTATATGTCTCTAGGTTATTATTGAATCTCCTTGAATAACTAAAAATGGAAGTGATTCTTATATAAGGATTTAAATGGATTGTTGAGGTTTTTTAGTTTGGTAGTCGCCTTTGTGCACTACTTTGTTTTTCATATAATTGTTTGATAGTTGCCTCCATACATTATTCTTATTTGGTACATTTGTTGGTAATTGGCTTAGTAGTTTACTTATCATGTTATGAGTGGTATAGAGGTGATTATTGGAAAATTCCTTAATAATGGTTTGACATTTTTCCTTCATGCGACACCTTTGGTATAACTAGATTAATGAAATAGTTATAATATGGTTAAATTTGATGTGATGAGCATGTTACATATGGTATGATATGAACTATGTCATGAATGTGGCATTTACCTAACATGCTATGCATTGATCCTTTGTTTAACCTTCTATGTGCTCCATGTGATATTTATATGCCTAATGTTTTGTAGTGGTTTACTTAGTACTATTGTACTAATGAGTTCTATTTTATGGTCACCTACCTATTTAATGGGCAGTCTTCACCTTACAAGAGTACTTTGAGGGTACAACTTGATGGCTTTTGGTAGGGTTTGAGAGTTAAGACTATCCAATTTATTTTATGAAATCTTTTCATTCAAATATCCCTTGACCTCTTAGGTCCCATTTTGTATTTATTTCATCTTTTGTTATCAAAATAATTTAAAATTATAACAAAATCTCTTTATACTTCTTATCAATTGGTATTCTTAATTTAAGTAAATAAATATTTCATCCAAAACACTTAATGTTAGAAAGATAGAGCAACCCGACTTATACTAAGTGTGTTAATACCACCTTACATCTTTAATGGTTTAACTTCCATAATTAACTCTTTTTAAAGAAATTTTTAAGTATAAAAATTAGAATCTTACATGTGGTTATTAGAGAAGGTCTTAATTATGGTTTGATATTTCCCCCTTCATGGCACACCCTTAGTATAATTGGATCAACAAAAATAGTCATAATATGGTTAAGTTTAATATGATGAGCATGCGGCATATTATGTGATGTGAATTATGGAATGAATGTAGAACTTAGATATGGTATTTACCATTTTACATGTTATGCTATGATCATTTGTTTTACCCTCTAAGTACTGCATGTGATCTTTGCATGTTTAGTATTTTGTAGTGGTTTATATTGTATCGTTATACTAATGGATTTTATTTTATGGTCTCCTATCTATTCAATGAGTAGTATTTATCTTTCAATAGTACTTTGAGGGTACAACTTGATGGATTTTGGCAGGGACTGTGAGTTAGGTCTATTTGGTGTCCATTTAGGCATATTTTGAACTATATATCCCTTCGATTCTTATGCCTCATTCTATATTTCTTTCTCTTTTCAATTATAACTCTTTTGTCCGATCCTTTTGTTATTGGATTATTTTAATATTGTAATGAAAATTCTCTATAAGTATCAATTGGTGTTCTTAATGTAGTTGGAAAAAACGTTTAATCTATAGCACTTAATGTAAAATAGGCAAAGAAACTATACTTATACAAAGCGTGGTGATAACACCTTATGTTTTTAATGATTTAGCTTCCATAATTAAATCTTTCTAAGGAAATTTTCAAGGGCTAAGAGTGAGGTGTTACACTACGATCCCCAAGTTACTAACGGAGGATGAAGAAGATGAAGGAGGATGGTGCCAAGAGAGATGGAGAATACACACTAAGTGGAGAGGGAAAAAAATGACGACACTTGGCATGACTCATGTGTGGATAAAAATAAATGAATTAATGGTTAAGACTTTGATAAGATATTTTTATTACATCTGAACCTAGTATATCGGGAAGGTGGTTCACGCTTGTGGAGGGGAGATACAAGTGACTAAAGGGAGGAAGTGGCATGGGGTGAGATCAAGAAGTGAAGGGGAGGTATATTAGGTGGAGGTGGTATTTATGACAAAAATTACATAAAATTTTAAAAAAATTCATGCAATAAGGGGAATGGATGACACCGGCTGGTTCATGGCCCAAATAAATGGCCTTTGATTCATCCTTATCACAAATATATAGCTTGTATTGAATCTTGATAAGTTCTAAGTAGAGAAAAATAAGTTTTTATGCGTAGTTATGTCAAAAAATGGCGAATAACTCTAATAAAAATAATAATAAATGTAAAATATTTGTAATTAATTTTAGATTTCAAAACATTACAATAAAGCAATTCATAAAGTTTTGTACATTTTAGATAATTAGAAAAGATTTTTCAGGGCTCAACACACATATTTAAAACACATTGATATAATGAATAATGTATTTTTGCCAAAAAAAAAAAACTTGACTTGAAATTTCAAAAAAAAAAACTAGAAGACTCATAAAATATAAGAGTTTAAAATATTCATGTAGAACAAATCTTGAAAAGGTGTAGATTCCATATGTAACTTGAAAGTCTCATGGTACACAAAATCGTAAGAAAGAATAATAAGTCCCTAACAAAACGTCGTAAAAACATAATTACGGTTTTAAATATCTTAGAATATGTAATAAAAACATAAAAAAGAAAGTTAAATTTATTGCCACAAAATATAGATCTCAAATAAATTATGGTTTCAAAATATGGGGTTATTATAGCTGGCCATGTGTAGTTTCTTGGAGCAATTTCGGGATCGATGACTTGCCTCACAAATCAACACAAGCCCTTTTGAGTATGTTTTTTCCTCACATGCTTTTTAAAAAAAAAATTCACCCATCCTCCTACTACTCTAAGTTATGCATGCTTAATTATAGAGTTCTCCAAGGATAGATTTTCCAAAAAAGATGTTATATCTTGTTAATATAGGTAGCCATATTAATCTTTTTGAGCCTCCATAATCTACCATTAGCTTGGGGGTATTAAATACATCCCCATTCAAAGGCATCAACTATTTATTATTCATTACTTCCCATCTTAAGAATTGTTGTGCTAGGCAGTTGACTAACTCATTTAAATTTAGCTTATAGTTATGGTTTCCTATAATACCATTTATAACACCCTACCCTACGTTGGTCATGGGTAGTTACTTGGAGCCCTTTTTGGATTGATGACTAGCCCCAAAAACTAACAATAGATCTTTTAAGAATAATTTATACTCACTTATACACTTCCTAAAAAAAATTAGGAGACCATCCATCATTTGACTATCCAAGCCAAACATGATTAACCTTGGAGTTCTCTAAGAATAAATTTTTTAAAAATAAGTGTCTTGTTAATATAAGTAGTCATATCAATATTTTCAATCCTCTATCATCTACCACTAACTTAGGGGTATTATAATACTTGTGTTATTTTTTTACATTTAATATATTAAATACCACTATACTATACATATGAATTTTGTAAGTTTTATTCAAATATGATTAGAATGAAAATAAATCTATTATTGGCATATGGTTGACCCTGTCAAGTGTGAAAAGAGTTATGTTTGATTAGGGAACCAATTTATGTTTACGAGTTCAAATTACCCTAAATAGTAATGTAAAACCTAAACCCCACACCAGTCACATATAGTTACCTAGAGCATTTAGGATTGATGATTGATCATACGAATCACAACAGACCCTTTTTGGCATGCTTTTTACTAGCATAGACATCCAAAAAAAATTTAGGAGGTCACTCATCTTGTGATTATTCTTAGCCAATGACGTTTAATAATAGAGTAATCCAATAATAGGTTTTCTAAAAAGAAATTTCACTTTCCTTATATAGATAACCATATCAACCTTGTTAAGCCTAATTTTTCTACCACATAACTTGGAGTATTAAATACACTCCCAATAAAAAAAATGGAACATCATCCTTGCCTCTTGATCAAAAAATATCTCATTATAGCCCATAACAAGAAGCACTTCATTAGGTAATTGATTGGCTAATCTAAGTTTAGAACGAGGTCACAATTTTTCCCTAATACCATTTATAATAGCTATACCTCAAATGAGTTACAAGAATTTACCTAAAGCACTTTTGGGATTAATGATTGATCCCATATATCAACACAAGCTCTTTTCACCACATTTTTTATCAACTCACACACATCCTAAAAAAAAGCTTTTCAATAGGGAATCTATCTATGAACTAGCAACATGCTAAAATTTATTATTGACAAATTGAAAGCATTAACATATCATAGAAGGTGTTACCACCACACTTAACACAGGTCTAGTCCACACTTTTCTTATACTAAGTGCAAAACTAAATATTTACAATAACTAAATAAAAAATTATGGAAATATATAGAAATAACATAAGAATTTAATGGATTATATATAAAATTAGAGTATGAAATACGTGCTCTAGATAATACAATAGATAGAAAAAAGAGAGAAGAGAAACAAAAGGGATATCCAAAATGAAGGCATATCAATTGTGTGAATCCGAATAACTATAACTCTAAGCCCTACTCTTTGGGTATAAACCTGCATCACTCTACCTGACGAGCATCCTCAAAGTTAATAGGATCATTATTGAATGCCTCTGACACAAAATTTACAAAATTTTAGTACAAAGGAAACAAAATAACATGCAATAACAAGATAAATAACATGCTTACATATAGATATCAATTAAGGAGAAGAAAACTCAACCATCAAGAAAATTATAATATAATATAAACGTATGATTAATGTGATTTCATTAATTGTTATATTTCATTATTGTGATCACAACTAATAGCTTATATTCACTTGAGATAATGACTCAAAGGAATCATAATCACTAATCTAGTACACAAATGGTACTAGCTCTAGTTGGCCTACCTAGAAACATAACCCGACCACCAAATAATAAGACACCTAATCAATTAAGAATGCATACCCACTATAGGGCTGGAATATATTAAGACACACACTTAGTAGAAGAGGGCATCTCCATATCTACGAAAACGGAAAATAATAACGGGACATTAATAATGGTGGTTCGAAAATCGTTGTCAAATACATAGAAATTAATGCGCAAGATAGTTTTGATAACGGTTATAGTTAAAAACCGTTATTAAAAGGGCAACATTAAAATTTGCACGGATGTTTTAATAACGGTTCATACAAGAACTGTTATCAAAAGTCTGAAACTTTTAATAACAGTTCTTTCAGGAACAATTATTAAAACTCAAAAATTAAACTTTTATTTTACTCAGTTCTATTTCGTGCCAAAAATTTCAGACTCTCTGCACCTTCATTCTCTTACTCTCCTTCTCCTTGCAAACCCTCGCACCACCACACCGTGCACCACCACTCCAACTCCTCTCAAGTAAGGGAAACCCTCGCACCGCCAACTCTCCACCACCCCTCTGCCATTGTCGGCTTTGCATGTGTGTGTTGTCATTGTTCCGAACCTAGCTAACCAGCACTTGTACCTTTATCCTCTATCATTTTTGTAGGCCCTTACCGCTCTCAACTTGCTCGCCGTCGTGTTTGTAGCTAGCTCACTTTACGTATCTGTTTATTCTTCCTCTCGTAACTTTATATCTACATATATATATATATATGCATGCATGTTGCTATAGGGTTGCGTTTGTTTGTTATTGAAAAATTGTAGTTTTTCGCTCGAAAATGTGTTGTTGAATGTGGTAATTGAAAATGTTGTTGTTTGTTGTTGAATTTATTGCGTTATTGTTATATATTAACAAATGCATATGTTGGCCGAGACCTTTACATACATATATAATATGAATGTGAGTGTAGAATTATATACATTTTCACTCATGAAAACTATATATATATATATATATATATATATATATATATATATATATATATATACACACACATTTTCATTAATAAGTATAGGACACTAGCAATATGATATAGGAAATGTCATATAATGAAATGAAAATATATTTTACATATGCACATCATTAAATGAAAATTTCAATTAAAGATGCATATGTTAATGATTGCTATTTGATGAGGATTAAATAGATATATAAAATAAGGAATATATAAAAGTGAATAATTAAATAGAGAGAAATAATTGTGTATGATAATAATAATAATAATAATAATAATAATAATATGATTTATATATTATGGTTTAATTACAGTTAGCTAGGTTTAGGATTAGGGTTGGGTTATGTTTTATTATAATAAATTATGGTTAATTATCTAGGGTTAGGGTTTATCGTTTATTATGGTTAATTAGGCTTAGGGTTATTATTAATATCTTTTTGGAAATGTGTTAGCATGATTCGTATATATATATATAGAATAGCATGATACATTTGAGATTAATAATTTCTAAGCATGATTCATATCGATAATATAATGGTACATTATGCTCAATACATAACATTCTAACATAATTTATTCATTTATTTTTTGTAGAGATATGGCCAACAAAAACATTGATAGGGATAGCAGTGATGAAGAAGGGAAAAGAGGACCTATGATTATGAGAATCATCACAGACATGAGGAATATAGGAGAATTAGTCGAGTTAGGATGGAATACTTACAATCTTCCCATTGGCCTTTACGCAGACATGTTCTTGACTTACATTTCACTTGTGACCCGTAACCGTGTTCCTATCTCCTATAATAATTGGAAGTAGATTCCAAAGGGTCATAAGGAGCATATTTGGAAATCACGGTAAATATGCTATTTTATGTAATCATTTTTCATATCAAATGTTATTAATTTTATTACATTAACATCGGTATACATCTACGTGTCTTATTTTGCAGAGTGTTCAACGTCCCAGAGAGTAGGAAGAAATGGCTTCTTAGACATTATGGGGAGCATCTAAGAATATTTAGGTCATATTTAGCTCGTAGGAAAATATATAGAAAGAGGGATGGTTCTCTACGGCAAAACCCACCCAAACGATACGGTTTCATCGATCAAGAAAGTTGAAACTAATTTATTGCATATCGTCTTACAGGGGATTTTAAGGTACTTTTTAGATAACAATTAAACTTTTTGTATCAATTTCAGTATTATACTTAATATTGAAATAACCATGTCACTATCTTTTGGCTTGTCATATAGGAAAAAAGTACCCAAAATAAAGAGATTGCGAAGCAAAATAAATACCGGCATAATATGGCTCGCAAAGGCTATGTGGGCCTTGAAGAGGTGTTGGTATGCATTTTGTGATTGATCTATTTACATGTAAATGTCAAATTTTATAATAATATTCTTAATTAATAATATTTTTTGATTTGTAGCTCCTAACCCAAGACTTGGACCCATATACCTCGTCCATCAATATTGGTACATTATGGAAGAAGGCTAGAGCAACAAAAGATTGATATATTAATGAATATGTAGATGTTGTAGCCAAAAAAATTGTAAGTTTTAGATATCTAGAACCCTACTTAGTTTTCTTTTAGAAAAATATTATATTATGCTTATTCCTATAAGTTAAATTTACATATATTATATACATTACAGGACGAACTTGAAACGTCAAATGGTGAGGAGGGGGTGGACCAATATAGCATTGTGTCCTAGGCTATAGGAATTGTAGAACACCCTGGAAGACAAAGGGATCTTGGATTAGGTGTTACAAGAACGAGGATATGTGGTCGATCTTGTGGTTCTCGTAGCACTAATGAGCAAGTCGCCATCCTCACCCAGAAATTGAACATGGCATTTAAACGGATGACAACAATGGAGCAAGAGTTGTCATTTATTAAATCTAAAGGGTATAAGCCATCTGATTCAGTAGACCATGATCAGCTTCACATACCTAATGTAAATAGCGTCAGAGATAGTTGTGAAGCTGATGCACATCTTTCTACTCTTCCCAAGGTAAGCATTAGAAAATATGAATTGTTATTAAATGTATTCGGTGTAATAAATAATAAATAATGTTTAATATTTTTGTTTAGGGTTTGCATAAATGTGACTTGTTAGCGAATGACCTTTCAACACTTTTGGCAAAGGAAGGGTCTGCATCAGTCATAGTACCCAAACGTAAATAGTCCACGGGTTCAATTTAGCCCTAAATACAAGGCCGGTGAGTATTGACACTCCAATCATTGGCAGTGTGCACTTGTCTTGTTATAAAGAGGGCGATGAGGCAACTACAGTACTAGAAGCTCATGGAAGCTTCGTGGCTTGGCATGCGGATCAGATACGTCTCACTACTGAAGAGGTAATGACATTTGACATCTTCATTAGACCTTGTTTAGTAGTTACACTATTCATACCTTTATATATATATATATATATATATATATATATATATATATATATATATATATATATATATGATCAATACATATTTTCTTTAATATTATCAATTAAGGAGTCAAAAAAGGAATAAAAAAAGACTGCTCCTACTAGTAAAACCAAGAGAGGAACTAGCAGAACGAGCAACACAAAAGAGGGTGATGCTAAAGGAAAGAGAGCTAAATATGAAAAATCAGTTGCCCCACAAAAGATTCTTTCTTCAGAGAAAATTCAACCTCCACTAACAATAGCTTTATTGTATTTTTATGCCCAAAACTATCTCAGGGACAATTATATTTTCATTGATTGTCATCCTGAGTATGTTGGGAGGGACAATGCTACTTACATGATATCGACGGTTGACATAAGCGACATTTATAATCAGGAATGGATGTCAACTATGAGTGTCGTCGTCTATGTCACGTAAGTATTATTTCATGTTGAGATTTTTGTACTCTTAACTTGTAAAATTAGAATTTTTATGACCTATTATATGAGTTATTAGTTATTAACAAATATGCATTGTTATTGTCGTCCATAGGTTGGTAGCTAATCGTGCTGTGATGGAGGGAATGTTGTCCTCTATTGTGTTTGTGTGCCCATACTACATAGCTAATGGTAGTACAATAAGAGAAGGTAGGAACATTAACTATTTAGCGAATCACATTTTGATTGAGGGACACAACAAGCTCTATCTCATTCCTCACCTCGCAAATGAACATTGGGTTTTGTACGCCGTCCCACTTGATCTTAATAAAGTCTATGTGTTTGATTTCCTTTGAACCTATGACGTGCCGTTTGAAGTCGCTCGTCGTGGTGGGAAGGAATTTATCAACATGTTAGTATACTTTTCACTTCTTACTTCATTAGCTTATTTATACATATATTCTACTTTCATTATTTGAGGTATATATACTTACAATATTGTGTATCCAACTCTATTTATTAGGGCACTACGGACGGCCTATCAAAGGAGAGGTGGGAATGGTGTCCCAGACCTAAAGAATCTTCAATATGAGCTTGTCATAGTAAGTAGGAAGACAACTATTTTGTATTTTATTTTAATTCAAATTAATATCTAATAGTTAGAGGGTTAACTAAATTCATTTGACAGTGTCCACAACAGCAAAATAACAATGATTGTGGATACTATGTATGTAGAGCAATGGATCTAATAGTCCAGAACAGATCGGTCAACATAGATCCAAGCCATGTATGTTTGCTTTTCGATATTTTTCCATTAATGAATCATGACATATATGTTTGGTACTTGACGTAAGTGCTAACTGTATATTAATCAAAACTTGGGCATTGTAGTTTTTCACCGATGACTATGCACGAGACCAACAATACAATGTTGATGAAATTGATGAAGTTAGAGACTAATGGGCCAAGCACGTGCACTCATTTATTCGGTATTAGGTAGAGATTTATATATTCTACATGCATGTTCAGGTTTTTATTTTGTCTATGTCTTTCGGTCTTCTAGGCTAGATTTATGAACTTTTTTACTTTGGGGTGTAGAGCTACCAAGTTGTGGTATGCCTACTAATTTCGATTCCTGAGTATATCTGGTGTATTAAGACATGCATATTAATTAGAGATTGATTGAAATTATGGTGTGATTGCAGATTTGTTATGAATTGATATTGTTTTACAATGCAGATTTGGTAATTATTTGAACATACAACTGTGTATGTGGGTAGGAACAAAACAACAAAAACATTAAAAAAACTGTAGTTTTAATAAAAGTATAATCAATAACCAAAACCCTAATTGGATGATAGAGTTTTAATAACGGTTCTTATGAAAATCGTTATCAAAACTTTGACTTTAATAATGGTTCTTCTAAAAACCCTTATTAAAAATGTGCATTTAATCTCAAATTTATGCTCATTTAATACGTATTAGGGTTTAATAAATACATAATCAATGACTGAAACCCTAATTTGATTATGTTTTAACAATGGTTTTTGTAATAACCGTTATTAAAACCTTTTTTTTAACAACAGTTCTTTCTTAAAAACTGTTATTAAATATACATTTTATGCTCATATTCGCGGATTTTTTTTATATTTTTAATAACGGTTATGAACCGTTGTTAAAACTATAAAATAACCGTTATTAAAATCCCTTTTTGGGGTAGTGTCTCATAATGTATGCATGATCAGAAAATAGACAACACCAAGTGAATACTAAATCTAACTCAGATAGCTACCTCAAGTGATACAATTCTTGACTCCAGATCTTTTAAAATAAGTGATTAAGGTTTTGTCAAAGATTTAGAAGGCACATAGAATATCATTTAAAAACTTCTCTGAACATAAACTAATTATTTTTCTTAAATTATAATATTATCCAGGCACTTGATCCACAAAGGGATACATGCACAAACCATTTAGAGCACAGAGGCTTATTAGCATGACATTGAGGCCCTATCGAACATATGAGGCATTAAAGCTCAAGAAAGATTATTGAGGTATTAAATCCCAAGCTAGATTATTGAGGAATTGAAGCCCAAGTTTCATACTATGAAAGACCAAAAAAAAAAAGATTTCAATGTATATTAACTCTAATTATTTGAGACAAGATTTAATAGCCAACATTTAAGTCAACCAATGGGTCATATATAAATCCAAATCAAATAATTAGTCTAAAGACACATAAAATGACTAAAATCTCTTTAAAGTTAACTAACTTACCTTAAAATTAAGAGATGTATATTTCATAGTAAAAGGATTAAACTTAACCAATTATTTTCTCACGAAGAAATATAAATACGGACACTAAGTGTAAAATACTAAGATTAATCAGTGTACCAAAAATATCTCTTTTTTGTTTAATTAATTATTTTAATTAAGGTCTCCAATTTTGCTAATTAAATGTCACCCAAGTATCAAACTTATCTATTTTAACTCACTTTGATAACATAATATTCACTTAGGTCTCATTTGATCTTAAAATTTAAGTGTAATGACCAAAATTTCCTTATTCACCTAAAATTACCTTCAACTATAAAATTCATAACATACTCTAAATAACCCTAAAATATCATGCACCATTTTTTTTGTAAAAGACCAAAAGAAGCTAAAAAACAATCTATAATGGCATTATACCCATGACCAAATATGTCCAAAACCCAAAACAAATCATTTCAACTCTACATGATCCGCAATTCATAATCTAGCTTCTATACCTTATTATACATACAGCATCATACTTAGATAACTTTAAAACAACCAAAACTCACATAAAATAATAAGGATGAGAGATAAACTATTCGAACATAGGAAACTTCACCACAACTATTATGCACATTCATCATGACTCCACTACATATTTATCACATTTCAAGCAAACAAAAGAACATGTGAAAATCACGCAGATCATTTTCTCATCAAATTTTCATACTTATACACATAAGATAGCAACATACACACGTCATATAAGATTTTTCAAGATATTATTTCATGCTTATAATTAAAAATAAGGCTAATCATGCATAAAATAACATATAATACACCTAGCATAAAATCTTATTTCTAAATATTAGTTTAGTTACCAAAATTCCTAATCTCCTTAGCTATGCTATATTAAGGAATCTAGTAACTCCTCTAAACCACTTGGTCACCTTAAAAAATATAAGATAAAAGAGTTAGATAAACGAAGATCAATAAATAGGTAAAAGGGAAAGAAATGAAATGAAATGGAAGAAGTGAAATAGAGTGATTATTCTGAATATGGAGGCTTGAAAACTACCAACAAAAACTATCAAGGAATGCAAGATCAAGGTGTTGGAGGGTTAATGGAAAGGAAAACAAGGAGAAAAAATAGAGGAAAGGCATAAAACCTCCGTTACAACACACAGAACAACTGTGGCAAAAAATTCAAGGCTATTAGGCAAGGTAGAAAGTAGAGCAAAACGAAGAGGGTAAGGAAAATATTTTTGGCTTTAAAACTATAACATGAAAGGAATAGCAGCCAACAATAATAAAAGGTAAAGAAAGCAAAGTCAAGGCAAGGTAGATGTTGGAATTCATAAATAAATAGCTTTGGTGTAGTTGTGCAATAGGTTGGAAAGCAAAAGTTTGGTTGAAAAGAATCTTGAAGGAGATTAATTTCTAGGAAGTAAATGGTATAGAGTTATAGTATGCAATGCAGTATTTAAATAGGAAAAAAAACCAAAGGAAAAGAAAAATCATAGAGAGAGTTTTTTCTTGAGTGTGGAGTGAGTTTTTGGTTTCACTTTTTCCTCACTTGAGCGCTAGGATTAGGGGTGTAAGAGATAAATTATTCTATAGTTGAGTGTATAAGAGAAACGTCATAAAATTATAATTATGGTATATTATTACAATTTTTCGGTTAGAAGTTTAGTTAGGATCAAAATAATGGTTTGATTAATTAAATTACAAAAAGTCTAATATTGGGTACTTATTGGAAAAAATATCAATTGAATTTCAAAATTTATAAAAATTTATGGAAAGGCGTAGAAAATTTGTAGGAACTCAATCATATAAAATATTAGGTGTCAAAGTTGGTTTTAAGCTCGACTGATTAAAAATAATAATAAAATGATAAAAATAGATTAGTAAAAAAACTCATTTTTTAGTAATTATATAAAATGAATAGTGGAGGTTCAAATTGTTACATATCTATGCATAATATTTTTAGAAAATCAAATAAAAAAATTGGTTTCAAAGTTCATTTGATTACTAACGGATTAAAAATGAAAAAAATGGCTAAAATCATCTAATGGTGAAAATGAATTTTTTGTGATTTAACCATTTTAAATGAGTAATACCCTCAAATTGATTAGAGTGTTAAAATGATTGACATGAATACTTATATTAATATAGCATACCATCATTTTGGCGATTATTTTCTAAGAACTTTATAGTTAAGTGTGCTTATCGTTGAGTAATTTTTAGGATGAATAAACTAAAATGACTTATATTGATACGTGGAGTTAGTCGACCAATTTGAAAGTTCCTTAAGGTAGCCCCATAACCCTTGTGGGATTAGGGTACTATCAAGTAGCTACCAAGTAGCATCTTCATGGTCATATTAACTCAGAATATTATAATATAAAATGATGAAATATGAATGAATGAAATGGATGGATGGACTAAAAAAATATTTTTGGATTGGTTTGCAAATTTCAACGAGTTGATAGGAGTGAAAACACAAAAAATGAAAAAATTGCAATAAAAGGGGGTTTTTTTTTGCGGATGAGAGAAATAATAGACAAAACATTTAAAATTAACATGAACAGAATAAAATTTGATAGTACGCTATATATTTTTTTTTGAAAATGTGTTATGAACCTAATCATATAAGGTAATTAGGATTTAAGAAAATAAAGTATTACAGAACTAATTCAAATCTAACACGTTTAACTATAAAATTTATTTAAAAAAAATTATATATATATATATAATCATACTATTTAATTTAAAATTTAACCATCTATCACATAATTTGGAGTACTACAACTAGCATCAAGTAACACCACGCGTGACTAGCATTGATGGTATTATTTCTAGTGGGGCATCGTAACTAGGGTCTAAACCCCAATGCTGTCAAGAACGCTTCAAACTTTACCAAAAAATAAATAAATTAGCATCAAATAAAACCCTGAAATTAGATCATTCCATTTTATCCTATGTGCCATCATTCCATTGCATCTCAAATACCAATGAGCACTTTCGGCAAACACATGACCCACTAACTTTTTAGCAAAGAAAAAAAGGGCCAAAAAGAAAAAGAAGTTAAATACTGCTCTCTACGACATATTAAAATTGATAATTAACTACGCAAATGATTAAAAATAAAGTTTCATCAAAGAAAGTCAAGCACGTTTTCCCAATTGTCCAGCGATAACCCATTCATTAATACAAGAAAGAAAAGACAACCATCGCTAACTAACAATTAAAAGGTAAGGTGATGATCAGTAATAAAAGCGAGAAACTGTCCTCCTTGAGATGCTGTGAGATTGATGGCCATTTCTTATGAAGTTCCGCTTCCGTTGGGGCCATCAATATCCTCCCTTTTTTTCTTGTTTGTTTATTATTATTATTATAATTATTATTATGTTTTTTTTTATTTTCTTAATAAATTATTAAGAGCACACATGCGACGGCATCACAAAAGCTACCGTTTTTGTTGCTCTATTGTGGCAACCATCCGGACATATAATTATTCATGCTCGGTCCAGCTGCAGCAGCGATTGGATCGGTCTGGTATCTGTAAAAGAAAGATAAAAACATAAAGCTAATTAATCCGATTTCCAAAGCTAACTACTCGCGATTAAAATGATCATCAACAAAGTGATGGGGGTAAACAAATACAGTATGTTATAAATTAACGCGTAATATCTTTTGGACTATATTAAGACAGATCCGTCCCACACCATATTAAGGAACTGACGAATCAAAAACATGTTAACGGAGGTACGTCGGTTGGGTACATACCCAATTTGTAACGTGGGCTCACAGTCTAATGGGTGGAAGAACCCATCACCACCACTGTGATGAGAAGCTTGAGCAGCTGGTTGTCTATTGGCACCTCCAGAATATCCTAAATCATGTCCGTTCAGATTCCACTGGAGGGCAGGAACTTGATTCGCTTCCATCAACTATATATATATATACATCATAGACACACACATGACAGACATCAGATTGAAATGGTCTTATAGAAGAGGCAGAGATTATGCAACTGAAATCTTAGACTCACAACTCACCCTTTGCTTTAGACTCCTGTTAGCTTCATTAAGCATGTGTTCCTACATGTGTTCAAAGCATATATATATATATAGGTACATATATACAGCAATTAGCAGTTCAGCACCCTCATAAAATCAAATATGTAGTTCAAAATTGATGTCAAACTACTCGGTTAAAAGTTTGCTCTCTTTCTGAACCTGTGTACCTTTCTTTGAAGATCGTTGAGTGTATCCAGCATGTTTTGAGTCTGAAAGATTTAGCACCAAAAAAAAATTACACAATGTTTAGGCACAAAGGGTACGGTTGATTGATATGTCTATATCTATGTTTCTCTATATGTGCGTGTGGGTGTGCATAAATTAAACATATATATATATATATATATATATATATATTATATTTACCCGTATTGATCTGATCTGTTTGAGCGACATATCTAGCTGTCTTTCAAGGGATTCAAGTTCCTTGCTGTTTAGGGGACCAAGATCCTCTCCGAGAAGGTTCCTAATTATGTACATGCAGATTCAACAAGGAGGGAGAGAGGGAGGAGGAAGAAGCAAAAGAAAAATGTTGAAGTCAATCCACCAATTCCCACCTCAATCAATACATGTCGACTACTGACGTGCGCGGGACAAGAAATCCATGCAACATACCTTTGTGTCCGTTGCAAGGCATCATAACGAGCTTTAAGCTTTAGGTACTCTTGCTGGCTACTAAATTCCTACACAATTGAACAAACAGTAACCGTTATCACCGATCGATCAAGGAATCTACATGAAAATTCTATTCACTATTTCTGTGTTCCGACAATTAAAGTTGGAAAAGAGATCATCGGCACGGACGAGGGCATTCGCAGAATCTAAGGATAGAGAGGGAGCCCGTCCGTTGAAAACCCGACTTGATTAGATAAAGGAGTAAAGCTAATGGCTTGCTCCATTTATTGTAGGCCGTTTTGGTGAGGATGTAAGTGTAACATCATCTTTTGGCTTATACATGCTCAAAATCAGGATGGAGAGATCAGGGAGTAAATTTGTGATATGGGCATATGGGGAAAAGGGAAGATGAGCGTCGTCTAAATTAATCCAAGCTATTTACATATACGTACATATATATAGACACACACACACAAATGCATCTACATAGAGAGAGAGAATAAAAATAATGCTTCGTTTTTTCTTTCAAGTCAAAGAAAAAATGAATTAAAATCATGTGATATCGAAACTAGGTATATATCTGACGATAGCCAGATGAAATAATTAATTAGTAGAGGAAGGAAAGGAGGAGTGTATTAATTGCAAGTGATAATTGATGGATGGGGATGGAGGGGAGAGACATACTACCAGAGCCTCCCTTGCGGATACGTTTGGTTCTGGAGCACCATAGTTACATTTCTGATACCTTTCAAGAGTCTTCAGCATGCTGATCAGGACCAAAAAAAAAAAAAAAAGATGGATAACGTTAATTAATTTATAGGCCATTGTAGAAAAAAATGGACGGATTGATCAACATATATATATTATGGTTGAAAGCAATCAAGGTGCTGGAGGATTAGAGCACCAGTAAAAAAAAGCTCGTATCATATATATATATACACATCAAATCAACCAAGAATGCCTGAATATTTGAGATCGTAGAGAGAGCCCGGAGACTATGACTTACAATAACAAACCAAGTTCAAAGAAATATGGAACCTCAAGTAAAGAATCGGATATGAAAATATACACCTTTTTCGTAACTAGAATAACATATACATATATATAGTAATGTTAATTAGTAGTTCTAATTATAAGCAATCGAGGGGGAGGGAGGGAGGTGGGATGTAAAAAAACAGTGAACATCAATAATTAGATTGAAATACTAGGAATTTAATATGAAGAAAGCTCTCGATCAATCAATTACTCTATATAATGTATACTACCCCTGTTGACATGGAAATTGCCGCGAAAGAGAGATAACAGAAGAACTAGACAGAAGAGGAGGAATGAATGGGTGGGAGAAACAAAAGGGTTAATTATAATCAACTTCATCCAATAAATAAAAATAAAGTCATCACGTCAAAAGTTGATAAGAAAAAAAAAAACATGATAAACATCATAGGAGAATACCGCTCATTATTTGAAAATTCAAGACCTTTTTTTTTTTTCAAAATAAAAAAAAAAGAATGCTGCATTAGTACTAACATTTATGAGCGTCCGAATTATAAGCAATGAACGTCAAATATATATATATATATATATATATAATTAGATTTCCGAACAAATGAATAATTAATCAGTAATTAATGTAAACGAAACCAATAGTACTGCTGCATCTATACATGACATAGTCACAAGCAAAGTAAATAAGTATCAAACAAGCTAGGAACAAACGCACAGGATGGAGTGAGCGCAAAACAAGCTATTCTTTTTCAGCCTTTTTTCCTGAAAGATCAAACTAACTACGTACGTACGTACCGACTAACGAATACTCCTCTAAAGTCTGAACCCACCCGCAAAGTTTGATTCAAGAACAGCGATATATATATATATTCATTGGATAATCGGATGAATCAGTACTAAGAGCGCTGTGCCGCGCCTCCTTTAAACCCAAAAGAATCAGATTTCCAAGCAAAGGAACCAACAAGTAATTCAATGAAACATACGTATCTATTCTATTTTTTCATATATTTTTTTTATGAGAAAAAAAATGTTCTTTCATTTGAACCTAGCTAAAAGCTTAAATTGAAATCTGCGAGCAAAATAAATAAATAAATAAATAAATGAATATGAAAGTAATTGTTGGGATCTGATAAAAGTGGGGAGACGACTGCGCGCAACAGCAGGCGAGCTAGAGCTAGATGGACCAGTTAACAGCTTGAAGAGTAGAGATCGGCGCATCCTTGAAATAACCTAAAAACAAAACTAGAGAACACCACCTTGGACCTCTCGAACGTATGCATCTGATCGGTTAATTACCAGCAGAAAGATCGAAGGAAGGCACTTGCTGGAGTGCGATGATGAAAACAAAGCTAGCTTCCTGTCTAGCTAGCCGGGAAGATATTCGGGAATCTCTCTCAGGAAGGAAAATTCACTGCAGATCAAACCCTAGGATTTAGCTAGAGAGAAGCATTAAAATAAATTTATAAAAAGAAGACAGAGAGAGAGAGAGAGACCCAGATATGTGGGAAATCCGTCATAGATAATTGGCAAAAACTATGCAAGGTTCTATAGAGTAATGTAGTCTTGATTAAAGACAAAATACACACACACACACACAACTAAAAAGGCTCAATCAAAATCGGACGGAAATGAAGGGTAGCCCCTCGTTTTTATTTTTCAGACGGAAAAAGGGAGGAAATAGAGAGAAGAAATGATAAGAGAACAATTAACCTAAAATTAATAAAATTCCTCGTAATGAAATTAATGGGATAAAATAGATAGAAAACTACAAGATTTGTGCGGAAAAATTAATAAAGCAGTTTTCACCCGAACATGGAAGACCCAAAACTTGATCACGAGACTGGTTGTTAAGAAAGAAATTACAAGTCAAAAAGGACTGAAATTCATAGTACTGGCTAGCTAGCTAGCACGCAACCTGCAGCTAGGGAAACCCAAGAAGATGAAGAAGCAAACCATATAACATATGACACAGTGAGAATGGATGGAGGAGAAATTTTGGTAGATAAGAAGAAAATTGATGGAAAGCGTACTCTTACCGGCCGGCCGCTTAATTCAGCAAGAAATATATAGCTCTGCTGGGCTATTCATTCTTAGTAACACCAAAGGATAATTATATATAACATGACTTCTTCAGCCTTGGAGTGCCAAAAACTAAAAACTCAGAGATCCAAATAGCTAGATATGTAATGATCTATCTATCTATACATCTTGCAAACCAACCTCATATATCACCAAGCTAAGGAAAAAATAAAAAAGAAAGGGAAAGAAAGGACCTGCTAAAAACGCTGAGACATTCACCAAAACGGAAACCTAACCCTTCTTCTTCTTACTTCATCCAATTTAACCCACCCGCCCTTCATTTTTCTACATATCAATATTCTTTCTTATAGATCTAGAACACAAAACCCAAAAAAAACATTGACAGAAATAGAATTCAAACACCAAAAGTGGCAAATAAATTTCAAATTTTGAAATCTAAGATTCCAAATTTATACATGTGTGTGTGTGTATATATGTAGCTTTATCTTACATACATATATATGTATAAATTGTATATATCATCAAAGATAATCAATAGACACGCACACATATATATGCATATAATTAAGATTTCCCTTTCTTTTTAAGAGATTGTTGGGATATGATATATAAATGCATAAGAATATGGCGTTTGGGGATGGGGGTACGGTGCATGATATATATGTATATATACCTAGAGCTACTGCAGAACTCATAGAGTTTTCCTCGATTAGAGAAGACGATGAGAGCAACTTCGGCATCACAGAGTACTGATAATTCATACGCTTTCTTCAATAATCCATTCCTTCTCTTCGCGAACGTGACCTGCCTGTTTATCTTGTTCTCTATCCTCTTCAATTCCACCCTCCCACGACCCATTTTTACTTAAGTTATTAATTCCTACCTAGCTACCCACTACCGGTGCAATACTTATATAATACTAAGTAGTACTTATAATCTTCCCCAGGCCCTTACTTCTTCTTCTTCTTCTTCCTGCTCCTCCTCCTCGTCGGCTCCTCCTCCTGAGTCCTCTGCACCAGAAGTTTATTATTACCAAGTAGTATCTATCTACTTCTATAGCTAGATAACTGTTAACCTAGCTAGCTACGTGCCTACTACTATATATAAATATATATCCTCTCTGTGTCTATCTATTAGTATATTATTACCAAAAAACCATGCTTTATACGTAGCTTTATTGTATTTTATTTTTTCTCATATAAATATATGATATTGATTGATTGATTGATATTATTTATAACTAATGTAAGTACGATTACTCAACATATTCTCCAATATACATTTCTATTTCTGCCCCTCAATTCTTAGCTATTTAATTATACAAATGTGTAACGCTGCTGTATCTAAGTAACCACGCCATTCCACTCTCTACCCCCTTCCCTCCCACTTCTACTAAAATGGGATTAGATTGCGGGTAATAGATAATGGTTAAAACAAAACAGATGATCCATTTTGGATAAGGTTATTTATGGATCGAATATCTGAAGATATTTCGGTTAATGGATGATCAAATATCCGAAAATTTTCGAACAACTCACTAATAAGAAATGTTAGATAAAAAAGTTCTCCAATCAAAAGATAACAAATCAATATAATTAAACCGATCCAATCTAATGATTTTATTTGAGTATTAAACTACATTATATTCAGTTAGTAATTCCACATTTCTAATAATATTTAAACATTTAATAAAAAAATTAATTAAAAACTACAAAATTTACTAACAATATCAAAATTTTAGAATATATATGTATATAATTTATAGAATTGAATATTATTTATATTTGTCTGATCAAATATTCAATTTTTTTTAACATTTTGCTGACCAAATCGATTATTTAACTATTTAAATTTGATCGATTGGGATATTGGATCAATTCACCGCATAAACAACCCTACTTTTAGATAATGGTTTTAATAATAAACCATCACAAGAAAATTAGGCATTTAATGCGGTTCACTTGGCTGAAGCTTTAGATAATAGTTTTTAGTGAAAACCGTCATCGAAAGTGCAAGCTTTAATCTAATATTTGATATCGGTTTTCCCAATAAACCGTCATCTAAACTCTCCCTCACATTAAATACTTTCATCCCCCTCCCAATAGATCTACGACAATTCACAAACGCATAGTGTAATATCCTAATTTTTTTAATCCCTTTGTGTTTCTATCTGGGATTTCATTATAACAAATATGAACTCTCTGTGGGCCTTTTTCAAAACTATTTGTGTTAAATATATCTTAGTAATAAAATATTATCAAATCCATATTCAAGCTGGAAAAAAAATAAAACAAGACTCCAATCAACCAACCCCTTTTCTCCTCTCTTTCCCCCTCATTCCTTTTCTTTTCTACACATAAGACTTGTCCCCAACCCCTGGTTCCCTTTGTTCTTCGATCAAAGCTCTAGCAGCACCATCCCCCATCTCCATCCTTCTCTTGCCTTTATCATCCTTCAACCACTCAACAATAATGACGACAAATAAGGAACAATAAGGCAACAGTAGGTGAGGTTGACTAGTGCACCTCTAGTCTCATTAGAGCACCATTGTTGTTTTCTATGCACCGTTATAGGTTTATTGACGTCTTTGACCACTAGCTAGAGTGTAATACCCCGAGTCAATATGACCACATGGGGCTACCCTAGGGTGCTTCAGATTGATCGGTTGGCCCCTTAGATCAACACGAGTCTTTTTAGCACGATTTATTGTAATACCCCAATTTGAGCGGAGTGTTATAAGGATTGATTTGACTACTTATATCAACATGGTATACCATCCTTTTGGTGATTCCATCCTAAGAACTCCACAGTTAAGCGTGCTGGCCGTGGAGCAATTTTAGGATGGGTGACCTTCTGGGAAGTTTTAGAAATTTTCTGAAAATTTCTCGGAAAGTGCGTGAGTGAGGACAAAGCGTACTGAAAGGACTCGTGTTGATCTGTGGGGCCAGCCGATCAATCCGAAAGCGCTTCAAGGTAGCCCCCGTGTGGTCGTGTCGACTCGGGGTGTTACAAAATGGTATCAGAGCAAAACCGCGACCGTGAGCTGAACTTGGATGAGCCAGTCAGCCACCTAGCGGGACGATTCTTAGGATAAACTGTATTTGAGACAGTTAGTGGTTGAGGCGCAACGAGGACGTTGCGTTCTTTGAGTAGGGGTGAATGTAATACCCCAATTTGAGCGGAGTGTTATAAGGATTGATTTGACTACTTATATCAACATGGTATACCATCCTTTTGGTGATTCCGTCCTAAGAACTCCACAGTTAAGCGTGCTGGCTGTGGAGCAATTTTAGGATGGGTGACCTCCTGGGAAGTTTCATAAATTTTCTGAAAATTTCTCGGGAAGTGCGTGAGTGAGGACAAAGCGTGCTGAAAGGACTTGTGTTGATCTGTGGGGCCAGCCGATCAATCCGAAAGCGCTTCAAGGTAGCCCCCGTATGGTATTATCGACTCGGGGTGTTACATTTATCATCACTCATGCACTTCCCAAGAAATTTTTTATAAAAAAAATTTGAAACTTTCTAGGAGGATTACTCATCCTAAAAATTACTTCATAGCTAGCACACTTAATTAAGGAGTTCTTAGGAAGGAATCACCAAAAGGATGGTATACCATATTGATATAAGTAGTCATACCAATCCTTATAAGTAGTCATACCAATCATCGTTGTGCTCCAATCACTTACTGTCTCAATATAGTTTTATCCCAAGAATCATCTTGTTAGGTGGTTGAATGGCCCATTTAAGTTCAGCGCACGGTTGTAACTTCACTCCGATACCATTTGTAACACCTCTAGTCAATACAACCATGTGGGGCTACCTTAGAGTGCTTTCGGGTTGATAGGTTGGCTCTATAGATTAACACGAGTCTAGTTTAGCACGCTTTGTCCTTATCCACGTACGTTCTGAGAAAATTTTAGAAAATTTCTAAAACTTCCCAGGAGGATCACTCATCCTAAAAATTACTCCATGGCCAACACACTTGACTATGGAGTTCTTAGGAAGGAATCACGAAAATGATGGTATACCGTGTTGATATAAGTAGCCATATCAATCCTTATAATGCTCCGCTCAATTTAAGGTATTATATAGAGCCACTACTAATCTTCTCATTTTTCTTATGTGAGCTTCACCGTCATTGTGATAAAATATTTTGTTGGGTATAATTTCTCTAACCGTAACCTTCCATTTATGAATGATTAATGTGATTTGGCTTCTATTACACCGAATTAGTTGATAGGAATTATACATTTATGCACTATATCCAATTTGGATGGATTATTTCATATTAATCTAGTCGATGTCGCTTAAACTTGGTTTTATTCAAAAACCTAGGTTGTGAATTAATTGTCAAAATAAGGAGTATTCCTGAGATATTTTACTCAATTAATTTTACAAAATTATAACACCCCTAAATTTAGTATTTAAAATTTTCATTTTAGTGGAATCAATTATGATAATAATAATAAAAAATGTTATTGCCACATCCAACATGGGAAAAGATATGAGCAATACCTAACTCATGTTAGATGTAGGACTAAAACCACTCAAACATGAAGGTTAAGTGTGGTCAATAATTAACCAACGAAAAATAATAAAAGTGGAAGAGGGAACATTTTTAAATACAATTAGCAAGATTTCATACAATGCTTGATGTCCCAAAAAGGGAACAAAAGAAATACACCTAGAAAGAGACACTTGATAACCCTAAACAACACTCTGATCCAACCCAAGCTGCTACCATTATCAACAAAACCTACAAGGTTAAGACTACTCATTAAATAGATAAGGGATAGTGAAATGGATCCCATTAATACAATGGTACTAAGTGAACTACTACACAATATTAAACATGCAAATATCACATAGAACACACAGAAGGTAATGTAAAGAATCATGAAATGACACCTCAAATAGTACATACCATAGCTAATTACTATATTCATGCCATAATTCATCTTGTACCATGGACCACATGTTCACCTTGTCACACTTAACTATATTATGATTGTTTTATTAATCCAATAATACCAAGAGTGTTCCATGAAGGAGAAGGCACCTAATCATAGTTGATCTCTTTTCTAATAACCATATATATACCACTCATAAACATAAGAAGGAAGAGATGATAAAATTACCAACCAATATACCAAATCCAAATAGCGTACAAAGGTAATTATCAAACCAATATATCAAAACAAAGCAATGCACACAAGAAACTACCAAACCAACAAATAAACACCAAGTAGTGCACGGAGATAACTACCAAACTAGTAAATCTAAGGCTGACAATCCAATCCAAAATTAAAGCCAACACTAAGGTCAAACTATTATTCCATAGAGGCCATCTCGATATAGTTATTCACACATAAAATAATTCATAAATGGCCAAAATATCCATGTATGCTATTTACTCAATAATTTCTCACTTTAAAATCAATTTTTATTAGAAATAAGTAAAATTCATAATATGAATATATAACATCAAATTAAATAGGCATTTTAATATTAATCAAAACTCAAAACTCTCTTGTACCCATTATCCTTGTTGGTTTTTCTTTTATTGATCCCTTATCTAGCCTTGTTATATTTTCTTAAATATAAGAGAGTGCTAAGATTTAGGATTAAGCAATCATATAAGAGTGTTACTCCCATCTCTTTCTCAACAAGCTCAAAAAGTTTTAGTAAAAATAACAAAAATTAAGAAAGAGATAGGAGAAACCAAGATAAACGAATGAGAGAAAGCCAAATTAAAACAAAGAAAGAAAAATGGGGTACAAATAGGGGGAGTAAGCAAATATATGTAGCCAAGAGAAAGGAAGAGGTGGCTTGTTACACACTTGATTGATAAAGTAGAAGGCGGTTGAGTGTGTAAGGTGGTGAAGTGTATTTAGGTTGAATGAAGTTATTAAAACCAAGAAATAAACCAAAGGATGGGTGAGGTGATGGTGTATAGGTCGAAGGTCAGTAGAGGTAAAATTTAAGTATGGGAAAAGGTAAGTGAAGAAAGTTGGGGGCAAAAAAAGCTAAAAAGATACAAGTAACACATGTATGAAGTGCAAAGAAGTGACTTTGGCTCAATTTTTTGTTAAATGAACGTAATAATGGTCAAATTGATGAAAAATATGATCATAGAAATTTAGAGAAGGAGTTTTGTGGATGAACAGTAATTTTAAGATTTATAAACTATTTTTAATGGTGGAATGATCAATGAAGAGGCTAAAATTAAGAAAAATATTGAATAATTAAATAAAATTATGAAAAATAATGAAACACTTAACATAATATTGTAAACTCACATGTAAAATTTCATGAATTTAAAGCAAGTTTTAATATATAATATATTGATATGATCATGAGTTAATAGTTTACAAGGTTATTATAAACATAAACATCAAAACTATTCATAAAATAATTAAATTTTTTATATAATCCTATTAACACATTTTAAGAATATATATATATATATATATATATATATATATTGTAACTTTTAACTCACATTTGATATGGTTTTTTAGCTAAAATATCTTAATTATATATTTTACATATAAAATTCAAAAAGATAGCAAATACAAATAAAATTAAACAAAGATTTTAAATTTACATTTAAGCTCATTTAGGACCCCAAATAAAATTTTACAATAATATTTTTCAAGGTGTAACCTAAAAGTTAACATATACGAATAGCATTTTATAAACAAAGTATATTTAACTGTAAATCATAATTACTACATAATCACCTAAAATAATATTGAAGCCATAAAATATCCTACCATAATTTATGTAATGAATTACACATAAAATAAACTACTTTCTTATTATTAAACATAAATAGGGCTAGATAATAATGATGTATTACAAAAAACACCTTATAATGTGTCGATTTTCGTATGTGATCCATCAATTGGAACAAATTAGCTAGATTCCACCGATTTGTAATTTGGGATCAAAATCTTGATACCTTTGAAAATGATTTTCGTAACAGGTTTTCATTACTTCAATTGATTATCTATATTGGTTTAAAATTTACTTATTACATTATAATACTATTAACTAGAACTAGTTAGCTTAAATCAAAGGATTTACATTTCAAGAAGCCTAATAAGTTAGGACATTCATGCTAAAATTGGTTTTATAAGCATAGGATTTTTTATATTTAGTCCTATGATTTTGAAAGGTGATATATGAGAGCATCTTAATGAGTCCTCAAGCTATATATCCTATCTTTTCTTGTGCTTGGCTAGCTTTGGACCTTAGTAAGTCATTACTTACCTTTTATCATGGTCGAAGCATGATTTTTTGGTATGATGTATTTCTTGGATTTGGAATTTGATATGGTGTCTCATGTGTTGGTATGGTGATTGTAAGGTTGAGTGAATATGTATATCTTTAACATTGATTTTTTTATGAAAAAAAAAATGATAGGTTACCTTAGACTATACTAAAAGGATGAATGGATAGGTTTTGAAGTGTGTTAGTTCGAGAATGGGTTATATACTGGGCAATTTGATATTGTTTTGGGGTTCACTATACCTATGATCTTTTGACTTTTATAGTCCATTTTTTTCATAATTGGTTAGAATTTTTAGTAGTCAATTATAATAACTTAATGGTTAATGTCACACCCCCATATTTAGTACTCTAAAAATCCTTTAAAAAGAGTTAAATGCATAATATAAACTATTAAAAAATAGAGTGTTATTGCCATACTTAGTATAAGTCTAGTTCCCCTACCTTTCTTATATAAGATGCTACGGCTAAAATGTTTATCCACTTAGATTAAGAATAATATTTCATAAGAAGTAGAAAAGGATTTTATTACAATATTTAGTTGTTCCAAAAGCAAAAGATCGAGCAAAAGTGTTACAAAACTGAAAAAAGAAAGAAATACAAAATAAGACATAAGAGTCCAAGGAATATATGGATGAAAAGAAGCTAAAGTTGATACCAGATAGTACTAGCTTTCAACCCCCACCAAAAACCATCAATATGTACTCTCAAATTACTCCTCCAATATAAAGAATGTCCACTAAATAGGTAGGGAACTATAAAATGGAACCTATACGTATAGCAATACTGAGTAAACCACTACACAACACTAGGTATAGAAATATCACATGGAGAAAATAGAAGGCAACACAAAGGATCATGTCATAACAGCTATGTGCCACATTCATACCATAATTCATATCATACCATATGCCTCATACTCATCACATCAAACTTAACCATATTATGACTATTTTGTTAATCTAATTATACCAAGGGATCCCATGAAGGAAAAATGCCAAACTATTATTAAGGCATTTTTCAATAATCACCTCTATACCACTCATAAAATAGGAAAGCACTAGGAGAATTACTGACCAATATACCATATTTAAATAGTGCACGAAAGCAACTATCAAACCACCATACCACAACAATCTATTTAAATCCTTATACAACATTTACTTCCATTTTCAATTACTCAATTAGATACAATAATAACCTAGATATATATAAAGTACACCGGTCATACTGGCGTATTAAGGCAACATAATATATTTCCAACTTGTAACCCAAAGATGTACAAGTGTTGTGGGCATTCTGGTGCAATAAGGTAACACAATATTCTCCCAACTTGTAACCCAAGGAGGTAAAACTACTATCATACTAGTACAACAAGACAACACAACATCCTACCATCATAGGATACATCATCCTTAAGTATTGATATCCCCTATAGGGCCCATAGGCTATTGAGTTATCATGAATTTTGTCTGTGTGCGGTGGGTGAGTATCCCTTGTATTTGAAGGTGTCCTTGGTTGGATCATTATATGTGGTGAGTGATGCATGTATTAGTGTATTATTGGTTGATTCATAGAGATGTATTATATAGCCTTGTATGTATATTTAAGTGAAAATATTAACGTCATATGATTTTTACTTAGTCATGGACCATAGTCATTGTATTATTTTGCCTCAGATGTTATCACATGTGTACATTGCGGTGTTTTTCCTATGTATGCCTAAGTATGGTTATAATATGTTAAATATTATCATAATTTTATGTACACCATATATATTTTATGAGATAGGTAGTTTTGACATACTTAGTACTTGACTCATACTAATAATATGGTGGTTGAATGTGTCCTACAATGATCCACTAATGGTGGGGAGCATACCTCATATATAAGTTTGGCATTGAATGTCATATTGTCGAGTTGAAGACTTGATTTTTGAGAGAGTTAGATAACACACAATTCATGCCACTTGGGGCTTATTATTTATCTTTGGTTATGTAAATTTTCAAACATTGTATAAAAAAATTATGGTGTTGTAACCAAATTTAATCATTCCATTATTTTGTTAAGATTTTAATATAGGTTTGTCTCACATGTTTTTCAAAAATTTTATCAAGAATGTTTTGGTTTAGTAAAATCATTCATTTTTCATGAACCATTGAATAGCTCATTATGGGAGTTTATAGGGATGGCAATTGAATGTGTTTTACCCAAAACCCGACCGGTTTTATCCATTGGATGTGTAAATGGATATGGATGCGGATATGGAGGAAGGAGAGAAATATCTGTCGGGTTTGGGTATGGATATGGGTAAGGGATCCTTAAATTCGTACCCATACCCAAATCTGTTTACCTAATATAAAATTACATTTGACCCTTATTTATATAACTTTAAGTATATTTTCTAAGGCTAAAAGTAAAGATATAATTAAATTTTAACAATCTATGTATATAATTCAAACATTAAATGATTTATACTTTAAACTTGATGGATTTTACTTGAAATCCGATGGGTTTTACCCAATGGATATGTAAATGGATATGGATATGGATATGGAGGAGGAAAAAAATACCTGTCAGGTTTGGATATAGATTTTTTTATCAGATTTGGATAACGGATAAGGGGTATCTGATCTAAACCTGATATGTTGCCATCCCTAGGAGTTTATTCTCTCCATATTGATGATGTTTGAGTTTTGTGGTCAAGTTTTTTCCTTAAATCTAGCATGAGATACATGTTGGGCATCTATTTTATACTAGATGCACTAGTAACATTCTCCTTTTGTTATTTTAACTTCTGTATTATTCATTTAGTCAAAATGTTATAAGAGTGAAAAATGGGGGTGTTACACATAGCATATCCCTTTCTCTCTCTCACATCGATATTTCTAATTCTCTATCTCTCTTATTTGATTCCATTTCTTCATTATATCCTTAATTATGTTGATTTTCTTTCATTTTCACCTTTAAAATACTAGATTCAAAAACTCTCATGCACTCAATTGAAGCTATTATTCAGACGTAATAATCAAGGAGATTGATTTGCATTATTTTCTCTAATATGAAAATCTAACTCTTTAACACAAGATCTAACACAAATATAGTCAAATCTAAGAGCTTTTACACGATTCAATAAAAGTGTTATCCATGGCGATGAATTATCATCCTCATTAGATCTAATCCCTAGATACGTCTATGGGATGACTTTCCTCATAATAGGCTTCTATTTTATTTTGATTTCAAGCCTCGGCAATCCATTTCTACTTTTGTCTCTAGATCTATTCATCTTTTCCCCTTTGTTTTCCTTTTATATGCCCCTTTGAAGGTGCATTTTAAACTATTCCATCGACTAATCCCTTTCACATTTGGTTGTTATATCCTGAATTGCTTTAAAATTTTCATCTTTTCACCTTTGAGTTGGTGTCATGAACATATGACCTTTCGGTTTATTTTGTTTAAATGCTTAGTTCCAACTTATTCTTGTGTTTGTTTGTCTATTATATTTAGGTTTTTGTCATTGGAATTTCCTTTGTAATGTTATTGTGTTGTTCATTGTTGGTAAAAGATGAGTTCTCATCATTATTGTTTGTCAATGTTGTTCATGGTTCTATATTGGTTTGTGGTTCTATGAGCATTTTTTATTGAGGATTCTAGACTTATTTATGGTATTGAAATTGTGGTTCTAGATTTATTTTTCATTGTTCATATGTTCCATATTTTTAATAGCGGAGTGCTTGGTATTCCTTGAGCTATTAAGAGTTTAAATTTCTTACTCTCCTCCAAATTTACTAGGAAAAACAATATATGTTATTATTTAATTTTTTATTATGTAACTTTATATGATAGTTTGAACCCAAAACAATAATCTAAAACGTCCCAGATTTCCCATGTTTGTGTTGCCTAAAATGATTATCTAAAGTGTAACACCCCGACACATCGGTTGCAGGTAGTTACTTGGAGTACTTTCAAAAATGATGGTAGACTCCATAGCTTAACACAAGTCTTTTCAAACATAATTTTTTATCAACTCATACTCATCCTAAAAAAATTTTCGGGATGTCGCCCATCATTAAATTACTCAAAGTAAAATACTCTTAACTTTAGAGTTCTCTAAGGATAAGTTTTTTGAAAAGAAATTATATTTTGTTGATATAGATAATCTTATTAATTTTTTTAAACCTCAACTATCTATCACTAATTTAGAAGTATTATATAAAGTGTCTCAAAGGTGGGGATATTTATTTTTATTAAAATATGTCATCTAAAGTTGAATCCTTTACTTTTTAGCATATTTATTGGACTTAAAATTTTTAAAACCATTACCAAAAATGAAATAGCTCTTGGTTCAAAAAGGCGGGGAAACCTCTCCATTAGTATGCAATTTCTTGCTTAAAATTGCTTAATTTACCCTTCTTTTCTCTCACTTCTCTATATATCTATGACTCTAGATCACTTGTAATGATGATTTTATTTAATCATGCATCGGAACTGTGAAAAAAATTATGTAAGTGCACACTTTTTTTTAAATTTACACACCTTTTTTACTAAACACACCCATATACCCATAAAGGTATTATCTTTTCTAATTTTACCCTTCTCATTTTCCCACCCTCCTATCTCTCTATCTAATTTTTTTTCTTTTTTTTTTCTCTTCTCCCTCATTTAAACTCCTTAAAAAATCACTCAATTCTTCTCAAATCATCCATGAATTCAATAAATTAGAATTTAATCAACATTCCAATACATTCTACATCTAAAGGTATGTAAGATTTTGTCTCTCTCTTTTTTTTTTTTTGATAAATTTTATGATTTGTTATGTAGCTATGCAATATTAATTATTGCATTTTTCTCATTTTAGTTATTATTTGACTAAAATTAGTGTTTGTATACATAGATTGAACTTAAATTAGTAAATTTGTTGTAATTTTAGGTTAAAATATAAGCTTCGAACAATATCAATGGATGTTGGAGCAAAACAATAGCTTTAATGGGTGGTTCTCCCGGTAGTCATAATTACCAATGGGTAGTTTACCTAAGAGGCATCCCCTAAAATGTGTAAATTAACCATCAAAACAATCTCCAAGTGTATAAGTCACCCGTCACACACCTTCACTGCTTAGTAGTTCACCCATCAACCTCCTCCTTCACTAGGTACTTCACTAGCCACTATTTTCCCCAAATGGGTGACACACCCATTGAAGCCTTAAACTCCCAAAATCCTTTAACCATGAACCTTAAACCCTAACCATGAACCCTAAGCCTTAAACCCTAAACCCCAAACCCCCATTGAAACAATCACTAGGTTAGTAAGTCATCTAACACAAACCTTCACTAGTGAGAAGTTCACTCGTTTGCCTCCTCCTCCACAAGGTACTTCACTCGTCACTCTTTTCCCCAAATATATGACATTCCCATTGAAATCCTAAACCCCTAAAACCTTATAACCCCGAACCCTATCCCTAAACCCTAAACCTTAAGCCTTTAACCCAAAAACCCAAACCAAAACACCAATTCCCAAGTCTTAAACCCCAAACCCTACACCTTAACCCTAACCATTAACCCTTAACCCTATACCCCAAAAACCAAATCCAAAACCCTAAACCATTGATGAGCTAATGCATAGTATTTGTTAATGATCTTCTTGTTATACTTGGTAGATGCCTGGTAGAGAAGGATAAGGAAATGATATGAGGCAAGTTACTCCTGCTACCATTAAGGTGAAAAAGAGGACAATCACTACCAATGCTCGAGCATGAGCTATGATGGAGCGAGACAAGGCTCTTCATACTATAGACATAAAATACATGTTAATTGAGGAGTATGATGATTCCAGCAAGGGAGATTTCACTGGAACTAGCGCATCTGTCCAGAAAACATAATACATTCCCTCATTGGCATCAAATGAGGATTGGAGATTGATTGGACCTACTGGTGGGGGTTCACTCATTCTAGATCTTCTCAAAATTTTTAAGGGTCATGTGGCATATGTTATATGGAATAATGCCAAGGTGATTTATATTATTATATATATTGGTTTCTATATTTTACCCTGTATTTTATTATTCTAATATTCTTTTTAATGTAGGGACCACGTCTTATGTTGAAGGTGCAGTCAAGGAAGAAAAACTTTAAAAGACTATAGGTTGATGATACGGGCATGGGTGTTTCTTATGAATACATCGAGACCATGGACCTGAAGCATCTATGTTCGACATACTTCCACCATCACAATGCTTTGCTCATCTCCACTTTTGTTGAGAGTTGGCACCCAGACACCAATAGCTTCCACCTTCCATTGGTGAGATGACTATTACTCTACATGATATGATTTACATTATAGATCGTAATTATCATGGGTTTGAGTGTATTAGAGATCATTTTCCTACTGCTGGCAATGTGGTGGAGCTTTTGGCTGACATGTAGGAGGAACTCGAGTTGTTGGTCAAGTCAAATTTTATGAAGGGAAGCACAGTCACATTTGATGGTATTTTTCATAAGTTTACAACTAACCATGTTGAGAATGACGAGTCTTATGTTCGATTATATATATGTGGTGCCTACTATCATTTACGCTTTTTGTAGACAAGTCCATCAACCATGATCGTTTATCAATGCTAAGATTAGTAACCTATTTTAGTAAGTTAGGCGATCAGCCCCTTAGAGCTAGGACTTTAACATATTTCTATACGTAACTTGAGATAACATCTAGGATTAGGTGATAGCAAATAGACGGTTGCATGACACTATTAGAGGTAATTATTTATTACTAATTATCAAATAAAAAAATTATTTAATTGTTAGTTTAATTGTGTTACAGACATGTTATAAGTATGCACATGCCTGGATTTATGAGTATTGTATGTACTTTTGGCGGAGTTATTATCATACATATAACCCATTCTATGATGTCATAGGCTCGCAGTAATGAGGTGGGATACGACTCATCAGACACTTCCCCTTGATTCCATGGATGGTGACATACTTTATATGAATACTTTTTTATTGTAATTATTTGTAATAATTGATATTAATATTTTCTTACATGTGTTTGTACATTTACTTCTTACCATTCGATCAAGATCTATGTATGAAATATCCCGAGTTGACATACCAATGAGACTTTTGATTTGGGGATGTTGTGGAGCCTTACATGCAAATAGAGTTGTCAAGCAGTTTGGCTACTCCCAACTGATCCCAATTACTCCTATCGTTCCACCACATGGGATTCTATTGGATTACAATCATTAAAAAGTATAAGGCAGATTACTCTAGATGTGCATCATTTTGGAATGCTTTGACACATCACTAACTAGACTTCAGCCTCCATTTTCATAACTCGACATAGAAGCATAATGCCTTAACTAAATATCTTCCTTAGTATCATCTTTGGACCCATACAATAGTCCATCATGTACTAGTGAAGGGTCAAGTGATGCCCCATATATCACGACAAAAGTGGAGACAAAAAATGAATTAGTGGGTGAATTCTACTACTTTTTCAAAGAAGAGAAGATGGGAAGACTTAATAAAGATGAAGATTTTGATAGGCTGAAGGATGTATACCTCTCCATGGGTAGTCTTAGACTCTCTTGTAGTGAATAGGAGGAGGCTGACCGACCATTTGCTAATGATAGTTAGTAGATTTTTTTCTTGTATTTATATTTTAAATTTGTATTAAGATTGTTATGACTTTGTTATCGAATCAAATTATATGTATGCTAATTTTAAGTTCATGTTAAACCATGATTATTTGTCAACAAGTACATAAATTTCTATAATAAAATACTAAAAAAATGTGATAAACCAAAGTAAGTGAAGCTCTACACCAAAACACTTTAAAAAAAAGGGATAAACTAAAGTACCTAAATTTCTTCACTAAACTCATTACATTATGCAGAATTATCAACCTAAGTATCCCCCTTGGTTGGCACCCATACCCATTGTATTTTGATATAACTAAATGCAATTATGATATAGCTCGTCCCATCTAGATACACTTGAAGCATCATTTTTGTACTACTGATTGAATACAAATGGTAATATTGTATTTTTCATCAAGGTTAACTATAAGCAGATAGAGTATCATAACATGAGTTTCTGATATATATATATAGTAAAATGAAAACTACATAGAAGATTAGTGTAAGTAAAATACATATCGATATATAATGTGCCAAATTGTTGAGACTTAAGATGATGATGATGTGATTTGGTTGTCAGCCATTAGGTAGAGCTCTCTATGATAAACATGTAATCAACACATAAACACTCAATAAAACAAATATAACATTATATGTTGTTACAAAGAGAAATCCAAAGTAAGATTGATGTAACACCCCCAAATTTACTACTGAGAAATTTCGTTTAAATCAATAGATTTAGTGGAAGCGAAAGAATTAAAACCATAAACTTGGGGGTATTACCGCCACACTTAGTACCAGATCGGTTCACTCCTACCGTTCCGATACTAAGTGCTAAGGCTAAACTAAACAATCATTAAGTAAGAGTCATCAAAACATAGGTCCATAGTTAACATAGACCATTCACGAAAACCACGAGTCAACAACCGTTAAAATATTGTTTAGGAATACAACTTAGAGTACGGTTTTGAAACAAGAAGCGTAGTACAAAATATAGCCAATAAAACAGATCCCAAGGGACCAATATCCGGATCGCCTACTCACTCAAGCCAAGCCTTCCACCCCACAATTTGTAACCGATCAAACCTGCATAGGAGGTCTGCTCCCCACCATTGGTGGATCATCACAGGACCCATTCAATCAAGGTAGTATCAGTACGGGTCCAATACTGAGTAAGGGCGCTGGTGCACTAAGGCCAAGCATACAATCATACCACATAGCACACATAGCACAATCATATAGACAACAAGCGATAACACACAAGATAAGGCTTGAGTACTTTCCGGTGACTTATTCTTATTTCTTATTAATAATAATACGTTCATTCCACACATATTCTTTAATAGTCCGTGTGAGTGCGGGAACCCCACTATTATAGCCGGTGGAACGGTCACGAGGGCCATGCCCTACCACTATTATAGCCGGTGGACCGGTCACGAGGGTAACATACCCTGCCACTATTATATGCCGGTGGACCGGTCTGGCCCCGACTCACAAGGTGTTCCACTGTAAATATTCGTATCTTTCCTAGGTCTTATCATCATTCTGATTAGTTTGTTGAGCACGGAATCCCCCACTATTATAGCAGGTGGAACGGTCACGAGGGTCATGCCCTGCCACTATTATAGCCGGTGGACCGATCACGAGGGTAACATACCCTGCCACTATTATTTGCCGGTGGACCGGTCTGGGTCCGGCTCAACATCTTTCTCTGTAAGTAGTTAATGTCTTAACATATCTTATTCAAAAGGTTTTCACCAAGGATACACATAAATCATTCTCTTTATGCTTTACACATCACAACCAATAAAATTCCGCATTCATAACCACCCTTTAATCGATAATACACATGATAACGCCAACCAACTCTAAGCAGTCATAACCAACCCTAATTGTCCACACCAACCCGTGGTTAACCTCTCTCATCCCTATTTTACCATAAACACCGTACTTAGCCATCCCAAACCTTAATTATCCTCAACAGTCACAATTAGTTACTACATCCCTTCTTAATCACAACGCCCCAGAGTTAATCACTCCAAACCCTGATTCCATATGATCACTAACTCCAATGCAAAACCCTAACTCCACCATGCAAACCCTAATGCCACCATACCAACATTAATACCACCATGCAAACCCTAATACCACCATAAGCCATTAATACCACTATGCAATCATTAATACCACCATACAAACCATAACACCACCATGCAACCCTAATACTAGGGGTGTTCAATGGGTTGGGTTTACCATGGCAAAGTGTAACCCAACCCATAAACTTAAGTTATAATAAAGATGGGCTGAATTATTATTCTGTGTATATTATTATGGGTTGAGCCCATGTATAAAGTGTTTAAACGTGGGTATGTATGGGTTAAATAATGGTTGCCATGGGTTGCCATGGTACTATTTGTCTTCCGTTGGACAATTGACGATTCGGCATGAGGACACTCCTCCTTCGGTCTATCATCTTCGTCTCTCTCAATCTGCTTTCCATGAATTTAACCTAGTCTGTCTCTTCAATCAATCATTCTCTATCCTCATCGGTTCGTCTTTGACATCAAAAAATACAAATTATTTCATTTATTACCTACTCGCTTCAATTTCGGTCACAGTTGCAATCTTGCGGAGGTTCGTGACTTAAGAAACAACAAAAAAGGTATGCCTCTATTCTTGCTCTATTCTTCGTCTTCAGATTCAGCTTTCAAAGTATGAAAGGAAATCGGAAATTGGATTAAAAATTTCTAAAAGATGAAACGGTCCTTCAGACACCATGGCAGATCAGAATCGAATTCGGTGTGCTGTTATACCCAATCAGCTTTTCCTTCGTTTTTTGTGAGTTTCGACGAACTGTTCGTGAACAATGTCGGGTGGCTAGGTTCTCAAAATCATTGTCCCTGCTAATTAATCGACAAGGTTTTGCTTCGTCGGTGGCTGAGGCGAAACAGTGGACCTCCAACGCGTACGACTGCATCTGGAGCTCCATCTACGTCGCATCCAACGAATAAAGCATTTTCATTTCCCCTCTCTGCCGATCTTTCGCTCCTGTCCCTCGCTGTTCTTCGCTCTCGCAACCCAAACGGGCAAAATAAAAACAGCAGCGGCTGTGTATTTTACAGATGGGATTCGTTAATCATGAGATAGCTAGCTAGGTTGTAATGTCAGGCTCATATTCCGAACCCATTGAAATCCTTCCTACTTACATATGAAGGGAGTAGGGGGTGTGGAGAGAGGGGGGAGGAAAAGACATGTTAGCACACGATTATATGTTTTCCTATTGGTTTGATTCGGGTCTGCCTATTTTGCCGAATATGACTATAAATTATTGTCTTAATTCGTCTGTCAATCATTTGCATACATTACTATTACGTGTCTATGTTCCAATCCTTGTTATAAGTATTAGTATACAGCAGTGTTTCCCATCACAACTATTAATATGCTCTATGATTTGTATTGTCGATGTAATACCTCACACCGCAGGACCATGAGGTTATTACTGATCAATACGAAAGAACCAATCTTGTTGGGTATCATCCACTTTTCCATACTATCTTTATTTATTTAATTAAAGTCTCCTGTGAAATAAGATTTTCTGTCAAATGAAATAAAATGTGCTGAATTGGATCCGCCGTGAGAGGAAAACAAACCAATATAAAAACAAGAGATACAGATTTGGGAAAATAATCCGTTTAATTGGACCTAAATGAAATGAAATGCGGTCTAAAAATTGTTAGATGTGTATGATAAGTTATGGCGTACATTTAATAATTTCCTTCGAAACCCATCATTCAAATTATTTGATAAAATCTTGCATCCTTTTGTAATTTATGATAAATAAAAAAAGATAACAAAGTTTCTAGTTGTATGTAAACAGTAATCCCTCCAAATTATATAATGAATATGATCTATTGAGTAGGGTTGTATTGAGCTATCAAATGATTGGGTACAATACTATGTCCGGTGTGCCAAACGAAATATAGTAATAAATAGGATTATAAATGAGCCGAGCTTGAATCTACATTATCCGTGCTTAAGTTTGACTCGTCTGTTTTTGGTTGCTTGGTAATAACATATCTCATTATGATTTTCCTTCTTCGAATGTGCTTCTAAAAATCGTCAAATTATCTTCGAATTTCCACCTACCTGGCATAGCTAGCTATCTTTCGAATTTATTTATTATTATTATTATATTTTCTTTTTAATTTTGGTTGTGCACTGCTGGATTTGTGTGTGTGTGGCACAACTGTAATTTCAGTACTTATTGTTATACTATGATGATATAGTGAAATATTATTTACTTATGCCTCTTATTTATATTTAACAGGATATTTATAATGTCTGAAGAATTGAGCTCGGTGAGTTCCAAAAGAAAGCGATCTTATAAGACTATCTCGCTTGTTTGGGAGAATTTTACACAGATCAAACAAGGTGAGTCCACTTTGATCACATATGTACTATGTAAGTATTGTAATCAAGAGTATAAATGGAAAAAGACCGATGGAACGAGCACCTTGACTAGGCACCTAGATAAATGCCAATCATATCCATATAATGAATTGAATAATAAGGGAAATACTACCTATGAGAAGCATGATGTGCATATTGATATGAAAAATTGGAGATTTGATCAAGAATTGTGTCGTAAAGAGCTTACAAGGATGATAATAGTTGATGAGTTACCCTTTTGTTTCGTCGAGAAGGAGGGTTTTAGAAGATTTTGTAAGCATTTGCAGCCTAGATTTCATATGGTTTCAAGAGCAACGGTAACTAGGGATTGCATCCAAATTTATACAGATGAGAAGGATAATTTAAAGTTAGGTCTTCAAGAAGCATCATCTCAAGTGTGCTTGACCACAGATTTGTGGACATCAGTCCAGAACCTTGGGTATATGTGTTTAACCGTGCACTTTATTGATAAAGAGTGGAAGTTACATAAAAAAATTATCAATTTTTGTGTGCTCCCTACCCCGCATCGTGGAGAAAATATTGCAAAAGCTGTTGATGATTGTTTGTTATCTTGGGGTTTAGATAAAGTGTGTACATTAACTGTGGATAATGCTAGCTCTAATGATACAGCTATTAATCATTTGAAATAGACCCTCAATAGAAGAAATTCATTGCTTTTGAATGGTGATTTTTTTTACATGTTAGATGCTTTGCACATATTTTGAATTTGATGGTAAAGGATGGAATTAATATGGTAGATGGTGAAATTGCTACTATTCGTGATTGTGTGAAGTATGTGAGGAGCTCTCCGTCTCGTTTAGAATGGTTTAAAAAATGTGTTGTAAGAGAAAAGGTGGTACCAATGAAGGCATTGTGTTTAGATGTTACCACTCGTTGGAACTCCACATACATGATGATAGAAGCTGCAATAGAAAATCAAAAAGCTCTTGAGTCGATGTTTTTTCTTGATGGAAAATCGAGTTTGCTAAGGGATTTTGACTGGGGTGTTTTGAAGTCATTACATAAGTATTTGGAGCACTTTTATCATGTGACAAAGCGAATTTCGGGATCTAAGTATATAACCTCTAACATTTTCTTTAAAGAGGTTAACACTATTATGTCGATCTTGATAAAATGGTGTTGTAGTGAAAATTCTACATTTCGAGGAATGGCATTGGCTATGAAACAAAAGTTTGAGAAATATTGTGATTTGGAAAAGGTGAATGTTATGGTGTTTATTTCAGTGGTCTTAGATCCTCGTTATAAGTTGGTGTATTTTCAATTTCGTTTCAAGAGGTTTTATAAAGATGAAAATAAGGAAAAGGTTGTAAGGTTAATGAAGAAAGTGGATGAGACTTTACAACGCCTATTTGATTATTATTATTCTTTATCCACATTATCATTGGGTCATGGTAGTGGTTCTCCTAGTTCTTTTTCTCAAGCCCTACCAAGTACGAATGTAGATGCCGTTCCTAATGTGGAGGAAGTGATGAATGAAAGCCAAGAAGATTGGCAACTTTATTTGCAAGATGTGGAGAAGAAAAAAAGCAAATCTGAGTTACAACGGTATTTGGATGATAGCATAGAAGAAGAAAAACCCAACTTTGATATTTTGCATTGGTGGAGGTCTAAAGCTAGCACGTATCATGTGCTCTCGACTATGGCCCGTGACATATTGCCTATTCAGATTTCTACTATTGCTTCAGAGAGTGCATTTTCCACCGGTGGTAGAATACTCGATCCTTTTAGGAGTTGTTTAACTCCAAAGATAGTGGAAGCTCTAGTTTGTGGCCAAGATTGGTTAAGATCATCCTCTACACCAATTGAAATTGAAGAATGCATTGAGGTGCTTGAGGAATTGGAAATGGGTATGTGTTTATAATATTATTTAAACAATTATTGTTATATACTTATATATGTATTTACTTTTAATTAAGCTTGAAATTTTATTTTTTTCAGGTTTCACCCATGACATGCAATATGGATCTTTCAGCCCATGAAGAGTTAATTAAGAAGGCTAGAAATGAAGTGTTGTACTCATTTTGAACTATATAGTAGATAATTATTAATTAGATATGATGAACTATGTTAATTGAACTTTTTAAAAACCTACTATTAGAACTTATTATATAGTGTGAATGTCTTTAAACTACATGGTGGCAGATATATGTATGGGTTATCGTGTAGCAATCTGCAACTTCATATCTGGTTTGGACAATTTGATATCAGTGTCTCATAGATACATACTCTACTACCTATTGTTTAGCACTTCAAGTATCGAAATGAAGATAATATAAATAAAGGTATACCAACATATTTTAATATCTCAGAGAACCGGCCAAATATAGTAATCCTATTAGGCTATTAGTGCTCAGTTTTTATTTTTTTTCCGACAATAATCAGAATGTCTATATATATAGATATCAAAAGAGAATAAAAAAATAACTTTGTTGTAGCATCATAATCGAACTCTTTTCCACTTTCTAGAAAAAATTTATTGCAATGTATAGGGAATATCTGTGTGGTGGCTGTGGTGGTAGTGGTGGTGGAAGCGGTGGTAGTAATGGTGGTGGAAGGGGTGGTGGCAATGGTGGTGGACATGGAGTTAGTAAGGGTCAAGATATGATTGTTTGTATATATATTAACCCACGCTAACCCATGGTCAACCCGTATAACCCATGGGTTATGATGGGTTGGATTAAAAATTATTAATTATTTTCTACAACCCATCATGGGTTAGACCATGGGTTGTTTAGGTTATATGGGTTAAGATACTATGGGTTGGGTTAAACCATGGCCACCCATTTGGACACCCCTACCTAATACCACCATAAGCCATTAATACCACTATGCAATCATTAATACCACCATACGAACATTAATACCACCATAAAATCACTAATACCACCATACAAACCCTAATACCACCATACAACATTAATACCCCCATAAAATCACAAATACCACCATACAAACCCTAGTACCACCATACAAGATTAATACCTCCATAAGATCACTAATACCACCATACAAACCCTAATACCACCATACAACATTAATACCTCCATAAAATCGCAAATACCACCATACAACATTAATACCTCCATAAAATCACAAATACCACCATACAACATTAATACCTCCATAAAATCACAATACCACCATACGAACCCGAATACCACCATAAGCCATTAATACCACTATGAAATCATTAGTACCACCATACGAACATTTATGCCACCATACAAACCCTAATACCGCCATGCAAACCCTAATACCACCATACAAACCCTAATACCACCATACAACATTAATACCTCCATAAATCACAAATACCACCATACAACATTAATACCTCTATAAAAACACAAATACCACCATACAACATTAATGCCTCCATAAAATCACAATACCACCATACGAACCCGAATACCACCATAAGCCATTAATACCACTATGAAATCATTAGTACCACCATACGAACATTTATGCCACCATACAAACCCTAATCCCACCATACAAACTTCAAGACTCCCATGATGGTTCCCAACTCATATTACCATTTACCCTAACATGCATGTCCTAGTGGGCCATAACATATTACATCATAACCATCATACATATAAATGTCATGCTCATGTCACGGAAGCACATACAACATACCTCAATCTCCAAGCTGCGCTACACATAAGACAAGTTATACACAAATCATATAATACATGGCACAGCATAGCATACACAACATCCAACACATCCACGTCACACATAGCACAAGGCCATTAGCTTCGTTCTTACCTAAGGCGACGCCGGGCTTGGAGCACGCTCCTCTAACTCCTTAGGGCTTTGGTCGGGGTTACCTATAAAAGGGGAAAATGCTAAGTATTAGTTTCCCTTATAACTACTATCAATCCTCATTCTAGTTTAAGGTTAGGGTTTTTATTACTAAAAAGGGTTTTATACAAAAACTAGGGTTTTTACCTTAGAATTAGTATACTAAATATTAGTAGTCAAAATATAGTTATTTATGATACTTATTGTTACACTTATTTTATTAAGCCCATTAGTTCCATTCTTATAATACTAGTGTTCACTAGTCATAGTAAAATAGTGATAATAATAATAATAATAATAATAATAAGACTACTAATAGTGATACTTATCTTTCGAGTAATAGAACTCTAGCGTTTTTAAGATTAAGTCCAACAATGGTGTTAGGTTTGAAATAATAATATTATAAGGTCACAATATTACAAGTAAACTATTCTTAAGGGTGATAATGATAATAGTAATAATACTAATAATAACGATAATAATAATAATAATAATACTCCTAGTAGTAATGGTTATAACAATAATACAACCAAGTAAGGTTAAGTAGTAATAATAATAACCATAGTAAGGATAATAGAGTTAATAATAATAAAAATGTTAATACTAATAATTATAAGAATAGGACCAAAGTTAAGTATAATACAAGTTAGGGTTTAAAAGGGATGTTAGTATTAGTAAGAAAATAAGACATTAATAATAGAGACAATAATAATGGTAATAATGACAATAATAATAATAATCATAATAATAATAATAGTAATAATAAAAGTAATAACAATAATGATAATAATAATAATAAGTATATTAGTATCAATATTAGTAGAAAATAGTAGCAATTATATAAAAGGGTATTAGGGTTTGGATGAGTGGAGAACCACCTAGGGTCGGTGGTGGTCCGGCGGCGGCGCGTGGCGGCGACGACGGCGGTGGTGGAGGAGGAAGAGAAAGGAAAAGATCAAGGTGGAGGTTAGATGGGGGAAAGGAAAGGAAAGTTAAGTGTGGGGGAGGAAATAGCAGGGAGAGAGGAGTGGAATGAGGGTGGTGGCGTGAGAAAGGAGGCGGCGCGCGGTGGTGGACGCGGCGGCCGAAGGTGGAAGAAGGTGGTGAGAGATGGTGGAGGTTGGTGGAGAAGGAGATAGGGGGTAAGGATGGTATGGGCAGGTAGGGGAGGACCTGCCAGTTATTTTGGGAGGTGGCAGGGGGGCTAGTAGTGGCGGAGGAGGCGGCAGAAGGTGGCGCAAGGCGGCGACGGGCTGGAAGAAGCTGCTCGGGGTGGCGATTTTGCACGGCCTGGGGTGGCTCGTGCAAGGCAAATCGAGGGTTGAGGAGGACTTGGTTAGGTGGAGGGTGGTGCAAGGTGGGGTTCTGGGCGGCGTTCGACCGGCAGCGTTGGGGGACGGCGGCGGTCGACGCGTCTGATGGGGCGGCGGCGAGAGGGAGCAAACCCAGGGTTTCGGGGTTCCAAATCCCGAACCCAGGTGATCAATGGGGGTATTTATAGGTAGGGTGGTCGGGCAAGGCCAGGGGAAGAAGACAAAAGGGTGCGGGCGCCAAGCTGGCCGGCAGGCGGCAGCTGCCATGGCAGGTTAGGTCGGGAGGGGGAGAAAGAGGAAAGAAGGTGGGCACGCGGGGAGGGAGCTGCAAAGATTGTTGGGGTCGAAAATAGGAAAGAAAATGACAGGGAAGGGCAGGGGAGGACGGTCGGCGCTGAGTTGGTGGCTGCCGGCGAGATTCGGGGCTGCAAGTCGAGTTGCAGGTCGGCGTGCAGGTCGGGGAAGAAGACAGGGCGGGGTGGACCGGTCGGTCCAGGGAAAAGAAAGAAAGGAGAGAGGGGCGGTTCGGCCGGCTGGGCAACGGGCGACGAAGGCTGGCAGGCCTGGCGCGCGAGACGGGGGGGAGAAAGGAGATTTGGGCCGACGGGCTGGCCCAAATCGGGGGAAGAAGAAGAAAAAAAATAAAGGAGGAAGAAAGAAAAAGAAAAGAAAGGAGAAAAAGGAAAAAGGAAAATGGAAAATGATAAAATGGTTGGGGATATTTGTTCTTTATTTATTTATATAATTAATTTAGATATTTAATTTTAATAATAATTATTTTAATTATAATAATTAAATCCATTTTTAAATTAGTTAGGCTATTTTGGATAAATTTCCTTAACCTCCATGCTAATTAGAAAAATACCCAAATTTTCTTTCAATTAAATTCTTTATTATTTTCCTCTTAATCTATCTTAATTAACTCTCTACATTTTAAGTAAATAAATTTTAATAATCAATTTTCCTAATAATTCCTTATTTGGCCATAATTTCGGAAATTAGGATTTTGGGATATTACAATTGATGCCACCCTTTCTCCATCAGAGCTGATCCCTTCCAATATATTAGTCGTTGCATGTTTTCAACAATAGGATCTACAAAGGCTTACACATATAACTCTTGATGAGTCACCAACATCCTGTACATTAAAGCTATAATATTTGACCATTATGATTCTTTGCCCAATAGTTTTAGTGCAGCTACTCTAACCCACAATTTCCATCACCCAAATCATCACACCATGATTCCATCCACGAAAGCATAGTTGCCTTAATATTATAAGACCATATAAAATCATAGATGTTTTAATGAGTCATTCTAGTACTATGGCTCCCACTACTATTGCTTCCTCGATATGGTCGACTAGGAGAAGAGAAACCTCTGGCAAGAGATGTACTCTAACCCCTAGGAATTACTAGCTATTTTGTTGAGTGTGTTAGCAAATTGATTTCAAAGGAATGTGAGCCGAGTTTTCAGGCTATCTTTGAGGTAATCCAAAACCTTTCAATTAACCTAGATGCAACCAATGCTCAACTTAGCAACTTCCTACAATATAAACTCAATTGCAAAGGATGGAGTCTTGATTTTCCGAGCAAGATTTGGTCCGAAATAATCAAGGGCAAAGGGAGATCAAATAAGAGGTGCAACAAAGCCAACCAACATTGTAAGAGGGAGATATTTTGACTCATGTGTAGACTATGATGAAGAGTCATAAGGGAGTGGAAGAAATTGAAGGTTCTATAACGATAAATTGAAGGATCATCATAGAGAAGATAAAGGTATCAAACTTGATCTTCTTGATTTTGATGACAAACTTGATTTTGATTTATTTATTAAATGGTTAGATGAGGTAGAGGCTATATTTAAATTTAAGAATTATCATGATGAGAAAAAATGTAAACTAGATAATCTTAAGTTTAATAAGTTTTCTAGGATATGGTATGATAACTTGAAAAAGACTAGAGAAAGAGAAGGTAAATCTAAAATAAAATCTTGAGATAATTACATTAGATTTACTACTCTTAAACAAAGACTTCTAAGTGTTGAAGAATATATTAGGAAATTTGAGATATTACCACTTATATGTGACGTCCATGAGAAAAAGAAACAAACGTGTGCTAGATTTCTAGGTGGCCTTAATATGATTAAGCTTGTTGATTCTCTTGTTTGTATGATTCTCTTGATGATATGATTAAGCTATCCTTGAGATTAAAAAAAATAAAGTCCCCTAAGCCTCATGCTAAACAAAGTACTTTTTCTACAAAGTACTACCTGAGTACACAAACTATAAAGTATTGTAACACCCTGAGTCAATATGACCATACGGGGGGCTACCCTAGAGTATTTTTTGATTGATCGGTTAACCCCACAGATTAACATGAGTCCTTTTGGTGTGCTTTGTCCTCACTCATGCACTTCTTGATAAATTTTTAGAAAATTATGAAAACTTCCCAGGAGGGTCACCCATCCTAAAAATTTCTCCACGGCCAACATGCTTAACTATGGAGTTCTTAGGATTGAATCGCCAAAAGGATGGTATACCATGTTGATATACGTAGCTAGATGAATCCTTATAACATTCCACTCAATTTGGGGTATTACATTCATCCCCACTCAAAGAATGCAATGTTCTAGTTGTGCCTCAACCACTAATTGTTTCAATATAGTTTATCTCAAGAATCGTCCCACTAGGTGGCTGACTAGCTTATCCAAGTTCAACTTATGGTTGCAGTTTAGCTCTGATACCATTTGTAACACCTTGAGTCAATATGACCATGTGGGAGCTACCTTGGATTACTTTCAGATTGATCGAACAACCCCATAAATCAACAAAGGTTCTTTCAATGCGCTTTGTCCTCACTCACGCACTTTTTGATAAATTTTTAGAAAATTATGTAAAATTCCTAGCAGGGTCACCCATCCTAAAAATTTCTCTATGGCCAGCATGCTTAACTATGGATTTCTTAGGATGGAAATACCAAAAGGATGGTAAACCATATTGATATAAGTAGCCAGATCAATCCTTATAACACTTCACTCAATTTGGGGTATTACAAGTATGGGATTGGCACCTCAAGCTTTAGAAATGTTGATAAGAAACAAGGAATTAACCAAGAGGTGAAAGGCAAGGCCAAGGTCAATGAGGTTTCTACAAAGCAATGTTTTAAATGTTGAGGATATAGAAACTTTGCTAGAAATTACCCCTATCAAAGAGTATTGCCCATATAAGAGATTGAAGTTGTGGAGACTTATGATGAAGATCCTAAGTTTGAGCCAAATGAATTAATTTCAAGTGAGTTTGAGGATGAGGTAATGCTTGTTATGTGATATAAATAGTTCTTCAATTTCAAGCTAATGAGCAACCCAATCAATGAGAGAAGATATTCAAGACTAAAGGAAGAGTGGGAGACACGATTTGTTGGGTTATCATTGATAGTGTATCATGTACAAATGTAGCTAACTATAGGATGGTGAAGGAGTTGGGATTATAGACAACATCACATCTGAAACCTTATTCTCTGCAATAGCTTAATAAGGAAAAAGGATTCAAGGTAACCAAACAAACTCCAATCTCATTTCGAATTGGTAATTATCATGATGATGTGTTATGTGATGTTTTACCTATGGATACATGTGGACTTTTATTAGGTAGACCATGGAAGTATAATCAAGGTGCTACTCATAATGGTATTAATAATGAGTATCTTGTTAAAAAGGATAAGAAAAATCACAAACTTAAACATTATAAGTGTGATAATGATAACATAGTTGAGAATAAAAATAGGTTTTTTTTTACATGAAAAGGATGTGATGGAATATATTAAGGAAGAAGGTAGTTTTTTATGCTTTTATTATCAAAGAATCCCTACAAGAGGAGAAAAATGAAAGTAATCCTCAATTATATGAGCGAGTATAAAAATGTATTTCCCAATGACTTACCACCTGGATTACCACCTAAAATATGAATAGAACATGTTATAGACTAAATGCTTGGTATGTTTTCACCTAATTGACCTGCCTATAGATGTAATTCGGAAGAGGCTACGAAATTATAGATACATATACAATATCTCATAGAAAAGGGATATGTGAGAGAGAGCATGAGTCCATATTGTGTATGTAATCTCCCGAAATTTTAAAAACATATAATTTAATAAATAGCTTTTATTTGAAATAAATTAGCTTTTAAAATTATTTATTTTAATTATTTTATGGATTTTTGAGTATATAAATTTTGATAGGAGTATTTGATAAATTAAAATAAATATTTTGTTATTCTATTATACTCTTTTTATTTAAATATTTTTCCAAACTAATATTTTACTAAAATTTTCCTTTTTAAGCCAATATATTAAATTATATTTAATTAAATTATTAAATTAAATAATTTATCAAAAATATTACATTTTATTATTTTATAAATTAAGTTATTTTGTTTCCCTATTTTTCCTTTTTCCCTTTTTCCTTTTCTTTCTCCCTTTTCTCCTTTTTCTTCTTTCTTTCTTTTTCCTTTTTCCTAGCTTTGCGCCGCCAGGCCAACCTCTTCCCTCTCCCTTGCGCCTGGGCCTCCAGCCCACTCCTTCCTCTCTTCTCCTTCTCCAGTGTGCAGCCCGGCTCCCCCATTTTTTTTTCTTTCCTTCCTTTCACCCTGGACCGGCCGACCCACTTTCCTTTCTTCCCCACTATGCCCGGCCTACTCCTCCTCTCCCCTTCCTTCTTCTTCTGCCTCCAGCCCTGACGCAGTGCACACCCCTCGATGCCACATCCGGCCACCGCCTACAACCTCTCGCTGCCACCACTTGCCTCTCCCTCTCTCCCGTCATTTTATTCCCATTTTCGGACCTGGCCAGCCCTACAAATCATCCCTCACGCCTTGTTTTCCCCCCTCTTCGTCTCCCCTCCCTGCCACCCTACCATATCCCCTGCCACCCTACACGCTGCAACCATGCTCACCAACTGCCCTCCTATTCTCCCTCTCCTTTTTCTTCACCTCTCCAGCCTCTCCCTGCCACATTTCTTTGAGCCTTTCTCCTTCCCCGACCTCCCTCTTCTCCCTTTCTTCTCCTTCCTTTTTCCTCCCTACCTTAGCCATGAAGCCGCCCTCAGCCACTCCAACCGCTGTACCAAGCCCCTACACCACCCACTACCACCCTATACCTCAGCCCTACACCACCGCAAGACCACCTAAGCCACCCTCGAGCCCCTGCAATCCCTTCTTCCTCCCCTCTTCTTTTTTTTTTCTTCTTTCTCCCCCTTATTGGCAGCCCCCTGCAACCCCACCGTTCACCGTTGTCCGACCACCTCTGCCACCACCCAAACCACCAGTCAACTCCCTACAACCTCCTCTACCACCCCCACACCTAGTTTGGCCAAAACAAGCCCCCTCACCCCCTCCATTTGTCCCCTCTCTTTTCCTTCCTTATCAGCCCGATCCACTCCTGCAGCCCACTTCGTAGCCTCGCCGCAGCCACCTCTACAGCCATTGGCCACCAACAACCCATCCCCAGCCACCACCGGCACCCCCTCTTTACTCCTACACCATTCCCTTGCCTCCAATCCTCCCCCATCTACCTTCTTTCCTAGAATAAAGACCCCAACCCAAAAAACACCCCTTCCTCCCTCTTCTTCATGCCACATTCGACCCTTCCACCTTATTTTTACATGCAGCTCATGCTGCATAAGCAAGATGAGTTGCTGCATTTCTTGGCCTATTTTTGTTAATAATCTTAAGGTATAATAATATTTAAGTTAATTATTTCATTAAGTAAATTTTATAAAGTCTTATGCTTTGATTTTTTTATTTCTAATATAATAATTATTAATATTATTTTTAGGTGCTGATTTTGCTAATTAAAGCTAGAATCTTTAACCGAGATACCGATAAGGTTCAATTTTTATAGGATCTAAGGTAATTGTTAAACCCCACTTAAATGCATGGATAAATGTATGTTAGCACATTAGGATTTTTGATATGTTATTATGCTTGATATTTGGGGTTTAATATATATATATATATATATATGCTTGTATTGATTAATAAAAAAAAAAGTATGCTAGTTTATGTGCTATGTGTGGAAATATTGCTTAAGGAAAGAGTTGAGCTAATAATGAAAGTGTTAAGTACTTATCCATGTTATTCTATGTTATTGTGACCATTTATGCATGAATAATATTATTGTGAGCCCTAGGGGTATTTTAGTAAAACTTCTTTTGCAAGAATGTGGCGTAATATGTGTGGGTGCTAATAAGTATTATATTAAAATATAATAGTTGGTTGAGTTAGATATTGTTAATGGAGTATTAATATTATTATTCCATATGGTAATATTAATTCAATAAAAGTGGTGTAATAAAGGGGTAAAGTGGTAATTTTGGAGGCAAAAGGGCAATATGGTAATTTTGGAAGTAAGGGGTAAAATGGTAATTTTGAAAGAGAAGGGTAAGAATGGTAATTTTGGAAGTAAGGGGTAAAATAGTAATTTTGGATGTAAAAGGGTATTATGGTAATTTGTAAGCAAAAGGGTAATATGGTAAATTTGGATGTAAGGGGGTAAGATGGTAGTTTTATAAATAAGAGGATATTATGGTAATTTTAGTAGTAAAGGGACAAAACGGTAATTTGTAAGTAAAAGGGTAAATTAGTAATTATAATTATAGAGAAGGGTAAATTAATAATTATAAATATGGAGAGAGGTAAATTGGTAATTATAATTATGGAGAAGTGTAAATTGGTAATTATAATTATGGAGAAGGGTAAATTAATAATTATAAATATTGAGAGGGGTAAACTGGTAATTATAATTATGGAGAAGTGTAAGTTGGTATTTATAATAATGGAGAAGGGTAAATTAGGAATTGTAATTATGGAGAAGGGTAATTTGGTATTTATAATAATGGAGAAGGGTAAAATAGTAATTATAATAATTGAGGAGGGTAAAATGGTAATTTTGATAATTTTGATAATGGAGAAGGGTGATTTGGTAATTTAACCAATAGGAGGGTAATTTGGTAATTTTGATAATGGATAAAGGCAATTTGGTAATTTATCTAACTAAAGGGGCAATTCGGTAATTATGATAATAGAGAAGGGTAATTTGGTAATTTAACCGACTAAAGGGTAAATTGGTAATTATTTAACCAACTAAAGGAGAAAATTGGTACTCATGATAATGAAGAAGGGTATTTTAATAAGTTATCCAACTTAAGGGCAATTCAGTAATTATAACAAAGGAGAAGGGCAATTCGGTAATATAACCAACCAAATGGAAAATATGATAAGTGTAGCAATTATGAGGGGTGAATGGTGATCTAAAAAGCGTAGAAGATAACTTGGTAACCTAAACCGAGTAAGGGGTAATTTGGTAATTATGCAACGTGAAGAGTAATATAGTAATTTGTCAAGTAAGGAAGGGATGACTTAGCAATTATATAAGTAAGGGATAAATGAGTAATTTGTATCTAATATGTCGTTGTGATTGTGGAATTTTGTGATATGACTCAAATAACACTGAATAGTAAGGTAAGAGTACTTGATAAATAGTAAGTATCACGAGTCTGAATCCTAATTCGGAATTAGATGAGATTATGATGGCCTTAACGATTCATTTGTGTTACTTTGGATAATCGTTTGAATAAGAAATATCTAACGATATCAAAACAATGGAAAGTGAATAAGTATCTGATTGTCGTGCCTTTGTGATCACCTTAATTAAGACACTAATACTTAAAGTGAAAGACCTCGAGATCGGGAATGGTGGCTCTTTAGGGGTCGCTACCCTAAAGACATGGTTTAGCCCAAGATTATTCTGGTATTTGATGGTGTACCTTTGTGCCCCAGCCAGACCCTATATCTTACTTTATCTAGCTCTACGGACCTATTTAGGGGGTATGCATACTTATGGATTAGGTATCCTTCTCGATAGGGTACTGAGTAGCTTTATGCACCAGTATGACCTGGGTACCTTTGCGTCCCTGGGTTGATGGTTAAAGGGTATTGAGTAGCTTGTATGCATCGATACAACCAGTGTACCTTTGTGTCCTGCGTTTTTGATCTCCCGTATGAGGCAAATAAATAGAATTGTTGTGCTGATTAAAAAAAGGAAAAACACTAATCATGAAAGTGAAAGATTAATGAGCCGGACCCATTTGACTTATGATATTGAGTACCGATCCATCGGTTATAATAGTGTCTCAAGAGCATGTTGCCCTGGCAGATGATTATGAGTACCGATCCATCGGATATAATAGTGGCCTAGGAGCGTGTCGCCCTGGATGATGTTGATATATATTTCGATCCATTGGCAATAAGAGTGGGGGTCCCGAGCTCAATAAAACCAGTCATGGATGTGAATAAAGTTATGAAAAAATACTAATTACTTATAGTGGAACACCATGTGAGTCGAGGCTAGACCGGTCCACTAGCGAATAATAGTAGAGACTGATCCACCGATATATAATAGTGGTTAGGTGCGTTCTGCCCTATAAGTGACCGATCCACCGGCAATAATAGTAGGGTTCCCGCACTCACATGGGTATAAAATCTGAGAGATGATAGAATAATGATTGACTAATGGCTTAAGGCCCAAACGCATTGATCTTGCACTATGACATAACTTAACTCCTAGAAGTATTAATTGTACATTATGACTTATTAATAATTGATGGACTTGTTAAGTATGTGATTGTGTTGCATGTATTTCTTATTATATATGTATATAGCTCTGTATCATGTGTTGCATTATGGGCCTGCTTTTAAGTGTGATTTTAAAGGGTTACTAAGTATCATAGTACCGCAGGGTTCCATTCGTGGGACCCCTGCCTATTCAATGGGTAGTGTCCCTTGTAGGTCCATTTTCAGGTGCTACTCAAGTGGGCAACGGGAAAGTGCGTAAGGGTTATTCGGATTTTTAGGGTTCTCCCTTTACTCTTACTTTCTGGTTTAAATTTATTCCTTGTTCTTATAACCACCACTGGTGGATTCTAATCTTGTAAAGTGTATCATGCTACTCTGATTTAAACATGTTTTAGAAATATAGTAAAGTGTATCTCACTTCTTTAACCTTATCACTTGGTACCAGAATGGTAGGAGTGAACGGGTTTGGTACTAAGTGTGGCGGTAATATCCCCAAAATTCACTGTTTTAAATTTTGCTTCTGCTATTTCTTTTAATAAAATAAAATTTTTCAGTAGTGAATTTTGAGGGTGTTATAGTGTACCTATATTACTTGTTCTTAAAAAAGATTGTACGTGGTCCATGTGTATTGATTCTAGAACTGTGAACAATATAACTATCAAATATCAATTTCCTATACCTAGATTAGATAAAATGTTAGATGAATTATGTGGAGCACAAGTATTCTCTAAAATTAATCTAAGAAGTGGATATTATCAAATGAGAATAAGATAAGGGGATTAATGGAAACTTCTTTTAAAATAAAATATGATCTTTAAGAATGGCTCATGATGCCATTTGGATTATGTAACACACCAAGTTTGTTTATGAGACTAATTAATGGAGTTCTTAGAGCTTTTCTTGAAAATTTCATTGTGGTATACTTAGATGATATACTTGTGTATAGTAAAAATGAACATGATCATCTTATTCATTTCAGGAGATTATTTGATAAGCTAAGGGAGGATAAACTCTATGAAAAAATTAAAAATTATGATTTTATCTTTTTAATTATTTTTTTCCTTGGTTATGTTATAATTAGCGAATGTATAAAAGTAGATTCCATAAAGATTCAAGATATTAAATATCAGCTTACATCAAAAGATATTAAGGAGGTGAGAAGTTTTCACTGGCTAGCAAGTTTTTATAGAAAATTCATCAATGACTTCTCAATTATTACTGCATCAATTACACATCTCATGAATAAAGACGAATTCAAATGGGGAGAGGATGCAGCTAAAGCCTTCGAGACTTTGAAGGACAAGTTATGTAATGCACCGGTATTATCTTTACCTAACTTTGATAAATTATTTGAAGTTACATGTGATGATATTGGGGTAGGCATAAGAGATGTACTCTCACAAGAAAAAAGGGTCATTGTATTTTTTGGGTGAGAAATTGAATGGTGCCAAATTGAATTATTCCACATATTATAAGGAATTATATGTCATCACGAGAAGCTTAGAAACATGGAGTCATTATTTGAGACATAAACCATTTGTTTTTCATTTGGATCATGAAAGTCTAAAATATTTGCATGGGGAAAAGAAAATTAATCCTAGGTATGCAAAATGGGTTAGTTTCTTACAATCCTTCGTGTTCTCTGTCAAACATTTTGATGGTAAATAAAATGTAGTAGTAGATGCATTATCAAGGAAATATTTGATACTTGTTATGTTGGGTGATAAATTATTAGGTTTTGAAATTTTGAAAGAATTATATGCAAAATGCATGTAAAAAAGAATCATACCCATGGTAATTATGTGCTTGAAGATGAATTTCTTTTCAAACTTAATAAGTTGTTTATACATTGTTCTAGTATTCGTGATTTACTTGTTAAGGAAGTACATGAGGAAGGTATAACTGGTCATTTTGGTGTTCATAAAGCAATGGAAATATGACAAGAAAAATTCTGTTGGCCACAAGTGATAAAATTAGTACAAGCTATTATTGGGAGATGTTTGAATTGTCAAGAGAGTAAAAGTTTCTTCCATAAAGGTTTATATACTCCTTTACCAGTTCCTATTCAATTGTGGGAGGGGGTTATTATGGACTATATTTTAGGATTATCAAGGACACAAAGGGGAAAAGATTATATTATGGTAGTGGTTGATAGATTTTCTAAAATAGAACATTTTATTCCTTGTAATAAAACGGATGATGCAAGTCATGTGGTGGACTTATATTTCAAATAAATAGTAAGGTTACATGGTATTACTAAAAGTATAGTGTCAGATAAAGATGTGAAAATTTTGAGTAACTTTTGGAAGACACTTTGGCATATGTTAGGTACTAAGTTATTGTTTAGTATATTCCATCATCCACAAACGGATAGTTAAATTGAAGTGACTAATAGGACCTTGGGAACTTTAATACAATGATTATTTAGTAAGAGTACAAATGATTGGGGAATAAACTTGCACATGATGAATTTTCATATAATAGGAGTCATTCTAGTACAACTCAATTGAGTTCATTTAAAGTAGTCTATGGAATTAATCATTATTTACCTATTGATATGTTAGCATTGAAGAAAGGTGATATCAAAAACTATGATGCTAAAAAAAAGGTTGAATTCTCTAAAAAACTTCATGAACAAATTAAGAACAACATTGAGAAATCTAATGCTAAGAACCAAGTCCTAGCAAACAAAAATTAAATTACACAAGTGTTTTAACTAGAAGATTTGGTTTGGTTATACTTAAGAAAAAAAAGATTTCCAAACTTAAGGAAAAATAAACTAATGCCAAGAGCATATGGACCATTTTAAATCTTAAGAAAACTTGGAAATAATGCTTATGAATTAGAATTACTTGAGTCATATGGGGGAGTTTCTAGGACTTTCAACATTAGTGATATATCTCTTTATTATAGTGATGCTAATTTGAAAAATAATTATATTGTAAAATGGGAAAATGATGTAGGAACATCTTGTAACACCACCAAAAATCATCAAACCATAAGAGGGAGTGTTATCTCCATAATTGGAATAAGTATGGCCCCAAACTATCCTTGTACCAACTACAAGGCAAAATAGAAACAAGTACAACCCATGATAAATATAGCAAGGTAGCATTTCATAACATAATAAATGTTAAATGTTTGTTTCCAAAGAAATATTGTAATACACAAGAATTTTTTAGCATAAATAAAATATTAAAACTAGAAAGCTGGAAAGGACAACAAATGAATATCACTCTCTCTCCGGTCCCCAACTCTGGACACAACTGCATCACTCTACCCTGATCATAAGCGTTAAAGTCATTTAGAGAATCCTTATTCACCTACACATGCTCAGAATGAGACATTACTCATGGAAATGAACAACATCCATAATAGGGGTGATCATTGTGTTATGTACTGAGTAAGGTCACAATATACTCAAGTAGGTTAGAGCAACTAATGACACCACAACAAGAAATAAAATGCGCATAAGTAGGTCATAACAGTTCGTTTATTATTATTTGGACTCAAGAAAATAGTTCAATAAATAGTCAACTTATGAATTAGGTCCATATAGTCTTAGAACCCCCACTACAAGAAAAGCTATTTTTGGCAACGGAATATGTCGTTGCCAAATATATATTTGCCAACGACATAATATTTTTGGTAACGACAAATTGTCGTTGCATATGATAGCGTAACTAAAGGTTTTTGCAACAACTTTTTTCCGTTGCCAAAAAAGTTATTTTCGCAACGATAAACTTGTGGCTAAAAATAGTATTTTGTTGTCTTAAATGATTGACAAATGTTGGAGCATAATTATATTTCGCAACGATTTCCTTGTTTCGAATAAGATATATTTTTTGCAACGAGATTGTTGTTGCGAATAATATGTTATATTTTTCAACAGATTGATCGTTGCCAATAATGTACGATATTTTTAGCAACAACGTTCCTGTTGCGAATAATATGCTATTTTTTGCAACGGTTGTTTTGTTGCCAATAATCTAAGATATTTTTTGTAACAACATTTCTGTTGCAAATAATGTGCTATGTTTTTGCGGTTGTTTTTTTGCCAATAATGTAAGATATCTTTTGCAACGGTAGTTTTGTTGCCAATAATATAAGATATTTTTTGCAACGGTTGTTTCGTTGCCAATAATGTATGATATATTTTTTGCAATAACATTTCTGTTGCGAATAATATGCTATATTTGTGCGGTTATTTTTTCCAATAATGTAAGATATTTTTTGCAACAACATTTCTGTTGCCAATATGTACTTTAATTTTTGTAACAACATTTCTGTTGCTAATGAAATAATTTCATCCACTATTATTTTTGGCAACAATTTCTTTGTTTCCAAATAAAGAAATTCCTGCAATGCTATATATTAAATAAATTATCACTTTCTAACATGTCACATTCACATACATATATTAATCAAATATAATTGTCAATATATAGTAAATTCATTTCATCATTAATATGAAATGCATCATACATTAATTGTATAATTATTTGATACAATTGTCAAAAACAGAAACTAAACATCCAATATGACATCACCATAATAACACCAAGAGTTTTCGGCAAAACACTCTTGTAAAGTGTTTTTTGGTAAAAAGGACAACAAAAAATACTTAGGAATCTAAGAACGCAATCTTGATCAGATCTACGCATCAACTAATAACAAAAGTCATCTATCCACAAATAAATCAATAATCATCGTCAACACCACCATGAAAAGCATCACCATCATCCTCAAGTGTATTCCTGGACCTGAATAAATAACAAGATTAATACATGTCTCGTGCGTACATACATACATATATATAGACGTAAATATGTGTACGTCTATATATGTAGACGTAAATATGTGTACATCTATATATGTAGACGTATATATGGGTCCGTCTATATATATATACGTATATCTACGCACGTCTATATATGTATACGTATATATATACACATGTAGATACAAATATATATACGTATGTATATGTGTGTGTGTGTGTGTGTATATATATATATATATCACTATAAGAGACAAAAATATAGATAGATAGTCATGTTTGATAATCATTTTTTCCGATTGATTTTGGCGATTACATAGGCCAACTATATGTGGATAAGTGAAAGGATTTTTCGAAAGTATGTTTGTATATGTGTTGCATTGATATAAGTAATACTATAATGCAAAGTAGCGCATATCATGAAATAAATACAAAGTAGGATTACTCTAGAAATTATAATTTACCTGATAATATTGGTAGCCATCATTTGACTCATTTCTAACATCCTCTTCTCAAAAGCGGCCATAGATTGATCTTGTTTCTCTTTAAGCTCGTCTATTTGACTTTGAAGACTACATATCTTATTTTGTTGCTCATCTATCTTACTTTGTTGTTGTATGATTTTCTGTTGTTGTTCTTCTTGAATCCTTGATTTGAGCGAGCCGCCATAGCCACTACCTTTCCCCCTTGTGTATCCAGACTTTGGGCCCAAAACATGAAGTAACATCTCTTCCTGTGTTTGAGGGGCTCCTTCTTTATCCTTGTTAGTCACAAGATGGTGAAGGTCTCCCTACAATAAACACAACAACATTTTACATATGTATAGATTCATAGTTGTTATAATCAATTCTTTGTATGAACTAACATATACTAATATATATACTAATACAAATATAAGAATAATTTACATGAATTTTCTTAGAGCGTCCATCATTAACCCACTATAATAATCCTTGATCATTTGTTCACGTGTGTTCAGCAAGCCAAATCACATCAGCACTCGGCTTGACATCACCATTCTTCTTTGTCTGTGAGGACACATTACTTAGTCATTTTATCCATGAACATGAATAAATATACCGAATATAACTATTTGATATTCTTACCATGATAGTTTCCACTTCTGGAAAAGATAAGTTTCCTGTGGTGTGTTAGCACCATTTATCTGACTTTCGATTCTTGCTGTTTTGTTCACTCATTTTCTACAATTTAAGAATAAAAGAAATGAAGATAAATAATTCATACCTAATACACAAACATGTAAGGCAGAAAACTTATCAATAAAGGAAATAATTACCTTAAATTTATCAGAATTAAAAGTTTCACAACATTTTATCCAATTTTGTGGATCGAAATCAGTAGGTGGATTTTCCAAACGTTCCTCATGTGTATCTCCACATTCTTTGTATTAAGAATGCAAGCGAGCTTTCCAATACCGATATAAGCGTTGCATTGCAAACAACACAAACGCTTTTAATCTGGGTAGTTGATTATTATCCATTATGGTGAACTTGTTCTAAAATGTCACAACAAAATAATTAGTTGGTTAAGGATCATAGATTAGGATTTATAAAAGGAAAATAATGCATATATATATATATATATATACCTTGACAAGCAACCACATTGCATCACTGTGTTTAGCTGCTACCTGAATCCAAGGTGATGCATCCATGAGGATTTTGGTCCGCACAATATGGCCACAAAAATTTACTAAATTTCTGGCATTTTCTCCAACGGCTTGGAGAACATAGTCATGTATATCAACGACAAGCTTTGCAGTACCACCTAATGTCTTCTTCTCGATCACGTAAGATTTATATTTACCTCTCTGCCCCCTTTTCCTTTTAGCATTAGAAGTTGATGCTATTACAAAAATAAAAATAAGATAATAAAATCAAGGCTTAGCAAATCTATACATCATAGGAGTTTAAAAGAATAAAAAATATATATACAAACATGATTAATAAAAATTACTGTACCTTGACTACTATTGCCATCATTTTCCGGGGTCACATTTCTTGTAGATATATTTTCATGCATATATTGAGTTCTAATTCGAGGTAGAGTATTGTTAGATTCATTTGTTTCTCTTGGAATTGGATCAGCAACCTCATGCACAGTCAACGTCATCTCAACTCTATCAACAAACTTCCGTGTTGCATTCCTTTTGCTTCCACCTTATTAGTCATATAAACATATCATAGAACCAAGAAAATAGAGTTACAAGCAAATTGATAGGCCATAACAAGATTGATGTTTAAATTTCAAATATTCTCAGATAAACACATACATTAGGGATTTTAAGTATGTATTGAGAATTTACCTGGCTCATTCGAAGGCATAATAGTTAAATCAATATTTTGATTTTCTTCTTGACCAGGACTATGATTATTAGAACCAACAGCATCCACAACATCCATATTAAGTTCACCTTCAAGACAATTAACTTCTTCCACTTCATTGCGTTGAGGTCTACTCTGTTGGGATCCATTGGAAACAAAGTTTAACTTCTGCTTACTTCTCGCGCTGCCATTTTTTCCAGCTCCTATGCACTTACCTTCATTATGAACAAAGTCATTGATTAAAAAAGGTACATTTAAAATCATTGATCTGGTAGAGTTAAACAATAGTCAAATGGGCAGAAGTGAACCATGTAATAAGCAGGATTGATTATTTGTTTTTGATGTAGTGAAATAATCTCAAAGTCTCAATGCTTATCTTTTACCTAAGAGGAATATTGATACAAGAGCATCCATTTTACATAATTTATGAGCAATCTTTCAAATTCGTGTGTGACATATGAACAAATCAATGAGTAATCCTCTACACAGCAAAATATAAATATCTACTACTCAAGACTAAGCACAAAACAATGATTGTTTTGAATCATAATAGAGCTTGGGATTATACCCTACAAAAATACAGGGAAATAGAGAATTTGTAATGCTACTTATTGTTTTTGGGATCCATGTGCATAGATAAAGCATCATTTTTCTCTTTTCCCTAGACAACTGTTGATGAAGGAGAGAATTAAAGGATGTGCTGTGCTGCTTGATGTCAAATGAAATGTGGACTCCTGATTCCCTGCTATGCTTCTTATTGATTGACATTTTTCTTTTTTCTTTTTCAGGTTATTGGAGAGTTTTTTATTTGGGGAAAATTTTGGGTCTGTAAAAACAAAGATAATCATAGGTAAAACGTAGGCAAATGAACCAATAACAGCCCATAAATTTTACTGAAGTACTTGCTAGTGTAAAAGCCATTCCTTGACTTTTTTTTATTTATAAATTCCTGGCGTTCCTTGACGTGCATATCTCCTGACTACTTATTTGGCATTTTTGAATACTCATGGACATAATAACTGGGTTGAAAATTTCACTTCAATCTTACCACCGATCTCGTTGATTACAGCACTGGCAAAAGCCCAACAACTACTTATGGATCTACAAGAAAGGGATTATATTCTTAGCCAGGTTAAAGAAGCAAAAGGTTAGTGATGATCCATCTTATTTCCTTGCATTCTAATTTTCTTTGCTACTTTCTGATGGTGTACTTGGTTGGTATTTGTGTTCCTGTCCTATTCAAATTGGTTTGCTCTTATTACTTCCCTTCTTGGAGAAGCTGAGTCTTCTATCATTATGTTTTGTTTATGGGACTGCAGTGGAATTTTTATTTCAGCATAAAAATCAGTTAAAGATAGACACTGCATCAAAACCAATGTCACTGGTTGATGAGGTATATATTCTGTCCTTCTTGGGTTTGATTTGTGACATCTATATATTATATACATATGTGTGTACACACACACAAAATAATAATAATAACAATAATAATAATAATAATATCACTAATAATAATAATAAAAATAATAATAATAATACTGTTGTTTTAGGAACAAGATATTTCCTGAGTAAACAGGCAAAGTGCCCCCTCTACAAGGCAGTGGATGTGTGCTGCCATCTTGTTATTGGAATTTGAATGGGTAGTTAATGTTATCTGATAAATACAAATTAAACACATGCTAAATGCAGATTAAGTATATGTATTCTCAATGATCATCTCAATAAAAATATAAATGATCATCTCATCATGACTTTGTAAGAAAGCAAGTTGGTGGAGAATAATGATACAACATTAATAACATTGATGACCATTAACCTGAAAGTCTCAATGTTCTATACCAGTATCAAGCTTTATTAATCTTAAACAGGGCCTCTGCAATAAAAAAACAGAAGGGCTAAAGCTAAGTAGGGTATACTGTCACAAAGAATAAAACTCTGCTAAGTAGGGTGAAGCTAAGGTTAAAACTCTGCTAAAAATGGAGAAAGAAGCAGATTATGCATTGACATGAGCAGAACTACTACTTCTATAGTATAGAACATTTTTTAATCAAGCAATGAATTATGTTGCATCATAAAACCAAACTCAACCAGGGTGTTTGATATAACTGAATCGAGGTGCATCCAAATATTCCTTTTGATGTAGTGAAATAGAGTTTATATTCTGTCACACCAATCTGCCCTCATTCCCTCTCTTTCAGACCAGTTATAGTTTCAGATAATGGACTTAAAGGTGAGTTTTTTTTGTTCTACACTTGCCAGAACTTGTATGGTTATCTATTGCAGCTTTTTCTTTTGATGTAGTGAAATAGAGTTTATATTTTGCTGTGAACTTTCTTCATATTTATATTTTGCAGAAAAGAAAAAAATAATCAACATTAGGGATTGATTATGTGTTTTTGATGTAGTGAAATAATCTGAAAGTCTCAATGCTTATCTTTTACCTGAGAGGAATATTGATACAACATTAATAACATTGATGACCATTAACCTGAAAGTCTCAATGTTCTATACCAGTATCAAGCTTTATTAATCTTAAATAGGGCCTCTGCAATAAAAAAACAGAAGGGCTGAAGCTAAGTAGGGTATACTGTCACAAAGAATAAAACTCTGCTAAGTAGGGTGAAGCTAAGGTTAAAACTCTGCTAAAAATGGAGAAAGAAGCAGATTATGCATTGACATGAGCAGACCTACTACTTCTGTGGTATAGAACATTTTTTAATCAAGCAAGGAATTATGTTGCATCATAAAACCAAACTCAACCAGGGTGTTTGATATAACTGAATCTAGGTGCATCCAAATATTCCTTTTGATGTAGTGAAATAGAGTTTATATTCTGTCAAACCAATCTGCCCTCATTTCCTCTCTTTCAGACCAGTTATAGTTTCAGATAATGGACTTAAAGGTGAGTTTTTTTTGTTCTACAATCCATGTGATTCCATTTATTTTGGATTTTGGCAATCTAGTGCAAGCCATTTTTGGGTCCCAGTTTTGTGTTTTTTTTAAGGAACCTCTGACATACATACACTCTTATCAGCAACTCAGAGTTGCCAATTTATCTGACCGACTGTTGTTTTGCTGCTTTTAGTTTTGGACACAGCAGCAGGAGTTTGGTGTGATACAAAATCAGTTGTTACCAATCCCAGAACAGGCAGATATAGTGCAGATGCTGCAGGTGGATATGCCTCTGTTGATTTTGGGATATTATGAATTGAAATGTTAAATCTTTCTTGTCTAGCTCAAGCTTATTTGGGGGTTGTATTCTTTTATGTTCATTCAGCTACAACTATTTTGGACAAACACAATTTGGTTAAGTACGATAGAAAGAGTGGGTATTTCCAAGTGACAGACTTGGGTCGTATTGCAAGTTACTACTACATAACACATGGAACTATATCCACTTATAATGAGCACTTAAAGCCAACGATATGTGATATTGAGCTTTGCCGGTTGTTTTCCCTGAGTGAAGAATTCAAATATGTTACTGTAAGGCAAGATGAGAAGATGGAATTGGCTAAGCTTCTAGAACGTGTTCCAATCCCTATTAAGGAAAGCTTGGAGGAGCCTAGTGCAAAGATAAATGTTTTGCTGCAGGCATACATATCTCAACTGAAGCTTGAAGGGATTTCTCTTACATCAGACATGGTTTATATAACGCAGGTCTGTCCTTGTCATTTTTTAATTAGTACTTCAGGTTTAACTTGCCGCTAAATAGGGCCTCTACAATAAAAAAAATAAGGGCTGCTAAATATTTTTATAAGAATTTTCATATCTTTCTTATTCCACAAACCAGTACATATATTTGCTGAGAACATAATTGCTAAATAACTGTTTGTCTGACATCCTAAATCCCAACAGATATGAAAGAAGCAGCCACATTGATATACTTTGTCAAATGGCACTACTTTAGCAGCCACATTCTGATCAGGTACCATAACATAAACCTATGTATGGTATACTGTCACCAAGAATAAAACTCTTCTAACTAGGGTGAAGCTAAGTTTAAAACTCTACTACAAATGGAGAAAGAAGCAGATTATGAAAATAATAGGATCCCATATTACAAATTTAAGTATAACTCAAAATTGGGTAGCATTTTAATTACCTGGTGGTGGCAAGTGTTTGCAATTATGTTGATGTGCTAGTTTAGAGACACTCCTCGTGATGGTGGGTGTTTGTATGTCAGCTGAGTTTTATCATGGAAGAAAGAAAAAATATTGTTAATTAATTAGAATACATTATAATAACATCCAAACTAGGTAAAAGAATAATACCTTGCCCTCTACGACCACCAACACCTCCGTTTACAATGTTCTTACCCATATTCTTTGGTCGATCTTGCCCTGACATATATGCAAGCTAAAACAAAGTAATTAGATTTCACATTACAAAAAACACTACATAAAATTTGAAATAAATAAACATTTATAATATGCTAGAATCATGACTCTATGAAAAAAGTAATTAAAATTTCATACAATAACTAAAAAAAGAATAAAAGATTTTATATATTCAATGTCTACACACAAATAAATACTTAGAAAAAAGTTACAAAATAGTCACATCTTAGTCCTCAACATCATTAGCAACAATAAAATCATCCAAATCTGAGTTTTTCTTCTTTCTCTTCTTTCACTTCCCCTGACATCCTTCCCTTCGTTGACTTATGCTCTTCATTTTACTTGTTACCTATTTGACGACTTTTTCTCCTCGTTCTACTTTGAAATGATTAGTTGCTAAAGAAACATTTTCCATATGTCTTATGGATTGCAAAACATAATTAGAACCCTGAATCTCTCCTTCTTGCACAACTTCATCATCACTTTGATCTAGTACTCGCTCTTCTTCCCCTTCCGGCATGCTATACAAGTCTCGAGGCTCTATCTTAATCACAACATTCCAATCATCATGTCTTGGATCTTGAACATAAAAGACCTGCTCCACTTGAGATTCTAATACAAAAGACTCATCTGTTTTTAATGAAAAGCCTCTATGTATACTAGTTATGCCATATTCATCTACTTTATATCCTCTACCTTCATGTTGCATGTCATACCAATTACACTTTAAAACAACAACATGATTTTCACCGGGATATTGCAACTTATAAACATCTCTTATTACACCATAATATAAGTCATTTGAATGACCATCTCCTTGCACCATAACACCCCTATTTTGGCATTTCTTATCTACTTCTCGATCAAGTGTATGAAATCTAAACCCATTAGCGATAAGCCCACTATAGCGCCTTGTGGTGCGTAACGGACGACACACCAAGTGATACAAACTTTCATCAACTGATCCTTCATTATATAGTTTCTCCACCTATTAATCAATGAAGGAAATATGAATACATTTACACATCATAGGTAAGATTTTATCACATCATAGAAATTAAGGAGAGATGACATACACGATTATAAACCCAATCTGCAAATTGAGTCTTATGTCTCCTCTCTACATTCCTAGGATTTGGATTTTCAATCACTAGTTCTTCTTTGTGCATCCTAGCATGGAAGATAAAATTAAAAGTTTTAGGAATTTACATATATAACCTTAATCTACATATATGATAAATACACTTATGAATTTTAGAATAACAATTGACTTACTTTACAAATTCTTGAAGCTCATCACAATTATGGAGGACATATAAGTGAGCTTGATCAAACTCCTCGAACCCAAGTTCTTGAAGGATAGGCTTTCCCAATGGACGCCCAATACGTTTAAAAATGTCTATTTGATTTCTTTTGTCATCATTACCAACTTCATCATTTCGACTTCTACGATTAAACATAGTAGTCATGTCATCTATATACCTAGAACAAAATGTAAGGCATTCATTTGCTAAATAACCCATTGCAATTGATCCTTCGGGGCGTGCCTTGTTTCGAACATTGGATTTCAAGGTATGCATATACCTAATAACATAAATTTTGATACAAAGTTAAATGCAGAACTAGGTTATTTAAATATAAAAGTAAATGGATGTAAAACTTATAATTTAAAAAGTACCTCTCTATTGGATACATCCAACGATATCTCACTGGCCCAGCAATCTTCGCCTCTTCTACCAAATGAATGACTAAGTGCACCATACAAGTGAAGAAGGATGGTGGAAATACCATTTCTAATTTACACAATGTGTAAGGGATTTGACTTTCAAGAGCATCCAAATCCTTCATGCTCAAGTTCTTTGAGCACAATTTCCTGAAGAAGGAACTCAATTCAATTAATGGTTCGTAAACTTGTTTGGGAAGGAGCCCACGAATAGCAATAGGAAGAAGTTGCTCAATAAAGATGTGATGATCATGACTCTTCATACAGGAGATCTTTCGGCCATTATCTTTCACACAACGGGAGAGATTTGAACAATAGCCATCAGGAGTCTTCAACTTTTGAAACATCTCGCAAAATGCTGTTTTTTCATCACCCCTCAATGTATAGCATGCTATAGGCACTTTTACTCTATCCTCTTCAACAACTGGATGAAGATCTTCCCTTATACCCATGGACACTAAATCTAATCGAGCCTTCAAGTTATCCTTAGTCTTATCTTTGATATCCATCAATGTCCCTATAATATTCTCAGAAATATTTTTTTCAATGTGCATCACATCTAAGTTATGACGTAATTTTAGCTTGTGCCAATAAGGTAACTCAAAAAATATGCTCTTCTTCCTCCAACCATATAAGCTATTTGTATCATCCCACTTTCTCTTTGTACCTGTCTTTCCAAATGGTACCTGGATAAACTGACTACACTGCCTCAAAACATCATCACCAGATAATGGGATAGGAACTGTACCCTTTTCCTTTGTTTTGTCAAAGGCATTAGGTAATTGTCTCCATCTATGATCCATTGGCAACCAACGTCTATGCCTCATGTAACATATCTTATCTGTTATTGAATGCGATCCAGCTTCCCTATGACAACATGGACAAGCAAAAAATCCACTAGTGCTCCAACCAGACAGGTCTGCATAAGCTGGAAAATCACTAATAGTCCATAGCACTGATGCACGCATAACAAAGTTTTGTTTAGCATGGGCATCATATGTGTCGGCACCAACTTCCCATAATTCTTTCATCTCTTCTACCAAGGGTTGCAAATAGACATCAAGATCCATTCCCGGTGAATTAGGACCATCAATCAACAAAGATAACATAAGATAAGGAGATTTCATACACATCCATGGTGGTAAATTATAAGGAACCAAAATGACTGGCCAAATGCTATGAGATGATCCCCCAAAATTATTAAATGGTTGGAAACCATCTGTAGCTAACCCAAGTCTCACACTACGAGGATCTTTTGCAAATGATGGAAACTCCTCATCAAAAGACTTCCATGCTTGAGAGTCCGCTGGATGTCGCATTATCCCATCATCAACCCTATCTTCTTTATACCAACGCATATCCTTTGCTGTCACAGCTGCCATAAATAACCTTTGCAATCTACGCTTTATAGGAAAATATCGTAAAATTTTATGGGGAACCCTTTTGCCATCTATCTTCCACCTTGAGGTATGGCATTGCGGACATTCTTGTGCATCGACATGTTCACGCCAATAGATGATGCAATCATTTGGACATGCATGAATTTTTATACAATCTAGGCCTAAATCACGGATGATCCTACGACACTCATCATAGGAATTCGGAAGATTACAGCCTAATGTCCCATTTTGAAGCTTCAACATTTCAGTAAAGGAGGTATCACTCCAATGGTTCATACATTTAAGATGTAGCAACTTCATAAGATACCCTAACTTTGAAACTCTAGAGCCATCCAAAGTCAAATGCTCTTTATACTCCTTCAAGAGGCGATAGAATCGAGCTGCTTCGCCAGTAGGTTCTTCCGAGGTGAAGTTATGTTCATTTCTACCATCATTCTCCAAAAAATCCATCCCAGTCACACCACAACCAACTTCTAACATCTCTAGCATGTCATCATGATCAATAGAAGTCTCATGGTCAGATGAAGAGACATTAAACACCTCACCATGGTTATCCCACACTACATAGCTTTGTAGAATTCCGTTCTTCAACAAATGAAAGCGAACTTCAGTTCTATTTTTGAAATGCACGTTTGCACACTTATTACATGGACAACTAATCATTCTTTCAGATTCTAACTGTTCATCTGAATGTGACATGCTAAAAGCAAAATCTAGAAAACGATCAATCCCTTCCAAATATTGAGGCGACGCTCGATTCAATTTCATCCATTCTTTATCCATTTGCATTACCTAATTTTTATTTCCATAAAAAGTTAAACAATTTTGGATGATATAAATAATAGCAATTAATAGAAAAATTATCATAACTTAAAATATTTCCATATATAATTTCTTCATGTAAACTATACAAAACCAAATGGAAAACTATAGAGTAATCATATGAGTTAAAAAGAAGAAGGACTAAAAGAAAAAAATACCTGTAGTTGTCAAAATAGATATATCTACTTCGCCTTCTTTGATAAGAGACGCCTATAAGAATGCTGAAAATTAAAAACATCATCAGTATTATAATGCCAATATTATTGTATGAAAATAGTATACTACTGTACTCCACAGCAAGTTCCACAAAAATAAATTATAAATTCAATCACCAAGAGTACAATAACTGAAAATAATAAACTGACCTCACAACCACAAGGATAATTTTAGGTAGTTACTGATTGTTCGGACCCAATATTTCTCTCTCAGACCTGCATATTCTCAATGTATAGCATTTAGAACATTTTTCCCTTCCTACACACAAGCAGGCAAGTATATACCAGTTGCTAAAAAATGTACTAACTAGCAGCAGGTTCTTACCTTTCAACCATGCAACAAAGCTGTTGGTGGACTACTTTAGCTTCAATCAAGTCTCCTTTTATTGCCAAGCAGCTTAACCAAGTAGGAATGATCTATCAAAGTTGGAAACAATTGGAGCTTAGAATTGAATGGAAGTCCACATTGTAGACCACATTAAGTCATTAAGTCATACAAGCCCTTGAGTATAAAGAGAAAAATTATCCCCTCAAATACTAAATACAAGCAGGTTCTATCCTCACACATAAGAACCCAGGAAGAGAAAAATATCCCCTCAAATACTAAATACATCCCCACCATACACATAATATGCTAGATCAAACAAATTTACTGACTTTGATAATACAGCCCCAATTCTGGATTTTTCCTCATAATGTGCATGATGATAATGTAGTAGAACAGGCTGATTAAAGAATTGAAGATTTAGAGGCCAAAACACAACAGAGAAAGAAAAAGACAACCACATTTTACTTGATGCATATTCAATCCCAAACTTACAAATTCTTCCATTATATGTCTATCTCATTATACAATTGTAACTCCTACAATCTAATATGGTAACTACCCATCTTAAACATCATTAATATGCTTTGTACGAACTATATCTGATTCACAAAACTATTATTAAACCAAAATTTCCCAACAATATAGGATTTCTATTCACTGAAGTATATCTAAACCCGCAGGTCCTTATGCATATTCAATCTAAACCTAAATTCGAAATTGGACAAATAAATCAAACAAACATATCAAAAAATGAATTATGCTTTCAATGAGGCTTAATTACGGTTATTATCTTCAGTTTTGCAGCAAAAAAACCCTTTTCCTCCATCTTACCTGACAGAGTCTGCAGCAGTCAATGGTATTCGAAGCCCAGCGCCCGTCGTCGGAATCACCACCGGCCGGACACCACCAGTCGTCGTCCGTTGCAATGTCGGAAGGAAGCAAGGTTGCGTGCGTTGCTTGGCTATAGAGTTTATGGTCGGCCGCGCAACATATGGGAAACATCCATGGGAGTGTTTCGAGCAGGTAGTAGAGTTTGGACGGGAGTTTAAGAAAAAATTGTTGTCATTTATTACCGCCGAAAAGTCCCGCTTAATGTGTTTTAGCATAATAAACATGTATGGTAACGGTTTTGACCGTTGCAAAAAATAACGAAAATTTTAGGTAATTTTTTTTTCGTCACAACTAATCACGATCGTTGCCAAAATTTGCACAGTTTTAACTTTATAAAACTATTTTCGACCACAGTATAATAAATCCGTTGCTAAACATATATTAAAATTTATCAACTTAATCCTTCTGCCACAATTAATATATCCGTTGCTAAAATTACTTTGCAGTCGGTGAAATTATTTTTTCCCTCAATATTTCGTAACGATTTTATCCATTGCAAAAGTTAATTTGAAATTTAGAAAATTATTTTTAGCCACAGTTTATCGGTCCCGTTGCGAAAGTTAGTAAAGTTTGAAAATTGTCAAATTATTTTCCGCCACAATTTAATTCATCCGTTGCTAAAGTTATATTGACATTTCTAAAAATATTTTTTCCCAACAATTAGTAAAATTCGTTGCTACATAAAAAAGTTAATTTTATTATAATCTTTTCAAATCATTTTATTCATTTCTTAATTCATTTTAATTGGATAAAAAATAGTGTAATATTTAATTTATATGATTCTTATAAATTTATTTTTTTGGCTAATATTTTTTTCTTAAATAAAGCTATTATAGTAATAAACTATTATTTTTTTTTTACCAACAACAATATCTCGTGACGATAAATAAGCTATATGAAACACCCTCTACCCTCGTAATAATTTTAGTCACAACCTGATAGGTTGTTACAAAATACAATTTTTTGCAACAAAATTATCGTTGCAAAAGTTATCTATTTTTTTGCAACGAATTATTATTGTGGTGGTAAAAGTATTTTTTATAGCAATGACACATTATTGTTGCAAAAAAATGGCGCATTTACGGCAACAAGCTTTTGCCACGAAAGTTATATATTGTTGCAAAAAATTATTTTTTCGCAACGAAAATTTTAAGTCGTGGCTAAAACCCGTTGCCAAAAATAGCTTTTCTTGTAGTGCCCACTATTCTCACCAGTGGATTGGTAAATAAGTTACTGCCCCAGGACAACACTCTCCTAGCCACTATTCTCACCTGTAGATCGGTAAATAAGGTACAACCAACCTCGACTTAAGTGATCTTCTACTCTAAGTGATTAGTATCTTCCTGAAGTTATTATCATTCAATGGTTTGAATTACTTGAGTGCAGTACCCCACTATTTTTATTGGTAGATCAGTAAATAAGGTACAATCCTAGGGTAGTACGCTCCTAGCTATTGTTCTCATTGGTGGATCGGTAGAAAAGGTACAACTAGCCCCAACTCAAGTGATCTTCTACTTTAAGTTATTAGTGTCTTATTCGTATCTTATTTGTACCAGATACATTCATGCAAAACTCAAGTATGACTCTTACCCTAAGCTTACCCTATCCCCTTAGAAACCCTAGTTTCCTTACCCCTGGTAACTCCATACCCCTTATTGTTCCTTTGAGTTCCCAATTCACCTAACAAACCCAAATCTGTCATTAGAATCCCCTTTTATCATGATTCATGGCCTATTACTCCTATTTCTCACATGTGAGTACCATTGGCCTCTAGGGTTTCTCTTCAAAACCCTAGTTCTCCCTAGTTGATATAGCCCCTCCTATACTACTTGGTTAGCCCAAATTTTTCACAACCAGACATATACTATGCTTATTCATCCCCTAAAGTTTTGTAACCTAACTCCTCCATTGCACACATGAGATAATAACCTTCCACAATGGACCCCTTTCGAAACCTTAATTTCCCCATGGTAGATATATTTGCTCCCACTTATCCTACCTGACCATTAGATTTAGCACACAATCCCCAAATCGCATGATTAACATCATAGTTTAAAGGTACAACCCAACTTCCCCATTTCCTACATGTGATAATAACCTACCCCTAGGGTTTTGTACTACCAAAACCCTCGTTCCACTTGATTAGTAATCTCCCATCCCTCAGCATCCAAGGACTCCCCCAATTGTGCCAAGATACCCAACAATGTCCTCATTCCCCCATCCATTCTTAGCAACTATCCCTCACTTAACCACCCTTAGACATAGCTCACAATAGGATTGACTCACCCCATGCATGGTCAACCCTCGCCATGTAATATTTACCCTAATCCTCTTTTATGTTTACCATAGTTATTTTTTTAGTAACTTCCAAATGATATTTGGATACCTTTCACCCAAGGGTATCCCCATATGCTTATTTTCACAATTTTAACCAAAATGCTCCTAAGTCTTATAACCCTACCAAAGTCTAATGACCTCAAATATAAGAACTTCCCAACATTTCAAATCATGCAATACCATATAATAGAAATACACATCAACACATTAACCACATAATCATGTTCACACATATTCTTACCTTTAGTCCTTGCATGTCAAGCTGCACATACAACCCTAGACCATCTAATATTTCATACAAGCATTCACTTAGTACATAATAAGGTCACATTTTAACAAAATAAGACCATAGCTATGATTGTATCCTTACTGAAATGGCTCCGATATCTAAGTAAGAATAACCTATGCCTCCTCTCCTAATATCATCGGAACAACACCTAAAAAAAATGGAAATATTCAAACTTAGGCTATCATATCCTTTTTATTCCTTTTCTTTTTTTTCTATAAATAATACGAATAAGAATAAGAGATCTAGTCAAATGAAACCCAAATGGAGGAAGGGGAGTGGTGGTGACTAGAATGGGTAAGAAAAGTGGAGTGGCGACACGACGGTGGTCACAGCGACGACAGAGGAAAGGTGGCGGGCAATTTTGTTGTGAAAAATGGTGGGGGTTAGTAGCTTGGGGTTGAGGGTGGTACTGGCACCAAGTAGGATAGTGGGGGAGGAGGGTTATAGAGGTAGGGATGACGGTCGATGGTGGTGTAGTTGAAAGGAGAAAAGAGGGGGAAAGGGAGGGGAGAAAGGGATGGTTTGGGTAGGCTGCAAAAGTTGGGGCACTTGTGCAGGGTGGCTGGGATGCAGCAGTGGTGTGGAGGTAAAAAGTTGGTCGGTGGTGGTGGTGCAAGGTGGTGCAGGGGAGGTGTGGCCTACACGATTGTAGGTTCGGGGAGAAGAAATGAAGGGGAAGGAGGGGGAAAGGGGCTCAACAGGCACATGAGGGTGTAGAAAGGGAAGAGGGGAGGAGCTTAGGGGGTTGCATGGCCTAGCGGTGACAACAATGGTGGCTGGGTGGCTAAAGAAGGGGACATGCAAAACAAGGGCTTGACGAGGGAGAAGGAGAGGAGAGGGGCATCAATGAGGGGGTTATTTATATGCTGGAAATACGGTGAGGATAAAGGGAAAGGTAAAAAAAGTACGATTGGTTGCAGAGGAAGGATGATGTGGTGATGGTAGGGTAGGGATAGGTGCAGGGAGGGTGGCAGGTGCAGGGGGAGCGTGTAGAGGACCATGCAGGGGGACTGTGTTAGTGCATGCCAACGTGCATGCCCTGTATGGCTGAGAAGGGAAAGGAAGGGAGAAGGTTTGCTAGGTTGGAGGGCTATAGGGAAGAGAAATGGAAGGGGTGGATAGGCATGAGGGAGGAAGGCTCAAGGTAGGAGAAGGGGAGAAAAAGGGAAAAGAAAAAAAAGGGAGGGAGAAAAGGGGAAAGAAAGAAAAGAAAGGGGGGCTTGGGTCGGTCACCTGGGGAGAAAGAAAAGGGAGGGGAAGGGAGAGTTGGTCCGCTAGGGGGGGAAAGAAGAAAGGAAAGGAGGGGGAAGGCTTGGGTCAGCTTCGACGTAGCCCAGGCAAGAAGGAAGAAAGAAAAAAATAAGAAAGAAGAAAAGGAAAAAAGGAGAAAAAGAGAAAAGAAATGGGAAAAGGAAAAAGAAAAAGTTGTGGAATTTTTAGGTTAGGTTTTTGGGTAATTTATTGGTAATTATATAAATAATTAAAAATTATTATAATTTGTTTATAATTTATTCTATTCTAGATAATTAAATTAATGTCTTAGAATTATGCTAAATAATAAACTTTAAATCTTATATTATTATTATTATTATTATTATTATTATTATTATATACATATATTTTATTTTATTTTATTTATTATTTTATTATTTATTTATTTAAAAAATTTTAGGGTATTACACATCTCCATCTTATTCTTCTATTATTTGAGGACATGAGTCGGCGTATTTGAAGGTGGTACCAATTGTTCTTGAAAATCTTGAATACTTTCATGATAATTCTAACAATGTTTTGTCTAGTAATGCTTGGGATATTATATATATTTGCAAGAAGAGGAATTCACCAAATACATTTAGTGTACAAGATAATGGCAAGACAAAGATTACAAAGTTGGATAAATAACAAAGCTATCAGACGTGAAACTTGATTATTCAATGTATTACATAAGTAGAGTTTTGTTTAGCTTTGATATTTTATATAAACTTTGTAATGTCTTGTAACTTGTAATTGTAGATCATTATATACATATACATATAATGGCGTGTAAATTATTAGTTTAACTCTTTAATTAGCTAATTTTGACTGGTTGGGTTGGGCTTAGTTAATAAGGAGGGAACTAAAGCCTCAATTTTTTTGAAATTATTCATTCTCTTCAAGTGAGGATTATCTTGAGAGTTTGAGTTTTGTTCTTTATAGAAGACTTGATGATTTCTCTTTGGAATTGAGTGGCTTTATTAGAGTACAAACCCACAATTACAACAGTGTTGATTACATTTATTTACATGAGTGTCGAGTTTTCTTCTAACACCAAAATAAAAGGTCCTACATTTGTTAAAGGTCAATTATCCATTATCTTCCACATCACCTTGAACTTATGTCTAGAATTGTAGATTGTCTTAAGTATTGTAGTATTATCCCCAACACTCTGTTTCAACTTTTCGATAATCCCCCTTGGTTTGACATTTATTTGGGTTAGCTCATACACCAACTTGCGTTTTTCTAGAAATAATCGATAAGCAAACAAATATGCCTATAAATAATTACCTGATCTATAATTATGCATTCCACATTCTACAATTAATCTCTAACCACTGTAAGCATCTTCCCTTCTACGTATCCTGAATTCACAACCACACATCTTGGTCCTGGTAGATCGAGTTCTTTCGAGGTCACTAAATGTTATCTTCTATAAGTACCACATTTTCACAACGTATCCAAATTCTAACTTTTTTGACCTCTCAGTACCTAATACCATATTATTTGTCATTCCAAGTTATTTAACCCACCCAATTAATGACTCACGGTCAATAAAAATATCATTCGTAGAAAATAATATACTCCAATCAATATCAAATGGATCTTGATTCTGTAATTAATATTCAAAATATGAAAGTATAAGAAATACATCAATATAAAAATGAATAACAAAAATTTATAGAAGGATGATTTTTGTATAATTTGCCTGCTAGAGTCTAACATTGATGAAAAAAACGCTTTAAAAATCTTACTCGTTTCCGCGTAACTCATGTATTGATATTAGAATAGTTGTCCATCGAAGAGATACTATGATAAGTAATATGTCCGTTGGAGTCACTTTTTAACGGGTGATATGTCTGTCAAGATAATCTCTTGATGAGTGACTTGTCTTTAATATGTAAATTTTGATGAGTAACTTACTCGTGTGAACCAAAAATTTTGAAAATAAAATTTAACTTACTGTTATTTTGTCAGATTTATCTGAACTAAAATAATAGTTAGATTCATTATCTTTTTTTATACTTAGTTTATTTAATGTTCAAAATAATTAAATAATGTATAATTAATTGAGAAGAAAAGAAATGAAGAGTGTTGAGAAAAGTGATATACAAATAATAAAGTTGAATTGGTAAAAAAATATGAGAATTGTAAATTCAGTAATTTAGATGTATTTACCAACACTATTTCTGTAACGAGTAAAAAAAGGTTACTTGTGACAGTGAGTAAATCATGAACGTTGGAATTTAATCTAAGGTTGCGGAACGACGTCAATATATATATGTGTGTGTGTGTAAATTTGAGAGGCAGAAAGTGGAAACCATAAAATATCCGTATCATAGGGTGAATGAATGCTCAACAGTGAGAAAAGAAAGGAAGGCACGTGTCGAAAGATTAAACGCAGATGTACTATAGACTGCAGGGAACAGGCTCGAGTTTGAGGGGTGCGATTGTAATTTCGTATGATCTCCTATCAGCGTTGGAGCAATCATGGGAGCGAGGCTCATCTTTCGTATGCTTTTATTCATTTTTGTAAATAAATGAAGAAAATAAAAAAATGGGATGAAATTTTGATTTACTTAAATGTCCTTCCACTCGAAGGTCAGGTCATCATAAGATGTGGACAGCCAGGTAGCTAGGGGAATCTAGTAGGACGAACCACAATATGGAGGGCTGCCGCTGTGAGACTGTGATTGACATTGATATGCGTTATTGCCCGACGAGCAAACGGTAGAACTTTGCATCATGCATCATAAGAGCGAGCAAAAAAAAAATCAATACATCTTTTAAAATTAAAAAATAATTTTTTTTTATCTTTTTTAAACTTTAATTCTACAACAAAGACTCAATAATATAATATTAAAATATACTATTTTATCAATTTATATTCTAATATAAACAGCTAAAATATATATTTAATTAATAATATTATTAATTAAATGCTAATTTCTATTATTAAAAAAATAATTTTTTAAATTTAATAAAATGATATAATTTTGTTTACATATATTAATTTATTTTTATCATTTTAATTAATTACAAAATTAATTATCTTTTTTATAATATTTATATAATACTAATATTAAATATTAAAATAAAAATTAATATTTGTTGTTTAAATATTAGAAATATACCGTAAAAAAATTTTTGCGTTTGAACCTGTTGCGCCCGTGCTGTAGTTCGTTGCGTCGACGCAACGGGCGTGAAAATTTTTTTGCTGCGCCGTTGTGGACGCACTAATGTGCTCGTATGATGATAGAAATACCTGGGGGGTGCGGGGGGAATATATCATCAAAATTATTAAATCAATTAAATATAATTTATTTGAAAATGATAAATATTTTCAATAAAATAGTCATTTTGATTTAAATAAAAACCTATTTTCTCCTATTTTAAATAAATTATATAAAACACGTGAAAAAATATGATATTTTTTCTTCTCATATTATTTTATATCAAACAAGCATTTATTATTGTTGTTGTTATTATTATCTTATATAATAAACATCTTCAATACACTTTAACATTTTAAAAATAAATGAAGTGATTTTTACATTAAAGGCCTATTGAATGAAGAATTTAAGAAAATAAAAGTAGTTTAAAAGTAATTTATTTTTTGATTTCTTAATTATAATTTTTTTGATTAGATATCAGTAAGTGTTATAAAATTTACATGCCAATTTATGTTTTTCCAAAATTCTTTTGATAGATGATATTCGAAAAATGTCCTTTTTTAGGAGACTTGAATGGTTTTAGGAACATTATGAACTCTTTTTTTTTAAATTCAAACAATGGATCTACAACAAAATTTTATATGTTCATTTTTTTTAAGTCAGTTATAACAACCCTATCCTAAACATATTGAATTAAATTATTTGAATTCATCGCATGCATTCGATAACTCACACTTATCATTTTCAATTAATATTACAAAAAAAAAGCATTATAAATAATTATGAGTGTAGGGACATATCCAAGAAGAAATCTATTATAAATGATAACTTAAGAACCATTTATATTAGCCAATTACTCACTACTACAAAAGAGGTTTAAACTAGCAATATGTGTTGCCGCTGAAAGTGCGAATGTCATCGTTATTGATATTCAGTGATGACATGTGTTGTTGTTGTTGTACATTTGTTGCTAAAAGTTCAAGGTTGAAGGTCTTTCTAGCTTTGACAACATGTCATCACTCTAGCATATACAACAATGAGCTATACCTTTCTACAATCGTGACATATTTTTAAAATTTTAATTTTTCTCGAAAGATAATAGGTCTTCAATGGCGATATGTCATGGTTGTAAAGAGCAATAACAATGAAAAATTTTGAATTTTAAAAAATGCACAAAGTTACAACAATGACCTTTTTAAAAAAATTGAGGTTTTTTTAAAACTGTATATAGATAATACTAAAAATGTGAATAAAAATAAAATTACATACCTAAAAAGATAATATATTATATTATTAAATATAGAAACAATATAGTTGCAAAAATGTAATAGCAAATACAAGAGTTATAAGAGTATAACAACAAAAATGACAAAATAATCCAAAATTAAAGACAAAAAATTCAAGTAGCATCATCTGTATTTTAGTTATCTCTTTGACGGTCCTTCTTACTATTTTGAGATATAAACTCTTCCATTCATTTTATGGTAGATCCATATTAGGTAATAACTTCATCTTATCTCTGAGTAGTAGACACTGATTCTTCGATTTGAGAATCAATAGGTGGCAGTGGCTACATTGGAAAGCTAGTAGTTGAAGAAGTAGTTGTTGATCCTTTGGTTGTCGGCTAATTCCTTTCCTGTGGCCTCAACAAGTACTAGGTTTCTCCTCTACTATCCTTAACCCATCCACAACTTTGGGGGTCGTTTGGACATTTGATGGATTTGAAAGACCACAATCAGTGCTCCCTACCTCACTCTAGGACATATATTCTTCTCGAAGCTTCAACATCTCATTCTATAGATAAAAAAATTAAATAAGTTATAGTGAAAATTAATAAATAATATATGAAAATGAATTAATTAATGTTATTATACTAACATATTGTTCCTTTTTGAAAGGAGTGACCCATTTTCCATCCCTCATATGCATTTCATTATAAGTATCCACTTCACTTAAGACTTTTTTTTTAATTTGAGGGCCAATCTATAATATTTATTAAAAATAAATTAACATATTTATGAAGCTATAATTAATAATTATAATTATAATGTTCATATACCTTCTTATAATGATACATCGGTATTGAAGTAGAACAATGAAGGTTGGGATAACTACTTTGCCCTATTAGCTTTATTCATGATGACATTTAGTCTCCATAAATAACACTTATATTAGTTAAAAAATTATATGATTAAAAATTTTAACTTATAATTAACATAGTACCTTCAATTTAGGATAATTCTAGTATTGTATTAATCTTTTCCAATTGCTCAAATTGATTGTAGTAGACCTTTTGGTTAGATTGTTGTTGTGAAATTGCTTCGACTTATTCTTCTTATTCTTGTATGTATCAGCTATCAACCTTTCCAAACAACACTAACATAAGGTGAAAGTGAATTTCACTTTCACTCTTCCAAATTAAACCATTCCTACACAAATTAATGAAAGGAGACAACAAATTAATTAAAGACGATATAATATTTATTTAAAATTAAAAGCTTATAATCATTACCTTGGTTGAAGGGAGTATTTTATCCCCACCATGCTTTAAAGTAGGTAGCCATGATGGATGATCAAAAGGAACTAACTTCTCAATTTCATTACCAATAAATCTGGTGAACAAGATTGCTGAATCACTAACAATTTGAAACGTGCCATCATGTTCAACAAATTCAAGCTTAACTTTTCTACAACCATTTTTCTCAAATTCTCATCGCATATTCAAACTTCTAGACTTTTAACGCTTTGTTTTAGGCCTTGTTGGTGGTGCTACGTAAAATATATAATTTATTGTTATTGAGATGATAAAAATTCAATATACTAATTTAATATACAAGATTAAATGTGATTACCTAACTTGTAAGATGCAGGTAATATGCTAAAGCGATGAGGAGGATCAGATCCTCCTCTATCTCCACTATGACATCTCGTCATAATGTCATATATAACTAAAGATAATGATGATTGACATTACTTGATTACTCAATATTTTAAATATTTAATTTGAACATGGAACATAAATAATTTAAGATAATTAAAAACAAATGCACTATTTAATAATTTAATTTTATTAAAAAGTAAAATAATAATATAAATACACACTAATTAGAATTATTAATACTATCACTATTACTAATAAAATGCTCTTCTTTAGCACTATTCGAAAATTCTTCATGATCAAGTACATCATCAACTATAAAGTCACTCATGTTGTTTACAAGGTTGTTAGCTACACTTCTCTCAAGTTTAACAATATCAACCTCATCACTATTAACACAACATGCCTAAATGTTAAGTTATCCAAATCTTCGATCTCAACATTTAATTTTACAACACCTAAGTCAACCTCGGCTACTACATTATTCTATGAGGGAGTAGCATCATCCAAATCCCAGATATGATGATGGTTGACTTCCCAAACAACTTTCCAATAAGAACCCTTCAATAGATCATCGACAGACCATACCTACTTTTCTTGAGATCCTAATATATAAGGGCCATTCTTATATCACTCATACCTCATGCACACACTTGTGATGTTGTTATCTTGTATAATTCTTCTCTTACTTAGATCAGTAACAAACCATTTACACTTGAAAGCAATGATAAAACAACCAAACAAGTAATTTAAATTTATGTTGATCTTGAAGTTCTCCATAAAAAACTTTCATTATTGACTCTAAGGACATACTCACAACTATTCTGTGTACTCTTACTAAAATCTCTATTATGTGCTAAAATTTTTACTCCACTAATCATGCAACTGAGATAAGTAATCACCACATCATATGGAGGATTAGCCAAGGAGAACAATGTTCTAGTACATTTGGGTGATCCCATATCAAGTAATTGACACATTTGACAGTAAGATAAAAATTTATCAATTATGTTAATCTAAAAAACACTAATGGCATTTTAGTTAAAAATTTAATGATAAAAAATTTACCTTTGAGTTTTCAAAAACTCTTTCTTTTGAATTTCAAACAAATTACCATCACATTAGTGAATCTCATTCAAATGTTCACTATAAAAAAATGATGTATTAATAACAAGAAACATTAAATAATACTGATATATATTAATATCATAAGTAATTAATGATTTACACTCACGCCAAGTATGTTTGTATCTCAGAGAAATTGTTAAGAATGTACCAACGAATCTTATTTATGGTCCACAACACCACATCATGAATTCTATATAATTTATTTTCATCTACATCTCTTCTATTAACCTCTGACACCCACACATCTTTCAACTCATCAACAAGAGCACAAAGGAAAACATGAAGAATGGATCTTTAATGCACCACCACAAAGGAAAATTATTTGTGGTTAATATTATATACCACACACTATAATTGTTACTCTTGCTAATAGGATTAAAACCATTTGTTGCTAGCCCTAAACGAACATTCCGCAGATCTCCGGCAAACATCATATGATTAATATCAAATTATTTCCATGCTTGTCCATCAACTAGGTGTCGTAACACCCTCAAATTTTTGGATTTTCCTCTAATGTGCCATCTCATGTCTTCTGTCTTGTGTCTACAACCATATAATATTTTCAACCTTGGTGTTAAAAGAAAGTACTACAACACTTTATGAGAGACTTTCTTCCTAGTTGTTTCTAAATCAATCCACCGAGAAGTACCACATATTCCACAAATTATCTATCAACATTTTCTTTGCAATATAAGGCACAATCATATGCACATACGTGAATGGAATCATACCCTAAGCCAAACTGGCTCATCATCTTCTTAGCATCATAGTGTGATCTTGGTAACTTATTTTCATCTATAAGAACTTCTTTCAACAATTTTAAAACTCCATCAAAGGACCTGTTACTCCACTTATTCAACACTTTATAATGCATCAACTTCACAGGAAAATTCAAGGAAGAGAATTTCTTGCACCGAGGATACAATTTTGTCTCAATCTCCTAAAATAAATCTTCATAATAGGATCTCTAATATCTCCAAATTCATCACCACTGTCGTTAGTATCATCAACATCATTTACGTGTGCTTTATGGCTACCACCTAATAAATCACCCAACACATATTCTATATCATCTCTTCCTTCCTCCTCTAGTTACATTGGCTCATTTCACTACAAAATGTCCAATTAACATAGGTTGGACAAAACCTATTTCATAATACATGGGATTCCACCATTACATCATTCCCTCATACATAATTGTAACATCTCACATAAGGATAATGAATTAATCCATCTAAGTCCACATTCCTTTTGGGCAATGTAAAAAAATGATTGAAGCCCATCCTAGAACATATCATATTTACGATTTTTTATTATGATCCAACTCTTGTCGATTGACATCTCCTCTATTAAATTCAATTAATTTATAATATTTAGGTATATTATTATTTTTAAAATATACATAAAGAATAATAATCATGCATATTCTAAACACATCAATCTTAACTATCTAATATTAAACTAACCATTTAACTTTTATCAATTTTTAAATCTTATAATATTCATATTTATAAATTGATATATAATATTTCATTTATTATCTATTTTGTGTGTTAATTTTTGTCATTAAAAGTAACAATGTAAATAAAGCTCCTAACCTTAACTACAATTAACTTAAACAAAAAATTTAAACTTTACCATTTAATAAATCTTAATATAGTTACATATATAATTTTATTTATCTTAGAATATTCATAACTATAATTTTATATTAAAATTTTATTTATAATATTTTTTTAACTATCTACTCAAGTCCTTAAAATTCACTTATATAAATATCTCTAAATCTTAACTAATTTTTATGTTAAACTAATGATATAATGTTAGAATTTTATTTATCTTATAATATTCTTAACTATGAATTTATATTTGAACTTTATTTTGAACCTTTTTTTTAACCTTCTACTCAAATCCTTATAATTCACTTATATAAATGCCTCTAAATATTAACTATTTTTATCTTAAACTAACAATTGAGTGTTAGAATTTTATTTATTATATAATATTCATAAATATAAATTTATATTAAAAAGTATTTATAATCTTTAAATTATTTATTTATTTTATCTATATAGGTAAGTCTTTAAAATTCACTTATATAAATGGCTATAACTCTTAACGACTGTTATTTTAAACTAATGATTTAATGTTAAAATTTTCTCTCATATTATAATTTCATAACTATAAATTTATATTACTATTTTATTTATAATTTTGTTTTGTAAACTTTCTACTCATATCCTTAAAATTCAATTATATAAATGTCTCAAAATTTTAACCATTTTTATTTTAAGTTGAAAATTTAATGTTAGAATTTTATTTATCTTATAATATTCATAACTATGAATTTATATTAAAATTTTATTAAGAATATTTTATTATTTTTTTTCAATTATCTAATCAAGTCCTTAAAATTCACTTATATAAATATCTCTAAATCTTAACTATTTTTTTTTAAATTAACAAGTTAATGTTAGCATTTTATCTAGTGTAGTATTATTATTTATTTTATCTACTGTACAATTTTAACAAAGTATGCATATCAAAATTTATAAAATTTAAATGCTTTGTATTATATTTATATACATCATTCATCTACATTTCTTTACAATGTAACATTTACCTCTCTAATGTACAAAGTATTATTTAAATACATAAAACCTTTCTTTGTGATCATCCTTCACATAAATATCATCAATAACATCATCAATATTGAAGGAAGAATGTAGGTTTATAGTCAACACATCCATCCCTTTTATTCATCCTCTTATTTATTTCCCAACAAGACCACTTACCATCGTTTATTGGCTATATTAGTTACATAGAAGACATGTTTGGCTTATGAGGCTAATAAAAATACGTTATGCTTATGATCAAATCTAGAAATATCTTCCCTTTTAAATTTGAAACCATTTTAATTGTCAACTCGTTTATAGTAAATGAGATGTAATCCAATAGCCATATATGCTCAATCACCTAGTAGTGATCATGGATGCATAATAGGGTTTTTTCTCTTTAGAACTCAACAAATGCAAAGCTTCAAATACTATACCCGCCCTACACCGCTATTTTGCATGGTACTCTAGCCATCTTTCACTTTTATGTAGAAAGTACTACATCATGTATGAATTATAACACAATACGTTCTGATGTGGGTTATAATACCCTATTGCTAGCTAGCCCTAATTATGTGTAATAATATGAAAGTGTATTATTTATTTGTAATTAATTATATAAATGATTGTGGGATATTTTCTAGATTCAAGATTATTTTAGGTGATTTTGTAGTGATTGCAGTTTTGCAACTAAACACACTTTACTTATAAAATGCTCTTCATGTATGTTAACTCTAGAGCTAAACCATGAAAAAATATGCTTGTAAAATTTTATCTGGGTCCTAAATGGATTAAAATGCAAATCTAGAAATTTTAGTTTAGTTTTATTTGTGTTTGTTATCCCTTTTGATTTTTATACGCAAAAGATGTAGTTAAGGTATGCTAGGTACAACTCATATCAAATGTTTTTACAAATTTTAAAAAGATATATTTAGGTTTTAAATGAGTAAATAAGCAGATATGGAAATTTTGTGATTTTTTTATATTTATTTTTGTAATTACCTTGTAAGACAATTAGTTCACTATCAAGTTGTTGTTTTATAAATAAAATCTTTTTTTAAGCTCATAAAAAATTCCATGAGATTTTATAATATTATTTTAATGATTTTCATAAATTTTCTAAATTTTATGAGATTATTTGATATTTTTATTAATTTTAGTCTCTTTATTGATCTTTCTACATCTAAAAATAATCTATAAATCCTATAAAAAAATCACCCATGAAATTCCTTCCCCTAATTTCATGATCATATTTTGCATCGATTTGGCTATTATCCTATTCATTCAAATAAAATTTGAGCAAAATTAACTTTCTTAACTTTCTGCCTACCATATTCATATCCTTTTGGATTTGCTTGCATCCAATCTTCTTCACTTGTTTTCCCCTTACTTTAACTTGACCTTCCCTAACCTTGGACCTAAAAACCATAACCTCCCCTATCACTTGGTTGATTGCTTTATTTTTATAACTTCATTCAACTAAAACACACTCCACCATCTTACATACTCAACCACATTACACTTTATCATTCAAGTGTGCAACAAGCTATCTTCCCCACTATTGGCTACATATTTTTGTTTACTCCATACTATTTTTATACCCCATTTCTTGCCTCTTTTTTATTTTATTTTAGCTTCTCTCCTTTGCTCATCTTGTTTGCTTCCACCTCTCTTTTCATTTTAGTTATTTTTGCTAAGTGTTCTTGATCTTGTTGATCCTAACCAAAACCCATACCTCTCTTTTCTCCATTATCCTTGTTGTTTTTTCTTCTCTTGATCCCTAATATATCCATGTTATGTTTTCTTAAATATGTGAATGTTTGATTTGGGAGGAAAAAAATAAAGAGTTGTCTTCTCCTTTTTCTTCTTGTGGTGTATAAATCCTTATTGGGAGTTAGGGATTGCAATGCTTATTTGTTCTTATTGTTGCTATTTTTCTTGGGAAGTAGGTAACTTATATGCTCCTACTAAATATGTTAAAAACACGTGATAGCATGGTTGGTGTTTCCTATATTATGCTTAAGTATAATTTATACTTTCTTGTAATTTTATGAAAAGTATGCATGCACCATTTATTGTTTCTAATTTCTCTAAGTTTGCGCCCGTGTGATTTTTATTCAAGAGCATGCCATATTTATGTTTTTTTAATATATGTGTGATAATGTGCTTAAATAGGGTTGTTTGAGGTAAAATAATTATGCATGTTTTCTGGGGGTGGCTTGGCCATGGGAATTATTTTCCTTGGAGATACATTTTTTTTATCTTACCATTATATTCCTCGATTTACTTTAAGTTTGATGTATGGCATGTTAAGATTAGAGCATGTTCAAATATTGCTATAAGTGATTTAAGTTTTCACTTCAAATATCTAATTTTCAAGCATGTATACTTATTATGTGTTATATTATGGTAAGCATTTTGTCTTTTCACTTCAACACATGGTATATTAGATATACATGATTAGAATTTTATGTGTTAAATGGGCTTAATTGTGTTTTAGGGGCAAACTCGTACTTTTTTTACTTCTAAAATTTTCCAAAATTGTAATTTTATATTAAAATGTAGATTTTAGTGTTATTTATTCATATTATGAATTTTGCTTAATTCTAATAACAATGGGTATTAAAGTGGGAAATTATTGATTAAATAACATATAAGGGTATTTTGGTTATTTATTACTTATTATGCCTTAATGTGTGAATAATTGGACTAATGTGGCCTCCATGGACTCTTAGGTTGATCGTAGTGTTAACTTTGACTTAGATTGTTGAACTTAGGGCTGACTTGAATAATTAAAAATAAAGAAAAAATATTTAAATATGAAATTATAATTAGTGTGCATTATATAATATTTTACGATCATTATATTAAAATATTAATACTTGAAGTGGAAGACCTTGAGATTTGAAAATAGTTTCTCTTTAGGGTTAGCTACCTTAGAGATGAGGTAAAAGCCCTATATTTGGTTAGATGCCTTCAGATTTTAGTGCTTGCATTAGTCTACTCTATAAGTGACTTACAAGCCCCATAGGGACCATTGATACTTAAAGATTAAGTGTCATAGGATGGGAGGATAAAGTATTGCCTTATTGCACCACTATGATTGGAGTACTTATATGTCTATGTGAAACACCTCAAATTTTACTATTAAAGAATTTTATTTTACAACAGAAGCATAGAAGCAAAATTTTAGGTGTTACCGCTGTATTGACATAATTCTGGTTTGCCCAACCATCCTTACATCAATCATAAGGCTAAAATCATTTATAGTAAAACAAGGAAATTAGAAATGCAAGAACTTTTATAAACATAATACAAGTTTGGAGGTTAACTCTGAATTACAATAACAAAATACAAACTAAGGGAAACAATGGATCAAAGAGTCCACAAAGGTATCTAGGAAAATACATAATCCGGATAACATAACTCTTCACACAAACACCTAGTATAGATAACAAGTCACTCACTCACATAGTACATCAAAAGCACTATAATAATCTAGAGGGTCTTCAAAGACATGCACAAAAAGAATCAGGGTCTCCTGCTCTTGGGAATAAGCAACACCTACGAAAAGGATGGTTAATATGTTACGTATTAAGTAAGGTAAAAATACTATTGAATTAGGAATACAGATAAAAACATGCATTCACAACCAATGATGAGTACACATTTATATACTATCAAATTATGAAGAATCTCATAAGATAAAATACTGATACAAGACTCTTTATTAGACATAAATAGTTTTATTCTTTTATATACATTGATTTTAGGAGCCCCAATATTCTTAAACCGGTAGAATAATCTGAAGTACCTTCTCAGAGATAATACACCTAAGTCATTATTATCATCCGATAGAACAAATATAAAACATCACCTTGGTCCCAACTCATGTACTTTTCCACTTTAAGTCATTAGTTTCTTATCCATGGGTTACACAATTTATATTTTCTTTCACGACAAGCAGGGCCCCCACTATTCTTAATCCGCTAGAATAAACTGAAACACCTTCTTGGGGCAAAATGCTCCTGAGCTACTATTATCCTCTGGTAGGATAGATATAAACATCACCTTGCCCTACTCACATGATCTTTAACTTTTAATGATTAATATCTTATTCATTATTTATTTACAAGTATCGAACACATTAAGGCAGATAAGCACATCACACAGGTCATAAAGCCGATCTTTAGAGTTAAGATCCTTAATTTTCTCAGATCCTAATTGTACACTCCTAGCATAACTTATATTGATAATTCAAACACCAAATATAGTAATTCATTCTCAATTATGATCATTATTAACACACTTGAAGTTCATAGTTTAACACCCGCGTCTTACACATACAATAACAGCCAGATCCCAAAAGTTACTATTTATAGAGCTCCCAAAATTCTAATTTCACAAGTTAGTCATAACACTTCCCATAACACTCGTATGACTAACCAAATTCAATAAACATACTTAAATTACCAACATTAATAACATATCTAAAATTTATGGTTTAACTCAAGGGTTTTTACACATGGGATAATAGTGTTAATATTTTAATGTTACTATGCCCGAATTAGATCATTATCTCATTTTAAGGAACCTACGACATTCAGTAATAATTCGAAGCACTTATATTGATATCATTATCATAATTAATACACCTAACACATTAAAATGCTGAGATCTCCATATTAACCCATATTACTATTTCATAAGTTATATTTTTCCACAAGTATGACTTAGTGTAACAAAATTTTATCAATACGTCTTTCCCATTCTCAGTTCCTTTATATCATATAAATCCACATTATCACAACATATCATTAATAGTATACATTCCATCATATAACAAAAATATCATGATAATACACATAGCCATGCAAGTACTTAACACAAAACCCTTAAAACATCGATTAGTATCCTTACCAACAAGAACATCAGACTCTAAACACGTAAATCATAGACTTCATCCTCTGAGATTACCTGAATATCACCTACAAAAATGAAATAATATATGATTAGGGTTGGAGATTAAAATTAAAGAAAAAGTTATGGTAAGGGAGGGTAAAAATAAAAATAACTGGAGTCAAAAGAAAGCTTGAGTTGCAAGAAAGTGTGGTAGAATGTATGGTGAAATTTTAGTAGTGTTTAGATAAAGTTTGGGGGGTGAAAAAGAGGGTACAAGACCGAAAGGGGGAGGCTGCACAGGCTTGCGACAGATGGTGCACTCCTAGATGAGAGCTGAGATCTTGTATGGGCAGGCTGTGCGAAGAGGCATAGTTGTGCTTGAGCAATGGATTTTCCATAAAATAATGAACATGTGCACACAAGAATGCGAAGGTTGTGCGCAAGCCATGCATGGGTGCACAGGGAACCCGTGTGGGTCTACATAGGTGCGCAAGCCACATGCCTCACAAAATGTGATAGATGTGAGGAAAGAAGAGGTGAAAACAATAACGATTGACTATGGCGGTTGGCAATGACAAGGGGGAGTGATGGGGTGACCTTGGTGGTTGATCCACGATACTCAAGGTAGTGCTTAGTGGCTAAGGTGGCGCATGGTGATGGAATTGGTGGTTTTGGCATGCAAAATAGAGCAGGGGAAGGAGGAGGAGGATGAGGATTATTATTATTATTATTAGAAGAAGAAGAAGAAGAAGAAACAAGGAAAGGGCATGGGGTAGTGGTGATGACAGGTAATATAGGGTTACAATAAGACAAAGAAATGAGGGAGAAAGAGGGTGGTGAGTAGTGTATATATATACATGTATGGTGGTGTGCGACATGAATGAAAATGTAGAGGTGATAGTGCAACTGATGCAAGGTGATGATGATGATATTTGCAGGGGAAGAAGAGATGCATGGCAAGGGTGAGGGATGGTTGAAGCAAAATTCAATGGAGAAGAGGTGAACTGATAATTATGTGTGGCAGGGGGTAATATAAAGCACATGTAAAAGGAGAAGAAGAAGTCAGCTCCGAAAAGGAAGAAAGGAAAAAAGAATAAAGAAAAGGGGAAAGGGGGAAAGGGGCAATTTGGGATTAGATAGATTTTTATTAGCTAAGATAGGTAGGATTAGTCATATAAACTTACTAGAATTAAGATTGTGTTCTGAAAAAATAACTTATCTACGATAAAGATTCATATTAGGTTAAGATTTTGAGATTAAGGAATTTAGATAAGGCTATAATAACATTTTATCAAGATTATAACCGGATTAAGGTATTAATGATACAGGATTAGGTTTAGCAAAATTTCAAGGTATTACACTATAGGTTATAACTTAGGAGGATATTGTGTTGCCTTAGTGTATTAGTATGATCAGTGCACTTTATATATCTTCAGGTTATTATTGTATCCCCCCAATCAATTAAAAGTGGAAGAAACCATTGTATGAGGATGTAATTGGATTGCTTTAGCTTTTCAATTTGGTAGTTTCCTCTATGCACTATTTAGTTTTGGTTTGCTAGTTGCCTCTGTGCACTTATTGGTTTTGGTTTGTTAGTTTGGTAGTTGCCTGTGTACACTATTTGGTTTCAATTTTCTAGTTTGATAGTTACCTACATGCACTACTGGGTTTTGGTTTGCTTATTTGGTAGTTGTCTCTATGCACTACTTAGTCATGGCGTGTTGGTTTGGTAGTTGCCTTCGTGCACTACTTGGTTTCGGTTAGCTTGTTTGGTAGTTACCTCTGTGTACTACTTAATTTTGGTTTGTTGGTTTGGTAATTTCCGCTATGAATTACTTGGTTTTGGTTTTTTGGTTTGGTAGTTGCATCTATGTATTACTTTGTTTTGTTATGTTGGTTTTATTATTGCCTCCATGTACTATTTAGATTTAGTATATTGATTGGTAATTGTGTCATTTCTTCCCTCTTATGTTTATGACTGGTATAGAGGTGGTTATTAGAAAATAGATTAATTATGATTTGGTGTTTTCCACTTCACAGAACTCCCTTGGTATAATTATATTAATGAAATATTCGTAATACTTTTAGGTGTGATAAGATGAGCATATGGTCTACGGCATGAGATGAATAATGGCATGAATATGGTCAATAGCTATGGTATGTACTATTTGAGGTATTATGCCATGAATCTTTATGTATCTTGTTTGTGCTCCATGTGATATTTGTATACATAGTGTTGTATAGTGGTTTACTCAGTATTGATGTATTGATGTATTGATAGTTCGGTTTTGTTATCCCCTATTTTTTCAATGGATAATCTTAACCTTGTAGGTTCTATTGATAGTGGTAAAAGCTTAGGTTGGGTCAAAATCTTGTTTATGGATATCTAACGTCTCTTTTTGGTTGTATATATATTTTTTTATTTTGTTCCCCATTTGAGACATCAAGCATTATATAAAATCTTGCTAATTGTATTTAAATATGTTCCCTCTTCCACTTTATTATTTTTCATTAATATTGTCTCAGCCTTGGACTAAGTGGTAACCACACTTAATCTTTTGTGTTTGAGTGGTTTTAGCATTACATCCAGCATATGTTACATATTGGTCATATCTCTCTTCGTGTTGGATTAGATGGTAACACCCATAACTACTTTTGCTAAAACAAAATTTTTAAGTACTAAACTTGAGTATGTTATAGAGGGGTGTGATAACCATTATAAACCAGTATAGATATCAAACACTTGTGATGTCAACCACTCCAAAAATGAGTTCTTATTTTTCTATAATAACCATTTATCACTTATAGATGGATTTGAAACCCTGATCATATCCAAGTGTTTGCCGTACAAATGGCTAGCCATCATTTCTATTATGAAACACATACTAGTTTGATGAAATCATCAATCATGAGCACCAAAAATCCTTTACTCCCTTTCCCTTTGCTTTATATATCTGATTATTGTGGTTGAGGAAGATCTATAGTATTAGCATATAGTAAGAACTTACAACAAAATACATTTGCCTCCTTTTCTAGAAAGCTTCAATAATGCATCATTCTTGCATATTTTGGTTCATGGTGTATATTTTTCAAAATTTTGTGAGCTTCTCAAATGGATACACACAATATAAATGATCTCACCCCCATCATTTAACCTCTTTGACCAAGTGAATGGTTAAATGCATCATTATCATAAAGAAATATGGAATCTAGTACTATAATATCCCCAAAATTCACTCTTAAAAAATAGTCATATAAGGAAATAATGCGAAAGCTAAAATAGAAAATGAGAAATGTTACCACCACACCTAACACAAGATAAATGTCCACCATCTATCTCATGCAAGATGTAAGGCAAAAACCTATCCAAAAAATTTTCATACATCATCTATACTGTGAGGATAAACTCCCACAAGGAGATGTCCACTGTCAGATGGCAAGTGAATAATTTCACTAAACAAAATCATCGCAGAATAAATCAGCGGAAAACTTGTGAAATAACTATGGATTTTAAAAACTAATCAAAGTAATGAAAAATTAAAATTCAATTACAACACCCTTGAAATTTTAATACAACACTTGAAAACATCCGAAAATAAATACAGATAAATAAAGATAAATCCCAAGGGATATGAATCCAAGTTTCCTACTCTCTCATAGCCAAGTCCTCAACCCAACAATAACATCCAATCTCAAACATGCACAAGAGGTCTGCTCCCCACCATCAGTGGATCGTCGCAGAACTCATTCAACTAAGGTAATATCAATATGGGTCTAGTACTGAGTAAATTATGACTACATAACTCATGGAAGGAAACATGATACACACAAGACTTGGTAATATTAGTCTTACAATACTCATGCTCAATTATACATGTGATACACAAACCATTCCACTCATATAATAACTCATGCTCAATTATACATGCGATAAATAGACAATTCCACTTATACAATAACTCATGATCAATTATACATGCGATACATACACCATTCGACTCATATAATAACTCATGCTCAATTATACCTATGATACATACAATAAAACATGTGGTCACGGATTCATGCTTATGAATACATGACTATACATGACAACATATAGGGTGTAAGCGTACAAGAAATCATGATCGCATACTAGGTAACACATATTACCCTAGAAGATAGCATTCTACACCTAAGGACCACATGCAATTTAAATAATAAATCATGTGATAATTGGGTACAAACATGTGTCATATGGTAGCACTATTGTAAGGGAGACAACCAATAGACATGCATAAGAAAGTGAAATATAAAGTCCATGAGTGAACGAGAATAATTTATTATTATATTTTATTATCGAGATCACAACAAATTAATTATATTATTTTAAGGACAGAGAATCAAAAAGATCATAACAACTAATCTAGTACTCGAATAGTACTAGTCCTAGCTGATCTGTCCAGAAATGTAACCAAACTACCAATAAATAGGACACTTAATCACTTAAGTATGCATACCTCTTATAAGTCCGAAATATATTGAGACACCTATAGAGTAGAAGAGGGCTTCTCCGGACCTTGTAAGGCACCTGGGATCATAGAAGAGAAAATTATCGGAATGGTACCAAGTGAATATCAAACCTAACTCAGATAGCTACCCCAAGTGGTACAAGTTCCACATCAAGATCTTTTTACTTTAAGTGATTAATATTTTATTTAAATATTTAACCAATCATAGATTAGGCCCACATAACAACACTTAACTCAATTCCCTCAACACAGTGAATTTCCATTATTATATCATTTCCAAGTGGCATTAAAGCCGATTCGGTCAAAATGGCATTAAAGCTGAACCAATCCAAGTAGCATCAAAGCCGATTAATTCCAGATAGCATTAAAGCCAATCCAATTTCAGGTGGCATTAAAGTCAATCCAATTCATATGGCACTAAGACTGAATAATTGTAGGTGGCATTAGAACGGAATAATTTATGTGGCATTAGAGCCAAATAATTCCATAGCATAAAAATATAGCATAAGGTATCATACAATTTCAATCCATACTCAACCATGGATACAATTTTCTAAATTGATTACAATTTAGACACATTAGAACATATTCCAAAATCACAAAATATTTCATAATTAGGTGAACATGTTAACCACGTAATCCTCCTCAACCCTTCATATACTCTAACACAAACAATATTCAAGAGGCATACTAAAATGTGTACGTGTTGAAGTTATAAACTCATACATACATAGAATTTCCACACAGAAGCATAATATATGCTCTACATACTTAAATAATCATAAAGCATACTCATCACCTTCCATTTCAAGAAGATATTCAACTTAAATTCCGTTATAAGCAAAGGTAAATAATGACTTACCTAAATCCGAAGCTAGCTAAGCAAATTGAGAAAGAGATAAAGCAATCGAAAGTTCGACAATCCATGAGAAAGTTTTCCCAGATTGCCTATAGAAATCAAAAAACTAGGTTAGAACTTATCTTATTGATCAATTATTCAAATATTACAATTTACTCAACAAAGAGAGACACAAATGTATTTTCTTGGAAAATGTATCTAAAACTTAAGACTCACGAGTGTAACTCTATTAAGATTTAAAACTAAATATTAACCAAATTAGGTTTAACACATATAACTTAGGGCACATCAAATTGATTTGGAAACAAGAAAAGAATAATATAGGGTAAGTTAATTTTATCAAAAATAATTTACTAATTAGATTTTACGACCAAAGAGACAAACTAACCATTTTTAGGGAACCAATCCAACCCAATAACATAAAAATACAATTCAAATGATTTAAAATTATAGCTAGCAATCTGCTAGGTGAAAGAAGCATAAGCAAATCATTTTCATAAAACTATCTCCAAAATTAGGGTTTCTTAGCTTGAACTGCAACCCAACTAATTAAATTTGATTACATCAAACTGATAGCTTAAGAGTGTAATTAAACTAGTTTTAAATAAATTTAGATAATCAATTTCAACGAGCTAATCTTTCTAGTTGCCAAGTCAAGATAGTCATACTCCAAAATTAGGATTTCAAGGCCCAATACACAAACTTGAATAATTCAAATCAAGTAATTCCAATTGAAGGTGTTAGAATGCGATTAGGATCATTTCAACTATTTCTATAAATTCAATTTTAGAAAAACAACTATAAAAATGATCAATCTCATAATTTCATTTGAAATCTAGGGTTTTAATCCCAAAAATGTGATTCAATTAAATTTTATTAATTTATTTAAATTGAATGATTAGAAATGCAATTAGACATACTTTATAACATATTATACAATCAATTGATCAAAACCAATAGAAGAAATACATGATTTAACACAATTAGGGGTTTTGAGCTCGAAATGTAAATATGGTCAATTCTAATTAAAATATATAAACTAACAGCTCAGAATTATAATTAGATGTATTCTAATGTAAATTATATAATTAATTGAATAACATAACTCGATTACATAATCCAATTTAGATCAGCAAGAGTTTTGACCTAAAAATCCAATTCCGATCTATTTCACACAATTTTTCCAAATTGACACTTCCAGCATTAAATTAAACACATTTCAAAACATATTGTAAAATCAATTGAATAAAGCAACTCGATTATGCAATCCAATTTCGTCACACACATATTTTGACATAGAAATCCAATTTCGATTAATTTTGCATAATTTTATCAAATTGACAATTCCAATACAAAATTAGATACATTTTATAACATATTATATAATTAATTAATCAAAAATATATTAATCGGATGAATCCACAATATTCAGACATAATCTAGTCAAAATTCAAATTTTCACAGATCAACCAAATACACTACAATTAACCACTCTAAATCAATCATACAACATATATATATACTTAATTAAACAACCAATTTAGCTTATCATAAGCTAATTCATACCAAATTAATCAAAACAAATGTTAGGGTTTGGGGTAATTATACCAAATGGAACACAACAAATCGGAGCAATTGAGGATAGGTAGAACTTTGTCGGAGGGCACCACTTGCCGGTGATCGGGTACACTGGAGGTGGCCAGATGGTGGTTTCATCGCTATCGCCACTCCTCACTAGCAGAGGATGGCGGCAACAAGAGGAGGGAGAAGGGGCGACAGTGGTGGCCAGTAGTGGTTGGTGTGGTGGTTGTGCAAGGCGACAAAGGAGAAAGGGAAGGAGGTTAGGGACTGAGGTTTCGGGTGTAGAAGAAATGGGAAGGAATAGAGAGAGAGAGAAAAAAAAAGAGGGAGAGAAGAAGAGAGAAAAGGAGATGGGGGCGGTCGATTTTTTTTAACAAATAGAAATGCAAAAATAAAATACTAAATATCTAAAAATACTATTAGATGATTTTATCCAAAAGTTATTTAACGAAAATTATTTCTTAAGGATCTGAAGGTATAGAATTAATATAGAAGCTATCTAAAGAATTTTGGAAAAATTTTTAGAAGAAAATACTAACGAAGGCAAAGACCAATATTATTTACAAAAATACACAATAAGATCTCAAAAAAATGTTTAAAATGATATAAGAAAAAATTTAAATCAAATTCTAAGAGACCATTAATTTAAATTATTTCCAAAAACGGTCTTCCGCAAACCAAAAGGGTTAAAATAGAAAAAAAAATTCAAGAATAAAATCGTAAATAAGTTACGAAACTCTATTTTAATTTAAAAAATTTCAAAGATCTTAATGGCCTTAGAAAAAACGGATAAATTCAAGGTTAGAAATATTTTCTATGGATACAATCATTAAAATAATTTTACTATTTTAAATGGAATTTTATAATTTAAATCATTTATTTCGTTAACAAAAATATCTCCATAACAAGTTGTAATCATATGACAAAGTTAGAATTGAGAATGAATCTAAAATATTAAAAACCAAAATACATGAAAGAACGAAAATATATATTTTTAAATAAAAATTGAAATCATATCAATATAAGAAAATTATGGTTGTAAATGAATTTATCTAGAATGATCTAAAATGACAATGATTAATTAAATTCAAATATGAAATCAAAATCATTGATAAATCCATAAAATGAATCAAAATTAAAATAATTAAATATTTTCATCAAATTACACTAATAAAATAATTAAGCTTAATAAAATTAAAATTTCAAAAATATAGTGTATTATAAGTACATCTCAATCTGGCACAATATCATCACAACTTTTCTTGCAATGTATCCAACCTTTGAGGATCAATAACTTTAGTACATATTTCCTTCAAAGAGAAAGAAAAATAAAGTGATGACATTGCTAATATGATTGGGAAAAATAGGAAATATAGCCACATGTAACACATCTTAAGTGACAACATGGTGATCATAAGATTTCATACAAGACTCTTAATGTTTAAAGAATATAATTCAAAAATCTTAACTCCATTCAAACACTCATACAAATTAATCTTCTATTTCATAGAAAGAGTATAACATGAAGGAGTCTAACCTAGCATTTATTCCATTATTGGTCTTCTTTGGCACATTTAGAAGTGTACTAGTTATACTATCACATATGTTCTTCTCAATCTACATCACATTACGACAATGTCACATAGATAAATTTTTTCATTATGAAATGTAAAAAAATATTGAAATCTTTTTCCATCCCCTAGTAAAAACTAATTTTTTGTTCTCTTTTTTTTCAAAAGACACATTTAATTCCCTCATTTTTTATAAATACTTGGAGTCCTATGATTTTACATTAAGTTATTGCTTCTTTAACTTTTCCATTAAAAGCTCTTATTTTCGTATGATAATGATAATTTGTTAACAAGAAATTATGATGTTTAAGATAAGTGGTCTTCTTACTCTTAAGTGATACACATCTTTCACGTATAAATATGAATATTTTATGGTAAAGTACACATTTTATGGCAAAATACACATTCCCCTAAGAATATGGTGGACATAGTGATATTTTTATAAATTTATTGAATTTTTTTCTAAAATAATACTCATGTTCAAGATATAAATGCACATCTTTGTACCAATAATACATGTCTTATTTAACAAAACATACATTTTATCCAACAAAATACACATTTTCTAGACATAAATGCACATCATTTATTCATAAAACAACATGGCGACGGATTCATGTGTTATAGACATGCGTTTTATTGTAAAAAATACACATCTTTAATAAATAAATACACATCTAGTATTGATAAATGCAAATCTCATTGAGTTGTAATAAATGCACATCATTTATTGTAGTGGTAAATAGTAAATACACATGTTCTATCGACAAATGCCTATCTTATTTTGACGATACACATCTCATATAGATATAACAATAATACACATCTTATTCAACAAACACAACTATGGAAATAGAATTTGATAATGCCAATAAGACAACAGTTACCTTAAAACATATATGAAAAATGTGAATTACAGTGCATGTAGGTCTTAAATTAAAACCATTGTTTAAAATGTTAGGTTTTAACCTTTAATAATAGATTTGAATAAAATCGCTATTAAAAGTTTGAACTTTATTGATGATTTTTCTTCATAGTCATTATTAAAAATTCCACATTTATTTTTTCATAACTCTCAAAGTGTTTTGCCTTTTCTTTTTTCTTTTTCTCATTTTCTAACCTAAACTATCTCGACCTCTCTCCAACATCTAATATGTCTGTCAGCTTTCTATGTTCCTCAATCCCCCTTCCATGTTGTCTAATCTTTTTCATCTGGTAATATCCTCCTCATCTTCTTTTTTGCCTAATCATTTTTTCTCCTTCGTTCAGCATCGACAATGTCATACGATCTTTGAGTCAAAAATAATTTTTTTTTCTTATTCTTTTCCAAGTTTACTTGAGGTTTCTTTATATTAGTGCCATGAGGTTCTTTTTTTTGTTCTTTTAGTTCAAAATTTTGAAATCTTATTCCTAGTTTTGAGTCATTTGTGTAGTGGGTGATCTACATTTTTGTCCATCTATTTCACTCATATCTAAGCCTTGAAATCTATGGGAGTTCAAGATTTATTTATTTTATTTGGTTTCAATTCATTTTGTCTCTAGTAGGAGCTATTCATTCTCATTGTTTTTTCGAATATCATTTTTAGTTGTACATCTCAATTCATTTGGGTTTATTTTACATATATGGTCATGTATAAAAGTGCATGCTAGGATTTTATGTGCGAAATCATGTATAAAGGGGTTAAATGGTCATTTTACATATATGATACTTTATTTGCATTATAATTAATTTAATTATAGTATTTTAGTCTTTTCATCAAATTGTGAAACCTCGTGTTGATATGGCCACATGGAGATCATTTGTAGCCACCTAAGCCCACAAGGGTTGCGAGGCTACCTTGAAATACTTTCAAATAGATTGGTTGACCCAACAGATCAACATGAATCTTTTCAGGGTGCTTTATCCTCACTCATATGCTTCCCAAGAAATTTTTAGAATTTTGAAAATTTCCAAGAAGGTCACCCATCTTAAAAATTACTCCACGATAAGCACTCTTAACTATAGAGTTCTTAGGATGGAATCACCAAAATGATAATATACCATGTTGATATAAGTAGCTATACCAATCCTTATAGTACTCTACTTATTTTGGGAGTATTAAATAAATTAATACATAAAATAGGATTAGTATTCAAAATGGATGACAATGTGGTAATTACGGCACCAAGGCCATTTTTGTCATATTTGGCCTAATGATCCCAAATGTAAATAACTGAGCCTAATATGATCGTAGTATATTTCTAATATTAAACTTGGTATTAACCTTGATTATGGTTATCTTGGATGTTTGGAAATGATTAAAAATGGTTAAGTATGGAAATTGAATATCTATGATTGATTGTGATTTTGTAGTCACCTTAATAAAATACTACTATTCAAAGTGAAAAACCTTAAGATTGGGAATGGTGGATCTTTAGGGGTTGCTACCCTAAAGGAGTGGTGTAGCTCTTGATTGATTATGGATTATTACTGGTGTGCCTTAGTACCCTGGCCAAGCCATATATCTTACTCTATTTAGCTATACAAACTTATAGAGGATATGTATACTTATGGATTATGTTTCCTTATCGGTAGGGTGCAGTGGCTCCTTCATGTGGCAGTATGATCAGGTTACCTTAATTTCCTTAGGTTAATAGTCGGTAGGATACTGTGTTGCCTAGGTACACTGGTATAACTAGAGTATCTTAGTGTCTCCAAGTTCAATATGATCTCCCCTCGAGTAAATATAAATTGAAATTATTATTATTAGATTGTTTGGTAATAACCTTTGAGCCCACCCATATTTCGGTAATAGCTTTTGTGTTGCGTACTCGTAGTTAGGTAGTAGCCTTTGTGCTTACCTGTGATTCGGTAGTACCCATTGAACTTACCTATGGTTTGGTAGTAGCCTTGTGCATACCTGTGGTTCAATAGTAGCCTTTTTACCTATCTCTAGATTGGTAGTAACCTTTGTACCTACATGCTGTTCAGTAGTAGCTTTTGTGCCTACATGTGGTTCCCTTAGACTTCCTTAAATTAAATGTCATTGTAAATGAAAAATAGTTCAAGAACTAGTTCTTTGATAATGGTTCTATTAAAAAGAAATTATTTTTTTATAATTTTTTTTAAAAGACCAATTCATATCATTGCATGTTTTTTTTTTGGGATTTTTATGATAGTTTTGGAACTATTATTAAAGATTTAACAATGGGTGGTTAAATAATGCTATGAAACCTTTATCGAAACCCTTTAATAATTGTTATTAAAGTCTTTACTCGTGGTAAAAATATACAAATATTTAAGATATAAACATCCTTTATTTATAAAATAAAGGATGAATACGTGTGTTATAAATTTAAAATATTATTGAATAAAATACGCCTATTTGTAAAACAAATGTATATTTTATAGTGGTAAACACACATGTTAAATCAACAAATATACATCTTAAGATAGATATTTGTTACCATAAATGCATATATTATCAAGATGAATACACACCTTATATCGACAAATATACATCTAAAGATAGATACTTGTTACCATAAATGCATATCTTATCAAGATGAATACAAATCTTATATCAACAAATACACTTTTATAATTTTAAATACACATTTTCAATACCTATACCATACTACCGGTTGCACATAGAAGATAAGTGCAACCTGCTGACATCAGTAAGATGTTAACACTTTTTAAAAGAAAGTATAAAATATATCTCACTAGGATTATTAAAAAAAATTAAAAAAATATGCCACAATATTTTTGAAAATATTCTCTATATATTGACACTTTATTGACATACTTTTAATTAAAAAAATTATTTGTGTGTGTGTGTGTGTACATATATATATATATATATATATATACACTTAAGTATCTTTCACCGCTATTAAATTAATAATTCACTATCACTGAACTAAGTTTTTGCTAATGATTTGATTTCTTACTATTATTCTACTTAAAAATAATCATTTACCACTAATATACTAACATCTTGCTACTAATGTACTAATTTTCACCACTAATGTATTACTTTTCCACCAGCAAATTGATCTTTTACCACTATTACTATTCTACTTAAAAATTAATATTTGACCACTAATGTACTAATCTTTCTCCACTAATGTACTAAATTTTTACCAATGAGTTGACATTTCACCATTATTCTACTTAAAACTGATCAATAATCAATAATGTATTGATCTTTAACCACTAATATATTAATATTTTACAACTAATATACTAATCTTTTACCACTAATGTGCTTAATTTGCACCATAAATTTGATCTTTTAATATTATTGTTGGGTGTGAACAAAGTCCCGCATTGATAAATAAGAGGAAATTAGGCCAATAAATAATTTTAGTGGGCTACTACTCCTATTACCAATTGGTTTTAGGATGAAACCTTACTGGAGCTTATATATGAATTTGGTATTATGTTCTTTTTAATCTGGCTTGGCCTTGACCCAGTTTTATTCCCAACAAGGTGTAGAAGAGATTTCATATGATGGATGACAAGATAGTGAGCACTCCATTGGCTAATCACATAAGATTTTCTACTTTGGATTGTCCCAAATCCAACGAGGAAGAGTGTTCATGGCGGTTGTTCCATATTCGAATGTTGTTGGTTGTATCATACATTGTAACACCCCCAAAATTCACTACTGAAATTTTTCACTTTAATTGAAATTAGTGAAAGTAAAAACCGTAAATTTTAGGGATGTTACCACCACACTTAATACTAGACCGGTTTCATCCTACCGTTCCAATACCAAGTGCTAAGGTTGAAAAGAATAAAATACAATTTATTTAAATTCAACCTTCATTTAAATCAAAGTAGCGCATTAAATTCATCACAAGAGGTAAAGTCCGGTATTATTGGATACAAGAGTAAAATTATTTTAATAAGGAAATAAAAGGTTAAAAGAGAAACCCTAAAATCTCTTTTCGTCAATCCTTAGGCTCTTACCTGATAATGACTTGAATAACACTTGCAACAAACCTGAAAGGGACACTACCCATTGAATAATCAGGGGCCCACAAATGGAACCCTTAAGTACTATGGTAGTGAGTAACCCTTTATACCAAACTAAAAGGCAGGGCCCACATACACCACATCATACTTAAACAAAAGTTAAGACAATATCATACGCAAGCATGTAAATGATCATAGCCACGTAAGAGCGATTACACCCATCAACCAATAAGAATTGTAAAATACAAATTCCATTTACTTAACACCTCCAACACTTACCAAAAGTGATAGGCACTAAGGCCATACTTATATCATATCAATAGATCATGAGGATGAAAGTAATGCTTTTGGTCTTAAGCCATTAATTATGCATCATTCGACATCATCTCTCGATTTATGTCCATGTGAGTACAGAAAATCCACTATTATAGCCGGTGGACTAGAAATACACTTCAGGGCATAATACACCTGGCCACTATTTTTTGCCGGTGGATTGGTCTCCAAGGCAGAAGGCTCCTGGCCATTATTATCACTGGTGGATTGGTTTGGCCTCGACTCACATGGTGTTCCACTATAAGTGATTAGTATTTTTCTATGATTTATTAAAATTCAAGATTTGGTTTATTGAGCTCGAGATCCCCCACTTTTATAGCCGGTAGACCGAAAAATACTCTAAGGCAACACGCTCTTGGCCACTATTATAACCGGTGGATTAGTACACATAATATAATCCATCTGGGCCCAGCTCAATAATAATTCACTTTACATGATTAGTACCTTCCATTTAATTAACACAATAAGTCCATTTATTTAACTCGAGGGGGAGATCAAGAACCCGGAGATGCAAAGGTACACCGGTCATACTGACACATACAAGCAACACAATACCCTTCAACCATCAACCCAAGGACGCAAAGGTACCTTGGTGGCCCTAGTGCACGAGGACACACAGTACCCTACCGATAAGGACACCTAATCCATAAGTATGTATACCCCCTAAATAGGTCTGTAGAGCAAGATAGAGTAACATGTAGGGCTTGCCTAGGGCACTAAGGTACACAAGCAAATACCAGAATAATCGTGGGCTAAACCACGTCTTTAGGGTAGAGACCCCTAAAGAGCCACCATTATCGATCTTGAGGTCTTCCACTTTAATTATTAGTGTCTTAATTAAGGTGACCACGATAAACACAACAACCATATATTAATTGTTTCCATATGTTTATGTTATTATTAAGTAATATTTTTTCATAGGGTTATCCATGTTAACTTAAATAAACCACTAATGCCATCCGTTTACCATTTGTTCCTATTTTAGGACCCGTTTCCATTTATTCATATGCCATAAAGGGCTATCATATCATTATCATAATACGGTCTTACGATTTGGTAGTCTATATCGAAGGATCATGGAACACTTAAAATCCTAACATGTACTTCTATCACGTCCAACAAACATTTCCATTCATAATTAATGATTAAGGTATCTCTTACATGAATATGAGGTAAATATAATATCACACCCTTAATGGGTTATTCAACCCTATGTTATACCATGTTCTTGTGATACTCACCGATTTACCGAAACAACCTTATCCTATTATTTAATATTACTTTATCTTATTATGGAGGCTTATTTAATCCATTGTCATGTTATTTACAATTTATCAATTTACCCCTTCATACTTAAATTACTGAAATACCCCTCTTATTTGTAAAGTTACCAAGTTATCCCTTTTTACCTGCCAAATTACCATATTACTCTTCAGGATTGTATAATTACCAAAATACCACTTGTATTTGCTAGATTACCAAAATTTCCTCCATACTTATAAAATCACCAACTTTATCCCTTAATACTTGTTTTGTTAAATTACCGAGCTGCCCTTTATACTTGTTAAAATTACCAAATTATCCCTCAGATTTATTAAATTACCAAATTCTCCTTTTGTTAGATAAATTACCAAGTTTCCCTTCACACTTATTAAAATTAACAAATTACCTTTTGGTTAGTTAAACTACCAAATTGCCCTTTATACTGACTAAAATTACTAATTTAACCCTTTGGTTGGTTAAATTAATAACCTACCCTTCATACTTATTAAAATTACCAAATTGCCCCTCTAGTTTACCAAATTCCCCTTTTATTAGATAAATTACCAAATTTTCCTTCATGCTTATCAAAATTACCAAATTACCCTTTGGTTAGTTAAATTACCAAATTGCCCTTCATACTAATTAAAATTACTAGTTTACCCTTTTCGTTGGTTAAATTACCAAACTCCCTTCATACCTCCGCTTGACCAAATTTTCCTTTTGTTCGATAAATTACCAAATTACCCTTCACACTTATTAAAATTACCAAATTGTCCCTTATTGTGCAAAATTACTAAAATACGCCTCTTACCTACTAAATTATCAGTTTACCACTTTTACTCACCTGAATTTTACCAAGTTACCCTTCCTTTGTGTCAAAATACCAAAATACCATTCTTCTTTATTAAATTACCACTTTATCCTTTTTTCTCACAAAATACCCAAAAAAACCCTTCCTTTATGCTAAATTACCAAAATACCCTTCTTCTTTATTAAATTACCAAAATGCCTTCTTACTCACAAAAATTACCAAGTTATCCCATTTTCCACATACAATTACTAAAATGCCCTTCTTACGTATTAACTTACCATAATACTCCTTTTATTCTTATAAATTACCAATTTTCCCATATTATGCCAAATTTACTAAAATACCATTACCACATAAAACATTAATATCCATGGTGCATATACATCACCCAACACCACCATATTATTTACTATTAATACTCATTATCCTACTACACATACTTATTTAGGCCATAACTTTTGTATAAGGAAATTTACTAAAACACCCCTAGGTCTTATATTAACATTATATATGCAACAAATGGCCACATTAGCTTATCATGTCATACATATGTATTTAACATTGTCGTTAACAATAAGGCTCCTACCTTAAACATTATTTCTACCCGTGACACATAAATTAATATGCTTTTCATTTCAACAACCAACACATGCTACAAGTCATAATACTCTTAACATTATATAACATGCACATAATCATAATAAAAACTCTAATATGCTAGTATACCTATATCTACATATAATTAGTAGGGTATAATGGTTACCTTATTTTTAGCAATAATTAAACCTTACTAGTACCCTGGTTAAAGGTTTGAGCTTTGATTAGTAAAAATCAGTACCTAAAAATAATATAAAAAATTAGCAAAATAGAGGTTGAAAATGAAAAGAAATTTTTTTATCAAAAGCTTAATTAATACATACTAACACTAACTATTTTTATACATAATTTTTTTTACCAAATCTTGCTCAAATAAGCAGCATGACTCACGCTGCATGCAAGGAATGAAGGAAAAATAGGGGTCGGAGGGGGAGTTGGGAGAAAGGGGAGGGGTTGAGAGCTTGTGGAGGGAAGTGAGGGTGGTGGCTGGGTATAGGGAGGGAGTAGGGTGTAGGCAATGGTTGAGGGTCAAATGTTGGTGGCTTAGGGTGGCTGAGACAACGGCTATGGGGCTAGGAAAGTGGGTGCAAGAATGGGCTAAGGAGAAGAAGGAAGGGAAAAGAAGAGAAGAAGGGAGAGGTTGTAGGGAGTTTCAGCCAAGGGGAGGCAAGGTGGTGGTAGGGGAGGTGACAGGGGGTAGAGGGGTGACTATAGAGGTAGCAAAAGAGGGAGAACGGTGATGCACGATGGTGGTGCAGGGTGGAGGCCGAGAAGGGAAAAGAAAAAGAGAGGAAGGGAAGGGTGGTTGTAGGGGCGAGTGAGGGTGATTAGGTGGTGCAGGGGGTAGAAGAGGGTTCAGGGGGTGGCTATGGTGGTTGATTGGGCAACAATAGCGATGGTTGAGTGTGGCAGAGCAAAAATAGGGGAGGAGAAGAGAAGGGGAGAAGGGAGAAAGGGGGAGTCTGTAGGGAATTGAGGGAGGTTGAAAATGGGTAGAGAAGGGGGAGATAAGGAGAAGAAAAGGAAGAGGGAAGGGAGGCAAGCGTGGTCAGGCTAGATGGATTCTGTTGTAGATGGTCGGGTGTAGGATGGTAGGGAGAAGGAAGGGAGAAGGGGGAAAGAAATGGCACACAAAGGGATGCGGTGCAAGGGCATGTGTGGCTAAAATGGAAGGAAAGGGACAGGGGAGAGAGGGAGTGAGTAGGCTGCAATGGTGGGGCTGTAAAGGAGTTGGTGGTAGGAGGCGACTTCAAGGCATAGCATGTGGGCTTTGATAGTTGAAGAAGAAGGAAGGAGGAGGGAAGAAGAAGAAGAAAAGAAAAGGGGTAGGTCGGTCGGGTGGAGGAGAAAGAAAAGGGATGGGCCAGCCCTACGTGCGACGGAGAGGGGAAAAATGGAAGAGGTTGGGCTGGCCCAACCGGGGAAGGAAAGGAAGAAAAAAAGGTAGGCGGGCTGAGGAGAGGAGAAGGGAAGAGGAGAAAGGGCCAGTCGCCTAGCACAAAGGAAAAAGAAAGGAAGCAAGCTAGGCAGCCCGAAGAGGAAGAAAAGAAGAAAAGGAAAAAAGGAGGAAAAGATAAATGAAGGAAAAGGAGAAAGAAAAAGGAAAAAAGGAAAAAAGGGAAAATAAAATTAAAATAAATTTTTTGGAATAAAGTATTTAATTATTTATATAGATAAATTAATTTAATAATTTAATTTATTTGAAATTTATGATATTAGTTTAAGAGGGTAATTTTAGTAAAATATGGGTTTGAAAAATTATTTAAATAAACTAAGTATGATAAAATAACAAAATATTTATTTTTAATTTATTAAATAATCATATCCATTTTTATACACCCAAAAGTCCACAAAATAATTAAATTAATTGATTTAAAAATTAAATTATCCTAAATGAGGATTATTTATTAAATTCTAGGTTTTAAAATTTTGGGGTATTACATGTATACTATGGTGTATACCCAACCTGATATTGCTCAATATGTTAGTGTTGTGAGTCAATATATGGCGAATCCCAGAAAGGCTCACAAGCAAACAGTAAAGTGGATACTTAGGTACTTAAAGGGAATGACATCAACTTGTATTGAGTATGAGAGATCAATTGATTTGTTGGTTAGGTTAGTGGACTCTGATTATGGTGGAGACCTTGATAAAAGGAGATCCACTAGTAGATATATATATTTTTTATATAGCGGTTCAGCTATTAGTTAGAGGTTTTCCTTTCAGGATGTGATGACCTTGTCCACCATTGAGGTAGGGTATATGGCTATGATAGAGGCTTTTTAGGAAGCCTTGTGACTTGGTGATTTAATACAAGAGTTGGGGTTTGGTCATAGTGCTCCGATTGTTTGTGGTGATAGCCAAATTTCTATATGTTTAGCGAAGAATCATAATTCTTTCTATCGTTGAACGAAGCACATTGACACCGGGTATCAATTTATCTAGATTACTATTGCCACGGAAAAATTTATGTTGGAGAAAGTGGATACTTTGGATAATCTTACTGATATGCTAATGAAGCCACTGACTGTGGGTAAGTTCGAGTGTTTCTCGGGATTGATTGGTGTTCATAGGCCACGAGGCCTATTGTTGGGCCAAGGTTTTTTGTAGAGGTATTTACATGTAATGCGTCATAAATACTACATCAAGGTGGAGAATTGTGAGTTTTGACCGGATATTTGAGAACAACATAACATTGTGTTGGTTCGTGCAAGTGTTTGGAGAAGTTTAATATAATATGAAGGTTTGTGTGAGAAACACAAGGGTCCCATGTTAATAAACATGGATTGTGTTTCTTTATGGAATCTTTGATATGTTTTGGGAAAAAGTCGAAGGTAAAAAAAAACACAGTGATCCCGTGTTTCCTAAAAACATACCGCATTTTTCCTTATTTTTGAAATATGCTATTTTGCCTTGTATGATTTTTTTTATTCTATAAAAGGAGACATGTTGAAACCCTATTTGTCGAGAGTCATGCGTCCCAAATTCTTCTTTCTTTTCTCCATTGAATTCTCCATTAAAAGAGAATTATAGATTTGTGTAATTGATTGATTGATTAGTTAAATCATCCTATAATTATACCAGAGCATGAATACAGATCTCTAATTTTTCTTCAATTATTTTGTTTTGTGATTGAATTCTCAATTTTGTATAATCTTGTTAATTTCGATTTAGTTTGGATCTCTCTAATTCCATGCTAATTCTGCAACAGTTATTCTACTTAAACTGATTTTTCACCACCGATATACTAATTTTTCACCAACAAGTTGATATTTTCCTATTTATCTGATTTAAACCGATCTTTCACCGATTATGTATCAATCTTTCACCACTAATGTACTAATTTTTCACAATTAATGTAAATCTTTTACTACTAATGTACTGATATTTCATCATTCATTTATTGATTTTTTATCACTAATATACTAATTTTTCACAAGTGAATTGATCTTTCACCATTACTATTCTACTTAAAATTAATCTTTCACCATTAATATGTTGATCTTTTAACACAAATAATGATTTTCCACCAATGAGTTGATATTTTTCTATTCTTCTATTTAAAATCTATCTTTCACCATTAATGTACTGATATTTTACCAACAAGGTTTTTTTTCACCATTATTCTACTTAAAACTAATCTTTCACCATCTTTTATCCAAATTATATTAATATGAATTTCTATTTATAAAGTAAAATTTTTAATCATTATGATACCGATATTTCAACACTAATGTATTGATATTTCATCATTAATGAACTTATTTTTTACACTAGTATACTAATTTTTCACTAGTGAATTGATCTTTTACCACTACTATTTTACTTAAAAGTGATCTTTTACCACTAATATATTGATCTTTCACTATGGATGTATTGATTTTTTCACCAGTATATTGATATTTTTTTAATTTTTCTATTTAAAACTGATATTTTACTACTAGTATACTAATATTTCACTAGCGAGATAATTTTTTTACCACTCTTTTACTTAAAATTATTATATTACCACTAATATAGTGATTTTTACCAATTTTTTTTAATCAAAAAAGGTGTTAATATAGATTCATATTTATAAAGCAAAATTTAGAAATATTATGGTATATTTTTTTATTAAATCAAAATTAAAATAAATTAATTAGAAGATTCTTTTAAAGAAAAAGTGTTGTACAATATAAATTGTCGCATATTTTATAATAGTAAATACGCATTCTATATTGACCAATGCACATCTTTTTAACATAAAAATGCACATCCTAAGTGATAAAAATACAAATTATTTATTTATCGGTGTTTATAATTGGGAAGATGTACATTGTATTGAATAAAATATGTATTATATATTTATATTATATAAGATGCGAATAGAAATGCCTTAAAAAGCATAAATGTTTAGGACTTGTTTTTGTAAATGCATAAATATATTTTTTTAAATTTTCCATAAAGGTATATTTTAATTAATATATACTGTTTAAAAAAATTATTTTCAAGGTAATTCTAGTTATTCTCATTTTATGTCTTAATGGGAACAGAGTCTAAACATTTATGTCTTAAATTTTTTATTTTAAAAATATTTCTTTATTAATGGAAACAGAGTCTAAGCTTTTTGTGTCTTTATAAAAAATTCAAAAATGTTTATGTCTTTATATAAATAAATTCAAAATATTTATACCTTTAAATACACTTTTGTTAATAAGATTTATATTTTTACTAGGAAAGATATATATTTATATCCGAAAAATATATATTTTGTTGGATAAAAAAAATTCAATAAAGTTATGAACCTGTCACGGTATCCACCATATTTTTTTAGGAGAAATATATAGTTGACCATAAAAAAAAATATGTATTAGTACATGAAAGATGTATATTTTCTAAACTCTTTTCTTATTATGCTTAGAACAAACTTTAATAAAATTATAAAAATGTCACCGGCCCATACGTAGGAAACACTATGCTACAGTGCAACGGTTGTGCGCCAACTAATAGATATACGAGCTATAAGAGCATCCACATCAAAAGAGCAAAAAAAAATCAATATAACTTTTAAAATTATTTTAATATAATTAAATTTTATTTTATATTTTAAATATTTAAAGTGTAATAAAATTTTAGCGTATGGCCGGAGCAAAAATTTTTGCTTCGGCGCAAATAATCGCGTCCGCCAGCCTTTTTTCATCTTTTTACTTCGTTGCTGTGATGTATTGCGTCGCAGCAACGGACGTAAAAAAATTTTTGATCCGTCGTTGCGGACGGTCTAAGGCAAGTGAGTTGGTGCTCAAGTGATCACGCCATCTTAGGCTTCTTCAAATTAGGAGGCATCTTCCCTTTCTTCCTGCCGTCTGCCTTAAACTTTAATCGAACGGCGTATCTACGCACCAAAATCACTCGGTAAGGGGTTAACGTAGAAACTCGTAACGGCAGTTTTTGAACCGCAAGAAACGTCAAAGTTGAATACGGTAAAGAGTAAATTATAGATTTCTTACCCCAACCCTAAGCTAGTACGCATCCAAACAGTGAACCATAGGGCAGTAGTTTAATTATTGATTGAAGCTAGGGTAAGAAATAAATGATGTAACCTTTTAGTACCTTCGGCTAGTGTTTTTGTACCGACTATCAAAAATAGAAATTTCCAATTTTATTTTTTGCCCGTGAAAAAAATAATAATATTATTATTATGGACCACCTGCGACAAGGCATTCAACGACACGAAATTCATCTCTTTCTTTACTTGGATCCTTACTAAATTTCTTATTTGCTATTTTGAATGATGAGAGAGGAGGTGGCAGAGGAAAGGATCGAGGGTCAAGAGATGTTCCAGTACTTTGCACTGCACTGTAAGTCCTGATCCAGACAGTGTATGATTTGAGAAATCGAGTGGTGGTAGCAGCATATGGGCATCCAGCGTGCTTCCCTGGAATCGTGGGGGCTGACGCTGCATTCATGGTAGCGATGCGTGTGCACGTAACTTAAGCCGTAAGGAACAAGGCGCTTAAAAAAGTGCCAAAACGAAAAACCTAATATGAAAATTTGCGTTCCCTGTGGGGGCCTTTGGCGTTGTGACACGTCAAAGTCAACAGGGACAGGTTTCATGGCCTTCATAATCGGAAATTATTACAAGTGCGTCCAATTTTTGGGTACACATACATTTATTATAATTATAGTTTAATTTTAATATATATTTAGTATATTTTATAAATATATATATCAAACTATTTTGATGTAATTTTATTATATTTTAATTTATTTTTAATATATTTTTATAAATTTATATTAAAATATATTATAATTTTATTATAATTATACTATATATACTCGTTCATGAGTTTGCCCTTCGAAAAGTTATAGTGTTTCGAGTGCTTCTTTTGGTGTAATATAAAAGTCCCCCGAGGACAATTAATTATTCCATGCCTTCCTCTCGGCAAGGCCTCGACAATTTTATCTCACCTTCTTTCCATATTAAATTAATACAATAAATAAAATTATATCTTAAATAATATTATTCAATATTTAAATATGTTTTTTTTCTATCCTTCACATTAAAGATGATCTAAATTTTATTTTTGTGCAAATTCAAACATATGATTTAATGTTAGTAAAAAAAAAATACATATAGATATATTTTTTCAATCATATCCTTAGAATAATTACTTTAGCTATTTCCTAATTCCTAATTAATACATTAATTTTACTATTTACAACACAATAAGAGTGTATAACTTGGGATAGATAAAAATAAAATAAAATTAGGACCGTCATCGTAAGACGGATCTCATCTATATTTATTATTTCCTAATTCCTACCCACAACTATCTTCTATACCAAAGGATTCTTAAGTTTCAAAGACTATTACAGGGGTGCATGGCAAATGAGTCACATAGGTTGTATTAGGATTGTGCTAAAATTGAGTCTGCTATGTAACCAAATTGGGTTCGGGTTCATGTTGGGTGTACTTCATGTTCAAATCCAATTCCGATAGCAATGATTCATATTAGTTTCATGTTGAGTTAGATCATTTTCGGTCATTATTATTATTAGAAATACAAATATAAGTTTATTATTGTCATTATAATAATATACATTATAATTATTATATCTAAAATTATACCTTTTATGTTTATAATCGCAATAATCATGATAATAATATAAATATTTATGATCTAATATGATCATTGCTAATATGATATTAAAATAAAGTGAGTAAAATACCATTTTACTAGTTTTGTTTCATTTGTTGTTATATAAATTGCACGTTATTATTTTTTACATAAAACCTTATTGATGTTTGTGTAACCCTTCATATGAGGTAAAATGTTACTTTTATAGATTAAATTTAATTTTAATTTAGATTAAGTTTAAAATTATATCCAGATATTGATCGAATTATTTCGGATCGGGGTCTCGAATAGAGTTATTATCAGATTTTTTTTGTTCGGGTACAGGTTAGTTCAAGACGTGTTCTTTTTTCGGTTAGATCATCTTGACTTAGGTTATTTATGTGTGGATCATTATCGGGTCGGTTAAATGTGGATTAGTTTTGTATTGGTTCATGTCGTTTCAAATGATCGGATTAATCGGCTTTGTTGGGTGTACAGTGCTATGCGGTCCATTATTACAAGTTCCTATTGTGGACCCGACACTTTAATGAACTTGAGCTATCCATTTGATTATTTTGCTCGGTTAAAAAACAACTACTCTTTTCATCCTCGTCAGCCTCTTTTTTTCTTAATCAGCTAAAGTTTGGCGACGATCCAATATTACAACAAAGAGTAGGTTTCTTTCTCTCAGTTGAAAGTGAAAAGATAATCAATGCGAAGAGAAGTAAAGCGGCCACAGCCTCCTTCCCTATCTCCTCCAGCCTGGGTCAATAAAAGAGGAGGAGGGGGGGGGGCAAGTACTGTTAAACCAAACGCGGCCGTAATCAACTGAAACAGTGAGCGTAGAATTAGTGTGCGGTGCCAAAGGAGTCCGCGGAAATGACTACTCCGAGAGTAGAACGAGGGCTTTAAAGCTATTTTTGCCAAACGAGGAAACGGAAAACAGTGCAGTTTTATTTTTAGTGCCTGCCTATCCGTCTGTTCTCAACGACGGTGGTGGGACGATTACACCTTTAGCTATTCCTGTTCTTTCTTTTCCTCTATTGATTTGATCTAAATGGTCACTTCTCTCCCTTCCCTGGTGGTCCTGGCCCACAAAAAAAAAAAATGGTACTCTTTATTCTTGCAATCTCGAGCCTTTAGGAATACAACGACCGAGCTCGCTCAGTTTGGTGGATTCGATTGTAACATAATCTAGCGTCGATTCATTGAAACAGCTCACCATTTTTGTTTCTTTCTTTTATAACGAGTATACCGGTAGGTTGAGAATAAGCCAAACACATGCCCACATTATACAATAAATAGATACCTCAAAAATATAATGCTCCTGACATACGAATAAAGACACATAAGATTTTGTATACTACACAGCCTACTAGCGTCCGATGCTCATCCATCCATATACTTCTGTCCAATGATATATCCTGACATTTATTCCTGTAAGAAAATTAATTACAAAATACTAATAATAATAAGTTGAGTGGCTCATTCTGCTAATTTTTCTGTATTCAATAGATCACGGATTCAATTTTACATCAGTCATATCTATATCTATATCTATAGATTTAGGTTCTTGTACAAACTATTATTTAAAATACATTTAATAGTTAAGATTGGTTCCTATATGTGTATATTAGGAATGGTTTGTATGGGACATTCATCCTATATATATATATTTTTTTTTTAAGAAGGAGCCACAAAATTTTCCATCAATTGCTGGAATGTGAAAGGCACATACTAGATGACATAATTACATGCATATCTAGGGGGGTTTTTTTTATTCACATGCGATCTATCTTTCCTTTAACTATGATCAATAGATTCTAATATTGTTAATAAAAAAAACACACATTGATCACGTATTGACCGTACATTACACAGTCACTGGTCGCACATTACAAAATGTTGATTCGGTAATAAAATTTAATTATACCAATTATATTACTTTAAAGTTTCATTATAATCTAATGTTATATATTTATCAAAAGGGCCTACAAAAGAAAAGAGAATAAAAAAAAATGAATGACAAGTTCCATGTTAGGAACTAGTCTCAATATTTTTCAAAAGTAGTGGTCATTAGAATTAGGGTAGTAAATGGGTTTAAGCTGAGCCCCTTCCAACTCGAGCATGGCTTTTTTAAAATCGTTTAGCGACCGACCTTGGTTTGAGCCTCCTTTATAAGCAAGGAAAAAACTAATGTGGAACACATGGTTGCGTGACCCTATGAATTTTTTGTTTATATATTATATATGGTGAACAATTAGCAAATAATTTTTTGTGCCCCATTGGTTAGACCCCCTATGTTTGTGCCTTGCTACTTGTGGACCATGGTTCGAGTCTCATAACAATTTTTTTCTTATTGAAATATTCACTTATTAAAATGCATCAATTCCTCAAGCCCCAACCCATGTTATTTCATAGCCAAACAAATAGGTTATCGCTCTCTCAATTCCCAATCCATTTTTCTATTCGAATGACCATAACTAGTGGGTAGAGACATCAAGAGATCTTCCTAGCTATGGCGTATGCAGCATCCTACCCTTCTTCTCAGTTTCTTCGCCATCAATTGAGTCAACCGATGCTAACGAGTCAGCAATGTCGATCATCCAACCACCACCACCTTCCAACCTAGTCTATAAGTTCCCTTTCTTTTTTCAAATTAGTTTTTAAATGTATTTTCAATTATTGTGTGTCGCATGCTTGTGTTTGAATTTAGAATTAGGATTTATCTATTATTTTGTTCATAATTTGATTTTATATTTATTGTTGTTTGTTTGTTGGATTTGGCATTGTTTGAATAAAATTATCCAAAGTAATTATTCAAGATAACTACTTATTTTGTAAAAAAAAAATAGGCTAAAAAGTTTCTAAAATAAGTAGTTATTATATGAAAAGATTCATTAGTATTACACATGTAGCTGCTACATTTTCTTTATCACTTAGGGCAACACTTGAGACGATGTTAGGATTATATGGATTATGTTTATCAAGAGTACAAAGACAAGGCTACGATGGAGAAAGCAATATCAAAGAGAAATATGATGGTTTAAAAATTTTAATTCATAATGAAAATAATTCAACTTATATGTACATTATTTTTCTCATCAGCTTCAATTGGCACTTGTTATTATTGTAAGGTCTCATCAAGATGTTGATTGATTGTTTTTTATTATTACCAGTGTTCTTAATGTAATTGGATCATGTAACAAACATCAAGATATGCATTGAGGAAAAAAACATGCTACTCAATTAGAAGAAGCATTTGATCTAGGTGAGATAGAAAGTGGACGTGGATTGAATTAAGAATCGGGTTTCTTAAGGGCTAAAAGATACTCATTGGGGGTTGCATCTTAAGTTTCTTTCAAGTTTATTAATTTATTTTATCCAGTAGTTGAAGTACTTGAGTTCCTACAAAAATATATAAAAAGTAGACAGAATGGTAAGGCTAAAGTCTTTAAATATCTATTAATGTCATTTTAGTGTATTTTCATGTTGCATTTGATGAAAAAGGTTATGGGGATTACAAAAAAAAAAATTGTCTCAGATATTGCAAAAGTGTGATTAGGTCATTTTGAATACCATGATGCTTGTTCAACTTGCTAAACAATGAGTACAAACTATGAGAGATGAAGGATGATAATCTCTTTTTGCTGAAGTTTCATTATTTAATTTTATCAGACAAAGAATGTTGTTATGGAAAATATGGATGAGCAATATGTTAAGGAAAACACTCCACACTGAAAGGTTCCAATGCTTACAAACATGCATCATTACAATTTGATTGTTTCTATAGCATATTAGACTTGCAATTAAGGAATCTTGAATGTCATTCTGATATGATAGGTACTAAGTTGTTGTTTTGTGTAGGATGCTTGAGTCCATCTGAGTTATTCTCTACTTTTTGCAAAGAGTCATTTATTAGATTGTTAAAGTTTATCCCAAAAGTTTTTTTTTTATGTTGATCTTGTGGTCCTAGACAATCAACTTGATAACTATATTTTGGGTGTTTGATTTGATGATAGTTTTTTTGTAATTGAAAATGCTTGGTAATTTCTTAAGAAAGTTAGTGGAAACAAAGAAGCGCACTATCTATTATTTGGTTTATATGCTTGTAAAACTAGATTTAATTTTATTGGTAGCTATTGCAACTGTTGAATAAACATCTTTAGCAATGAGGTGTGATGAATGGATGCATAATTTTTTAATGCAATATGTAGAAAAAAGATGCATACAACACCATTGGTAATGAGATCATTTTAGCTCGCTTTCAAAATATGAAAATTCCATGAGTATAATCGTTAACAAATATTTATTTTTGATTATAGATAATATTAATTATATCGTCATTGCCGTCATCACCATTTGTTATGTTACATTTATATATATATATTTGTTATTTATTGGCACCCTACACATTTTATTTTCTAGCTTCGTCCCTGATTATAAGGCTCGAGCTTGATTTGTACAAAACTCATGAGCAACCTACCTCATCTCATTTGAGATAAATAAGACAAATAAACTCATCTAAACTTAAATTCGGCTCATTCTTAGGTTCATTCAAGTACTCAACTTGCTTATTAAATATCTCTTAACCGACCTGCAGATTTAGCTTAGTGACTTGATTACAAGTTCAACTTAAGCTCAAATATTATGGCTCATATAAAGGTTCGGTTTATATGTATGATCGGATTCCAAAATCCTAAGTTTTAATTAATTGGATCCCCAAATCAACATAGTATTTTTCACAACAAATATGAGCTCGTAACAAGCCTATAAACGAGCCGAGGAGCTTTTAAAGGAATCTATAACGAGCTAATTATAAACGAACCTATAACAGAAATGTGTTTCATTCTGAGTTTGCATGGTCTCGTAACCTTTTCGATGAGTTTGCATTGTACGATTCACATTTATGTCCGAGCAAGCATCCCTCAAGAGAGTAGTAGTAATAAGCGAATATTATATTGTTTTAGAGTGACACACAAGTGGTACCAATTAAATCGAGGCAAATACCTGCCAATCACTTCTTTTTCTTAGCATAATTATTTTAAGCCAACATAAAAAGCCTTACACTTCAATGTCGATTTACGTAACCTTTACTCTTCTTCCTTTTTTTTTTCTTTTTTAATAAATTGATTTATCATCACCATCACCATCATCATCTTCTAATTAAAGTAAATGACACCGATTCCCCCATCTAATCTTTGACTCTGTAAATATCCGAGGAGCACGTGTCATAATTACTCTCACATAGCATGCATCGCAATTTGCAATATCTTCCATTTCCTTGATCTCTCTTTATATAATAACGTCCGAAATTGGATAAACAGAGCCACGTATATATAATAGCGTCCGAAATGAGTTAATTACAGGTTATGAGTGAGTTTGCCCTATCAACTTGTTGGTCCAAAAATATATTTTTTTTTAATATTTGCTTGATATAATTTTATCTCTAGGTTTTTTTTAAAAAGCTTTTTACTTATATAATAATAAATAAATAATAGTATTATTAATAATTGAATTAACAAAGTTTAATCGAACATTGCATTAGTATTTTCTAAGGGTGTAATTAAAGTATAGTGATGCATTAGCTGTCGTTTTTTTCCATTGCTCTTCCAAAATTCAATTGCGAGTTTGCGACATGTGATGGGGTGTCTGAGAGGGGGGACCAGAATCGGGCTTCGGACCTAGAAACAGAAGCACAGATGGGCTGCTAGCTCGCCTCGCTCTGCTAAAGTAAAGGAGCCTTTAATTAGTGGGCCCCAACGTCACATTTGACGTCAAATGTCATACTACTGTTTTGGAACAAACATATTCGACATCACCATTAATGAATCGTACCGCATTCCGTTTTAGGAAATTTCCCCATGGGTAAGTCATATCTACTTGGAGATTCTATCTCTTTTTTCACCTTTTTTCAGTCCGTCGGGCTGTCAGTCAGTCACTACAATAATACCTCCCCCCACCCCCACCTTTTTTTTTTCTTTTCTTTTTCCGCGGCTGTCTTTATTGTTGTTACATAGCAATAGTCATTCGATCCTATCTTTATAAACTTCAATATAATACAATTCAGTAATTTTATTAATATGATTCGATTTAAATTTAATTTAAATTTGACATTATCCAATAATAACTCCAACTCATAACTGATTATCAATTTAATTTATTATCAACTTGATTCGTCATTTAATCAACTTAATTCGACAAAACTAAATTCAATATTAATCAGTTATAATAATAATAATAATAATAATAATAATACATGTCTTATTATATATTTAAAGCTTTTAAATATTTATTATTATTTAAATTTTACTTATTTTTATTACTTTTATTATAAACTTACTTATTTACTAACGATATTCTAATTATATTTTTTTTTCAAAAAAATATAACATTAAAAAATCATAATAATAAATAAATAATAATTAATAACATATTACTAGTCACATGCTTACATACAGTTATACTTAATACTTGCCTATAAGATTATGAGTTAGATTGATTTTGGTAGTTAATGTTTGATTTGATCCAAATCTATAGTAATTTGATTTAAAATTAACTCATTCCGAACCCAACCTAACCCATCAAACCTAAAAAAAAATAATTCGTTAAGTTAACCGAAACCTCGCCAGTCAAATTAACTCGAATAAGAAATCACCCGAATATGAGCTTGCTCCTCACAAACCTAACCCTATAGGAATGAAAACAGGGTGGTTTGAGGGCCGATACGCCAATACTCATACCTATATCTGTATCCGTACTCCGAACATGTATAACTAATACATCCATATGTGTATCTATAGGATTTCTATTACCCGAATGATAATATGCTTACTCATTAACGGATATTATCCAGCGGATAAATCCATTACCCCAGGATAAATCCATTTAGAGTTAAACTAAATGATAATTTTAACCATAATTTGTACTATATTTATTTTAAAATTAAGGATAAAAGTGTAGTTATATATCTGATAAATATGTACGGATATAGATATGGATATCCATATCCATATCTGTACCCGAACATAAAAGACATTTTTTTCATCGTTCATATCCATTTAACCATATCTATTTAAATACCTGATGGATAAAATTGATTAGGTTTCAAGTAAAATCCGCCCCATTCACATCTCTAGACCTGACATGACCCGACAAGCTAACGTGAAATAATCCAAACTGACATGACTTTAATCCGAACTATCTTAACCTAAAATTGATCTGGCCTAATAAATTAATCCAATATAACCTATATATGCAAAAACTCGAATCCAAAATGACCTAACCTGACCCACAACCGACCCGCAAAAGAAAATTATCCACAGACCCGCTATAACCTGACCTAAATCTAATCCGCCGGACCCAATTATCACCCATAGTTGTTATATCATCTATGTATATATTATGGGTTGCCTCATCATACTTCTTTTTGAGTGCGTCTTTGGAGTACATAAGCTAACTTTGAACATGTTTGGAGGGAAATTATTTATAAGATGTCCTTGTTAATTTATGCCATTTAAGAATTAAATTTATTAAAAATAATATAAATTTAAAAAATATTTTAAAATTTATAAGTATTTTATTATTTTATCGATGGAGTCCTAACGTAGTGTATGAATGTAAGATGTACAGTACGTACTAAAGATTTTATGTTTTAAAAAATTAGTATATAGGGCCTATTATATATATTTAAGGGGGAAAAAAAAAACTCTCTTCACATGGTACTACTCTTTACGTAGCAAGACAATGCCGCGTTCGAAGATGTATTATTATTTATGCCCATGAACTAATACCACATATCTCCATGCCGCCGTTCCCCTTGTACCGATTCGATCAAGTTCAAATCAAAATTGCTCCTCCAAGCCCAAGGTCGGCATTAATTCCTTCCTTGTTATTGTGAAACCGCATTCGCCGAATGTCGATTCTCCCACCAGCCTCATACACCTGACCAAATCCTTGAGTACAGCTCGCTACTTCGGCAACACGAGAAGTCGCCTTCATTTCTGCTTCATTGAATGTTCTCGTCAGTTTTTATACTAAGGGAATGTTTGGTACGAAGATAAAAGAAGTACAATTTTTTATTATTATATATTTTTATATTAAATCATTAATAATAATAAATATATATATTTAATAACATATCTATTTTAGATTAAATTAAAATATAAAATAAATATTTATTAGAATAAAAATATTTAATTTTAAATAAATTATATAATATATATAAAATATAGGAAAAAAATTTTCCATCCTTATTACTTCAATACCTAACGAATACTAAAAATGAATCAGATTACTGAGACGTTCCATTTAATTAAATGAAAATTACAGCATTTGTTTATTTCTATAAATAAATAGTAGTAAAAAAATAAAAATAAAATAATACTCAATCTTAAATGTCCACTGTCTTGCAATAAATAAAACAACCACGTAATGTAATGTAACGTAACATTGTGCTCCACAAAACAAAAATCGATCGCGTCCACGAGGAAGTGACATCATGTGACTCGTACGTACGTACCTGGTAACCAAAATTAGAGAAGACAAAGAAGAGACGGTACGTCTGAAATTCTGAGCCCCTCCATTGAATTCCTCTCCTCCGTCCTCCTCCGCTTTAAAGCGACGAAAATTTAGGATAATTATATGCTGCTGCCCGCTGCTGCTGTTTCTTCTCCTTGTTTGCCTATTTATGCACTGTTTATCATAAAACCGGCCCAATTAGAACATGAAATCAATGATTATTGAACGCTAACCGGTCGATCTGCGTCAGTTTTGAGAGGCAAACTTGAATTGACGCCATTTTTATTTTTTTTTGAAAAAGCCCCGGACATACCAATCGTGTGGTGTCCAAAAGAGATGCAGCAGCTAGCAAAAATAGTCGCGTGTGGAAACAAAATTATTCTGCCCATTTTACTGAAAATATGTGTTTTTATTTTAATAGAAATTTGAATTATATGCATAAAAATTGTTACTAGTAATAGCATGTAGTATGTAAAGAAAGGAACAAAAAAAAAAACACACACACACACACACATTATATTTCATTTCAACCGGTGTGATCAGTCATGATTTTTAAAAAAAGTTTAAGTGACTATTATATTTATAATTTACTACAAAATATTTCTAAATAAATTATATTAATAATAGTAGTAAGATATATGCCGTCAGAGATCTACACACGCCATCTAACCTTTATTATCTTCAACCGATTGTTTCGGGGACATAAGCCATGGTTTGCTTGCCTGGTCATTTTGACTCGAAAAAACCCTAATTGCAAGGGCAACTAGTTTTGTGACAAACTCGATAGTCTCCATCTATCAGGCTTGAGTTCCTTTTTGAGCCATCTTCCAACATTAATTTGGCCCTCTTTGAGGTTTACTAACCCTTTTATCTTTCTCTCTCCTTTTGGCTTGGGATTTATGAATAAACAGTTTGAAAAAAAAAAAAGTGGAAAAAAGAAAAAGAAGAAGAAACAAAAGTAAAGCTAACCGACGATGCAATGAATTATAAGGAATGTCGTTGATGTGTCTATATCATTCATGTGACACGGTGCAGTGAGGGGTGGAATGGAAAGGTGCTTATTAGGGGTAGATGAAATGTTACATCCGAAAACTAGGCTTTGTTCCCCTACGGCTGTGGTCTGACTGGATCCACCGTTCGGTGCTATTTCATTGCGCTAACCTTGATGGGAAAGCTATGATCCATAGGACCATAACAACCTTGTGCTTTATTTTCATAAACACATTCCCCCTTCAGCCCCCCTTCTTTTTCGGTAGGAAGCGGGTGAGGCAAATATAAAACGTCATATAAGCAGACATCAATCGTCATAAACAGTATTAACTTTTATCTAATACAGTATTATTTTAAAATTAACTACTGTCATTATTACACTTCTTTCTTTTCTTCTTCTTCTTCTTCTTTTGTAGCTATTATTGATACAAGTTACTGAGAAAATTGTTATTGATCAATGAAAATTTAATGAAATATTTTTAAATAGATGTTTGAATACTGTCTTTTCATCAGATGTTGATCCAATGCCAATGTGTAAAATGATCTCTTCTTCTTCTTCTTCTTCTTCTGTTTTTCCTTCCAAACTTCTGTGTTGTTATTACAGGCTAAAGTGAAAAGCACTATACAACACGATACCGCCGGGCTAAATATGGTAAATACACTGATATAATGCACAGATAAGAGCTTCAAACTGATTTGAAAGGATAGATTAAGAGCTCATTACCTTCTACTTTACTAAAACTTTGCTTTTTTCTTATTATTTGTGAAGGTTGATACAACTGTTTTTTGGGTATGTTAAAAATCATCACCTTTCCATAGAGAGACAGGTGTGTGATGGGTCGGGTTGTATGAATAAATCAGCTGTTCCAGCTACCATGCAACTATGTCCGAGGGTTCACATGAGAAGGATTAATTGTTGATGAACCCAATCAAGCCGAACCCTGCTAGGCTTGTTTCATTTTCCTACAGCTCAAGCTTGACTTATTTAACATAAATAAATCAAACCGATCCGTTTATTACAATTCGATTCATTAAACCATCCACCTCAATTTAAATTTAAACAAAATCAATTCACTTAAGTATTTGGCTTAATCAATGTCTCACTTAAGTATTTTGTTCATTTACTAAATAAAGTCTATATAGATGAGCCGACGCCACACCATAAAAGAGTTTTAATAATGATTTTGAAATAGTTTTAATAACAATTTTAAATAGTAATTAAATCACATGTTATTAAAGCTTTAATGATGATTCAAAAACCGTCATAAAAAATCAACATAATTTGGGACAAAATTGAGGTTTTAATGATAATTCCACCTAGAATTTGTTAATAAAACCTTAATGTAGGCATTTAATAATGTTAAAGCCCTAGAAACCCCTAACTATATCCCCCTAAAGTATTAAGTGAAATCCTAAATAATTAATAATTAGCATTAAATGCATGATTTCATAATGGTTCTCTCCCAAAACCATTATTACAACATACAGATTAACATTAAATATGTTATTACACAATAATTAAACCTTAATTATTTCATTTGTATAAAAAAAAGTCATTATATTATTAAATTTTCATACAAAAAAGAAAATTATTTTAGAAAAATCAAAATCTACTTTCCATTTTTACCCTCACTTTTTCCCATTATCTATGCATTAAATTTTTTGTTATTTTTCAATGAAGGGTATAAATGTAATCTTACGACCATTTTTATTAGTTACAGATTGATACAGAGGGAGTCCTATTTTATAACCATTTAATTCACCTTTATCAATAGTTTTCTCAAAAATAGTTTTCAAAAACCCTTGAATATATTGACACATTAGGTGTTTTAATAAAGATTTAGTTAAGAACCATTATTAAAATGTAATATATATATTTCTTTGTTATAAATTATGTAGTTTTATTCTAGCACACATACAAAATTATATGTTCAAATATTTACTCAATCTATAATGTGGAAAACAACACCAATTCGTGCATATGTTCCTCCCAAGAATGAAAATTAGTAGGCGTATCATAAGTTGGTAGCTCTATACTCTGAAGTTAAAGTTTATAGATCATAAAACCTAACTATCAACATCTTATAAATACTTGCATGCATGTGTGTGCATCTCCAATTGTATAGAAGAACAAAATACATGTGAGATACAAACTAGGACATACATGTACATCTCTAATACCAAGTGTGTGAGCACATGAACTTAGCCCATTGATCTCTAGATTCATCAATTTCATCATCCGCATATTTTTTGCCTTTTGTATATCCATTGGTGAAAAACTACAAATTAACATGATTCAAATATTTGATTAATTAATGAAAAAATATGGAAAAATAAACATACATGACTCAGATCTATGTTCACAGATTTATTTTTGAATATGAGATTCATTAATATACAAACATAAAATGAATTTAGTTATCTTGTTGTTCTATTAGATATTAAGCGGAATTGAAATAAAATACACAATAATTATCTTTTTTCATACCTTTACACGCTCATACTTAAGATTCCTTGGATTTGACAAACCATTTTCGATTCTCCTCATATAGGTCACAAGGCTATCATGTGTGTGTGTGTGTGTGTGTGTGTCACATCGAGGGCATGCCTCACGTATAGTAATTTCTAATACGGAAGGTTGAAAATTATAGACATCATCTCTCACCTAGTTGATGGAATCTTGTCTTTATTCTTCTTTCCAAACTGTACATTCAAATATTTCATCTTTACATACACTTGTCTACCCATCAACCGGTTTGGTGCATGCACATCTTCTAGGAAGCCGTTGAAAGCATTTATTTACCTATTATAATTATGATTCTTTAGTAAAAATCTTTGATGCACGAGAAAAATAATCTTCCAGCCATGTGTTGAATGAACAAATAAAGTATTCTCCTCACATATCGGACATGTGCAATGGCCTTTATACACCATAACATGACAAGTTTCCATATGCTGGAAAATCACTTATAATATATAATAACATTTCTATCAAAGTGAAAATTTTCTCACCATATGCATTAAATACTATAACAATCATGTCCCATAAAAACTTTAAATCATCAATCAAATGAGCCAAATAAACATCAATATCATTCCTCAATTAGTTTGGCCCTGAAATGAGTAAAGATAATATCATATACTTCCATTTCATGTAGAGTTACAGCGATAAATTGTACATAACCAAAATTACTAGCCATATACTATATACGCCTTAATTGTGTGGATTGATACCATCCACAAAAAGTGCTAAACACAAGTTTCATGGTTATTTGTTAAATTCAAGAAACAAGCCATCAATCATCATCTATTGTGGAGATTCAAATGGATGTCTCAGAAGTCCATTATCTATCTTCTCATCAGCATGTTATCTTAAGTTCTTCGCATCTTCGACATCATTAAACATCTGCTTGAATCTCAGTTATATATAAAAATACCACAACACCTTAGATGACACCTTGTACTTCTTGTATCATGGGGTTTTACATATATGATTAGGATAATTATGTAAATATGCATATTCATTATAAAATAATATAGAATCATTTAGGCATACATGTATCTTCTCATAACTTATACCCATAGATAAAAGGATTTCTTTGCTTCATGGGTACTATTGAGTAAATTGTTATTATCGGGAAACATATCTTTCACAAGTGTCAATAATTTTGTGAAACTCTTATTACTCCTTTTGTTACATGATTTAAAGTTATACAACCTTGAAGTAGCATATAATCTAGTAAATTTCTTACAATCACCGTACAAAGATTTATTCAAGTAACTCAACAACTTAACATTTCTTTACAATCCTGAGCACTTTCCTCAACCTTCTAAGTCATCTCCTCTAATAAATATCCCACATAGTTGTCAAATGATCCACTAATTTCCTTCCTACCTTCCTCATTATCAAATATAGACTATGTCTCACCATGCCATATCTAATGACTGTAATGTGTATCAATTCTGTACATTAAAAAAATGATCTCTTAAATTATTACCATTGACACGTTGAATATAAGCACAATTCAACCAAGAAATAGCTATTCTACTAGGGTCATGAGCATGTTCTACTGCAAACTTGATGAAAAATTCAACTCTTTTGTCATATTCTAAAAACAAAATAAAAATAAAAATTGAAGATGTCAATTTCCAATCCATAGCTTTCCAATCTATATGTATCCAGCAACAAATAATTATTACAAATTAATTCACAAATTGCTCATTCTTAGAAAGAGTTTATATTTAGATAATGTATCATGCTATTACTATATATATATAAACAATTTCAACACATTTTAAACATATACCAATTCACAAATCACTCATGCTTTGAAATAATTCATATTTTTATAATATATCATACTATCTTGTTGCTATATATATAAACCATTCTAACACGTTTCCAAAAATATACCAATATACAAATCGCTAATGCTTAGAAAGAGTTTATATGTATATACATATAAAATCTTTATACAAGAATTATAAATTCAAAATATATACATACTATGCATTTAAAACAAGACCCTAAAACTAAGAAGAACCCTAAAGCAATAGCAACACTATATACATCAAAAGGTTGATACAACCCAAACACCTAACTAAGAACAACTCTTAACCATCCTATGAATTCCATTAGTAGCCTTGCCTAGGCCGAATAGAAGTCATCACTCTTAGAGTCCTCTCTTCTTGATAAGTTATCTCCTCCCTCACATCATTAATGGAGAGTTTAGAGATGGATACTCTAGAGTAACCAGGGTGGATACTCAGCAGTAAGCTATGATGAAACCTCCACTTATCATCTATGAACATCATTTCTTTAACTATATAATCATAATCCCTCACAAACACTTCACCCTCAAAAAATCTTGGGTGTAGTGCATTAGTATGGAAGACAAACCATTGCAAATAACTAGCTAAAGCCCTTAGCCATGATTCCATCTAAGGCAGGGTCAACAACAAGTGATATAATATGAAATGGAACAAATCAAAGTATGATCCACACACAAACAAGCAACCTAGATCTTTGTATAACCATATCACATGACCCCAAAGATCCGCATCAAGTGCCATGTACAAATATAGTGGAGGTATGTAAGTAATAGGCAAGCACGATATCTCACTACCTATAAAATAGAACAACCACTAAATTATTTCATTAAGGTTATAGTCTAATTCTTCTAAATTATAAAATATGTAATTTCTATAGCTTACTTAATAGTGTATATATTATATCATATCTTAACAAATTATGTAAAACTAACAAAACACCCATATTTATAAGATATCAACCTTGAAATTAACTTTTATCCGCAACATTTTATCAGAGGCGCATCTACAACATACAAGTAGCAACATTTTATTAGCATGTATTTATAGTAATTTTTTATTATTATTCAAATACATCAACCTACAACTATACATGTATATATTTATAGAGGGAGAGACCCAACCTATAGTAAAACAACATAACAACATATAAACAAAGGCATAATCATATCATATAAACAAAAACACATATAAGACAAAATTAAATACCATGCATGCACATAATTATAAGGAAAGAAGAAGGAAAAAATTAGTACCTCGCTAAATCTAAAAGTAGCATGCAACAGATAAAATAAGAACGATCATAGGTGGCAAATCAAGAACTAACATCTACACATAGGAGATTACCGACATCGTAGGAATAACACACAACAACACAAAGGTGGTGAACACAATGGACCAGTAGGAGAGAGGGAACACAAGACAATGGCGGCATGTAACCTTGATTGAAAATAAGAGAGAGAAAATGATAATGAGTAATAGGAGGAGTAGGGTGGTTCTCGACAGGCAAGAGGAGCACATCGGTGGCCGTCAAACAGCAAGAGGAGGAGGATGAGTGAGAGTAAGAGAGAAAATCTAAACCATAAGTGGTGAGAAAAGAAAAGGAAAAGAACGAGATTGACAAATTTAATGTTTATGTTTTGATAACGATTATCAATATTATCATGATCAAAACATGGGTGTCATTTTTTCACATTTTATTAATAGGACCTATGTAGAACTATTATTAAAAGATTCTTTGCATTTTTGTGCACAAGTTTTCATGTATTTATTAATGGTTTCTAATAAACTGTTATTTATGTGCCATTATTAACTGACTATTATGTAGTAATGTGTAACTATAAATGAGTTGGGCTAGAGCTGAATTTGAGTATACTCTTGAACAAATGAGTTGATTTGACCATATTTTAAACTTCGCTTGTTTAATAAACAAGTCTAAAAATAAGGCTCATGCTTTATTTTCTTAACTAAATAAACGAGTCAAACTGATCCCTCAACGAATGGAGCTAAGTTGGCTCACAAGTCGTCTTGGTTAGTCAACAACCCTAAACATAAGTCAAGAATCAAGATAGTTAAGACTAAGTAGGATAGTTTAGACCAAGTCATTGACAATGGACACTAATTGTTGACTGACACCCCCTCTTCAACTAGGGATGTAAACAGGGCGGGTATACCCCATACCCGTATCTGTATCCGATAAGAAAATCCATACCCGAATCTGTATTCTTACTCAAATAGGTATCCACTAACACATCTATATCCGTAACAGTTGGATATTTGTTACCTAATAGATTATCCGTTTACCCGTTAACAAATATTATCTAGTTGATAAATCCATTAAGTGACGAATAAACGCACTTGGAGTTAAGCTAAACGATAATTTTAATATTAATTTATACTATATTTATTTTATAATTAACAGTAAAATGGTAATTGTATATCTGGTAAATGGGTACAAATATGGATACTCATATAGGTACGAATATGGATATTCCATACCTATATCTATACCTGACAGGTATTTTTTCATCATCCATATCCGTATCTGTTTTTGTATCCATCGAATAAAACCCATCAGATTTTGGATAAAATCTGCCCCCATTTACGTCCCTAACTATAGTAGAACCATAGCCCCCATCCATAAACCGTCACCTACCACCTATCTATCAACATTATACAATTACACCACTACTAGAACGAAGAAAAAAATGGCTCCTCTATATGTGGAAATATCAACTCCTTCTACTTCCTAGCTTAATTACATTAATTAAGGGAATTAGATGCTTTTCCTTTATCATGAATTGGATGAATAGCAAATATTTCTTATAGTGTAAGGAAATTTCTATTTGGAAAGTGCTTAGGGTAAGTTACAAGGTTCAAGCAGGTGACAAAACCCAAAGCAATATGGATACGACAACTTATGTCATGCACCTGAGGTGTATTTGGTGTCATTTTTGTAATCATATAAATTTTTATCAAGATTCTTGGATATAATATTATACTTTTATAAATCTGTTTTACTACACACAAACATAGGATGCTATATTATTTTCTTTCTTTATATTATACATGGACCCCTTTATTTTATATTTTTAAATGAATTATCTTTAATTTGGACTAGCAGAAAAATAAATAAAAAATATACCAAAATGTTACTCTCTTTTTTTTTTCTTTCTAATTCATATTGATATACTTTTGAATCAAATAATATATATATATCTTCAAAATTTGATCAATATGTTTATATTTAGGTTCATTTCATAAAATATTTAGATTCAATGCATAATATATTTAGGTTCATTGCATAAAAATTTTAGACTAATCACATAAAATATTTAAGTTCATTTTATAAAATAAACATAAATATTCATGTATAAAGGTAGAGATTTTTTTAATTAAGGTTTATCACATAAAATAGTTAAGTTTATTGATTCATCGCAACAAACATTTAAATTCATTACATATAATTTATATGTTCATCATATAATTTTTTTTGACGAAATTATTTTTATTTGGATTTATTTAGGCGTTTGCTAATATTTGTTACTCCTAATCTTGTTTCTAAATAAAATTTAGATCACTTTAATGACAAGTTTAATGTTATAAAAAAGCTTATATTAATATTACACACATACTACAAACTAAATATGATAGAATAGAAATTAAAATCCAAGAGATTTTTGGAAGTTCATTGAATTTGGTCACTTCTGGGGAAAAAAATCTTAAATTTAAGTACCTAATTTTGGGATAAAATTTAAATCAATGTAATGATTCTTTTAATGTTATAATATTTTTACCTAATATTATTACACACATACAAAAAATAATACTTGATAGAAGAAAATCAAAATCATAAAAAAAAAATGGAATTTCATTGAAGTTGGTTGGGAAAAAAATATTAAATTAAAGTGTCTTATCTAATAATAAAATTTAGATCAATTTAATGACGATTTTAGTATTATAATATTTTTCTTTAATACTACTATGAGCATACTAAAAATATAATTTGATAGAACAAAAATCAAAATCAAAGAGAATTTTTGAAATTTTACTGTCAATTATAGGATAAACAATTAGGTTTATTACAAAGATAAAATAAAATAGACATACTCAACACATACAACACATTAACTCAAAACATAAATCATTGCCCTCACTCTATAGGATTACACTGATGGTATACAACTTGTAGGTTTACGACATACAATGCATAGATTCATCCTTTATACCAACTAGGTTCACTATAAAAGATTACAGGTGCAAAGAATTAGACATTTAGGTTCATAACTTCCAGGTTCATAATACACACAAATTCATTTCAACCAAATTTTCAGATTCATGGCATAATATTTATATATGTTCATGATATATTGATGAACACATACATCGGGTAATTTATATAATTTTATAAATCTTTTTGATTGCACACAAACATGGGGACGTTATCTTCTTTTCTTTAGTTATTTATTTTTATTAAAGTAATCCGTATTATAATATTTTTCTTTAATACTACTATGAGCATACTAAAAATATAATTTGATAGAACAAAAATCAAAATCAAAGAGAATTTTTGAAATTTTACTGTCAATTATAGGATAAACAATTAGGTTTATTACAAAGATAAAATAAAATAGACATACTCAACACATACAACACATTAACTCAAAACATAAATCATTGCCCTCACTCTATAGGATTACACTGATGGTATACAACTTGTAGGTTTACGACATACAATGCATAGATTCATCCTTTATACCAACTAGGTTCACTATAAAAGATTACAGGTGCAAAGAATTAGACATTTAGGTTCATAACTTCCAGGTTCATAATACACACAAATTCATTTCAACCAAATTTTCAGATTCATGGCATAATATTTATATATGTTCATGATATATTGATGAACACATACATCGGGTAATTTATATAATTTTATAAATCTTTTTGATTGCACACAAACATGGGGACGTTATCTTCTTTTCTTTAGTTATTTATTTTTATTAAAGTAATCCGTATTATAATATTTTTCTTTAATACTACTATGAGCATACTAAAAATATAATTTGATAGAACAAAAATCAAAATCAAAGAGAATTTTTGAAATTTTACTGTCAATTATAGGATAAACAATTAGGTTTATTACAAAGATAAAATAAAATAGACATACTCAACACATACAACACATTAACTCAAAACATAAATCATTGCCCTCACTCTATAGGATTACACTGATGGTATACAACTTGTAGGTTTACGACATACAATGCATAGATTCATCCTTTATACCAACTAGGTTCACTATAAAAGATTACAGGTGCAAAGAATTAGACATTTAGGTTCATAACTTCCAGGTTCATAATACACACAAATTCATTTCAACCAAATTTTCAGATTCATGGCATAATATTTATATATGTTCATGATATATTGATGAACACATACATCGGGTAATTTATATAATTTTATAAATCTTTTTGATTGCACACAAACATGGGGACGTTATCTTCTTTTCTTTAGTTATTTATTTTTATTAAAGTAATCCATATTTATTTCAAAATTTTAAAATTAATTATCTTAAATTTGGGCTATGATAAAATTTTTAAATTTATACCAAAATATTCATTAGTTTTTTCTTTATGAATGGACATCCATATTAATATACTTTTAAGGCAAACATTATATATGCATGTATGTATGTATGTCTATATGCATATGCATGCATGTATGTATGTATGTATATTTGATGGATGTGTTGATATTTAGGTTCATCAGATAAAATGTTATGGTTCCTTGCATAATGTTTTTAGTTTCATCAAATAAAATATTTATGTTCATTGCATAAAATAAACATGTGTATTCATGTATAAATGTATTTCCTTTTTAATTTAGGTACATTATGTAAAATATTTAGGTTTATCACAATAAACATTTAGGTTCATTACATAAAATTATAGCTTCATCGTATAAACTTTCTAGCTCAAAGTATTTCTATTTGGGTTCATTCATGTAATTGCTAATATTTATTGCTTCTAACATTATTTTGGGATAAACTTTAGATTAATTTAATGATAATTTTAATGTTATAGTATTTTTTTTATAAGTACATACTAAAAACTGAACTTAATAGAACATAAATTAGACTCCTAGAGAATTTTTAAAATTTCCTTGAAGTTGCTCTTGTGACCATGTTCAATTCTAGTTTTTTTTTATAATTTTAATAAATTGTTTTAGGATAACATTTTGTTAAATGATGATACTTTTACTGTTATAATATATTTCCTATATTTCCTTAATACTATCATACACATACTATGAAAACAAACTTGGCAGAATGAAAATCATAATCTTAAAAGAAATTTAGAATTTTGTTGAAGTTGGTCACGAGGACAACTTTAGCAATAAAAAAAATTCTAAAAAAATGCCTTATTTCAGAATAAAATTTAAATCAAATTAATGATGATTTTAATGTTATAATATTTTTATAGGATAAACGTTAAGGTTAATTATATAAAATGATTATTTTCAACACATAAAACATATTTTTTCACAACATAATTTGTTTCAATAACTTCATAAGATTAGACTGATAACATGAAACTTATAGATTTATGACATAAAATATAGAGCTTCATGACATATATGCATAGATTCATTCTTTATAATGATTAGGTTCACCAAACAAAACTCACAATTAAAGAACATTATACATTTAGTTTTATATATCAAGGTTAATACACCATTTTCTCTAACCCTAATTAAGAACCTTGTTACAACTTAATGTGTTATGTGACTCTGATAATAGAAATCATAGGTAGATAATATGTGTTAGATATTTTAATGAAGTGTGTTTGGGTTGGAGTGGAAATAGATTAGGTTAACTAATTTAAAAATGATAGAAATTCAATTAAGGTGTTGTTTTATATACTAACGTACTTTTATGAAACATTCACACTAATCAAACATATTAAAAAAAATCAAATATTCCACTTATATAGTTATACCATATATTGAAAAAATATATATATAATAAATTAATACTAACAAGTATTTTCTAGAAATGACAACAAAACAAGAAGATTGTTGGTGCTCTCAAGTGAATGACATTTCTCCCAAGAGTATAGTGATGCTCTAACAAACCTCACATCCTACCAAATTAATTTAGTTAATGATATTTTCTATATAACATGATAGTTAAATTTTATAATTAAAAGTTTAAATTTTTTTAATTTTGATAAAATATTATGCAAGTTAAAAAAATTACATTTAGTAGATGTTATTTTCGTATAGTAGATGCTATTTTTTTATATATAACATTATAGTTAAAATTTCAAAATTTATTACTTTAAAAAAATTATATAATATATCTTCAATATCCAATAATACTACCTTCCTAACATAAAAATATTAACATAAACTAGAAATTGTAATAGAGAAATACTCTCAAAATACAACATAATATGGCATACTATCACAATTCAACCAAGATATAACATATGCTATTACATAGAAATATTCACAAATAATAGCACATTAACATATATTAACTATCTAACCCAATTTTTATAATAAATTTATAGTAATAACATAGAGATAATAGAATAAGAAAAGGTGTTCAGGTGAGAATGACAACTCTCCGGCAAGTATGGCATGAATCTGAAAAAATAAGTTACTCTTTTACAAAATAATAAACAAAAATAAAAAGTAAAATATAATAACCACTTGACAAGGAAATGAACATGGAGATGAAATAATGAAAATCATTGCAGTGGAAGAAGACAACAATGGCACTGGGGAGGAGAGAAGAGAGATAATAGCAATGGGAAAATAAGAAAGAATGGAGAATGGATAAGTAAGATTCTTGATTATTATATATATATATAAGTCTCTTATCACTGACCACAAGCGGTTTGTATCAAGGCAAAAACTCACTGGTGTTAAGGCCTTTAATGAAACATAACATTTTACCTTTGTTAAAATCATCTATCTCCGGTAATAAGTCATCTATATTAGTATTTTTTTAGGAATAAACAAAGGAAATTTACTTTCCTACTCAAAGGTGGGGATATTTTGGGGGATCTATTACTAACAAAATCATCTTATTTCTAAGGCGAGAAACATTCTTGCATTAAGGGGTAAAATTTTAGAAATGTTATTACCAATGACATATCATTAGTAATAAAAGGCATAATTCAGTTATGTCTAACTTTATTTCTATTTGTTATCTATTTTGAAATTTATATGCAAAATATGTAATAAAGGTATGTCCAAAATCTTGATGTGTCTAACTTAAAGCATACAGTGTTGTAGTAGCATGTAATGTCGATCCCATATGAAATGGGGAGTGAGAAAAGGGATGGTGAAAAAATCTCCTATATCTAGACTAACGATAGGGGAATATATGGTATCTAACTATATATAAAAATAAAATATGCAAACAAAACCTAACACTAATATAAGAACAAGTAAAATCCAAATAGAGAGAAAGCTAAGGTTCCAACTAATCCTTTGAACCCTAATGCAATTGAATATTAACCCCAAATTCCAAATCAAAACACATATTCATAAATGTCAACAAAAGTATATAGTGCAATGCTCTCTTGAACCACCATATACTATTGTCTATTGAGACTGATCTATCTCTAGTATGAATACAAAAATAAACAACTCATTATTAAGTATATATTTTCCCTTTTTTTAGTTGTAGATGCCAAACCAATGTCTCTCAACCTTGTGGTTTGATCTCCAATCATGTTAATGGAGCCCACTCCATATTATCTCTCAAATCTTGTCGATTTTTTTCTAAATAATAATAGAAAAGTGATCAACTTCCCTATTATTCTAATTAAAACATGAACACAACACATATGATAAGGAATTATATTTGGGTAGGGCTCAGATTCTCAACACATATAGATCAGGGGATTTCCTTCACGTCACTACAAATTAATTAGCGAATCATGGATTTCATTAAGCAAAAAATCTAAAACAAAGAGAATTGCATCAATTAGGAAAAAATAACTCCAAAAACAAGATACAATACCCTCATTATTCAAAAGCAGAAAATCATTGTTCAATCCATTTGACTAGGAATATATAATTAAGATCAAGAGAGTGGATATTGTAGAGTATTTGGGGGTAATATTGGATTGGGTGATGTAAGGAGAAGAAAAGATCCCTAGATATATATTTCGTGCTCCCAAATCACCATATTTTTAGATATGTTAGTTCCGTCCTAAAAAATTAAGCAAAAATGGTCTTATATAAGCATACCCCTCATTGACATGAAGAATGTCAATTGACACACTCACCCTATTTCAAATAGAGTTGGAGGATTTCTCACCATGCATCAACATGGCCCACTAGTTTTAGCTAACACGGTCCATGTTCATTGTCTCAGCTTTGAGCATGTTGCTTATTTCAGTCATAACTTCTTTGTTTAACATAAGATTGAGATGATTTTTGATGCATTGGAAAGATTAAAAAAAGGTCTAAATTTTCATGATTATACATTTTCCAAATTCAGATCTAATAACGGAGGGATTTTCATGTATTTCCACCTTTGCACACTTTACACACTTGTTTTTGCTTCCATTTTGTTCTAGATGTTGGGTTTTAGCTCCTTTTGATCTCATTTTTTCTAGATACCATAAAATATGATCAACTACATTAAAGAAGAACAAATTTACTAAAGTATGCAATAATATCACATAATCACACTAAATATTTATGTTAAAGTTCCACATGAATGACATAATCTATACCTATCAAATCCCTATGTTCGACTTTTTGCTTATCCTTAAGCAACAAAAATTCAAGGACTAGGACTTAAATCAAGGGGTGAAATCAAATCTGGATCATCTTCTTCGGGGAGAGATATTCATATATGGACAATAATCATAACTATAATCAACTCATAGAGATCCCCAAAAACAAGTATAAGAAAATATTAGTGAAAAATTATGTGAAAACCATCTTTCAAGGTTGTTCGTTCATGATTAAGTGTAACCACATAGTCCCAATCTCAGGCAATAATACAAAGAGAAGCATTCAACAATTTCTCATGAATAACTATATATGTAACATTCAAGACTCAAAGGTTAAGATCGGTATTCTTGCTCTAGGGATGTGGAACTCTCCCTTCATTTATTTAAGCATAAAGATTGGTTTTGAATCCTCACTCCCATGGATAATATCACCAATATTATTGCATTGCTTCTCAATTATCCACCATTGAAAAGACTTAGAACACGTAATAATAAAGGTTTTTTTTAAGATTATAACATCATTAAATGTAAGAATGTTAAGATGATTTTTTTTTTGGAAAGTGGGGCTAAAAGTCTAATACCAATGATGTGTGATCAATAATAGGGATAAAAGACTCTTTCACCTTATTCGTCTCTCTTTTCTTTCTTTTTTTCCCAACTTCTTTTACTATGAGAACCAAAACTGAACTTTTTTTTTGCTTCGTCTTTTATTTTCCTCTTTTTTTCTTTTATTTTTTTCATAAAATCATTCACCTTATTAGGATAATATTATTTTAATGTATCCAAAAATTAAGGTATTAATTTAAGAAAATATTTTTTTTTAAATTATGGGTTTAGGGCTTATTTAAATAAAAAGGAGTAATCTAAAATGATAAAAATAATTATAGTAATTTATTAACTAATTTATCTAAGTTTGTAAGTCAAAGGTTGACAAAAATTATTAAATTAATAATTAGAGATTTAATTTTTCTAGATAAAAGGTTAAACATTTGAATTTTAATTTATAAAAATACGGGGTATTATAGATTGTAAATTTGAGCAAATGAAAACTTAAGAACCAACACTTCTTCCTCTAAACCTCAACAAAATATACTTAGATCATGCTTTTGGGTGATAATTTAAGAAAAAGTAGCCAAGGAAAGGAGCAAAGATGAGGAGAATCGAACCCAAAATCAGATATATTAGCAAGTCAAAGCAATAATGGTGTCTAAATAGGGAATAAATGTAAGAAATAATCAAGGCTAATGGAGGTAAAAATAAGGCAAGGTTGCAAGAATTTAATCAAATAAAACATAAAAAGGAAAACTAAAGAGGAAAGGTTTTAACAATGGTAAGAAGTTGCCTAAAAATTATCAAGGTTCGAACAATATTACTAGGTTATAAGTCTCTAATAGTAGCCAAAAAAAGAAGGGAAAAACCAATTCAGAGGAAAAATGGGCACCTAATGGAAGTATGCATTGTAAGAAAAAAAAACAAGAAAAAAATCAAGGAGAAAATAAAGTAGATCAGAGAATTAGAAGGTTTGGAATTTGAAAAAAAAAATGAGAGGATTGAAATATAAAGAGAGAAAAATGTTAGTTAAAGAACTTGTGTTGATCAAAAGGGAAAAAATGAGGCAAAAAATGGGAATATGCTGTGAGATCTTATTGTGAGGAGTGATAAGTGCCTTGTTTGACACTCACCCACTTGAGTGCTAGGATTAAGAATGTAAGAGATATATTAGGCTAAAGTTGAGTGTGTAAGAAAAAGCTTCATATTTGTACTCTCATCCACTTTTTGATTGGGTGAAAAGTAATTAATTTGAAATTATGATTTAGTTTACTTATATATCTAGTTGGGATTCAATGGATAATCAGTAGGTTGATTACATTTAGTTTTGGATAAATAAATTATAATACAGTCCAATAATGAGCATTTATTGGAAAATAGCCAATAAAATATTAAAATCATAAAAATATAAGGAAAGTATGGAATAATTTTAGAAATCAAAATACAAAAAAAATATTTGGTGTCATAATTGGTTCGAAGCCCCAATGATTGAAAATAGGGGAAAGTAGAGAAAACATATGATTATATAGAATAGATTTTTTAGTGACTTAATGATTCAAAATAAATGAATGAATTTTTAATAATTAGATGGAAAGAATTATTTGTGAATATTTTAGGATAAATAATTAGTCAAATTACCTATGGTAATTAGGATTCAAAAAAGTGGAGTATTACATAACTACCTTGAGTAATTACACTTGTTAGTCATTCCCAAATATTCTAAACTCATTAATTCACTCTAACATTCTAAATTTTCTTTTAAATCATGATTAAATAAAAAAATTACACAATTAGTCAATTTATCCATTTATGCAAATATGTTTATATGTTGAGAATCCCAAAAATTTTTTTACACCTTTTCATAAATTTTCATAGTTTTTGAGATTTATTTTCTAATTTTCCAAATAAATGTTCAATATTTGACTATCTTTACAATTTAATTACCTTAAATTAAGTTTGTCAAGCCTCCTAATTATTCATTGAATCCCAACCAACCCTCAGATTTAGATCATAGTTACATTCATTCAATCAAAAGTGTCGTTATAAGTATAATTAAGATCATTTTTCATCATATTTTTTTGCCCACACAGAACCTCTCTTCCACCCTATATATATACCCCCTCAATTAAGTGTTTCACAAGCTAAAGTTCTCCTTTTAACCCTCAAATTAATCCCACGCCTATAAACAATCTTGCCCCTAATTTTTCCCTTATCATTTTCAAAACATCACATAAAATATTGCACTAACTTTGCTCCCTTCTACCATCATCCCTTTGCTATTTTTTTTCTTTTTGAAGATTCTAGCACCTCTATCCACCTAGTTATTCATCCTCCACCCCCTAATTTTATTTAGTTTAATCCCTTGCTTGGTTCTTCACCCTCTTGCAACCCATTTTCCCTTCCTTCTTCCACTACCGAGCAACCAATTTACTATTGCTACTCTACATGTTTTTTTGTTCTTTTTTTTTTGTGGATCTTATTTTCATATTCCATTATTTTGTCTTTCCCTTTAATCCCCTATACAAAATATCTCCATTATCCATCCTACTTCCTTGCTTCCCTTTGTTTTCTCATCTTTCTTTTATTTTTTGATTGTTGTTGTAGATGTTGTTTTATGACATTCTCTTTTGTTTTTTTTTTTCAGTTGTTTGCTCTTATTTTGTTTAGTTTTAATCCTCCAATACAAACTCACCTTTATCCTTTATTTATCATTTTGGTTTCCCTTAGTTTTTGCCATTATTTTCTTTTCTTTGCTAAGCCCACTACTATTGTACAGTTGCATCTATTGTTTAGCTTCTTTTAATCTCCTAAATCTCTTTATCTTAACAATTTTATTAAGTGTTTTAATGTTATGTTTTTTGTGAAAGTGGAATTAGAATCTTTTTTTCTTTGGTGAAAGATGTCGTATAGTTTAGGAGGATTTTGCTTAAATATGAGAGTAAATAGTTAACTTTTTCTAACCTTAAGGAAAAGATTTTAGTGTGTTATGTGTTTTAATATTTAAAATCAAGTATGATGCTATTAGTTAAGAAAATGCATGCGTAGGTGTTTTAAGCGTGAACATGATTTTATTTAAACTATGAATTGTATAGAATATTTGTGAAATATGTCATTTTCATGAAATTTAATACTTTTAGCGTGTGGACAAGATATACTTATGTTATGTTTTATTTTTGTTAAGCTTAATTTTATGTGTAATACTAAATATTATATGATCCAATCATACTATGTCATGTCCTAAGTGAAAGCATACCTTATTCTTGCCTTTATTGATTTTCGACCATGAATAGTATAATAGGTCTAGCATGTATTTATTTTGTTATGTGTGTTATTATGTGTGTGTTTGTCTTCATATGTATAAGTGTATATGTGAACATTACAGAAATTTGATGAAAAATGAGCATATTTTAGCAATTATAGCTCTCAACCATAGGGTCTTTAGGGGGATTTTTTAGTTGTATAATATATATATATATATATATATAAGCATGACTTACCATGTGTTTAAGTGAGTAGAAGGTTATGTGTGAATTTAGGTTAAAAATAAATTAAAATGGAACTAGGGTTTTATTGGTGACTCATGGATTTAATGGAATTTGGTCTTTTAGTTGGTGTTTCAAAAACTTGGGCACACCATTGTGTTATTAGATATTTTTACTTGAATTTTGATACATTATATGTTAGTATTTGGAGTAGGTAAGAGTAAGTTATGATGTTTTTCAAAGTTTTTAAGTGATTTAAGGGTGTTAAGGGAATTTTATACATTTTACTTCAAATTAAGAAATTTGGGTTTACAATGTTTAAAATGTGGATAAAATAAGTTAAGGAAAGCATACCATTTGGGTTATGCTTGATGAGTGGAATTAGGGATTATAAGGTATCACTTGGGTAAAATAATACAGAATATGAAGTAATCATATACAAAATCATATTATATGGCAAAGTGTTTGGTAAACATAAAAAATATGTCTATGATTGTATTTAAAGTAATGATAGCATTTTGTAACTTATTTGAAATAAAATAAAATAATATAAAATAATAATTTTAGGTATATGGGTTAGGTTCGCAGGGGTTTAATTTAAAATGGGTATTTTTGTAACAAAGATAATGAGTATTTGTTTTTCAGTATTGAGATGAATTAGTGGGACATACTTATAAAATAAAATAATAATAATAATAATAATAATAATAATAATAATAATAATAATAATAATAATAATAATAATAATAATAATAATAATAATAATAATAATAATAATAATAAATAGTAAATAAGTTGTAGGTAATGAAATTATAAGCATCTAAAAATATTAATGTAAAAAAGATGACTTAAAGTATATATCATTAATTAATTAGGAAATAATATGTTTATCAAATGGTGCTTCATTTTAAATGATTAATTTCATATAATAAGGGCATTTTGGGTAATTTACAAATTTTATGATGGGATTTAGAGATTTCAGTCTTTAAACCAAGCTATGTTTTCCAAACAAGTGTAGAGAAGTATATATAATACCCCTAAATTTAGCTAAACCTAATCTTGAGTGATATACTTCTTAACATGATCCTAATCCAGGGAAATTAATGTTTCCACCTTACCCTAAAATTTTATCCTAATCTTGATTGATTGATAATTAAACTACCATAATATCCTAACTTAAAATATATTAACCCAATTCTAACCAAAAAACCAAACCTATTATCTCATCTTTTCTTTTCCCTTTTTCTCTTCTTTCTCCTTTTTTTTTCTTCCTTCGGCCGACCCTTCTCTTTTCTTCCTTTTTACTTTTCTTCTTGCATGAAACATTTCCCTTAGATAATGCATGTCGTCACCCCATCAGTTGTCAATCCATTCCCTGGCTCCTACGAATGTGAGATTTGGGTTGAAAGTTCTCATCTTATCGCAACTTTCTCCTCATCTCTGTGCATGCATATATATATATACACCCAATAATAAATGCCCCCGACCATCTATTTTCTCTCCCTTTGTTTTATACAGAAACTGTACTATCGAAGCATAATCTTTTTCCTCCTTCTCCTCCTTGCCGCTGCCAAAACAACCCAAAAAAACCACCAACGACAATTCTCACCGAATCACCCTCACCTCCTTTGGTCACTTTTTCCATTCCTACCCCCAAGCCAACGACCATTTCCATAGGTGCATTACCCTATCTTTAGGCCAAATACCCCACAGCTCCCTCCATCCTTTCCTTTCCTTCACTACAACCATAAGACCCATAACCACCAAACACCGACCCCTCCATTCAGGAACTTTCACCACAACCTACACTCCACCTTCGACTCTTCCAACCTCACCACACCCCTTGCTTCGGCCAAACCAACCAATTTACACTACCCTCCTTCAGCCTTGTCCATTGTTTCTTCCCTCCACACTTTATATCCTTTGGCCATTTCTCACTCCTAGCAATGGTAGCTTGTGTCGTTTCCACCCCTTGACTCGACACTTTTTTGTCATTCCTCTCCTTTTTGTTGCGCAAAGTCTTCTCAAACACTCACCTTAGTTGGTTTGGTTTTCCTCCATTATTTCACCCTTCCATTCCTTTAACATTTCCTTAATTATGTATTTTAATCATATTAGTGTTTTATTATGATTTATTAGGTTATTTTCTTAAGGTTTCAGAAAAGTTAGAATAGGATATGCATACTTAGAGACCAGAGTCGTTTATGTAAGAATACTTATCATATCCTAAGATTTTTGTTGATAAGTGGTATGCTTATATATATATATATATATTATGTTATACTATTTTATTGTTATAATGCGATTTTATGTATGATTGTTAATGCTATAATATGATATTTGATATTGCATGATAAATAAAAAATTAAGTTAAGATTTTGTGATATCATATGATAATATTATGTGCGGAAACCATCGGTGTAATATATGGTTGTAATATGGGTTTATTAGGATATGATGATTGTGAAATGAGTATAATAAGTTATATGGAGATAAATGAAGGATTTGGAAATAATATTACCAAACATATAAGATTTTCATGAAATAAGGGTTCTATTATCGGCAATGGTATTTTAGTCAATATGGATAATATGAGAATCATGGTATTTTAAGTTCTTATATCATCTAAAATATGCTCAAGAGTTTTATATGAAGTGTTTCCATTAGTTTTGAATGACCTAAGTTTAATAAAGTATGAAAATAGTTTGATTCGGAAATAATGACCCTAAAACAATAAGGCTATTATCTCATATGTGAAATGGTAGAGTTAGAACAAGAAATTCGAATATGCTGTTAATATTATTGTTCTAGGATTTTGAAATGAATATGGTGATTGTTTGAGACCCACAAAAAAAAGCTATTATGGATTTGTTAAATTAGAATTTATAAGCCCTTGAATAGTAACTTTTAAGATAGGGTTATTATCGCATGTGCAAGACCTTAGAGTTAGGCTTAGAAATTCATTTATGTTGATAATAATAATATTTGAGGAAGAGGAACTAAGTTTGGTGGTTAAAAGAGTAATAGAAGAAGAGTTATGACAAAAGTGTGAAATTAGGGTTTTCGGAAAATATAAGGGTCTTAACCCTAGAAAATTACCTTATGATCTCGTGATGTGCCTTACTTACTTCTAATATGTTATGTAATTATCAAATCAATAATGAATAAGACATTAATAATTTAAAGTGAAAGATCATGTGAGTCGGACGGAGGTGTTTTATGGGTCCATTATTCCTGACTATAATAGTAGCTCAGGAGCATTTTGCCCTAAAAGGTGCATTAGTCCCTTCTACCAAAATAAGAAAAGTGGGGCCCTAAAATAAATATGAAAGGTAATATGATTTGAGATAGGTAACCTAATAAATAAGATATTAGGAAGAGTACATGAGTTGGGATAGAGATGTTGGTTTAGTTCCACTGAACACTAAAAGTAGCTTAGATTTGTTGTCCCGAAGAGGTGCTTGAGGCCAGTCTACTAATTTAATAACAGTGGCTCAGGAGCATTTTTTTTTCCTGAGAGGTTTTGGGTTTGTTCCACCAGATGATAATAGTAGCTCAAGTGTGTTGTCCCTGAGAGGTGCTTCAGACCATACCTCTAGTTTAAGAATAGTGGCTGATGAGAGTTTTTCCCTTATAGATGCTACGTTCATTCCACCGGATAATAATAGTAGCGCTGGTGTTTCATCCCCGAGAGGTGATTCATAACATTCCACAAGTTTATGAATAGTGGGGTCCTTGAACTTAATGTAAATAAAAGAATGAAATGCTTATATCTAATAAAGGGGCTTGGGGCAGTACTTACCTTGTGATATTTTATGTGTTTTCATGTGTACCTATTCTCTACTATGAATGCATGTATTTAACTATATCCCTAACTACACAGTGTTGTCACTTTGCTCAATATGTAGTGTATTGACCATCCTTTTTATGGTTGCTACTTATTCCCATTAGCAAATGACCTCGATGCTTTTGTGCAAATCCTTGAAGACTAGCTAGATGATTTTACTTCTTATGATGCATTGTTTGGGGTGGAGGGATTACTTCGGTAGTAGGGCTATAGGCGAAGAGTCATGTAATCTATATGATGGTTTACTCGAATACCTTTTTAGACTCTTAGATCCATTGTATCCCTTTTGTTTGTATTTGTTATTGTACTCGAAGTAAACCTCCAAACTTGTATTTGTATTTATAAATTTTCTCTTGTTTTATATTTATATTAGTTCACATTTTAATGGTTTTAGCCTTGTAATTGATGTGAGGATGGAATGGTAAGCTAGAATTACATCAATTACGTCGGTATCACATGGTATTTTGATTATAAGCTTCCGCTATAAAATAAAAATCTTTGGTAGTAAAATTTAGTGTGTTATAGTATGTTTAATGAGGATTCTTTTGTCACCAAGTTTTGGAGATCAATGTATTTCCCTAATAAAAATATTATGTCTATGTGCTTAGGCTTTAGGCCTAGCTATACATGGCGCAATGCTTAGGGACCTAGGTAGAATATTAATGAAGGTATGTGTTGGATAATAGAGAATAGATAGTCTATGGAGATTGGGTGGACAAATTGGTGCCTTGGCTATATTCCTTTATGCTAATAACCCCTTGGGGTCCACATGGTCCCAATATGCATGTCTGAGACTTGTTCAATGCAAATGGAAAAAGTTAGGATGTTAGAAACATCAAATGCATGTTATTAGCTTGTGGCAATCAGATCATTATGTAAATCCCATTTTTTGATAGGGATGTTCCAAATAGGTGGTGTTGGTGTTACTTAGAGGTTGAGATCTTCTTAGTTTATAGTGCCTTCTATTTAATTTGTAGTTTTGCCATGTTTGAGGAACCTATATGCACAATTGTAGATAAGGAAAATAGTAGGAAGTAAGGATGGAAAGTTTATATTGTAATGCCCCATTCTCTCAAACCCTAATTACCATATGTGATTATAATATTAACAAGTATCCTAAAAACATATAAATTATATTATATAATCCCATTCCATTTGTGTTTATTTTAAACATTTTGTCGATCATATCTCTTGTCTGCAAAAAAAAATTATTGTAATTCTTTCGAGTCCTATGTTTTCACCTTTTTCAGCCCATTCAAAATTTGTGAATTGACCCAATGATATTTTCAAGTTCATTCGTCCACTATGTTCCTTTATATTTCGCCCATTCTTTCTAAATCATTAAATCACGAGAAAAAAAAAATATGTTTAGTCAATTAGATAATTTTAGCCATTTTTTCCATTTCAATTTTTTTGATCATCATATAAGTTCCGAGACCAAATATGTATATATATTTAGATTTATAATAATATTCTACATCAATTAATGGCAATTTGAACCCCCTGTTGTTCAATTTGTGCATTTGTGGAAAAACACATTTCTGTGACTTATCTATTTTTTTTTTACCATTTTCACTCATTTTCCATCTATCATGCTTCAAAACAACACTAATCAACTATTTTTTTTTATGTATTTGAGCTTCTAAAATTATTCTGGACCTTTTCATAAATTTTTATGATTTTTGAAATTCAATTGATATTTTTTCCAATAAATGCATATTATTAAACTTTCTTGTAATTTAATTAATCAAAATAAATTGTAACTAGTTCTCTAACCATTATTTTAATCCAAACAAAATAAATCAGATTTGAAACTTGGTTACCTTTCACCCAACTAAAAAGTGCAACAAGTACTATAGTCAGATTTCTCTTACACACTCAACAATAGTCTAACCTCTCTTTTACACTCCTAATCCTAACACTCAAATGAAGCTAAATTCAAACCAAAAACTTACTCTACATTCCTCCCGATAAGATCTCGCTCTAATTTCTTCAAATAATATGTTTCCTTACAAAACACACATAAAATCATAAAATTTCATCGGAGTTTAAAGTTGATTTTTTTCCAACTTGTGGTAACTTGTGTAATCTATGGTTTTTTATTCCTTTTTTTGTTTCATTTAAAATGTTTCATTGCATGATAAAACTCCATAACATTTATATCCTTGAAATTGAGCAATTTCAAGCTTATTCTTAACCAAACGTTTGCTTCCTGATTAGCTTCATAACTACAGCAAAGATGATTTTTTGTGTGACTTCCAACTGCTACGATGCCTAGAACATTCCTAATTTTCCTTTAATTATTGTTTGTTATTGTTAATTTCATGTTATAATCTATATAGAAACCCTTTTAACCCATGAAAGCATGCCCTTCCCCTTTTCTTTTTCCTCTCCTATCTGCATTGTCGAGTAACCTTGGAATTTTGTTGCATGTGTTGCAAAAAAGGTTTCGTACCTTTCCTCCCTTATTTTCTCCTTGTTTCCCCACCATTAATCCTACAACACCTTTACCTCCCACTCTCTGGTATCTGTTTATTTTTTTATGGTTGTCTCAAGCCTCTATATTCAAGAGTAATCATTTTATTTTACTTCTTCCATTCAATCTCCTCTCTTACCCTTTTACCTATTTATTGATATTGGGTAATCTAACTCTTTTACCTTATATTATTGAAGGTGACCAAGTTTTTTATAGAATTTGTTTTGAGATTCCTTACTTTATCTTTGCTAAGGACCTTAGGAATTTTGGTAACTAAACTAACCTTTAAAAATAGAATTTTGTGCTAGATGTATCACATTTTATTTTATTCATGATTAACTTTATTTTAATTATAAGCATGAAATAATATCTTTAAAAATCTTTTATGGCATGTGTATATTTCTATCTTATGTTTATAAGCATGAAAAATTGAAGAGAGAATGATTTGTGTGTTTTTCACATATTCTTATGTTTGTTGGAAATATAATGAATATTTAGTGGAGTCGCGGTGAATGCATAGTAGAGTTGTGTTAAATTTTCAGTAGAGTTGTGATGAATATTTGTAGACTCAAGTAGTTCACCTCTTGTCTTTGTTATTTAATGTGAGTTTTGGTTGTTTTAAAGTTATCTTAGTATATCATTGTATGTATAATATGATATAGAAGCTAGGTTATGAACTTTAGAGCATTTAGAGTTCAAATGATTTTTTTATAAATATTTTTTACGTATTCGAGCATGGGTATATTGGGCATTACAATTTGTTTTGTTTTTTTAATGATTTAAGTGTACCATTATTTTCATTGGGTGTTTTACATAAAAATTTATATATGATATGTTTAGGTTTGATGTTTTTTAGAGTAATTTATGAATTTTAAAAGTTTAAGGTAATTTTAGGTGAATAAGGGCATTTTGGTCATCAAATGTAAATTTTAAAAATTTGAGACTAAAGTGAATATTATGTTAATAAAATAATTTAAAATAGATAATTTTAACACTTGGGTGACATTTGATTAGTAGAGCTAGAGATGTTAATTAAAACAATTAACTAAGCAAGAAAAAGAAAAGAAAAAGATACACTTTGGGTTCATTCAGTAATTTTAGTATTTAATGGTGTCCATATCTATATGTCATCATAAGAAAATAATTATTTAATTATAATCCATTTAGTATAAAATACACCTCTCTTAATATTAAGGTAAGTTAGTTGGTGTTAAAGATATTTTAGTCCTTTTATGTGCCTTTAGACTAGTTATTTGATTTGTCCTTATATGTGAACCCTTGGTTGACTTGGATGTTAGCTATTAAACCTTGTCTCGAATAATTGAAGTTGATGCACATTGAGATCTAATTTTATTGGGTCTTTCATGGTGTGAAACTTGGACTTTAATGCCTCAATAATTTAGTTTGGGCTTTAATTTCTTATATATTCAGCTGGGCCATAACGACATGTTAATAGACCTCTTTGCTATAAATGGTTTAAGTCATGATTCCTCAGAGGATCAAGTTCCTAGATAATATAATAATTTAATAAAAATAATTGGTTTATGTTTTTATATGATTAATTGATATTTTGTGGGCCTTTGTTATTATTTGACCTAAATCTTTGATAAAGCATTAATCACTTAAAGTGAAATATCTTGAGTCGGGACTTATATCACTTAGGGTAGCTATCCTAGTCAGATTTGGTATTGACTTGGTACCATCCCTGCATTTTCTATTATGTGATCTCGATTATGTTATGAGGTCTAGGAATCCCTATTCTACTCTATACGCATCTTGATATATTTCGGTCTTATAAGGGACATGTATACTTTAGTAATAAAGTGTTATGTTATTTGGTGGTCTTGTTATGTCTCTGGGTAGGCCTTTTATGGTTAGTACCATTTGTGTACTATATTAGTTGTTATAGATTTCTTGAATCTCCGTCCTTAAGTTAACATAATATATTGGTTGTGATCATGATAATAAAATATAATAATCAATGAATCCCATATATTTGTACATTTGTATTACATTATTTTATACTTGATGGTTGAGTTTTCTTATTCTCAATTGCCATATATATGTAAGCTCACTATCATCTTGTTATTGAATGTTCTATTGCTTTCTTCGCATGAGCCTCATGTGTAATACTATTTGCTTATTATGGTTGTGTTACTCGGTACAAGATGTGTACTGCCACTACACATTTGTAGGTGCTGCATCGCAGGTATTTGATGATGATCCCACAGACTATGAGGAGGCTCCTTAGGTGAATTGATGTAGGTTTATACCCCTAGGGTTAGAGAGTATAATTATATCTATCTAAGGTCGCACATGTTATGTAACCTAGATTCTATATATTTCTTTTGGACTCTTCATCCCTTTCGTCCCTCTTATCTCGTTTTATGTATTTGTTTTTATCTAGACCATGTACTCCATACTTTATTATTAAATTTAATTTATTAGTCTTTGGCTATTTCTATCTATTTTTGTAAGTTTTTATTTAATTTTCGTAACGTTGTAGCCTTATACTTAGTACGAGAAAGGTATGGACTAGGCTCGTGCTAAGTGTGGTGGTAACATAAATTTTGGTATGTTGCAAATACAATACCTAGAGTCAGATCCCTATCTTAGAGTTGTTGTTATGAAAGTGTTCCCACTCATTCCCAACTACAAAATTAAAAAGGTTCAACTTAAAGGGTGTTACAATATGTGTGAAAATAGTGAAACTATTGTGCATACAATGAAAGGCTGCTCATCTACACAGATGGTTTGGGATCTTTGCCCATTGAAACTCCAAGTGATTCTCAAGTGTAACATTGTGCATGAATGGATTACGCACTTGTGTCATGGGAATGAGGAGGAGGTGACTTGGTCATTGACGTATGCATAGTATATATGTTAGGCGCAAAACATTTATGTGTTCAAGAGCGTGGAAAAATCTAGGACTAGATGAAAAGACTATGTGGCCAAAATCTTGGAATGCTATTTTGGCCAACCTAATTGACATGCATGGATAACATAGGCTTCATACATTAATAATTAATCTTGTCCAGGACCCATGCATATATGCACATACATATGCAAGCATGAGATTGTCACTAGAGTCGTAGACTCGTGTATACATCGGAGTTTGTTCGCTTTCATTTATTTATTTATTTCCATTTCCATATCTAGCCACTAAGTACATTAAGATTTATAAAGATGCACCCTTTGTGCGCATATATCATTAATCCTCTATGCATGCAAGTATTAATCTATGGACCCATTAAATTCTTGTACATGCACATATACACATCTCACTTAAAGCTCCATGCTCCTTCATCATACCGACTGTAGAGTTTTTCTTTGACAAAATTCATTCCAAACTATGGGTCTACTATGGCTAGTAATTATTTGTTTCCGAATCCATTAAATAGGTGGATATATATATATATATATATATATATAGGAAAGATATCACGTACAAACTAAAGTTAAAATATAAATATAGGAATGTATCTTAGATGTTAGATGTTAGATGGCTCTCATATACGATAGTGATTGAAAATAAATAAATAATGTGTATGGTTATCTTATTCATAAGGGTACAATGGTCATTTGGATTGATAAAAGACTTTCCATTTAACAAATAATGAACACTGCTCCATCTTCTTCTCCCCAGGTTTGAATATCTTATCACTATAAGCCATTGTTGAAAATTCAAATCATATCTACCACATAAAACACAAAAGAAAAAATGAATTCAAATTAATGCCAAGACTACTTGATGCTATACACCATGTGTTGGCTACATTTGTATTGCAATCAAAATTTGTTTTCCGTTTTCAACAATCCAACAATTTGCATTACACCATTTTATCACTATTGCTAATGTACGACTACAAGCAATTCAACTACTCAATTTTTGTTTCTCATAATTAACCCAAAGAATAAAAGATGATTTTATTATAAAAAAATGCTAAAGTAAAACCAGACTATTAGAAATGAAAATTTTGAAAATAATGAAATTAAGTTGTTAATCATTAAAGAATCAAAACTTTGAGAGATGATTCATAAGTTTTTTTTTTGGATTTCACCATTAATGTTGTGGAATCAATAAGCAAAGAATTAATTGTAGAATAAATTGTATATGGCTTAATACAAAATGGGCAAAAATTCAACACAAATTGCAACATCAATGAAGATGAAGATGGAGAGATCAACACATTTTTTTCTAAACAAAATCAATAGTTAGGATAGTAAATATTGAAAACGAAGGTGAATGAGTTAGGATTATAGGGATATAGAACTCTAATTATTCTATTCTAGGAGAGAAGGGGGACCGTATTTTGATTGGGATGCATGTGTGATATAAAGTTATGTAATCTAAGTCATTGTTACTTGATTATCAAACAGTCAGAAGTAGTTCTCGCATATGTATTTTAATTTGAGCTTCTACTCAACCTCTTCCATATATATATATATATATATATATATATATATATATGTATGTATGTATATATATGAATTCTTCTAATTCCTTTTATCCCAAGAACCAAGTACCCTTAGCAAAACACAAAAACCCCTCCATCAATATATTCATCCATCCTTAACCTCTCTTTGAGCTACATTTAAATTTCAAAAATATGTGTGTGTGTGTGTGTGTATAAATATAAACATATTATTCCTTTCAATAAATAAAAAATGAATTATTATAGTTAAGAATAATCATCTTCAAATAGTAATCTTGGGGTCCTAAATATTTTGCTGCTTTATAGTATAATTCTCCTTATTCTTCCAATACCTTATATATTTATATATAGGAGTTTTATATAATAACTCTATTTTAAACTATCTAAATATATATGCTATTTGGGAATAGATATTACGTGAATTATTTATCCTATATGAGTTTGTGTAAGTATATTATCCACTATTAATATATGTCAATAGCTTAATGTAATCCATAATTTGTATGGTACTATAAATGCTTTCATGATTCTAAGTGAAATAAGCAGTTATAGAATAAGTGCATATAAGGAATTTAATTTAAGCATTAATTTGGTTGTTTCTATGTATGTTAGAAAGATATTATTATTATTATTATTATTATTATTATTATTATTATTATTATTATTATCATCATCATATGTGATGTATAATTAAATATAATTATGAATACTAGTTAGGAAATAGAAAGTTATAACAAGCTAAGAAATTTTTGAAATCTTAGCAACACCCATTTCTGTAAATTTTTAGATTTGTACAGAATTAAATTTTGGGTTTTTACCCATTTTATTATATATCAAATTGACAGTCTAAAAATCTACTTTCCAACATAAGTGTCAGAAGTCGATTTTGAGCCTTATAAAAAAAATTATGCTTTGTAGTGAAAACTATCAAGTCTGAAAAACTTTATGTCATGAATGAAAATGTTATTTGTGCATGGAATGTCAATCTTATGCCATTTCGACCAAGTATATTAGTCAAACAATAGTTAGGAAACCTTAATGTGGAAGTGTTGAAAGCATATTATGATTGATTTGTATGCACCAAAGATTGTGGCTTTAGATGGGTTCGACATTAATGGAAAAGTGAATGGATTATATGATTACGTAGTCACCCTAATAAAAACATAAACAACTTAAAGTGAAAAATAAGAATCGGACCTAGAGTACATTAGGGTGGTCCACCCGGAGTTGGGTTAGCTATGGCCTTCCCTACTCGATGTGAAATGTAGTCACCTGGATCATTAGCTTAGCCAAGTGCCAGTGTAAGGCTTCATGTCTACCTTTTAGTTATTTACGACTCCAATTATGCGGGTTTGCAAACTTAAGGATTGGGAACTTAGTTGGTAAACCCTAGTGGGTGTAATCCCCTTGGGTAACCCAGGAAGATATATTTTTGTGGATGTATGACTTGGATTGTGGACTTGTATTAAACACTTGTGGGAATGATCTTTCACTTGGGTATCGTAGGAGAGACCCTCTTATGGATGCTTTACATTTTTCCCACTCAAATAAAAGGAAATATATTGATGTGTTATGTGATAAAGATTAATTAAGTCCAGAATTTGTATGTCATAATGTGTGACTTTGTATACGTATTTGTTATATGTATGCTAAGTACCATTATTTAACCTTTCATCCAATATAAATAGTTGCTTATATGTTCCCCTAGCTAACTTATTGCTATTTTAAACATGATTGTGAGGAACTATTACCATGGGGAGAAAATTATATTGTGCAGGTAAGGTATGACCATTCTTAGGTGGGATTGCTTGCATGGTAGGGATCGAGTGAGAGAACAAGAGATTCTAGAGATTTTACTCTAGTTATCCATCTTGTTATTTTGAGCATTGATGTAACAAACTAAGTTATATATTCCTATTATTTCTCTATTATCGCTCTTGAATTTAAATAAACTTTGAAAAACCTTTGTTAATCATTTTCCTTATGCCTTGTTATTATGTTTTCGTTGTTGTTATTTTTATCTAGCCTTGAATCTAGTGTAAGTGAGATGATGGTGTCTACTTGCACTAGGTGTGGCGGTAATTCCCTCGGTCAATTTAGTTTACACATATTTTCTTCATTTTTGAATGAATTTTAGTTTTAAAGTTGGAGGCATTACAAATGGTATCAAAGTTGTGGTTTCAAAAATATAGTTTTGTAAAGGCCTTTACATGAACTATTTTAACTCCAAGGATTTTAAGCTTAACTTTACTTTTGAAAAACGTATATTCTTAAAACCCGAATGATTCATTGAGATTGAATGGGTATCAGCATATGGGCATGATAAGGGATGTTTGTGCATGAGTGGATGATTGTGATTTGTTTGGTGCTAATATGACATGCTAGGTTAAGATATGTGATTAATCTTTACATGATATTGTGATTAATAGTGGCAGATGTCTTAATATACTAAGTATGGCTTGGTTAGGATTCTTGAAATTAATTTGGATGGATGGGGCAAAAATGATCCATAAATGATAAACCCATAGTGTTCCTATTTTGTAGCTCAAGATGGTTTGCAATGCACAACTACAACTTCCCAATTAGAGGATATTGCACTTACAATGGCATAGACCCAACAGCAGATGCAAGCTCAATTGGCCCAAAAAGCTCAATAGGCCCATGATCCACCCCACATTAAGCCCCATGCAATAGAGCATGGGGAAGATTAGCTTCGTAAGGTGACTTCTTATCATGCATATAGCTATGAGGTTTAGGACCCAAAGGTTCTACAGGGATGGATTAGGGAGTTTGATAAGCTATATCATGTGACTCATTGCCCACCGGAGCAAAGAGTGCATATTATAGCCTACCACTTTAAGGAGAGTGCAGATGATTTGTGGTAGACGTACCAAGCTATGCATAAAGATGAGGAGTTGCCATAGGTGAAGCTTAAGGACATGGTGAGGGAGTAGCTTTTTTTCCTGAGTACCTTAAGTTGGGGTCATATGATGAGTTTATTCGCTTGAAGAAAAATATCTTGATTGTGTAAGAGTACTACACTCGCTTCAATGAGTTAGTGCTCTTTTAACTATATATAGTAGCTAGTGAGCAAGCCAAGGCCCATATATTCTTCAAATGTATCCACTACAACATCTAAACCTCATTTGGAGGGATACCAGCACCGAACTTAAGATCTACATATGAGAAGGCATGCACCATTACCACCATTTAATAGGGGAGGAACTAGGTATTAGGTAACAAGAGAAAGGCTGAGAGAGACCAACACTTGGATAGTGGGAAGAACAGTTAGTTTAGGGGTAAGGATCAGAAGGATGGGTTGTAATTGAGTCAGAGTGGTGAACACCAAGTGAGTGGTATTATAGGGAAATTTACTTCCTATAATAGAGGAAGACAGGATTAGATCAGGAAGTATAATTACCAGTTTTGTAAGAGATACCACCCATAGAAAGACTCTTATGGGAACAAGCTATCTTGTTTCACTTGCGGCAAGCTGGGGTATAGGGCTCATAAGTGTTGGCAAGGTTCCAAAAGTAGTGTAGGGAGGTCAGAGTAGATTATATACAAGAGGTTGGAGTCATCAGGGAAAGAATACCTCGAGGACATTTGTAGGCACAGGGGCAAAGCTATCATGGGTAGGGATAATCACCTTCATCCTAACCATCAGCAACACATCCAAAAATCAAAGCAACACACATTTGAATGTTATCAATAAGATAGACGCTCAACACCGGGATGATGTGATCATCGGTACTTTCACTGTCCTCTCCACTTTTATTTACACTATGTTTGACTCAGAAGCATCACACTCTTTTATTGCATCTTCTTCTATTGATAAGATTGGTTTAGTAAATCCTTATTTCATGTCCACTTCCATTATGTTACCATTTAGCGATTTGATGAATTGTACAAAGATATATCGTAAAGTCCCTCTCAATATTCGTGGCACTGAATTAACGGTAGAAAATATTCAGTTAGATTTGCATGATTTTAATGTCATCTTAGGCATGGATTGGTTAGGCAAATATAGAGCTAAGTTGCTCTATGCACAATAGAAGGTAGTGTTGAGGGGACCCAAGGGAGTTTGGGTATCAAATTGGAGTTATAAACCAAAGCCTTCAACCCGCACTGTGTTGGCTATGATACTCGAATATTTGGTGAAGAAAGGATTCCCTCTATATTTGGGTAGTGTCTGAGATCTTAATACCAATGTGTCAGAGTTATATAGTATTCTAGTTACCAAAGAGTTTCCAGCTGTATTTCCATAAGAGATTCTTAGGTTTCCTCCAGATAGAGAAGTGGAGTTCACTATGGACCAAGCATCGGGAATAGGACCTATATCTAAGGCACCATATAGAATGGCCCCAATTAAGATGAAGGAGTTAAATAATCAACTTGAGGAACTATTAGAGAAGGGGTACATTTTCCCAAGATTTTCCTTATGGGAAGCGCTATTGTGTTGTTTGTGAAGAAGAAATACGGGAGCTTGAGATTATGTATTGACTACCAGGGTTTGAATTAGCTAATCATCACAAATATCTATCATCTGTCGTGAATTGAGAACCTTTTTTACCAGCTAAAAGGCATAGGAGTATTTTTTAAAGATTGATTTGAGGTCTAGGTAACATTAATTGAATATTGCGGAGAAAATTATTCCAAAGACAATATTCCAAATAAGATATGGTCACTACAAGTTTATAGTGATGCCCTTTGGCCTTACTAACACCCCAGTAGTATTTATGGATTTCATAAATAGAATTTTTTGACCATGTCTATATCAATTTGTGGTAGTTTTAATTGATGAAATTATGGTGTATTCAAAGGATTGGGATCAACATGCTCAGCATTTGAGGCTAGTACTTGCACTCTTCAGGGACCACAAGCTCTATATCAAGCTTTCTAAGTGTCAGTTTAGGTAGGATAAGGTAGCATATTTAGGTCATGTGATATCAAAGGAGGGAGTTTCGATAGACCCAACCAAAGTTTAGGTTGTATCTAAGTGGCTAATCCCTTGAATGCCATGGAGGTACGAAGTTTTATGGGGTTGGGTGGATATTATAAGTAGTTATAAAGGACTTTTCGAAGATTTTTGGGTCTCTAGCCAATTTGATGAGAAAAACCACACAATATCAATGGAATGATTGATGTTAAGAAGCTTTCTAGGATTTGAAGCACTGATTCACTACTTCACCCATACTAACATTACCTTCAGGGAAGGATGGGTTTGAAGTGTATAGTGATGCCTCAAAGAAGGGTTAGAGTTGTATGATTATGCAAAATGGAAAGGTCATAGGCTATTCCTCTAAGAAGTTAAATCCCTATAAGGAGAATTACCTGACTCATGACCTAAAATTGGTATCAGTGGTTTTTGCATTAAAGATTTAGAGGCATTATTTATATGGGGTACAATGCAAGTTATACACAGATCATAAGAGTTTGAACTATATATTTACATAGAAGGATGTAAATATAAGGCATAGAAGGTGGTTGAACCTAGTAAAAGATTATTATTTAGATATGATTTGCCATAAGGGTAAGGTAAATGTGGTAGCAAATACTCTAAGATGGAAGTCATCACATTCGTTGAATTCTCTGGTGATATAAGACAAGTTGTATGAGGAACTTTGAGAGATGGATATAGATTCGATTATCGGTGGGAGTTTAGAATCTAGGTTGAGTGATCTTACCATTAATCCCACTATTTTTTATGAAATTCAAAATGGATAATTAGGGGAAGTGAATCTTGAGAGGATCCGACATAAGATAAAAGAAGGTAGTGCAAAAGGCTTTGTCATTCATGAAGATGGCAGTATTCTATTCAGAGGACGTTGATGTGTTCTGTAGAATTGAGATGAGTTGAAGAAGAGGATCATGGAGGAGAGTCACTACACACCATATTAAGTGCACTCAAGTGGTGATAAATTATATAAAGACTTGAAAATTATTTTTTGGTGTATGAGGATGAAGAGCAAAGTGGAAAAGTTTGTGGCAAGCTATATAACCTATCAGAAGGTTAAAATAGAGCACAAGCAACCAACACTTCTAACTCATCATTTAGAGGTACCAACGTGGAAGTGGTATTCTATCTCTATGGATTTCATCGTTAGTCTTCCCAATATCAGGAGTGGTATGGATATGACATGGGTGATAGTGGACAGGTTGACTAAGTCGGCATTATTTATTTCAATGAAGTCAACTTAGACCATGGATCAATTAGCTAAAGCATGTGTGAAGTATTTTGAAAGGTTTCATGGAGTGCCCAAGGATATAGTATTTGATCAAGATTCAAGGTCCCTATCACATATTTAGGAAAAAATAGTAAGAGGTATTTGGTGCCATATTGAAGACAAGAACTACTTTTCACCTAGCTACAGATGGTCAGACGGAGATGACCAATCAGACCTTAGAGGACATGTTAAGGGAATGTGTGATGGATTTTTAAGAAAGTTGAGAGGATAAGGTGGACTTGATAGAGTTCTTATATAATAACAGTTATTGTGCGAGTATCGGGATGACACCTTTCAAGGCATTATATGGGAGAAAGTGTAGGAGTCCCTTATGCTACAATGATTATAGTGAGAATATTTTTTTTTTGGGACCACATATGATAGAGGATACGACACAACAAGTGAGAGTGATCTAATAGAAGATGAAGGTTGATCAAGATAGGAAAAAGGGTCTATAGACCAAAGTCAGAGGGAAAATTAATTTAAGGTAGGAGAAGGCCCTCTTATGAGTCTCACCTACTAAGGGAGTAATGAGATTCGACGGAAAAGGTAAGTTGAGCTCGAGGTATATTGGCTCATATAAGATATTGGAGAGAGTTGGAGAAGTGGTAAATTAGCTTGCCTTGCCTGCAGAGTTGGCACGTGTAAATAATGTGTTCCATGTCTCACAACTTCACCAATATGTACACGATCCTTCTCATGTGATACAACAATAAGATCTTGATTTTGATGGGACTTTGACTTATGAGGAGTGTCCCGTGAATATTTTGGACACCGAGACCCAAGAGACTCGATTGAGGTCAATACCTATGGTGAAGGTCCTATGGTCAAACCACTAGGTGGAAGAGGCCATGTGGGAGACCGAGGAAGCTATAAGAAGTCAATACTCAGAGTGCTTTGTGTAAGTACACTTTAAAATTAGAAATAAAGGTGACTCACTAGCTATAAATTGATGTGTCGATGTTATGCTTAAATTATCACATGGTTAGTCTTATTTGATGTTTTCCCTCCATTTGGGCTCATAAACCAAGTGACTCTACCATCATTCAAGTAGAAATTATCGAGAACTCTACTCCTTATGTGTTGAAACACTGAGTTCCAAGATCGACAACAAAGTTCATTCTTAAGGAAGGGAGAATGTAATACAACAATATATTTTATTATTATTATTATGAAAAAAAATCAATTGAGAGTTAGTACGTACCCTATAGGTATCAAGAGTTAATTATTCTTAACTATAATTTGTGTACCGGTACATAGATATATGTATGTGTGTGTGTATACACATAAATATTACTTAAATGAGGCAGGACAAGACCCTATCCTAATTGGCATGCATGGACGAAATAGGCTTGATACATCAATAATTAATCTTGCCCAGGACCCTTACATATATGAACATACATATGCGCGCAAGAGTTTGCCGATGGAGCCACAGACCCACGTATACATTAGAGTTTGTTCCCTTTCATTTATATTTATTTCCCTTTCCCCATCTAGCAACTACGTGCATGCATATTTATATAGATGCACCCTCCATGCAGGCACGTATTGTTTTATTAACCCATTAACTTGTTGTACATGCACATATACACATCTCGCCTAAAGTTCTGTGTTCCTTCATCATACCGAGTGCAGAGTTTTTCTTTGAAAAAATTCACTCCAAATGATCGGTCATCTCCGGCTCGTAATTATTTGTTTCCGGATCCTTTAGCTAAATGGCTATATATATATATATATATATTTTTTTTTTTCTGATAATTGATGTTGCACAAAACGTCAACATAAGAATACAAGACAAGATAAAACTCCTAGCTTATCAGAGCCTGGACATTGTGAATCACTTCCTCCGACCTATAGGGAAACTCTCTCCTACCATTCTTAATCCAGAACCCAACTCTCATCTTTATTAGCATGAGCATCCAACGGTTACAGACTTCTACATTGTCGAAGACTTTCTTGTTTCTGAGCTCCCAAATAGTGCCCATGATAGAAAAAAACGCTGCTTGCCAAATCTCACCTCTCAGACCTCTGCTGGAGGCTCCCAACCATGCTACTGCGTTTTCATTTACAGACTTTGGTGTCACCCAATAATACCCTATCCACTCACATATCCCATACCATGTTTTCCCGGTCACAGGGCAATGTAAGAACAAGTGGTTGACCGTCTCTTGCTCATTGTTGCACAAAGGGCACATAACATCTCCCGTGTCGATGATCCTCAGTCTAGCCAGTCTTTCTTTCTTGTTGAGCTTCTGTTGAATCGCGAACCATGCAATAAGTTTAAATCTCGGAGGTGCTATGCTACTCCTCATAATGTTCACTGCTTCAAATATCCCATCATTTCCAACAGAGATCTGGTAGAAGGTCTGACAGTACGAACTTACAGAGAACATCCCGTTAGCTTCATACTCCCATCCTATAGAATCGCGCTCGTCCTTCCTCAAGTATTGCTGGTTGATCAATTCTTGCAACTGCTGCACTTGGTTTTCCTCCCATTCGAACAACCGTCTTCTCCAACGGAGGTTCCATACCCATCTCAATCCTTCCCATTTCCCCATCTCTGCGACCTTCTTCTCCTTCTGTTCTGAGACCATGAATAGTCTAGGGAAAAGATCTCTCAAAGGGCCTACCCTTATCCATTCATCGTGCCAAAACCTCACTCTCTGTCCATCTCCAATAATGATCTTAATTCCCGATCTCAGTGCAGGACTATCTTTCCCTGCTCCTACTATATCAACCCATGGAGACCACCTTCTTCTTGAGGTAGTGATCTCGAACGTCCCTGAATTATCCTCCAAGTGGATAGAGGATATAATTCTCTTCCATGACGCTCCTTCCACAGAGTAGAACCTCCACCACCATTTAAAGAGAAGAACATTGTTTCTTAATATTAGGTCGCCAACACCCAGTCCTCCTAGTGACTTAGGTCTCTGAATCAGACTCCATTTGACTAATGGTATTCCCTTTCTGTCCCCTTTACCACTCCAAAAGAAACTTCTCTGAATTCTTATTATTTCCTTAGCGACCCCCACTGGTAGCTTAAATAGGCTCATGTAATACATCGGCAGACTATTCAACACACTTTTGATTAGTACTAACCTTCCTGCTCTTGACAAGACTCTCGCTTTCCACCCCGCTAGCTTCTGCTTTATCTTCTCAATCACAGGTTTCCAAACCTCCAGCTTTCCTGTATTAGCCCCTAGAGGTAGGCCAAGGTAGCTTAGAGGGAGGGATCCCACTTTGCACTCCATGACCTCTGCCGCTTCCTTCTGAAGATTGTCGTCCACTCCCAACCCTATAAGGATTATTTTGCTGAAGTTGACTTGAAGACCTGATAGAAGATAGAAACAATCTATCAGCCGCTTCCAATTTCTGATGTTTTCGATCGAGGCTCCACGGAAAATCATAGTGTCATCCGCAAACTGAAGGTGAGTCACCTCCACGTTATCCTTTCCCACCCTGATCCCTTTTAGCAGGCCTTGATCCACTCCTCTCTTAATGAGCTGGTTGAACACCTCCACTACCAATACAAAAAGAAAAGGTGAAATGGGGTCACCTTGTCTCAATCCCCTACCCATCTGGAACGGAGCTGAAGGGGTCCCATTCACAAGGACCGATACTCTTGCTGTAGAGATACACTCCTTAACCCATCCTCTGAATTTGATACCGAAACCCATAATCTCCATTGTTTTGTCGATAAAATCCCACTTCACGCTGTCATATGCCTTCTGAAAATCCAGCTTGATCATCAGTCCCCTTGACCTTCGCTGCCCCTTTGTCCACTGTACGACTTCGTTTGCTATCAAGGCACCATCTGCTATACTCCTGCCTCTTATGAACGCTGACTGCGAATCACTGACCAGTCTATCCACCACCTGTTTAAGCCTAAAGGTAAGGATTTTTGCAATTACTTTGTAGATGCAACCCACCAGACTTATAGGCCGAAACTGGCTGACTTCCTCCGCATCGTCCACTTTTGGAATCAAAGTTATCAACGTTGTATTCAGCGCTACTGGAAGAATGCTTGAGTGAAAAAACTCCCTTACTGAGGTAGTGAACTCCTCCCCAATAATCCCCCACATCTTTCTGACAAACCCCATATGGAACCCATCATACCCAGGCGCTTTCGAGGGGTCGCAAGACCACACTGCTCTTCCGACTTCCTCCCCACTAGGCATCTCTTCTAGCTCTATTCCTTCCTCCCTGGTTAATCTGTTAAAACCATCCGCAGAGATCCTCACTTCCGGTAGGTCCGCTTCTCTATACATCTCTTTGAAATACCCTGTAATAACCTTCTTGATCTCCGTCGGTTCTAAGATCACCTTATCCTTCTCCACTAACCTGCTAATGGTCGCTTTCTTCTTTCTCACCGCAGAAATCGTGTGGAAATATCTTGTATTCCTGTCCCCTTCTTTGAACCCTCTAACCCTAGCCACTTGCATCCAATACGCTTCCTTTCGTTTATGCCACTTCCACAGTTGTGACTGCAATGCTGCTTTTCTTGCTAAACTTTCTTCACTACTCGGTTGACCCGATTCTGACCCGTCGACCTTCTTCACCTCCTCTTCGAGATGACTGATTCTAGACTCCAGATCTCCGAAGACCTCTTTGTTCCACTTTCTAAGTAAGCCCTTCATCTCCTTGAACCTGCTCTGACATGTCCTCCCTTCTAACTTCGACCAGCACTCCATTACGAATCCTCTAAATTGGGGGTGTGTAAGCCACATATCCCACGTACGGAACGGTCTCGGCCCATCCCTTTATTGAGTTATCATTCAGCCTAATCAGATTGTGGTCAGAGAGTGATCGGCCCAACCCGGTGCACTGAAGGCCCGAAGCCAAAGTCATCCAAGTGGGACTGATTAGGAATCTATCCAGCAGACTAGCCGAGTTTGCCCGGTGCTAAGAGAACTTCATATTAGTAGGCTTCAACTCTAGAAGGCCCATCCTATCGATCCAGTCGTTAAACAAGCGAACACTGTGACGGTCCACCCACCCTCCCTTTCTTTCTCCTTGGCTTCTTACCTCATTAAAGTCACCCATAACAATTAGCGGGCTGTTGCATAGCTACCCCTCCTCCCTCAGCTCTTCCCATAGAACTTTCCTTTCTCCTGGATCAGAGGAGCCATAAACAAGAATTATCCCACAATCCATCCTTTTAGGCCCCAACCTTCCTTCCACCATAATCCACCTTCTCCCGCTCTTAGATCTATTAGCCGTGAAGAACTGAGTATCCCATCCTAGGATTAGTCCTCCGCTTCTACCAACCGCGACTGAATCTCTCCACTCAATTGACCCACTTCTCCATATCCTGTTCTTCCATGACTCATTCAGAGAACTATGCTTTGTTTCCACCAACCCGAGAATCCATGGCCTCTCTTTCGTAATCAATTTCTGGATACTAGAAATCTTTCCCATAGCCCCGATCCCCCTTATATATATATATATATATATATATGAATCCTTCTATTTCTTTTTAGCCCACGCACCAAGCACCCTTAGCAACACACAAACACCCCTCCATCAGTTTATTCATTCGTCTTCAACTTCTCTTTGAGCTATGTTCAAATTTCAAAAATAGATATGTGTGTGTGTGTGTGTGTGTGTGTGTGTAAACATATTCTTCCTTTATAAAAAAAATGAATTATTATGGTTAAGAATAATCATCGTCAAATAAGAATCTTGGAGTCTTGAATATTTTTGCAGCTTCGTAAGGTTACTTCCCTTATTGCGCCAAGACCTTACATATTTATATATAAGGATTTTTATACATTAACTCTATTTTAAACTATCTATATATGAATGTTATTTGGGTCTATTTTAAACTGTTGTATCCTATACGAGTTTTTATACGTATATTATCCATTATTAATATATGTCAATAGCTATATGTAATCCATAACCATTATGGTATTATAAATGCTTTCATGATTCTATGTGAAATAAGCGGTTATAGAATAAATGCATACTGGGAATTTAATTTAAGTATGAAGTTGGTTGTTGCCATGTTAGAAAGATAATATTACTATGGTTATATGTGATGTATAATTAAATAAAATTATGAATACTAGGCAGGAAATAGAAAGTTGTAACAAGCTAAGAAATTTTTGAAATCTTGGCAGTATCCATTTCTGTAATTTTCCGGATGTACATATAGTTTAATTCTGCAATTTTACCCACTATATTATATATCAAATCAACAATCCAGGAGTCGAATTTCCAATGCAATTATCAAAAGTTAATTCCAAGGCTTTTATAAAAATACATCTTTTTTTTTATAAGTAAATATAAAAAAAAACTATCACATGTTCACTGCAGTTAAAACTGTCAAGTTTGAAAAACTTTATTTTGTGAATGAAAAGTTTTATTTGGACATGGTATACCAATATTGTGCCATGTTGACCAAGTAGACTAGTCAACTAGAATTTGGGAAGTCTTAGCTTGTAAATGTTGAAAGCGAGTTATGATTGATATATATATGCAACAAGGATTGTGACTTTAGATGGATGTCAACATTGATGGAAAAGTGAATGTGTTATGTGATTACATGATCACTCTAATAAAATGTAAACAACTTACAGTGAAAAATAAGGGTCGATCCTAGAGTGCTCTCTAGTTAGCCACCTACATAATGACATGATCGTGTTGATGAACACAACTCGATTGTGGCACTCTTAGCTTCTTGGTTTTTTTAACAGCCTCTAAAAATTTTTGTATTACAACTATAACTTCTTTGTTATATTTTTTATTGAGTTGATTTTGGATACGTTGGAAAGTTGACAATAAGATCTACAACTTTGATGCTAAATATGTTTCCAAAATCTGATCATATCCTTGACAAAATCTGATCATATCCTCGACAAAATTTCACATCTTTTTTACTTGTGTCATTCCTAAGCACACTATTGGTTTCTTTTAACCGCATAATGCTTTGGTTTAGCTCAAATTGATTTTGCTTCTCTCCAAATACCCAAAAAAGTGATCACAAGCAATAACAAGAACATATACATCAAGACATGCACTAGAGTACACAAATTCACACTAAATAAGATGAAACCATAATCAAAATTTGCATCATAATTCATACTTATCAGATATTATAATGTTCTAAAAATAATAGTTAAAACAAGTAACTTGAAAGTCTGTATTATTAGACCACTCGCATCATTGTCATCCAATTGAATTTATTTTTAATATTGAAAAAAAAAAGTTAATATTGAAAATTTAGTTTTTCATATTCAAAATTAATATATTAATCTTGAAACATAAGATTATTATTAATGTTAACTTTAAATACTAACATTAATATAAATAGTGATATTAAAAATTGAAACAAATATTAATATTAATTTTGAAAATTAATATTATCATTTATATAAATTTCAAATTACTTTAAAGATGATTAAATTTATTATCAATCGTTCAAGTTAAAATAATAAACTCTTATTTCCCTTTTCTTCTGTCCTACTGGCTACTGCACGCCTTGCTTCTCACCTCTTTGGGGAGCTGCTCGCAGTTCCCGGCAACATTTTGGGCTCCTGCCTCGTTTGCTTCTCTGACTGTGGATAAAGTTCTGAGGCAAAAACTATTGTGCCACTTATTTTGTCCCACTGCAGGTGATCTTGGATAATGTATATAGAAATAATAGGAGCTATCTACAAGTGTACATTGATAATGCGACTGTGGTGGTCGAGAATTGATAATGTATATGAGTGCAGGGTACTTTAGAATAAGTCTGCTTGTCAATAATTGATAAAAGTGCAAACTCTTCGTATAATATTAATATGATTGTCCGTCCCGGAATCCACAAAAGATTTAACAAGATCGAAGTCTTTCTGCAGATTTCAAGGAATGGAGTTGCTTTTACTGGTAAGCCCTCGTAATTTGGGAGCTGTGACACTCCTAAAAATATGCTAATAATAGAACGTCTCAGGAACCGAGGGACCTTCGTGCTCTTTCAGTTGACAGCAGGAAGGGAATCGCATGCCCAAGGCTCAAGAAAAACGCAGCTGACTTCTTGAAGTTAAAGAGCCATGCTCGAACTTTTGCATTTGTTAATATTTTTGTGGCGATTCGCAACTGGAAAAGCTTGTCAAACAATCCCTCCTCGATCATCTCAAATTGTTTTTATTTGTTTTAGGTAGTAGTAAAACGTATTGAAAATTTATTTTCTAAGAAATACATAGGCGAGGATGTTAGATATTTTTGTTTGGCCTACACGAAGAAAGTGGGCGAAACGGGTATTTTAGTTTTGTTATGTGAGGGAAGAATAAAAATTTTGTAGGAAAGTATCAATTTTTGATGGATTTTTTTTTTCTTTCCGAAATAAAAAAGAAGAGTGAAAAGAAAGTCTGATTTACTTTGACTTTTTTTTTGGTACCAAATGAATGTTATTTTATCACTTTTCAGAAAATGTTATTTATTTTCCCAACATATTTCATACCAAACAAGACTTTAGTATTTCATCTTAATTTTCCTAGGATAAATTGACATCGTATCTAACCCATAAGTTCAACAAAAAAGTACTCACTTATGATTCAAAAAAAGTTATTTTAGATGTAAATATATGTATAGAAAAATATTTTAGAAAAGTCAAAACAAGTTTTTTTATTTATTTTTATCTTCACTTTTTTCATTGTTTTCATTTGTATTAAATGTTTTGTTTAGTGATGATCGTAAATAAAAATTTTAAGCTAGTTTTTAAGAAGAATATAGTATTATGGTTCTAGAATCAGCTTGGAACAAGAAAATCTTATTTTTATCTCCACCTATTAAAGTTGACCATTTAAAGATACCGTGGTATATAATGATGCGCCAAAGTAAGGTCACATTTTACATTTTGCAAATAATATTGTTGCATTGGTACAAAAGTGAATAGCCTACCAATTGGGATAAAAATACGATTAATGCTTCAAATTGGAAGCAAAATCACCTATTAAAGTTGTTGATTATGCATTTAATTTTTATACCTTTCTTAGTGATGTATAGGAGTGATATGCCAATATGCATGCAAAGTTTTTTGGTATGTACCAATTGCATATCACTTTATCCCTTAAGCCAAGTCAATTCGGATAAACTTGATGCTTATTTTTTTTAAAATTGGATTAGTCTTATATGTACCTACACTATCCCTCAGATATGAAATTGATCCATAAAGAAGGATAGAAATATTTGTTTCCTCAGTCTCAGGAGGAGAGAACATGAAATTGAGATTATAAAGCAAGTAAGTACTTAGAAGATATCTTACATAAGATACGGACCCAAAGGAAAATCAAAGTGCAATTGATAATGCTTATGTTTTCTAGTGTAGTTTAGCTACAACTTGAGTTTGTTATGGCTAATAAATTATGATCGTCATATGTGTTTTGGATAAAGTTCCAACTCACATATAATTTCTTGTGGTGAATCAAATAAGGTAATGGAAAGCGTGATACAAATATGATAGAAGCATATGATATGGGTTTAAATAGCTAAACCTTCAAAATATGAGTAATAATCCTTTAAAATGATAGAAAACTTACCATATTGAGTTGACATGTCCATAGAGATAGAATCTAAGAATAGATTCCACCGGTAAATGAAATATACATTAATTATCCTTACATTACTGTAAGATGGTATGAGGTAGACATTAGTGATATCTTTACCTAAATAGTTGCAATTGATAACGTATAAAATTTAGAATTATTCTCATTTCACTGTGGAATTTCATTGGATAAGTTATTATTGAGTTGGAATAATCAAATTTATCCTCTTAATGAGCATGATTTGTATGGAAAAAAATTATAACATTTGAAGTTGTCAGACCAATTGGTTATAAGTGTGTGTTCACAAAGAAATAATTTAAAAGTCAATTTGGTGACACATGTCTTTATACAAAATCTAGGTTTTTGTCCCTGATAAGATTTTTATTGATGAATTTTTCAAATGTAAACACTATTAAAGTTTCATTGTACATAAAAATAGAATCATGTAATATGACATATGAAGGAGGCATACTAAGTTGAGGGAAGATAACTATACTCTTTTACTTATCTATAGTTTTATCCCACTAGGTTTTCCTCGTAAGGTTTTCAATAAGGTAGCATTTTAGATTTATAATCTTAAGGGGGATTATTGTAAATATCATAATATGTATATCCAAAGGGGATTGTTGTAAATATCATATTTACATTTTGTGGACGTACAAGTTATGAATATATTTTTTATTAATTCACGGGTTTAATACCTCCATCATTTTTGTTAGTTATAACAACTTCCCCTATTATAACTACAACATCTCAGCTCTATGTATCATCCGCCTCCTTCCATGTTCTCTAACTCCTTATCATAATTGATGTAATTAGTATGAGTATTATATATATATATATATATATATATATGATATGGTAAATTTTATAAAGGGAGAACTCATATGTATCAATAATAATAAAAGGTTTCATTCTCTCTACCTCTCTATATTGTTATATTATTTCTCTTTGAGGTTCTCAATATTACAACACATAATATATTATTGATGTTTAAAATGTTATTTAGTTATACCTAACTAGCCCTAACCATCCCTTCCTCCATTTTTTAGATCTAAGACTTAACCCCAACATATCAGTCACTCAGCACTTACCTTAACTATGACCATCGTCCTCCTCCTTCCTCTTCCATCCTCCTTAACCCCACACTAGCTCCTCCTTCTACCGCCTAATATCTTTTGTTTCATTTTTCATCTACCCTACATTCTTCACCATCCCAATAGTTTGTATATTTCCTACAAGTTCCAGTACTAAGAATCACTTGATAATTCATTAGGCACTAAAATTTTGGTCGAGCTCCAAACTTCCATTGAAATCTTGGTTATCTTGCGTTGATCCTTGTTTGGTTGTATGTATTGTTAGCTGCTCCTTATTCCTTGTTAAATATATTTACAATTACAAGTCTAATATTGTGAAGGTTGTGTGTTGCTATGGTGCTACCACCTTACCAAATGTGTAATGATCAAGGTATAGATTACTTAAGTAAGTACTTAGTTTTATGAACTTTTATGTTGTATTGGATTTGACCTGTTAGATGAATGATTGAATTTATCTATTTGAGATATGAATATGTCTATTAAGCTAAATATGATTATTAGTTATTGATTTTGTTTGATGGATGGATGGATGGTTGTAATGGCATGTTGTTTGATTGAAATTATTGATTTTTGTGCCTAACAAGTTATAAAAAAATTAAGCTAAATTAAACAAGTAATGGATTTATCCATCTGGTAATGGAATTATCTATCGAGTAATGGATTTTTCCCATTGGATAGTTTCCATTAGATAATTTAATGAACAAATATGTTAGGGTTTATATGTTCAATGATCATTTGGTGTGTAGAGTACTTGATACCCTAACCAATAGTATAATTATAATACGATAACCTATTATGGCATGTGAATAAATAAAAATGAATTATGTGATGAAAGTGGATGATAAGAGGAAGTCTTAGCCTTAGGGGCATTTTGGTCATTTTGACCTAAGGTGCCTAAGTATAAGAAGTGGAACCTAGGATGGCCTTAGTGGACTATTTAAGTTAACATGGACAATAATACCAATAAAGATTACTTAATAACAATATAAACAAATAAAAATGAATAAGTATGTGATTGATGTATTTCTCATGGTCACCTTAATTAAGACACTAATAATTAAAGAGGAAGACCTAGAGATCAGGAATGATGGCTCTTTAGGGGCCGCTACCCTAAAGACATGGTTTAGCCCACGATTATTCTGGATTTTGCTAGTATACCTTAGTGCCCTAGCTAGGCCCTACATCTTACTCTATTTAGCTCTACAGACCTACTTAGGGGATATGCATACTTATGGATTAAATGTCATTGTCAGTAGGATATTGTGTGTGTATGCATACTTATGGATTAGATGCCATTGTCTATAGGATATTGTGTGTCTTTGTGCACCAGTGCAACCAGAAAACCTTTGCATCATTGGGTTGATAGTTGGAGGGTATTGTGTTGCTTGTGTGCACCAGTATGACTAGTGTACCTTTATGTCTCCGAGTTCATGATCTCCCACTCAAGTTAAATAAATGGAATTGATGTGTTAATTAAATTAAAAGACACTAATCACTTAAAATAGAAGATTATTGAGCAGACTCCATACCTTTCCATCGACAATAATAGTGGTTAAGAGTATTTTTGCCCTAGAAACTGTTCCACTGGCAAATAATAGTGTTCAGGTGCATTCTGCCTTGGAGTAGTATTTCCGTTCCACTAGCCATAATAGTGGGGGATTCCAATCTCAATAAGCAAAACCTTGGATGATAATAAATCACAAAAAAGACACTAATCACTTACAGTGGAACACCACTTGGGTCGAGACCAAACCGTTCCACCGACAATAATAGTAGCCAGGAGCATTTTTGCCCTGGAGATCATTCCACCGGCAAATAATAGTGGCCAAGTGCGTTTTTCCCTAGAGTAGTATTTATATTCCACCAGCCATAATAGTGGGGTTCCCGAACTCACATGGATATAATTTAAAATATGATTATGAACAATATTTAACTAATGGTTTAAGTCGAAATAATGATGATTAAACGTATGACCTGTTGTTATAGTATGAGTGTGGCCTTGGTTCCTGTCTTGGATTGAGTGGTGGTTTGTGTTGATGGAGTGCGTTGTTGGACACTTTTAATTATACTACAAAAAACTTCACTTGGATGCTCTATTAGTAAGTGTTGTTACTCCTAAGTGAACGAACCTTGTGATACGTGATCTCAAATTACGTATCCATTCCAATGATTATTGTATCTAGTCCTATACGTATATGTGTGATTTATTCTTCTTATGTTTGAATGATGTGTTACATGTGGGCCCTACCTTTTAATTCTGTATAAAGGGTTACTCATACCGTAGTACTGAAGGGTTCCTTTGATGGGCCTCTGTCTATTTAATAGGCAGTGTCCTATGAAGATTAGCCAACAGGTGCTATTCAAGTTTCTTTTCGGGAAGCTTTCAAGGTTCATCCTTTAATCTTCATATTTCCTTTGTTTAATGATTTTATTCCTATAACCACTAATAGTGAATTTTATCTTTTGTAATGTCTTTAACGAGCTACTTTGATTTAATTGTAATCTTGGATTTATGTAAATTATGTTATGTTCTTTTAAGCATTAACACTTGGTACTGAAACAGTGGAAGGAAACCGGTCTGGTACTAAGTGTGGCAGTAGCATCCTTAAAAATTACCATTTTTGCTTCTGCTATAATTTTAAAAATAAAAATTTTCAATAGTAAATTTTAGGGGTGTTACATTCTAAGGTTGTGTGTATTTGGCTATGGATATCGAACGTGGGATGTTGTTTGGCTTAGAGAGTTTGCTTGTGAAACTGGGTTGTAAGAAGGAGTAGTTACTTGGGATGATCTAGCAAGTGTGCTAAGAGAGTTCGTGTTTGTGTTCAACTCTGACTGAGGCTTAGACTTAGCTCATGTTCATATGCCATGAGGCCCTTTGGGGCAAAGGAGTTTTTTCAAATGATATTTTGTGTTCTTGTTGCTAGTTATCTCAAATATCATATTAAGGCGGAGAATTGCGAGCATGTGACTCGTATTTAATGTGTTTGCATAGCATGGATGATTATGTGTGGATGCCTTAGAGTGATTTAGACATTGTTGATGGCGTATATTGATTGATAGTTTTGATAGATGTGTGGAGGAATTACGTAGTGAAATAGATCCTAGAGGAGATGACACTAGGGACCACTACTAATGGACATGAACAACACGGGTGGATTGTGTTGTTGAAAATAAGGTTGAGAGTGTCTAATTATGTCATTATCGATATGGGGACTCATACCATCCTCGAGCCCATGTATAAGGAATTTCTCCTACCTCTAGCTTGTTTTGATACGCCACCTCCTATAGTGTTATATATATTGTTTAGTTATCCTACCTCATCATAGTCGTTTTCATTCTCTAGAGAGATAGATAGACCTACAACTAGTTCCTTGAGAGAGAATTTGAGTTCTTGAAAGATCTTATGGTGATGATTGTTATTTACTCTCTCTATTCTCTTATTCTTTACACATAATAAAGATTATAAATTTTTCCAATTGTATTTCTATTTGTTTTATCCAATAAATCTTGAAATTTCTACATTTGATCGATTGAGGTCTCATATGGTCACATTATTCCATCTCCAACATGATTGACCATGAATAAATTTACTTCAAGATACCATTAGAGGGCACAATATTTGTTACATCTACATGTAAAAGCAAGCTACTTTACCTTCAAAATAAATTATCAAAAAAGAGTGTTACTATAGAAAAATCAAAATACAATTTGTATATTTATCCCTACTTTTCTTATTTTTATGTGTATTAATTATATTCAAATGTGTTCTCGCTATTTAAGAAAATAAAAAAAATTAAAGAATATATTTACTCAATCCAGTGTACATAAAAATATATCACAACATACATTGTTCGCTTTTTAGTAAAATATGTAATACTTTTTCTAACGATAACTTTTAAGGTTATTGATAAACATTTAATTTTATTTCCAAAGTTGTATTAATTTAAAAATACATACTAAATACGTAAGTTGGTGAGCGTTATTATATAAAATATATTTATACTTTAAATTTATTAATCATAATCTTTAAGACTATTGTTGGTATTTTCTAATATTTAAATAAATCTAATCTTCTACATACTATTCCCTCTATTTAAAAATTAAAAACCTCTAATTCTTCAGTACACATATTAAAAAGTATCAAAATTTTAAATAAATAATACATAAATTGAATAAAATGCCCACATTTAAATTCAGACAAATTTATTCTTATAAAACATATTAATAAAATAAACGAGAGTAAATCAAGAAATATAATAATACATTTTAATTAAAACTTGAAAAATGACTCATATTATAAAATGAATAAAAATTAGATCTTAGTTATGAAACAAAGAAGTATATTCTTTATTTATTTATTTTTAAATTAGAAAGATAAATTTTAAGTATCATTAATTATTAATACACTTAAAAATAAAATAAAATAAGTAGGAATAAATATGAAAACAATGCCTTTACCTTTTCTAAAGTAACATTCTTTTTTAATATAGATATGACAACATCAAGCTGAAGTAATTTATTTTCATAGAGGATGAAAGTGAAAGGATTTAGTGCTTATTTAGTATGAGAGTAATAAGAATTCAAAAAATTACTCCCATATTTTATATATTCCCTTTATTTCTACAAAATAGTATTTTCAATAATTTATATAATATTTTAGGAGGAAATAAATATAATATAAATATGATAATAATACCTTTCATTAGAATAATATGATAATTAATGCATACAACAAGAAGAAGAAAAAAATGTAGAGTTAGAACTAAAAACTAAAATAAGCACTAAATTCTCTAAAATAACTTTTAATTTAAAACAAAATTTATAAGGTAGAAAAATCTATCTTATAGAAATTGAGTGGGTATCTTGTGTTGCCTATTTAAAATTAAAGAATTCTGTTTTAAACAAACACTCACTTTAGATTTTAATTTAATCTAAAATTGATATTTTATTAAAAATATTTTTATAATTTTTAAATACTTGATATAAAAAAATATAAAATAGAGCAAAATCTTATCTGCCCCTATTTCTCCCAAACAAGCCCGAATTAAACATCTTCCTAAGGAAGTGTAAAGATGCATAATATAACTTATTTTTTTACATATAGAGGGACTACCTCGCAAGACATAACGTATAACAGTGATGAAAATTAAAGAATTTTATTAATTTCCATGTCCCATCTGTTACTACAACGCCCAGGAAAAGGATAGCATTTGATGAGCCGCGCTTGAGGAAGGTCCGTCACAGCTAGCAGGCTGAAAAACATTAGAGAGCAAGGAAGCAGCACTATCGGGCGTTCCATGGATATCCAAGCCTTGGTGCTCGGGACGAAGAAACTGTCCCATGAAGCTATTGTAACTCAGGCCAGTAATCAAAGGACGGTCATTCGGCACTGAATTCGGCGGCTGTTGCATCATGCGGCCTAAACCAATCTCGACGGTTTCCAAAGGAGGAGACGATGACAGAAGAGAGAGAGCACAATCAGAGTTCATCACTTGGTTTGGGGATGATAATGCTGAGGCTGATGCGGGTGCCGAGAAGAAGTCTTTTGGATTGTTGCCGCCCCTGGCGCCATTTCCAGATGCAGAAATCAGGTGTTCGTGAAACAATTGATGGGTTGAAGAAGTAGGTGGAGGTAATTGTAAATGAGGAGAAAAAGAGTCGTGCAAAAATGGGAACGGGTTTCCCCAAGCATAAGAAGTACTAGGAAGCGCACTGAGTTCAGACCGGCCACTGCTGTAGATTGACGATGATGTGCCGGCCTCGGATTTGACACCGGCAGACCAAGTTGAACTGCTGGCCGCCGCCGCCGAAGTAGCAGCTGGAATTACTGATGAATCGTTGTTGTACGGTAAAAACCGGCTACCTACATTAAGCAGCAGGAAATGAAAAGCGATCAACCTAACCGTCAATCAACAGAGACTAGTAAAGAGACGATCTTCTACCTATGAAGAGAGATATGCTACCTTGTGCAGCAGATAAAAAAGAAGGATTGACAGAGCGGATTTCCGGTTGAGGCTTCCTTCTACGCCTATTGTGTCCTTCCAGGCGTTTCCTGCAGCTACGTTTCCCTTCATCAAACTCCAAGAGTGAGTGGAACCTGATCAAGCACGTACAATCAATCAAAAAGAAGCTGATGTTTTTACTTTGGTGGGGAACCATTAATAAATAAATAAATAAAACTAGAATACCAAATTATCTGAAGTGAAACATCTCAACATGCAGGGGACATGATGATATAATGCTGCTGCGTGCACACAAAATATTAAACGCAAGAGTATGAAATGTCGGGTACTAAACCTGCTGCACTGCTGACAGAACCTTTGTACCGAACCTGCAATGGTAACCCTAGGCGTCTTAGAATGCTGCTCACAAACTTTATGACGGCGATGATAATCCCTGCACTTGGTAAGGTCTGATTTACAGCCGTCGACTAGACATGAGACAGCTTGGCTGGCACCACCACCACCACTACGCGCTCGTGCCCTTTTGGAAGATCCCGGAATCCGCACAGATGGAGGCAGCGAGGACTCCATTGAATTTGAGGAAGTTAGTCTATGCTCCGTTGTATTTGTTGGTCTTCTATAAGCCAAAACCGTTGTTAGTACTGTTGCCCGAATGAATCGCTTGATGTTCCTCCAAGGTTCAAATCAAATAAGGCCTCTCCCTTCTGTCGGATTCGTCCTTGTTAAACTACCCTTCAGTCCAAGAAACGATGTATTTTCGAATTCAGCCAAGGCTCAAGGCAGTTGCTCATGGGCAGATAGATAATATATAAATATACATATAGTAATCGCTGCTTTATCTATAAGCTCTTGTCTCAATTATCTAGACCTCTAGTAACAATCCCCATACACACACACACACACACATATATATAATACATAAGAATTCATAAGAAACCAGTTACACATGCACCCAGACAGGAACAACAAAGGAAAGGAAGCCTTAGCATAACTTTGACTCTTTGAACATCCTCTTTTCAAAGGAAGGAATCCATAGGCTGTAATAAAATTGAAGGGGGTTTAACTCCAAGATTATATTTTGAAGATTTACATCTTCGGGACGATGAGCAAACATGTAAACAAGATTCATGCTCCTGCACCATTAGTTAAATTATACTTATTTCTTTTGCCTAATTAAGGCATGCCTGCCCAAACCAGGAATAGTATGGTTAATTCATTAAAATAAGTAGAGGTGGGCCAGTTCACTTTTTAGCTTAATTCGATGAACTTGTCCCGTTTTCATTCGGGCATCACAGGCTGACTGCAAGCGGCAGAGCTACGCTCACAGGCAGGCACTGCAACAAGCCCTATCTTAGTAAGTAAATAAATAAATAAACTATATACACCGGAAAAAGAGTCTCTCTTTTTTAAAAAAAAATAACAATAATAATTTTTTTTAAAAATGAAACCGAAACACAAGCCAACTTCAGACAACGGTATCTATCCGGCAGCACGTACTAAAACAGGAAAACAAAAAACGAAGATAAAATCGGCACCTTTCAAAGATATCATAGAAATCAAGCAGACACACAACGACGGAGCAGGTTTAGAGAAAAGAGACATGCTAAACGGGAATGGTGTTTTGTGTCTAGAGATGGAGATGGAGCAAAAAATAGAATCAAGCGGAAGCAGCAAAATCCACAACTTGCCATTATTTCAAGTAAATTTATTTTGAGAGATACAAGTGGGGAAGTGGGTATACTCACAGTCACAGCAAAGACTAAAGAGCAGCAGAATAAGGACACTCGTCTGTGCTTTCCCGCCATTCATTGTCTGACATCGATTCCATTTAAAACCAATTAGAAGCAGAGGCGATGGATCGGGAATGAAGAGATAGAGAGATCGATAGATAATAACAACTTGAGGAGACAGAGAGAGAGAGAGAGAGAGAGAGAGAGAGAGCTTGCTTTTTCCTGAGGAGGACAGACGGCAAGAGATAAGGAGGGCTTTTGTTGTATGCAGTGTGGTGGTATTTTATCGGAAGAATTATTGGTTAGAAGACCGCGTTACCAAAACTGAGGAAGGAGGGATGTATATCATCGATGCTATGCATCATGTGTGTGCTATTATTCTATTCTATTGATTAAGATTGGAGTTTATAATATACTTTTTAGGTTTAAGATTGAAAATAATTAGTTTACCTGTTATTTGGTTTGGTTGTTTATTGTATTATTATTCCAACAGACTTCCAACTAGTTGACGGCGACCCAAAAAAAAGGAAAAAGTTGATTATCCTCAAAATTCAAACATATTATTTTAAGTCACTCTTTTTTTTATTAAGAAACTTTACTGTTATCTAAAAAAATAAAGATGTTATAATATATTCTTTCTATATAAAATAGAAAGTTATTTTATCATTAAATCTTTATATATATAAAAAATCAAAGCTTATTTTTTATTTTTATTCTTATCTTTTTTAATTATATATACATTAAGTAAATGTTTTATTATTTTTTTAATAAAAGATATAACTATAATTTTAATGTTTATTTTATGACTCTTTTAAAAAAAATTAATAAAAAATTAATAGAATTATTTTTTATAGGGAGGAAATAGTATACTATAGAATAAAATACTTTCAAAACAGGGAATAATATTATTTTCATCTTCGATTAAGCAAATTATTTCCCGAACAGGGCAATGATTTGATTCCCGAACAACAGTGGGTCCGTGCTGCCTTTTTAGGCAGCTTGTTGTGTCGTCGAGAGCAAAGGAAAGAAAGACACGAGAAAGAATAAAGAAATAACAGCAGTTTAGAAAAAGGGCGCTCCTCCTTATGCAAGGAGAAAAGAAAAAAAAAAATGCGCGCACACAGTACACACACACAACAAAATCTATGGAGGGACCGAACAAACAGATAAATATATATATTTTTGTTTAAATAAAAAAAAATGTGTTGATAGAAACGAAGACGGGCGCAAAAACGAGTGGTAAGCAGAGGGACAAAGTGTCGTTGTTTTCAACCTTTTGAATGAAAAAGATAAGGACGCACACTATGGCAAAATTATTCGTCCAAAACTTTTTATTTTACTAATAAACTACGGAGCAGAGAGTCGATTCACGCATTGCTGCTATCTATCTGAGCCCACTTCAGTTACTTGTTTGCGCGGAGTTCTCACTTCGCCTCACTCAGTGCCACCAAGTGCGTCTCTGTCTCATTCACATTTTTAGGTTTCGTTCGGTTGTCTCCTCCCGCTTTGACACTTTTCCCTGACCTTTTATTACTTGTAATTCATGCTCCCACCTTCTTCGTCTTGGACAAACCTTGCTTACAATTATAAACACCTTTTGATATCTGTTTACAATGTTATTACAACCGAAATTATATCTAAAAGTAATAAGATTTATCAATCAAATCATAAAATTATAAGATTCTATAAGTACAACAAAAATCATATGCTTCGATATGTCTGTCTGTCTCCCATAAAATTTTTATATATGCGGTCAGAAACAAATACTAAAAAGCGCAATTGTGATCTCGGATTTGATCACTAATTAATTTGTCGCAAGCAATACAAATTGTCGATTACATAGGTATAAAAATATATAGACTATTCATAGATGATAAAAAAAACATGATAATTATGAACTAAATAGAAGCTAATAACCAAACAACATCACATATTTAATATATTTATTTTACTATACATATTAATATTAAACTTTTTGTAAGTATTTTCCTTTCCGACAATTAAATTCGCTGATATTTTTCCCGTGCTTCCTTCGTTTTGGTTGGTACTCAATATATAATGTTATAAAAGAAATATAGTCAAAATAAGCAAAAAATAAACTTTACTATAAATAGATAAAAAAAATATTATAGTCACTATATAATATCGCAAGATTCTACCTATCATACATATAATCTTAACATTTTACCACAATTCTACTACTTTAATATTCTACCTAGGATCGTAGATCTTTTAGCTTATATCGTAGAATCGCAATATCCGGATCAAGAATTTAACAACTATGTATATTTATAAAAATTATTAAAATTAACATTTAAAAAATATTTTTTGATATGAATATAATAATTATATTTGTATTTCATAATATATTATACTTTCGGAGAAATAAATGATCAAAATTTGTCTTCAAAAATTACAAAGGTTTTCTTTGTAAACAAATGTAGTATATAGAAATGCCATTACAATAAATGGTTGGTAAGTTTAAGTTAATATTTTAGTTAGTCCTAGTTATCTATTTACAAGGTGAAACTCCTAAATTTTTATTGGCCACCAATTTAATGGTAAAAGAAAATGAAGATTCATGTTTGATAACACTGTCATTCTTAACTATTTCAACCTTTACCTTGTACACCCCCATCCGTAGTAAGAAGTTATGTTTCTTCTTTTTTTTTCGATAAGTTGAAGTGAAATTTTATTAATGGAGAAATTATGTGAAAAATATAATCGTTGGATTTCAAAAATAGGCTATTACAACCTATTGATGAACTCTAGTAGATGCTTGAACGAGGTATTAGATGATAAGTTTTAAATTCTATAAGCCAAATTGAGGGTAATATTTAGGGTCAATTGCGTCTCTGACTTTCTTTCATTAGTAAAAGTTATATTGTTTTGTACCCTCCATAGATGATATGTACAAGCTGCTAGTTGAGTTTGTAGAGCATATTTTTGAATCCTAGGGCCTCTCCCCCCTCATCGCATCTAATGAAGCACACCGTCCTAAACAAATCGATCATGCAAATTGCCAATTATATGAGTAAGCATGCACTACACTTTCCAAACATAAGGGTATTAGAAGAGCAAGTGAGAGTGTCTTTCATCATAGGTTTCACAAAGGCTACAAATCTAGGATAATGAATAACCCATACACCTCATCATATCCCATTTCAATAGTTTTGCCCAAATAATCAACCATAAATAGATCTTATGTTTCTATTTAAATTTGTACCAAAATCTAAACGCATTTCTCTTATCGTTTTGTTTATTCCCTAGGATGCATTTGATTAGCCCCAAATGAAAATGTAAGTTTCTCTAAAAGAATTAGTTTAAACAATCTTTTATGTGAGCATAAATATGAAAATGTATAATAATATATACTATGAGCATGTTATTAATTATGATTTCTTAAACATTTACCAATTTAAACAAGACTATTATCATGGGATGGAGAAAGCATTAGTTATTATTATTCTTGATGGCCTTAAAAAATAGAAGGATAAAACTGTTATCTCACATCGAAGGATCATGGCACACCTAACCCTAACATACCCTTAATTCACACCCAACACACAATACCATGCATGATTAATGATTAAGACGCCTCCTTCATGAATATAAGATAAATACCGTACCACGCCCTTAGTTATCCATCCAACCCTAGGTTATGTCATATTCTTGTGATACCTGCTAACTTATCAAATACCCTTATCTCATTATTCAATATTACTTATGTCTTATTATGGAGACTCATTTAATCCCTTGACATGTTATGTGCAAGTTATCGATTTACCCCCATCATCCTTACTAAAATTACTGAATACCCCTTGTTTGTAAGATTACTAAGTCACCCCTTTTTATTTGCCAAATTACCATATTACCCTTCACGTTTGCATGATTACCAAAATACCCCTTGCATTGGTTAGATTACCAAATCATCCTTCCTGCTTATCAAAATTACCAATTTACCCTTTTGGTGGATTAAATTACCAAATTGTCCATACTAATTATTATAATTACCAATTTGTCCCTTTACTTTATAAAATTACCATAATATCCTTTTCTTTATATCAAAATACTCTTCTCCTTTATTAGATTACCTTTTTACCCCATTTACTTTACAAACTTACCACAATACCCGTTCCTTCATACCAAAATACCCTTCTCCTTTATTAAATTGTATTTTTACCCCTTTGCTTTTTAAAATTACCAACATACCCTTTCTTTTATGCCAAATTATCAAAATACCCTTCTTCTTTATTAAATTACCATTTTACCCTTTACTTTACAAAATTATCAACATACCCTTTCTTTTATGCCAAATTACCCTTCTCCTTTATTAAATTACCAAGTTATCCCCCCTTTCCAAGTAAAATTACTAAAATACCCTCCTTACTTATCCATTTACCATTTTACCCCCCTTTACTCTTATAAATTACCATTTTGCCCTTATTATACCAACTTTATCAAAATACCCTCACTACATAAAATATTGATATACATGCTCCATACACATCATCCAATACCACCAACTACGATTATTTATCATTAATACCCATTAGCACCTACACTTATTTAGGCCATACCCTTATATAATGATTATTACTAAAATGCCTCTAGGGCTTATATTAACATTATTTATGCAACAAATGGCCACATTAGCATATCATATCATACATATGCATTTAACATTATCATTAATAACAATGCTCCTTCTCTTAAGCATTATTTCTACACATGGCACATAAATTATTATGCTTTTCTTTTCATCAACCAACATATGCCATTAAATACATTGTACTTAACAACATATATCATGCATATAAACATATTAAAAATCCTAATGTGCTAGTATACATATATCCACTCATTTTAGTAGGGTATAACAATTACCTTATTTTCAGCAAAAATTAAACCTTACCGGTACCCAGATTAAAGGTTTGAGCTTTGATTAGTAAAATCAATACCTAAAAATAATATCAATACTTATCATATTAGATTAGAAAAATCAAAAGAGTAAACATTTATCAAAAACTTAATTAAACACACACTAATGTTAACCATTATTATACCTCAAAAATTAAACCAACATGCTCAAAATGGAAGACAGGGTTCACGCTGCTCATGCAGCATGAGCTCCATGCAAAATTAGCAAGGAAGGAGGGGGTCAAAGAGGGGGTTGGGAAGAAGGGAAGGGGTTGGTTCGGTTAGGGTTTTGGGGATTAGGTAGAAGACTTGTGGAGGAGGGTTAGGGTAGTGGCTGAGTGCAGGGAGGGAGTAGCGGTGTAGGTGGTGGTCAGGGATCGGTGATCGGTGATCGGTGGCTCAGGGCAGCGGAGGTGGCAGCTGCAGGCTAGGAGAAGTGGGTCGAAGGGTGGCGAAGGAGAAGAAGGAAGGGAAAAAAAGAGGGGAAAGGAGGAGCTGTAGGGCTGGGTTTCGGCCAAAGGAGGATGTGGGGTGGTAGAAGAGGTGTTGGGGAGTGGATTGGTGGCTGTAGTGGTGGCGGAAGTGGAAGGAGGGAAGCGGACGGTGGTGGTGCAAGGTGGAGGCCGAGAAGGAGAGGAAAGAAAAGAGAGGGAGGGAAGGAGGCTACAGGGGTGTGTGGTGATGGCTTGGTGGTGTAGGGAGGTAGTAGGGGGTGGCAGGAGGTGGTGTAGGTGGTTGTTTTGGCGACGGCAGCGGAGATTGAGGATGGCCGAGCAAATACATGGAAAGAGGAGAAGAGGAGAAGAAGAGAGAAAAAGGGGAGATCTATAGGGAAAGGGAGGCTAAAAAATAGCAGAGAAGGGAAGATAAGGAGAAGAAAAGGAAGAGTGAGAGAGGGCAGGTATGGCTAGTTAGGTGGAGGTGTAGGAGGGTGGTAGGAGCATGCCCTACTGTGGCAGGGAGAAGAGGAAAGGAAGGGTAAAAGGGAAGGCATGCGAGGAAGGGTTGTAGGTTGTGTTTGGTCCAAAAATTGAAGGAAAGGGATGGGGAAGAGAGGGAGAGAGAGCAGAGCTGCAGAGGGAGGCAGGTGGTAGGGAGGAGTTGCAAGCTACCCAGCCATAGCGTGCAGCGGTGGTCGAAGGTCGAAGAAGAAGAAGAAGGGAAAGATGGGAAGGCAGGTCGGCCGACCAGGGAGAAAGAAAGGGGAGCGGGTTGGCTCACGCGCGAGGGATGGGGAGAGAAAAAAAAAGAAGAAGTTGGGCTGGCCCAACCGGTGGGAGAAGGGAAAGAAAAAGAAAGGGGGGAGATGGGTTGGGGAATCGACGCGGGAGAGGGAGGAGGAAGGGAAAGAAACCGACTAATGGCCTAGTGCGAGGGGGGAGAAGGGAAACATGTCGGGCGACCTAAAGGGGAAGAAAAAGGAAAAAAGGAGAAAAGGAAAAAATAAAATAAAATAAGATAATTTTTGGAATAATGAAATTTAATATTTTTGATGATAAATTAATTTAATAATTTAAATTATTATAATTTAATATATTGGTTTAAAAAGGTTATTTTTTGTAAAATAATGGTTTGGAAAAATATTTAAATAAAATGAGTATGATAAAATAACAAAATATTTATGTTAATTTATTAAATGTTCATATCCATTTTTATATGCTCAAAAATCCACAAAATGATTAATTTAAATAAATTTAAAACTTAAATTACCCAAAATGATGGTTATTTATTAAATTCTAGGTTTTAGATTTTTGGGGTATTACATTTTTATAGTCATGTTCCTAGGGTTTGTCGTATCCCACAATGGAATATATATGGATGAGTCAAAGGTAGAGGTAATAAGGATGTGGCCTACACCCACGTCCATTACCCATGTTAGATCCTTCAATGGACTTGGCTCATTTTATAGGTGGTTCATAAGAGGAATTAGTATTGTATTGAATCCTATTGAATGTCTCAGGGAGTTTGTGTATACCAAAGTAGCACAAGAGGCCTTTGAGTTGATTAAAGGGAAGTTAAGGGAAGCACCCATCCTAAGAATGCATGACTTTGGCAAAGTGTTTGAAGTAAAGTGTGATGCCAATGGATTAGGTATTAGAGTTGTTTAACTATAAGAAGGAATACCAAAAACCTTCTTTAGTGAAAAACTCAATGGTTCCTGGTCTAATTACAACACTTATGACAACGAGTTTTATGTTATTTTTAGGACTCTAGATAATTGTTCTCATTAACTTAGACCATTAAAGTTTGTATTGCATGATGATCATTAGTCCTCAAAATACATCAATGGGAAAAATGAGATAAATCCTAAGAGATAAATCCTAAGCATGCTAGGTGGATAGAGTTTTTTCATTCCTTTTCTTTTATAGCTAAACATAAGAGTAGATAGATAAATGTTTTAGTTGATGCCCTCTTTAGAAGGTTTTACATGTTTTCATTATTAGAAGCTTGAGTCATAGGATTTGAATGTTTGAAGGAGATATATTGAGATGATGAAGACTTTTCCATGTTCTTTGAAGATCAAGTCAAGGTTAAAGGCTCCTATGTTATTTGAGATTGATTTCTCTTCAAGAACAACAAGTTGTGTATCCCCAAGAGTTTGGTTTGAGAGTTGTTGGTTTGAGAAGTGCATGGAGGGGGCATAGATGATCATTTTGGCATAAATAAAACATGTGATGTACTCTAGGAGAATATTTTTTTGGGGGCTCAGGATGTTAAGGGATGTAAAAGAGGTCATGGAAAGTTATTCTACTTGCCAAAAGTCCAAGAGCCACTTGCACCAAGCGCTCTACACTCCTTTACCCATCCCACACCAACCTTAAGACTATGTGAGCAAAGAATTCATAGTAGCATTGCCTAGGACCCTAAAGAAAAATGATGCTATTATGGTGGTGGTATCATTTTGTCCCATGCCATAAGACAAATGATGTCTCTTATATTGCAGATCTATTCTTCAAATAGATAGTTAGATTATATGGTATTCCTAAAATTATTATCTCTGATAAGGATACTAAATTCCTTAGCTACTTTTGGAATACCCTATGGAGGTTAGTTGGTACTAAACTTTTGTTTGGTACCACCTATTACCCTCAAATAGATGGAAAAACGAAGGTCACCAATCAAATGGACAATATGCTTTTAAGGAGCTTGGTTCACAAGTCTCTACAAGAATGAGATCTCAAGCTTAGGCATAATGAGTTTGACTACAACAAATCCTCCACTTATGCCCAAGGCATCCCCCTTTTGAAATAGTATATGGGGTGAATCCCACCACTCCCATCAACATCATACCTCTCCCTATCTAACCTTACATTAGTTTGAGGCAAGTGATAGAGCCACGACATATAAGAATCTTCATGAATAAGTGAGATTCATAATTGAGCACGTTAATGAGATGAATAAGAAAAGGGAAAATGAATAATGATAAATAGAAATTTTTTGATCTATAAGACCTATTATGGTTTCACCTTCAAAAGGGGAGATTCCCATATAGGAGGAAAAAAGCTAACTAATGCCATGAAGCGATAGGACTTTAAAATCATTAAGAAGGTGGGAAATAATGCATATCGACTTGAAATACCATAAGAAATGGGGAACATATAGGACACATTTAATATAGGAGATTTACTTCCTTACCTACATGATGATCCAAACGAAGATGAGGAGGATCCTTCTTAAGAGGGGATGATGATACATGATCATCCCTTACAAATAAGGCAAATATACTGATTAATTTCTCTAAGCTAGAAAGCTACAAAATACTTCTAACTTGGACAAAGTTAAGTAGTTAAGGAAGGACATCCATGAAATTCATGCATGAGTTAAATAAAGCCACCACCTTTTTGTGGCTTAGACTAATTCAAGCTTGGCTCACAATGAGCTCTAGATTTCAAAACCCACTATTGCACACAAGATCAACCAGCAACAACCATTTTGGACAGTTCATGGGCCACATAATAGGGAGGACAATTAATATATTTTAGACTTGAACATGTTAGCATGATTATAAGGTTGTGGTAGCGATTAGAAAAATTTTATTTAGTCATTTTATGTGTAATTAACAAATCCCTTGTACCGGCTAGGTAATAGGGAATTTAGACATGTTTAGTTTATCAATTTTTACCAGTTTTAGCTAGTTGTCATGTAAAGTTCACGTGCTAGTATTTTCTTGTAACCCCCAAAGGTCAGCTACAAGGCTTTGGAAGTTGTATTTTTTTGGTCATTTTCAAACCAACTAGGAGGGTATTATAGGATTATTACATTTGGTCATATTTTAGCTAGTTGGTTGGGTTATTAGAGAACTAGATAGATGAGGTTTGTAACTAAGTTAGGTATAGAGGGTTAGATGGGTCATTTTGTAACTCAATGAGCCTCACACGCTCCTTTATATATGTTAGTTCCCACATGAATCACCTCATTCTACCCTTTGTCCAAAAATTCTTAAAGGCACAACTCTAGTTTTATGCATTCAAATCTTGAGTGAAGAGCTTTGTTTTACACCTCAAAAATCTCACATTCTTTATCTCTAGTGTTAATACCTTAAGTGGTGAATGTGAATGTTTGATCTTGAGGGTTACTTCGAGATCAAATACAACCATTTTCTACCTTCCCTCTTCTTCTTTTCTTTTTGGTTTGGTGGACTAAAATCCTATTCCCCATCATCCTCATTAAGCTTGACCTGATTGTTTAGCATATGCATCACTTAGGTGAAAGGAGTCACCTGTGCCATAAGACAATGTTGTTGTATTCTAATTTATACTACATAAAGAGCATTATACATATCACATATTTAACCTCATAATTGTTGAAACTTAAACCCCCAAATCAAAGATTCCACAAAACTAATCGAATTAACTTTAGTTATTGAACTAATTACATTACCTAGCTTGTGCCAGATATGCCTAAAAAAAATTCTCCCACTCAAATTTCCTAATCCAACAAGTTGTCATTTATGTCTCCTCGAAATAACTATAAAATTCAATAATGGACAAGGTTTCTATTATGATGAAGAGGAAAAATAAGTTGATTGCATTAAATTGGAGTTGGAGGGTTGAGAGATGAATGAAATGATCATGTTTGGGAAGAACAAAGTAGGTATTTAAGATGTGTTGTTTTCTTAGGCTTGTGTTACATAGTAAAAAGGAACAAAGTAAGGGATTTGATTTTGGATCTTTTTTTAATCAAGAAAGTGATTTGATGGAAATTCTTAATGGACCTTAGATTATTATATGATGGCACAGTTTCAATCTAATTATTATTTCTTCATTTATTTTATTGTTACCATATTTTATACATCGTTGATTTAGGATTTGATTTTCAATGTCACTATGGCACTCCTTGGGTAGCCATATTAGTTGCCCATTATCTAATAATATATACTTCATTTCATTTGTTTGACTTCATTATTTTCATTTCATTATCTACAAGTTATTTATAACTTATTCTTACTTCATAAGTAGATCCCACTATTTTTAACTAAATACCTACAAAACTTAATGCTATTTAATTTAATTACAATTATAATTTTATTAATTAAACCCGCCCACCTATATAATATAAGTTCTTAATAATAACCGCAATTAATATTATTTATATTAATAATTAATACTCATACTCATAATTGAAATTAATATTATTAATTATTCATACTTAATAATTTAAAAATATAATATCAATCATTATTAATAATAAATCATAATATATTTTTACCAATGAATGTAAACTTTCATATTAATTACTATTATAAATTATTAATATCAAATAATAATAATAACTTATATAATTTATATAATTATAATCAATAAAAAAAATTTCTATATTATTATTATTATTAATGATATTAATATTAGTTATCATGAATAACATTAATTATTGTTAATTGTTAATAACATTTATTATCATCAACAATATATTATTTTTATTAATAGTTATCATTATGAATTATTTATATATTATTATAGTAATAAAAAATCTGGTTGTTGTTATTATTATTAATAAATACTATAAATTATGAATTCCATTAATAAATAACAATAAAATAATATACATTTAGTTATTAGTTATTAATTATTATATCATAATTATTAATGATCGATTAAAATAATATATATAATATTTATTACTAATTATTATTATTAGCTATTAATATATTAATAATAAAATAAATAATATAAATTATTATTTATAAAATATTTAATATGATTAATTATTAATAGTAATAATAATACTACTAAATATTAATACTAGTTTTTATTATTAATAATAAATACCATAAATTATGAATGTCATTAATCAATAACAATAAATGTTAATTATTATATCATAATTATTAATGTTAAATTAAAATATTAATAATATACTATTTATTACTAATTATTATTATTAGTTAATATATTAATAATAAAACAATTAATATGAATTATTATTTATAAAATAATTAATATGAATTATTATTATTATATTGTTTCATAATAATTATATTATTATTAATATATTATATTTTTAATTATTATTGATTAATATTTTTGGATTTAAGGGTGTGTGGGATTATTAATAAAACGGTAAAATTTCATCTATCAAATTTATTAACAAAATGCTACATGTCTAAAATTATTATTATACACAAACTCGTTATTATTTCAAATAAGTTATCAACTGTTATTATTACTTTAAACATATTTATTTAAAAATAATATGTATTTATCATTAATGATATCTTATTATTACTTTAAATCATATTCAAATTATCACTTAAGTTTTCCAAGCAATACCTATATACAAGACACTTCAAATAGTGAATGCGTTGCATCTATTAATCCCATAATATCCTCCCCCAAAATAATAATAATAATAAGAGAAGTATAAATAGCATGTGTTTCCGGTGTGTGAGTATAACTTATTATGTAATATTTTATTTTATTTTTATACTTTTAATTATCTATTTAGATATTATTCTCTTTCCATGAACACATATATTTTTTTTATGTGAATAACAATATTTTTGAAGTTGAACTCCATGCATCAAACTAGTTATAGAAATTATAGCAACATATTATCATTACTATCTTGAATATGTTTTCTAAATACTACAATTTGTCCACGAAGGTCAGTACAAACTCAGGACAACCGTACTCCGTCATTCAGTGATTAAATACATAAAGAACACTATAGATCAACGAGGATGCAAAAATGCTACTTACCCAAATTTTAAACCCAAACTCAAACCCAATTTTTTAAAAAAATATACATATCAATACACTTATTTTATTTTTTTATTAATAATTAAGTAATATAAACTAATAATAATACAAAATAAAAAATATATACTATAAAAAAAAGTGTAAATCTTTTTTTATTATAATAACAATAATAATGATAATTATAATAGAAATAATGCTAATAATAAATTTATGGTATTTTTATGTCATAATTTTATTTTATATTATATTATTATTAATTTATATTATTTAAATATTAATAAAAAAAATGAAATTAGTATATTAATATGTATATTTTTAAGAAATTTGGATTTGAGTTTGGGTTTAAAATTTGGGTATATAGCATTATTGATGAGAATGTTAGCAACCTAAAAATCCTTACTTACTTTACGAACATTATAGGATACAAAACAACAATTTTACAAGTTAGGTCCTTTTTTCGTCACCATCATTTTTTGATAATATCAAATAACTATAATTATAATGATTTTTATCACAATTATAATAAATATTTTAATTCTTACAAGAATTATTATTGTAATTATAATAACCTTTCATGTAATTATGATAATGTGCATTATTATATTTATAATTATGATTAATTCTTATTATAACAATTATGAAGATAAAAAAAATTAAAATAACAATTAGTAATAATAATTATGATTATAATAATGGTTATTATTATTATTATTATTAGTGATATAATTATTTATGAATACCATTATGAATATAATTTTTATAATTATGATGATTTATTTATTTATTATGATTACTATTATTCATAGTAATAATACCATTGATACTATTATGATTATTCATATAATTTTTGTAATAATTAGTATTCATATATTTATTGTAATTTTATAAGAACAATTACTTTTATACTTAATAATTATTATCATTATTATTAATATAGTTATAATTACTATAATGAATTTGTATTATAACTATTAATATAATTACATTAATATTAATATTATAATTACCAATAACAATAACAATAACAATAATAATAATAATAATAATAATATATTGTTAAATTAATCATCATCATTATTATTAATATTATTTATTACCATTAATATTACTTTGGATATTGTTAAATTAGTTATTATTAATATTTATCATTAAAATTAAATATTATTATTACTATTCTTCTAATTATTATTTTATATTGTTAAAGTAAAACTAAAAATATTAATTATCAATATTGTTTATTTTATTACTATTATTAGTATTATTGATACTATTAAAGTTATTATTATTATTATTAAATTAATTACTATTAATATTAATCATAATAATAAATAATTATATATACTATTATTAATATTAAAAATATTCTATTTATTAGTTTTATATTATTAAAAAATGAATTATTAAACTAAAATAATTTTATTGGTATTGATTTGATCACATCTAATATTGTAAAAATAAGTTGAAGAGAACAAGCATTAGTGTAACTTCATATAAATCAATTGCTGCATCCTGATTCTACTTCTACTTCTACTTCTACTTCTAGTAGCTGGATATATGGCACTTCGGCTAACATGAGATAAATGAATCTCCGTGTCCTTCCTATTCCTTATTTGATGCATACTGTTGATAAATTAATGCATATCTTTTATAAATAAATGTAAGTTTTGTTAGACATAATACACATGTGTACCTTACTTTATAACATATTTGATTAGTTTATTATTATTATTATTATTATTATTAGGTGTTAGTTTTGTTAGTTTTCATCCTATCAATCGATTGTAAAAGATCATCTAGTTATCTGAACATGTATCATAAATACATGATTTAAGATAATGTAAATAGAGTATGCATTAATAATAATCACATAATTCCCTCATTTATCTATATTTTTCCTCTTTGTTCAAAGAGCTTGATTGAGCTTCCATGGAGTTTTCCTCCATTATCAACATGGTATACGAGCTCTAATACTTTGATTTTTTGTTTGATTTCTCACATTTGTTCCTTTTTGCACCATTAATTCTCTCTAAAACCCACAATAACAATGAGTGACAATGAGGAATTTGAAGAATTACATAACCAGCTCCATGAACGTTGAATTGAAGTTAGTTCTTATTTGCACCTTTATCTTAGTGATAGCACAAGATTCTATTTAGTTTCCAAACCATTTGACGACACTAATTACCTAGCCTGAAGAAAATCAATCTTAATTTCTCTAAACGCTAAACATAAGAAGGGCTTCATTGATGGCACACGACCTAAACCTCCTAAAAATTCCCCTGAATTCAAAGCCTAGGAATGATGCAACGATATGGTCATGGCTTGGCTCATGATTTCTCTGTCTAAAGAATTCATTGAAACCATGATACGACACAACTTCGGAGATATGGGATGATCTAACCGCAAAATATGGGCAGAAATGTGGCACACAATTAATTTAAGCAAAGCAAAGCAAATCTCAAATATTGCAAGGGAGTGATAGCACTATAGTGTATTACACAAGATTAAAGAAAAGATTTGATGAAGTGCAAGCTCTCCAAACTTTACCTCCATGTACATATGGTAGAGCTTGTAAGACGAAGATAATCTCCACTAGTTGTTGTTAGAAATTAAATGAAAGCTACATCACAAATTCACAATCTGAGGAAATTTGTCGATGAGGAATCCTGCACCATCAATTGTTGAAACCTATTCTCTATCATTACAAAAGAAAGGTAGAGAATTGTTATAAATGACAATCAATTTTCTATTGAATCGGATTCAATGAACGCTATTTCATTCAATTCAAGTTAGTTGCAATCATAAAATCCACTTCAAAATAATAAGAAACAAAATTACTTTTGTGATTTTTGCAAGAAGAATTGTCACACCAAGGATCGGTGTTATAAGTTACATATATTTCCATCTAACTTCAAGAATGGGAAGGAAAGAAAACTTGTTGCCCAAACCATGTCACAAAACAATGAAACTAGCAATGATTTATGTCAATCCGGTGAGAGTTCTTCAACTTACATTACTCATGGATTGACAAGTCAACAATATTAGAAGTTGATGTCCTTGCTGAATGTCAGCGATAAGGCACTAGCATCATCCATTTCTGTTACACCTCATGCCAATTTTGCAAGTAATCTCACTGATTTTTCTCATTTTGAATTAACTTCATGTGTTTTTCCTAAGTTTTTCCAAGCAGCCTTTCCTATTAATATAAATTCATTTCCTTGGATTATAGATTCAGGAGCCAATGATCATGTGTGATGCTCTCCTAATCTATTTATCACCAAACACAACCTTTCCACTCCATATTCTATTACCTTGGCTAATGGAAACTCTATCATTTTCAAACAAAAAGGCAGTGTGCAAATTTCCCCATCTTTAGTCTTACATGATGTACTTTGTGTCTCTTAATTTTCTTTCAACTTACTTTCAATATCCAAACTCACCACTCATATGAATAGTCAAGTTATTTTTACACCTAAATTTTGTCTGATGTAGGGCCCTTCACAGAAGAGGCCACTAGTTCTTAGTAGGATGAATTTTTTACTGTACTTTTCGCATAATTCATTATGCTTGACGGAAGCAAACACTACTTATAATAGTATAAATGTACCTACCATTATTGAATCTAGTCTTTCCTCTTCATGTTCCTCTATTTACCTTTTGAATACCAATTCATGTATGAATTCTAGGTGAATGTAGCATTATAGATTAGGCCACTTACCTATGTACAAGTTGCAATTGTTTCACTTAGCAAAGAATGATTATATGAAACCTTATGTGGATTTTCCTTGCAATATTTTCCCTAAGGTATGTTAACACAGATTGTCTTTTCCTCACAGTCAAAAATACACCACAAAACCTTTTGAGCTTATACACATTGACATTTGGGGACCCTACCATACACAAACATATTATGGACATAAATACTTCCTTACTATAGTGGATGATTACACTCAAACCCCTTAGACTCATTTACTTAGAGATAAAAGTAATGCCCCCCCATCATTAGAGCCTTTACTTCCATGGTTGAAACCTAATTTTCTACCAAAATTCAAATATTTTGTTCCAATAACTCTTTTGAGTCAGAATCCTCTCATGAAGCTCAATCACTCTTCCAATCCTATAGCATTTTACATCAAACCTCATGTTCCCATACACCCCAACAAAATGGTATAGTTGAATAGAAAAATAAAAATCTTCAAAAAATGGCTTGAGCCCTTCTATTTTAACCTAATCTACCCATTAAGTATGGAGGAGATTGTGTTCTCATAGCCACATAACTCATTAATCGATTCACTTCCAAAATTTTACAAGGAAAATCCCCACACGAAATTTTATTTGTGAATCCACCATCGTAACAGTATTTGAGAAGCGTTGGTTGTTTCTGTTACATTAGTACTTCCCATTTCACCCATAAAAAATTTCATCCTAGGGATATTCCTTACGTTTTCTTAGCGTAACCCTTTGGCGAAAAGGCCTGCAAAGTCATTGACCTTGAATATCATAAGATTCATATATCTTGAGATATCGAATTCCATGAAAATATATTTCCATATGCCACTAAATATGATTCCACGTCATCTTACACCATCCTAGTTCCAAGTTCAAATGATATTACCAATTTCCATCCTGTCACACCATAAAATTCCGCACCAAAAAAATCACCTATTATGTATCATAATATTCACCATCATGATAATCATAATCCACCCACTAATCCTGATCCTTCCTTGCATACAACTGAGAATATCCCTATAATTGTTAGAAGATCCACAAGGTCATATGTCCATCCATCTCATATAAATGATTACATATGTAGTAATGCACAAAGTCATCTCCACAATACAAATTATCCACATACTTGACTAATGCCTTCTCTGCATCTTTATTCCAACCCTCTCATCTCCGTTTCAATGCCCTAACATCACAAAACCAAATCTTGCTTGCTACACTTGAGAGTATACATGGACCTTCCATATATGAGGAAGTTGTGAATCACCCTACTTAGTGTGAGGTAATGCAAAAAGATTTTAATGCTTTACATGCCAATTGAACCTGGGATCTTGTTGAACTTCCCAAGGGTAAGAAACTTATTATTTGTAAATTGGCCTACAAGGTGAAATATCATACATATGGCATTGTGGAAAGATGTAAAGCAACATTAGTAGTTCGTGGTTTTGCACAAAAGAAAGGGATTGATTTTACAAAAACCTTCTCACTTGTAGTGAAGATGACCACAGTTCAAGCCTTGATTACCACTTTAGTCAAGAGACACTGGCCAATGTTCCAACTAGATGTGAACAATTCCTTCTTACATGGTGATTTACATGAGGAAATATACATGTGTGCACCACCAGGCATGTCTACCCCTACTTCGACCATAGTATGTAGACTCTGAAAGTCCATCTATGGTCTCAAAAAAGACTCAAGATAACGATACTACAGATTATCTATTGCCTTACAATCTTGAGGATATGTCAAATCCAAGAATAACTATTCCCTCTTCTTCAAAAAATCCCATTAGTCATCTATTTATCTTGTTGTCTATGTAGACGATATACTCATCACCAGTGATGATATATCATAAATAAATTCTCTTAAACTCCTCCTTGATAATGAGTTAAAAATCAAGGATCTTGGGTCCTAACATTACTTGCTTGGTATTGAGGTCCTTAATCAACCTCATGGTGTCCTTCTCACCTCATAAAAATTTGCAGCAAACCTTATTAACGAATTTATATTTTCTTGCCAAACCAACTCTATTTCCTTTACCTTCCAATATCAAACTTAGCCGTAATAATGGTCCTTTTCTCCCTAATCCAAAGCAGTACAGAATCCTAGTAGGGAAGTTGAATTATTTGACAAGCACTCGCCTAGACCTCAGCTATGTCGTGTAATACTTGAGCCAATTCTTGAGTTCACCCCACACTCCTCATATGCATTTTGCACTTCATATGCTTAAGTATGTTTCATGAGAACCAGGTCAAGGAATGTTCAAGAATGACAATACAACCTTTGCTCTACAGGATTATTGTGACTCTGATTGGGCTGCTTGTCCTTACACTAGAAGAAGTGTCAGTGAGTTCTAAATTATGCTTGGTTGCAACCCATTGTCTTGGAAATCAAAGAAGCAAGATACTATTGCTCTTTCTTTAGCTAAGGCTAAATACTAGTCCATGTGTAGGGTCACCTTCGAACTAGCATGGCTTATACGATTACTTGTTGATTTTCCATCGCTTATATTACTCTTGTTCTAATAAAATGTGGTATCCAGGCATCCATTTACATAGCCAATAACCCTATTTTTCATGAGTGAACAAAGAATATAGAGCTTGATTGGCATTTTGTCCGAGAGCAACTTCAAGCTCGCTTGATCACTTTAAAGCATGTTCAAACACATGAATAGTTAGGTGATGTCTTTAGCAAGAGTCTTCTTGGTAACTTACATCACACCATTCTTGGCAAGTTGGGACTCTTTACTCCTTCACCCTCTCCAACTTGAGGGGGGACATTGGACATAATACACACATGTACCTTACCTTATAACAGACTTGATTAGTTTTTAGATTAAGCAGCTATTAGGTGTTAGTTTTGCTTGTTATCATTCTATTAACCTATTGTAAAAGATCAACTAGTTAACTGAACATGTATTATAAATACATGATTTAGGATAATGTAAATAAAGTATGTAGTGATAATAGTAACATAATTTCCTCCTTTATCTCTATTTTTCCTCTCTGTTTAAAGAGCTTGATTGAGCTTCTATGGAGTTTTCCTCCATTATCAACATTTATTAAATAAATGCACATATTTAATTAATAATACATATTTGACAATTGCATGTATAAATATGATACGGGTACAATGCCAAATACATATCTTCTATAAAACAAATACACATTTTATAGCTTCTCGTGTACATCTTATATTGGCAACACACATCTTTAAGACATTTATAATATGTGTATTACCACTATAAAATGTGAATTTGTTGATATAAGATGTGTATTTACCACTATAAACTTTACATTTATAGCTATAAAATATGTATTTGTTAATATAATATTTTTATTTACAACAATAAAATGTGCATTTGTCGATAGAAGATATGTATTTATCGATATAATATATGCATTTTTTGAAATAAGTTACGCATTAATTCTGTAAATATGTGCATTCTCACCAGTCACCAACATAGTGTGTGTTTTTTATAATGTATTAGTCCCTTGTTTTATAAATAAATGTTATGCATTTACATTCAAAAGATATGTATTTATAACACATGTTTTTGTCTTTTATTATTTTATAAAAAAATAATGTTATAAAATGTGCATTTATCGCTATGAAATGTGTATTATCGAACTAAGATGTGTCTTTATAACTATTAAAAGTGCATTTGTTCGGCAAAAGTGTATTATTTTTAATAAGATGTATATTTATATACAATATATATATATATATATATATATATATATTTGGATAAGATGTGCATTATTTTAAAATAAAATTTAATAAAATTACAAAAATACCATTGTGTCCACTATATTTTAAAGAAAAATGTGTAATTTACAATAAAAAATTATATTCATGCATAAAAAATGCATATTTATGAATAAGAGATGCGTACAATTATAACAAAAAAAATAAACACTTGTCTCATTGGTGCTAATACTATCACCGTGTAATTTGCACACATAAATAGGCCAACTACTTGGCTCAGCCTTTGGATCCAAATAGAAATAGATTTGCAAGTGGCATCAAATGGCTGTCTATATTTGGAAACATATTTTAGTTTTAAACCACATTTTTTTATAATACATTAATTTAAATGGATTTATATTCTAAACATAATAAAATAACAAACTACGATAGTAAATAATCAATAGTTTTTCTTAACAAAGCCTAAGTTTTAAATAGAAAAAAATAGTTGGCGGTCCATTTATATTAAAGTAATTAAAGTTAGTCAATCTATTTGGTATTTAGTCCATTTTTTTTGTATCCCAATATACATGTACATATAGAGAATATTACATGTACATTTATGTATAATTAGGTGTACATATTAGTATAATTATATGTACATAATATTTTATACTTGAAATTAAATACTTTAGGACCATTTTGATTTTTATCCTATTAATTTCATCTAAATGGACTATAAAGAAATTTCTCCTTTTAAATTTCGGTTAGTGTGACATTGAATTGAAATGTCATACCAAATGATTTCTTCTTGTCTCCCCTCAACATTTTTCATCCTCAATTTAAAGTAATCATCCATCTGTCTTGTTTGTCCTTGACTTCAACCACAACATCCTACTTATTCCATCAATTCTCAACCAGCAATTGCATGTGCTAGTATTTTCAAAATTTTTTTGTGCCTTAAACTCTAATTTGCTTTCTCTTGATTCAAAAATTAAGCTACACGAGAAAGCAATGACGAGGTTGATAACGCTTCAAATTTCATTGGAAATTAAATGTTTGAGGACAACAATTCAGGGGAAACAAATATATATATATATATATATATATATAAAAGCAACGGTAGCCAAAATTGGGATTTAGGGTTTGAAAAATGAAAAAAGAAAAAAAAAAGAGGAAAAAAAAAGAATCTGGATAGAAGAAAGAGAGATTGGATAAATAGATGACATGTAGAAATCAAAGAAAGGGGGGAGTGATTTTTGGGACCATTCACAGTTTAAATATCAAAAATTTAAGATATCTAAAAATAATATTTGATACTTGAGTTGACACTTCAGATATTTGAATTTTTAGATCGGATATCAAATATAACCGATATTATCCAAATAAAATTTCAAATATAGAAAACTACCAAATTACAAATATATTTAATATTATCATATCTGATAAGCAAATATTTGATTTGCTCAGCAAATATCTAACTTATTCAATAAATATCTGATGTTAAAACTAAAATTAAAGTTGCTATATCATAAGATTTAATTAGATTCTATCATATCTAAAAAGATAGTATATTAAAAATATAATTTTAACTAAATTAAATTTTGACCCAAATACTAAGTCAAGTAAAAATTATATATATATATATATACACACACACACACACACACATCTAATTTTATTTATATATAAAATAAAAATTATAAAAAAGTCTATAATTATTTTTCTTCAAATCGAATATTATTTATATTTATCTAATTAAATATCTAATTTATTTATTTTTTTATTGACCGAATTAAATATTTAATTTAAAAAAATTTAATTTAATTATTTATTTTTTTAAATTAGATCAAATAAATATGAGATAACATCGTCGATGCTAGCCATGGAAAACTCGCTAACGGCGAGAAGTCAATCATCAAAAGTATAATGGATAGCGTGTATGGATTAAATAAAAAGATATATACACATCTAATTTTATTTATATATAAAATAAAAAATTATAAAAAAGTATAATTATTTTTTTTAAATTGAATATTATTTATTTTTATCTAATTAAATATTTAATTTATTTATTTTTTTATTGACCGAATTAAATATTTAATTTAAAAAAATTTAATTTAATTATTTATTTTTTTAAATTAGATCAAATAAATATGAGATAACATCGTCGATGCTAGCCATGGAAAACTCGCTAACGGCGAGAAGTCGATCATCGAAAGTATAATGGATTGCGTGTATGGATTAAATAAAAAGATAAGAAATGATCTGCTCATATGAAATTACCATTAAATAATATATATTGAGAAAAAAAGATGGCCAGACGACGCGATATTTGTCAAAAAGTCTCACTCTCACAGTGTGAAAACTGAAAAGGTTTCCAAGCTTACGACCGACTCGACACAAACGAGAGTCTCAACGTGACTACAAGGCTGGGGGTCAACTAGTTCGGCCGTAAGCCTGTAACCATCGCACAGAACACGTGGTCCGGCCATTGTGAGCCAAGATTATATTTTTGCTTACTATTATATTTATGGGCCCCGTATGTCCATAAAGGAGTAAGAATAACCACCCATCCCCACCTCCCATCCTCGAGTTGCTAAAGAGGCCCCATCTGTCAGGTTCATTTCACAACTGAACCAAAAGTATGAACTAATAACTATTATTAAATAATAACTTATGGATCTGTAATAACTGCTAATTAAAGGTTTAATTTTAAAATTTTAGAAAATATAAAAATATAAATAGGAACGCCTACAGATGGTAGAAGGTTATTGAAAAATAATAATATTCTGCATTAAACTTCTAAATTGATACTTATTTTAGGTAAATATAAAATTACTAAAATAATACTAATTATAAATCAGAGGTAATAATTTTTTTATAAATTTTTAAAGCTGTCATTGACACTAATTTAATGAAAGTATTAAAATTTAATTAAATTAATTAAATACAGTGCCAACAAATATTTATATTTAATGAAACATACTATTCGTCCAAACAATACCATATTAGCAATTCTCAACTTATCATTAATTTAATAAATTTTTTTTATTGTTTTGCACTTATCTTATTTTAGGGAAGAAGATGGGGTAATAGTACATGAAGAAGATGCTAGCAAATTAGATAATTTTTGGAATGCTAAAAAGTGATCAAAATGTGGTATGTGACTAGATCTCACATGTCCTTTCTCATTCAACTAAAAATCTAGCCATAATCTCATCCATAGTCATCCACCAACTCTCATACACTCTTCCACCTATGTCAATATGTAAAAACCTGAGTCAGTACGACCATGTGGAAGCTACTTGCTAGTCACCTGATGACGCCTCAGGCTCATAAGGATTGTAAAGGTTATCCTCAGGAACTTTCTGATTCAACGGTTGGCCTCATAGATTAACACGAGCCCTTTCAACATGCTTTATCCTCATTCACGATATTTTCGAGAATTTTTTTTAAAAAAAAAATCAAAACTTTTCAAGAGGGTCACCCATCCTAAAAATTATACCATGATAAACACACTTAACTAGGGAATTCTTAAGACAGAATCACCAAAAGGATGCATACCTTGTTGATATAAATAGTCATGTTAATCCTTAAAATACTTAGCTAAATTTAGAGGTATCATATAATCACTCACATCACTCTTCTTGCTTATAAGCAACCCCTCCCATGTGACTTCTGCCCCTCTCATGCCTTGGTCAATAGCCATAAAGGGGTTGTGCCCCTTGGTTGGTCATTTTCACACTTAGCAAATTCTCTACATTTCAACTTTACTCTCTCATCTCCACTCCTCTTACTTTGGGGTGTGCTTGTTCTTAGCCCTTTTACCTTGTGACCGATACCCTCTCTCCCCCTTTTCTTCATTTTCTTTCATCTTAAAATTTTAAAATCTTAAGCCCTAACTCTTTGATGCTTATTCTAAGTAAGAGAGAGTTAATTTCATAGATTATTGAAGGACTGATCACATTTGTTCCCAATCCCTATTCAAAATCCTAAGGGTTTTTCTCACATATTTTAATTTTTCTCTTCACTTCTAGCTCTTTCTATTTTCTCCTTATCTAATTGTTGTATTTTTATTTTAGGTGATAAGGGGGGGGGGAGAATGAGTTTAGGAGTATTTTGTGCATAGAGACCAGAGTGGCATTGGTAAAGAATAGAAATCTCTACATTACAACATATTTGTGTTTATGTGTTAAATTGTAATATTTTCATATTTTATGTTAGAAAGCATGTGTATACTTTATTTTTATTCATATTTATGTATTACATGATACAATGCATTAAGTTTTGGGATCTTATGATAAGGTTATGTTTTGTGCCTTGTTAAGATTTTTCATAACATCCTAAGTATGATAATATATTATTTCATTTATTTAAGTGTTGGGTTAAGTAGATTAAATAATGTCTAAATATAATGATTAATGTAATATGTTGAAATCTCAAAATAAAAATTAGGGGGGGGGAGTTGGCCTTGGGGAGGTCTCAACCATGTGGCTTTTGAGGTGTTGCGGATTGTTTTAGTTTTAGAAAATAGTAATTTTAAAAGTTTAATAATGTAAAGGTGATTGTGTGTAAAATTGGTAAGATTTGGAGACTTGTAGAATTTTATAAATTATGGGGGAAGTTTGGTCTTAAAGGTAAAATGGTCTTCTTGTTAGTTTTTGTTTTCTAGAAAATAAGTATAACATTATATTTCTTGAGGTTTTACAATAAATTTGATACATAATATGTTAAGTTTTGGATAATGATGACTTAACTTGTGAAAATAATAAATTTGGAGATGTTTAAGTGAACTATGAGCACTTTGGTCCTTTTAAGTTGAATATGAATCTTTTGTGTTATATAAGTATTACGTAAACCAAAACATGCTAATTATGGTTTGTGAATTATCTTGATAAATGTTGAATGACATAAGATATGATTTTATGAGAATGGCTTAAATTGAGAATAATAATAAAAAAGGATAGGTTTTGCATTTTCTGTGTGAAAATGTGGAGTTTGGGTGTGGTTTTTGAATATGGCATTTTTAACAATATTTTGGATTATTGTCTTAAATTTGGCGAGTTGTAGAGCCTTATAAATGAAGTTATGATGTACTTGTGAAAATAGGGTTGATAAGAGTATCATGGACTTTTACCTTGTGAAATATTCCTTTATGCATTTAATAATTGTTTCTATGCCTTAACTTTACTCTGTATAGCATGTTCAATATGTTTTAGCTATGTACTTTACATTTTGATATTATAAATTATTTGAATAAATTCATAATAATTGGAGATCTTGATAATCAGTTTATCCCATGATAAGCCAATGATAATAAAATTGAAAGTAAGATGACTAATGGCTTATTTGGGAGTTACTTATAAAAAGTAGTTATCAATGATAATTACTTATTTTGAAAAAAAAATTAGGCTAAAATTTTTTTAAAATAAGTAATTATCATGAATAACTAATTTTGATAAGTAGCTCAAAATATGGGCTTAGATAGCTCATATAATGAAATTGGTATGTGCTAAGTGTTGGTTAAGGTAGTAATAAGACATTAATACTTAAAGTGGAAGAACAAATAAGTCATGACCATGTACTTTGAAATTATTTAAAATAATTGCATGGTCCTAACATAGTAAGATGACCTGAGTTTACTCTATCTGACCGATCCACCGGCTTATAGAGGTATGCATACTTAAGGATTAGAGGTTTACCAATGACTCAGACGTATTTTACCTTGAATGTGAAAATATTAGTAAGGTTGATTACCTTTCCCCCCATATACGAGGGGAAAGGGAGAGTATCTTTACTATTCATTCCTTAACCTCAGTGTGTTAATGAAATGGGTTCGTTAATCACCTAATTATAGATATTTAATATGGGTGCATCTTATATGATTTTGAATCATGAGTAGTGTGCATATGTACTTTCCTCATAGGACGATCTCCTATGCTTCATGTCTTATCCTATTGATATGTGTGTGTGTGTGTGTGTGTCATTTTACTCAATACACAAGTATTAATCATCCTTTTTGTGAGTGTTGTTCATAACCACAAGTAGATGGCCTTGTTGATATCATGTAGGTTTTTGATGACCATGTTGGGAACTTTGTTGAATTTGACGCACTTTCTAGGGAGGAGTGATTACTTTTGTTGGATTGGACTTAAAATAAAAGTTATGTAGTAGTTGGGGTTTATGTCTAGATACCTTATGGACTCTTAGATCCATAGTTCCCTTTTGTTGTACTTTAAATTACTTGAAGTTTATCTCCAAAACTCTTATCTATATTCATAGAATTTCTCTTAATATCTTGTTATCTCATTTAAACTAGTTAATATTTTTTCCTTATACTTGATGTGAGAATGATACAAAAACCGAACTCGTATTGTATTGAGTATAGCGGTAACACTCAATTATCTTATATTTAGCTTCCGTAAAAATTAAAATTTTCAGTAGTAAATTTTAGAATTATACTCTTACCCCCCAAAAAATATGATGTAAATTATTGTAGAGGAAATAAAATGACTTGTCCTTATCTAATAGTTGCACGATGTTACCAATAGCAAGAAGTATTGTGCATATGTGTCACATCATTCTCACTTCTGTTCTATGCAAATACGATGTGTTATTATTATTATTATTATTCGGATAAGATAATGGGATGTACATTTATAAAAGAAAGTTTTTTTTTTGGTATAAGATGTGTATTTATAGCATATGTATATTACCATTATAAGATATGTATATGTCAATATAATATATGTGTTTACAACTATAAGATGTGAATTTAAAATTATAAGATATGCACCTATCAGTATAATATATGTGTTCACAACTACAAAATATGTATTTGATGATATAAGATGTGCATTTATCTTGTAATGATTTGTATTTATTCTAATACTATGTATATTTATAACACATATATCGATCCTTTGTTATTTTATATAAAATATATATATTATAGGATGTTATAAGATATGCATCTGTCAATATAACATGCATATTCACTATTATAATATTTATATTTTATCCCTATAAGATGTGCATTATCCAAATAAGATATGCATTTATCATGTAAATATCTGTATTTTATCAATAAAATATGTATATGTAACATGTGCATTCATCTGTTATTATTTTATAAATAAAAAAAATATGTTTATACTTGAAATATATACATTTTGTTTGATATGATGTGTATTATTGCTAATAATACATCCCGAAAATGTATATTTTGAAGAATAAGATATATGCTATTGTAAAAAATCAATAAATTTATAAAAATATTATTGTGTCCACCATATTTCTAGAGAGATATATAATTTATTATAAACACATGTATTTACACATTAAATAAAAAGATAAGTAAAATTATAAAATTACTACCACCAATAGTAGGTACAAATTGGCATCCATGTCGCTCCATGAGGACGTAACGAGATGGAAACAATATCAATATCCTAACTTGAATATCCGAAACCGTATATTTTTACACCAATCTCCCATTCTATAAGGTTGCTAATCTCATATGATATAATATAGTCTTATAAAAAAAATACATTTTATTATTTTTATAATAATTACTATTTCAAATATGATTTTATTTTAATGATCATATTGAATCTTGTAAGTTTCAACTTAATAAGTCAAGGCAAACATTCTTCTCATCTAACATTTTGCCATTAGATTAAGAGGTAGTAATATTACCTATTTATTTTATACATTAGGAAAATTAAAAGTATAATAAGTAATCCTAGTGTATAATTAATATTCTATCATATGAAGAGAGAAATATAATGTTTTGATAATTTATGGCAAATATTTGGCCTAAAAGTTTAACCCAGCAAACACTTATACCATTAAAGAAAGTTTAAAAGCGTTTATAGATTTATTCCTTTATGGATAATCGACTCCATTTGGGTGATGAATATATATATATTCTTAAAAGGGAAGATCTCCTTGCTCTGAAATTTAATATAGAGCGTAGCAACATGTATGAACCGACTAGCTTATGGCATGGTCAAGTACCGGTGCCCACGTTGGTCAGACAAATGTCACCTCGTGATGGGAAGAGGTAAGAAAGCTTTTAGGCTTCCTCGTTTGGAAGAAGGATTTTTAGAAAAACCTTAAATTTTGAAAAAAGAAACGTCAAATTTTCTACCTAAATAATAGATGTATAACTGTAAAACTCTAGCATTTTCAAAATTATATGTTCAAAATAACATTATCAAAATTCCAAATTTATATAATAAAAAAAACACGTTATATTTTGGACGGATAATTTAAGCGATAGAAATAGGGCAAAGAGGTCATTTCTTACCGATAGGAAGCAATGAAGGACGGAATCAGTAGATAACTATCGTTTTCCTTCTTGAAATATTTAGGAGGCAGAAATTCAATTGGAAATATATAAAAAAATGGGTGGAAATGCCTTGTGCTAAAAAAAAAGCTTGTAAAATGGACGAAGTTATATACAGAAATGATGAAAACCTAAGTCATTTAATTAAAATAATAATAAAAAACAGCCTGATTTAACTAGAAATCAAGTCCAGACAACTAAAATCAGAAGAATTAGAATAAGAAAAGTAGAATAGAAGAAGAATTGAAAAGAAACAGATGGGGAGGGGGGGGGTAGAAGAATCTATATTTACTGTCGCTTCATTTTATTCTACTCATCTGTTGCTGTATTGCATGCCGCTGAACATTGTTGTTGGTTGAAGAAGGCGATAGAGAGACAAAGAGAGGGCAAAAGGCGGAAGGGACGACACTTTTATTTATTTATTGGTGATAAAAGACGATTAATTCGGTTAAGAGGAAATAAATATGGTTTTTTTTTTGGACCATGGCCTTGGGTTTCTTTTTATTGGACTATGGGCTGGGTTTAACAATAAAGCACCACTTATATTAAATTTCTCCTTAAGCAATTTCATTAGAAGTATCCAACTTTGAATTTCATTTGTAGATTCAAAAATCTTAATGTATATACATATATAATGTCATTATTTTTTAAGTTCTCAACGTCCCTGACGTTTCTCTGTCTATCGGCGTCACCTTGCGTCCATGATAGGGAGTCTGGGGAACCCATTGGGATAACAGAGAGGAGTCGGGCCTTGAGAGCGTTTGATTTGGACAGCTGCAGCAGCAATCACGGCGAACCAGGTCCCCGACTGCATTCCATCCGGATTGTGAAATCTCAACAGACAGAGACTGCGAAAAAGGTCGATGGCCCTAATAAATCCTTCCACCAACACTTTATGACGCTTATATCTCTTTCAACGTAACAAGATACGCCTCCTTCCATTACTCTTCTTCTTCTTCTTCTGTTTATAAATGACCCACACTGAAGAGCACAACATGCGACAACGACATGACGCAGCGCCCTCAAGTCATAAAGCATGTGACTCGGCCTAATCAATCACACAGCCACATTGAATCTGTGTTTGATTGCGAAAGATGTTTATACGTCTCCAGCTGCAGAGGGTGGGGTGCGCGACATGGAAACTCAGCACTCGTCTTTAATGGAAGGAATCGCCTTTACGGAAAGCGATCTTTCAAACCTGAGTTCCGGAATTTAAAAATGAGAAGGGGTAGGTAATCACCCACCCTAGATAACTAATGTCTGTATGGCACCTAGCTTTTATGGTAAATTTTGATAAAAAAGAAAAAAAAAGAAGGTAAAATAGTATTCTCTGAGAAAAATAATGCATCACATCACATGAGTGTTCATTTATAAATAATCACATTGTCCAGCAGAACTAAAAACCACAACCTACTTAACTTCAACGGTGTACAAGAGGAAATGCCCGTTTGAGAAAAAGTCAAATTCAATATAGTGTTAAATCTGTTTATCAAAAATAATTATCCAATACGCGCGACTATTTATTTTCTAATATTTTTACCTACTTTTTTTTTTCATTCTTTAAAATAAGTAATTATCTTAGTTTCAAACCGACCAGTCGACCACATAGAAATAAAGACGGCCAACAGAGTCGGGCATCAGCTGAAGGAGCACAGGTCCGATTGAAGACAGTCATAATGAGAGATGAATATCAAAATTTGTTTCAAAGTTGCGTAGCTGACCCTATGAGACAAACAAAGCCCTCCCTCACCCCTCCACACACACACACAAAAAGAAAAAAAGAAAAAAAGAAAAGAAAAATAGAGCACTTTCAGTCTCAGCAAACACCACAAATGTACCAAAAAGTTTTTTTCGTAAACCATTTGATAAAGGTGAAGCTAGTGCATTAGAAGCATCAAAACTTTCAGTCAGTTTCACACATTAATTATATATGCTTAGACTTAGGATCTTCCGTCCTCATATAAATCAACAGAGCGTTATCATCCACATCAACACAAGGAAGCCATGCGCAATGAAACAGAAACTAAGATAATTATTAAATAAAAAATATCTAGAACTGTCTATACACATTAATTCATTCCATATCACATAAGTTGTCTATCAAAATTTATTATTACTTCAACTATATTACTTACTTTAGCCACAATATTACTTCAACAATATTATTACTTCATATCAAATAAAATACGAGGTTAATAAACAAACACTAAGACTTTCTGAACCAGCACCAAATGTACCACAATCAAAGAACCAGCACCACGATTTGATTCTACCAACTATTCCCAGCTTCGACACTAAGTATTTCAATATATTAATTCCTAGTTTACAACGAAAATTCTCCCCTCCCCCCTCAGCTTCAAAGGAAAAGGCAGGCCTATGTTCCAGTCAATATCATCATATCCGTTAAGAAAACAATCATAAAATCTAGGGTTTCTACATAATAAATGGCCCAGGGCCTTCCAAGCTCATCATAGAGCATACAGGCCCTTCGAGCTCATCATAGAATATACTCCAAAAAAAACTTAAGGTAACTGCATGGTCAAAAATGATAACTGATGTGTGGTTAAATCATCGTTCATGAATGATGCTCAAGCACAAAGAAACTGTTAGTCGTCCTAAGGTTGGAAGGTAAATCCGATTATATATTTTATGGACAGATGTAATAGTGCAAGAGAAAGAGAAGGGCGCGAAACTTTAGCCATAAGTGTTTCAGCAATCATAGGCTCATAGCACAGCAATCAACTATTCATACTTAAGACACAGAGCACTAACGGGCATCAATGACATAACCGCCCTGATTTTAGAGCAGCATCAAGGTACTCATGCATGTTAAACAAGAAATCCTCAAGCAATAGAGGTATATGATCAGAAAAGACAAAAATATAATCACTTAATTAAGTAGAGTTCATTGGCCTGTGGGCAGAAGGCACAGTTGGATACTTGGATGGATGCCTAATTATCTACTCGAGAGTTTATTTCTAAATAATGATAAAATAATAATAATAATAATAATAACAAGATCCATTTTCAACGATTGCGCGAATGGCAGTAGCAGCCATACAAAAATTGATAGAGAGATCTGCTTGGTGTTAAACTGGGGAGCGGCCGAAAAAAAAAAGTTACTTTTACGGCATTAAAAGCATCAGCCACATCAGAACTGGAATAACAAATGGCAAACAAAAATCTTCAATATCTTTAAGTAGCCGCCATGTCGAAAGGAGCTACTGGATTTTTATCATATGTCACTCTACCAGCAGACTTATTCCCAGTAGATAAATGCACTACAAAAAAAAAAAATATATATTCGGCCTAGATACTCACCCACCACCAAACCTCACAGCAAAATTAAGCCTAACAAAAAATGCCACAATGAGCAGGCAGTGATTCATGAATAAGACGTAAATCAGGTGTATAAGGCTGTTAAGATCATAATTAAGGCAGTTAAAAGGGATTTTGTTAAATACTTTAGAAATGTGTGGAGACAAAGAAGTACCCACCTACAAAAAACCAATTGGACAGCCTTAATTAGTGAAGAAGAACAACATAAGAATCTAGTCACTATTCTTACGTTAGACAATAAAAAAGGTAAAGAACAAAATGAGAAATCATGTCCTTAGTCTAATTGAATAAGTTCGACCACATCAAAGCTTAAAATTTGAAAGGCAAACATCCAAACAATAATTTTACGCATTAAACTAGAAGCTTAAGAAATTACCAATTTTCCATCTCCTCGTGCTTTATGCTACGCGATAATCCATCAGATATACCTTGAAGCACCGCAATCGATTCGAATAAGCCGATAATAAAATGTGTAATCACGTCTAGATCCCTAATTCGAAAAAAACTACGGATATGTCCCAAAAAACCACAAATATGTAGAGCACGATAAAGATGTCGGAGGCGATGGATCGCGAGATTCTGTATCTTTCTGACTTCAAGCTCAGGAGATGACAGATAGAGAGTGAGTTTCTAATCGACGCCAGCAGCAGCCAAGACTTTCTCAGAAATTGAACAATTTCCATCTCTACTGTCACCCTTTGATTCCCTTTCTTGACGAGATGAAGCCGACAGAATGTAGATGGCAAATGTGAATCTTGCCGTTGGCGTTCTTCACCTGCTCAGATTCATACCAGCCGACTATGGTGGGAAGAGGGATGGACAGAAATTAGGATAACTAGTTTAAATTTTTTTTTTGGTAGTTAATAAAGAATATTATTAAAACCTATAAGAAGAGATTACATCAAGAGTTTCAAGAGTAGCAAAATAGAGGAGAGAAACAAGACTCCTTATTTAGCATTTCTAATGCCTCTACTACTTATACTATGATTGAGTCTAATGTGGAAGCGCTTCATAATATCCTTGACCATGTGAATAGGATGTTGAGTGAAACCGCTGAAAATGGAAGAATTTCTGCATCTCCAAATACCATAAATGACTTCTCCAAAAAGGGCCTTCGTACACTCAGGACCAATGTTGTTTTCTTTTGTGTGTTGTGCTGCAGAATGAATCAGTGTATCCCAGGTTTCAGCCTTAATGTCCATATCCATCATATGCTTGATCATATCCCAAACTTTCCTTGCATACACACAGTGTACAAACAGATGGTCCATCGTTTCTGATTCTTCAGCACAAATGCTACATTCAGGGGGAACCTGCAGGTTCCATTTTCTCAGCTTCTCTCTGGTTGGAAGGCATCTATGACAAGCCAGCCAAGTAATGAAAGAACAACGAGGTCTACCAAAGTGTTTCCAGACGAGGGGTGCCCAATGCTTCTTATTCTCATTGTATCTGATCAGATTATATGCCTTACTTATGGAATAGGAAGTAGTGCCACATTTCCCATCTACAATATGCTGCATGAGAAGAGGACGAGTGGACATAATATTTCGATATAGCCAGGAATGATAAGAGTGAACTCTGACAGTAGCTATATCTTTGTGTTTTAGGTATATGCCATGCACCCACTTTATCCAGAGACTTTCTTTGTTGTACATGATCTTCCACAACCACTTTCCCAAAGCTGCTTTATTCCAGCTTTTTAGATCAATCAAACCAAGGCCACCCTCATCCTTTGGAAGACACACTGTTTTCCAGGCAATAGGATGTTTATGTCCAGAGCTAGACCCAGACCAAAGGAAGTTTATGCAAATGCTCTTGATTTGTGAAATAATACCATGGGGGAGAGGAAGAATTTGTGCCCAGAAATTTGTAATCTCTTGGAGTACTGCAGAAATCAATTGGAGACGACCTACATAGCTGAGATAATTACAAGTCCAATTTCTAATTTTGGCCATCAACTTGTCAATAACAGCTTGATAGTGGTAAGTCTTCAAACAAGAAGCAGCTAATGGGAGACCCAAATATCTGAAGGGAAAGGAACCTTCTGCACATCCAAGATAATCAGTAATATTTCTCTTTACCCTGTCACTAACTCCAGCACAGAAAAATGAGCTTTTATTAGGGTTAACAGTGAGTCCAGAACACTTGGAGAAATTTTCCAGGGTGGTCTTAAGCTTTACAATAGAGGAAATATCTCCGTTGCAGAAAAGAAGAAGGTCATCTGCAAAACTCAAGTCAATGATCTCCATATTCTTACAACCAGGGTGGCCATGAAAATCAGGGAGTTTCCAAAGTCTATGAAGATCCCTATGAAGATATTCCATACATAGCACAAACAGGTATGGGGAAATGGGGTCACCCTGTCTAAGGCCTCTCCTACTTATAAATGGTTTAGTTAAGGAACCATTAACATTTATGGATATGCTGGCAGTTGAAATACATTAGATAATCATATCCACAAAAGTCCAGGGAAATCTCATAGCTTCCATTACCTGCTTAATGAAGCTCCATTCAATAGTGTCATAGGCCTTTTGGAGATCAACCTGAAGAAAACTTTTTGGGCTGACATTTTTCTTTGAATAATGCCTCATAATATCTGCAACCATAATAACCGTAATATTGGTGAAATTTGTTTTAACCGTCTTGTAGTAGGGTCAACAAAAATTGCATTAGCTAAATTTTATCCTTAAACCCGATTATTTTAGAAATTAGATTAATGAAAATGGTTTGATTCGGAACGAATTTTTAACATCTAATACTCCATGTAAATGCTTTTAAATAGAATTTCAAATGGGATGAAAATGGTGTTGCTACTTGGACTCAAGTAGACTACTCGAGGAACAAGGTGCTTGATATTCGGTGGATAAGAAATAATCTTGGGGAATTTTGAGAGAGAGAACACAAGGAGTGGTTGTATTAGTTGTAGTAATTAGGGAAAAAATGACTCCACTTTTAGAAAAGTCATGTCTCTTATTTATAAGAATACATGGGGCTTGAGAAACTACAATTAGGTTGCCCCTCCCATGGGCCCTTCGACTGACCTCCGGTGAAAAATAATAAGACTATTAGCTAGGTTGAGGGATGATTAACTTGTTTACATAACACTCATATTATCACTCATGTTTTTTACATCACAACATAATCTCTAGGATTGTCCCAAGTAAAGGTCTTAGGCTCAACCCAATTAGTCTTCCTAAGCTTGTCTCAATTCCATCCCTCAACGTCCTTTTATTCACTCGTAGTCTCATCGCTCGGCTCGACAATAATGGTTTTATGTCTATCTTCCTAAGCTTTCCTTGATTCTATCCCTTAACTCCCATTTCATTGCTTGCTCAAGTCCCTTTTCTTTTGAATATGCCCTTTTTGTACTAGTCGTGTGGCTTCTATTATTCCTTAAATTGTTTTTTAATGGGAAAACAATAAGATGTAAGAATAGGTGGTGAAGAATTACCAAGGGAAACATAAAAAGGTAAAAGGAATGAATTAAATAACCCCCTTCTTAATTTATGTGGGTGGTGGCTTTAGGGAATGCAAAGCATCGATGGCATACCCTATTCAATCACATCAACCCTTATCATTCTTCATAGCTTCCCAAACATCACCCCTCCACTTGCGTCATCCTTTCGCACCTTTTTTTTGGTGTTTGAATTATGGGCATCTCTCTTATCCTCCCATTCAGTACTATAAATATAATGCTTTTATATTTCTTCAAGTTTATTCATCTCTCGCAAAAACATTCCTTCTCCTTATAGTGCGAGCATAGAGCAATCCCCTTTTTCATTCCCGACATTCCTCATCTTTTATTCTTTCTCCTGTAATAATTCTTGAACTTCTATTTGTCAGAATTCCCTATGAATATCTGATGTGGTTTCTGAAATCGAATTAATGCTAAAAAAATTGTCACATTTTCCTTCGTTACCTCGATCTTCATTGTCTTATTCTTTTTCATCTTTGCCTTCACCTCCACCCTAGACTATTCCTTTAATCTACTTAAGACATAGAAAAATTCTCCCTCACACTTACCAAAGGACCTATGGATCAACCTAGAATAAAAAGTCTTGATATTCTCCTCAAATCCTGATTCTACTATGTTGGGTTGAAGCTCATGAATATATCTTCTAAATTATAAAAAGTGGTAGAATTTTTTTGAAGGTACTGAAGGGGTTTTCTTCTAGGTAGTTCCAATTAGGGTAACAAACCTTCTCACCCTCTAATAAGTTTCATCTCTTAGGTGTTTGTAGCTACTTCTATGTTTGAATAGAGTTCCAAATGTGGAAGCCCAACATTAATAGGAAGACGGCTCCTTGGAGTAGTGTTGGTCCTTCAAGGGTTAGCTCTAAACTTCACACCACAAGGAATAGGGGTTATTCAAGGTCGCCACATCAGACTAATCATTCCTTCTACAAGTCAAACTAGAATAACCTCCTCAACTAAGGATTCAAGCTAGCTCATCGTGGCTCGGAAACCTCTTCGATTAAAAGGTGTAACAAAAAAAATAAGGGTGAAACCCTTATAGCATAAAGAAAGGTGATTCCTTTCCCCTTCCAGAGGACCAGTCTCTTTAGAAAAAGGGGGTTCTTTCAATGCTCTATTGATCTCCCCTAACACTACTTCGATGGAGCCACTTTGTCTAAGGGGACCCTTCCTTCATATAGTCCCCTCCCTCAAAGTACTATTTTACTCCCCCTGCCTCTTCTTGTCATCTATTTTCTTCTTCTATCATGTTCATCACAACCATTCTTCCATTCTTCTTTTCCAACCATGACCCCTGTCATCTTCATTTATTGTCCTATATGCTCGTCCACTACAATTGCCTTGTCCTAAACTTCTCTTTTACTGAATGATTAGGATTCAATCAAGCTTCCTTCACTTCCTCTTGGTGGCAGCTATTAGTGTAACACCCCCAAAATTCACTACTGAAAAATTTCGTTAATAAAAAGGAAATTAGCAGAAGCAATAAATAAATCGTGAACTTTGGGAGTATTACCGCCACACTTAGTACCAGACCGGTTCACTCATACCGTTCCAGTACTAAGTGCTAAGGCTAAAGGAAAATGAAATACAATGTGCAAGAAATTCAACATACTGAAATCAGAGTAGCACATCAAATCGTTTACCAGAATAAAATCCACCAATGGTGGTTACAGTAATAACATACACATTTAAAACCAAGAATTTAAAAGACAAGAGGAAACCCTAATAGTACCGAAAAATTCTCTGATCCCGTAGCCGACTTAAGTAGCACCTGAAAATACCTGCAAGGGCACTGCCCATTGAATAGGCAGGGGCCCCATAAAGGGAATCCCTTCAGTATTACGGTACTGAGTAACCCTTTAATACCACATTTAAAGACAGGCCCGCATATGGCACATAATGCAAGTTACGCACATAAATAATGAGAGGTGCATACATAACAATAACATGCATAATAACTTATAGGTCACGATCGATACTTTGGGCCTTAAGCCATGTCATATTATAAGATCATTACATTCGGGCCTTAAGCCATTATTCTGTCATCATTCAATCAGTATCATATTTTATATCCATGTGAGTGCGAGAACCACACTATTATAGCCGGTGGACCGGAAGGTAAACACATAGGGCAGAACACACCTGACCACTATTATTTGCCGGTGGACCGGTCTGGCCCCGACTCACATGGTGTTCCACTATAAATGATTAGTATTTTTCCATAATCTTATTCACATACATAACTGATTTTATTGAGCTCGGGACCCCCACTATTATTGCCGGTGGATCGGAATACATGTAACTCATCATCCAGGGCACAACGCTCCTGGCCACTATTATAACCGGTGGACCGGGATATATAAAGAATCATCATCCAGGGCACAACGCTCCTTGCCACTATTATAACCGGTGGACCGGGATATATAAAGAATCATCATCCAGGGCACAACGCTCCTGGCCACTATTATAACCGGTGGACCGGGATATATAAGAATCATCATCTAGGGTACAACGCTCCTGGGCACTATTATAACCGGTGGACCGGTACTCAATATCATAATCATATGGGCCCGGCTCATTAATATTCCACTTTCAATAATAGTATCTTTCCTTTCTTTAATCACCACATCAATCATATTTATTTGCCTCGAACGGGAGATCAATAACCCGGGACACAAAGGTACACCGGTCGTACCGGTGCATATCAGCTACTCAATACCCTTCAACCACGAACCCAAGGACACAAAGGTACCCTGGTCGTACTGGTGCATAAAGCTAACTCAGTACCCTACCGACAAGGACACCTAATCCATAAGTATGCATACCCCCTAACTAGGTCCGTAGAGCTAGAAAGAGTAAGATATAGGGCCTGGCTGGGGCACAAAGGCACACCAGCAAATACCAGAATAATCGTGGACTAAACCACGTCCTTAGGGTAGCGACCCCTAAGGAGTCACCATTCCCGATCTCGAGGTCTTTCACTTTAAGTAATAGTGTCTTAATTAAGGTGATCAAGAAAGCACAATAATCTGATACTTATTCACTTTCAATCGTTCTAATATCATTAATCATTTCTTATTCAGATGATTATCCAGGATATCACAGAGAAATCATTAAGGCCAGACTAATTATCAAATACTCTTACTTGGCTAATCAGCATTATTTGAATCATATTATAATGTTCCACAATCTCAAAGACATGTTAGGTACAAATTACTCATTTGCCCTTTACTTATGTAATTGTTAAGTATCCATTCCTTCCTCGCCAAATTACCATATTACCCTTTGGGTTACATAATTACTAGATTACCCCTTATACGGTTTAGGTCACCAAATTATCCCCTACACTTTTTAAATCACCATTCACTCCTCATAATTGCTACACTTATCATATTTTCCATTTGGTTGGTTAGATTACCAAATCGCCCTTCTCCTTTGTTCTAATTACTAAATTGCCCTTGAGTTGGATAAATTACTAAATTACCCTCCTTCATTATCATGATTACTATTTTGCCCCCTTTAGTTGGTTAAATAATTATCACTTTACCCCTTAATCGGCTAAATTACCAAATTGCCCCTTCAGTTGGTTAATTTACCAAATTACCCTTCTATAGTATCATACTTATCCAATTGCCCTTCTACAATCATAATTTAATTACTAAATTATCTTTCATCGTTATCATAATTACCAAGTTACCCCTATTCCCAAGTTTACCATAAATATCCTCTTAACTTCAAAATTACCCTTTTACCCCTTACTTTCAAATTACCATAATATCCTTTTATTTACCAAATTACCACAATACCCTTTTATTTATAAAATTACCATAACACTCCTTTTACTTTACAAATTACTATTTTACCCTTTTACATCCAAAGTTACCATTTTTATTTTTCCTTACAAAATTACCACTTTGCCCTTCTTTTCCAAAATTACCATTTTACCCTTCTTTCTCACAACTTACAATTTTATCCTTCACTTATAAATTATCATTTAACCCCTTTATTTTTAAATTACCAAAATAACATTTTTCTTATAAAATTACCGAAATACCCTTTTCACTTATAAAATTTCCATTCAACCCCTTTATTCACCATTTTTATGAATTTACTAACACTACATAAAATAATGATATTAATACTTCATTTTTATCATCTAAGTCCACCAACTTGTCATTTTTCAACATAATACTCATTAGCAACTACATACATTGATTCACATACCTCATAAGCATAATTACTAAAATACCCTTAAACAATAACATCATTCATGCATTAGCAACATGATACATCATAAACAAGTATTTAACATTTCCATCCATAATCAAACTCCTTCCTTAATTAACATACCTACATATGGCACAAAAGTTATCATGCTTTTTCTTTTTATCAAACAATATAAGAAACCATATACATATCATGCTAAGCATACAAAATATGCATAAAATCATACTAAACCCTTAATGTGCTAGCATACGTTTTTCCATATATTTAAGGGAGGATTAACGGTTACCTTTAATCCCGCAAAATATCAAATCTTACCAAGCATAATTAGCAACTCAACACCTAAAAATAATATCCATCATATTTATGTTAGAAATAAGAATCCAAGCATAAAACTTTATAAAATTTAATCAATAAATACTTAACATAAAATACCATTATACCTTAAAAATTAGCCAATTAATTTTCAAAATAAAGGGGAGCTCACGCTGCTCATGCAGCGTGAGTTTCATGCAAAAATGAGGGGTGGAATGGTTCGAAGGGGGGTGAAGGAAGCAAGATTTATTATTTTCGGGTTAGGGTCTTTAGGCTAGAAAAGAAGGTGGTTAGGGGAGGTTCTAAGGCAGGAAAATGGTGCAGAAGTGAAGAGGGGGTGTAGGTGGAGGCTAAGGGTGGTTTCACGGCGGGGTAGGGCGGAGGAGGAAAGGTGGCGAAGTTGGCTACCGAGAAGGGTCTAGGGGAAGGGGTTGTGAAGGAAGGAAAAGGAGAGGGAAAAATGGAGGGGGTTCAAGAGTTGTTTTCGGCCAACTAAGGTATGGCGGTTGTAGAGGGGGTTGCAGGGTGTCGAACGGTGGGTTGGGTGGCGGCAGAGGTTGCCGGACGGTGGCGGAAGAGGCGGCTGTAGGTGGCTCGGCGGTAAGGGGAAAACTGGGGAGAAAAAGGAAGAGGAGGAGAAGGGAGGAAGTGTAGGACTCGAGGGGCGGCGTGGTGGTGCAAGGTGGTAGTAGATGGTGGCAGGAGGTGGCGCAGGGGTTGGGATTGGTGGTTCGAGTGGCGGAGGGCGGCGGTGATAAAAAATCGGGGGAGAAAATGGGGAAGGAGGAAGGAGAGAGGAGGGAGCTCGGGAAAGGGAGTAGGGCTCGAAAAAAATGGGGAAATGGAGGCTTGGGAGATGAAGAAAAAGGAGAGGGAGAAGAGAGGGGGCAGCGGCTGGCCGGCGAGAGGGTGCAGGTGGCAGGTGGTGGTCGGGTGGCAGGGGAAAAGAGGGAAGAAGAAGGAAAGGGAGAGGGGCATGCGGGGCTGTGGTCCAGGGCCGGTTTGGCTAAAAAAAAGAAAGAAAATGACAGGGGAGGAGAGAGAGGGAGAGGGAGGTAGGTGGTGGCCAGGTTTCAGGTGGCGACATGCTCGACCATGGCAGAAGAAATGGTCGGGCGTGGGAGAAGAAGGGAGGAGAAGAAGAAAGGGATGGCGGGCGGTTGGACCGGCGCAGGAAAAGAAGGGAGCCGACCGGTCTAGAAAAAAAAATAAGGAAGGCAGCTGGGCTGGAGGGACGGCGTGCAAGAAGGAGCAGGGGGGTGGGGGAACGGGCCTGGCCCAAACGCGCGTAAGGAGGGCTGGCCTGGTGAGTCAGCCCGAGGGAAGAAAAAAAAAAGAAAAAGAAAAGAAGAAAGAGGAAAAAAAGGGGCAAAAGGGAATAGAAAATAGGAAAAAATAAATAAATTAATTTATAAAATCATAAAATGTAATATTCTTGATAAATTATTTAATTTAATAAATTAATTCATTATAATCTAAAATATTAATTTAAAAAGGGTAAAGTAGGTAAAATATTAGTTTGGAAAATTATTTAAATAAAAAATATGATAAATAGCAAAATATTTATTTTTAATTTATTAAATACTCTTATCCAAATTTACATACTCTAAAATTCATAAAATAATTAAAATAAATAATTTTACAAGTTAATTTTATTTCAAATAAAGTTATTTATTAAAATATAGGTTTTTGAAATTTTTGGGGGATTACAATTAGTCCCCTAGAATGACCATATGCCTTAATTTTATATGATGTGTAATTCTAATCCTAATTTGTAGATGATTAATTTCTTAATCCCTTTTTTTAACCATTAATCATTGCTTAATTATTTAACCCAAATGCTTATATCACTCCTTTTTATCTTGAAACCCTTTGTTTTCAATATAGTCAACGAACGTTCAATGAGCTAGCAGCATTCTAGACCCATTTCCCCAAGGCAACTAATGGTTAACTACCAACCTTACCTAGTTGACCAAAGCTAGGTAATTATAACCATTCTTATTATTCTTATTTATTTTTTCTCTAAATTAATTCTTATCCCTAATTATATATATAGATTAGGTTCCTAAATTACTTCCACATATTTTCCTAATTTTTTATATTTTGTGAGTATTATTTAATTATATTTTTAATATTTAATTGAGTATCTTGTGTTACCCGAATCATTTTTAATTGTTGTTGACATTTTAGGGCATGTTTAATTCTAAAATTTTATCTTCATACCCATTATGTTCAAAGTATGCCTTATCTTTACTCGATCAACGAAAATTTCATCCATAATCAACTCAATCATCTCCCACCAATTCTCTTGCACTCTCTCATCCATACTAATCACTTTCATCACTCTGTTTGCTTACAGGCAACCCCTAATTAAAATTCTCCTTCTCTCTCCTTATCTTTGTCAACATCCCTAAGGGCTTTTTGCCACATAATTGCTCATTTCCACACTCTACACTTCCACTTTAATCCATTCTCTCTCCTCTTGCACTTGTATTTAATCTTGAAGTTATGCATTCTTCCTACCTTTTCTCTAGATGAATCTCTCCCTTCCTATACTCCTTCATTATTTTACATTTCTTGCTTATAAGATATTGGATCTTAGCTCTTTAGTGATTGATTTAAGGGCAAGAGATGTAATTTTTTTCTCAACTTATACCAGCCTATTCGAGGTTATGAGATTGTTATCCTTTCCTCTTCTTGTATTCTATCATTTTTTCTACTTCCTTTATCTAATTCTAATATTATTTTGTTTATGTGATACTAAGGTGTAGTTAAATAAGGTGTTAAGAGTCATTTTTGCATATAGACTAGTGTTGGTTTTAAGAATGATGCATATATCTAGTTTAGGGCTTTTGATGCTGTATGTTATCTTAATTTAATTACTATATTAGCATTCTTATTTTGTAAAATTATAATTATATTACTGAATCTTATATTCATGTAATTATCTTGTGATTTCATATGTATCATGTGTTTTTATAATTCTATGTAAAATGACCATGTTAGGTCATGTTAGATATTATATGAAATTTTTTAGAATGATAAATTATTTTTCTATTTTTATTATGCATGTTGTTAAGTATATTCTCATGAGATTTAGTATTATTGAATAATACCTTATATAGTTGGATTTTTAGGCTTGTTAGGACATAAGGGTGTTTCATCCTATGGCCATTTTTGGTGTTTTGGGGATGATTCAATTTAATATAATTACATAATTGGGTGCTTAATATTATTTAAAATTTGGTGTGGAATTTTGGTACAGTTTGGTAAAGGTTGAGTTTTAGGATAAATTGTGTTATAACCGGTTAAGAGGTATTGTGGTCAAATTAGTTTTTTTTTTGTGGAATTTAAGTGTATCACTGCATTTGTGGAAGTTTTAAATAAAATTTGACATATAATATAATAGGAATTGGTTAAGTATGGAGTAAGTTATTTCAATAAAAAGTCATGAGGTGTTTAGGTGACATAGGGGTAATTTGGTCATTTTAGGTTACATCTAGAAAATTGAGGTTTTATATTTTATTTGGTTAAACTATAACAAGTGTGATATGTGAAGTGTTTATGTCAATTATGAGTAGCCAAAGTATGATTTTATGATACATGACTTAAATTAGATCAAGTAATAAGAAAGGTAATATATGTATTTTATGTATAAAATGTTGGAGTTAAATCTTGATTTTTGAATCTATTTTTAAGCATGATATATTAAAATGTTGTTTCAATTTGAATAAGTTGGTGAGTTTTATAGGTAAAGTTATGAGGTTTGTAAATTAGGGTTTTATGAGAGCATTTGTGACACCCCCATTTTTTATTACTGAAATTTTTGTTTTAAAATATTATGGAAGCGAAAAAATACCAAATACACCTAGGAAAAACAGAGTGCTACCACCATACATAACATGTAATAAGCGTTTGTCACCCATAGCATGTTATATACAAGGATAAAAAAACCAAAATAACCAAAATAAGAGTAGAGCATACGAGAAATATGATATATAAGTACCAAAGGAAAACATTTACAAAATATAACCTTAACATGTCCCCAAATATCAAATACATGTGAGAGAGTAAACTGAAAGTGAAAAGATACGATAAGCATAAAACAAAAATAAGGAAAATTCCAAACCCTAATCCACTAAGGACCCAACAATGGTCTCCGAATGTCTATGATCTCAAGCCCCCCAAGCCCAAAACAAGATAGACCTGCTAGTAACCATCCTCAAAAACCCGCACATGGTTTCCTGCTCATGGGATTGAGTAGGTGACTAGAAAAATGGGCACATCAATACGCTATGTACTGCATAAGTCGTGTTATATCCCCAACAAGAGTCACAAGCATACAAGGCCAAGACAAAAAGGGAAAATCATGCTAAACACCTATCATGCTCACCACATAATTACATTTACGTACTCTACCATGATCATGTAATACACCGAGATTTCATGTCATGCAAAGATTTATATGACTCATAACTCATTGTACCATAGTGTTAAAATCCAGATCGGACCGTCTGATCCAACTAGTGAACGGGTAAATAGGTCAGGTCACTAGCTAAATTTTATATACCGATTCTCAGAATCTTGGAGCCAGTTGGCTGAACTGGTAAATAAATCATTCAGGAGCCGATCAAATTCATGTGAAGTTTAATTTTTTTATAGTTCACATTTTTTGACTTAATATGTACCAGTGGTTTGACCAGTATAAACCGCTAGTTTGACCACTAAACCACTAAACTGGTTATGATACCAGTTTAATTACCGGTCCGGTTTTTAAAACTATACATCATATTCACCAAGACAACGTAAGTACTATAGATAGCAATGAATGAATATTAACAATTATTCCATCAGGTCCATATTCCATGTTTACATGGCCCATCAAATTAATTATTTACAAGACATTATATTTTTTCCCTTTATCCATATCTTTATTCTTATTAAGCAATTGATTATTTACCACCCCATTATCTCACATACCATAGAAGCCTATCCAAACTAGAGGACAAAAAGTACGATTGAAGTCAAGTAACCACAAATGGACATAAAATTTAGTCAAAGCCATAAACCACGTAGATATCTAGACCCTTTAGTATCGATACCTCCTAGTACATCATTAGTGTCTAGAGTATGTAAGGCATTGAGGTCTACTAGGATCCCTCCTTAAGGCACCAATAAATGCCTAAAGGTAGATTAACCCTTGGTAGCTTATCGAGGATTGGGTAACCAAGACCTGTGCACATCTCAATCATCTTTCACTTTAAGTGATTAATTGGTTATTTTCTAAGGTTATGTTATCACACAAGGCCCATGTAATATCTAAGTAACACATCCACATATACATTCCATCTTAACCATTATTATCGTCCAACCATGTGGTGGGATTTTTATTAGTGCTTAACCAAGATTAAGCCAACCCATCAATATTACCTATTTAGGCTAATAATTTGGACTACATTATCCTTTTGAAGTTATAGCATACTCATTCCGTTTTTTCCCTTGAGACCTTCCAAACACTTAGTGAGAATACCGTGAATTATGAGCCATTTAATCCATCCAATATGTTCGTTAATTCATACCAAGATGTGTTTTCTCATCACTAAATAATTATATTATAGCATTGTACATAGTCTCAAAGCATATCAAGTCCAAAAGAACAAAAAATTAGCATACTCTGGCCGAATCGGTCGATTGGTTTGGCTTAGCCAAACCCCAAAGTTCCCTAATACCAGCCAATTAGTATGGTCAAACCAATCAATTGTTATATGACTAGTTAATCGGTTTTGAAAAACCATTCGATGGGTTTAAGAAGAGAGCAATCAAGGTCGCCACAAACAATCCGGTTGATTGGTTTGGGCTAACCATACGACTGTTCTAAGGACCAGTCAATTGGTTTGGCTTAATTGGTCGATCAGTTTGCTCCTAAATAGTAGATAACATACATTTTTAACATGATTCATTCTCTAAAATCTTATCACATCCAAACTATAACATTTCATAACATAAGACCAAGATTTAACATGCTTATAAATTGAATCATGCTTCATTTACAAGGAAGCGGCCCTATTCCTCATAATTCAAGCCCTTTTTTCTCAAAAATCTTAATTAATTCAACATGCACCAATAAAATTTCAAATTCTCATATAGGCATATAAATATTTACATTTTACATAGTACACTAACTCAAACGCTTATTCATGACACATTTTAAAAGTAAGAATAACTTACTTGAAGTTTAGCAAAATTTCCCACTAAAGAGGAAAACTCAAAAGTTGAAATATTTCAAATTTAGAAACCTTGAAAAAAAATAGTAGACTAAAAATTAGAAATCATCGAATAACCTTTAGAAATCAAGAAACACAAAGTATAAAAGAAAACAAACTTATCACTTCCACGAGAAAATCATAGGAAGAGTCAGTTGAAAGCAAACTCAAATTCACCCAAAATTTAAATCTTTCTTACTTAAGAATCAAATAATAGGGAGCTAGAGAAATTGTGAGAAGAGTTTAAAGAATTAGAATGAAAGCTCAAAGTGGCTGAAATAAAATTAAGAAAAATAGATAATTAGGGTTATGTATAGCTAATGAATCAGTTAATGAATGATTGAGGATACATAATAGATCCAAAACCCTAATTTTATCGTTCGAAGTTGAGCTAAATGGGAAAATTTATCAAAAGGAGGTTGACTCCCATCTTAGAGCTCAAATGGTGATTTTCTAAAGAATACATGTCGAGCAGATCCAGAAAATATCACACACAAGAAGGAAATTGGAAGATCAATGTGGGAATCAAATCTCCCAATCATGAAGTGCTAGTGTAAAAATCTAAGCATACTTCTAGAGATGTGCAGAGGAGAAAGAAAGAAGAAGATAAGAGTGAGGGCATTATCACCCTCATCTATTAAAAATAAGACCTCAAATCTATTTGAGGCAAAAATTAGAGTTGTATAAATGATAAAAAAAAAGGGTTAAGTATTAATCAGGAATAGTCCATATTTGAATTATTAAGGTTTCATTTTGATGCAAGAAATTTTTCAAAAATTTGAGCTTTGAAAAGTACTCAGTCTTACAAAGCAGTCGATCGATTTGGTCAGACTAATCAACTATTCTACAGACTAGTTGATTGGTCTTCCTAAACCAATCAATCGGTTCAGTTGGGCAAAAACCTTAGCTAAAATGACGGATTCAATTAGTTTGCTTGAAAATTTTGTTTCATAAAAAAATCAAACTTTTCCAAATTCCTTATTACATCAAACCCAAACTATAGTTCTAAATCGATATCAAACATTATCCAAATTCCATCAAACATAAGAATTTCTCATTTTTTATAATCCTACAAAAATATGGGTTATTACAACATTATTATTTTTTCCTTATGTACTGTCTATTTTGTGCTTGTTATATGTCCTTATTCCATGGCACTAATTTAGGGTTTTATAGCATGTTTGATTTGATTAACCATGATACATTTCTAAGTGTTTTGATAATAACAATTGTTGGAATGAATTCATTATTACTCGATATTTCAAATATTAAGTAATACATGGAATCCCATGTGTTAAATCAATGGTAATATAAGTGGAAATATTATGATAATAAGTAAATCAAAGTGGTGCATTAATACTTAAAGTAGAAGATCCCGTGAGTCATCACTAAGGTGTATTAATTGTATATATTAACCTAGTTCTATCATAACTGAGTGGCTCTAGATCTACTTTATATTGATCATTCTACCGTCTCATAAGGGGTTTGCATACTTAAGAACTAAAATTCTAGTTTTATGGTTCCCAAGAGCATTATGCTCTTGAAGGAGCTATATGTCATAATCCATTTCACTAAATGAAAATAGCAAATAGGAGTTTTTTTCCTAATAGTTTTATATTTTGATATCATTCCACTAAAGAGGAATAATGGTTCCTCTGAGCTTAATTTGACTTGATAAATAGAATAACATGATTACCTAATGTAGAACCTTAATATGATTTTCTCCTTACATATCTTGTATCATGAGTGTATATGCATGCATAGTATCTATCTTGTCTTATGATTCCTATGTGGTATACATGCCTTATTATATTGATTTATATTGTTGCCTTACTTAGTACATATATTATTGGTCATCCTTTTTATGGGTAATGCTCATTCTCATGAGCATATGTCATTGTTTTACAGGAAATTGATGAATTAGAATTTTTTATGATCTTGACATTATTGTTTGTAGTGAGTAATTATTTAGGTTGTATTAACTTATGGTTATCTCAATATTTATATTAGACTTTTACTCCTCTTTTTTCTCTTATCTTGATCTCTCCCATCCCATTCCATAATGTTGTATCATCATAGGATCTAGAGCTTCCCGCACCTAATCTTTGAATACGAGTTATTTTTAGCCTTATACTAGGTATAGGTTGGTTATAGGAAGTACATTTTCTATGTTGGATATGGTATAACACCATAAGTTTCAACTTTAGAGTACATAAAACTTGTTTTAATTTTTTTTGGTTTGTGAAATTTGAAGTGTTACAGAAAGCATTGTCTTTCCTTGAGACCCTAGAGAAGGGTAGACTCTTTTCGAATCATCATAGGATCTAGTGCTTTCCACACCTAATCTCTTAATAACAATTATTTTTATCCTTGCACTAGCTATAGATTGGCTATAGCGAGTACATTTTCTTTGTTGGATGTATTATAACACCCTAAGTTTTAACTTTATAGTACATAAAACTTGTTTTTTTTTTTGTTTGTGAAATTTAGAGTGTTACAAAAAGACAAAAGCATTTTCTTTCCTTAAGGCCCTAGAGAAGGGCACACTCTTTTCAAATCATCAAGAAAGGAATCTATAGAGGGTTGGAAACTTTCATGTGAGCTTCTAAAAATCATCCTTCCTAGTTGAAGGTTGCATGTTCATAATGTCCAACACTTTGTCAGAGTTGATATCTATGCCCCATCTGGATACCATGAATCCTAGGAACTTGGAAACCTCTACCCCAAATGCACACTTGGTTACGTTGAGTTTTATCTAATGCTTTTCAAGGATCTAAAATACTTTGCCGAGGTCAACAAGATGATCAGATTCCAACTTGCTCTTCATTATCATGTCATCCATGTACGCCTACATCTTTTAACCCACCTAGTGCTTATAGACTTTGTTGACCAACCTGTGTTACATGGTTCCTATGTTATTTAATCCAAAGGGCATTCCATTGTAGCAACATAGATCTTCATCCTTTTTTATGTTTATTTTAGGTTGGTCCTCCTCAACTAAGGGAACTTGATGGTACCTAAAGAATGCATCCATAAAACTAGGACATTCATACCCCTCCATTAAATCTATCAACCAATCAATCTGAGGTGGAGAGGATCAATCCTTCGGGTATACCTTATGAAGATCAGTAAAATCAAGACACATCCTCCACCTCCCATTGGATTTTTTTATCATCGCTGAATTGGCGGTCCACTTTACATATTATTACCTCCCTTATGAAACCTAAGTGTAAAAGACTAACCGCTTCTTCCCATATGGCTTTGCCTTTTAGGGGGCATAACTATATTCTTCTTCTTGATCAGTGATTCCCCAAGTATAATGTCCAACCTATGCTCTATGACCTCCTTAGGTATACCCTCAAGGTTGGAAACTAACCAAGAAAACACATCATCCTTGTTCTAGAGAAATTATACCAATCATGCTTTCTTGAACATTCCTAAATGATTCCCTACATTAATGGTTTACCCCACCCTTAGCACTAGGAAGACCTCTTCCATCTCTATAGTTGACTCTACACGAGGGGCTTCTTGCATCGAATCTATGTCATTTATTGGCATAATTTTATAGCTCAAGCTTCACTCAATCACTTCTTTACCTCCATTACATGGCATTTCTTGGCCTATGCTTAATATCCTTGTACCTTTTCCCATAAGTCCCCCATGAAGAGCCTCATCAATAACCCAACCATAAATACACCAGTACTTAATTTTTTTAAGCTCAACATGGTCAAAATGACATTTTAAGTTGAGGGACAATCCATGGTTGTGAAGATTGATCATATTTTCTTACATCCCCCCTCTGATTATCTGTCAATATTAACTTTCAAAGACAATATCAATGGAGTTTTATGTGTCAACCAACATCCTCTTCACATTACATCCTGCCCAAAACATTGTTATGACCAAGGGGTTATCTTTGTGGGATTGTCATCAAATATCCATCTCTGCTATTAAGGGAGACTACCCACTTATATTCCCTTTTCCTCTTTGGGGTGGCTGTCAAAACTAGTACACCCCTTTCATTGTGAGCTCACGCTCCACTAGAGGTGGAAAGTAGGTTGGGTTGTAGTAAATTGGGACATTCTTAGGTCAAGTTGTTTGCAAGTTAGTTGGTGGTCGAGTAGGGTCATTTTATTGTTTGGGTTGGGTTCAAGACATTATAGATCTAAGTTATATCTGGTTTATACGCTAGGTCAGGTTGGGTTGAGCTAGTTCATTTTTGGCTTGTTTTAGGTTAACTTGATTGGTTGGGTTGATTTTGAGTTGAGTTAACTCGTGTTCAGGTGATGTTGAGTTTGAGTTAATTTGATGGGTTAAGTTAGCTTAGGTTCGGGTCAAATTTAGGTTAACTTGACATATTAGGTCTTTTTGGGTTTTGAGGTGTTGAGTTGGGTTTAGCCTAGGCTAATTCTAGATCAAATTACTTTTAGTTTAGATAAAATTGAACATTGACCACCAAAATTAATCTAACTCATTAACCTCATAAGAAAGTACTAAGTTTAATTTCATGTAAACATGTAATTAAATATGTGTTATTAAATGCTACTTAGTTATTATCATGAATTTTTAATGTTGTATTTTTGTTTCAAAAACTTGGTGAAATTATAATATTATTGGTAAATAAGTATGTCTATAGTACAAGTAAGAAAAATAAGTAAACTTTATTAAAAAATTATTTTTAAAAGCATGAAATAAATAATAAAGTATATGTAATTTTTTTTACTATCATAACTAGTTAATATTAAATTTGGTTTTATTGAGTTGAGTTGATGACGGGTTGAGTTTATGGTAGTTTGGGTTGTAATCGGGTCAGGTTGATGTCAAGTTTTGGGTTAGCTCTAGTCACAAGTTAGTTTCATGTCGGGTTAAGGTTGAGCAGGTTGTGTTAACTTTTGCCATATCTACACTCTCCGGGTGCAGATGGGGTCGCCCCATCTGCCTGAGATGGTGTTGATGGTCCTCCTTTGTGGTTCACTTGAATTTTGGGTTGGCCCATTAAGATGGTGTAACTATAACACCTCCAAATTTACTACTAATTTTTTTTGTACATAAGATAGAAATAAAATAATTAGATATTACCACCATACTTAATACAAATCCGGTTATCATAAAATTTTCATAACAAGTACAAGACAAAACATTAATGAGTTTAAAAAAGATAACAAGAGAATAAAAATAATTCCATAACATAGATAAGAGTCGGAGATAGAACTTCAAGTATAATACTAATCAAAATAAAATGAAGAAAAACTATGAATGCAAGAGTTCATAAGATATCTAAACAAAAACTTTAGCTACCAGATAACTGATACTCTATACCTAAACCCATAATACAAGTCCTTCCTCCCTAAGAACTACATCAAACTCGGCAAATTCATCAAGGTAATTATTAAAAACCTACACATCAACAACTAGATTGTCTGCTAACAGAAATGAGAAATGCCCATAAAAAGGATGGTCAATATTCGTGTATTGAGTAAGACAACAATACACATCACTAGGATTAGGCATGTATAGTATTTAAGGTCATACATAGAGAAAACTATACGTGAACACTACACATGATACAAGATGACCTAAAAATGTAACCATGGTAAAGTTCATACTTCGGTGAGCATGCAAACCCATTTAATTAACACATTGAGACTAATAAATTGCTAGTAATAATTTATTTCCCCTTTCCCTATAGATGGGAGAAAATATTCAACCTTACTAAAACTCTCACATCCAGATTAAGACATGCCTAAATCACTAGTAAACCACTAATCCTTAAGTATTGGTGTAACACCCCAAAATTCACTACTTTTTTTTAAAACGCGGAAGAATTTAACATTGGAAACCCGTGAATTCTGGGGATGTTACCGCCACGCTTAGTACCAAACCGGTTCTCTCCGACGTTTCAGTACCAAGTACTAAGGATAAGAAAGGATTAACATTAAACCAAACCAACAGTTCATAAAAGAACTAGAAAGAATCATACATCAAAAAGTAGAGTACGCGTAAAGAATTATAATTCATATCCAATAGAAAATGAGCTTACAACCGATAAAGGGTTCCTTTAAAATACTCAATACAAGTAATGAATCAAAAAGGGTAAATCTGATACAAAAGAATAACACATGGACATAAATCACATAAAGAATGAATATGGCCACGACACTCTCGAACTTGAGTCAACCACAAGCTCAACACTCAGCCCCGCCGGATATCTCGCCCACCTACACAAACTCAAAAAGGTCAACTACTCGTGGGAATGAGCAGCACCCATGAAAAGGATGGTCAATACGCTACGTACTGAGCAAGGTAACCAAACACTAAGGCCAACATATAAAATCACACAAATAATGCAGAAGAAATAAAAGAGCATAATCCATCATGATAATATAATATCATACAATCATTCAGGTAGACACATAAAGGCTCATTTATAGTCCGGATTAATTATTTAATTAATCTCTGATTAGAACTCATTTCACACCATGCTTTTTATCAAATCCACGTGAGTATGGGAACCCCACTATTATAGCCGGTGGACCGAAAACACACAGGGCATAAAGCTCCTGACCACTATTATAGCCGGTGGATCGGAAACGCACAGGGCATAAAGCTTTTGACCACTATTATTCACCTGTGGACCAGTCCGGCCCCTTCTCGCACGGTGTTCCACTGTAAGTAATTAGTGTCTTTCCCACGTCTTGACACAAATGTGTTTGGTTTTGTTGAGCACATAATCCCCCAATATTATAGCTGGTGGACCAGAAACGCACAGGTACAAAGCCTTACCACTATTATAGCCGGTGGACCGTAAACACATAGGACATCATGCCTTAGCCACTATTATTCGCCCGTGGACCAGTTTGGGCTCGGCTCAACAATCTTTCACTTTAAGTGATTAATGTATTAAGTATCTTATTTGGAAAATATTAACCCTAGACATGCATAATTACTCCCTTACACTTATCCTCCAAGTCCACTCCACATCTCACTGTAGGGTTTTATCCCGAAACCCTAATTTAGGCCTCAGCGGCCCATCTTACTCCAACTCACACAACCCATATAATTTTAACACTCCACACACCACAACTCATAAATACCCTCCTCATAATTACACTTTAATCACCAAGTACACATGATACCATAAAAATGCTAAGCAGCCACACCAAACCCTAGCTCAGTCTCCTACGTACCCTTATATTGTTCCATGTACTATTTTTCATTCAAAGTGTTCAAACACCCAAACAACACTTGCATTGCCTTCCTCACACCCCAAATCAACTTTTATTACGTAAACTTCATGCCCATGCAAACGTTACATATCACATGCAACCATTCGAATCTTTCATGCGAAACCCTAGAAATCCCACGTGAAACCCTAGATTCAACCATTCAAACCCTAGATCCATCCATTCAATTAAAACACTAGATTAGATCCTTCCATGCAACACCATAGAATCTACCATGCAAAACCATAATTCCATCCATATAAAACCCTAAATTCTTTCATGCAAAGCCCAAGATTCCTTCATACAAAACCCTAAATTCAATTCACACAAAACCAAAGGTTTCTCCATACAAAACCCTAAATTTAATCCATACAAAACCAAAGATTCATCTATACCAAACCCTAAATTCAAACCATATAAAACCCAAAGATTCATCCATACCAAACCCTAAATTCAAACCATGTAAAACCACAGATTCATCCATACCAAACCCTACATTAGATCCTCCCATATAAAACCATAAATTAGATTCTCCCATATAACATCATAAATTACATTCTCCCATACAACATCATAAATTAGATTCTCCCATACAACATCATAAATTAGATTCTCCCACATAACACCATATATTAGATTCTCCCATACAAACCACAAATTAGATTCTCCCATATAACATCATAAATTACATTCTCCCATATAAACCATAAATTAGATTCTCCCATACAACATCATAAATTAGATTCTCCCATACAAACCATAAATAACCCATTTTACTCTTCCCCTCATGGATCATTAAAAATACTTAGGGCAACTCACATCCCTTGGTCAACTTCTTTCCCTATCCTCCTTTTTCATTCTTTCCCCCACGCAAACCATAAATTAACTTCCTCACATGCATGTCTTACAGGGTCACCACACATATCATCACATATACATAATACTCATGCCATATAACAATACAAGAACATACTTGAACTCCACGTCATACCACACATGAAATCAATATAATGATAACCATGGAATGCATAACATATAAGGCATACAATGCACATTAACACATAAAATGCCTTAGTAACACCCTTACCTAAAACGACACCGGTCTTGGAGCATGCTCCTATGCTTCCTTAGGGCTTTGATAAAATAATAATATATTAATAAAAATAACATTAACAAATTTCTAACTTTTCTAAAGATATAACAAATAATAATAATATTATAAAAGTTGATAATGTAAGGTTTAAGACTTTACCCTAATAATAATAATAATAATAATAATAATAATAATAATAATAATAATAATAATAATAATAATAATAATAATAATAATGATAATAATAATAATAATAATAATAATAATAATAATAATAATAATAATAATAATAATAATAATAGCAAAACTAATAGTAAAGTAGTTGAAATATTAATAATGGACTAATAATAGTAGTAATTTAAACTAGTAAAAAATAATAATAATAATAATAACATATTAATATTAATAATAAAGATAATAACAATAATAATAATAATAATAATAAAATCGAATTAAAAATATAATAGGGCTTCGGCCCTCAATATAAATAATAATAATAACATTAATCCTAGTAATAATAATAATACATATTAATAATAGAAATAATAATAATAATAATAATAATAATAATAGTATTTATATTCAAATAAATGAAATAAAATAAATTAAGGCTTATAAAAATAGGGAGAAGGGTTGAGAGGGTCTAGGGTTCGACCTTAGGCTGTGGTGACAGTAGGGATGGCAATTTTCCCCACGGGTTCGGGGCCCCGTCGGGGATTCCCCGTTCGGGTTCAGGTTCGAGGAAGTATTTCAGGGATCAGGTTTGGGGTCAGGGATTTTTTTTGGGGATTAATTCGGGGACGGGTCAGGTATGGGTTTGGGGTCCCCGTCCCCGAACCCGCCCCGAATTAAAAATTTTCAATTTTTATATTTTTCCAAATTGAGATTTAGGCGGGCCGGCCGAATCTCAATCTCACAACCTGTACCTGTGAGTCTGTGTCTTCGATCTTCCTCCCCGACTCCCTGTTTGGCTTTGGCAGTTGGCACCCCGTAGTCCCGCCACACGCTCCACGCAGGCCGCCGCTCTTACCTGAGTCGCCTCTCCACTGTGACGCTGTTGGTTATCCGCACGAACGCACCTGTAAGTCTGTAACCTTATTACCTTAACCTAATTTTTCCCCGTCGCCATAAGGCCCCTGACTCCCAGTCCCCGTCGTCGTTTTGTTAATTCGTTTGGCTCTGCAAGACAGTAACCCTCCTTCTTCCAGCCTTCCTCTTCGTCACTGTCACGGACCTCGTGTAGTCGCCTCCTCCAAAGCTGACATTGTGTGTTTTCCTCCCAACCCGGCGCATGGAGCAGTGGTCAGTGTAGCTTTTCCCTTGACCACAAACGCCAATCCGCCACTGATGCAATCGCTAAATTTAGCAACGGTGAGTGTGAGGGTACTGTCTTTTTAAGTTTTTATCTGCAGTAGCTTATAATTTGGGTCATGAAAGTTGTTTTGTTTTGTTTGATTTTTTCTTCTGTAGTTTTGTGTGGAAGAAATTGTTTTTGTTGCAGAGTTCCAGCACTCGCACAAATATAGTTAAGGTGAGTTTTCGTTCATCTTTGACTTTCTCTGTTGTGAGGTGAATCAGGTGATGGTTGTTTCAATTGTTTGGACTTTAGGGCATTAAACTTGTTTCTTTCCATGAAGTGAATTGGAATTGAGTTTAAGGTTTCTGAATTTCTGATTATCTTTTTCTTCCTTATTTTACTTTGGCGAATGCTGATTATTTGCGGTTTGGTGAATGCTGATTATTTGCCCCTATTTTAGCTTCATTTTTTATTTTGAGGGATTGAGGGAAGTTGTTAATTGTTATGTGTTCTTGTTATCTTGTATGATTAAGGTCTTGTAGCAGGTATGGCCTAGATGATGGAAGATCAACTAGGATGAAGGATTCTAGGTATGACCAGATATAGTAGTTGTTATGGTCCAATTTAATAGATAGTCGGAAAGGAAATATTTAGATTTGGGGCAATAGAAGCAGCTGTAAAGGGAGATGGGGACCAAGGGAAAATGAAGGAAAAAAACTGCTAGAATAATTAAGTGAAGATGCTATATGAAGATAAGTTAGCGTGGATTCTTTCTTATTGGATTTTTTCTTAGCATGATTGTAATCTATACAAGTGACATAAGCTCATGCCAAAATTGTGAATTAAAGCTTTAGGAAAAAGAAAAAAAACCTTGAAATCCACGCTTATGATAAAGCATTTGATAACATAAGGATATACAGTAGTACAACATTCACAAAGATCAAGTCATTGTCACAAACTTGCCTCTCATAAAAAATAAATCTAGTCCATTAGGCAATAGTTTTAAAAATAGGAAGAAAAATAGATGTACATAAAATATAAAAGGTTGAACTCCTTGCAGCATCTACTCTGTATGGTTAAATAATGATCAAGAAAGTTTCAAACTTCCATCTTCCTTTAGAGCATCAATGAGCTAGTTGGTAGTTGGGTAAAGAAAAAGTAGAATATAGACATAGAATGATCTAATTGGAACTTCTCTGCAGCTGTATGTTCTCCAATCCTCAAAGATGGGCATTTCTAGTGTATTTCAGAAGTGTGAAGACTATGACATATATTAGGATGAATCTCCTACCATATCAATGGCATTTTTGTAGGTCCTATTAAGTAATTAATGTAAATATTTGAGCTACACGTGTCATTCAAAAAGAAAAACAAAGGGCATGAACACAAGCAATATTGAACCCTTCATGTAAACAACTAATCACCCATCAGAAAATAGGTATCCATTAAGAAATAGATCTGATTCCATATGACAATACATGTATATGATGCTGCAAAATATAAAATAAAAGTGCAAGTGCACTATTTATACAACACAAATAATTATGTTATGGTACCTGATCAGAATGTGGCTGCTTTAAGAATGTGGCTGTATATGAATATGGTATAGGTTTTTTTCTTTTGGGGTTTATTTTATTTTAGATTAGATCTATCACTCACCTAGTTATCTATTTCTTTCTTTCTTTATTTCGTTGTCTTCTTCTTCTTTTTCTTCTTCTTCTTCTTCTTTTCAAATTAGAAAAGAAATCTCACTGCGTAATTATGGAAGCAGTCATGTCATGTGTATGTTATCCATTTATTGTTTGGTGTTATCAAGAATTTATGCACCAAAATTAAAGGGAGGTAAGTCTTATTGATTAACTTTTCCTTTCTAATTCCTTTTTCTTCTTCTTGCTGCTATTTCCATATATGCTGCTGCTACTGTTTTTTATGCCTCTCCATAGTCCATATATGCTGCTGCTATCTTCCTATCTCTATATATGCAGAGACAGCTTATTTGGAGATGAAGAAGATAAATAATTCTCCATAACCCAACTTTGTTGTATTTAGGTGGAAAAATATTACTGGTTTCTGTTTAGATGTATAAGATATATTAATGGTACCAAGCTGAGATGTATAAGATCTAGAGAACAAATGAAAAATAATTATTACACTCTTTGTTGTAGACTGTCGTAAAATACAAATAAATTTGTGCATCATTTTATTTAATCTTGAGTCCGGAGATTATTTACCAAACATGCTCAAATTTGCAAAATCAGCATGTGAGTTATTATCAAGTAACAGTCTCACCTTTCAAAACAACAAAACAATAATATGCAAAACAGCAAAACAATAATATTCAAAATAATAGCTACACCTTTCAAAACAGATGCACTTGAAAGGTTTAACCTAAACAAATAATCATAAAATATAGGTTGAAATCATTTTGAAAATTAGAAAAACCAACTAACCAAGTGAAAAACACAAATCATCAATCTCTCATAATCTTTCCTAATCTTTCATAATGATTTGTTTTTCTACAATATAAGTTAATATATATCATGTATTTTTCTTTAAATCTGTAGGGATGTATGGGTTATTAATATCTATTATTTTTAATAAACAGATGGAAAACATTGAAAAAGAGGTTGATAGTATTATGGAAAGTGCTCCAACTCGAGAAAGTGGAGCCAAACATGTCAAGATGAGAATATTGAAGCTAATGTGGAGGTGTCAAATCAGAATTCTGATGATGAAAACACTGAACTCATGGATGCGGATAGTGCCAAAAAAAGAAAAAGAAGATCAATTGTATGGGATCATTTCGAAAGAAAATCAGTTGGAGGGAAATGGAAAGCAATTTGTAACTATTGTAAGAATCATTTGGGAGGAGAGAGTAAGAATGGTACTAAGCATCTACATGATCACTTGAAGACATGTGTACATAAAAAGCAAGCAACCATGACACAATGTCTTTTAAATCCAACAAAGTCCATTGATGGGTCATCAAAACTTAGTACATATCAGTTTAACCAAGATCATGCAAGGGAGGAGCTTGGTAAAATGATTGTGTTGCATGAGTACCCATTATCTATGGTTACACATGTAGGGTTTCGAAGGTTCCTTCATGTTTTACAACCATTATTTAAAGTGGTTTCTCGGAACACAATCAAAAGTGATATCCTGAAAATGTTTGATGTTGAGAAAGAGAGAACTATGAAGTTGTTGGAGACAAATGCAAGCCGCATAGCATTGACAAACGATATGTGGACTTCAAGTAATTAGAAAAGAGGATTCATGGCTATCACAACACACTTTATTGATGATTCATGGAAGCTTCAAAGTCGGCTTGTTAGGTAAGCTCTATGTGTTTTACAAGAAAAGTCAACACATAATCTAAATTAATTACTAAACTTTGTTTTTTTATAAGATTTTTGTACGTGCCATATCCGCATATGGCCGAGGTGCTTGCAAATTGTCTTGTTAGTTGCTTATTTGATTGGAACCTAGATAGTAAGTGTTCTAGTTTGACAATCGATAATTGCACCTCCAATGACGCTATGGTTGATATTATTTTGGAAAAGCTTCATCCGAGTTCACTTATCTTAGAAGGCAGATTATTTCATATGCGTTGTTCTGCACACATATTGAATCTAGTTGTGAAGTATGGATTAAAATTAATTACATAAACTATTGAAAATGTTTGTTACAGTGTTGCATTTTGGACAGCAACTCCAAAAAGAGATGAAAAATTTGTTGAAATAGCTAAGCATATGAAAATTCAATGCAATAAGAAGCTAGAACTTGATTGTAAGACTCGGTGGAACTCTACATATTTAATGCTCAACACTGCAATTCAATATAAAGATGTGTTTTATCGTTTGAAGCAGCATGAGCCTTTATATAAGAGAGTTCCCACCAAAGAATATTGGCAAAATGTGACTGATATTGCTTCTAAATTAGAGATTTTTTATGATGCAACGGAGTTGTTTTTCAGGGACTAAGTATGTCACCATGAATTTATTCTTCCCTACTGTAATACCCCTTATTTTTAAAAATCCAGATTTATTAAGTTTAATGATTTTATTAACATAATTTGATGTAAACAATTAATTATTTTAATTTCGATTCATTTTACGGATTTATCGACCATTCGAATTCATATTTGAATTTAATTAATCGTTGTCGTTGCGAACCATTCTAGATAAATTCGTTCACGACAATGATTTTACTATATTCTTATGAATTCGATTTTCGGTTAAAAATATATATTCCCGTTCTTTCTCGTATTTTGATTTTTAATATTTTAGATTCGTTTTCGATTTTAACTTCGTCGTGTGATTATGACTTTATTTTGGACTTATATTTCGTTAACAAAATATATTATTTAAATTATAAAATTTCTATTTAAATAGTTAAATTTATTTTAATGATTTTATTCGTAGAAAATAATTCAGACTTTAAATTTATTTGTTTTCAGAAATCGTTAATATTTTTGGGAAGTTTTAAATTAAAAAGATTTTCGAAGTTTATTTATGAATTTCTTTCTGGAATTAATTTTCTTTCGTTTTATGCTTTTTGGTTTGTAGAAAACAGATTTCGAAAATTATTTAAATTAATCTTGATTTATTAGAATTTGACTTAAATATTTTATTATATGCTTTTAAATAATTTTTCGAGGTCTTATAATATATTTGTGTAAATAATATAAATTTTTACGTTCGTTGGTAAATTCTTTCAAAAATGTTTCTAAAATTCCTTATATAGTTCTTTTATTAATTTTAAGCTTTCGAAACCTTACGAAATAACTTTCGCTTAATAAATTTTAGATAAAATCTTCCAATAATAATTTTTAAACTTTTAGTATTTTATTTTACTTGTATTTGTAAAAAAAAACGGACCAAACCGTCGTTGCCCGACCCCCCCTCTTCTTTCCCTTTTTCTCTTCTTTCCCTTATCTTCTCTTCCCTGTTCCCCGACTCCCTGCTCCCATCTTGCAACCCTAGCCAACCGCCACCTTCTCCCCAGCTCCTCCACGCCGGCCGGCCGACGTCCAACCGCCACTAACCTGCACAGCAGCCGCAACCGACCACCGCAGCAGCAGCAGCAACGCGTAGGTTGTGTCGTCGCTGCCCGGTCACAGTAGACGTCTCCCGACCACAGGCGAGCTGTCCCCGTTCCCCGACGAAGCTTCCCCGGCCTTTCCCTTGCCCCGATTCGTTGATTTTTGTTTGGTATAATTTTCTGAAAACCCTAATATGAATTTGATCAATTGAATGTGAATTAGCTTATGATAAGCTAAATTGGTTGTTTGATTATGTATATATGTGCTGTAAGATTTATTTGGATATGTTAATTGCATGGTTTATGTTGGAAATTTGGGAAATTGAATTTTTGGCCGGGTTATGCCAAATTTTTTGGATTCGTTAGATTTGGTGATTTTGGATAAATTGATTATACAAAATGTTTTAAAATGTATCCAATTTCATTTTGGAACCGTCAATTTGAGAAATTTATGCAGGTTTTATCGAAATTTGATTCCTAGGTCAAAATTTGGGTGTAATGAAATTGGGTCGCTTAATTGAGTCGTGTCACTCAATTGATTTTATAATATTGTTTGAAATGTATTTAATTTCATATGGCAAGTGTTAATTTGGGAAAAGTATGCGTAATTGATCGGATTTGGATTTTTAAGTCAAAACTCTTGCGGGTCCAAATTGGATTGTGTAATCGGGCTATTTATTCAATTGACTATATAAATTACATTAGAATATGTTTAATTACATTTTCGAACCGTCAATTGATATGTTTTGGCAAGAATTGATCGGATTTGCGTATAAAATGTGTATTTCTTTTATTGGTTTTGAGCAATTGATTATTTGATATGTTATAAAATGTGTTTAATTGCATTTATAAACATTCAATTTGATTAAATTTATAGAATTTTACCGAATTGCATTTTCGGGCCTAAAACCCTAGATTCAAGTGAGATTATGAGATTGGTTATTTGTATAGTTTTTTTTCTAAAATTAAATTTATAGAAGTAGTTGAAATGATCCTAATTGTATTCTAATACCTTTAATTGGAATTAATTGATTTGAATTACCCGAGTTTGTGTCGCGGGCTTTAAAACCCTAATTTTGAAAACGGATCATCATGAATTGGTTAATCGAAAGATTGTTTTGTTGAAATTGATTATCTATATTTATCTAAAACTAGTTTGATTGTGGTTTAAAACTATCAATTTGAGGTAATCGAAGTGATTTGGTTGATTCGTAGTTTAGGGATTAAAAACCCTAATCTTCAGGGGTTGTTTTATAAAATTGATTTTGCTATGCGTCTTTTATCAAATCGATTTCTGTCTTTGTGTTTTAAATAATTTAAGTTATGTTTTAATCTAATCGATTTGGATTTGGTTCTACACAAATGGTTGGTTTACCTATTTAGTTGTAAAACCTAATGAATAAGTTATCTTCGAAAAATTAACTTATAATCGATTATCTTTCTTGGGCTTTCCAAATTAATTTGAAAAGACCTAAGTTTTGGACACATTTTCCAAGAAAAATAGTTTGTGTCTCTTTGTATCGATTAAATTATAATAGTTGAAATTATTGATCGATAGGATAGTTTCCAACTTAGTTTTCGATGTCTATCGGCGATCTAGGAAAGCTTTATTATGGATCCTCGAACTAGTGATCTCTCTCTCCCTCTTATCTCGCTTAGCTAGCTTTGGATCCAGGTAAGTCTCTACTTACCTCTACTTATGGGTATTTCGTAAGGATGTGGCTAAGGTCCCTACGTGTTATGTGACTTGCATGCCTTGGATGCTTTGTATCTATACCCTGTCCTGTTGTGTATCACATGATTGTCCTTAACGTGTTTTATGTGTAGCGCAGCTTGGAGTTAAGGTATGTGGTATGTGTTTTTCTTATGACATGAATGTGATATCCATATGTGGTGATTATGATGTGCTGTGACATGATGTAACCCTTTAGGACATGCATGCTAAGGTGATTATTATTATGACATGGAGATGAAAAGAAAAAAAATAAATAAATGGGAAGTGAGTTGCTAAAAGGGAGTGCAAGGGACCCGATTAAGGTTTTGGGAAGAATTAATAATCTAGAAAAGGCGAAAGTAAAAATGACTAAGGGTGAGTGAGGTGCGGGTTGAGAGTGAGAGTTTATGTTATAAGGAATGATTATGGGTGTTATGGGAGAGAAGAAATATTGGGTAAAAAGGAGAGGTTACTTGTGGGAGAAGAAAGGTACTAGGGTTGAAGTGGCCAACTAGGGTTTTTCGGTCACATATGGAATCGAGGGGTAAATCGATATGATTTGGGATTGTATATAAATGAGATGAGGTGTGGGACGATAAATGGAGTAATGGTAGTGTAAGTGAGAGAAAGTTGAACCACATAGGTCCAATTAGGGTTTCCAAGGGAAAACCCTAGAGGGAGATAGCATGTGGAGTGGATGTCACGAGGTGTTGGGCCTTAACCCACACCCTTAGGAGTTAGTTTTCATTATGTGTAAGCGTAAAGGGGAATGGATATCGAGGTGTGATAAGGGGCGCAAGAGTCCCAAGATATGGGACGGGCTCTCCTGGGAGGATAAGTGTGGCTAAAGTTAGTCATGCATGTCAAGGGTAAAATACTTTCAAATAAGATATGTTAAGACACTAATTACTTAAAGAGGAAGATGTTGAGCCGGACCCAGACCGGTCCACCGGCGAATAATAGTGGTTAGGGCCGGACTGCCCTACATGACCGGTCCACCGGCTATAATAGTGGCCAGGCGCTTTTTGCCCTGCATGATTTCCGGTCCACCGGCTATAATAGTGGGGGATTTCGTGCTCAACAAACCGAACGTAATAACGATAAGACATGGGAAAGACACAAAGTAATTACAGTGAAACATCATGTGAGTTGGGGCCAGACCGGTCCACCGGCGAATAATGGTGGCCAGGAGCGTTCTGCCCTGCATGACCGGTCCACTAGCTATAATAGTGGCCAGGCGCGTTTTACCCTGCATGATTTTCGGTCCACCGGCTATAATAGTGGGGTTCCCGCACTCACATGAATCGATAAAGACTATGATGTGAATCGATTATATTTACCAAAGATCTAAAGAATGAGTCTACTCAACTGGGGCTGGACATGTCCCTATGTAATGTCCGTGGGGCTAAATGCCCGATTGGTTTGGTTTGGCGTTGTCCAAAAATTCCCGATTGGTTGGTTTAACATTATCCATAAATTCCTGGTTGGTTTATCTGAATCTCTTATCGGTTTAAGATGTTACATATGTTTTGCATGTTATTATATGTGTATGGTAGGACTTATGATGTGGATATTGAGTATGCATAATATTGTATAAACGTAATGCACCATGATTCAATATGCACTTGATGTTATACCTTACGTCTCTCCCATAGGATAGGGTAGTGAGATTTACTCAATATTGGACCCGTACTGATACTACCTTGGTTGAATGGGTCCTATGATGATCTACTGATGGTGGGGAGCAGACCTCTTGTGCAGGTTTGAGATCGGATATTGTATCTGGGTGGAAGGCTTAACTTGAGAGAGTAGGCAATCCGGAATTTGATCCATCGGGATTTGTCTGGTTTAACTGTAGTTATTTTCGGAAGTTTCAAGTATTGTATTTAAAATGTAAGGGTGTTGTAATTATCTTTTAATTCTCTCATACTCTGATAAGTTTTTAATATTCGGATTTATTTCACAGGTTCCGCTGATTCATTCAACGATACTTTTATTCAATGAAAATATGCACTTGCCATCTGCCGGTGGATATCTCCTTGTGGGAGTTTATCCTCACGGCATAGATGTTTGAAATTTTGTTTGACAGGTTTAGCCTTGCATCTAGCATGAGATAGATGGTAGACATTTATCTTGTGCTAGATGTGGCGGTAACATTTCCCAAATTCTATTTTAGCTTCCACTTTACTCTTTCAAAAAAATTTCAGGAGTGAAATTTGGGGGTGTTACACCTACTATGTGTGAGATTAAGTTGACAATTGATGAATGGATCAATTCAAATGAGATTAGGGTGAGAAGTATGGCAAGTAATATGAAAGAGAAATTTGACAAGTATTGGGATAAGATAAATTGCTTGTTTGTGATTGGAAGTATTTTGGATCCTAGGTATAAGTTAAAGACCATTCAATTGTATTACCCTCTTATCTATGGTGATGCGTCTTTGGGGAAGATTGATGATGTGAAAAAAGTAGCGAGTGACCTAATTGAAGAATATAAGAATAAATCTCAGCAATATCATGTTGTCCATCAAGGGTCACAAGATTGTTCTTCTTCGAAGCCTCCAATTCCTAAGGGTGGTAGACTAGAAATATTCATGGAATCCAATTCTAGTATTGAAATTATAAAGTCGGAGTTAGATCGGTACTTGGAGGATCCTCTTACACCAAGGATTATTGCTAATTTTGATATCTTATATTGGTGGAAGATGGATGGTTACAAGTATCCCAATTTGCAAAATATTGCTAAGGATGTGTTGGCTATTCCTGTGACAACTGTTGCTTCTGAATCAACATTTAGCACTAGTGGGAGGGTTATAAGTGCTCATTGAAGTAGGCTTCATCCTAACACCATAGAGGCTTTGATGTGTACTTGAGATTGGTTATGGAGTGAAATTGAAGGTACTATCCTATATTTTTAGTTATTTCTGTAAGTTTTATTTATTGTAAATATTATTATTTGCTTATTTTGCTATATATTTTTTCTTTCAAACTCTACAGCTACTTAGGAGTGTCAAAAATTTGATGATGATGTTGATGCTGATATAGAGGTAATTGATTTATTTCTTGGCCTTGTATGTAAAAATATGTGGGTTATATCATGTAAATCATATAATATCTATATATATATATATATATATATAGATAGATAGATAGATATATACACACACACATATATACATACATGTACATTATGGGCTGAGATGGATGTATGAGATTTTAGGAATATTATGGGCTGTTACAAAAACCATAGAGGTAATTTAGGAATATTTTCTACATAGCAATGTAGATATAAGAATAAAGTAATATAATGAAGATTTGGATTGTCAAATTAAATTTTGAGAAAATGTGAGAAGTATGACGATGGGGTAGTGATACATGTATTTCATTGCTAGTTGTAACTGAAAAGGAAATTTTCTATATGAGAATAAGATTTTATTCATCGAAATATTATGTGGTATGATGTTAAAAAAAATGGGAAGAAAGAAAGAAAAGAAAAGTGGGCATATTGGATAAGTTGAAACAACTGCAGATGATATTTAGCATATTGTAATGCTACTAAATAGTAAATAAATGAATAAAGAATTAGGGCCCATTCTACTCAACTTAGTTTTTGAGTTGATCTATTAGATTATATCAAATCTGTAAAATCTTGATAATAGTAAAAGAAAAAAAATGAAATTAGTGATAATAATTATAATAATAATGGTAATGATAATAATAGTTGTTATACTAATAGGAAAATTATTAATTATGTTAATAATAAGAGTAAAATAGAAATAATATTTAATTAAAAATTTTCATTTAGACCAGAGCAACCTAATCCTCTTGAAAACAAAATGTTCTTTGGCTTTGGGTTATTGTTTTGTTAAACTTCTACCCATTGGTCCTTTTTTCTTGCATTGCAGGTTGAAAAGTCCATCGCTACAATGTACAAGAAATTGCAGAATGAACTGTAGTGAACTAGTGTTGGATGTATTTCACTAGTTATACTTTTTCGAGAGAATTTATTTAAGAGAGTTAGATTTTAGGATTTTATTTATTGAAACATTATGCATTTTGATGGAAAAAAAAAGTGGGTATACCGGAAAGGTAAGAAAACTGCGAATGATATTAGCATGTTGTGATACTAGTAGTAAATGAATGAAAGACATACATGTATCTAAAGAATTAGTTTTCTGAAAGACAAATTTCTCTTTAGCTTTGAGTTATCGTTTTGTTATATATATATGTCTATTATATATATGTATATATATATGTCTATTATATATGTGTGTGTGTGTGTATAACCTCCAATACAAATTGTAGGCAACAGAGGTGTATACTGATAAGAGCAACACTGCGGGGAGCGATGTGACGTGATTTATGGATTTCTAAATCCATTATGAATATGTAAGTCTATTAAATTGTAAACTAATTATATTGCTGAAAATGTACAATCCTAGATATTTTTTTAGTCCTTTAATGATTGTGAGCATAGCCTACTGTTTATACAGGAATACAGGATGTAATGATTGATAAAGACAATATGCGGAATTGCGGATGCAGTGCAAAATATTTGTGATGGAAGAATGAAGATGTCTATCGTCGTCCCAACCTAATTTATTTTTAGCATTGCTTGAAGTGTTGTCATCTATCAATTATCATGCAAAACTTGTTACTTGCATGTTTATTTATTTGTAATTTGCGAGTTATCCGTTGTAATTTCTACGGATACATTATGGTTTTATTATTTTATTCTAGAATAGTCTATAGAATATGGATTGTATAAGCTAAAGTTATTGTGTTATTTTTTATTTTTAATTATTAATCAGGTTGATTAATTTATGTTTTAGAATTAGGATTGTTTTTCTCAGCATAAGAATTACAAAATTATCATTGCGGACATTATTTTTTTTAGGAACTTTGCAATTTGCACAGGTTGAGCCGTTGAGGTTACAAGTAAGTATTCATGGTTGTTTGCGGATCGAGCTATGAATGGTTTAAAATTATTCTTCATTTTTCTAAGTTATTTTTTCTTCAGCTTACAGTTACAGGACGCAAGTATCGGAGATTGGAAAACAAGTATTGAGGATTGAGGTGGTTATTGGGGATCAGGATCTGGTAACGGGTATCGGAGATTTGGGAGTTTATAGGGGATCGGGGATCTTATCGGGGATCGGGGACCTGGTAACGGGTATCAGGGATTTGGGAGTTTATAGGGGATCGGGGATCGGGGATCTTATCGGGGATCGGGGATCGGGTCGGGGATTCCCCGTTAATAAATAAACGGGGATCGAGTCGGGTTCGGGGATAATTTTCCTTATCGGGTTCGGGGATGGGGATGGGGTCCCCATCCCCGACCCACCCCGTTGCCATCCCTAGGTGACAGGAAGTGCTGACGGTGGTGGACAGCGATGGAGGTAAGGTTGGGAAATTATGGGTAAGAAACAAAAGCTCAATACAAGGCAATGTAAGGGGGTATTTATAGAGAAAAGAAGAGAGGGTAGGGTTCTGTGGGTCGGCTACAGGGTAAGGCAGGTAGGGTTAGGGTTACCGGCGGCTAGGGGTGTGCATTGTCTGATATCCCTATCCGACCGGATATTTTTTTCGGATATCCGATCCGACCGGATATTCGATATCCCATATCCAAATCTGTATCCGAATACACCGGATATCCGAAACATCGGATATCCGAAATATCGGATCGGATATCCGATCGGATATCGGATATATCGGATTATTGAAAAAAAAATATCCGATTATTAAATTTACATATATAACCTATAACTAAAAAAATTCAGCATAAACACTTGTTTAATTATTCAGCTTGCATACAAAAAGATAAAATACATGATTAATCATATCCAAAAAAAATTAGCGATCAAGATTTGTGAACAATGGCGCTCTAGAACTGTGAAACGACCTAAGTTAAGAGGTTCAAAAAATTTAGGAGTTTTTTTTTCTAGTTTGGGTGCTTGCGTGTGTGTAGGTCGTGACCTATTTGACTATTTGTAGAGTGTGGATGTTTATTTTAGACTTTAGTTTAGTAAATTATATTTGGACTCATGTACTATAGTAAAAAAAAAATGATCCAAACTTGAAGATTGAAAGAAAAAAATCAGATTATAAATTAAATTATGCCTAAATATAACTCACTAATTATTAAAACCGGATATTTTTTACGGATCGGATTATCCACTAAAAAATTGGATCGGATATCCGCTCCGCTTTTCAAAAACCGGATCGGATATCCAAAATTTTGGATCGATTTTTTCGGATACCGGATCGATTTTTCGGATCCCGATTTTTCTGCACAGCCCTACCGGCGGCAAGGTTGGCCGGTGGGAGTCAAAATGGGGCAAGGATTGCGCAAGGAAAAAGGGAGGGGATCACGCGAGAAGGGGGAGATTTGGTTGAGTTGATGAGGTTGTGAGTTAGCAGAGGAGAGGGAGAAGAGTATCGGCTGGTCAAAGGAGCGAGATCGGTGGAGGGATTTTCGGCTGGTGGATGGTGGAGTTACAGGTCGGCGACAAAGGAAGAAGAAGATGGGGGGTCGGACCGGGCGATTCGGGGGAGAAAAAAAAAAGAAAGAAAGAAAGGAAAGGGAGACCGACCGGGCGCGGCTAATTTTTTTTTAAAATAAAACGATGCGTTTTGAGGGAAAAAGAAGCGAGGCGCGGTGCAGAGATCTGGGCCGCCGAAGGAAGAAGAAAAGGAAGGATTAGGCCGCGGAAAGCAGGCCCAATCAGGGAGAAGGTAAGGAAAAAAAGAAGAAGAAAGAAAAAGGAAATAGGAAAAAAAGGAAAAAAATAATTAGGTTGGGTATTTAAATTAATTAAAATATTTGGGATATTTAAAATAATAATATTTAAATAAAATAATATTTAAATCCTTTTTTAGGCTAAATTAGGATTCTTGAAAGATTTTTCATAAATTCCATTTTAATTAGCAAAACACCCTAATTTTCTTCAATTAAATTATTTATAAAATTCATATTAATTTGAAACTATTTTATCCTTATTATTTTAAATAAAATAATTTATTTAATTAATTTCCAAAATAAAATCCTTAATTAGCTAAAATACCCAAATTTCTCCTAATTAAAATACTTATAGATTTATTCTTGATTTGCCCTAATTAATTCCCTTTATTTTAATAAAAATAATTTATTTAATTAATTTTTCTAATAAAATCTTATTTAACTATAATTTTTAAAATTAGAATTTTTGGGGCATTTCAATAGGCCATTGGATCGGGCTAATGCAAAGTAGATTTGTAATATCTCGATTCAATACAATCATGCAAGGCTATCTTAGAGCACTTTTAGATTGATCGTTTGGCTTTACAAATCAACACGAATTCTTTCCGTGCATTTTTTACTCACTCACGTGCTTCCCAACATATTTTCCAAAAAAATCTAAAACTTTCCATAATGTTCACTTATCCTAAAAATTACTCTACGGCTAGCACGCTTAACTATGGAGTTCTTCGGATCCAAAATGATTGTATACCATGTTGATATAAGTAATCATATCAATCCTCATAACACTCTACACAATTTGGGGGTATTATATTCACCCCTACTTAGAGAATGTAACGTCATCGTTGTGCCTCAACCAAAAACTGTCTCAATACAGTTTATCACAAGAATTGTTTCGCTAGGCAACTGAGTGGCTCATCCAAGTTCAGCACGCAGTCATGGTTTCACTTTGATACCATTTGTAATATTTCGAGTCAATACAACTATGCGGGGGCTACCTTATAGTGCTTTTAGAGTGATCGGTTGACCCCACAGATCAACATAAGTCCTTTCAACATGATTTTTTTCACTCACGCACTTCCTGATAAATTTTTAAAATTTTCTAAAACTTTCTAGGAGGGTTACCTATCTTAAAAATTACTCCACGAGGACCACGACTATCATGCTTAACTGTAGAGTTTTTAGGATAGAATCACCAAAAGGATGATATACAATGTTGATATAATTAGCCACATCAATCCTTATAGCACTCCACTCAATTTGGGGGTATTACAAGATTAGGATCCTCTGGTTTTAATAAAAATAGGCAACTATTACAATAATTTCAACACATGATCTTAACTCATGTAATCTTCCACATCAAGTATTACTGATTTATTAGTATATTAATCAACACTTATGACATAATAAATGCATTACTTGATTTACTTAATGCCATCGTATTTTCACCTTTATTACTATTGATTTATCATTAGGAAACTGCTTAGAAACCTATTACAAGGATATCTTATTATCATTAATTCATTCTTATAATTTTATTTACTAGAAACAACTAGAATTGCACCAGGGTTAATCACATCAAGCATGTTCATACTATGTGAAGTAATGAGGGGGCATAAGAAGGCATACCAAATACAATGGGAGACATTACACAAGTATAAAGACCTTAACGCCTTTATAACATCCAAATTCATAAATACACCATAAATACACCCATAAGACTGACAAATTAACCAAATTTAAGACACTATATCAATATATCACTAACAATACCATATCCCAAAATCATGACCTAACTCTAACATTTTATACATTAAATGTTGGTATTACTCTTTGGTTACAATTCCCAAATTAAACTATTTTCTCATAATATTACACATATGCTACTCTTCTTTAATCCTAACTAGTTATATTTCCCCGTGCGATGCACGGGTAGAATTTTTGTTATTGTGATAATAAATTTTAAAATACTTAAAATAAAAAATAATATAAGAAGTTGTAGAAATATAATAACAAAACATGGTTAATGTAAAGGATAAAATATTAGGACAAAGATGAAATAAAAAAGTAATACATTATATGTTGAAATGACAAATACAGAGTATATGGAACAAATTACCGAAGAAAGAAATACATAATATGGCTAGATATTTTGGAACACTTCCTTGAAGACAAAATTTGTTGTGGATGTACTTTCTTTTCCATCGTTGTCGTATATCAATATTTTGAGTCAATTGCGATGTGTAACTCTTGATACTGCAACGTATAACTGACCATGACTAAAAACTGGTTTTTTCATAGTATTTACCCACCTTCAAAGAAAAGTTAGATTACTCATAGGAACTGACTGAATATTTATCTTAATAGGCCAAGAATGAAAAAGATATTGATGTAAGAGATATTGTAGTTACTCACAGGACCTGACCGAAGTTGATCAATTTTCTTCACCTGAAAATCATCCTCATCCTTGGAGTAAACTTCAGATAACTCAGTGCTTATCAAACTACTAGAACCACCATCATGCAATAATAACCTTTGGGGAAAATTTAATAATATCAGTAAACTACTTTATAATTACATAATTACATAATATTAATAACAACAATAATGGGAACATGAAGTTGTATGGGGAACTCACCTTGACCTAAAGATAATTATTTCATCAACTTCCTCATTAATTAGTAGTTTACTGATATGAAAAGTATTGGATACCTTCACAGTCCCTATAACATAGCGAAAAAATTAATTTTGCAAAAAAATGATGGTGCATTTTTTTTTGAAATTTAGTTGTGAATAATTGTTAGTAAAAATACCACTAAAATTATTCGCCTTGAACATCTGAAGCAAAACTACCACTGGCTCCACATAATCACCCTAAAAAAAATTCTTAAGTTGGTCGACTTCATCACCCCAAAGTCGACATTCCAGCCTCTCCTTCCTACAGTTAGAACCAGAAAGTAAGAATATGATTTTTTTATGCAACTATTACACATGTTAACAGTAATATCATAAGTTGTTTCTTCTTTCTACTCACTCAAAGTCCTCCAGCAAAATATCCATGAACTTTGTCAAGTTCTTATTTTGGTTCTCACGAATGCCTTCAGGCTTCATTTTCACAATCTTACCTATGATATCTGTTAAACAAACAATAATTAGAAAATATCAGATTAAGTCACTACATATGCAGTATATAATTTTATAATGACACATAATTACTCACCTATCAACAAATTTTCGTTCACATTCTCTTCTTTGAGTGTCTTAAATGACTTCAACATGAACATGAAACTGGGGAAACCTTCATCAAATACTTGGAATGAAACTGTCCCTGGAACAAATATGATTTTATACATGTGTTGTGCTGCCTTTAAATGATAGTCATTTGGTTCAACAAAGAAGTTGCTGATTGAATAAATGCGATCTTCTTCATATTTTGCTTTGTAAGCACCAATTAATGGTTGCCTAACATATGCATAAATCCGGACGCCCTAAATATCATGTATTATTTCAGTCAGTAAAAATATATGTTGCAAAAAACTTACATTATAAGCATACGATTTATATAAAATGCATTTAAATGTTGTATTGTTTACCTCTCGATCATGGAAGACAAACTCCATTGATATTGGCTTCCCATACTTTAATTTTTCATAAACTCTTACAAATCTGACCATTATGCACCAATGATCTTCTGATGGATGAATTTGGTTTAGTAGAGTATATGCAGGTGCCATTGGTAAACTTGAATGCTTATGGCTTTTTTCCTGTTAGATTTATGCAATATGTTTTCATTTGTCGTCTGGCCTCTAATTATATATAGTCACTCTGTTTTAATAATAATAAAAATAATAATAATAATTAATTAATTACTTAATTAATATCCAGGACATGAATAGTTACATTTTAATAATGGCTGCCAATCGGTAGTTGTATGACAGCAGATGAATAGGTATATGAATTTAGTGTATTAATGATTTATATTATCTATATATTAATATGCGGAACATGAATAGTTTCACGACTCAATTAATACGCAGGAGATGAATAGTTGCATTTAAATAATGGCTGTCAATTAGTAATTGTATGGCAGCAGATGAATAGTTACATTTTAATTAATAAGTTTATTAAATGGCAGCACCTTTTATTAACATGCGTACAAAGAGGGATCTGACCCTGCAAATGAGATGTTCGAGTATCTATACATCGAGCAGTGCTTCATTAAATAGCAGATTAGCAATAATGGATATGCATTTTTCTATACATAGTATATTTGATAATTTTATTCCACATAGGAGATGAAAAGTTACATTCTATTGATTGCAGGAGATGAAAAGATATATGCCACCACATGAATAGGTTGTTGTTCTCGGCTATTTATGTATTTCATTAAATTAGTAGATCATATGTTGAGGTATTTATTTATACATAGAGGAATATTAAAGGGCAGATTAGCAAAAAAATGAATATGCAATTTTCTATACATAGTTGAATGTATAATCTATAATTATTTATATATTAAACTTGCAGATGAATCTATAATTATTTATACATTCTATTGATTGCAGGAGATGAAAAGATATATGCCACCACAGCTATTTATGCATTTCATTAAATTAGTAGATCAAATGTTCAGGTATTTATTTTTACATAGAGGAATATTAAAGGGCAGATTAGTAAAAATGAATATGCAATTTTCTGTACATAGTTATAATTATTTATATATTAAACATAGTCGAATGTATTGCAATATGTAAGCTTACAGATAATATATATAGTCGAATGGATATGCAGGATATATATTAAACTTGCATATGTATATGTATTTTTCTATACATAGTCGAATGTATAATATATAATTATTTATATATTATAATTATTTATATATTAAACATAGTCGAATGTATTGCGATATGTAAGCTTACACATAATATATATAGTCGAATGAATATGCAGGTATGGAGATTAATAGCTATATGGGAGCATGGCAGATCAGTACCAATGGATATACATTTTTCTATACAGAGAATAGATTGTTGTTTATGCTGCTGTTTATGCACTTCATTAAATGTTGATATGAAATGTTCAACTTATCTTACGAATAGGCTGCCGTTTATGTATTCATTAAATGAGCAGATAAAATGTTCAACTCATCTTCAATTAATACGTTGTGATGAATAGTAATTTTATACGTAGCATATTTCATTTGAAATTCTACTTTATTAATTAGCAATAATATGATTTGTTATTCTACTATATTAATTAGCAATAATTAATTTATGATTAGTAATAATAGATATAGTTTAGACGGAAAAATTTGTCTGTATATTGTCTTATAGACAACTCCGTTTTTATATATATATAGATGTTTCATATACCACACTTAACATTTTTACGATCTAAAAATGCTTATGCAACATCAAACATACATATTTCACCCAAAATATTGTAGTGACCATAGTACCTAAACACCTCAAAACTTATTATTATCATAACTTAAACCATCCTCATACAAACACTAACATATTATATATCAAATGTAATGTGAAAGCCTCAAAGAATACAACATCATACTTGTTTACCACAAAACTAACAGAAGACTAATTTACCCTTAAGGCTGAAAATCACATATAACCCCTAAAATTCTACAAGCTTCCAAATTATACCATACGTTCAACCACTCCTAAAATATTAGCATCTAAAAAATATAAATAGCTTTAATTAAAATAACTCAAAAAACATCAAATAACCTCGAGGTCAAAACCTCTATAAGCCTAAACACCACACCTTAACATGCTACACCAATTATAATATTTAAGCATAATTAAATCTACTCGTCAATGGACTTATGAAAATAACAAAATACACCATCGTGCTTGAGATTTTATGGTAAAGCGTAACATGGCATAAAATATAGAAAATTCAAATAAAATCATGAATTTACCAAGTAATACATGAATATAAATAAAATAAAACCTAAGATTATTTCTTAACAACACAACATTCTTACATGAAAATTCATTAAAAAGACAACACATAACATTCAAAGGTTCTAATTTAAAGACATGTATCCTTACCAATAGCTACTTTGGTCTCTAAGCAATAAATATTCCTAATCATCTCCTTCCAAGCTTTGATCACCTAAAACAAAAATAACATGAATTAGATATTATAAATCCACAAGGATTGAATAAAAATGAAATTGGAAGGGAGGATAATAACCCTCAAGGCTTGAACAAGCTTGAAAAGCCTTTTTAAAACAAACACTAATGAGTTAAAACTTAAGATTTTAGCAATAAGAAGTGAAGGAATGAAGGATGCAAGAAGAGGGAGGGGCTTAACACAAGGGTCAATAATAAGCAAGAAGAACACTCCAAGAACAAAGATAAAGGTTAGATAAGAGAGCAAAGTTAAAGTTTAGAGAATTTGGATAAGTGTATAATGACCACCCAAAGCGACATACACCCCTTATGGTTTTCAACCAAGGTAGGAAAGGGAGGGAGAAGTTAGATAGGGGGTTTCTTACAAGTAATATGAATGATGAGAGTGATTAGTATGGGTGAGAGAGTGTAAGAGAGTTGGTGGAGGGTGATTGATATGATTATGGGTAGTTTTTGGTTAAATGAGCAAGGATAAGACTTGACCTGATCATGGAGTGCAAGAGGGTTAGATTTTACAAGTCCACATACCCAATAAAGTCAATAAGAATTAAAAATTGTTTAGGTAAGGCAGAGTGTCCAATAATTGGTTAAAAGGGGAAGATTAATCAAATAACTCCCACAAATCATGAAAAATTAGGGAATGATGTGGAATTAATTGAGGAACCCAAATATATATAAAATAATATTTGGCATATGAATTGACTCAAGGTCTAAAGAAATTGAAAAAAAATGGTGATACTTGCCTAGCTTCAATCAATCGCATGAGGATGGTGGTCGATCATCGAAGTTCTTGACAAACAGGCCGAGAATGTTGTTGGTCAGTCGATCGAAGGTAAGTCCTAGTCGATTATCGGTTGCTTGAATTGAAAAATAAGGGTTTTAGAGATATGGGTAAAGTATTCAAAAATAGTTTAAGGGTTGAAATTTATTGGCGGACTAATTACCTAATAATTAGTTTTAGGAAGAATTCAAGGTATCACAACAAAAATCTAAAATTTACTATTGAAAAATCTCATTTTGTGGAAGCTTAATTATAAATTAAGAGAGTGTTAGCACTATACTTAACAAGAGTTTTACTTTCATACAATTATCATATAAAGTATAAGAATATAAAAGTCATTAAACCTTATCACAAAAAATAAAGAGAGAATGAGATAAAGATATAAATAATGTGAGAATACAAAGCGTTAGGAGATCAACTCCAAATATAATACTCAAAATACAATAAAAGGGAATGCAATATCTAAGAGTCTAAAAGAGTATCTAGATCAACCATGAAACATTTGATAACAATGATGCTACACCCAACTCTAAAAAAATAAACATCACTTTTCCACAGGCAAGATGTTAAAAGCATCCTCACAATCATCAACAAAGTCATCACACACCTACGAGTCAACAAAGTTAGGCTTGTTTGCTCATGGAATAAGTAGTGCCCATAAAATGATATCAGTATAAAGGCATACAAGTAAGCAAGGTTACTCTAAATACATAGTGTGTTGCATGTTGATCATGGTATTAAAACAATAGGCATGCGATAACACATCAAAATCACTACACATAGGCATGAGAATAATGTAACTTTAATAATCCGATTATTATATTTACTTAGTGATCTCCACATTACAATATTAATCACACTAAGTACTATAGAGATGGCAATGAAATAAAGCACCTTCCTTGGGCATAACACACCTAGACCATTATTGTATTTGGTGGAATAGATATTGACATAAAAGCACCATCTTGGGGAAAAACGAACCTAATCCACTAACATACCTCAAATCCTTAAGTATACATACTCCATATAGGTCAGTGGAATGAACAAGTATAGAGTAGATTAAGATAACCAAAGTTCGGCAAAACTAAGGTAGAAAAATAACTAATAACAAGTTTGATCATGACTATTGCAACCTTCTATTTTAATATTAATATTTTATTCTCAAGAATAACAAACACTTACCAATTAAGGACCCCACTTAATCACTTGGATGAATTCATTTCAACCCTTGATTATTAAATATGCTACTCAAGTTATTCTAAGGTTGAATAATAAAGAAGATTACACATACAATAATAAAATAAATAATCATATAAGTCAACATTTGCAAAATTAGTAAATTCCATAAACAATCCCTCATCCAATTATTAAATCAAACATATTAACTCATAGTTATACTTATAAATGAATTAGGGACAACTTGAATCAAAACAAGGACTACTGTACACATAATAAGAATGAAAAGACTCAAATATGCTTATTTAACCATAATCTTTTATTTAAAAAGTTACCTTACTAATTGATCTAATCATTAACCCAAAATTAATAACACACTCCAAGATTCTCATAATCTTACGTAAATCCAAAAATTAGATTCTCAACTTCAAGATTAGTACATAAAATAACTAAAAATACCTTAGGGTTTTAATGCTCATTTTAAACCTTTTTTAATTTAATTAATTATTTTAGGATAACCATCATTAAACAAGTTTAATCACTCATCATAAACAACATCCTACTATCCTAAGACAGTTTCAAAAGCTACCAAGGGGCAACAACACATAAAAGACCGAAATGCCCTCCACTTTACTTATTTTACCATAACACTTATCTTAATCATAACCAAAGTTATACAACTCTAAATTAAGATTTATAATATATGAATTTGTATGTAAAGGACCTAATGAATACAATGGTGGACTCTAATTTTTATTTAAAAAATCACTTTTATGACTATTTTACCCCTAAAAGTGGCTTGTTTTGAAAATTCCAAAAATGCCCTTATTACTAATTTAACCCAATTTCACACCAACACTAAAATACACTATGATAAATCTTATAATCATCATATTCAAAATTAAAAATAATACCAAACTATCCTAAGGCCTTATAGATAAGAGTCACCCTAAGGTAAAAATGGCAATGTGTCACAAACTTGCTTATTTTTATAAATATGTGAAGATATATGGTAGTATATTTATTAAGCATGTTAAATAATATTTTGACAACTTAAAATCATGCTTAAATATACATGACATTCTAGCATGTTCTTTTCTTAAACCATTTTCCCAAAAAATGATAGCAAGCACATAACTTATGAATATAGGCCTAGAACTTTAAATCATGCTAGGACATACAATCGCATGCTCATTATGGAATTAATAATATAGCACATAATATCACATGCTCATATTATACTATAAAAATACACAAAATCAAAACATAAAATGTCTATGTCTAGATAGTAAATAAAGCTTACTCTAAAAGCAAGACTTCTATTAAGCTAAACATCTCTTATCCACTTCCTTCTCCTGCTACCTCTTGATCCCCTATCAAAAACATAAAAGAAGTTAGAATAATTATGGAAAATTTAACAAGGTAAGGTATGAGAGTAGGAAATAAAATTATAAAATAGTGGTAGAAAAGAGGGAAGTAATAATGGTGGAAATTAGTTGTAGTAGCGGTGGCTACAACCATTTCTTACCACCACTACAACTGCTAATCTTTCAAGGAATAAGAGAAGAAAGGTGGTTAATGTTAAGGGGTTTTGGAGTTGCAAAAAAGCCCAAGTAAATGAGGAGTAAGAGGTTGAAATAGCTGGAGGTTGATGGTTGTCAAGAACCTAGGTGATGTGGGATTCCCACATCGGTTATTGAGGGGATCTTTGGGCAGTTTATATGGAGGAGTCAGTCCTCACCTCTTGAGCTAGCTTTTGGGTGGAGTTAGGGCTCTTCCCGGGGGAGTACCCCTGGGGCCCTCTAGGGAGTACCCCTTTGGGTCCGTATCATCTGGTATCAGAGCTATCCTCAGTCAAACCTCCCTGCGGTCTTCCGTGCCGATCGCCGACAGAGGCAGCACGAGGACGTGAAGTCTAAAGGGGGTGGGTGATGTGGGATTCCCACATCGGTTATTGAGGGGATCTTTGGGCAGTTTATATGGGGGAGTCAGTCCTCACCTCTTGAGCTAGCTTTTGGGTGGAGTTAGGGCTCTTCCCGGGGGAGTACCCCTGAGGCCCTCTGGGGAGTACCCCTTTGGGTCCGTATCACTAGGTGCAAGGAGGAGTTGGAGGTGGTGTAAGCCTACTACAGGCGATGAAAAAATTAGGGCTAGGGATGACAGCTCTAAAATGCAAAGGAAAAAAGGGTTAGCTACAAAAACAGAGGAGAAAATAATTAGGGGTTGATGTGCCACAAAATCCATAGAGGGAGTTGTGGAAATAAGGTGATTTTCTCTAGGAAAACTAGCTAAGCAGGGAAGAGCAATAAGGTTGGAGCAAGGGAAAATTGGATTTGCATGGGAAGGGTTTTATGTGGAGTTTGACAGGGAATTAATGGCATTCTTAAAAATGGGTAATTTGTTTTTGGTTTTTAGGCCTAAAATGGAAGGTAATAGCTTGCCTAATATTTCTTACCTAACACTTGAATGAAGGATTTATGTAACACCCTAAAATTCACTACTTTTTTTTGCGGAAAAATTTACAATAGAAATACTTAAATCAAAATCCGTGAATTCTGGAGATGTTACCGCCACACTTAGTACCAGACCGGTTCTCTTCGACCATTTTAGTACCAAGTGCTAAGGCTAAAGAAAAGATTAACATTTAAACTCAAACCAATAGTTCATAAGGAACTAGAAAGAATCATACATCAAAATCAGAGTATGCATAAAGCTAATAATAAGATAGAAATCAGAGTGCGAAATCAAGATTCCTCGGAGGAAATAATCTTGTAATCGATAAAAGATTCATTTGAAATACTCAATACAAATAATATTTCAAAAAGCGCAAATCCGATACAAAGGAAATAGCAGAAGAAGATTAAATAACGAGAAGAGAGAGAATACGACCACGACACTCTCGAACTTTAAGCCAAAACATGCTCAACACTCAGCCCCGCCGGATGTCTCGTCCACCTGCACAAAGTCAGAAGGGCATACTACTCGTGGGAATGAGCAGCACCCATGAAAAGGGTGATCAGTACGCTACGTACTGAGTAAGGTAACCGAGCACTAAGGCCAACACATAAGCACATAAAATAATGCAGAATAATAAAAGAACATAAACTTCATTATGATAACATAATATCGAACAATCATTCAGGTACATACATAAAGGCCCAATTATAATCCAGATTAATCATTTAACTAATCTCTGATTAGAATTCGATTCACACCATGCCTTTTATCAAATCTATGTGAGTACAGGAACACCCCACTATTATAACCGGTAGGTCGGTCACACATAAAGCATCATGCCCTAACCACTATTATTACCGGTGGATCGGTCACATATAGGGTAAAACCCTAACCACTATTCCTAACCGGTGTATCGGCTGGTTCCTGATCGCATGGTGTTCTACTGTAAGTAATTAGTATCTTTTAGGTGCCATAACAAACTCTGGTTTGTTTTTATTGAGCTTGGGATCCCCCGCTATTATAGCCGGTGGGCTGCTCACATATAGGACATCATGTCCTAACCACTATTATAACCAGTGGATCGGTCACATATAGGGTAAAACCCTAACCACTATTCCTAACCGGTGGATCGGCTGGTCCCATCTCAATATCTTCCACTTTAAGTAATTAATATCTTAAGTATCTTATTCACAAGCTTTGACCCAGAACATGCATGAATCATTATCTTTACACTTCATACATCACAAATCATAAATTCCACAATCATAATTACATTTAAATCACCAAATACACATCATAACACAAAAACTCTAAGCAACCACAACCAACCCTAATTGTCCACACAAACCTTAGCTCGGTCTCCTACACACCTTTTATATTGCTCCACTTAATATTTTTCACCCAAAATGTTCAAACACCCAAACAACACTTATATTACCTTCCTCACATCCCAAATCAACTTTCCACACGTAAATTTCACTCCCATGCAAACTTTACACCTCCCATGCAACCTCTCGAACTTTTCATATAAACCCTAAATCCCATGCAATCAATAATACCACCATGCAAACCCTGTTACCACTACCACCATGCAACCATTAATACCTCCATGCAACAATTAATACCACCATACAAACCCTAATACCACCATACAAACCCTAATACCACCATGCAAACCCTAATGCCACCATGCAATTATTAATACCACTATACAACCATTAATACCACCATGCAACCATTAACACCACCATGCAACCATTAATACCACCATGCAAACCCTAATACCACCATGTAAAACCCAAGATTCTATCATACAAAACTCTAAATTCAATCCACATAAAACCAAAGATTCATCCCTATCAAACCCTAAAATAGATCCTCTCATACAAAACCATCAATTAGATTCTTCCATACAAAACCATAAATTAGATTCTCCCATATAAAACCATAAATTATATTCTCCCACACAAAACCATAAATTAGATTCTCCCAAATAGAACCATAAATTATGTTCTCCCATATAACACCATAAATTGGATTCTCCCATACAAAACCATAAATTAAATTCTTCCACACTAAACCCTAAATTAGATTCCTCCACACGAAACCCTAAATTCCCCCTTTTATTCCTCCACTCATAGATCATTAAAATACTTAGGTCAACTCGCTTCCCCTTTAGTCAACTTACTTCCCATTTTCTATTTTCAACCTTTTCCCCCACACAATACCACTTTTATACGTCCTTACATGCATGTTTTATAGGGTCACAACACATAACATCACATACCACAATATTTCATCACATATAGTACACATGCCATGTAAATACACAAAGACGTACTTCAACTCCACATCATACCACATATGAAATAATTAATAATGATAAACATAGAATACATAGCATACGAAGCACATAATGCACATAAACACACAAAAGGCCTTAGTAACACCCTTACCTAAAATGACACCGGTCTTGGAGCACGCTCCTACGCCTCCTTAGGGTTTTGACTGATTTTACCTATTATGAGGGAAAAGCTAAAATTAGACTCCTTCCTATCAAAAATACTATTAATCACTAACTTAATATAAGACTAGGCTTTTGATAAAATATTAAAATAGTAATAGAAAAAATACCAAAAATAATATCAATATTAATATTAACAAGAATAATAAAAATAGTAACAATAATAATAAAAAGGGCATTACTCAAAACAAAGTGAAAGAAGGGCTTCAGCCCCTTTACTAAAATAATACTAATAATAATAATATTAGTAAAATAAATAACCAAATTTAGTAATAATAATAGTGATGAAATAATAATAATAATAATAATAATAATAATAATAATAATAATAATAATAATAATAATAATAATAATAATAATAATAATAATAATGATAATAATGATGATGATGATGATGATGATGATGATGATGATAAAAACCATAATAATATTGTAATAATAATAATAATAATAATCATAATGGTAATAATAGTAAGGATAATATTTGAAGATAAAAAGAAGTAGGGTTTCCACCCTACATTGAGCAATAATAACTTAATAAATAATACTAATAATAACACTAATAAGAATAAATACTAATAATAATAAAAATACTAATAACCCTAATAATAATAAGACATGATATTTATAATAATACTACTAAAATTTAAAATAAACACAATAGGGTTTTAGCCCTATATAAAATAATAATACTAACACTTGAATATAATAATAATAATAATAATAATAATAATGATGATAGTAATAATAACAATAACAACAACAACAACAACAACAACAACAACAACAACAACAATAATAATAATAATAATAATAATAATAATAATAATAATAATAATAATAATAATAATAATAATAATAATAATATCAACACTAATGGTAAGGTAGTAATAATAATAATAATAATTTCAAAATAGTAAATAATAATAACATATTAGTATTAATAATAAAGATAATAATAATAATAAAATAGAATTAAAATATAATAGGGCTTCGACCCTTAATAGAATTATAATAAAAACATTAATACTAATAATACTAATAATACATATTAAAAATGAAAATATAAATAATAATAATAATAGTATTTATATTAGAATGAATGAAATAAATTAATTTAAGGCTAAAAATAGGGAAAAGGGCGGAGAAGGTCTAGGGTTCAACCTTAGGCTGGTGGGGATAGGCGGCACCGGCGGTGGTGCACAACAACTGCGGCGGTGGCTGGAAGAAGAGAATAAAAAGGGAAAAGTTAAATGCTAGGAAAAAGCTAAGGAGAATTAAGATGGGAGTTGAGGTGTTTATGGTTGCCCAAAAGGAGGGGGACAGAATAGAGGTGGTGGCGCAGCCAAAGGTGGCGGCGCACAGAGGCGGTGGTGGCCGAATGGGGAAGAAGAAGAGAAAGAGAGGAGGAGAAGGAGAAAGAGGAAAAGAAAGGTAGGGGAAGATAGAGGGTGGTCTGCAGAATAATTTGAGAGGTAAAAGAAGGGCGGAAGCTGCAGAGGAGGTGGCTAATGGTGGTTCGAGGGGCGGTGGTGGCAGAAAATGGTTTGGTTGAGGAGAGAAATTTGCACAGCCGGGGTGGCTCGTTCAGGAAGAATCGAGGGAGGAGGAAGGCACAGTTAGTTGGGGGCAGTGCAAGGAGTTCACAGGTGGCCAGAACGGGCAGCGGTGTTGGTCGGAGACGGCGGAAGTGATGTCTAAAGGGGCGGTGGTGACAAGGGTCATTTTTCTGGGTTCGAAAATGGAACTCAATTCTAGGGTTGGTTTAGGGATATTTATAAGCTAAGGGTGGGGGATATGGTCAAAGGGAAGAAGGGAGGATGGGGCAGGGGTGAGTGCACCGACTGATAAGGGTTGCTGGCGAAAATTCAAATGTGGCGGGAATAGTTGCGCATGGAGAGAGAGAAGATCATGCACAAGAAAAAGGGAGGTGGATTGGTTCAAAATGGACGACGGGTCAGGGGGAAGAGAGGGGAAGGAAAACGGCTGTAACCAGTGGCAAAATTTTTGGAGGTGGTGGTGAGTTGCAAGTCGGCGTTGACGGAGCTGGGGAAGAAGGAAGAAGAAGATGGGGGGAAGAACTGGTGGTTCGGGGGAGAAAAGAAGGAAAAGAAAAGAAGAGGAGTCTGAGCGGTCCGTGTGCGATGAGGTGGGGCGTTTAAATGAAATGCAGAGTTTTGGTGAAACAATGGATGAAACACAGCGCAGCGACTAGCGAGGGAGAAGGAAAGAGCCGCGCGGGCTGGGCTGGCCAAAGGAAAGGAATTAAAAGAGGAAGACTGGGCCATTGGGACAGGCCCAGTTCGGGGAGGAAAAGAAAACGAAAAAGAAAGGAAGAAAAAAAAGAAAGAAAAAGAAAGAAAAGGAAGAAAGAAAAGAAAAAGGAAAGGGGAAAAAGGAAAAATAATTAGATTGGATATTTAAATTAATTAAAATATTTGTAATATTTGAAAATAATAATATTTAATTAAAATAATATTTAAATCCCTTTTTAGGCTAAATTAAGATTTTTAAAATATTTTCCATAAATTCTATTTTAATTAACAAATCACTCTAATTTTCTTCCATTAAATTATTTATAAAATTAATATTAATTTGAAAATATTCTCTCTTTCTTATTTTAAATAAAATAATCAATTTAATTAATTTCTAAAATAAAATCCTTAATTAGCTAAAATACCCAAATTTCACCCTAATTAAAATATTTATAAGATTTCTCTTGATTTGCCCTAATTAATTTTATTTTATTTTAATAAAAGTAATTTATTTATATAACTTTCATAATAAAATATTATTTAATAATAAATAATAAAATTAAAATTTTTGGGGTATTTCAGTTTATGTGTGGAATTAGTTTAATGGTCTGTTTGGATTGGGGTGAATCAAGGTGAGAAAAAACATTAAAAATTAACCTAGGTGAAGGGACTGGAGGTGAATCGAGTTAAATGTTTTAAAATATTGTTTGGATAATATTAACCTAACCTGAGTGAATCGGGGTGAATGTTTCAAAAATTCTGTTTAGATTGATGTGAATCAAGATTAAAAAAATAAAACAAATGACATTTATACCCTTATATTAACTAGATAAGTCCTATTAAGGGGTATTTTGGTCATATCAAGTCAAAAATTTACTTATTATTTCACCTTCACCTCGGTTACCCCCGAAATCGGAGGTTAATAAAAATGAGGTTAATCGAGGTGAATGGAGGTGAAACATTAACATCGATTCATCCAGGTAAAATTATTAACCTGGTACCCAAACGGGGTGATCAATTGATTCACCTCCATTAACCTCATTCCACCCCAATCCAAACGTAGGGTGAATGATAAATATGATTATTAATGTACTCTTTAGCTGAGATTTTGGTTAACCAAAATAAACTATAAGAGAATCAAATTTTAACCTAGTAAAAAATTAATTAAAATCCAAATATAAGGTTAGGAAGTTGGTCACATTTAGTTTCATAATTTAAAGTGTAAAGAATGACCAAAAATAGGTGTTTACAAAAATAAAATAGTAAATGAGCTCCAAAAAATATAAAAATACATGATAAGGTGTGAAATAATTATTGGAACATAAATATATAAAATGTTTGGGTATCAAAGTTTTTTTGAAGATCAAGAGATGAAAAATAAGTGAAAATAGCAAAATTTGATGATCCACATAAATGTATTTTTATTTCTTGAGTAGATGAAAAAAAAGGTTTGAAACAATTTCAAAAGGTGTGTGATAATTTTGGAAAGTCAAATATGTAAAAATATTTGACTTTAGAAATCATTCAAGGCTCAAACAAGTTAAAACAAGTAAGTTGGTAAAAATCATACATCACGGAAATGGAAATTTTTTCAACTTAGCAAAACGGACGAACTTAAAAATGTTTTGAATGCATGTATAAGGTTAGAATATTTTTAGAAGTGCGTGAAATTTTATATGAGTTGAAATGGGAGAAAACGGTTTGGAATGAAAAGTCGCATAAGTTATTATTTTTTGCAAGCAAATAAAATCTTTTCACAAACAAATAAATAATTAACAAAAGCACAGAGATGATGCTGAAAGAATTGAAATGGAAAATTTTGATAGGAAAACTTTTAGGAAATATTTGTAATTTCTAAATGAGTCTAAAAGAGCAAAAATGCTAAACTCGGAGAAATTACATAAAACTTAGGATTTTTTCCACGAATGGTTAAAAGAATTGTAGAAGGTTTGAATAAATATGGATGCCATGGAAACCATATTAGAAATTATTGAGATAGAATATGAAATTAATTATATTGAAATTAGTGTAAGAAAAATTGAGGGTATTACATATAATCTCCTACATCTAAAAGAGCAAAAATGCACTTTTTGAGATATTTCTCACCTTCTTTATTCTCCCTCACTTTCCTCTCTCTTTTGGAAGCCACGTCTTCATGTTTGAATTTCTCCACCTCTTCCCTAATTTACCAATCCACTGTCATGCCTTTCCCTAATCACACTCCACCTCCCTTACCCCAACATGTATTCTCTTATACATGGGTTACCCATACTCAACCTAAGTTAGACTTCCCTCTCTCCCACTTGAGAATGCTGATCATCACTCTCTCATATACAATCCATTCCTGATTCAATTCACTCTTCACCTTCTGCATTTGCTCATTCTCTCCCTTTTCCCTTATGAAAATTCATAAGTATTGGTCATTCTCCCCTTTTCTTCTCTACTGAGAAAACAAAGGCTTGCCTCTTTTTCCTAGTCCTTTGGGAAAATCATTGTATATTCTTTCTTCTCCTAATCTTAGATTTAGCTTTCCCTTATTTCTCTTAAGTAATGAAGGATTAGGTTTTGAAAAAGGTTGAATATTCTAGCTTCTTTCTCCTTGGAATCTCTATTTTCATAAAAGGTTGAGTTATATCATTTTTCTCCCTCTTTTGATTTTTTTTATTAAGTTTAGAAAAATATTTTTAATCATTTTCATTCTTGACTCTCATAGGAATCAAGGTCTTGGTAGACAACTATCAAGTTAGGAGTATTTTATGGTAGAAGAATTGTTTGGAGGTAAGGCAATATTTTCTCTAATATGAACAAGGATTCTGTTGTCTATTGTAGTTCCATGTTCTTGGTGCATTTATGTGTTGTGTATGAGTTAATAGTATTCTAGTATTCGAGCATATGGGAAATTTTTCTTCTTTGAAGTTTTAAGCATGTTTCGAGTTCCTTGTTATTATGCATGATTTTAGCAGTTTTGAGCATGATTTCGTTAAGTGCTAATATTACCATGCTCCTATGTAATTATATGTATGCAACATGTCATGTGTTTTATGTCGTATAATCATGCAAGGATTAATATGTTAAAGTTGGATAAAAATTATGTTAAGTGGATTGCAAGTCTGGGTGTTATTTTGCCCTAACCTATCAATTAATTTCTTGCATCGATCAACTGGTTGTGTGAATAGTCACTTGATTTAAGATTTTTGGTTGGTTGTTTATGAGATCAGTCGATTGGTTTGATAAACCAATCTACTAGTTTCCATGATCGGTTAATCGGTTTACCAAACCTATCGAGTGGTGTTATTATGAATGAAGTGGTCTAGTCTCTACTTAAACCCATCAACAGGTTTGGTCAAACCCATCAAATAGTTTCCTATGAACAGTAGATTGGTGGGACTAACCAGTCAACTGGTTCACTAGTTTTATTTTATGTTCAGGTTTGGTAAGACTAAAGCAATCAACTGGTCCGCATGTATTTCACCATGTTTGCTTGTTATTTAATATTCTTCATTTGGTTCTTCTATACTAATGTTTTCATGTAATTAAAACATTGTAATCATGATTCCAACTATGTTTAACCTAAATTTAATATGGATCGAAATGATGGTATTTTGGACCTTGATTTAGTTAAGTTTGGTGTCACTTCTAAACACCTAATTGGTGGCTTATATAACTTGTGATGTGTTTGGTGTTATAATTTGAAAACACCTATTTGTTCATTAATGGAATTAATTGTGATATGTAATATCACATGGTAATTTATAATTAATGGATTAAAATTTTGTAAGGGATTTTTTCTCCAACTCTCAGGGTAGCTAGCCGAGAGTTAGTGGTCGAGTATCCCTGTGTTTTTATCTTTTCACTCGATACCTATTTCTTTCTCTATCGGATTATGGTTAGTAAAGGGTATGTGCATATCTTTGAGGTATATAATTATACTATGGCAAGCTAGCATAGCATCAGTGTCCAATATAGGTGAGTGAGGTATCACGATACAAGGCCCCTAACACTTCGTATTGTCTATTACTTAGGCTAGTGTGGTATATAGATTTTTTAACCCTTGAGCTACAGGCATTCAAGGTGTGGTGGATGAAGTATCCCAATACAAGTCTCCTTAATGTACTCTAACCACATGTGGTGGATGTGATATTCCAATCTGTGTTAATCCTCGTGGCAGGTGCACTCGATGTGTGGTGGGTGTGGCATCTCTAAAGAAAAACCCCTTTGATGTATTCTAACCTTTTATGGTGGGTATGGTATCCCATTATGTATGTATGCTATAACTTTTATTCATGGTAGTAAACTAGGTGTGGTAGAGCGAATTATCTTAATAACTAGAAATTATGTGGTCACTAAAGAAAGATGTATAATATGGTTTGCATTAAATGGTTCTAATACACAATCTATATTACTATTCTTCCATGATTTCCATGCAAGCATGCCTTTTTATTATACTATCATGAGCCTAAGTAATATAATATGTTAATATGCTCATCACCATGTTATTGTGTGATTTCAATGTGCAGTATAAGCCCTTACCATGTTTTAGGTAGTTTATTTCACTAGTACTTCGCCGTACTAATAATACATTTGTGTGGTTAATGTGATGATCTAGCTTCTGATCCGATGAGTAGATAATGATTTACAGAGTTACAATTCTCAGCAACAATATGTTGAGGATAACATCATGGGCCAGTAGCTGGTCATTGTTTGAGGTTCAAGAGTTATATTCTCGTTTAGTTAAGAGTTAGGCTAACCGGTTAGATATATTATTTTTCTCACTGCATTGAGATTTCTGTGTATTTAAGCTTTTAGCTTTGATTACTATATTGGATTTTGTAAACTCTCACACCCCATCTATCTATATTATCCTTATTCTCTTCATTTGTATTATTGATATTGTTGTATTATTAGTAGAGAATGCATTCTTTCATGGTTGTTTCGGTTTTCCCTTCATCAGGCATGGGTTAAGTGATTATTACACATCTCCTATAGTTGATGTGGTTGTCCCCAATTTTGCTTTTAAAAATACTTTTGTATTGTCTTTAAAATAAAAAAAATGGTTCAAAATTTGAGGGTGCTACAATGGTGGTAGTGGTGGTGGCGGTGCTTGAGGAAGAGGATGAGGTGATGGAGTTATGATGGAGATGGCAGCGATAGTGGCTGAGGAGAAGGTGGTGGTGGAGGTGGTGGTTATAATACCCCAAATTGAGTGGAGTATTATAAGGAATGATTTAATTACTTATATCAATATAATATACCTTCCTTTTAGTGATTCATTCCTAAAAACTCCACAGTTAAGCGTGCTAGCCGTAGAATAATTTTTAGGATTTTTAGGATGGGTGACCCTCCTGAGAAGTTTTAGAAATTTTTTGAAAAATTCTCGAGAAGTGCGTGAGTGAGGATAAAGTGCGCTGAAAGAACTCATGTTGATCTATGGGGTAAACTAATCAATCTGAAAGCACTTCAAGATAGCCCCGATGTAGTTGTATCGACTCGGGGTGTGGAAAATGGTATCAGAACAAAACCGCAACCACGAGTTGAACTTAGATGAGCTAGCCAACCGCTTAGCAAGACAATTATTAGGATAAGCTGTATTAATACAGTCAGTGGTTGAGGTACAGCGAGGAAGTTGTGTTCTTTGAGTGGAGGTGAATATAATACCCCACATTAAGCGAAGTATTATAAGAATTGATCTAGCTACTTATATCAACATGGTATACCATCATTTTGGTGATTCCATCCTAAGAACTCTACAGTAAAGCGTGTTAGCCCATAGAGTTCTTTTTAGGATAGGTGACCTCCGGGGAAGTTTCAAAATTTTTTTGAAAAATTCTCGAGAAGTGCTTGAGTGAGGACAAAGTGCACTGAAAGGACTCGTGTTGATCTATGAAGTCAGTCGATCAATCCAAAAGCACTTCAAGGTAGTCTTGGCGTGGTTGTATCAACTTGGGGTGTTGCAAATGGTATCAGAGAAAAACTGTGACCACAAGCTAAACTTAGATGAACTAGTCAGCCGCCTAGTGAGACAATTATTGGGATAAACTGTATTGACACAGTTAGTGGTTAAGACACAATGAGGACATTGCGATCTTTGAGTTGGGGTGAATGTAATACCCCAAATTGAGCGAAGTGTTATAAGGATTGATCTGGCTACTTATATCAGCATAGTATACCATCATTTTGGTGATTTCATCCTAAGAACTCTATAGTTATACATGTTGGTCATCGACCAAATTTTAGGATGGGTAGTCCTCCTAGGAAGTTTCAAAATTTTTCTAAAAAATCTCGAGAAGAACATAAGTAAAGACAAAACGCACTGAAAGGACCTATACTGATCTTTGGGGTCAGCCAATTAATCTGAAAGCACTTCAAGGTAGCCTCGACATAGTTGTATCGACTCGGGGTATTACAGTGCTGGTGGTGGTGTTGTGGTGGATGAGGAGGAGTTGGTTGTGGTGGTAATGATGGTGGAGGTACTAGCTAAGTTGTTGTGAAATAACTTATTTATTTAATACAACGATATAAATATTATTTTTTTTATTTTTTTTACTCTTTATTTATCTCAATCCAAATGAAATTTTTAAAACATTCAGCTAGGTTAGGTTAACATCATCCAAATAAAATTTTAAAACATTCATCTAAATCACCTACATTCCCTTCACCTAAATTATTTTTAATATTTACTCTTATCTTGATTCATCTCAATCTAAACAAACTATAATGGATGCGGCAAGTTTTCAAAACCTTAAGATCCTGAGTTAGGTCCTAATTAGAGCATCACATATTATTATTTTATTAAGATATTAATAAACTAAATTTGTGTGTATATATTGTGGTTGCCAAAGAAGATGACACACACTAAAGTAGCTAAAATAGCACGTAAATAATGACACAAACTGTCCAATATTGATATGAATCCCATTACAACCTATTACTCATGGATACACTATCTAACTTTCACTAACATCTCTTGCTTCTTCTTTTTGACCAATTCAATCTTTTAAAATATTTTTTTATATAAAAATGGCTCAAATTGGTCTCATATAATTACTAAAAAAACTTATGACCTATTTTTAAATAGCCATTAAATCAATTGATATCTACTTCATTATTTAGCTGATGGACAATAAATATGCTACAATTGTTTATAATTTAATATTGAGTTGGGATTTAAAGTAATTTTTTTGCATATGTAATATAGCATTCTTATTTTGTCACAGTATATATGAGATACTTTGATGTATAATTTTTTACTACAAACAACCTACTACATTGATTTCCTAGCATCACTTATTTTCACACAATAATAAGTTATCTATTATTTTATTTTTTACTATAAACAAAGGGCATCAACTACTACAAGTAAACCACTATCACCATTCTTCTTTATTGTGGCAGAATAAGTGCTTCACTTGATGTGATATTCAAGAAGGGTGGACAAAGAGGGCCATTGAGGAGGGGGTCCCAAATACAACTGGTGGCATGGAAATTTCACACTTAGACTACGCGAACGATACCATGTTATTCTATTATGTGAAAGAGGAGTACTTTGTTAAGCTAAAGTGTGCCTTGTTAGCATTTTATATGGAATCTGAACTAAAGGTTAATTTCCATAAAAGTTCCCTAACGGTATCAATGTAAATGAGGCATAGGGTGGTTTGACGGCAGATAAACTAAAATGCAAGGTAGGATCAACTCTTTTGTTGGATATTTTGAATATATTAGGAAGTTCAAATTCTTGACTGCATAAAGCATTTCTTCAATACATTGAGTTGAAACTAAAAAATAGAGAAAATACCAACTACCTAGCTAAACTTCAGCAACTAAGCTAAAATCAAGCCACGTAGATACTAACAGCTAGTAAATAATAGTCAAACAACAAACTCCTAAAGACTTGGTAAAAGAAAACAAATCTAAACATGGGAATAATTTGGAAAAAAATAATCAAAGCTACCGATGCAACATTAAAACGCTCCTCCTTGCATCAATAGGTACAAATTCTAAGCCTTTCTCTCAAGTCTTCAAATCTGCCATTTGCGAGAGCCTTTGTAAATATATATGCCAGCTGATCTTCAGTCGTGTAATACTTCAGTCATACTGCACCATATTTCTAAACATCTCTGATGAAGAATAATTTGATGCTAAAATGCTTGGTCTTACCATGAAAAATTGGATTGTTTGAGATAGCTACAGCTACTTAATTATCAACCATAACTTCGGTGCTCAACTTTTGCTCCAAGTGCAAATCATTTATAAATTTTCTTAGCCATAAGGCATGATTAACAGCTACTATTGTTGATATGAACTCTACTTCAGCTATTGATTGAGCCACAATTTCTTGCTTCTTTTAAATCCATTAAATATTCTAGATCCAAAGTTGAAACAAAAACCAAAAGTGATTTTCATGTCATCTCAAGACCAAGCCCAATCACTATCGGAATAACCTTACAACTTGAAACTTGGTGATTGAAAAAACTTAACACCAAAGCTTAAAGTTCCCTTCACATATTGGAGAACTCTTTTTGCATCTTTGAGATGAGACTCACTAGCACAACTCATAAATCTCGAAAAAACACTTACAACATATATGATATATGGCCTTGTTGTCGTGAGATACATCAAGCAACCAATCAAGCTTCTAAATATAGACTCATCTACCTTAGTTATTCCATCATCCTTGCATAGCTTCTCTTTTGACACATAGGAGTGCTCATGCTTTTACAATTATCCATGTGGAATTTCTTTAGAATCTCCTTTGCATACTTCTGTTGATAGATGAATATTCCATTATATCTCTACTTGATTTCCATTCTGAGGAAATACAACATTTCTCCAAGATCAGTCATCTCAAATATTTGCATCCGTTTTCTTTAAACTTTTGAATAAGCTATGTGTTGCTACCAATGACTAAAAGGTCGTCCACATATAAGGAAATCACCAAAAAACTATTTCTGTCACCTTGGACATATAACGTAGACTTACTCAAGCTTTTGACAAAGCCTAGTTTTAGCAAGTATTCATCAATTCTACTATACCAAACCCTTGGAGCCTGTTTCAAGCCATACAATGCCTTCTTTAACAAATACACCTTGTCTTCATCTCCTTTTGTAGCAAACCCTTCAGGTTGCTCAATATAAATTTCTTCCTCTAGAAAGCCATTTAAGAAGGCTGACTTGACAGTAAGTTGGTAGATTTTCCATTACTTTTGTGCTACAATAGCTAATAGCATTATAATTGTATCTAGCATTGCAATTGGAGCAAAAGTATCAAAATAATCTACCCCAAAAACTTGAGCATACCCTTTTACCACTAACCTTGATTTATATTTGTTTATTGAGCCATCTGCATTCTCCTTCTTTCTAAATACCCATTTCACTCCAATTTCAACTAGTTCCCATGTCTGATTTCTGTTTATCATAGCTATATCCTCCTACATTGCAACCCTCCATTTAGGATCTTTATCAACCTCCTAATATCCTACTAGTTCAAGCACAACAACATTGCATCTCTAATAGATATCAGCAAGTAATCTAGTACCACGGACAGGAGCATCATCAACTAGCTCGTTTGGATTCAGATCATTGGGATATTGATTTTCTTCATTGTTCTAGCTCCACTTATCATTCTCCATGAAGCTTACATCACTACTTATTAGAATTTTTCTTGTGTCAGGTTGAAAAACTCTGTAAGCTTTAGATGTTAAACTATATCTAATAAATATGTTGGGATTAGCTCTTTTGTCTAACTTGTCTCACTTGATCTGTGGCACATGAGTAAAAAACAAACAACCAAAAACTTTCATATTCTTTATTTGTGGTTTATAACCATACAAGGCCTCAAGAGGATTCATGTTGTTGGCTACTTTTGTTGGTAGTTTGTTTAGAAAAAATATAGCGGTATTTGTTTCCTCTGTCCAATATTCTTTTGAAAGATCCTTCTCATTAAGCATGCATATGGCCATCTCTATTATTATTTTATTATTTTGTTCGCTGAGCCCATTCTGTTGTGGAGTGTGTGGGGTTGTAAGTTGATTCCTAATTCTAACCTCCTCACATAATTTATCAAATTCATTTGAGGTATACTCCTTGTCATTATTTGACCTCAAAACTTGAATTTTACAGCCACTTTAGTTCTCAATCCAGATCTTGAATTTGAAGAACACACTTGCAACTTCTGACTTGAACCTGAGAAAATAGATCCAATACATCCTTGTGAAATCATCAGTGAGACTAGTGTAATATTTACTCCCATTAAGTGAAGGAGTTTTATGAGGTCTAGCAATGTCTATATGAATGAGTTGCAGCTTCTCCGTAGCTCTCCAAGCTCCTTTTCAGAAAGGAAGTATTGCTTGTTTTCCAAATTAACACGCCTTGCAGTTTGGAAGATCAAACTCAATGTAAGGTAAGCCACGAACCAACTCCTTCTTTTGCATATTCAAAATTGCTGCATGATGAAAATGACCTAGCCTCTTATGCCAAGTCTCTGTGTTGGTTGTAGTAGTATAAGCTGCTTGATCTTCCTCCATTGGATCAAGTGAGAAACTTTTCCTTTTCATTTTAATTCGTATGACATCATTTTCATATGCATCCTTGATCACACACTGCTTGTTTTCAAAAATGACTTTGAATCCCTTCTCAACTAGTTACCCAACGCTCAGTAAATTCTAATTAATGTTAGGTACATACAAAACATCATAAATTAATTTAGTACCTGTGTAACTCTCTATGGAAACAATTCCCTTTCCCTTGACAGCGATGCAGTCACCATTACCAATTATGACTTTGGATACTTATGGCCTGTACAACTCTCTAAAGAGTTTTTTGTCACTGGTCATGTGATTGGTACAACCACTATCTACGAGCCAACAATCACTTGAGCTTTAGTTGTTGCTTGTAAAACAAGATGCTACAAACAGTTGCTGCTCTTCCTTTTTCTTGCGTACTACTTAGGGATCATTCTTCAGCTAGAAATTGCTTTTGCATATTTTTTTCATGGTGCCCAAGTTTATTGCACTTCACATTAGGTTTTCTCCAACACTTGAAAGAAGGATGACCCTTTTTGCCACAATGTTTGTAAGGAGGAAAATCTCTCTTCTTTTATCCTTTGCTGCTACTAGCTACATCACAAGGGTTAAATTTCTTCCTAAAACTTTTCTTCTTGTCTTTCTCTCCATGATTGATTTGTAATGTAATATGCAATGCTCCTTCCACAGAACCTTCACTTCTCATCAGTCTCATTTGTTCTTGAGCCTGTAAAGAACTATTTAGTTTTGCCAAGGTGATTTTCAACAGATCTTTACTAATCCATAGAGAATATAGTAGCATAAAATCTTTCAGGAACAGTTACAAGTAATTTTTGAACAATTCTATAATTAGAAAATTCATAACCAAGCAACCTTATTTTGTTAGCAATGCTAAGAAGCTTATCTGTGTACTCCTTGATTGTTTATGACTCCTTCATTTGCTGCATCTCGAACTCACGAATTAGATTCAAATTTTACATTCCTTTAAACTTTTCCATCTCCTTCATATTCTGTTTTAAGGAAATTCTAAATTTCAAATGCTGACTTCTGATTCATGATTCTTGTAAATATCTCTTCCGAGACAGTAGCAAACAAGGTAGATTTTGCCTTTGAATTCCTTGTTTTCCTAAAATTGTGACTCTTCACCTGATTCATGGTTGGATTATCTGTCAAGGAAAAAACTTTGTAGTCTTCCTTAACAACGTACTAGAGACCACTCGCCTCTAGGTGGGCTTCCATTCTAGCTGCCCATAATTGGTAATTTTCACCCTTAAACACTAGTGGTGCTACTGCTGTAAAAGGTGTTTCAGAATCCATTTTATGGATTGAATCAAGGAAGGTAATGTTTTTATGGTGGGTTTCTCTTAGCTCACTCATAGATCCCTCAAGAAAAGAGCTCTAATAAAAATTTGTTGGATATTTTATATATATTGGGAAGTTCAAATTATTAAGTGTGTGAAGCATTTCTTAAATACATTGAATTGAAATTGAAAAATAGAGAAAATAGAAACTACCTAGCTAAACTTCAACAACTAAGCTAGAATCAAGCCACTAAGATACTAACAGCTAGTAAATAATAGCCAAACAACAAACTCCTATAGAATTGGTAAAAGAAAACAAATATAAATGTGGGAATAATCTGAAAAGAATAATCAAAGCTACTGATGCAACATTCAAACACCCTTTTACTTATTTGAGTGTCCTGATTAGAGTCTCGCCATCTAAAATTGAAGTCGATTGTATGAGAAAGTAATGTCAGGAAGCTTCACTAGGCCAGTTGGTGTATGTTTCAACAAGCAAAAATTATAGGATGTATTGGCGTAGGAAACTTAAGGCACAAGAAAAGGGCCTTGGTTTTCAAAATTTTGTGGTAGTACTGGCTAAAAAAATAAATGTCTGCAAAAGTTGATAACATAAGAATATTCTCAGCTCTAAATATCTAGACTTGAATCATGGAAAGTCCCTTTGGAAGATTTTGAATCGGGTAATGTGTTTTGGGGGGTTAGGGATAAGGAAAAGATTAGGAAATGGCCATGATACGGCCTTTGGGCATGATGTTTAATTGAAGATCGCCCACAGAAAAATATATTCCCGAGGCTATTCACTTTAGCTGTTGATATGGAACGCAAGGTGGGATCATGGCAATGAAACTATTGACTATGGGTTTTGTATGGAGAAGGCAATTGTGGTCATAGTTCATAGGAATAAGAGATGCTAAAACATTCATTGGAGCTGCTTTGGGATGTTCGAATTAATCTAAATCTAGAAGACACATTGTGTTGGAAATTTGATAGAAGAGGTATATTCTCTATAAAGTTTGTTGTTATTGAGATTGTCAGAATTGTCTATCCACCAGTACCACAACCATCTACAAATATGGGGTTGAATAAAATACCATACAAGATTGAGCTCTTTTTATGGCTAGCAATCTGAGATAAAATTCCGACAACTATGTTCTTGAGGAGGCACAATATAATTAAAAATGGTGAAACCTCTTGTGTTTTCTACCGACAACATGATGAGGATGCACGACATTTATTTTTAGAGTGTTATGTGGCAACAAAGGCCTGGAGGTGGTGGCTAGGGTAATAAGTTGTCTATCGAGCTCCTTGATTAACCTATTTGATCAATGGATCAATAGAAAATTGGATGAGTTTTGAAAAAAGATATAGAAATGTGGTGTTCTATGTTATCATATGTGTTGGGGTTCCTTGACAATAGAATCGTCAGCTAGGTGGTGTCGATTAGGGGACATCAGCTAAGGGTGTCAGCCAAATAGCATCAACAGGTGTGCTAACTGAGTGCATCAACTAGGCATTGGCTAGGGGCATCAGTCGGTCAAAGGACGACAACCAAAGACCAACTGATGGTAACAGTTGATTCAGCCAGTCAATCTAAGACCAATGGAGAAGACATAAGCAAAATTGGAAAGTGGTAAAAAAAATTAATATAAGGGATTAAATATTTATCAACATGACATTCTATAAGTTGACAGTGGTCAACTTATAGAGTCGTTCATTAATGGTTTGTTTGGAGTTATTTATCAAAAGTAATCATCTAAGATAATTATTAATTTTAGAAACTTTTTAGACTAATTTTTTTTTAAATAAGTAATTATCTTAGATAACTACTTTTAATAAATAGATCCAAACATGATATAAATTGGAACTTATACGTTTTTCTAACTTTGACTAATGTTAAGTAAGATGTAGAAGTAAGACAACCAAATGATGATTGAATATTTTAACCAAAGATGAATAATGGTATAAAAGGCTCTCTTCTAACTACTTATAAATTGTGTGAAAAAACATAGAAAATTGGCAATGCAAGCACCTTAATTTTCTCTCATTATTCATACTTAACAAAAGTTTTTTATTCTTTCTCCCACAAATCTTCATTTTGTGTGTTTGCAATTTACTCATGTTTTTTTTATAATTGTGCAACTTATCGAAGGGGTTATTGAACACTTGACGAGGAGAATTTTTTGTAGCAATATGGTCTGCATGGGAAGAGTGAAGCTCAAGGATATTTGAGGGTCGGATCAACCAGGTTCCTGATATGCTTGATGTGATACTCCTTTGAACAATGAGGTGGATGAGATCATGGAAGTCATCGTTCCCATACACAGCAAAGGAAGTGGTTTTCATGCCTGAGTGTTTGTTAGACTTCCGCACTGGATAGAGAAGACAACAAAGCAATTGCTCAATATCTTCAATATGGTCAGCTCCAAGTCAGGGAGTGTTGAAATGGAATATTGATTCATCCGTTTGTAGGGATGAGAAGAAAGCAACCATTGAAGGTGTGCTTCGGAAATGGCATGAGAATTTCAGTTTTGCTTTCTTCATTCGAATTAAGTTCATGAAAGTAAATAGAGTGGAGGCTTTAGCTATTTATATGGCATGCTCGATCTGCCATCTAATGGAACAGACACATAATTTGGGTATATGATTATTCAATCGAATTCATAGAATGAGGTAGGATGGTGTAAAACTCAACATGATGGGCCATGGAAGTTGGCTTTCCAACTTGATTTTATTAGTAGTAGGCGACTCTATGGCGGGGCTTCAAGGTGTATTACAAGGGCAGCGGATCAAATACGGTTGTTGATACTTTGGCCAAATCAGGACTAAAAAGGCAAGAGGCATTTGTGGCGTGGATCTAAGATGGCGAGAGTGTAGGCTGTAGCCTATTGTTCGTCTTGTTTTTTTCCCCCCCGCTGGTTACTGACTCTGAACCTTTTTTTTTGTGTGTGTGTTCCCATTATGCTTCTATTCGTATTTTTGTTTCCAGCTGTTTTGGTTTACTGTAGTGTAGTATCTGTCCAGCTCTATCCAACTGGTAGTTTTGATTGTTTCAACTACACTTCCAATTGTACTATTCCTAAGGAAGGCTATCAAAGGACTGAGTGATGCGTCCGTACCCTTGTTAAAAGGTGGGACATAGCCTTTCCTCTGATTAATGAAAGTCCCACTCAATCAGGACAGCATATGTATACATGCACAAAACTAACAGCGTTGGCTCCTTGTAGCCAAGCACGTGGCTCCATTCAACCCAGTTGATTAACATCGTCGATTCATGCTAATTTATAATTCATCCTCATTGATTTATCCCTTTGGTATTCCTTATAAAAAAATTACATAATTGCTTATTTTTTTATTATAAAAAAATTACCCTAAAAAGTTTTCAAAATCAATATTTATGCAAGATAATTATTTTCCATAAATAATACCAAAAAAGCTTTTAAAAACAAATGGATCTACAAGTGAAAGATCTGAAACTACGGTTCCGTGCACGCCTCGATCATAAGCGGGTGTCCCCACCCAATGCAGCTCTGAACCTACAATTGAGTTCGAGTATCAGACATCAATGGGATTTAGATTCCCTGAAAGAGCTGCAATTGGGCAACCAAGAAATGGGTTATCTACATAACATGAACCAAACACGGCTCAAGGGACAAGGGGCATTCATCTTCAAAGAGCAGAGTAATATATGTGATGGAAATGTATTTTTGAGAAGCATAATATATATAGCCAAGTGTCCCATTCCCCCCCCCCCCCTTCCCCAAAAAAAATAACTGGTGTTTTGGTGATACATTTTGCTTATAAATCAAGGAATGTTAACCTAATCCTTAAAATTAGAAAAGAGGGAGGGAGCTACAAAATTCCGCGCCCCTAATTGAGCAAAATATTCTGTCTAACATTGGCCTCTAGCCCGGCAAAACAAAAAATACAAGATGCCTTCTCCCCAGCAGGTTGCCAAGGCAATAACATATATACGATATAGAGTGATGCTAAAAACTAATATCAGATGTCTGCAACAGAGACTATTTGAAGGATTGTGTAGCAGCACTGCGCGATCTTGTGATGAAAGAGCCAACATTGCCATATATCCTACGGCCGAAAATTGTAGAACCCGTTGGCCCATCTGCACCTCCTGAAAACCCTACCCCATTGACGACCCTAGGGCTAGGTGTACTTGCAGCTTCAACTGCATCTGCCACACCTTCAAGCTCCTGCAAGAGATTTGGCAATATACGTTAAGAGTTAGAAAGGGTAGGGGCTGGAAATCGCAATGATATGCTAAAATGAAAGAGAGCTACCTTTAGGCCCGAGGCTGAAAGTGTGTTTTTTAGGGGCTGCTGATGGACCTAAAATTCAAAACCCCAGCCTTAGAATGCAGGCTTAAACTTTTGGTAAACATTAAATTTCATAGTATTAAAACACTTGAGGGATGCAAATTACATGGCAAAGATACATACCTCATCATTTCCATTGGAAGAAGGAGAAGGCGGCTCCAGAGAAATGCGATTGCAAGGAGGCAAGGATACCGCCTAGAAAATCCATTTATAGACTGGTGAGATAGATATAGAGTGCCAGATAATAGATGAACCAGCAGCTATCGATACAACTACGTTACTTATGAATTACGTTGTCTGCAGAGTCACAGTACTTCTTGCCTACCTCCCAGTAATGAGAATAAGCAGAAAAATAAACTATCCATCTAAGAGCACCTTGCAAAATACATTCGAAAACTGGAATGCATGCAAAATAATGATATTTTTCAAAATAAATGGCCATCCAACATAGCAGTTGGTACCCACTTTGTGTAACAATTTTAAAATAAGTTATTTTTAATTTAGGCTATTAAAAAAATTATACTAAAATGTTTCTCATATTTTTCCTCCGTAAATATGCTCATATTATTATATTTTATATAAAAAAAATTATCACATAAATGTTTAGGGAAAGAACAGACATCCTACTGTCTATTGAAGATAGACATCATAGTAGTACAAGATAGACAGCAGTATTAAAAGATAGAAGCTCTATGTAAGCAGCATAGACGTCAACATATAAAGTTTTTTTAAGTCTTAAAGGAATTAAAAGCAGTCCTTCACTGCAATTATTACTTTACTTGGGTCTCACACTAGTTAATAATGGCAGATTCATGAATTAGTAAATTCATGCATGAATTAGGTAAATTAACCTTATAGGTTCATGATCAATTATATTCATGTTACTCTTTATTAGGTCCATGTCCATATTTATTACATTTATGTATTAAATTTATTTTCATATTTATTGTATACATTAGAAATTCTTGGCTCATCCAAGTCCTCTTCTATATAAAGGTGTTTGAAGAGCATATTGGGGACATATCCAAGAAAATCAATAAAAAACAATTTTCTTCAGAAAGGTCTCTCTAATTGTCATGGTATCAGAGACTCAGTTCTAAACCTTTATTGTTGAGTGATCTCGAGTTCTCAGTTTTCCTATTATCTTGACATCATGTCCACCAATAAATGGTTCTTTGAATCACTTCAATGGCAATAACTATTCTGCTTGGGCATTTCACTTCATGATCTTTGTTGAAGGCAAGAAGATGTGAAGATATGTTGATGGCAGCACTCCTGCTCCTGACAAAAGCAAAGACAATGACTGACACGCCAAGTGGAAAGTCGAGGATACCCCAGTCATGTCTTGGATCTTAAGTTCTGTTGATCCCAAAATCATCCTAGATCTTCGATCATCTAAAACAGCAGCTGAGATGTGAAATTACTTGAAAAGGATTTACAGTCAACAAAATAATGTTCACCAATTCTAACTCGAACATGAACTGGCTAAACTTAAACACAATAGTTTCTCTATTTCTTATTTTTTGGCTGGCTGAGAGAAAGAAATGGCACCTTCTTGATCTTGTTCACACCCTCTTGTTAGAATCTTCTGTGCCCTCTAAATTCTGGGGTGAAGCCCTATCCACAGCTATTCATCTCATCGACAGACTACCCACACCCTCATTGTCTTACGAATCCCCTTTTCTTCAGTTATTTGGTCACCCTCCAGATTATTCCACCCTTCGCACCTTTGGTTGTGTCTTCTATGTCCATCTTTCTGTTCACAAACATACAAAATTTACAGCCCAATCTATCCAATGTGCTCTCCTTGGATATTCCGTAGTACACCAGAAAGGCTTTCTTTGTAATGGTCCATTAGCACATTGTATTCAAATTTCGAGGAATGTGATACTTTTTGAAAATAAATATTTTTTCCCTACTTACAAAGAAACTGATTCTCTTACATTCTCTGTTTTGCCTATATTTGAAAACTCTTCTGCTGATCTGGTCCTTCTAAGCCTCTTCTTGGGTATCACAGACGTCCAGCGTCCCCTCCAGCTCATTTCACAATTGTTGATCCTGTTCCACCACCTTCTCCTCTTAGACGCAGCACCAGGGAGCATAGACCCCCCGATAGGGTTAGTTTCACTTCTCCGTCATCCTTCAAAGCTACTTTGTCTTTTATTCCTATTCCTTCATCTTATAAAAAAGCCATGAAGCATGAGTTTTGGTGGAAAGCAATTGAAACAGAACTAACTGCACTTGAATAAAACCAAACCTTGGACATTGTTCTGTGTCCTTCCTCTAAGAAACCCTTGGATAGTAAGTTTGTCTTCACTATCAAGCACAAATCTGATGGGTCCATAGATTGTTACAAGGCTTGGATAGTGGTTATTCTGGTAGCAAACAGGAATATGGTCTAGACTATGACAAAACATTCGCCCCAGTTGCCAAGATGATCACTGCTCAAACTGTACTATCCATTGCTGCTTCCCAGTCATGGCAGTTACATCAAATGGATGTTAAGAACGCATTCCTCCATGGTGAACTTAAGGAAGAGGTTTACTTGAAACTTCCCACTGGTATGTGTTCCTCATCCGATACAATTGACAAACTAAAACACTCTCAGTATGGTTTGAAACAAGCACCAAGAGTATGGCTTGAAAAATTATGATCCACTTTCTTGGTTTTTAATCAAAGTATGACTCCTCCCTTTTCTTACAAACTAAAAATGCATGTTATTTAGTAAGACATGTAAAGGTAATAAATAAAAATACTTTACTATTATTCAATAGTAACTTGGTTTAACATATATATAGTAAATGAATAAGAAAAAATTACCATGCATGCTTTTTTAAATAGATTGAAAAATTCTCAATAAATGGCCGATTTATTGGTGATTTATCGCCGATATTTTCCAATTTACCGGTGATACCAATTTATTGACGACTTATCAGCCGATAAACGTAAAATTTTCAACTGTAGCATATCAGTAATTTCACGTCACAGCTAATCCAAAAATCGCTAAATAGCGGCCACTACACTATAGCGGAACCACTATTTAATTGGATGCCTAAAGGTATCTTCTTGAATCAGCATGGATACACTCAAGATTTGATACAATTGGTTGGTGTACTGAACACTACTTCTGTTGACACTCCTATGGAACTGAATGTGAAATATCATTATGATGAAGGGGAGCTTCTAAGGGATCGGACTCACTACCGGAGATTAGTTGGAAATCTTATCTACCTCACCATTACCAGAACAGACATCTCTAATGGCGTTCATAAAGTTTGGTATCTTCATTTATCTACTGTAAGACAAATTATTTGCAACCTTCTTTGCACACCTGGCCGTAGCTTATTCTTTCTACTAGCTATTCCCTTATCTTGCAAGCCTATAGTGATGCAGATTGGGCCAGTTGCCTAGATACCAGGAAATCTACAACCGGGTGGTGTATGTTTTTTGGCAATGCATCTCTTGGAAATGTATGAAGCAGGACCATATGTCAAAATCATCAACAGAGGTCGAGTATCACGCCATATCTGCGGCATGATCTGAAATTATTTGGTTGCGTGATCTGCTCCAAAGCTCCGACTTTCTCCATGCCAACCCACTCCTCTACATGTTGATAATACTAGTGCAGTCCAAATTGCAGCCAATCCTGTCTACAATGAACAAACTACACACATAGAAATTGACTGTCACTCAATCAGAGAAGCTTATGATCAACAAGTTATCACACTACCACGTCTTCAGTCTTCACTACCCTGCAGGTTGCCCAACATTTTCACCAAATCCTAGCCACGTCAGCTTCATCTGTTCCTAGTTAGCAAATTTATGCTTATCAATTCACCAGTTCCTTTACTTAGGTCCTTGCACTGGTTACTAATGACAGATTCATGAATTAGAAATTCATGCATGAACTATTAGTTGGGTACATAAACCTTTTAGGTTCATAATCTATTATGTTCATGGTTCTCTTTATTAGATTCATGTCCATAAATATTATATTCATGTATTAGATTTAAAGAAAATGTACAATATAACCCTAAGTTTTCAAAAATAAACATCAGTAATCCATTATAATTCAAAAAAATGATGACTTTACCGTCACCAATATTACTTACCCTTCCCTCCCTTTTCTCACCACTTTCCCTTCTAATTTTTTCATCAATTAGTTGTTGTTGAATTTATAACATTTTTTTATATACTTTTATTTATTTGCTTTTCATTTAATTTATTTATTTATTAAACAGAAAGTAAAAAATGTTAAAATTAAAAAAAAATAATCGTTTAAAAATTAAAATTAGAACTTCACCCAAAAAATAAATATGTAAAATTAAAATTAAAATTTGAATTAGAATTTCACACAATATATATATATATATGCATCAAGCTAAATAATTAAGATCCTAGTTTCCTTCCCTCTTCTTAGTTGCAACCACCAACACCACCACCACTCAGACCACCGGTCTTTCATTGTTGTCACCTTCAACTACAACAACTTTACCTACCACAATCTCAACCACCAGTGAAACATAAACCATTCATCACCACCAAGTTGCTCTCATCACCATCAATCCACAACTTAACCCCGACAAAGGTCAAGCTCCAGCGATGAAAGATATGAAATTCAAGCAAATTGAAGTTGTCAAACCACCATTCTCATTTATAACTAAAGACGTAATCAACCGCCACAAAACTCAAGCAAATCAAATTTGACCCATCACAAATCAAAGCTATGGACAACAGAATCGAAGCCATGGGCACACAAGCATAGCCTTTTGAAATGGACTTACAAGTTAAAATTCGATTTACATATTTCATATCAAGCTCTCATTTGTACATAACTAAACTCCAATTGAAATTGATCCTCGACCTTTGAATCTATGTTCAATTCAAATTTGTGAGTACATCCAATATCGCAAAATCAAGCCTCAACCTTCAGATCTATAAGTCCATCCAAAATTGATCTCACAATAGTGAAATCTCATATTGTTCGCTCATGTCATCTAGACTAGAGATGCATTCCAATGGCGACGATGATTCAGCAAACTAGTGTTGTGGTGGTGAGCTCATGACTTGAAGGACAAATAAGATGAGGATGGGGGATGAGATATTTAGGAGGAAGAAGAGCCAATTAGGAGTTAATAATATCATTAGGGTTAACTAATTATATTAAATCATGGTCATTGATTCTTTCTATGCTTTAAACTCATTTTAACTTCTTCTTTTTTATAAAGTTTTGGAGTTTTTTACACCGTCTTTATTTAAATCTTACTAGTTTTGCTTGATTTCTCAAATAATTTAGAAATATTTAAGAATGTAATGTACCTATTATCTTTATATGTTTAGTAATATAATTAAATTTATTTCTACCCTTATTTCTAATTTTGATTTTTAAATGATTATTTTTGTAATCTTAAAATGTTTTATTTTATATTTTTTGTTCAAGAAATAAATAAATTAAATAAAAATAAATAAATGAAAGTATTAAAAAAATATTAAAGTCGACAACTAATTAATGAAAAAACAAAGAGAGAAAGGAGTGAGAAAATGGAGGGGACAGTAAGTAATATTGGTGAGGGTAAAATCTTTTTTTTTTAATTATAATGGCTATTGTTCATGGAGGTTTATTGGTATGTAACTCCCAAAACTCATGATTATATCATTTGTTTTTTTAAAATTCAAGATTATATCGTACATTTCGCCTTAAGTCAAGGTTATAATGTGCATTCTTCCTTAGATTTATTATATTCGTATTTATTATGAACCTTAGAAATTCTTGGTTCATCCAAGCCCTATTCTATATAAGGTGCTTGAAGAACACATTCAGGACAAATCCAAGGACATCAATAAAAATCAATTTTATTCAAAAAGGTCTCTCTAATTGTCTAATACATGAATGCAATAAATATGGACATGAACCTAATTAAGAGAAACATGACCCTAATAGATCATGAACCTAAAAGGTTCATTTACCTAATAGTTCATTCATGAACTTACTAATTCATGAATCTCCCATTAACTAGTGCAAGTATCTAAGTAAAGGAATAATTGCAGCAGCGAAGGACTGTTGCTTTTAATTCCTTTTACATTATTCTACTCTTCTTCTCTGAGATAGACGTCACGGTATTAAAAGGTAGACGTTTTATAAAAGAAGCAAAGTTGTCAAGACAAAAATTTTAAAAACAATTCTTGTAGCATGCCACAAGTCGCGTTTGTGTCGGTAATTGAGGCATTTATCCTCCCTTTTCTCAACACCTATCTTCTCTTGACTTCGCATCTATCTTCCCTTGTACACCCCTTCTAACGTAGCACCTTGGATGCACCTTACACTCTGCATCTGGGTGCATGATATACGTATTGAAATAAGCACCCCTGAAGCACACCACCCCCCCCCTCCTAATGGATAGCCTTGTTTCCACCAACCAAAAGACAAAAGTAGAAACAAAAATGCAGCTCTAACAATAGAAAGAAAGCCAACCAAAGATGTTTATTTTCTTTTTCATAAAATAAAAGTTTGACGACAGTAGTAGTTCAACCGGTTCTATAGGAATCTAAACAAGCAGAAGGACATGCCTTCACATGTCATTTCCAAATAAACTTTCAAAGCCAACTGTTACTAATGTGAAATAATGGAATTCAAAATGCAAAGAAAGAAAAAGGGACAAGGGCCATAGCGTCGATGGATCTCAATCCTACACTGACAAATATCAAAGCACGGAAAGTATTTTACCCTTGAGGAAGTTGTCATCTGTGGATGTTCAAGAGCTGGCCTTGAAGCACTAGTCGAGGAACCCTACATATTCCAGAAGAAAAGGTTACAAGAATCAGAATACCCATGCAGTGTTGCCGGAACAATAAACAAAAGCAATAGGCTAACTGTATAAGCCTTGAGACAGAGAAGATGAAAATTTTAATGTAGAGATGAGCCAGAAAGATTTTCGAATGATATCTATATTTGAAAGAAAACAAAGCTAATCAAATGCATAAAAGAATTACAAAACACTGGTCCATGCCTGGAGAAAACCAGCCTGCGCGCTACCCTCCAGACTTTTTGCAGTGTTCACCAATTTCATCACTTTGACATGCGTAGCTTCCTATTGACAGATTATACACGTCACAAATTGCGAGAAAGTATTAAACATAAATTGAAAGTAAAGGCATAAGCTTTCCATTAGATTGATACCTCCTTCCCTTGCATTCTACTAACTCTGCTTTCCTGGAAGAGTGAAAAAAGGATGAATCAATCACAATCCACAAATAGATCAAGTTGTAAGAAATTTTTCATATGAAAATGTCCAAAATGAACTATGTTTAAGTAGAATGGCTAGTCACCAGAGCTTTAACAACATGCCGAACACTTTGAAAGCTATCACCAAATGTCTTCACTTCTCCTTGTAGTTCAGTCACCTAAGCAATTTAAATACTAATTTAAATCACCTTCAAGCTCCAAACAACATCAATCAAACTTACAATCTTCCATCATTAAATATAAATTAGTGAAAAGCCAGGGTAGCACGCAGATGTGAAATCAATATGCAGATACACAGGGCACAACACTACCTCCTGCTGTGTAGAAGCAATATTTTCTGTACAGTCATTCAAGCTACAATCCACTCGTTCAATTTTTCTTGACAAATCACGCCTCGTGGCCTGCAACGAAGTAGTTGGTCAATTACACTACTTGAGACTAATGGAGAAACAGACAAGTAGAACAGATTCCTGAAAGCATTTTGCACTGAAACTAAAACTCCAAAAACGAAAAGCAAATAGAGGCCATGTCACAGAGATAGCCACTTAGAGAATCTCTATCATATTTCACTATGACTGTCTATTGGATTGGGTATAAAAAATTGTGCATTTACAACTGGATGGTGGATGCTAAAATAAAAGGAAAAAAAAAAAGTCAAAAATCACTAACCAGCCAAATGTCCACCGTAGCAAACATGTTTAAAGCTGGTACCCCACAACATATATCAATAGAGCCCTACCCATTAAAAGCTTCAAGCTTCAACACTAACTCGCCACCCATACTCAAGGCTCTAGCATTTCAAAGATCTTTAAACAACTACAATAATAGGGACCAATAGCTTTATGGTCCATTGACAAAACACACAGACCAAGCAAGTTTCAATATGATACCAGGAAGAGGGAGGGTATGATACAAAGATGAAGTTGAGGAAGAAACCCAGTATCCAAAGGAATTAAAAGACGTATGATGACCAGAAAACTTCAATAACAATTTCACTAGTCAAATCCAAAAAGAAGACAGCTTTAGACCCCCAAGAAGAACGTGATGTGGTGTATCATGACCTAGTGAATTAAACAAGAAAAGGCATTGATAACAAGTTGGGACTTTGAAGGGAAGTCTTCGAGTCAAGATCCCTAAGTTGAATAGAACTTAAATGGACCCATTATAGCAAGTTGGGACTTTGAAGGGAAGTCTTCGAGTCAAGATCCCTAAGTTGAATAGAACTTAAATGGACAACTAGAATGTACCATCAGAAGAAACAAGAATGTATCTGACTTGGACTATAGAAGTTATATTAAAAAAAAATACAGTTTCAGATTCCGTTGGATTGATCATGCCAGCCGATTGGGAGATAGAGGATGGCATCATGGGGTGGCTGAAAGAAATATTGTTGTGGTGTCTATGTGAAGAAAATTACACCCAAACTAGAGGGAAGGTTCTTTCGTAATTGGGCAAACAAAACAAAACAAGCTAATAGTGGTGGAAATATGAAAATGTTTCATTGGATGTCAACCATAGAGAGATACAATCAAACATTAAGTTATTATAAAGAAATAGTATTTATGGCTTCATTGAAGGTAAAATGTGATAGACAACTCAAATGGTTCTGAGACAACCACGATAAGGCAATCGAAAGCATACTAAGAAAAAGTGACCATTTCAAGGAATTGCAAAATAAAAAGGGGCAAACTCAAAAAGGATTTTCTTTGGGAAAGAGGGTGCTCATCAAGGAATAGCCCGTGATAGGAATGCAAAAGAATTAGGGTCCATGTAGCGAAGACCAAGTAGGGGCCTTTTTTTCATTATTTTGGACATTATCACATTCTTATGAGTTTATACGTATTTTTTGTCTCTGTGTGAGGGGATATTTCTGTAATACAAGGATCAAAGATGGGAGACCCAAAAGGAACTGTGCTCAAGCTTATCATTTGCAAGAGATTACTATACATACTAGGCTAGACCTAGTATGCTATTGGGTTGATATCCTTTTCACATCTTTGAGTCCTAAGAGTCCTAAGAGTCCTTAGTACTTTCTAGGAGTATCTTTTTGTTATGATCGGAACTAATGTGCCCATATTGTTATATATATAATTTAGCTAACTGATCATTGGGATGAGGTATTAGGTGTCCTATTTTACTATAAATAGGTGCATGTCTGTAATGGAGAACCCGAATTTCCCTTCTATTCCTCCTCTTTCTTGGGAGCCACCACAGCTCGAAAGTGGTACAATTCCGAGGATCCTTCTATTTGGTGTTTTCACTAAGAGTGAGTTCCTATGACCGATGGGATACAAACCTGAAACAAAGCTATAGACGAGCAGCTTCAATAGTTGCAAGAGAACGCTAAAACCCACCAAATCACCATTACCACCCTCCATCAAAAAGACGAAGCCCTCGACCAAAAATACGACAACCTTCAGTCCTCCATTAATGAAATCCTTCATCGACTCACACCTACACCGCCGCCTAACCCCACCACCCCAAGCGCCTCGAATGCTACATCTAACTCACATCCCCCGCTTGCCATTGTCAACAACCCACCGGCCTCCACAAACCCTACAACCACTACCAAACCAAATCCCAACAACCCCCATAGTCCTACCGGCCATTTCCTTAAGTGTGAGCTTAGCACTTTTGACGAGACCAATCCCTTGGATTGGATTTTCCAAGCTGAACGGTACTTACACTACCACAACGTAACTGATGAACACCAAATCGACCTCTCCAGTTTCTACATGATAAGCCAAGCCCTATCCTGGTTCCAGTGGATGCATCACAACCAACAACTTGCCTCATGGTCATCCCTGATTCATGCTATTGAGCAGTGATTTGCTCCTTTCTCATATACTAACACCCAAGCAACCATGTTTAAGCTTAGTCAATCTAGTTCAGTGGCTGACTACCGATTCGCTTTTGAAAATCTCTGCAACAAGGTCCTTAATATGACACCATATTTAATCCTTAACTACTTTATATCTGCCTTAAACCTCATATTCAAAAGGAACTAGCTATTTTCAAACCTGTAAATATAGCCCATGCCATAGGCCTTGCCAAACTTGTGGAAGATAAATTACAAGATTCACAAGCTCCCTTCAATAGCACCTCCAAGGCTCCAATATCCAAGTTAACTCAAATTCTTACTCCTTCTCTAACCCGCCCAAGCCTCCTTTACTCTCTCTTCCGCCAATCCCAACACCACAAAACCTGACTACCGAAGAACTTCGAATCCGTAAAGCCCAAAAGGTGTGTTGCAATTGTGATGACAAGTATAAACCCAATCACTATTGTAAGGCCCTACAATTTTCTTTGGTAACGGATGAGGAACCCACGGTAGAGGATGCTAACTCTGCTGATGAACCCCTCACAAACGACAACCAACCTAAAATTTGACTCCATGTCCTGACCGAAACACCTTCCCCCAAGACCCTTTGATTTATAGCCACGATTGATAGTCACCCTGTTGTCATGCTCATCGATTCCAAGAGTACACACAATTACATACATCCTCAGGTCGTCAGCTACTTGGCTCTTCTAGTTGATCCACGAATAAAGCTCTCGGTGATACCGTGATAGTGAGAAATGGGGAATGCCTACGAACTAAAGGGCGTGTGCCAGAGGTGAAAGCGTCAATCCACAAAACAGAATTTACAGTGCATCTATTCATCCTCAAATCTGTTGGGGTTGACCTCATTTTAGGCATGCAATGGCTTGAGACCCGGGCCCTATTGTCATTGATCATAAGTCCCTCAACATGGACTTTGTGCATAACGGAATACCAGTGCACTTAACCAGCCACGACCCAAATCCTAAGCCCATCCTTATATCTCTCCACCAACTTAAATGACTCTACAAAACGTCCACACATGCCTCATATTATCATATCTAGCCCATTGATCCAACTGCCTGGACCTCACCTCACTTCCTCCACAAATGCAATCCCTCCTTCATGACTTTGACCCATTTTTTAAGAAACCCAATTCATTTCCCCCCCCCCCAAAAAAAACAACCTCAAAATCATCACATTCCAATACAGCCCAATGCCTCCCCTATTAGCATTTGCCTATACCGTTACCCACACTACCAAAAAGAGGAAATTGAACACCAACGTACCGAAATGCTTCAGGAAGGTATTACACGCCCCCTCCACTAGCCCCTTTTCCTCCACGATGCTTCTTGTCCATAAGGACAACACAAGCATTTTTGCGTCAACTATAGGGGGCTCGATCAAATAACTATCAAGGATCGATTCCCAATCCTACAGTTGATGAGCTCTTATATGAGCTCCAAGGCGCCACTATTTTCTCTAAAATGGTTCTTCGAAGCGGGTACTTCCAGATCAGCATACACCTTCCAAATATACCAAAAACAACCTTTTAAAACCATGATGGTCACTATGAGTTTATAGTTACACCATTTGGTTTATCTAATGCTCCCTCCACCTTTCAAGCCACCGCGAGCGATATATTCCACCCATATCTCCACAAATTTGTTCTCGTTCTTTTTTTACGATATCCTAATTTATAGCCCAAGCTCAGCCCTCCATTTTTTCCCATCTCCGCACTATCCTTCAACTCCTAGCAACACACCAACTATTTGCCAAACTCTCCAAATGTACATTCCACTAGTCTACCATTAAGTACCTTGGTTACATAGTATCTTCTTGTGAAGTTGAAGTAGATCCCAAAAAAATTGATGTTGTGATCCACTGGCCCACGCTCGCCTCTGTCTTTGAAATTAGAGGCTTCTTGGGCCTTACGGGTTACTACCGTCATTTTATTAGGCATTACGTTGTCCTAGCCAGCCCTATGACCAACCTCCTCAAAAAGCAATCCTCCCCCGCTTTTCATTGGACCACAACAGCCCAACAAGCCTTTGACCGACTCAAACAAGTCATGACAATGACTCCAGTCTTTTCTCTCCCAAACTTCTCCCTACCCTTTCATGTCGAAACCAATGCCTCCACCATCGCAACTGACGCCATTTTACAACACCCACTCTTTTTACAATAAACGGCTACCTCCTCGCCTACAAATTGCTTCTACCTACACCCGTGAAATGTATGCCATCCACAAGGAGTGTCAATACCTCCTTGGCCACCCCTTCACCATTATTACTGACCATCAGAGCCTCCGCCAACTCCTCAACCAAACTATTCAAATACCCGAACATCATAAGTGGCTCTCTAAACTGTTGGGCTTCGAATTCAAAATCGTCTACAAACCCGGTTCGCCTAACAGGGCAACTAATGCTCTATCTCATCGACCAGACAACTCTCCTGCTAAATTAAGGGTCCTCACAACTCTGGTAATGCCCTTGCTTTCCCGTATTCATCAATTAACTTTAGATCATTCTGTTCTCTGTGTAACTATAGCTAATCTGCAAGGCTCAACCCCAAATGTTGATGGTTATAGTACTTAAGATGGCCTCCTCCTTCGTCATGGTAAAATTCTAGTTCCAAATGACCCTACTTTGTGCCGGCAGATAATTGAGACTCTCCACAGCTCTCTGCTTGGCGGCCACTCGAGGATTGCTAAAACAATAGCTCGGGTTGCTGCTAACTTTTCTTGGCCTTGTTTGTCCAGGAATGTTCATGAATTTGTTTCTGCCTACAGTGTCTGTTTACAGGCCAAGCCCGAAACCACCACTCCCAAGGGCTTACTTCAGCCACTGCCTATGCCCGAGCATGTCTGGGAGGATATTGCCATGGATTTTATCACTCACTTACCTTTATCGGCAGGAAGGGAAACCATTTGGGTAGTTGTTGATCGTCTTTCTAAATACGCTCATTTTTGTGCTCTTCCTCCCCCTCCCCTAGGCACTAAACTTGTTGATTATTTTCTTCAAGAAGCAGTTCACCTTCATGGCTACCCTCGATCAATTGTCTGTGACCGGGATCCCCTCTTTACTAGCCATTTTTGGAAGGTAATTAATCATTTGCAAGGTACCACTCTTTACACGAGCTCCGCCTACCATCCTCAAAAACCAATGGCCAAACGGAAGTCGTTAATCGTTGCCTTGAAACATATCTGCGTTGGGGAGAAACCAAAGAAGTGGACCACAATGCTACCTTGGGTGGAATTCTAGTATAATACCTACCATCACAACTATATTGGGATGACTCCCTTTCAAGCCACTTAAGGCACGCTTGCACCAGTCCTGGCTACTTACTTAGATGGCTCTACTAATTTGGTTGTATGATAAACACGTAAAATATGCATTATCTTAATGTATTTCAAGCATAATTTATGGGTGTTTGATGCATATTTCATGTTTAAATCGAGGATATTGATTTGGTTTGTATTCTTATGTGTAGGTATTGGCTCAAAATTGAAAGATTCGATGACTGTTGGAAGTCAAACAAGAGCTTGAAGCCATAACATGATTTAGAATGCATGGTTTGTGTATAAAAAACTGAAATTTCAACCATGATGCAATGTGAATCTTAACAAACTCAAAGACCAAAGTTGTAAGCCTCTTCAATAGCTTTCCAACACAACTTAAATCACATCAATCTGAGGTCAAAAGAAAAAGTTACAGCCAGAATACCGAAGATTATCCAAACAAGCACGAATTAAGCAAGACAACACGTGCCACACATGTGGTTCAATTACGACATTTACGAAACTTCTTTAATTCTTTCCATATTTTTTAGACCTATATATATGTATTTTAAGGGTTTAGGGATTTGGATTGGAGCTTTCTCTTAGCCGTTAAATAGTGCGTAGATCTAAAACTCAAGTATTAAAGAAAACAAAGGATTTCTTATGCAAGATTGGATTACAACTCTCTACCTTGAAGATATTAATCAAAAGATTGATTTTCTCTTTCTTCTCTTTAATTAATTTCTTCCTATGATTGAATTGCATATTTATTTGATGTGCTTTTTATTCCAAATCATGCGTGAGGAGATTCTTTATCTAGGATTGGGAAAGAACCCAAGTTTTTGGTAATTGATGATGAATTAGTATACTTTCTTGGTAAAATTTTGAATCTTTAAACTTAATTTCTTGTTACTAAATTTCGTTAACTCACTTAATCAACGAATTAACAATCATAGGTAATTAATTGAAGGACCGAAATGTGAAAACTAATACCGAACCTCTAGAAATTAAGCAGGGAATTGGAACCACAAAACCAAGCTAGATTTCTTAAGAATTCTATTAGATTAGCAAGAAGCTTAATGGGTTTAAATTAATCTTAATTACACGAAAGTAGGTAATTGAGTTTAATTAGACACAATCTTCAGACATCGAAAGAGGTGTTAGATTAATTTAAGTTCATTTACCCTTTTTAGTTTAAACCAACACTAAGAGCTAGAATAATTAATCATTGAGTACCGAAGTTGTGGTGAAAACTTAATCCTAGCCCTTCATTATATTGAATTCCACCCGATTAGCTTTTATTTTATTTTTATTATTTAATCTTACAATTTTTTCCTCTTTTACCTTACTCATTGATTTAACTAGTCAGAAACATAAATATTGGTAATTAAACCCTAGTCCCTGTTGAATCAACCTTGATAGCTACAACGAATCAATGCGCATACGGATTTTCCTATCAAGTTTTTGGCGCTAGCAACGGTGTTAATATTGATTGTTTACGTAATTAGGCTAGGCTTGAATTTCTATTTTTTTTTTCTTTGCTACTGACTTTCTTCTATACAAGGGCATCAACTGGAAGTATATGATGAGAACGATGCTAAACTATCGTTGACTGTTGCAGATATAAGAAGGTATATAAGAGAGCAAAGGAACACAGAATAAGCTACAATGGGTGATCAAAATAAGCTTCTTAAGGATTGCGTTTCCCCAAATGGTCGAGGCATGCACTCAAGCATTACAAGGCCCACTATTGAAGCTAATAACTTTAAGGTGAAACCATCACTAATCTCGATGGTTCAACAAAATCAATTTAGAGGAGGTCCTATCAAAAACCTGAACCTCCACCTGTCAATTTTCGTGGAGTATTGCAACACCTTGAAGCTTAATAGAGATGCTATTCAACTCAACTATTTCCGTTCCCTCTAGGCTAAGGCTTGGTTGCATTCATTGCCAGCTGGGACCGCTACAAGGAATTATTGAGGATGTGCCCTCACCATGAATTTGAGAAGTAGCTTATTGTTTACACCTACAACGGGCTTACTTACAACACTCGGATGACTGTTGATGTTGCTACCGGAGAAGCTTTGATAAACAAAACAATAGATGAGGCGTACACTCTCATTAAAAACATGGCTCAGAATCACTGTCAATGGGCAAGTGAGCATGCCCAACCATCAAAAGGAGATCCATTCTCCAACACCTATAATTCGGGGTTTAAAAAAGTTGAAAGCTTGAGTATCCATTATATGGCATCTACTTCAACAAATGCATTGGAAATTTATAGTTATGTGGGTGAGTCTGCAATAGAATGTCAATTAGAAAACCCCATCCCCTACACTTCCGATAATGAACAAGTCAACTATGTTAATAATTTTAATCAAAAAAGAAATTCATTCTCCAACACATATAAGTCGAGGTGGAGAGATCAACCAAATTTGTCTTATAGAAACCCATCTCTAAATCTCATGCCCACATCTAATTTTTCCCCTCATGGTTTTGGTGCCCCTCTACCAAATCCCCCTCCTCAAAGGTCTAATTTGGAAAATATAATGGAAAAATTTGTGATGACTCGATCTAAATTGAGTAAAGAGTTCAAGCAACAGCAACAAACTACGAAGAAGGTAGTAAAACAATTGGCCCCTAAGATAGATTCCCTAATTGCGCATAAAAAGGTATTAGGGACACAAATCACTCAATTAGCACAAAATGCTAGCTCTTCCTCTAGGTCTTCAAGTATGCTACCTAGACAACCCGAGACGAATTCTAAAAGTCATGGGAATGTTATATCATTATGAGCAGAAAATAATACGAGGGACCTAAGATAAAGGAAAACGATGGGGTATATGGTCATCATGAAGAAAAAGGTGTCATCCGATTCTTACAAGCCTCATCTACCCTTTCCCACAAGGTTAGCCAAGGCTAAGTTAGAAAAGTAATTTGATAAATTTTTAGAGATTTTGAAAAAATTACACATTAATGTCCCATTCACTGAGGCTATTTCTCAAATTCCTTCTTACGCCAAGTTCTTGAAAGAGATCCTCTCTAATAAAAGGAAGTAGGAAGAATATGAAATTATGGCCCTTACAGAAGAGTTTAGTGCTATAATTTAAAACAAGTCGCCTCTAAACTTAAGGATCCCGATTCATTTTCTATTCCTTTGTGTGATTTAGGTGCAAGCGTAAGCTTGATGCCAATGTCTATTTGTAAGAAGCTTGGTATATGTGATTTGAAGCCAACCACAATATCACTACAATTAGCAGATCAATTGGTAAAGTATCCGGTGGGAATAATTGAAAATGTGCCTATTTAGGTCGGTAAGTTCTTTATCCCGATTGATATCTTTATTTTAGAAATGGAGGAGGACTCTAACATTCCAATTATATTAGGAAGACCCTTCCTTGCTACTACAGGTGTTATAATCAATGTTAAAAATGAAGGATACTCTTTAAATATTAGAGGGAGAAGGTAGAATTTGATTTAAGAAAAGCTATGAAACACTCTCTAACTGATAAAGTTTGTTACAATGTCGATATGATTGACAAGTGTACACATGAGCAATTTGCAAACCATTACTCAATTAATGCCCTTGAGAAGTGTTTGGTAAGTGACGGCTCAATAAATGAAAAAGACCTCGAGGTAGCTACGTGTGCTCAATCTTTGAAATCAACCAAACTACTCCACTTTGAAATGCAAAGCTTGAAATTCAAAAGTTGGAGCCAAAAAGTTATACTTGTGAAGAGGATAAAGCACCAAAGGTAGAACTACAACCCCTCCCATCCTCTTTAAGGTATAAATTTATTGGCCCTAACTCTACCTATCATGTGATTGTGAATACATGTTTGAATGAAAATGAAACTGATAAGTTGCTTAGAACACTTAGTAAGCATCGCAAGGTCACAGGATATACCATAGATGACATTAAAGGAATCAACCCATCACTTTGTATGCATAGAATTATCATGAAAGATGATCATAAACCCTCTATAAAGCACCAACATAGATTAAATCCTAACATGAAGTAGTTAAAAAAGAGGTGTTGAAGCTACTAGATGTTGGGGTAATTTATCCTATTGCATATAGTGAATGTGTTAGCCCGGTTTACGTGATTCCCAGAAAACAAGGATAATGAACTTATTCCTACTAGGACGGTCACGGGCTAGAGGATGTGCATTGACAATAGAAGTTGAACAAGGCAACCAGAAAAGATCACTTTATATTAGAAAAGTTGGCTAGGCACTCTTATTTTTGTATTTAGATGCCATGTTTGAAAAGGCCTAAGGCGCACCTAGGCGATAGGGATCCTGGAGCCTAGGCGCTAGGTGCAAGGTGAAGGCGCGATCCAAGGCGATGTGAGGACAAGGTTATTTTCGCAAAGGGCGGTAATGATACAAGGCTCAAGGATGGGAGGCCCAAAAGGAACCGTACTCAACCTTGTCATTTGCCCAATCACTATACATACTAGGCTAGACCTGGTATGCTATTGGGCCAATATCCTTTTCACATATCTGAGTCCTGAGAGTCTTCAATACCTTCTAGAAGGAGTATCTTTATGTTATGATCGGCACTAATGTGCCCATAATGTTATATAAATAATTTAGCTAAATTCTCCTTAGCTTTGGCTAAGTCACCATGATGTTAGCTCAAAACTGTTTGCACTAATCCATTGGGATGAGGTGTTAGGTGTCCTATTCTACTATAAATAGGCACACGTCTATAATGGAGAAAGGAAGGGAGCTTAAGGAATTAAGAACCAGATTTCCCTCTAATTTCCTCCTCTTTCTTAGGAGCTTCCATTGCTCGAAAGTGATACATTATCACATTCTTATGTGTATACGTAATTTTTGTCTCTGTGGGAGGGGATATTTCTATGTATGCATGTGTATCTAATACTACGCTAATTTTAGAGTCACAATAATGATACAAGGCAGGTTGTGATTCCATGCGCAGGTTTGTACCATGCACGTGCTCCGTTGCACTTTTCTACCATTCTTTTTACCAATAGTTTTCCATGCACTCTTTTTTGGGAGACTATTAGATGCAACATTCTTAACAGTACCAAGTAAGAATAACGTTGATCTGGGAGCAATCTGTTGTTCTATAAATTTCTCTTATGTTCTTTCAAGCTATCAGTAGATCCCAATTAATATTAGGCAGTTGAGGCATAATTTGGCAAAATTATCAAATGAACTGAAGTGAGAAGCTATGATAGTGTCTGGTAAAATGTAGATTAGATGAATTAAGATGAAGTTATCATAAGTTCTTGGTAATTAGACTGAAATGAAATGAAACGGGCTTCTAAATAATAAGAACATAGAATCCATTAGATTATTCACAATGACCTTCAAATGAAAATAATATGATAGTATTAAGTAATCTGACCAATCAAACAAGCTGCACAAATAATTTGTGGACCTCAAGTCTAACAGATTTTTCTCTTTGAGAAAAATCTGTTTTCAGGGACAAAATATGTAATAATACACATAATTTATATACTAACCCCTGCCACAGCATAACCTCCAATAGTTAAATAAATAAAAAATGAAAAAAAAATAAAAAATAAAAAAACACTATTGTCCATAGATTATGAAACAATTGGCAGTCCGGACAGTTTTTCTCAATCTGTCTTAACATGCAGGACCAAAAACCACATTATTCCCCATATTTAACATATTATCATACCACAGCACAACCTCCAACCAACCATTTGAATTGTCAGCTTCAATCATGGAACTTTAAGTAATGAAGGAAAAGTTCAGAGACTAGAGAAACACATCTGACCTGGGAGAGGAACTCCATCTACTTCAAAGACAAATGACTATACTTCATTATATCGCTCAGCCATAACACTGTTCCCAAGTTAAAAGTACATGTTGGGGTGGGGGAGACTTCTGTGATTCTGTCATACCAGTTGATACTGAACTTTTGCCTAGTTTAGCCAGTAAAAAAAGAAAATGGTACTTTCCTAACATACAATCAACACTACTCTTATGATAGTATCACGAACCCCAACAGCTTCATGTAGCTCCTTGGTTGGGACAAGTATGATATGTAGGAACCACATTTAGCCAGCTGGTGTTCATCAAACGGCATTTTAAGCATACTAAAGCCCCTGTACCCCTTTCCCCGCCCCAAATTAAATATATAAACAAATATTTCCCATTCATATAGATTCTTCCTTTTCGTTTTACTCAAAATAGCCCTGCTCCTCTAGATCTCCTCCACACCAGACCTCTACATCTCTCTCACTTTAGTACTGTCACTCTTCCAAGGCAATTTTCAAACGTGCAGAGCAATGTTTCCTAGCCTCTAAAGGAAAACACACCAGAACCAGATCCCACGTAAGCAGGTCACTCATTACCAAGTCTAAACAAGCTTGACAAAAATACCAGACTCCAGAGCTCACAATCAAGCCAATTGAAGATAGGATCCTATCCAGAAAGAGAAACAAAGAAACAAAATATATACTCCCCAATTCTCATCACAAGTCAAACAACAATGATATGCGATTGCTACTGCAAGGAAATACAAGCCCTAGGAGCAAACTGAAAAATACAACTCTTCACATTTTACTTCAACAGAGAACATAAGGAGAAGGGAGCAATAAACTTACAGAGAGAGAGGAGTAAACTTGCTCGAGTTGTTTAGCTATAGCACTGCATGCATCTGACAAACCACGCCTTGTTGCAAAAGACAGATCAGGAAGTTTCCAACCCTAGAAAACGTTCAAATAGTATCAAGCATTAAGCAATCAATCACTATGTAAGGAAAATACCCCCGAAGGGAGAGGACCAACACAAAAAGTTGCAGACAAAAGTTCAGAAGGCAGAACAGTTGCCATAAGGTATAATAAACGAAGTTGAATACATAAATCTTTATACATATATTGAAAATAGGCTGTTTCTATGATTTAAAACGAAACCTTCATAGCAATAAGGAAGAATGCCAGCAACTCAGTGCTGCACCAACTTTCATCTCAAATCTGTCCATTTGCATAATTGTTAAAAAAATAAAAATTTAAAAACTAGTAAAACATATAACAATGTCCCAAAATAATCTTTAATTGCATGGCATTGTTTGGCTGATTCCATCAGCAACTAAAATGCATGTCAGGTTAAAATTCCAGACAAACCCCTTTACACCAAATAAAGAATGGGGTGTAGAAGATGATTTCCACTGCAATTATGAGGTCAATAGCTATCTATAGAGCTTACTACACACATGATCTTGCTGTGGTTCAGCAACTAAGTCATCGGCCATCTTTATCAACAGGCATAAATAAAGGAGCATATATTTCTAATATAACCAGTTGTCATGTGCGTATGCATATCATCAAATATGTATAAAGAATAGCTGGTGTTATTGTGCAACACGTCATGTTTAGTTCATCCCTAATTTCAAAGCTTGGATTTGTTTACAAAGAACATAAATGCCTTAAAGCATTCCTAATTATGACAAATATGTTCTGGATCAGTGCCTAACTAGTAGTTTTATTGCATAGATTCCATTCCTTGGTTTTCAAATTGGAGCAATTTTGAGCGGATTTGAGATGCGCAAACAAATGGTACATTATAGAATATTCCAAAAAAGGAGTCACACACTTCCCTTCCCTAAAGTCCCGCTTTTTCTTTTATTTAATTCACACATGGATATTTGGAGAAAACAAAAGAAAAAAAAATCCACATATCACTATACCAGTGAATAAAATAATAAAACCACAATTGCAATTGCGATCGTAGTGTTACAATATCAGGGTGTATATTTTGTACGTCGCGCAATGATTTTTAATTATTTTTGTTTCCACAACAAGTTCTGACATATATCATCAAAAATCGGCTAATACAAATAAAAGATCGGTATATATCAATCATGTGATTTCATTTCTATATCGCTTATAGGACATTTCATGCATCGCCAAGCCAAAATCCAAATCCAATATATATCAGCAATATATTGGTGTATCACATGAAAATTTATTCCATGTAATGAATAGACAATGTGTGTTGAGGAAAACCATGAGGATATGATTCATTTACCTTCCACCATATGTAGCCATATCCAGCAACTACTATCACAATTATTATCCCATATGGACGGCCACCTGTACAGACAACAGCACGGATTAAAAAACAATGATTCGTACTATAAACATACTACAAAACTCATAAATAAAAGAAAAGCCTCCTCTGAATTCTGAATATAAATATTTTTAGTAATGCAGAATCAAATGTCCAGAGGCTTGTTATAAGCAGAAGATTATTTAAGACCATTGCAGCATCCAGCAGATAGAGAATTGGCATTTAGCCCAATGAAATATACAGCTCCCTCTTCTTCTCCCCTTCTGATAATCAAAGCCCCAGGACTACTTCTCTCCCTCCTACAAGCCCCTTAGTCTTATTGTGCTCGTCTAAATGGGTCAATTCATAGGCAGTCCTGCAGAAGATATCTCAATATTGTCTTCAAGCGCTAGTCACAAGTGTACTGCACATGTATAGCCAGACTTACCCACTCTAATCCCAATTTAATTGGACACAAGGGACTAAAAGATCAATACTCTGATTCTCCCCTAACTTGTCCTCATTTCAAAATTGGCAGATCCATGTCCCAAGCATGACATCAATCAAAATAGAGCAGAGTCGAATGTGTTTATTTTTCAAAGGGGTATTGATCCAGTAATTTCCCATACTTTTGAACTATAAGTTATGTATACCACCTAGCTTTGAGGAGGTTGCACAAGAAAAGAAGCACAAGGAAATAGGAAATGTCAAATTTTCAAAATATAGGAAATGAGAACGTTGGGAAACATTAAAGTATATATATAGGTTTATTTATATAATATTTGTATACATATATGTTCTCTATAGTAATTATATTTATTCAAAAAATTAAAAGAGGCCATGAGAGAAAGAATGAAATACATATGTACTTTTGGAAAGCAATAATTTGAACGACATTACTCTAAAAACAGTTAACAGAGCTAGAACTCTTAATATTAGAACAGGCAGGAAGAGGTGATCCAAAAACATTTAAACTTAATAGCCTTGCACAGTAATGGGTGGACATGCCGGTGCCCACTACAGCAAAGAAAAAAGGAGAGAAAAGGAGCTTATTTAGATCTACCAACACTCCATCAGCCTTTTAAACAAAAAGGGCGGGGCAAGGCAGGAGTAAAATTGAAAATAAACAAAAAGACCAGAAGGGGAATGGGAACAGAGCCAAAGCCTGGTGCAGAACAGGGGCAGAGAGGGTCAACAGCTCACATGAGAGAGGAAAATGAAAGAAGAAGAATAGAATAGGAGAAGGCGGCGATAAAGAGCAGCAAAAGCGGCGAACAATGGTAAATCAAAGCCCTGAAGGTGCACACTTCATCAAGCTTTCCTTGAGTAAGCTTTCTAAGGACTAATATGAATGAAAAATGAAATCAATCTAAAATGAATACTTTTTATTCAGGAACCAAAACATAAAGAATCACATTCTAAAGGGACCAAAATAGCATTTAACTCATGTTTTATTTTTACGGAACATTTTGGTAATGGCTAAGAATGTTTCAGTTGGTGTTTCCCATTTTCGAAACGCTTCATATGCTGAAAACATGACTGGTGAGCCATTTCCATGCAACCTATCCTAGCACCCCACTTCACCCATAATACAAATTTCTTCGGTCTTGGAAGTTAAATATCAGATGACAGCTAGTTATGTTTATAAACTCTGCTTTAGGTAGTGGAGTTACAAACTACTTCATTCATCAACTGGAAACATATTAACCATGGTGAATAACACGAGCTATACTTTTAAGGCTTGCGCACATAACTTTTTATAATGTACAATACGTTTTTTGTTGGACAGGGTTTTTGCAATACATGTTTTCATCAATTTCCCCAAAACCAGAAGGCTAATTTACTGCCCCTGTCTCTCCACTCACAACTTAGATGTATATCTGGTGCATTTTCTTCATAATGCGCAGATGCTTTTGTCCATTGTATTATGCTAGAATATTTATCTGAATCAAAATCATAATTTTCGTTCTGATAGCATATAGAGTTCAATCCCTCAAAATCGTATTTCCATTACCTTGGGCCATGTTTTATACACTTAAACTACTGCTGCACCATCGCTGCTCCAGTTTATATGCAAAAGTGTAAAATCATACCCTTACAAATTTGATGAGGAAAAAACTGATGCCTCTCATTTGAAAAATGAATTACAATCACATCATTGTTGCTTTATTCTTTAAAAAACAACTGATGCCTCTCATTTGACAAACAATGTATCAATCTTTGCTTTCCCCGCCCCTCTCTCAAGATAACACCACATTTCCAGCTATATTCTGTCTTTTGAATTGTTTGGGGAAAGAGAAGAAGGCCGGGCAGAATACAGCCACATTGCTATCAGAATGGAATAATGAGCCACATAAAAGAATAGTAAGACGTATCATCCAGGAATTGTGCAAGAAACAATCCAACTAACTATTTGAAATCACAAAAGTTGTCAGTAACCATTATTTCTTAAACTTCTTTTAAATAACACAGCAGAGTTAAGGGATACCTACCTCTCGAACCAGAAGTCACAATCGTTATTGATCTACCTCCTGATAAAAGCTGAAGCTCTTGCCTAAGGCTGTTGATCTGTGAAAATATGATGGCTTTAATAAACTAAATTTTTTTAAAAAGACTTGCTGCCATAATAGTAATGAAAATGTGCAAGGACATCAATAGATAATGATTCCTTAAAAGATTCTTCCTGCATAATGATAACAATTCAATAAGTTCATAAATATAACAATGGTCAATCAACTAGACATTTACTGAGCAACGAAATGTTCAAGGAGTTATTTGGGAACATCATGAATAATTGCTCAGAATTAATCACATAAAAAGCAAGTTTGGTAAATGTAAACATTAGGCCCTGAGCGTCAAGAACAAGCAATGTATAATACATAATAATTCTTTCTCTTTTTTTTTTAACTCTCTTATGGGTCCTTTTAATTTTGAACAGAAGGAGGGCAACCTGGCAGTCGCCTCATACAGCAAGTAACATTCCAAATTTAGGAACTGAAGAAGAATCATGATGGCATGGAGCAAGAACATTATACAGAGGATGAGTATGAGGAATCAAGTTAGTTTTTTAAATCAACACACACAAGCCACAAATCGTACATGATACTGGATACCTTGCCTTTACCTCATCTAGTCATCTACATGCTTAATATGCTATCACTTCATTTCAGCAGCATAATTTAACAGATGCTGCACAAAGCACTATCATTATTACATATTGATCAGGAGGCAATACCTTTCACGTTCATACAAATGCAACATCAGATGAAGGAACAGTTCTGCAAGCTAAACTTTAAAACCTGATGGAAAGGTGCTATCTTTCACCATTAGCTGTCTTTTGATGGAGTATCATGACCACGCTTCTTGAAAGCAATGATTGAAGTAAGATCTGGATTGGTCAAGGTTCAATATTGACAGTAACTACAGGTATTTGCTTGCATTGCTTTAGCAGAGTGCCAGCCACCATTTAACAAGGGGCTAGCAAAGTGCACTTATTGCTATTTTTGTTCTTTTACCTTGTTCTGATATATTCTTCTCGTTTAATGTGCATTTTTTTAATGGGCCATTGAAACCTTCTTTCTTTTAACGGGCAAGGGTGACTAAGAGAAAAGGGATATAGATAAAAAGAAATATATGAAGATACTTTCATACTAGAACGTGTGATTACTTCTGCCTTCCTGTTATTCATAACTCATAGATACCAAAGTTCCAAGAAAACAATGTTAACCCGTGAAAGAATCATCAGTACACAAACCTGTGCCATTAGAGCATCACTTTTTGGCTTGCTAGATGATGGAGAAGAATCACTTTGTTTAAGTGGCTTCAAAGCAATCTGTAAATGGCCAAAATTATTAAACCAGTCAAGATAGGCATATGGCACACAATCCCAAATACAAATCAGTGCTAAGTCAACATCAATATCTCCATGAAATCAGTGAAAAAATAGATGCAATCTAGGTAGTATCATGTTGTAATTGATTTTACCAGGAAAAAAATGAAGATAATGTCACTAATATATCCAAACACAATCTCTAACACAAGAAAACTCCCAATTACTTTTAATAATAAACACCTGAAAAGCGCCTGATAAAATATCAGATACCCCTGGCATGCGCCCTTCTTTGGCCAATACAGAACCTACAATACCTGAAAACAATCGAGATGAATCATTTAATGGCAACAAAAGCACTTAGATATAAACTCATCTTAACTGCTCTTCAACGTCAAAAGATTTGATTAAATTTAAAAAATAGAGGGATCAAAACCTTATATACTCCATATATGACTACTGCTCCCCATGTACAAGAAAATTTCTCAGCAGTTTTTATATCTAAATGAAAACTAATTTTACAGCTTTGGCTGCCAAAAATTGTTTCACTTTTGAATTAAAATCCGAAGTTGTGGTGAATAACTTATCGCATGATGAGCATCATTCATCTTCAGGGCTATAAATGAGCTGAGTCAGTTCGATATTTGGCTCAACTCGTTCTTTTAGTTAAATAAGCCGAGCCCGAGCTCAAAAAAGTGAGGGTCGGTTCATTTTTTGGCTTTGGCTCATAAGGTCGACTTGGCACAGCTCGTTTGTTTAGTTAAACGAGCCAAGCCCAAGCCCTTGGGCTTGGCTCGGCTCGGCTCGTCTCGTTTATAGCCCTATTCATCTTCAATAGCATAACCAATAGAGCACACAAGTTAAACGTGCAAGAGGTCCCATGTTCAAGTCCCAAATATTACAATTTCAATTGGACTAATTAGTTCAAAACTTCATTGTAATAACTTTTGTACTTGTGTTAAGAGAGTGCAGCAGAACATTAACCTTCCATGCTCATGACGTGATGCAAGAAGACATTGCCGCCGGCCAAACAACCGTCACCAAAGAAGACACTAGTGATTGTTGAGAACCAGTAGAATCGTGAGACTCTATTACCATCAGTGGAATTTCAAGATGCGAGCAAAGAACTCACTTGTTCAAGTAGACGTCCCCCCCCCCACACCCAAAAAAAATTCCCCCTATGATTCATCAAGGAGAGGTTATGGCAAAGATTCAAGCAATTAAAATTAAGAAAGAGGCTGAGAAGTGGCAGAACTCACTTGTGGGTGGGGTTTATGTGGCAACGCCTTCATTCATTCCTCTAGATGCAGAACTATGTTTGCATTCATTGGAATCATGTTTCGATGCCAAAAATTAATCTCCATGATACGAGATACTTTCTCTTTCAGTTTGCATCTAGGGAAGATTACCTCACTATTTTGAATACTTCCTATCGGTCATTTACGAACAAGCCTTTTTGCTTAAACCTTAGCACCCGGATTTTAAATTCCAACCAGAGGATTTACGGTATATCCATACCTGGATTAAGCTACCCAACCTTCCATTGGGATTCTGGTCCAATGAATCCCTAGGAAGAATCTGTAGTTGCATTGGAAGACCTCTAGGCATGCATAGTGTCATGGCTTCAAAGGAAAGAATCTCCTTTGCAAGAATCCTGGTGGAAATCCATGTCCGACGTGCTTTGCTCAACTCCATCGTAATCAAAAAACCGGATGGCAGTACATTTAGCAAACATATTGAATAAGAATGGAAGCCTACTTTATGCACTCTCTACCATAAGACAGGCAGTCCGTTGCCCTAATACAATTAAAACCCTCCACCTAAACATAGTATCACGCATGGAAGGTAGTTAATAATAGGTGTGCCGGTGGGAATTACCCAACAAATGAAGATGTGTCCCACAGTTCTTGGCAACAACTACAAACTCAACATAGTAACTGTATTGCTGAGTCCACTAAAGCCTTAAAGTTTGATCCTAGCCATAGGACTATCATTACTGCAAACTCAGACTCGCTTGCTTAGATACAAGAATCAGCTAACGAGTCTTTTCCATGGATGAAGGTAGTTAAAGGTAAAAGGGTTGTTGATGATTCCTATATCCCTAATTTTGCATTCATTTACCATGAACATTGGATGGTGGAATGCTAGGGGAATGAATGACCCCCAAAAACATAAAGCTATTTTGTTTTGGATTAGATGAAATAAATTGTCAATAGTAGGTTTGGTATAGATGAAAATAAAAGAAAATTAGGCATCCAGAATTCTTCACAAGTTCCCTCCAGAATGGCAATCGTTGAATACCTAGTCGAGCCATCACTATGGATGTGGTTGCCTTGGATTGGACTCCCACCTGGGGGGAATTAATATTCTAGCATAAAGCTCCCAAGGAATCACTTGTTCTGGTCTTTCTCGGCAACAACACATTTCTTTTGGTCGTTATTATTTATGGCATGAATATGGGTCTGGCTAAGAAAGATATTTGGGAATGATTGGAGGATATTAACCAACATAATCTCCCATGGCTGCTAATGGGGGACCTTAATGATACCCTCTACCCACAAGATAAATTGCAAGGAGACCCTATTAGCACACAGGATGGATTTCAGGCAGTATATTAATCAATTACAACTCACAGATCTGAGGCATACAAGAGTCTTTTACACATGGTGTAATGATAGTCAAGAAGGCAACCGTTGAATTTAGTGCAAACCTGACAAGGTCATAGGGAACTCTCATTGATAATTGATTAGATCTTTACCCTCATTACCCAATGGACCTCTAACCACCCATTATCTCATATCACACATCCATGAAGATCAACATCTCAAAAACTCTGAATTTTGGACCCAAACCATTCAAGTTTTTTAATCTGTGGATGTCAAATAAGGAATTTTTGTACTTGGTTCAAAGAATTTGGTCACAATACTTCCCTGACTATCCTAGGCCCACTACCATGGCCAAACTAAAGGGCTAAAGAAACCACTGCAATCTCTAAATAAAAAGAAATATGGTGCCATCATTGACAGAGTTAATCATGCATGCAACAAGTTATCTCAGATCCAACAAGCACTCATAACTGATCCTCTCAATTCTTAATTGATGAACCAGGAAAGACAAAGTCAAGCTAACTTCCTTCATCTCTCCAAATGTAAGGAAAACTTCTTCAAGCAGAAAGCTAGAGTTTCATGGATAAACTTGGGGGATAACAACCCATGGTACATTGATGTGGATAAAAAGGATTTCTATAGGAATAAGTATAAGCTTAGGAATAAAAATTAGATTCCTATCTTATTTACTATCTTATCTTTTATTCTTTACTATCTTATCTTAGTGATTATCTTAATTACCTTAATAATTATCTTATTTCGGTCTCATCTTAGCTAGTAATTAGTAATTTTACTATCGTTATTTTGTGGCCCTTAATCTATATAAAAGGGTCTTAGGGTTGTTATTTGGGACACAAATGAATGAATATTATTAATCCTGAGTGATTTCCCAATTTCCTTCGCAATTTCTTCTTCTCCTCTCTCAACCTTACATCAGTTTGGTATCAAAGCCCAAAATCAGATCCCTACTATTCATTGTGATGCATTGTTCACGATCAAAAAAAAAAAAACCTCTGCAACTATACTCCTCTACCCAGCCACCACCCAAACCCTACCTCCACCACCAACTGCCGCCGCCATCATCTGTTGCCGCCGCCACCCTACCACCGCTCTAGCCACCCCACAGCCAATCTCCGCTGGTGTAGCCGTCATCGTGACCACCGCCACAATCCCCAAATCTGCTAATTCATCTAAATTCGTTTCAGTAGAACCCAAAATCAGCCCGAATCAAAGCCAAATCCCTTCAATTCGAGCATTATTCACGCAAAAAAAAACCCAATCAAAAACTGAATCAATCAATTACCGCCCCAATCGGCCGAATTCGTTCGAACCCTAACCCTAGATTCGCTAATCACATAAATCGAAGGAATCAGAGAAGATTGAGAGTGCAATACACATCACTTACAGTCGCAATCAAGTGTGAGAGAGTGATTTCAGTGTTTGTGAGGGAGTTAAACACAATAGATTAGGAATTTTTGTTCGATTCGCTGGAATCCACGCGCAACAATGCCCTGTCTTTCGCCGGTTGCAGCACCAGTCAACCTTCCGGATTTCGCAGCCACCGAGCATCGCCGACGACCGCCGAAGCTCGCCGCGTCGCTACCGTCGTCACCCCGCAGCTTGGTTCCCTTGGCTAGTATTGTTCAATCAACCAACGCCTGCACAAGCATTGGGTCGTGTATCGTTCGGTTGAACAGGAACAGAACCGGGCGTGCTTGAATTAAAAAAAAGAAAAAAAAAAGAAGTTGAAGTTTTCCAGCAGTCAACGACATCTAATTCAGCCTTACAGTTACACTCGGAGTCTTGACAGCGACTTTTCAGTTCCTGAGAGGTTAAATTTCTCACTTGAAACTCGACTTTTATTTAAATTATTTGGTTTACTTAGTATATTTGCTTAGGTCCTTATTTAATAAAAAAAAATTAAAATTTAGGATACTTGTTTACCTGATTTAGTTTCTTTTATTAACATTCTTATCTTTGTGACGTTCATAGGGTAGGTTTATCGTCATTATTACTTAGCATAATTTAGCATTTATCTTATCTTTCACATTTATCTGCTAGTATCCATTTTATTATTAATATTTCTTTTATCATATCGTCTTTAAAAAAAATTATTAATAATAATAATAATAAAATTATTAATTCCACTAGAACCGAAGTAGTCGCTATCCTACGAAAGTCTTTGTCACCAAGGCCTAAACTGCCAAAAGGTTTGAGGGTACTTAAGCGAACCTCATTCCACCTTCTTACCTAAAAGACTAACGTAGTAGAAGAAGAATCGTGGGTCACAACACAAGTGTTGTCGTACATGTGCAATGATTCCTTGAAGCTTCTACCAAAGTTTGCAAACATTCTTTATTAAAAAAAAAATGCCTTCATCTTCTAAGAGTCAAGGGTCCGATGATCGATCCGACCCTTCCTGTATGGACCAACTAGAACAATTGGTTTTTAAGCTAGCTAAAAATATGGAAAGGATGATGGAAAAACGTCCCATTGATGAGCCTGACCCTCAATCAGTTAGACAACCCATCTTACCTCATTCCCATTTAGTTGACTCAAACCGTAGTGTTCTCGGGTCCTACAAACAAACCCCTGGTTACATCCCTCCACACCATAGGAACCTTAGGTTTCAAGGTCCCGTAGACCCGCCTAATCTCAATTATTCAGATGATGAAACCTCTGAGGATGACGTGGCACCCCTTTGCCATAGGAATCGTAGAAATTCCAACCATCATGATAGGCAACCTTATCCTAGATATGAGGATGACATTAATCGAAAAGTCAAAGTTGATGTGAACTCCTATGACGGGACTCTTGAACCAAACTTTTTTACTGATTGGTTAGAAGAAATGGAGGATTATTTCAAATTTTATAATATGAGTGATATAGAGCAAGTCCGTTTTACTAAGATGAAGCTCTCTGGGGCCGCAAAGCGGTATTGGAAAATGGTCCAAACCCACATGGATCGTTTAGGAGAGCCACCTATTCGTCAATGGGCTGTTATGAAAGAAAAGCTAAAAGAAAAATATCTTCCTACTTTTCATAGAAATCAACTCCTAGAGCAAATGTACAACCTTAAACAATCTTCCTCCAGTGTCTCTGAGTATACCCAGAAGTTTGAGGATTATTCAGTAAGGTGTGACTACCCTGAACCTACCGACATAACCCTCTTTAGGTACATTAATGGTCTTAGGGAGTCCATTAGGGAAGATGTTAAGCTCCATGGCCCTACATGTGTCGAAGATGCTTTTAAGTTGGCTCTTGAATTTGAAAGACGCTTCAAACGCTCCTCCACTCGATATTCATCTTCTTATTCTAATGATTCACGTCAGACTAAGTCCTTCACGCCTACATCCTCCAAGTCTAACTCTAAGAGTGCTTCCCAATCCAACACCTATAACTCTACTCCTAGTAATCGATCTAACACCGTTCAATCGACTGCTAACTCTATCCGATGTCATAACTGCCATGAGCGAGGGCATATTGCATCTCGTTGTCCCCACCGTACTATGATCCTAGAGCATGAGGGTGATGAGCCACCTATTGAGGAACTTATAGTTGACCCATGTGAATATTCAGGTGATGACAAGGAACTAGAAGAGGATGACACTCCACATTGTAGCCTTATTAGGACTATCAACCCTCATCTAGAAAAGCATTCTAATGTGGTTAGATGTGTTCTATCGCAAGGCACCCATCTCGATGAGTGGAAACAAACTTCCATTTTCTGCACCTTCTTTAGGCGTAATGGGAAATCTGCCAAGTTGGTCATAGATGGCGGTAGTACCCTTAATGTCGTATCTCAAGCCGCCATAAAAAGACTAAACCTAAAGCCTGAGCCTCATCCTAATCCTTTTACGATAGCTTGGGTCAACAAGACCACTCTTCCCATTGACCAAAGATGCCTAGTTCCCCTCCACTTAGACCCACATTATAAGAAAGATCTTTATTTTGACGTGCTTCCCATGGATGTAGCCCATCTTCTCTTAGGTAGACCTTGGCTTTATGATCATTCAGTTAAGATTGATTGCCGACCAAATACTCACTATTTCTTCTTTAAAGGAAAGCGTATCATTCTTACTCCTGCAAAGCCTTTTGATCCTACACCCCCTAAACCCACTTCTACGCCTAAGGAAGCTCCTATGAATAGGGTTCAAATCATCACCCCTCGTATCTTTCATCAGTAGAGCAGGAAAACCAATTTCCTGTTAGCCATAGTCGCTCAAGAGGTCTCCCCAAACTCCACTTCACCCATTCCCACTGAGGTTCAAAAGTTATTGGGTGACTTCTCTGATATAATTCCCAAAGAGTTGTCTAAGGAGCTACCACCCATGAGAGACATTCAACACGCTATCGATCTTATTCCTGGGTCTCAGTTACCTAATCTTCCCCATTATAGGATGAACCCTGATGAGCGGGCCAAATTAAATAGGCAAGTTGAGGAACTCCTTCGTAAGGGATTTGTGAAACATAGTATGAGTCCTTGTGCAGTACCCGCCTTACTCACTCCCAAGAAGGACGGATCTTGGAGAATGTGTGTGGATAGTAGAGCCATTAATAAAATCACGGTTAAGTATAGATTTCCTATCCCTAGACTAGAGGACATGTTAGACACTCTAGCTGGCTCTAGTTACTACTCTAAGATCAACTTACGTAGCAGGTACCACCGAATTCGTATTCGGCCGGGGGATGAATGGAAAACAACCTTTAAGACATAGGATGGACTCTTTGAGTGGTTAGTTATGCCTTTTGGGTTATCAAATGCCCCTAGCACATTCATGAGGTTTATGACCCATATCCTACAGCCATTCATAGGAAAATTCCTCGTTGTCTATTTCGATAACATCCTGATTTATAGTAAGTCTAAAGGGGATCACCTGGACCACCTTAGACAAGTCTTCACTACTTTACGAGAAGCCAAGCTTTATGCTAACCTCAAGAAATGTTCCTTCCTTCAATCTCAGGTTCTTTTTCTAGGCTTTATTGTTTCTTCTCAGGGAATTTCTACTGACCCTAAGAAAGTCAGAGTTATTAAGGAGTGGCCTAAACCGAAATCTGTTACGAAAGTGCGCAGCTTCCATGGTCTAGTTTCCTTCTATCGTCGGTTCATCCGCAATTTTAGCTCTATTATGGTCCCCATCACTTATTGTTTAAAGAAGGGATCATTTTAGTGGACTCCTAAAGCCTCTAGAGCCTTTTAGGAAATTAAGGAATGTATGACTAAGGCCCCTGTCCTTAAGCATCCCGATTTTAGTAAGGTCTTCGAGGTTCATTGTGATGCTTGCAAGACGGGCATAGGAGGAGTGTTAGGTCAGGAAGGACATCCCATAGCATTTTTCAGTGAGAAACTCAACGCGTCTAAACAGAAGTACACCATCCATCTTAAGGAGTTATATGTTGTGGTTAGGTCCCTCCATCATTGGCGATATTACCTTTTACCCCAAGACTTTGTAGTCTATTCTGACCATCTAGCACTAGAGTATTTGCATTCAAAGCGAGAATTGCCCAAGAAGTATGCTAAATGGCTTGAATTCTTAGGTGAATATACTTTCGTCCTAAAACATCGTTCAGGAACTGAGAATCGGGTAGCTGATGCTCTTAGTAGGATAGGTGCTATCCTTCAACAATGGAGTATTAGAGCTACTAACTTTGATAAAATAAAGGATGATTACTCTTCTTGTCTCGATTTCGGTCATATCTACCAAGAGGTCTCTAATGGTAACCGTAAGGAATTCGTTGATTATGTCATCCATGATGGATATCTTATTAGAGCTTCTAGATTGTGCATTCCCCAATCCTCGTATAGAGACTTTCTTATTTGGGAATTGCACGCCGGTGTCCTTGCAGGTCACTTTGGTATGGATCGTACCATCACCTTGGTACGTGATCGTTTCTATTGGCCTTCTTGGCAACAAGACGTTAAGAGAGTCATATCCCAGTGTCGTACTTGTCAGTTAGCTAAAACTAAGAAGCAAAACACAGGTTTATATGCTCCTTTACCTGTTCCTCATGAGCCATGGAAGGACCTTAGCATGGACTTTATTCTGGGTATCCCCAAAACATCCAGAGGCCATGACTCGATTCTTGTAGTAGTAGATAGAATCTCCAAGATGGCCCATTTCATACCCTGTAGCAAGACTTCCGATGTTGTTCACGTTGCTATATTGGTTTTTCATGAGGTAGTCAGACTACATGGTCTTCCTTCTTCCATAGTATCTGATAGAGATTCTAGGTTTGTCTGTTGGTTCTGGAGGACACTCTGGACTCTTAGTAAAACCCAGTTGAAGTTTTCTACGGCCCATCATCCCCAGACCGATGGTCAGACTGAGGTGGTTAATCGAGGTTTAGGTGACCTTCTTCGTTGTCTTGTCGGAGATCGACCTCATACTTGGGAATTAGTGTTACCCACAGCTGAGTTCGCTTATAACCATGCGTCTAATCGGTCCACGGGAAAGAGTCCTTTTGAAATTGTTTATGGTTATGCTCCTCGTGCTCCTATTGATTTTGGCCCCCTGTCGCCACATGCACGTGTGTCTGCGCCTGCTGAGTCCTTTGCTGATCATATACATTCCTTGCATGATGAGATTAGGCGTAAGATTATGTTGAGTAATGTGGATTATAAACTTGCCGTTGATGTGCATCGTAGAAATAAGGTTTTTAATGAAGGTGACTTTGTCATGGTACGCTTATGTCCTGAACGTTTTCCAAAAGGATGTTTTAAAAAGTTACATGCGCGTGCCATGGGCCCGTATGAGATTTTGAAAAAACAAGGACCGAATGCTTATGTGCTAGATCTACCCGATGATTTAGGTATTAGTCCTGTTTTCAATGTGAGTGATTTGTCACCTTATAGAGGCAACTTTGAGCCTCCTGTCTTGCCTTCTAGTGTGTTTGCAGGTCTGAAGGAGCCGACGTTGCCATCTGTTCAACTGCCCAAGGATGAGATTGCTTCTATTGATGATGTGGAGTATGTTGCTTCTTCTCGAGGAGGTTTTCGCCGATTTTGGATCACGTGGAAGAACCGCCAGGATTGTGATGCTACCTGGGTTCCTGAGGATGATCTTCGAGATATGGCTCCAGCTTTGCTTGATGACTTTCTTCTATCTCACTCGCCGGAGTCGAGTTCTTTTCCGGTGGGAGAGAATGATGTGGATAAAAATGATTTCTATAGGAATAAGTATAAGCGTAGGAATAAAAATTAGATTCCTATCTTATTTACTATCATATCTTTTATTCTTTACTATCTTATCTTAGTGATTACCTTATTTACCTTAGTAATTATCTTATTTCGAACTCATCTTAGCTAGTAATTAGTAATTTTACTATCGTTATTTTGTGGCCCTTAATATATATAAAGGGGTCTTAGGGTTGTTATTTGGGACACGAATGAATGAATATTATTAATCCCGAGTGATTTCCCAATTTCCTTCTCATCTCTCAACCTTACATCATACATCCATGCAATGATCAAAAGGAAAATACAAACCAGCCACATTAGTGCGATTAAAGATGAAGCCGGTAACATCCAGTGTGATCAAGTAGTTTTAAAAATACTATAACTTCCATCTTCTATGACCTACTTGGGAAGGAAGTCCATAGCTTGAGTCACATCTTGCAGGAAATAGAGGACCTAAGCTCACTATCAGTCAAGAAAAATATCTACCATCTCCTATTTTCTCAATATACAGTAGTAAATTACCAAGGTTAGATGGTTTTAACGCTTGTTTCTATAAGTCTATATGGGATATAGTTGGTGATGATATATGGAAATGTGTCACTTCCTTTTTCCTCACTGGGAAGTGGCCTCAACCACCTCAGCCTTAATATTACCAATTTGAATATTATTATCCCCAAGATCCCCAATGCTGACAAGTCTCGAGATTTTAGACCCATTACATGTGCCAAAGTGCTATACAAGATTATTGCCAACGTTCTCACTACCATATTGTAGCCCATTATGCCTTCCATTATTGGTGCAACTCGGTCACGGATTTATTAAGAGGAGAACAATTGATGAGAACAAAACTAAGCAAAGGGTACAACCAGCAATATATATCCCCACACTGCATGACTAAAGTGGATATGAAAAAGGCTTATGACACCATAAATTGGTATTTCTTGAAGTGTATAACGCCCTATACTTGCCTCCTCATTTTATTTCACTTATTATGAGAGGTGAGACTGATGTGAGTTACTTCCAAAACTAAAATGGCACACTGCATGAGCCTTTTTAGTGCATTTGATTTGGGAGGAAATCGAGGTGAATTAACTAATTTCCTTCCATTCACCCAATTTCGATACAAAAAAAAAATCCATGTAGATTAATAAGGGTTAAATATTTTTCTTTCTTTCACCACAATTCCCCACATTTTTATTAACCAACAATTTGGGGGGTAATGGGGTAAAGAGGAAAAAAAATTAACTTTTACCTAATTGGACAAAAATACCCTCTCCTAATATATGTGTTATAGAAAGGACTTGGGGTCTAAGTGTCATTTATTTTATTTTTAACTTCTTTCACCTCAATCTAAACGAAATTAAAACAATATTCACCCCAATCCCCCTAAGTTAGGTTAATTTTATCTAAACAACATTTTAAAACATTCACCCCAATTCACCTTCATTCGCTTTAGCTAGGTTAATTTTTAATGTTTATCCTCACCCCAATTCATCCCATTCCAAACGAACCATTTAGGGTGAGGAAGGGTGTAAGACAAGGTAACCCTTGTCGCCTTACTTATTTATCATTGTAATTGAATGACTCCATCATGTCCTCTAAGGCCATGGCTTGATCTTAATTTCAATCTCATCCAAACTGCAAAAAGGTCAAATTGGTGCGTTTGATGTTCGCAAATGATTTGTTTTTTTTCTATCGTGGTGATGCTAACTCAGTTATGGCTCTGATGCACGCTTAATAGCATTTTTAAGAACTATCTGGTCTACAACTTAATGCTCTAAAAAGCAATATTTATTATGGAGGTCAGGCGTTGAACTCTAACAAAGCTTTTCTTCAATAAGCTCCGCATACACCTCCGGGTACACTACCAATAAAGTACCTCGAGGTACCGCCACAGCTCGGCTCTATTTTGAGGAGGCAGGACTACCAACCTTTCTTATAGATGATCACAGGGAATATATTCAATGGCAATATAGAAGACCACGGGGAATATATTCTATGGAAAAACAAATTCCTTGGTTATGCGGGATGCCTTCAGCTTATCAACACAGTATTATGGGTATCAGGGTATGCAAGCATATTAAAGTCTTATGTTTATGATGCCCCAACAAGTGATCCAAGGAATCAACTCACTCTACGATCATTCCTCTAAGCAGGGATCGCAGGTGCAAGTAAAACCCTGTTGCTTGGGATATGATCTATATGCCAAAAGTAGGAGAATTAGGGGTTCTAAATCTGTATTAGTTAAACCTTGTTGCTATTGGAAAGCAATTGTGAAGTTTGAAGCAGCGTAGAGAGGTACTGTGGATCGAAGTGGCTTCATGTTTATTATATAAAAGGAAGAAATATGTAGCTAATACATATCTCATCAACTGATTTGTGGGTATTTAAGAGGATCATGTAGATACATACAAAATTCCAACCTATTTTTACCACCATGCAAGAATTGTCTGAATGCTTGTATCAACATAAAATTCAGCCTAAATTACCGAGGGTAGCATGGTATGATATGGTTTGGAACAAAGTGAGGCACCAATTTATTTTTTTGGCTATGCATGAGAGGTAAAATACTAGAGATTGCATGCAACGATTTGGCATAGAAACTCCTCCTACACGTGCATTATGTTGTTGTTAGGACAACATATTGAGGCACGAGCAATCTCTGAAGCTTGATGACTAATAATCAAAGAAGGGCACAACATAGTGGCAATTGGGATAGAATTTGGAGATGGCTTATCCAAGAAATATGAGGGTTGAAAATTCTAACGGCTGATATTGTATACCATGTGTGGATGGAACGAAACTCTAGAATTTTTTGAAGCATAAAGAGAACAACAACCCAACTTAAACATGTTATAGTCAGACAGATGGCTGTCATTGCAAGACATATAGTGATCTTGTTAGTTTTGTGGATGCTTTTATGTAAGCTCTGGAATTACTTTTCAATTTATATATTAACAATTACCTAAAAAAAATCAGCAAAGGCTGATAGGAACTTAGACATACTCAAAAGTCCATCAATTTCACAAGCTTATTCAACTGTACAGAATGCCATATTTTCTCAGCCAAAGATCAGAGGTAATGCCCAACTACTATTCTTACATTGCACATAGGAAATCATGAGGGGGTGAAACTATAAGATAGTGTCATGGTATTCCTATCATATATCTTTTTCTCTTTCGATATCTCTTACATATTGTACACACTGACAGTCTCAATTTGTTAAGGAAGAAGCTTCCATCTCAGTTGCAGAAGCTTGATCCACAACTCAATAAGGAAGTAACATCATCTCGAGTGCAACTTCTTGCAAAAATTTTCCAAGAAGATAACATATCGTCACTCAATATAAATCCCAAGATCAGACAAGGGATCACTAATTCAATTTCTATATTACACTTGATCGTCCAATTTTCAGCCAAACACAGAGTACCTAGACGATTCAATAACTGAAAATTGTTAATGAGAACCCTCCAAAAATGAACTCTACAAACATCCAGGGTGCCCGATGCTACCCACGCCATGGGAAGTAAATGCGTTTTCAGGCCTTTCAGCTCAGATAGCAAGCAAGAACCACTAGGAAGTTGATCAGACCTCAACCAACCACGACTAAGATATGATCCAAGCTGAAGATAGATCCACAGCAGCTATAATTTTACTTTGAAAACGAAAACTTCCACCAGAAGAACAATAAAATATATTTTCAGCATATTCTGACTTTCGGTCCAATTTTCCAATACAAGAACCTAGAAAGCAGTTCCTGAAGAAACCCACCCAAAACCGCTTCCCTAGGAGAACTTTACAGGAAACGCCAGCTTCTTTACAACAATTAGAACTCAATCAGGCCATTGCCTCCTTCTGCACCGCACTCGCAATACTAGCCCCGAGCCCCAAGCCCATCCTCGGAACATCAAAATAATCAAACTTTTAGCTCCCGCATCTACTGCCATATACTTACTAATCCTTCAAAATCTCACAACTGTCGGTTATTAACTCAAATAAATAAATTAACCCCTCAGACAAACCCAAATTTACAACCTTTAATAATTACTACCGGAATCAATGCACGTATTGAGAATTCGACATATAATTGAATAAACATAATCTAGAAAATAAGATATATGATTAACACAGTAGAGTGTGTGTGCTAGTGAGTGTAAGGGAGGGAGAGAGAGAGAGAGACCTGCACCGACGAGGATGCCAAGCTTTCCTAGAGGTAGAGACATGTTCAAGGATAGTGTAGCGCCAAGAGACGATGACCAAAACCCTGAGAAAATAACGGAGCTCCGATTAAGAACACTGAAGCCCTAATCGAAAGGGCGATCGAAACTGTTATCCCACCTCGGCAACTGAAGTACTAGACTTCTTCAGCAGTGACTTGGAGGAGGGGCATATGGTATCGGTCTCAAAGTCCAAATTCTATTTGATTATTTTTCTTTTATTGTTTTCTACCCTTCGTCTCTGTTTCTCTCCGAGTCTCGCCGTTCGCTTCCGACTTCTACTAATCTGGAGTCACTCTAATGAGGATCGAAAACGTGAAATTATATTCGTTTTAATTTTCGATCGAAAATCTACCTTTTCCTTAATTTAAGTTTTTCTGTTACTCGTTGTCGTTGTATTTCGTTATCTTTTGAAAAAAAGACGGTCGTCAGGTGGATTATAGGAAATTAGCATATAGACGGAGAATATACTTTCCGCCTGCTACTGGAAAAGGGAATGTTCTATTTGTTTATTTCCAATTTATGTAACTTCACAGAAATAGAAATCGTTATTATTATTGACTATAATAAATAAAAATATTAAAGTATATATCCAAAAATATCAATTCATATTATTTTATTTATTCTAATTCAATGTTTTCACAATATTTATCTAATTATCCATATTTTTTTGGATTAGTAGTGGAAACTAGAGATGGAGCTATGAGATACCACTTAATCTTCCATGTAGAGCTGTAAATGAGCTGAGCCAATTCATTATTCGGCTCAACTCAACTCGTTAAAAGCTTAGTTCGGCTCGTTTGTTTAGTTAAACGAGCCTAAAAGTGAGGCTCGGTTCATTTTTTGGTTTTAGCTCGTGAGCTCGGCTCGTTAAAAGCTCGGTTCGGCTCGTTCGTTTAGTTAAACGAGCCGAACCCAAACATTATTTTAGACTCATTTAGTTAAACGAATCGAACCCAAGCCTAGGGGTATTCGACTCGACTCGTTTACAGCCCTCCATGACTACTAACTTCTTACCTCTTTTGATTCCTTCCATGCTTGCCTTTTTCTCCTCAATTCACCTTTGTCAAAGAAACATAAGAGATCCGATAAAGATTATTCCATAGAAGTGGATATGTTCCAATTCCATGGTGAGGACTGAGGAGTATGGTGGGAGATAGCTCCTAGACCGATATAAGGGTAGCTTGGAGAACAAATGGGGTTCCGAACCTTCAACAAACCCTTGGATTTCTACATTCTCTTATTGCGGTTTGGTTTTCAACCAAGTTTCTAAAGTGGTGTTGTAATATCCCAAATTTTAGCTAACCTAATACCGTATAAATTATATCTTAATCCCATTCTAATCCAACGAGAAATCTTATTTTAGCTTTAACCCAATTTTTTAATCCCGAAACTTTAACCGAATTTGAAACCTTGACTCGGATAAATCGTAATTTGTAAACCAAAATCAAAACCCGCTAAAATTTTTTCTAATCCTAATTACTTATGGTTAATCTAAAAATACCCTTAAACTAATCCCCTAAATATTCTTCTCTTTTTCTTTTTCTTTCTCCTTTTCTTTTCTTTCTTTCTTCTCTATCTCCCGTCAACCTTAGCCACAAGGTTTGATTTTTGTCGCAACTTGCCCTCCACTTGCACCATCTCCTATCTTGTCCTCTGGAGCCTTCCATCATCCATCAACCTTCCTTTCTTATTTTTGTCTTCTTCTCCTTATGCTCCCTTATCCCTGCACACCCCACGCACCACCATCACCTCCCCTGCAATTCTTCTTCTTGATTCTCTTATCCTTACGCAACCTATACTCATAATCATTGCCATCACCTGCATTTTTCACCACAACACTCAACCATCACCTCCACTGTCACCATAGTGACCCTGCAACCTTCGCATGCCTCCCCCCTCTGTCTTCTTTTTCCCAATTCACACCATACACACGCACACACATGACCATATATATATACACCATACTCTCCTCCTTTTCTCTTTGTTTGGCCTCCGCTCTATCATTTCTGTGTCAAAAATCCTTTGCCCGAGCTCCCTCTTCCTTTGCCTTTCTTCCTTCTTGTTTCTTCTTCTTCCTCCTCCTTCTTTCCCTATTTTTGGCATTCGCACCGCCCATTCCACTACCAAGCACCGCTTTGGCCACTACTCGCCGCCCTTTGGCCGGTGGACAAACCACCAAGATCACCCCAACATTCTCCCTCACAGTCGTCGGCCATCATCGCTGACCATCACCTCTATCCCTTTTTCTTCCTCTCGTGTGTCACAACATTTCAGAGGGTGTGGCCTGTGCACCGCCTATTGCACGGCCATGGAACACTTAAAATCCCTTGCTGCACAGCCGTACAACCCTTACACTGCCTAACCGTGCATCTTTTTTCCCTCGGCCTGTTGTACATTGTTGTTGTACAACCATGCAACTCTCGCACCGCCTAGTCGTGCGTCATAATTCCTCTCAGCCTGGTGCTGTACAGCCATACAACTTTTGCATCGTCTGGTCGTGCATCATTTTTTTCTCTCAACCAATGGTTGCACCGCCTGCTGCACAGCCATGCAACTTCTCATTTTTGGTTGTGCACCCCTATTTTCACCCCTAAACCTTGTCCAAACACCACCAAAATTTCACCATAGATCCACCATACATTCCTCTATACTTCCATACAATTCAAGCTTCTATTCAACTCCAGTTAATTCTCTAACCTCTTTCCCATTTAATTTTAGTTAATTTTGGATTATTTTTGGTGTTATGTTATATGCTAATATGTGTGTTGGTTGTGTTAATGTAAGGAGTTTGAAGAAATTAAGTTGAGACTGATTGGGCGAATCTTGATTATTCCTTTTGCTTAGATAAGAGGTAAACCGTACCCTTCTACTAAGATGTGAGATTATGTGGTAACACATAAAGTTTTGTTGTGCTTAGGATATAATTTATGCATCATTTTAGAGAAATATATGTATGTATTTTACTTCAGAATTTTTAGAATGAAAATGCAAGTGTTATGATTAGGCATGAATGTAAATGGCATAATACTAAATATTTAGCATAATTCCAACGTATTAATTGATCGATAATATACGCATGTGCGTTTTATTGAATAAATTACATATGCATTCCTAGGGCTTGTTAGAGTTTGAAACCATGTAACCTTGTAATGTAATTTACCATGATAAGTGTACTACGATTATCTTTGCATAGTAACTAGGGTTTAATTAAATAGTATAAAGCATGCACACGTGATTAAGGTTAGTATGCAATAAATGTTAATCGCGTATTCTAGAGTTGGGGTGTTTCCTTACCTACACCGTGATGCTAATTACCTTGTTGAATGACATAATACGTTATAAATTTATATCTATATGTTACGTGAAATATATGTCACCCTAGAAATGTACGTTTTAGGCTATAGACATAATTTACTAAAGGCATGAAAAGTGGATAATATAGTCAATCACTAAGACGTATAGATTATTCACATGTTGCCATATCATGAATAATTGTCCTTTAGCATTTTCATGTCAAATGGCCCTTAATAATGTTGCTTAATACAAAATTGGATAAAATAGTAAAATTAGGGGTTTGTTAACATTTTGGTTACTTTAACTGAATACACCTTTTGCGAATAACTGGATATGACATTAGGGTTTACCTTAAATAATTAGAAATAAAGGGAAATGGCTAAGTATAAAGAGAAAATTTTTGTACAATGTGTGATATTTGTGGTCACCCTATAAAATACGAATACGTAAGGAGGAATACCTCGAGTTTGGAAATTGTTTCTCCCTAGGAGTAGTTACCCTAGAGATGAAGTAGGAGCCCTCGATTTATTTGGTTTTCTGGTGTGCCGGCCATGCCCCAGTAAGGCCCTAGTCTACTCTATAGGTAACCTAAGAGCTCTATAGAGGGTATTGATACTTAAGGTTTAGGTAACCTAGGAGTGGAGGTGTTGTGTTGCCTTGTGCACCAATATGACTAGAGTGTTCTTATGCCTTTGAGTTGGATGGTTGGAGGATACCATGTTACCTTATGTGCCGGTATGACCGGCATACTTTTATGTCTCTAGGTTATTATTGTATCCCCATCGAGTAACTAAAATTTGAAATAATCATTGTGTGAAGATTTTAATGGGTTATTTTGGACTTAATGTTTTTGATAGTTGTTGTTGCGCGCTACATGTTGTAATATGAGGTTTAGTAGTTGTCTTTGTGCCCTACTTTGGTATCTATAATTTATATGAATGGTTGTATTGGTAGTTGCCTTAATGCTCTACCTTGGTATTTGGGTTTATTTTAACTATATCAGTTATGTCAGTTTTGTGATTGTATGCTTCCCTAATATACCTATGTTATGTTCTTTTTGTGCCTCATGTGGCCTTATATGTTGGTGTTAGTGTAATGGTTTTCTCAGTACCATAGTACTGACGGGTTCCGTTTCTCGGTCCCCTGTCTATTCAAATTTAAAGGTTTTGTGAAAAAATGGTAAATTTTGGGGTGTTACAAGTTGTTATAAGAGCGGTTGGTCTTGTTGACCACGCTCGTTTTTGAAAACAAATTTGATTTATAAAGTCTCCATTGAATTTTTAAAAGGATTTTTCACTCTAACTAAAAATCTTTATATTTTAAAATTTCGAATCCCGGCCACGGTGAGAAGTACAAGGGTAGATTAGGGTTTTCCCCAAGAAGTAGGAAATATTGCTAATAATTTTGAACCAATGAGTTTGCTTCTAAAATTTTCTTTTTGTGCGGCTAGAAGGCAACTAACAGAAGGATTAACAGATTGGAGGAGGCCATCACATCCTTCTTGGAGTTCACCCAACGCTCTCAAAATGCTGGAGAAGACTGGCTTCGGAGGGTTATCGGACACCACCCTCCAACATATTCCAATGAGGAGAACTCGATGGTCCTAGAGGGGTGGATCCGAGATTTGGATCGCACCTTCGAGGTTGTGGATTGTCCACCAGACAAGTGGCCCAGCATTGCAGCTTTCTTCCTCCGGGGTGTAGAAGACGCCTTGTAGGAGAAGTATCGCGCCTAAGATGGTCCTCTGACTACCTGGGAGGTATTTAAGGTCATTATCTGCACCATATTCTATCCCGAGAGCCTGAGGAGGGACAAACTCCAGGAGTTTATGCAGCTCACGCAAGGACCGATGACAGTCTGTCAGTATCACGCCCGCTTTATTGAGTTGCTCCGGTTTGCTCCAGGGATCGCCACCAATGAGTCTACAGTGGTCTTTTAGTTTGAGTAGGGACTAAATTTCAGCATCAGCCGTATGATGGATGCAATGCCTTTCACATATCTAGTGTCCCTGTACGAGCGTGCTTGTATAGCAGACACGCTGGTTCATGAATAGGCCACCATCCTTGGGAAGAGGAAGCCTGATAGTCAGAGCTCTGGGAGTAGGACCCGGCCTAGAATTGGAGAAGCAAGGAGGCCCCCATCGAAGGATCCAGTAGAAGCCAAGGGCCCCCGAGAGGCTCAGTTTGTAGGAATTGTGGTCGGAACCACCTAGTTAGGAATTGTTTAGGCAAGTTGGTCACTTACCTAAATTGTGGAAAGACAATTCATAGAGCGGTGGAGTGTTGGAGGCCACCTAGATTCCAGCAAAGCCAGAACCAACCACCTCAATAGGGAGGAGCACTGATGCCCCAGCAACAGGCGTACCGGCATCACTGCCATAATTCATCCCAACAGTACTATCAGAGAGCATTTGCTCCATCTGGTGCCCCCGTTCGAGAGATAGGGGAAGACCACATGGATCTAGGCCTTATCTTCATAAGAGAGGTCAGTCAGGAGGACGTCTGAATGTCATTAGTCAGGTAGAGGCAGATCGTCAGCTGGATGTTGTTACAGGTATGTTCACCATTTATTCTTTGCCAGTGTATGTTCTATTTTATTCAAGTGCCACGTTGTCTTTCATATCATATGCATTTGTTGCTAAGGCTGGACTGTTACCATCTGCTAGAGTAGAGCTATTTGTTATACTTCCGTTGGGTGACAGGATGGAGTGTAGTCGGATGTTTTCTAATGTGGCCTTAGATGTAGGCGGGGTAGACTTTCTAGTGGATTTGGTTGGGATGAACCTGAAAGATTTTGACGTGATTCTGGGCATGGATATGTTGGAGAGGTGCAAGGCGGTTATTGATTGTGCCCAGGAGCGGGTAATTTTGCGAGGCCCGAAGGGGACTAGGGTTTCGTACAGGAAGACTCAGCCCGAGCCGACCACTAAGGTAGTGTCTGCAATCACTTTGCACACCTTGATCCAAAAAGGACATCCCCTGTATTTATGCAGTGTGCAGGAGCTAAACAAGGACATAACCACATTAGACAATATTCTAGTAGTTAAAGAATTTCCAAATATGTTTCCAAAAGAAATATCGGGCATGCCTCCAGTTCGGGAGATTGATTTTAAGATCGAGCTAGTGTCGGGAACCAAGCCTATCTCAAAGGCACCTTAAATAATGGCACCGTTTGAGTTGAAAGAGTTGAAGGCCCTGTTGGAGGAATTATTGGAGCATGGGTACATTCGATCGAGTGTATTACCATGGGTAGCACCTGTATTATTCATGAAAAAGAAGGATGGTAGCCTCCGTCTTTGCATCAACTACCGAGGGTTGAATCAGTTGACGGTAAAGAATTGGTATCCACTTCCGATGATCGACGATTTATTTGATCAGTTGAAGGGTTGAGTATTATTATTATGTAAGCTTTATTTATTTGATTTTATTTTACTTCTATTATTCGAGTATTATCATCATTATGTATTATTATTATTATTATTATTATTATTCTATATAGGGCTAAGACCCTATTATCATTATGTCACTATTTCGATTTTTAGTATTATTATTATTAATATCATGTAATAATAATAATAATATTATTATTATTATTATCATCATCATCATCATCATTAGCATTTATTATTATTACTAGTATTATTTTATTATTATTATTATTATTATTTATTCAATGTAGGGTCGAACCCTACTCTACATTAAATTCGATTAATACTCTTATTATTATTATCATTATTATTATTATTATTTCGTAATATTATTATGATGGTGGTTGTTGTTGTTGTTGTTGTTATTATTGGCGTGGGGAAGGGTCGAAGCCCTTATTTCACATTTATTTTGAATTATGTCATTTTCATTATTATTATTATTATTATTATTATTACTATTATTGTTATTGTTGTTGTTATTATTATTATTATTATTAGTAGTAGTAGTAGTAGTAGTATTAGTATTAGTATTAGTATTATTTTTAGTATCATTATTATTATTAGGGTAAAATCTTCAAACCTTATATTATCACCTTTTTCAATATTACTATTATTACTTTTATCCTTAGCAAAATTAGTATTTAGTTAGTGTTACTATTATTATATTATTATTTTATCTAAAACCCTAATCTTAGAATAAATTAGGAAATAATAGCATTCTTGGTAGGAGGGAATCTAATCTTTAGTTTTTCCCTCTTATAAGAGAGATAGGTCAAAATCCTAAGGAGACGTAGGAGCGTACTCCAGGACCGGTGTCATATTAGGTAAGGGTGTAGCTAAGGCCTTATGTATGTAATGTGTTTTGTATGCCTTGTATGCCATGTGTTATGATATGTGATGTATCTTATGTGTATTGTTATAACTCTTTCATGAGTTGTGTGGCTTGGAGTTGAGGTATGTTCATGTGTTATTTTATGGCATGTGTGTAGTATGTATAAGCTGTGATTATGATGTGATATGATGTAGCCCTTTAGGACATGCATGTTAGGTTATGTAATGTGATGATATGGAGTGAAAGGATGTGGAGTTGACCTAAATGTTGCATGACCATGAGCGGAAGAATCTAGGGTTTTGCATGGAGGAATCTAGGGTTTTGCATGGAGGAATCTATGTTTATGAATGGAAGAATCTAGGGTAATGTATAGAGGAATCTAGGGTTTTGCATGGAGGCATCTAGGGTTTTGTATGGATGGATATAGAGTTTGCATGGGAGAATCTAAGTACATAGGAAAGAATCTAGGGTTTGCATGGGTGAATCTAGGGTTCCACGTGGGAGTTTTAGGGTTTTGCATGAAAAAGTTTGAAGGGTTGCATGGGATGTATAAAGTCTGTATTGGGGTGAATTTTACGTATGGAAAGTTTATTTGGGGTGTGAGAAAGGTAATGGAAGCGTTGTTTGGGTGTTTAAATACTTTGGATGAAAAATAGTAAGTGGGACAGTATAAGGGTGCATAGGAGACCGAGCTAGGGTTTGGTGTGGCTACTTAGGGTTTCGTGGTCACACGTGCACTTGGTGAGTAAAGTGTGATGATAAGGGTGGAATCTATGGGTGGTGATGTGTGGAGTATTAAAATGATTTGAGTTGTGTGAGGTGGAGTAGGATGGGCCACTTAGGCCTAAATTAGGGTTTCAAAATAAAACCCTAGAGTGAGATGGTGAGTGGACTTGGAAGTGTAAGGTAGTGGCCCTTGACCCACATACATGGGAAATGGGCTCTAGTGTGAGTTAGGGTAAGGAGGCAAGGATGTCGGGTCCTTTTGGAGGATAAGCGTAGAGGGAGTTATTCATGTATATCTAGGGTTAAACTTCTAAATAAGACACTTAAGACATTAATCATGTAAAGTGAAAGATTATCGAGCCGAGCCCAAACTGATCCATCGGTAAGGAATAGTGGTTAGGACGTCCCGCCCTATATGTGACCGATCCACCCGCTATAATAGTAGTTAGGTGCATTTTGCCCTATATGTGACTGATCCACTAGCTAGAATAATGGGGGATCTCGAGCTTAATAAACCAAACCCTGAGTTGCTAAGATACATAAAAGACACTAAGTACTTACAATGGAACACCATGCAAGCAGGAGCCAACCAGATCCACCGGTAAAGAATAGTGATTAAGGTGTCCCGCCCTATATGTGACCGATCCACCGGCTATAACAGTGGTTAGGTGCATGTTTCCCTATATGTGACCAGTCCATTGGCTATAATAGTGGGGTTCCCGTACTCGCATGGATTGATAAATGGCATAGTGTGAAATGAGTTATAATTAGAGATTAATTAATTTATTAATCCGGACTATATATGGCCTTTTATGTACTTACTTGAATGATCGTATACTATTACATTATCATGTTGGATTATATGCTTTTGTATGTTAATCTTAGTGCACGCTCAGTACGTAGCGTATTGATCGCCCTTTTTATGGGTGTTCTCATTCCCACGGGCAAAGGGCCTTTCTGAATTTGTGCAGGTGGGTGATGCCTATTTTGATGCCTTCCATGTTCATGAGGCATCGGGCGGAGCCGAGTGTTGAGCATGTATTTGGCTCATGGATTGAGAGTGGAGTGGCTAGATCCCCTCGTTATATTCTTTTATTTCTTTATGTTATTCATATTTGTATTGGGGTTCCCTAGTTTAATTTGTAACGTTTGTAGACTTATTTCCTTTTAAGGAACTCTAACTTTGTACTGTGGATTATGACTCGTTTTCATGCACTCTGATTTCTATTTTACAGTCATTTAACGCTTATTTGAAGTCTTGAATAGATTTAATTTATATTGCTTATTAAATTATTTTTACCCTTAGCACTTGCTACTGGAACAGTTGGAGTGAACCGGTCTAGTACTAAGTGTGGCGGTAACATCCCCGAAATTCATAGGTTTTAATTTAATTACTTTCGTTTAAAAAAAGTAAATTTTGGGGTGTTACATTAATTATTTCTAATTTTATTTTGTAAGTAAAGTAAGAAAAATGTTAGGCCTTTATACCAACGACCCAAAGGCCTGGGAATGAAATAAAGAAGCTAAAGAGAGGTGGCGCAGGAAGAAGTGAAGAAAATAAAAGGGTAACTGCAAGGGAGACAGAGGGAGAAGAGAAGAGGAGGTAGAGGGCATGTAGGCACGGAAAACAAGAAGTTCGTCAACAAAGAGAAAGAAAGAAAAAATCAGAAAGAAGCAACGAAAGGTAGAAGGAGCCGTCAGAGGAGAAAGTAGGGCAGCATAAGAGAATAGGAATAGACAAAAGTTAGAGAAGTGACAACAATATGAAAAAAAATAGAACCAGTGACGCAGGAGAAAGGTAGAAAACACAGAGCATAAGAAATGGTATCAACGACCAACACCGCAAGATGACCAGAAGAGAGAGAAGGGAGGTAGCAAGGTGCATTAGCGAAGGGAAAAGAAAAAGAAAAAAAAACACTGACATCAAGGTTGCTAAGAAAGGAGAAAAAGAAAGAGAAAAGCATACCCGGAGAAATTTATTTCAAATGAAATTAATTACTTTTTCACCTAAATAAAGTTTTGATCTTTCATCCCAAATTAATTACAGTTATTTCTTTCTCTATTTTTGATTTTTTTATTTATATTTCTATATAATTAATTCAATAATTATGATTGAATGATTATTTATTTTGGGGCAATAGACTAAAACCCTAGATTATGGTTTGAGATATGATTTTATTTTTCTTTGTGTTGTGATATTGTTCTCTGACTCTATTTTAATTGCTATCATTCATATATATGATTCTATCAAGTATAATTTATATGGTGCATACCTTGTTCTAGTTTCTTCATAGTGACAGTATATAGAATTATTTACTTGCTAGGTGGTCATATAAATATGTTGGAATTTATATATATAAATTGTAGCTAGGTTAGATAACAATTCACCTAATAGTTTTTTGATTCTAACCGAAGTAGTAAAACGTTTAGATACGTGTGGGTCAGATGAGAAAAATACATCTAGACATACTTATTGTACTAGTTTGGGTACTTAAATTGACATCCTTTCGATTATACTTAATGCATTAAATCTAGTTAAATATAGGAGCCGCTTGTTGCTGCTATACTACTATTATTTAATATGATTAATATTGGTGCTTTGTTATATTAATTAATTTAGAAAAATAATATAAGATGTATAGACATGCTTTTGGCTTACAACGTGGTCAATCTTATTCTCATAATTAAATATTGACTTAGAAATTATTATTATATTTTGACATAATCTAGTGGTAGATTTCAATTTTCATAGCATATTTATCATAATTACGGTTATCCATTATTTTTATTATTTTCTAATTAAAAAACCCCTATTAGTGTTTTTCTTATTTATTTATTTTGTGTAATTTAGAGATTTTATTTTTATTATTTTTGAGCTTATTAAATAGAGGCGAGTCATCTCAATCTCCCGTATAGAACAATACCCTTATTTACCAGTACTATAAATATCAACAAGAAGATTTAAATTGCGTGTCAGCTATGGCTACATCAATTTTTGGCGTTGTTGCTAGGGACTAGTAACTTTACCTTTGTTTGCTAGTATTTTTAGTGTGTTTTTATTTGTAATGTTTTGTGTTTGTCATTGTAACACCCCCAAAATTCACTACTGAAAAATTTTGTTTTATTAAAAGAAATTGTGGAAGCAAAATATTAAACGGTGAATTTCGGGGATATTACCGCCACACTTAGTACCAGATCAGATCACTCATACCGTTCTAGTACCAAGTGCTAAGGCTAAAGAACAAAATATCAATTGCTAGAAATTCAAACCATTTTAAATCAGAGTAGCGCAAGTAAACATTTTATAAGAATAGATTCTACCAATGGTGGTTACAATAACAAGGAATACATTTAAACCAGAAAGTAAAGGCAAAGGGAGAACCCTAAGAGTCCGGATAATCCTTACGTTCTTTTCCGTTGCCCACTTGAGTAGCACCTGAAATTGGACCTGCAAGGGACACTACCCATTGAATAGGTAGGGGCCCCACGAATGGAACCCTTCAGTACTACGGTACTGAGTAACCATTTAAAATGCACTTAAAAGCAGACCCGCAATGTAACACGTGATACAAAGCTATATACATATATCACAAGATGTGTATATATAACATTCACATAATTAACACTCACATCAGATATCAATAGGTCGTAATGTACGATCGATACTTTCAACCTTACGCCATGTCATAGTGCAGAATCAATATTTCCGAGCCTTAAGCCATTAGTCCATCATTATTCAATCAACTCTCATATTTTATATCCATGTGAGTGCGGGAATCCCACTATTATAGCCGGTGGATCAGTCACTTATAGGGCAGAATGCACCTAACCACTATTATATGTCGGTGGATCGGTCTCCAGGGCAAAACGCTCCTAGCCACGATTATGTCGGTGGATCGATCTGGCCCTGACTCTCATGGTGTTCTACTGTAATTACTTTGTGTCTTCCCCATATCTTACGTCATTATGTTCGGTTTATTGAGCTCAGAATCCCCCACTATTATAGCCAGTGGATCGGTCACTTATAAGGAAGAACGTACCTAACCACTATTATATGCCGGTGGATCGGTCTCCAGGGAACCCTAGCACCTGGCCACTATTATGCCGGTGGAGCGGTCTGGGCCCGGCTCAATAATCTTCCACTTTAAGTGATTAATGTCTTATTTGTATCTTATTCGAAAGTATTTCACCCTTGACATGCATGTTACCGACCTCTACTTCTATCCTCCCAAGAGGGTCCATCCCATATCTTGTGACATTTGCGCCTCTTATCACACCCTGACATCCATTCCTTCTTACATCTACTCATAACAAAAACCCAACTCCTAAAGGTGTGGGTCGAGGCCCATCACCTTAAGACATTCAAATTCTCTCACTACCGCTCTCTAGGGTTTCCCTTGAAACCCAAATAGGACCTATATGGCCCAACCTTTCTTTATCATCCAATACCTCATCTCATTTAGTTTCAACCCAAATCTCATCACTCTATTCACTAATCATACATGTGACCGTAAAACCCTAGTTGGCCGCTCAAACCCTATCACCTTTCTTACGTAAGGATGATCCCATGCAACCCTAGAAACCTCACATGCAAGAGTTGCATCACTCGTTCATTTTGCTCATAATCTCCTTCTGTTCTTCCCCCATGGATTATGAGATATTAAGGTCAATATCGTGTCCCTTTAGTCAACTCACTTCCCATTTATTCCTTTTTATCCTTTCACCCCATATCCTATTATTAAACACCCTAACATGCATGTCCTAGAGGGTCACATCAGATAACATCGTATTCGTATGCACAACATATATAATCATCATCCACATGCCGTAAGGAAGTCACACAAGCATACATCACTCGGAGTTGTACTAAAAATGATTAATCATTAAGTATAAAGTACACAACACGGTATAACACATGGCACACGAGCATATGATACACATATAGTCGTTCTTAGCCACATCCCTACTCGATTTGGGTTACCAAGTCATCTCCCATACTTATTATGTCACCAATCACCCTTTATAATTGTTATACTTATCATGATTCCCAATTGGTTGGTTAGATTACCGAATTGCCCTTCTCCTTTGTTTTAATTACTAAATTGCCCTTAAGTTGGATAAATTACCAGATTATCCTTCTTCGTTATCATGATTACCAATTTACCCTTTAGTCAGTTAAATTACCAAATTACCCCTTTAGTTGGATAAATTACCAATTTGCCCTTCCTCATTATCATAATTACCATTTTACCCCTCTCAATTATTATAATTGCCATTTTACCCTTTTTAATTATTATAAATACCATTCTACCCTTTTCCATTATTATAATGATTAATTTACCCTTCTCCATAATTATAATTACCAATTTACCCTTCTCCATAATTATAATTATTAATTTACCCTTCTCAGTTATTATAATTACCATTTTACCCTTCTCCATTATTATAATTATTAATTTACCCTTCTCCATAATTATAATTACCAATTTGCACTTCTCCATAATCATAATTACCAATTTGCACTTCTCCATAATTATAATCACCAATTTACACTTCTCCATAATTATAATTACCAATTTACACTTCTCCATAATTATAATTACCAATTTACCCCTCTCTATTATTATAATTACTATATTGCCCTTTTCCATTATTAAAATTACCATAATACCCTTTTGTTGGTTAATTTACCAAATTACCCTTTTCTATTATAATTATCCAATTGTCCTTCTATAATTATAATTTAATTACCAAATTATCCTTCATCGTTATCATAATTACCAAGTTACCCCTTACTCCCAAGTTTGCCATAAATATCAGTTTAATTTACAAAATTACCCTTCTACTCCTTACTTCCAAATTACCATAATATCCTTTTATTTACAAAATTACCATAATACCCCTTTTTACTTATAAAATTACCATAATGCCCATTTTGCTTTACAATTTACTATTTTACCCTTTTACATCCAAAATTACCATTTTTATCATTTCTTACAAAATCACCATTTTGCCCTTTACTCCCAAAATTACCATATTACCCTTTACTCCCAAAATTACCAATTACCCTTTTACTTATAAAATTACCATTTTACCATTTACTTATAAAATTTACCATATTGCCCTTTGCTTCCAAAATTACCACTTTACCCCCTTTATTACACCACTTTTATTAAATTAGCATTACCACCTGAGATAATAATATTAACACTCCATTAACAATACCCAACTCCACCAAATATTATATTGTAATATAATACTTATTAGCACCCACACATATTAGGCCATAATCTAGCACAAGGAATACTACTAAAATGCCCCTAGGGCTCACAATAATATTATTTATGCATAATAGTTACAATAACATAAAATAACATAGATAAGTACTTAACACTTTCATTAATAACCAAACTCTTTCCTTAAGCAACATTTCCACACATGGTATATAAACTAGCATACTTTCCTTTTTATTAATCAATACAAGCAAATATATACATTATATTAAACCACAAATATCAAGCATAATAACATATTAAAAATCCTAATGTGCTAACATACGTTTATCCATGTGTTTAAGTGGGGTTTAATGATTACCTTAATTCCTGCAAAAATCAAATATTACCGGTATCCCGGTTAAAGATTCAAACTTTAAATAGCAAAATCAACACCTAAAAATAATGTCAATAATTATTATATTAGAAATAAAAAAATCAACGCATAAGACCTTATAAAATTTTACTTAATAAATAATTAATTTAAATATTATCATACCTTAAAATTATTAATAAAAATGGCCAATAAATGCAGCAACTCATCCTGCTTATGCAGCATGAGCTGCATGCAAAAATAAAAAGGGGGAGGCTCAAAGGTTGCATGGAGAAGAGGTGGAAGGGGTGTTTTTGGGTTGGAGTCTTTAGGCTAGAAAAGAAGGTAGGTGGGGGAGGATTTAAGGCAAGGGAATGGTGTAAGAATGAAGAGGGGGTGTAGATGGATGTTAGGGATGGGTTGTTGGCGGCCAAGGGTGGCGGAGGCGGCAGCGGCGAGGTGGCGAAGTTGGCTATCAAGCTAGGCGTGGCTGAGAAGGAAGGAAAAGAGAGGGGAAAATGGAGGGGTGCAGGGGCTGTTTTCGACCAAAGCAGGCATGAGGGTGGTAAAGGGGGTTGCAGGGTGTGGATTGGTGGTTTGGGTGGCGGTAAAGGTGGTCGGACGGTGACGGAAGGAGGGGTTGCAGGGGGCTGTCGAGAAGGGAGAAAAACAAGGAGAAAAAGAAGAGGGGATGAAGAGGGAGTTGCGGGGTGGCTTGGACGGTATTGAGGCGGTGCAGGGCGGTAGTGGAAGGGTGCAGAAGGTGGTGTAGGGGCTTGGTGCGGCGGTTGGAGCTGTGGAGGGCGGCAGCGTGCAAAACAAAGGGGAAAAGATGGAGGGGAAGAAAAATGGAGGGAAGGGGATCGGGGAAGAAAGATGGCTTGAAAAATATGGGGCAGGAGGGCTGAAGAGGAGAATAAAAAGAAGAAGGAGGGTAGGGGTGCAGCTGGCCTACCGGTGGCAGCGTGTAGGGTGGCAGGGAAGGTGGTAGGGTGGCAGGGAGGGGAGACGAAGAGGGGGAAAAAGCAGGGCATGAGGGCTAGTTTGCAAGGCTGGTAGGTCCAAAAAGGGGAATAAAATGACGGGAGAGAGAGAGGGGGAGAAGGGGGTTGCAGTGGTGGCAGTAGGGCGATGGCTGGCATGCCCGAAGTGGCAGGCCTAATCGACGAAGACAGGTCGGGGAAGCTGGGTCGAGGTATTGGGAGAAGAAGAAGAAAGAAAGGGAGAGGGAGGTGCAGGCCAGCGCATGGGGGAAAAAGAAGAGTTGGGTAGGCCCAGGGAGGAGGAGAAAGGAAAGGAAGAAAGGAGGGGAGGAAAGCTGGGCTGTGACGTTGCGCCGAGAAAGGGGAAGACGGGCCGGAGGCCCAATTGCGCGGGGAAGAAGGGAGGCAAACCCTGCCTGGGGGCGGCCTGAAGGAAAAAAAAGGAAAGAAGAAAAAAGGAGAAAAAGGAGAAGGAAAAGAAAAAGGGAAAAAATAAAAATGAGAAAATAGAGGAAAATAATTTAATTTAATAATTTAATTCAATATAATTTAATATATTGGTTCAAAAAGGATAATTTTAGTAAAATATTAGTTTGAAAAATTATTTAAATAAAGATAATATGATAAATTAACAAAATATTTATTTTTAATTTATTAAATACTTCTATCCACATTTATATACTCAAAAATCCATAAAATAATTAAATTAAATAATTTTAAAAGCTAATTTGTTTCAAATAAAGCTATTTATTAACTTATAGGTTTCCTAAAATTTTGGGGGATTACAGTCGTATCATCCGTTTTTTTAGAGGTTAGAGTGCTTGTGGACACTCAAGTCTCTAAATTAATAGAATTTTTAGTATTTAGTGTGTGTTTTTAGCGTGTTATTTTTTCTTTTAGTTTTTTTTAGGATTTTTGTTGTGTTTTGTTTTGCTTTTAACCTTTTTACTTTGAAGTGTTGGGGTCCACAGGTTGTTATGAGAGGATACTCGAGCTATGGACAACTTTGCATGAACCTTAATGCTAGAGTAAATGAAGTAAGCTCAGGTACCCTTGATGATAGACTTAACTAGCTCACTACTATTATTTCTCAGGTTGCCACAGCCACTGGAGTTATTAATACAAGCAGAGTGTGTCATACACAAGGTAATCCATATGCTTACCATGCACAAGCGCATACTACTTGGGAATGAGACATCACCACAACTTTGGATGGGAGATGAATGATAATTATCAAGTGCCATATCAAGACCCTTACAAACTAGAATATGAAGCTTTAAAACAATATCAATATTCTCAACAAGAATCTTCTCCAATTTCAGAACCCTCAATTTCATAAAAAATGGATAAGCTTTTTAAAGCATTGACAAATGGGTAAAACCAACTTATACAAAGTTAAATTAAACAAAATAAAATGATGTCAGTGTTAGAGGAACAAATGGGTTATGTGATCAACATGATCAATCAATTACAAGCACAGAAGAGCTCTCTAGTACTTCAGTTTCAAATTCAAGTTGGAGTTATGAGTATGATGATGCCATGACCACATGTGAGGATGAGCTAGTTGAGGAGGTTCCGATGGAGCATATTGAAAGGCATGATCGGGTGGGAAAAGGGCTTATAAAAGTAGTAGAAGAATATCATCAAAATAAGGATCAATTGATCAAAGAGAAGCATACAGATGGCAAGATTGTCACTTTCATCTACCATAGACCATATTTGGACATTTGTTCCCCAATTTTGCTTGGAGATGACCATGAAACAAGAGTTAAGCTTTTGAACCACTTTGATTTTATTTATGCTAACCCTAATCCTTATTTTCCCTATTTTAACATGTTATATGGGTCTAAGATTGAAGAGAGTAATCAAATCATATTGGATACATCTAATAAGAAGCGGAATGTTCCAAATGAGAGGTTATATTGGAAAGATACATTAAAGGACTTTGAGACAGGACAATATGCTCCTCCTTTGATAGAGAGACTGCCATACATTGACATGGGACAAAACATTCTCTCTTTACATACAAGCTTAAATTCCATGATGGGTAAGTTGCATTCTTGTTGGGTCGAATCTTTTATTAAAACTATTATTTTTACTTTTCTACCTTGCTGGATATAGATGATCAACACGAGGATACATTTGGCAAAGCAGCTCTCAAGTGGACATACCCACCTTGAACGAGTAAACCAATATCATATCAGGCTGAAGACATAAAAATAAGCGCTACTTGGAAGGCAACCCAATGTGATAAGGGAGCTTTTTACCCTTTAGTTGTTGTTTTTTTGTTTCTCCATACTTAAAAATTACATGTTCCCTTAGTTGTTTACACATCGAAGATGATGTGTGATTTAAGTGTGGGGGTGTGAGTGCTTTATGTGTTTGCATTAGGTGTATATATATATATAATTTTAAAAAAAGTGAATAAAAAAATAATAAAAATAATTTTTAGTATTTTTAGAGTCTTATGAGCCCTTAACTAGTTAATGAGGAGCATATCTTTCAAATCTAACGAAAAGAGGGTCATAAAATCAAGATAAAGCAAGTGGAGTTTTTTGTGTTAATTTTGATATAGGGAACACATATCTACATGCTTATATGTGAATGGAGAAAGAACATGTATGATTTTTTTACCACTGACATGACATGTTAAGATTCATCATATTCCTCGGTGAGCTTTTGAACCATATATACCTTTTTTTCTGAGATAATTTACATGAAATTATCTACTTATCTAGGCTTCAAAGTTTCTTTGCAAACCTCATATATATGTCTAATTGCTTTGATAAAATTATTTGTCATAGCTCTTGTAATGGACTCTAGATATTACTAGAACTTACTCTTGTGTTGGTCTAAGCTTATAGTCAAAACATGCTATGATTGAATAAATGATAAAGGCGACTCAGGAATTTTCCACCACATGACCAAACAGCTTAATCTTAATTTGTGTACACATGATATACACCCCATAGAAGCCCTTTGAACCCATACATTGAATATATATATATATATATTTCTTCATTACCCGTATCAAAAAACCTTTGAGCCTTAATATCCTCACCCTTGCTTAACGCTAGTGGAAGGAGATCATCGTTATGCATGTAGAGTGGTTGTGTATGTGAGTGTATATGAAAGAAATATATGTATGTACTCTAATAAATGAATTAGTTATGTTGGTGGTAGAGATAGAACTTATATATTCATTGTATTATTACCATTCTTCTCTATAAAAAAATTGATGAAAAAAAGTTGAATAAAAAAAGAGATTTATATATATTGAAAAAAAAGAAAAAAATTGATAAAAAAAGAAGAAGAAGAAGAAAATGATACGATATAAGGAAGAGAGGGAGATACAAAGATAACGTTGAGAAAGTTCTATTCATGTTCTATTGTTATCTCATAGTTCTGGTTTGGTGTTAAAGTGGAGATATGCCATTGATGTGGAATTAATGCTTATATTTCATCTAATTATTAGGGTTCCACTAGTTCTTGACCTTTTTAGCACTGCAATCCTAGAATACTCCGTACCTTTATATACCCTAAACCCGTTACAACCAATAAGTAAGTCTTATTTAATTTTTGAGATGAGCAACCTTTGATCGGATGGAGATTATTCACAAGAGTTAAGTGTATGGTTCGGTCCATTTGGCAGGTATTTGGTATCTTTCATGAGATTTTATCCATAACAATATGAGCCTTCTTTATTTATTTGTTAACTTTATCATCTTATCTTACATACCCGAGTGTGCTTATACAATTGTAGCCATGAATCTAGGAGAGAGAGAAAAAATAGAGGGTATCTATAGCGATGATGGATCTTGATGTGACTAAGTTGTGGTAGATATTCGTCCATAATGTTGATTTGTCCATACTTGTTATGTTTATGTATGAACCATATGTTGAAATTAACCCCTTAAATCTTCCAATGCAAAATCTTGGTTGAGTACTAATCTTGATGTATGAAAGTAAAAGATTATGAGACAAACATTGATTAAGGGTGTTAGGTCTAATTTTATTATTATTATTTTATATTGTGTGTGATTTTGTGGTTATATCATCTGCGAAACCCTCATGAAACCTTACTCGTCATCTATGGGTGACCTAGGGGTTTAAAGGGCTTGTTGTACATGTTAAGTGTAACCGTGCAGCCTACGAAAGTGGCTAGTTAGTTTAATTTTATTTAGTTAGAGTCATAACTAGCTTAAGGGCAAGCAAGAAGCTAAGTGTGGGGGTATTGATGAGTTCATATTTTGACATATTTTATACCCTTAAAATCTTAGTTTTTGGTATTTTATTTAAGTAATATATGTGAATAATTATGATTTTATGCTTAAATGATAATAATTGTATAAATGTTATTATTTGATCTAAAATGATATAAATTAAATAAATTTAGAGTATAAGATTATTTATTAATTATTTCTAATTTTATTTTGTAGGTTGAAATGATCCAAAAATTTCTAATTTTAAAGATTATATTTAAATAAGATTTTATTAGGAAAATTATTTTAATGAGTTATTTTTACTAAAATAAAAGGAAATTCATTAGGCCAAATTAATAAGAAATCTTATAAATATTTTAGTTAGAGGAAATTTGGGTATTTTAACTAATTAAAGATTTTAATTTGGGAATTTATTTAAATAAATTATTTTATTTAAATTAAGAAAGAGAAAATAGTTTCAAATTAATGTTAATTTTATAAATAATTTAATTGAAGAAAATTTGGGTGTTTTGCTAATTAAAATGGAATTTATGCAAAATCCTATTTTAGCCTAAAAAGGAATTTAAATATTATTTTATTCAAATATTATTATTTTTAAATATCCCAAATATCCCAATTAATTTAATTAACCTAAACCATTATTCTTCTCGTTTTCTTTTCCCTTTTTTCTTTTCTTTCTCCCTTTTTCTTTCTTTTTCTTTCCCTCCCCGCTTGGGCCTGCCTCTCCCATCGACCCAGTTCCCCTCTCCCTCCTTTCCTTCGCGCGGCCCAGCCCGCGCAGCCGATCCTCTTCTTCCTCCCTCGCTGCGCGACACTTCTTTTATTTTTCCCTTGAAACTCGTCGTTTGGTTTAAGTTACTCCCTCACCTTGCACCCGGCCAGGTCTCCCCTTATTTTCTTTTTCTTCTTTTTTTCCCCTGAACCGCCGGTTCACCCCCATCTTCTTCTTCCTTCTTCCCCAGCCCTTCGCACCCCCCGGTCGACGGCAACCTGCAACTTCGCCTGCCCAACTCCCAGGATTTTTCGCACGATACGCTGCCCACGTTCTCCCCCTCTCTTCCATGTCGATTCACTAACTGCACTTCTCTGCCCACTTTCCCCCCTCCTCGCACATTTTTCCTCTCTCTCTCTCCTACGCACAACCCCCTGCCCCGAAGTTGGTTTTCGCCGATTTTGTTGCCACCGACGAACACTAAACCCACTTTCCCTGTTCCCTCTTCATCCCAATAACATCACTCTCTCATTTAAATCCTATAAATACCCTCAGTTTGAGCCTGTATCGAGTTTTGGTCGCTTACCCAGATTTTCCCGACATTTCACCGCCGCCCCTTCAAACACCTCTTCTGCCATCTCTGGCCAACACCGCCGCCCTTTCTTTCCGCCTACGCCTTCCCTGCACCGCCCTCTAACTAACTAGACCACCCATACCCTTCGATTCTTCCTGAACAATCCACCCCGACCGTGCGAACTTCCCTTCGTAACCAAACCATTTTTTACCACCGCCGCCCTTCGAACCACCTTTAGCCACCTCTTCCACCGCTCCTTTCACCTCCCAGACTGTGTTGTAGACCCTCCTTTATCTCCCCTACCTTCCTTTTTCTCTTTCTCCCTCTCTTCCTTTCTTCCTCTTCTCCTTCCCTATTCGGCCACCGCCGCCACCGCTGTGCGCCACCACCTTTGGCTGCGCCGCCGCCATCATTTTGTTCCTCTCCTTCTGGGCAAGCATAATCACCCTTGCTTCCACTCTCCTTCTTCTTATTTTATTCTCAGCCTTCAACTTTCCCCTTTTTTCTCCCTTTTTCTGGCCGCCGCCGCCGTGTACCACCGCCGGTGCCGCCTATCCCCGCCAGCCTAAGGTTGAACCCTAGACCCTCTCAACCCTTTTCCCTATTTTTACAAGCCTTAAATTATTTTATTTCAATTATTCTAATATAAACCCTATTATTATTATTAATATTTCCATTTTTAATATATATTATTATTGTTATTAATATTAATGTCTTTATTATTATCCTGTTGAGGGCTGAAGCCCTACTGTAATTTTTTAATTCAATTTTAGGACTATTACCCTTATTATTTCTATTATTAATATTAATATATTATAAGTATAATTATTATTATTATTCCCTATTTCAGATTTCTATTATTATTATTCCATTATTTTTAATACAAATATTTTACCACAAGAGTTGTTAATAATTTTATTACTGTTATTGTTGTTGTTGTTATTATTATTATTATTATTCTCAAGTGTTAGTATTATTATTTTATATATGGCTAAGACCCTATTGTGTTTATTTTAAATTTTAGCAGTAGTATGATAAATATCATGTCTTATTATTATTAGAGTTATTAGTATTTTTCTTATTATTAGTATTTATTCTTATTAGTGTTATTATTATTATTTATTAAGTTATCATTATTCAATTTAGGGTGGGAATCCTACTTCTTTTTATCTTCGATCATTATCTTTACTATTATTACCATTATGGCTACTATTATTTTGTAATATTATTATAGCTTTTATCATTATTAGTATTATTATGTCATCATTATTATTATTACTAAATTTGGTTATTTATTTTAGTAATATTATTATTCATTATTATTATTTTAGTAAAGGGGCCGAAGCCCTTATTTCACTTTGTTTTGAATAATGTCCTTGTTATTATTATTGTTACTATTATTATTACTATTCTTAATTATATTATCATTGATATTATTTTTAGTATCTTTGCTATTATTATTTTAGTATCGTTATTAATATTATTAGGGTAAAGTTTTCAACCTTATGTTATCAACTTTTATATTTCTATTATTTCTATATCTTTAGCAAAGTTAGTAATTAGTTAATGTTATTTTATTAATATATTATTATTATTTATTTAAAAACCTAGTCTTATAATAAGTTAGTGATTAATGGTATTTTGATAGGAGGGAGTCTAATTTTAGCTTTTACCTCATAATAGGTAAAACTCAGTCAAAGCCCTAAGGAGGCGTAGGAGCATGCTCCAAGACCAGTTTCGTTTTAGGTAAGGGAGTTACTAAGGCCATTTGTGTGTTTATATGTATTATGTGCTTCATATGCCATGTATTCTATGCTTATCATTATTAATTATTTCGTATGTGATATAAAGTGGAGTTGAAGTATGTTGGTATGAATAAATTGTGGCATGAGAATTATGTGTATATTTATGTTATTATTAGTGTATGATGTGGCCTTAAGACATGTATGTTAGGGTTGTAAAATAATAATGGGGAGTGTAACAATGTGGTGTTAGGGTTTTGCATAAAATGACATGGTGTTAGGGTTTTGCATGAAATGGCATGGTGTTAGGGTTTGGCATGAAATAGTATGGTGTTAGGGTTTTGCATGAAATAGTGTGGATTAGAGTTTTGCATGAAATGGTATGGTGCTAGGGTTTGCATGGAAGCATGTCTACGTCAAGCTAGAGTTTGCATATGAATTAGGGTTTGCATGAGAGTGTGGTATACGTGGAGCTGGGGTTTGCATATGAATTTGGGTTTACATGGAAGTGTGGTCTACGTGAAGCTAGGGTTTGTATGTGAATTATAGTTTGCATGGAAGCGTGTCTAAGTGGAGTTAGGGTTTGCATGGAAGTGTGGTTTACGTGGAATTAGGGTTTGCATGGGAGCTAGGGTTAGCATGGAAGTGTGGCTTGCGTGGAGTTAGGATTTGCATGGGAGCTAGGCTTGCATGAAGTTAGTCATGCATGTCTGGGTAATTGTTTATGAATAAAATATTTAAGACATTAATTACTTAAAGTGGAAGATATTGAGACGGAATCAGCCGATCCACCGGTTAGGAAGAGTGGTTAGGGTTTTACCCTATATGTGACCGATCCACTGGTTATAATAGTGGTTAGGACATGAGGTCATATATGTGACCGACCCACCTGTTATAATAGTGGGGGATCCCGAGCTCAATGAAGACAAACTAGAGTTGTCAATACTATTAAAAGATACTAATTACTTACAGTGGAACACCATGCGAGCAGGAACCAAGCCGATCCACCGGTCAGGAATAGTGGTTAGGGTTGTATCCTATATGTGACTGATCCACCGGTAATAATAGTGGTTAGAGCATGATGCTCTATGTGTGACCGAGCCACCGGTTATAATAGTGGGGTGTTCCTGTACTCGCATGGATTGATAAAAGGTATAATGTGAATCGACTTCCGATAAAAGGATGATTAAATAATTAATCTGGACCTTTTTGGGCCTTATGTGTGGGCTTGTTGATTATTGGCTATGGATTTCATTATATGCTTCTATATATCACATGTGTGGGTTTGTAAATGTATGTTGATCATTATCCCGCATAATTTGATGTATTATGTGTCGACCTTAGTGCTCGATTACCTTACTCGGTACGTAGCGTACTTATCACCCTTTCCATGGGTGCTACTCATTCCCATGAGCAGAAGGCCCTTTCTGACTTTGTGCAGGTGGATGAGACATCGGTCGGGGCTGTGTATTGAGCTTGTTTTGGCTCAAAGTTCGAGAGTTGTGGCCATATTTATTCTTTACGTGATGTGATTCCTTTTGTTGGTTCTTTTATATCAGATTTGTCTATTTTGATTTATTATCTTGTATTGAGTATTTTAAATGAATATTTTATCGGTTGTAAGCTTATTTCTCTTTCGAAAATGAATTATAATTCGTTATGCATACTCTGATTTTGTTTTATAACCGAGTTTAGTTTGTCTTGACTTATTATTTATCGTAAATCTTTTCTTTAGCCTTAGCACTTGGTACTGGAACGGTAGGAGTGAACCGGACTGGTACTAAGTATGGCGATAACATCCCCAGAATTCACGGGTTTAAATTAAGTATTTTAATTACTTCGCTTTTAAAAAAAATAGTAAATTTTGGAGTATTACATAGGTAAAGTAAAAAAAAAAAAAAATAATGTTAGGCCTTTGGACCAACAACCCGAGAGCCAAAGGCCCAAAGGCTTGGAAATGAAATAACTAAGGAGAGGCGGTGCAGGAAGAAGTGAAGAATATAATAGGGCAGCTGCACGGTAGATAGGGGGAGAAGAGAAGAGGAGCCAGAGGGCGTGTAGGCACGGAAAGCAAGAAAGTCATCAACGAAGAGAAAGAAACAAAATCAGCGAAAGGTAGACGGAGCCGTCAAGGGAGAAAGCAGGGCAACAGAAGAGAAGAGAAGCAGGAAAAAATTAGAGAAGCTGCCACACGGAAAAAAGAAGAAGAGAGAACCAGCGATGCAAGAGAAAGGTAGAAGGCACAGAGTATAAGGAACGACAACAACAACCAATGCTGCAAGACAACCAGAAGAGAGTGAAGGGAGGCAGTAAGTAAGGCGTGTCAGCGTTGGGAAAAGAAAAAGAAAAAAAAAACACTGACATCAAGGTTTCTGTAACATCCTAAATTTTCACTACTGAAAAATTTCGTTTGCAGAGTTAAGCACATAAGCTAAAACAATTAAAACGAAGGGTGTTATTGCCACACTTAGTACAAGTCTAGTTTCTTCTACCATTCCCATACCAAGTGCTAAGGTTGGAATCATTACTCCGCTTTAATTAATAACGTGATTATTGAAATCAGAATAGAGAGAACACTAGATAAATATCGTGCTGATTAAAAACAACATCAGTAGTTTATAAAACGCAAGAGAGGAATTAGAGGAGGACATAAGGGTCCAAATACAATAGAAAATAAGATAGCAAAAGAGACACCGGATAGCCCTACACTCTCAAATCCAAACTACCAGCATTTGGTTGAACTCGGAGGCTAACCTGCAAAGTCCACTACCCATTAAATAGGCAGGGACACACAAGAATGAACCCTTTAGTACTACGGTACTGAGTAACCCTTTATACCAAACTAATATGATAAAACAACATGGAATACATGTAAGGCATACAACCATCATGGTATAAGACATATACATATACATACGATGATTGAGATACAATAATCATTTAGATAATCCAATTCCATCAAGGTCACGTACTACTCATATTCATTCATCTGAAACAACTTAACTTAGTAATGAACATCCCATCAATACTCTCTGAAACAATAGTTAAAACCCAAGTCTACACCACAATTTTAATCCTTCATAGCATAATTCATGTCTTAGCATAAATCCCAACCAATTACATACATCATAGGTATGTTCACAGGTATAATATACTCAGATCCATATCATCCTAAGTATACTTACAGATACAGTATAATAAAGTCCATAACATCACAGGTATACTTATAGTTACAGCATAATAAAATCCATAATATCACAGGTATGCTCATAGGTACATCATAATAAAGTTCATGACATCACAAGTATACTTATAGGTACAATATAATAAAATCCATAACATCATAGGTATGCTCACAGACATAATACCAACACAGGTAGGCACGAAGGCTGCTACCAAAACCACAAGTAGGCACAAAGGCTGCTACCAAAACCACAAGCTACAGGTAGGCACGAATGCTACTACCAAAACCATAGGTAGGCATGAAGGATACTACCAAAATCACAGGTAGGTACAAAGGTTGCTACCGAAACCATAGGTAAGCACGAAGGCTGCTATCGAAACCACAGGTAAGCACAAAGGCTGCTACCGAAACCATAGAAAACCGCATATAGGCACAAATGCTGCTACTGAAACCACAAGTAGCCACAAAGGCTGCTAGCAAAACAATCTGATAATCCAATAATCATTATTTCAATCAACTCATATCATTTCCATTTTTATTTACTTTCTTGAGGGGAGATCAATCAACCTAAAGATATAAAGGTACTCCAGTCATACCGGTGCACCAAGGAAACACAGTATCCTACCGACTATCAACCCAATGACGCAAAGGTACCCTGGTCACATTGGTACACGAAGGTAACACATTACCCTACCAACAAGGACACCTAATCCATAAGTATGCATACCCCCTATTAATCCGTAGAACATAATAGAGTAAGATATAGGGCTTGATTGGGGCACTAAGGCACACTAGTAAAAATTTAATATCAACCGTGGGCTAAACCACGTCCTTAGTTTAGCGACCCCTGAGGCGCTACCATTTTAGATATCAAGGTCTTTCGCTTTAAGTATTAGTATTTTATTAAGGTAACCACGAAATTGCATAGAATGCAGATAAATCTAATTTCCATACCTAACCATTTTTGCTTATTTCCAATCATCTGAGACAACCATAATCAAGGTCAATATCGAACCAAGAGTAAAATATACTAAGGTCATCCTATGCTCAATTATTCACATCTATACACTTTAGGTCAAAAAAGACCAAAATACCCTTAAGACCAACATTACCAGATTATCATCTATTTAAATACAAATCCCATTTTCTTTATTCATTTGTCATGAAAATGCTAAAACACCATAAATAAATTATTTCTTACGCGATTTAAATTATCATATATGCCAAATGACCATTTTGCCCGTATACATAATTATGCACATAAACTCCTTTTCGCATCTTTAATCCATCCAAAATACATGCTCACATACTCAACAATAGCTAATGCACATTAAACATGTTTTTTGGGATAAAAATTCATAACACACTTAAAATGACCAAATTACCCTTAGGGCACTTATCCGTATTAATTATTCCAGAATTATGTTTAAGCATGCTCAACTTATTATTTTATACATACCTATTATATGAAATATTTTCCCGACATAATAATCACTTTGATCACACATTCGTACTCGATATATTTTATATTAGATAACATGCTTATTTTATCCGTTTTCATAATAATAATAATTAACACATAATTATAATGTAACAAATCATATTTAATATATTTTATACACCGAAACTCTAATGTGCTATCACACAATATTTATAATTTTAATAGGGTATAACAGTTACCTGCACTTCAGCAAAAATACAAAAATAGCGATATCCTACTAAAGTTATTGGATCTCGCTAATCAATCTTTCATACCTAAAAATAATACCGCAATTACCAAATTAATATCTATCAGGTAAAATAATAATTATAATAATAAAATATTTATTTTTTAAAAATTACCAAAATACCCTTACATTTAATATATATACCAAAATATTATTAAAATCAAACACACTCGGCCATGCTGCATGCGCGCAACGTGAATAGTGCACGAACCGGGGGAAGGCTGCAAGGGTGAGACAAGGAGATGGGTGTAGGATGGCAGCTGGTGACATTGGTGGCTGGGAAGGTGGTGTTACTGGTCGAAGGGTGGTGCAGAGGTTGGTGGTGGCTGCTGGAGTAGCGACTGTAGTAGGGGCGGCTGGTTGGATGCATGTGCAAGTAGGGGAGAAGGGAGAAAAGGAAGAAGGCAGGGGTCTGGTGGTGGAGCTGCGCCTGTTGGTGGCTGAGCTTGGTGGTGGTGATTTGAATGGCAGAGGGTGGAGGCTAGGATGGTGCGCTGGTAGGCAGATGAAAACGGAGGGGAGCAGGGGTTGGGTTGTCGAGGTGGTGAGGATGGGATGAAGGGTCGGTGACTGCTAGAGTGCTAGGGGTCGATGGTTTCCCGAGCTGGGTTGCACGAAATGGTTGGGGGAGGCTGGGAGTATGTGTGTGTGTGCATGTAGAGAGGGGGTGAGGTGAGTTAGTGGAGGGCTACTGCTGGGAGTCGGGAGGTGTAGAGGGAGATGGAGAAGGTGGTTGGGTGTTGTAGGGTGTTGGATGGTGGCTGGACCGGGGCTGGGGAGATTGAACCAAAAGGAGCCGAGAGAAGAGAGGGAGTTGGGTGTTAGGTGTCGCGTTCGGTGGTGGCTAGGCTCGATGGTGGAAGGGTGGTAGAAGTGTGGCGCTGGATGAAGAAAAGTATAGGGAGGAGGTGTTGCTGGTTGTGGCTAGTTGTATTGGTCAGGGGCTGCGATGGGATAGGTACTGCGGGAAAGGATGGGTTGGTGAGGTGGGTTTGGTGCTGGATGAAGAAAATACATAAGGCGGTTGGACGACGGGGCTGAAGGCAAGCTGGGGAGGTGTAGTGTTGTGTGTGTGTATATGTATAATACAGGGGGGCTTGAAGGGGTAGAGAAAAGAAGGGTAAGGGGGTTGTTTGGTTGGGGGGTGGCTGTCGAAAAGAAATAGAGGGAGAAGGGGGTGGATAGAGTGTTGTTTAGTTAAGAGTGTATGCGTGCGTGAGGGTTGGTGGCGTGTATATGTACATAAAAATGCAGAGTACAGGTCGCGTGAGGTAAGGGGCTAAGGGAGACAGGAAGAGTGATTATAAAAGGGGATTGGGGCAAGCAATATGTAAGTTTAGTCAGGTAAAAATAGTAGGATAACGTAGGTAAATTTTATTTTATTTTTAGGTTTAATTTGGATAGATTAGGGTATCGGATAGAAAATACTCCGAAAAAAATAATCTGAATTAGGATAGGTTTAAAAAGGGTCAGAGAGAGTAAAATAATCGAGAATAAATTTTAGGAAATTATTTTTGACTTATGGATCAAAAGATTATTAGTAAACAGGTTTAAGATAAGATTTACGGGTGTAACTATGATTAAATTAAATAACCCAATTTCTATCAAAATTTTAACATGATTAAAGTTATACTTAAACCATCGTAATAATACAAATAATAATAATACATTTAATATTAAACCTCCTAAAATAATAATTATAACTAATCTCACGATTATTGGTTTATCACTAAAGTTTTTAAAAACGAGGTATTACAATTGCCGAGAAATGAGAAAAAGAAAGAGAAAATTATTTCCTGAGATATTTATTTTAGATGAAATTAATTACTTTTTCATCTAAATATATTTTTTTTATTTTTCATCCCAAATTAATTTCGGTTATTTCTTTCTCTATTTATGATTTATATATTTGAAATATATTTCTATGTAATTAATTCAATCTTTATGATTGACTGATTATTTATTTTTGGGGAATAGAGTGAATCATGTAACACTCCCAAAATTCACTACTGAAAAATTTCGTTTTATTAAAAAGAATTAGTGGAAGCAAAATAATAAAACTGTGAATTCTAGGGGTATTACCGCCATACTTAGTACCAGACCGGTTCACTCCTACCGTTCCAGTACCAAGTGCTAAGGCTAAAAGAGAAGAATACAACTTTCAAGAAACTCAAACCAATGATTAAATCAGAGTAGCGCGTTTAAACATTTTATAAGAGTATAATACACCACTGGTGGTTACAAATCAACAAATACATTGAAACCATAAATTTTAAAGTGAAAGAGTACAACCCTAGGGTTTACCAGATAGTACCTTACACTTTTTTCCGAGAGCCCACTTGAATAGCACTTGAGGACGACCTGCAAAGAATACTGCCCATTGAATAGGCAAGGGGCCCACGAATGGAACCCTTCAGTACTATGATACTGAGTAACCCTTTAAATCACACTTAACAGTAGGCCTGCAATGCAACACATAATACTACATACATACTTAATGAAAGGTAAATACTGAATGTCCACATTTATACAACCACATACTTAACAAATCAATTAGATGTTAATAGGCCATAGAGAACAATTAATACTTATGGGCCTTAAGCCCTTAGTCCATCATTATCAATCATATCGGATTATAACTATTCGTGTGAGTGCGGGAGCCCCACTATTATTCGCCTGTGGACCGATCATGCAGGGCAAAATGTTCCTGGCCACTATTATTCGTCGATGGACCGGTCATGCAGGGTAAAACGCTCCTGGCCACTATTATTAGCCGGTGGAACGGTCTGGCCCCGACTCACATGGTATTCCACTATAAGTGATTAGTATTTTTCCATAATTTATTCACAGACCCCCACCATTCTGGCCGGTAGATCGGAATACAGATATACATCATCTAGGGCAACATATCCTGGGCCACCATTATATCCGATGGATCGGTAATCATAAACATAATCCAGGGCAAATCATCCTGACCACTATTATATCCGGTGGATCGATACTCGTAATATAATTCAACTGGGTTCGACTCATTAATCTTTCACTTTAACGATTAGTGTTTTCCCCTTTTTAATCAGCACATCAATTCCATTTATTTGCCTCGATAGGGAGATTAAGATCCCGGGACACAAAGGTACACCAGTCGTACTGGTGCATAAAATCTACTCAGTATCCTTCAACTATCAACTCAGGGACGCAAAGGTATCCTGGTCGTACTGGTGTATAAAGCTAACTTAGTACCCTACCGACAAGTACACCTAATCTATAAGTATGCATACCCCCTAACTAGATCCGTAGAGCTAGATAGAGTATATAGGGCATGGCTGGGGCATAAAGGCACACCAGCAAATACCAGAATAATCGTGGGCTAAACCACGTCTTTAGGGTAGCGACCCCTAAAGAGCTACCATTCTTGATCTCGAGGTCTTTCACTTTAAGTATTAGTAACTTAATTAGGGTGATCACAAAAGCACAATAATAAGATAATTATTCACTTTCAATCGTTCAGATATCATCAGATATTTCTTATTCAAATGGTTGTCCAAGGTAACACAGAAGAATCATTAAGGCCATCCTAATCTCATCTAATTTCAAATTAGAATTCATTCTCGTGATACTTACTAATTATCAAATACTCTTGCCTCGCTAATCAGCGTTAGTTGAGTCATATTACGAAATTCCACTATCACGACAACATGTTAGATACAAACTACTCATTTATCCCTTACTTATATAATTGCTAAGTCATCCCCTCCTTACTTGACAAATTACCATATTACCCTCCTTGTTACATAATTACCAAGTTACCCCTTACTCGATTTAGGTTACCAAGTTATCTCCCATACTTATTAGGTCACTAATCCCCCTTCATAATTATTATACTTAATATATTTTTCATTTGGTTGGTTAGATTACCACTCTGCCCTTTTTCCTTTATTATAATTAATAAATTGCCCTTGAGTAGCCAAATTACCCTTCCTCATTAACCTAATTACCAAATTACCCCTTTGTTTCGTTAATTACCAAATTACCGTCCTATATTATCAATTACCAAACTACCCTCCCCATTATCAAAATTACCAAAGTACCCTCTGGTTAGTTAAATTACCAAATTACCCTTTTATATTATCATAATTACCAAACTACCCTTCTCCATTATCAAATTTACCAAATTACCCTTTCGTTATTTAAAATACCAAATTGCCCTTATCTATTATCATAATTACCAAACTACCCTATTCTATTATTAAAATTACCAAATTACCCTCTAGTGAGTAAATTACCAAATTACCCTTTTATATGATCATAATTACCAAACTACCCTTCTCCATTATCAACTTTACCAAATTACCCTTTAGTTATTTAAAAAATCAATTTGCCCTTCTCTATTATCATAATTATCAAACTACCCTACTCCATTATTAAAATTACCAAATTACCCTCTAGTTGGTTAAATTACCAAATTACCCTTTTATATGATCATAATTACCAAACTACCATTCTCCATTATCAACTTTACCAAATTACCCTTTAGTTATTTAAATTACCAAATTGCCCTTCACATTTATCATATTTACCATTTTACCCTTCTCAATTATTAAATTATCATTTTACCCTTCTCTTTTATTAAATTATCATTTTACCCTTCCTAATTATTATAATTACCAAGTTACTCATTTTCAATTTTCACTTTTACCCCTTTTGTCCACAGGTTACCATTTTTCCATTTTACTTCCAAAATTACCAATTTACCCCTTACTTCCAAAATTACCAATTTACCACCTTTTCATTTACAAATTACCACCTTACCCTTTTCACTTATAAATTACTATTTTACCCTTCAATTACAAATTTACCACTTTGCCCTTGCCTCCAAAATTACCATAATACCCTTTATCTCCAAAATTACCATTTTATCTTTTAAATCCCAAAATTACCACTTTGCCCTTACCTCCAAAATTACCATAATACCCTTTTTACTTCAAAGTTACTGTTTTACCCCTTAGTACACCACTTATATTAAATTATTATTATTACTACATAAAATATTAATATTAACACCTCATCCATAACTCTTATAATTAATATAATATTATTAGCACACTTATATATATATTAAGCCATATTCTTGTACAAGATACATTACTAAAATACCCCTAAGGCTCACAAAATATTAACCATGCATTAAAGATCACAATACCATAATACCACATGGATAATACTTAACATTTTCATTAACAACCAAACTCTTACCTTAAACAATATTTCCTTACGAACCTAACATGCTTCTTTTCATCCAACATCACAAGAAACTACGCATATGATATTAAACAATATATATTAAGCACAATAACATATTAAAAATCCTAATGTGCTAACATGTTTTAATCCATACGTTTAAGTGGGATTTAACGGTTGCCTTGATTCCCGTAAAAATGAACCTTACCGGTATTCCGGTTTAAGGTTCAAGCTTTGATTATCAAAACCAATACCTAAAAATAATATCAAGATTGATTATATTAGAAATAAGAGAAAACCAAGTGCAAGACTTTATAACCTTAATTAATAAAATAATTAACTTAAAATATTATTTTACCTTAAAATCCTTAACCAATTAAATCAAGAAATGCAGCAGCTCATCCTGCTCATGCAGCATGAGTTGCATGCAAGGAAATGAGGAGGAGGGGGCTCGAAGGTGGTGAAAAGAGGATGAATGGGTTATTTTGGGGTTGGTGGTTTGGGGCTAGGAAAGAAGATGGTTGGGGAGGATTTAGGGAAAGGGAAGGGTGCAGAGGTGGAGAGGGGGTGTAAGTGGTGGTCGGGGATGGGTTGAAGGCGGCTAAGGGCGGCGAAGATGACAGCAGCGAGGCTGCGAAGGTGGCGGCCGAGGAGGGAGTTGAGATGGGGGGTTGAGAAGGAAGGAAAAGGGAGAGGGAAAATGAAGGCTTTTTGGTGGCGGTTTCGTGCAAAGGATGATTGGGGGTGGTAGAGGGGGTTGCAGGGATTACTGTGGTGGCTCAGGTGGCGGTAGAAGAGGTGGGACGGCGGTGGATCGGGGCGGCACAGGGTGGTTGTCGAGAAGGGAGGTAAAGAAGAGAAAAAGAAGAGATGAGGAAGAAGGAGGCTGCGGGGTGGCTCGATGGGTGATGTGATCGGTCGGGGGTGAGGTAGAGGGTGACAGGGGTGGTGCAGGTGGCTGTTGAGGTGGCGGAAGTGGCGAATCCAAAAACAGGGTGAGAGAGGGGAGGAGAAGAAATGAAGAAAAGAGGATTGGAGAGAAGGGGGAGTTCGGGAAAAATGCAGAATGAGGCAGAGAAGGAGGAAGAAATAGAAGAGGAAAAGAAGGGAGGGGATAGAGAGCTCGAGGGGTGGCGGTAGGGTGGTAGGGAAATGGGAGTTGCAGGGAGAGGAAGAAAGGATATGGTAATGGCAGGGAGAGGGACAGGGAGAGATGGTGGGGCCGGTATGGCAGGAAAACGATGAGAGGGAGAGAGAGGGAGATAGGGGAAGCAATAGGGGAGAGGGGGTTGCAGGTGGGGTGGCAATGATAGTGGGTTGACGGGATTCTTGCAGGGAAAGAGGAAGAAGAAGAAGGGAAGAAGAAAGGGAAGGGGGAGTTGGGCGCGACGGGTGGCCGAAAGGAAAGAAGGTGGGTGGCCGACTCACGCGAAGGAAAGGAGAAAATGGGTCAAATGTCCATGCGCTAGGGAGAAGGAAAGGGAGGAGGAGAGAGACGGGCCAGCGGGCCAAGCGCAAGGGGTGGGGGGAAGAAGCAGACTGGTTGGCGACCCAAGGAAAAAAAGGAAAAAGAAAAGAGAAAAAGGAGAAGAAAAGGGAAAAAGGAAAAAAGGAAGAGGAAAATGGAATTAAATAAAATAATTTAATTTATAAAATAATAAAATACAATATTTTTGGGTAATAAATTTATTTAATAATTTAATTTAATATAATTAAAATATAAGGGTTTTAAAAAGGATAATTTTAGTAAAATAATGGTTTGAAAATTATTTAAATAAAAAGGGTATGATAAAATTAAAAAAAATATTGATTTTAATTTATTAAATATTTATATCCAATCTTATATATTCAAAAGTCTATAAAATAATTAAATTAAATAGATTTAAATGCTAATTTATCCCAAATAAAATGTATTTATTAAACTATAAGCTTTTTTAAATTTTGGGGGATTACAAATCCCTAGAATATAGTTTGAGATATGATTTTATTTTTATTTATTTCTTGAGATTATTCTTTGACTCTATTTTAATTGCTATTATTTATATGTATGATTCCGTCAAGTATAATTTATATGGTGTATGCCTTATTCTAGTTTCTTCATAGTGATAGTAAAATGCCCCAAAAATTATAATTTTAATAATTATAGTTAAATAAGGTGTTATTATGAAAATTAATTAAATAAATTATTTTTAATAAAATAAAAGGGAATTAATTAGGGTAGATCAAGAATAAATTTATAAAAAATGTAATTAGGAAGAAATTTGGGTATTTTAGCCAATTAAGGATCTTATTCTGAAAATCAATTAAATGAATTATTTTATTTAAATAAGAGGAAATAAATAGGGCTAAATTAATAGGAATATTATAAATATTTTAATTGGAGAAAATTAGAGTGATTTGCTAATTAAAATGGAATTTATGAAAAACCTTTCAAAAACCCTAAATTAGCCTAAAAAGTAAATTAAATATTATTTTATTTAAATATTATTATTTTTAAATATCTCAAATATCCTAATTAATTTAATTAATCCAATCCACTTTTTTTTCTTTCTTTTTCATCCTTCTTCTTTTCTTTTCTCCCTCCTTTCCCCTGACTTGGGCTAGCCCAGCGGCCCAAGCCCCTTTCCCTTCCTTCTCCTTCCCATGACCCATTCTTCCTTTTCTTTCTTTTCTTCTTCTTTCGGCAGCCCAGAGCACTGCGCTTTACCTCTTTTTCCCCCAGGAATGCAGCGTTTGATTTAAATGCTCCCTCACCATACTGACTGGCCCGATTCTTTCCTTTTTCTTTCTTTTCTTTTCTTCTGGACCACCGATCCATGCCATCTTCTTCTTCTTCCTTCCTCCTCTCCTGTCGACCTACAACGCTGCCCCACCTCCGAGACTAACGCCGCCGGTTATGTCTGTTTTAACTGCCATTTTCCTTCCTCTCTCTTCCCCCTGACTCACCAGCCACGCTGACCTAACCCACCTCCCTTTTCTTCCGCCCAATTCCTTCTTTTCCTGCGCAATACCTTGCCACGATTTGAAATTTCACCAGCCAACCATCGCCGCCAGTGACCCTAACCCTACACGCTCTATTCCCACGCCGACCCACAAAACCCTACCCTCTCATCTAAGATCTATAAATACCCCTCATTAGCTCGATCTCGGGGCTTTTTCCCGCAACCCAACAAAACCTCCCTTGTGCATCGCCGCCACTTTAGACGGTTATTCTACCCCGTCGGCCGACTACGCCGCCTGCTCTGCCTACCTAAGTCTTCCCTGCACCGCCACTAACTAACTACGCCACCCTTCTCCCTCGATTCTTCCTGCACGAGTCACCCCGGTCGTGCAAAGTTCCCTTCTCAATCAACCTATTCTCTGCCCCTTCCACCCTTCGTGTCGCCGTCCACCACCATTATTGTCGCTGCCACTGCCTCTTTCACCTTCCAAAAGCCTCTGCAGACCCTCCTCTATCTTCCCCTACGTTTCTTTTCCTCTTCCTCCCTCTCCTCCTCTCTTTCTCTTCTTCTTCCCCATTCGGCCACCGCTGCCGCCACCATGCACCGCCACCTTCATTATATTGCTCTCCTTCTAGACAACCATAACCACCCTTACTTCCACCCTCTTTCTCCCTCTCTTTTTCCCATCCCTAAACTTTTTCCATTTTCTTCTCTTTTTCGGGCCACCGCCGGTGCCGCCATGCACCATCGCCGGTGTCGCGTATTACCACCAATCTAAGGTTGAACCCTAAACCCTCTCAACCCTTTTCCCTATTTAATTAAGCTTATTTTATTTTATTTCAATTTTTAGCCTATTGTTTGATTATTATTATTATTATTATTATTATGATTATTATTATTAAGTATCGTTATTATTATTATTATTTGGTTCAAAATTATTATTAATATTTCTTATTAGGGTCGAGACCCTATTTGGCATATTAGATTATTAGTATTAGTATTATTAATATTATTAGTATTATTATGAGTTTTTATTTTATTTATTATTGTTTTTGTTATTATTATTATTATTATCACTAATTTATTATTATTATTATTATTATTATTATTATTATTATTATTATTATTATTATTATTGCTATTATTATTATTATAAGTAATATGTATTATTATTATTATTACTATTTCAAAGTAGGGTCGAAAACCCTATTTTATTTTACTCTAGGTTTATGTTATTATTATTATTGTTGTTGTTGTTGTTGTTGTTGTTATTATTATTTTGTAATTTTGATTATTATTTCATTATTGTTATTATTACTATTTTTATTAATAATGTTCTAAAGTTATTATTAGCATTATTTTGGTGAAGGGTCAAAGCCCTTATTCCACCATTTATTTCGAATCATAATATTATTATTAATATTAGTATTTTTAGTATTATTATTATCGTTATTATTATTATTTCTACTATTATTAATATTATCATTATTATTATTATTAGGGTAAAGTCTTCAAACATTATAATATCAACTTTAACAATATTACTATTATTTATTATATGTTTAGCAAAATTAATAACTAATTAATGTTGTTATTATTATTATGTTATTATTTTATCAAAAACCTAGTCTTAGAATAAAATAATAAGTAATAGCATTTTTGGTAGGAGGAAATCTAATCTTCAGTTTTTCCCTCATATAAGTGAGACCAGTCAAAGCCCTAAGGAGGCGTAGGAGTGTGTTCCAAGATCGGTGTCGTTTTAGGTAAGGGTGTAACTAAGGCCTTATGTGTATTGTGTGTATTACATGCCTTTGATGCCTCGTATAATGGTGTGATGTGTATCATGTGCTATTAGTTGACAATTTTATGTATGGAGTAGCTTGGAGTTATGGTATGCTTATATGCCTTCTCATTATGTATGTTGATATGTATACGTGGTGAAATGATATGGAATGTGATGTAATGTGTTGTGACCCTTTAAGACATGCATGTGAGGATGTTTAATGTGTTATTGTGTGGGAAAAAAGGTTGAAAATGGAAAATGGGAAATGAGTTGACCAAAGGGGAGTAAGTTAACTATGGGATGTGAGTTGACCTAAATATGTTAATGATCTGTCAGTGGAAGACGAATAGGGGGTGAGAGTAAAATGAAGGAATGGGAGAATTTAATCTATATATGGTGTTATATGGGAGAATCTAATCTATGGTTTTTTATGGGAGAATCTAATCTATGGTGTTATATGGGAGACTCTAATCTATGGATTTGTGTGGGAGAATCTAATCTATGGTGTTATATGGGAGAATCTAATCTATGGTTTTGTATGGAGGTATCTAGAGTTTTGTATGGATGAATCTAGGATTTGTATGGAGGAATCTAGGATTTGGCATGGAGGAATCTAAGGTTTTTGTATGGATGGATCTAGTGTTTGCATGGGAGTCTAGGGTTTGCGTGAGAAAGTTCGAAGGTTTGCATGGGAAGGTTAGCATCTGCATGGGAGTAAAGTTTACGTATGAAAAGTTGACTTGAGATGTAAGGAAGGTAATAGAAGAGTTATTTGAGTGTTTGTAAGTTTTGGGTGATAAATAGTATATAGGACAGTATAAGACTACAGAGGAGGCTGAGCTAGGGTTTGGGGTAAATACCCTAATTTGAGGAGGTGGTAAAAAAGGAGAAATAAATGAGGGTGAGTGGAGTACGAGATAATGATGAAAATGATCAAGGATGAGTATGATTGGCATGGAAAAATAATAAGTGGAATGTGAGAAATGGAAGGGTGACATGTGGACACGAGGAAGCTATGGTTTGTTGTGGCCAGTTAGGGTTTGGTGTGGTTATCTAGGGTTTTATGACCACACGTGTGCTTGAGGAGTAAGGCGTAATGATGAAAGTTGAATATAAAGGTTGTGATGTGTGGAGCGTTAAAAATGAACTGGGTCGTGTGAAGTAGAGTGGGATGGACCACATAGGTTTAAATTAGGGTTTCAGGATAAAACCCTAGAGTGAGATGTGGAGTGGGCTTGGAAGTGTAAAGCAGTGGGCCTTGACCCATATACTTAAGGGTTGGACTTCTAATGTGAGATAGGATATGGAGGAAAGGATGTTGAAGCAAGTTGGGAGGTACATGAGTCTGATGATATGGAACGAGTCCGTTGGAGGATAGGCGTAGGGAGAATGAGTCATGCATGTCTAGGGTTAAAATTTCTGGATAAGACACTTAAATCATTAATCATGTAAAGTGAAAGAGTATTGAGTCGGGCCTAGACAGATCTACCGGCATAATAGTAGCCAGGTATCGAGGTATCTTGGAGATCGATCTACCGGCATATAATAGTGGTAGGGCATGTTACCCTAAGTGACCGATCCACTGGCTATAATAGCGAGGGATCCCGAGCTCAATAAACCAAACCCTACAGTTTGTTAAGACACGTAAAAGACACTAATACTTATAGTAGAACACCATGCGAGTAGGGGCCAAACCGATCCACCGGCATAAAATAGTGGTTAGGGTATGTTACCCTAAGTGACCGATCCACCGTCTAAAATAGTGGCCAGGCATCGGAGTGCCCTAGAGACTGATCCACCGGCTAAAATAGTAGGGTTCCCGTACTCGTGTGGACTTGATAAAGAGTATGGTGTGAAAAGAATTCCGATAAGAGATTAATTAAGTAATTAATATGAACTATAATTAGACTTTTGTATTTTTACCTGAATGTTCATATGCCTTGTGTTATTATGTTGGACTATATGCTCTTTTTATTCTTCTGCATGGTTCATGTGATTTTATGCATACCTTACTCAGTGCGTATCTTACTAATCACCCCTTTCATGGGTGCTGCTTATTCCCACGAGCAAAAGGCCCTTCTGACCTTGTGCAGGTGAGCGAGGCATCAGGCGAGGCTGAGCGTTGAGCTTATGGTTGGCTCAAAGTTTGAGAGTGTCATGGCCAGATTCACTCTTCTTGTTATCTTATTTACTTTTATTATTCTTTTTGTATCGAAATTTTTTCCTTTTATGAGTGACTACTTTGTATGGAGTATTCTAGATGAAACTTTTATCATATGAAAGTTTTATTTTTCCTTTTTGGAATTTCGACCGTGTACTTTGATCTTTAATGTTATGAACTCTTGGTTTAAGTTTAAAGATATTCTTTTCTTAGCCTTAGCACTTGGTACTACAACGGTTGGAGTGAACCGGTTTGGCACTAAGTATGGCGGTAACATTCCCAAAATTCACGGGTTTTAATTTAATTGTTTTTGTTTTAAAAAAAATAGTGAATTTTGGGGTGTTACAGATAATATGTAGGATTATTTACTTGCTAGGTGACCATATAAAAATGCTAGAATTTATATATATAAATTGCAGCTAGGTTATATAACAATTCACCTAATAGTTTTGTAATTCTAACTGAAGTAGTAAAACATTTAGATACGTATGGATCAAATGTAAGAAATATATCTAGACATACTTATTATACTAATTTGGGTACTTAGATTGACATCCTTTCAATTATACTTAATGCATTAAATCTAGTTAAATATAGGAGTCGCTTATTGCTACTATACTGCTATTATTTAATAGGATTAATATTGGTGCTTTATCGTATTAATTAATTTAGAGAAGTAATATAAGGTGTTTAAACCTGCTTTTGGCTTACAACTTGGTCAATCTCTTTCTCGTGATTAAATATTGATTTAGAAATTATTATTATATTTTGACCTAATCTACTGGTGGATGTTTATTTCCCTGGCATATTTATCATACTCGCGGTTATCCATTATTTTTATTATTTTATTTAATTTAATTTATTACTTTTATTATTTTTCTAATTTAAAAACTCCCCATTAGATGTTTTCTTATTTATTTATTTTGTGTGATTTAGAGCTTCTATTTTTATTATTTTTGAGCTAATTAAACAAGGGTGAACCATCTCAATGCCATGTATAGAACGATACCCTTATTTACTAGTACTACAAATGTCAATAAGAGGGTTTAAATTGCGTGTCGGTTATGGCTACACCACCTACCACACGTCGAGTACAGCTGGCATGAGGGATAACATAGATTGGGATGCCGCACCCACCGTACACAGTCAGAGTACATCGAGGGGGCTTGTACTAGGATACCTCATCCAACGCACATTGAGTGCATTTGCTACGAGAAGTAACATAGATTGGGATAAAACACCCTCCACATGTGTTCATACTACATAGAAGGACTTATATTTGGATACATTACTTACCACACTGTGAGTGCATCTGCCATAAGGGCTAACATAGATTGAAATACTTCACCTGTCTAAGTGATGGACATATGAAGTGTTAGGAGGATTGTACTGGGATATCTTACCCACCTTAGCTGGACATCGACGCCATGCTAGCTTACCAAAACATTATCCTGTATCTTAAAGATATGCACACACCTCCTATAGACTACAACCCAGTAGAGAAGGGAAATAAGTAATGAGTAAAAAGATAAAAATACAAGGTGACCTGCCTACTAACTTCCGATTAGCTACACCGAGAGTTGGAGAAAAAATGCTCAAGCAAAATCTTAATTCCATTATTAATCATTACCAAGTGATAACAATAATTGCAATTAATTCCAAAAATAACCACTTGGATGTTTCCAAGTGATAACACCAAACATAACTCAAATCATACAAGCCACCAATTTGGGTGTTTAAAGGTAACACCAAACTCAACCACATAGAGCACCAAAATATTATCAATTTCATTTCCATTAAATTATGGTTAAACATGGCTAAAATCATGATTTAAATGCTGCAATTACAAGGAATATTCAAAATATAATTTGTAAAGTAAAATCATCAAATACCAAACAAGCATGTTTCCAAGTTTTCATAAACATTGGAAAGAGATTCAAAGCTAAAGTTAAAAAATGATATGAAATCATAGGACAAAAGTTAATGGATTTGGGTAAACTAGCCGAATGGTTTATCACAAAATAAAAGTGCCGGTTTTTTAGCATACCGATCATCGGTTAGGGCAACCGATCAATCGGTACACTTTAAATTCACATTCTATTAGAATTTCAAGCCATTTTCAAAACTAAAACTAATTTATTTTATATCTTCATAATTTTAAATATATTTTGAAGAATTTTATAAGGGGTTATTACAAAGTAAATAATGGATACTAGATAGATTGCTGAGTGTATTTAAGATTTTGTCTATAGGGAGCCTTGTGGCTTCCTTATTTATAGGAGTTTGGGTTCGCAACAGTCCCATATGTAAGCAAGAAACATTCACCTTAGAGGATGTCGGTGCTGAGATAATTAGTAATTAATAATAATATTACTATGGATAAGATCACGAGAAGAGGAAAGAGATAAGAATCAACCAAAGGATAAGAAGATAAGAGGCAAGCCTCTATTTTTGGGACAAAAGCGAGGAAATGCTCTACACTTAGGAATCTTTTTTTTCCACAAATGATAGGGAGAGAACGAGCAAGTGCACAAGGCAGTGAGTGAAAATGAATCCGAAATGGAATGCAAAGAGGATTTGAGTCGACATTCTTAAGGGGGAGGAGAGAGGAAGGTCGAGTTTGTTAAGTGTGGAGAGAATTATGTGTAAGAAAAATACATGACGAGGACGAGGGAGATATAGTGCAATGACAGTGAGGGAGAATGGAAGTGGGTAGGTAAGTCAGGGAAGAGGGTGTAGGAAGTCAACCATGTAGCCATGGCTGCTAGAGGAGGGAGGAAAGTGAGGGAGAGGGAGAGAAGGTGAGATATAACTCAAGTACTTTTGGAGAATTCGTAACTAAATAACTATATATATATATATATATAATGGTCTAAATAATGTAAAAATAATCATAAGGTATAAAAATATGTTCATTAGTACAAATAGATTCTAATTAGATTTTTTTATAAACATTGGAAGATATTCGAAGCCAAAATTAGAAAATAATATGAAATTGTAGGACAAAAGTCCATGGGTTTGGATAAACCAGCCGAATGGTTTATAGTGGAATAAAAGTGCTAGTATTTGAGTATACCAGTCATCGGTTATAACAACGAGTCGATTGATATACTTAAAATTTATAATTTTATTACAATTTCAAACCCTTTTTAAAACCAAAACTAATTTATTTTATATCAATGTAATTTTAAATACATTTTTAAGGATTATAGAATGAAGTATTACAAAATGAATGACAGATATTAGATAGATTGCTAGTGTATTTAATATTTTGACTTCGGGTTACCTTGTGGCTTCCTTTTTTATAGGAGTTTGGGCCCGCAGTGCTCCCATATGTAAGCGGAGTAAGTTCGCCTTAGAGGTGACATTTGCTAAGATTATTAGTAATTAGTAATAATATTACTAGTAAAGTTAATAATAAATATTATTAATTTCACTAATATTAATATTATCAATAATAATAATAACAATACTATTATTATTATTATTATTATTATTATTTTCATTAATATTAATAATAATAATCTATATTTATTCATATTTATATTATTATTATTATTATCAATAAAATAGTAATAATGTTATTATTATTAACAAAAATTATAATAATAGCATGAACAATATTAATATTATTATTACTTACATAAATAATAATATTATTACTAGTATATATAACAATACAATTATAATAATTTTTCATAATAATAGTATTAATTACTAATATTAATAATAACATTAATGTCATTATTATTATAATTGATATTGTTATAGTTATTTTAATTAATATATATTATTATCATAACTATTTTCAATATTAACATATTAATAATATTTTTATTGTTATTATGATCATTGTTAGGGGTGATAATAATAATATAATTATTATTATGAATTTTGATATTAATGTTATTTTTATCATGGTTTTCATAAGTATTATTATTATTGGTGTTGTTATTGTTATCATTGTTAATATTAATAATAAAAATACTATTATTATTGAAATTAATAATATGATTATTATGAATATTGTTCATAACTATTATTTTCACCATCATCACCGCCACTGTCATCATCTAATCTAGAAGAATGTGAATACATTCTTTTGAAAAAAAAAAGATAGTTTCATAATTGTACAAATGAATAATTTAAAAAAAAGTTCAGGACAATATATCTTTTTTACTTTTTTTATAAAAAATTAAATATGCAAAATATAAAAATAAATTATTTTTTCTAAACTAAAAGCATTATAATTTAAAGGAGATCTCCACGTAAGGGTATTCACGAATCGAATATCTAATAAAAAACTTCATATATTTAAAAGATTGTATATTCAATTTTTTTTTGGATTAGATAAAAAATAATATGCGGGGTATTTTAAATTCTGGAGCAGTTTACGAATGAAAATATCGGATAAAAAAATAGTAAATTGATTAAGTTTGAACCGATATAATCCAATAATTTGATTCAAATATTAAATTACATTAAAGTTATTTAGTAATTATAAATTTTAGATAATATTTAAATATATAATCAAAGTAATTTTTAAAATATATAAATTTTACTCACAATAAAAACTCTCATTTTAATTTATACATACACACTTGATTATATAAAATAAAATGTTATAAAAAATAAACAATATTGTATATAATATAAAATTTATCAGATTATATATTATTTATATTTATCAAATCAAAATTTATTTTATTTAATTTTTATATAGATTAGATCGGCTATTTAATTTTAAAAAATATTAAATTAATTATTTAAATATTTTAATTTAAATATCGTATGAGATCATGACTTATCGAATAAGCTGACACCCCACCCACCGATCGGCCCCGAACCTCCGCTGCCGAGCAGAATGTGTTGTCAGTTTTTCAATAGCCATCAATGATGATGACACCTTTGACAATAAAGACCGCAATACAATACAATTCCAAATCGTGAAAGGCTTTCGTCCGCGTACACAAGCCCACTGGCATCGAATATTAGGCCGCGTACCAACATCGTCGTACAGCGGGTTACGTCCGTCATAGGTCCAGCCGAATAGCAGTGCGTAGAAAATTAGTTAAATCTCATTAACATCAACGTATCAGACGGCCTTGCCGAGAACATGTCAAAACCGACGTACTGGGGCCCACATGGCACAGTAGAAGCGATTAAAACTACATTTGTGCTATAGTACTATTTTTAAAATAGTACGATACAGAAAATATTCTATAAATATTTTACCGAGAATATTTTGCAAGTATTTGTTGGTATTAAAAATAAAAAAAATTAGTTTGAGGTCCACTTGAGTGGAATTAAAAGAATACAAGTCAATATGGTCCTAAATTATTTAGTTTTAAGTACAAAATATTACATATAATTATACTAATATGTACACCTAATTAAATACAAATATATATGTATTTTTCTCTATATGTACATGTCAATTGGATACTACTAAAAGTAAATTAAATATCAAACAGATTATTTAACTTTAAATAGTTTGACTTAATTGGACTTTAAAATAAATTTCTCTTAAAAATATACTACTACTACTTTTTCATCATATCTGTAGCGTGAACCGTGTAAAGATTATAAAGCTTGCAATTAAGAACTGTTGTGCCGTGAAGATTCTAAGGGTGGACGGATCACCATTTTTCATCGAGCAGGAGAACGACTCCTTTTGTTGCACGCTAATTTTTCTATTTTCACACTCTTATATTCTCTCTTTTTTTCACAATTCCTAAATTACCCCTCACTCTCCCTATCCTCTTATTCTCTCCCCATCCCTATTCTCTCTTTGTCTCCCGATCCACGTATCAAAATCTAAGTAATTTGTTTGCTCCTGATTTCTAATTTAATGTAAGTAATAGATTTATTTATGTTTTGTACATCTAAATTCTACATGTAGTATGATTGTGTTGTATTTTTGTAAAAATTATGTAATAAAACTTGCGAAAGAAATGAGGAGGGACGAACGGATGACTCATGAGTAGGGAGGCGACGGGAGACTCGTGTGCAAAGAAAGGAGAGTGATGGTCGAGTGATGCGTAAAAGCCACAATGCTCCGGACGAGTGGCCCGTAGCATCCCCTCACCTTCACACACAAAACTCGTCCCCTCCCCCTTCATTCGCGTAGACGACCCGTTACTCCCCCACTTATGCAGCACTCACTCGTCGCTCCCGCCCCCCACCTACGCATCACTCACCCGTCGCTTCCCCTAATGTAACACCTCCAAAAATGACAGTTGAAAATTTTCGTTTAATTAAAACAAACACAAGCACAAGGGTACTACCGCCGTGTTCAGTACAAGCCCAACCCTCCTCCGGTCTTATACTAACTACAAGGCTAAGAAAAGTCATCACCAAACATCAATCAAACTTAAGACAAGGATTCATAAAAAAACTAAAATGTTCATAATATGGAAATTAGAGTGCGTATTAAAAAGTTATACAACCCAATAAAGTGCGTAATCAAAGTTCCAATGAGGGTTAAAAGGTACAATACGATAAAATAAAATCGAAATAAATGATACATAGGTAAACTGAAGTAAAAGAGAATCTGGCCAACGTCGCTCTTGGATCCCCATGCCCAGTCCGAAGCTCAACTTTCAACCCCACCCGATGCCTTGTAAGTATCATAGGCATTGAAGATGGCATCTCCTGCTTACACAAACTCAACAGGCCCCTCTACTCGTGGGAATGAACAACACCCATTAAACGAGTAGTCAGTATGCTACGTACTGAATAAGGTAACCATGCATCTAAGGTCAAATATAGAAAGACATATAATACAAGCATGATCATACATATAAACATACAAGCAATGCAGATTGTAGAGGTCGTGTTATAATCTGGTTAAATTTATTCTTTAGATCTCTGGTCAATACACTCATTTCATATCATGCTTATTATCAATCTATGCGAGTACGGAAACCCAACTATTATAGCCAGTGGATCAGAAACACCTAGGGCAGAACGCACCTGGCTACTATTATTCGCCAGTAGAATGTTCTCTAGTGTAGAAGGCACCGGGACACAATTGTTCGCCGGTGGACTAGTCTGGTCCCGACTCTCATGGTCTTTCACTATAAGTAGACAGTATCTTTCAATAGCTTAACATTATTAGGTTTGGTTTGTTGAGCACATAATCCCCCACTATTATAACCGGTGGACAGAAAACATGCAAGGCAAAACGCTCATAGCCACTATTATTCGCAGATGGATCAATTTCCAGGGTACCCTGGTTCTTGGCCACTATTATTTACCGGTGGACCGGTCTGGGCCCGGCTCAACAATCTTCTTCTTTAAATGGTTAGTGTCTTATTCGCGGCTTATTCAATAAATATTTCCTTCCTTGACATGCATGTCCCAATATGTCTACTCCTATTCTCCCAAGATGGTTCATCCCATATCTTGGGGCTTCTATACCTCCTAACACACCCCGACATCTTTTCCCTCTTCTACTTACTCCCATGAATACCCAACTCCTAAGTGTGTGGGTTAAGGCCCACTTCCTTGTGCCATCTAAGGTCGACTTCACTATCGCCCCCTAGGATTTTCCCCAAAAACCTTAATTGGACCTATATGGCCCATCATTCCTCTATCTCACACAAATAAGCTCCTTTACCACCCAACACATCACCTCACATAGATTCAACCCCAAGCATTCCACTCTACTTCCCATTTACACATATGGCCATGAAACCCTAGTTGGCCACCTAAACCTTAACACCTTCCTTTTTCTATATATCACCTCTCCACTACTCACCTACCATCCTCTTTTCCATATGACACCCATACTCACCCTCCATATGATGCTCTTCACTCTTGCCCCATATTCCACTCCCCTCCATTATTTTTCACTTCCACAATCTCCTCCATTTAGGGTTTTCCTCCTAAACCTTAGCCAAATTTCCTATGCACCCTTATACCAACCTACGTACTATTTTTCACCCAAGACTCCAATCACCTCAACAACTCATCCTTTACATTACTTATAACCCAAGGCAACTTTTCCCACGTAAGGATCATCCCCATGCAAACTCCATATATCCTATGCAAACCCTAAACTTCCTCATGCAAGATTTACTCCACTATCTTATTTTGTCCATATTTTCCTTTTATTTATCCCCTCATGGATCATGAGATAATTAGGTTATTCTCATATCCCTTTAGTCAATTCATTTTCCCTTTTTCCTTTTTCATCATTTCACCCCATATCATATTATTAAAATATCCTATCATGTATGTCCTAGAGGGTCATATCATATAACACCACAAGCATACTATACATATCATTTTACACATGCCATAAGGAGGTCACATGAACGTACCTCAACTCCGAGTTGCGCTACAAGTAAGCAGTCATAATAACATAAGGTACACAAACATAATATAAAACATGGAGTACAAGGCACATAACACATATAGTTGGTATTAACAACATCTTTACCTAATACGACACCAGGCTTGAAGCACGTTCCTACGCCTCCTTATGGTGTTAACTTGATTCACCTAGGGATGGTGGTGACCAGGCAGCGCTGGTGGCGGTGCACGATGGTGGTGGAGGAGGAAGAGAAGTTGAAAAGGTAGGTTTCTAAGCTAGAATAGGGGGAGCAAGAAGGTGGTTGTGGTGGTGGTGGCGCAACTAAAGGGGAGGCATAGGTGGCGGCTGTTGTGGTGGCCGAAGGTGGTGGAGGGGGGGAAGGGTGAAGGAGAGCTAGGTGGGGAGAAAGGAAGGTAGGGGGAAGTAGAGGAGACTTAGGTGGGTGCTTTGGAAGGTAGGGAGAGTGGTGGTTGCGGTGGGAATGGCGACGCACGACGACAAGGGGTGTAAAGTGGCAGATTGAGGGGCCAACTTTGCATGGTTATGGCACTGGCAGCTCGTGCTGGGAGAATTAGAGGTGGTGGGAGGTGTGGTTCGGTGGATGGTGATGTAGGGAGGAGTTTGCCATATGGTTCGGGCGGCGACGATGGGCGATGGTGGCAGTGGAGGTATCTGAATAGGCAGTGGCACAAGGGAGGCAGATTTCTGGGTAGCAAAAAGGAGCACGATTAATGGTTGGGTATGGGGTATTTATAGGCAAATGGGGGTGAAAACGATAGAGGGGGAAGATGACAAGAGAGGGCAGGTATGGCAGGGCCACGAGGGGGAGAAGAAAAGAAAAGGGAGGGGGCACGCGTGAGAGGAGGTACAGGGGTGGTTGGGGTCGAAAAAGTAAAGGAAAAAGACGGGGAGAGAGAGGGATGTAGGCTGACGACAGAGGAGGTGGACGATGGTGGCAGAGTTGCAGGTTCGTGTGGGAGGAGCGGGAGGAAGAAGAAGGGTGGGTCGGCCAGCCGGTCTAGGGGAAAGAAAAAGAAAGAAAAGAAAAGGGGAATTGGCGGACGAGCGGGTAGAGGGAAAAAAAGGCTTATGGGCTAGGCCGTGTGGGAGGAAGAAGAGGGGGGTCAAGGCCATGAGGGCTAGCCCAATCTGGGGAAAGAAGGAAAAAAAAGGAAAAAGGAGAAAGGAGAGAAAGAAAAGAAAAATAAAAAATAGGTTGGTTGGGGTGTTTATAATATTTTGGTATTTTTAAATATTTAAAATAATAATATTTAGTAAATTAATTATTAAATTCCTTTTTTAAATTAGTCTAGGATATTTTGAATAAAAGTTTCTAAATTCTATTTTAATTAGTAAAACACCTAAATTTTCCCTAATTAAATTATTTTTTTACTTTCCTCTTGATTTTGCCTTAAATATCCCCCCTTATTTTAATAAAATAATTAATTTTTCTAATAAATTCCTATTTTAATGTAATTTATTAAATCAGGGTTTTAGGGTATTTCACTTAACCCCAAACCCCGACCCTTAGCCCTTAACCCTAACCCTAAACGCCAACCCTAAACCCTTAAACCCTTAATCCGTAACCCTTAAACCCTTAATCCGTAACCCTTAGCCCTAACCATAAACCCTAAACCTAACCCTATCCATGAACCCAAAACCCAAACCCTAACCATTAACACTAAACCCTAAACCCTATAGCCCAAACCCTAACCCTAAACTCAGACCCTTAACCCTAACCCTAACCTTACCCTTACCCCTCAACCCTAAACCCGACCCTAGCCCTAACCATTAACCATAAACCCTTAATCCTAAACCATAACTCTAGACCCCAACCCAAAACCCCAGCCATGACACTAAGCCCTGAGCCCTAAACCCTTACCCTTCCACGAACCCTTAATCCTAACCCTAACCATAACCCTTATCCCTTAGTATAATATTCAATCATTATTTACTATAATATGTATTAATGATATCTTAATTATAAATTGTGGATGGCAGGCAACAAAGGAAAGGGAAAAGAGATTAGATAAGATGCTTCTACTGGCAAGGTATCTAAAAGTGTCGTGACCATGAGTGCTAGAGCACGTGCTGTGGTAGAACGCAGTAGTGAGAAATTACCGTATAGTCCTCGTGATGATTGTATGCCATTTGAGCATGACTACGAGTCTACGATATTGGCACTAGCACCTCCAGCCAGGCAGCAAGATCTTCTTCGTTACTAATGATTGATGAAGATTAGCGGTTAACCGGATCTACAAGCAGCAGTCCAGAGATTCACGATCTCCTTACCTGCTTTAAAGGCCATGTGGCATACGCCATATGGAATTCTAATGAGGTAATTTTTTACAAATTTATTTATGAATTAAAATTTATTAATATAATTTATGTAATCTAATGTTTTTTTTATACTTTTTGTAGGAAGCATGTGGGCCATAAAGGGTGCAGTCAAGGGTAAAGGAGCTTGTGAAGCTACCTTGTCTCACCCATGAAGATGGGAATGTCTATTACCTCTTCGATAGCACATGATTGAGAGCTCATCATGACATTTACTTTCGTTGTCATAAGTGTCCCTTGATATCATCTTTTGTGGAAATGTGGTGTCCGGAGACTAATTGAAATACCCCAAAATCCTTATTTAGGGAATTATGATAAAATAAGGATTTGTTAGAAAACTTAATTAAATAAATTATTTTATTAAAAGAAGAGGAAGTAATTAAGGCAAAATCAAGAGGAAAATAATAAATAATTTAATTGAAAAAAATTAGGGTATTTTGCTAGTTAAAATAGAATTAAGGAAAAATATTTTAAATAACCTAAATTAATCTAAAAAGGAAATTTATTTATTATTTTAATTAAAATATTATTATTTTAAATATTCAAAAATACTAAAATGTTCTAAATACCCCAACCCATTTATTTTTCCTTTTTCCCTTCTTTTCCTTTTTTCCTTCCTTCCTCTCCTTTCTCCTTTTCTTTTTTTTCCTCCCTCCCCAATCTGGGCCAACCCTCCCTGTCATGGCCCAACCTTTCTTCTTCCCTGCCCAGCCCAAGGCTAGCCTTCCTTTTCTTTTCCTTCGCGACCAGCCCGATTGCCTCTCTTTTTCTTTCTTTCTTTTTCCCTTGGGCCAACCGGTCCACTCCTCCCTTTCTTCTTCCCCATCTCTTCTTCTTCCTTGCTCCTTCCTCGCGCAGGCGTGCCCCCTACAACACCACGCATGTCGGCCTGCCACCTCCCCTATCTTCCCCGTCGATTCCTCTCCCTACTCGACCCAATCAGCTCTCCTCTCTCTCCTCACACATGCCTCTCCCCCTTCCTTTCTCCTTTCCCAACTAGACAGGACCTGCAAGTTTGCAGGCCTGTACCAGCCATGCGCCACCAGCTGGCGACCTACCATGCATACCACTCTCTTTCCCTCTTCCCCCTCTATTGTTTCCCCCCTTAAATGGCCTATAAATACCCCTCAACCGCCCCCATTTGGTCTTTTCCCCTGCCTAGAATTTCCTTCCTTTGTGTGTCGCCTCCTGTTCAGACAACCGCCTCATCGTCGTCGCCCAACACCGCCACCATAACCACCTCCCAAACCACTCCATGCACCACCCTACATTGAACTACACCACCTTCCACCCTCGATTCTTCCTACACAAGCCACCCTGGCCATGTAAAGTTGGCTATTCAACCAACCTCTTCTGACCCACCACTGCCCTTTACGCCGTCGTTCTTGCCTCAACCACCACTCCCTTACCCCCCAAAAATACTAGCAAAACCTCCTCTACCTCCCCTACCTTCTTTTCCCCTGCCTCCCTCTCCTTCTCCCTTACTCCCTCTCCACCACCTTTGGCCACCACACCCACCGCCGCTTGCGCCACCCCTTTGGCCGCGCCACCACCCCCATTCCAGCTCTCTCAACCTAGGTCATCCACCACCACTTCAATACCATCTCAATCCCCCTTTTCTATCCTAATCAACCACCTTTCCACCTCCTCTTCTCCCTTCGCCGCCACCGCCGGTGCCACCTGGTCACCACCATCCCTAGGTGGTACCCTAACCCTCACAACCCTTAAACCTTATTTATACAAATGTCATCTTTTTTACTAGTAATTATATTATTATTATTATTATTTATTATTATTATTATTATTATTATGTCACTATTATTATTTTTATCATTATTATTATTAAATATAGCCTCGAAGTATTAATACTATTATTATTGTGAAGGTTCGAAACCTTATTTTTATTGTTATTATGATTATCATTATTTTTTTATCATTGTTATTGTTGTTATTATTATTATTATTATTATTATTATTATTATTATTATTATTATTATTATTATCATTATCATCATCATTATCATCGTCATCATCATCATCATCATCATCATCATTATTATTATTATTACTAACTTTGGCATATTATCACTTTTATTGCTATTATAAATATTCAAACCATATTATTATTATTTACCATTCGACTATTATTATTATTAGTATTATTCTTAACATTTTTATTATTATTGTTACTATTGTTGTTGTTATTATTATTATCATTATCACTACTAGCATAATTATTATTATTATTAGTATCATTTTTATCACTACTTTAGTATTATTAATAATAATATTATTTTTAATAAGATTTGGGTTGTTATTAGTATTATCACTACAACTATCATCATCATCATTATTATTATTATTATTATTATTATTATTATTATTACTATTAAGCTTTTATCTTTAATAATATAAAAATTGCTATAAATACTTTAACACGAACTGATATATCTACTAAGACTTATTTTAACTAGTAATAACATGGTTAGCCACTTTGAGAATAATAACCCTGCTTTTATTTATAAAGCAACTATTATCATTTTAGCCCTAATAGTAGGCTATGATATGGTAAGGTAGGAAATTAATGGTAATTTTGATAATAGGGAAGCTTACCCTTAGTATTTTCCTCTTATAGGTGAATCCAGTCAAAGTCCTAAGGAGGCATAGAAGTGTGCTCCAAGACCGGTATCGTATTAGGTAAAGATGTAGCTAAGACCCTCTATGTGTGTGTTATGTGCCTTGTATGCCATACATTATGTTATGTTGTGTACTCTATGACTATTGTGACTATTTACTGTTGTGTAGGTAGGATATGTCATCTTTGATACCTACGATACTTTCGAGACAACAGGCAAGGATGAGTGCTGAGCTTGGACTTGGCCTGGGGACCGAGGGCGACTTGGCTGGATTTCCTTTTACCATTCTTTTACCTTATATCGGTTTATTTCAATTCTGTTTTATCGTACTGTATCTTTTACCCTTTTGGGGGCTTTAATTATTCACTCTTGGATTGTAAACTCATTTACACGTACTATGGTTTCTATACTTCAAACAATTCAGTTCTTCTATGAGATCTTGTTTTAAGTTTGACTTATGTTTTCAATTATTTTTATTCAACCTTGTGGTTAGTTTAAGAGCGGCTGGGGGCTGGGCTTGTACTAATCACGACGGTAATATCCTCAAAATTCACAGTTTTTTTTTTTTGCTTCCGCTGTATCTTTTAAATAAAAAGAAAATTTTCAGTAGTGAATTTTGGGGGTGTTACACTAATAGTTTCCATCTTCCATTTGGTGAGATGAATATTACCCTTCATAATGTCTATTTTATTTTAAATCTAAATTGCCATGGGTATGCATGTACTGGGGAGTCATGCTTGTGCGACAATGATGTTGTCACTTTACTTGCATAAATGTGGGGTAAAGACAAGGCAATGGTGAGGGGGACATATCTGAAGGGAAACTCAGTCGATTTGGATGCCATACTGGATAAGATTACGATTGAGCAGGAAGATGACGATGAGTCTTATGCTAGACTCTATTTGTGGTACTTATTATCATGCATTCTTTTCTTTGATAAGTCTAGCAACTGTGCCTCATTGTCGGCGTTACAATTGGTCACCAATTTAGATAATTGTTGCTATCGATCGGTTAGAGCCACCACGTTAGCATATCTCTACAAGCACCATGGAATTGCTACCAGAGTTGGGTGCCGACAAATAGGTGGTTGCATGAATTTGTTGGAGGTTATACTTTATGTTCATTTGTTAATTTAATTATCTATTTCATATATTTGTTTAATATTTACATATATTGTTGTCAATATGTACAAGCATGGATATACAAGTATTTTTCCCTTTTCCACCGGTCTTATTCCCATACATTTGTACATTCATGGGACATTGATGCAATGCGATGGGACACTTCCTGTCAGACTTGTCCTCCAGTGTCATTAGAGGACCTTGTTCGTTATAAGAATCATTTTGATACAGTAGGGGCAGCACAGGTGGTTTACTACCTTTCTCTTTTATTGTTCAAGTATTTTTAATTCTTACTATAAATATTTTTCATGTATTTGTAGGTTAATTTTATGCCCTTCATCACTGATCCAGTATCGGCCTAAGAGGTGTCATTGTACTGGGATAGCCTTGTCCATGTAGACATTGTGGAGCCATACATGTCGGATCGCGTTGCACGGTAGTTTGGCTACACCCATATCGTTCCCATGCCTCCAATTAGACCAACCATTGGATTCTACCATGGTGCAAAGTTCCATAAGTATAAGGTAGATTACTCTAGTTTTGGAGCATTGTGGAACGGCTCGCCATATCATACGTTGGACTTCAGTTGCCGATCATGCCGATGTGTCTATTAGCATGATGCTTTAGACGGTTATCTGGCATGGTTCCAAGCTCGATCCCACCCTAGAATCCATCGCTTGGCAGATGAATGACCGATTGATCCAGACTACATTGCTATAAAAGCAGAGATTCATAATGCGATGATGGGTGCATACCGGTACTAGTTCAAATAAGAGCGGCGGGGACTAATTGATAAGGAAACATTATGTGAAAAATTGAAAGAAGTGTACTTAGAATTTGGGGGATTAGACATTACTTCTAGTGAAGAAGATATTGACCAACATGTTGATGGTGATGGTCATGATTAGCAGGACATGATTAGTGGTGTATTTAGTTATTTTTATTTATTTAATAGCTTTCAGCAACAAAAATGTCTGCATATTATTAAAACATTTGCTACAATAGAAATATTTCACACGTAAAAATTACTTGTTTGACATATAAAAAATATGACACCGTCAACACAATACAGAATCGTCAACCAAAGTCGCCACCATGGTCGTGTGTAATACTTGTCGTACTTCGGTAAAGCTGAATACGATTGAGATATGGAACATCCCATCTAGTAGTGTTAGGATCAACATGAAGGTACCACCTATAGATATAGGTGGTAACATTGAATCTTCCATTAATGTTATCTACATAAATTTATAATAAAAATCAAAGAGTGTTACATATAGTATAATGAAGACTTTATTCAAGTTATAAACATGACATATTGATACGTAGTGGGTAAAATCGTTGCAGTTTAAGATGCTAATAATGGGTTCAGGCTATTGGCTGTTAGGAGGAGCTTTGTGCGGCAAACATGTAATCAATCCCGCTCGACTCAAACAGAAGAATACGACATTGTACAATATTGCCAATAGAAATCCAATGTCAGGCTGCTGCTACCATTTATTTATTGGAGTCAGTCCATGAAATTGGGTAAGATGTTCCCTATTTTGGGTCATCGAATCTACAAAGGAATTTTCATACAAACCCAAATTTGTCGACAATTCTATAAACATTGCCCCCCTAACATCCACCCATAGCTCCTCGTTCCCAAAGAGTTGTAGTACAACAATTCTAAATCCACAATTTCCATCCTCCACAACATTACGCCATGATTCAACCCAAGGAAGCATTATGGCCTCAATATCCAATGGCTATGGAAAATCATGTAAGGATCGACGTGTCCTCCCGGTACTATGCATCCCACTACTACTACTACTTCGTCCTTTGCCCATTCCCAATTGACAAGGAGAATCCCATCATCTACCACGTCTTCAACACGATCAACCATGTCCTCTAGGTGAATTGGAATAAGCACACGATGTATGCTCCCACTTTGATGGTTCCCTCCTTGTACTATTACTAGGATGTCCCTTGCTTTGTTGAACTTCTGGCTCAACCATACTTGTTGCAACGGGTTCAAAGATCTTGTCGATAATATTCAAATATTGCTCTAGATGACCAAGAGAATTTGAATGGTTCAACATCCTTTGTACCTGAGGTTGTAATGTTAGAATCGAAGATATAATAAGAGACTCACCATTAGAATAGTTGTATTAGATTTGTACCTTTGATATAATATTAGAGGTAAAAGGATATGTGGTTGGAGGAATGGCTGAATCATTGAATTGAAATCTTTCTTTACCTTATCTCACAAAGGCAAAAGTCTTCCAGAATTGATGAATTGCCGATTCTGGAATAGGCTGATTATCTCGTTTGTACTGAAATATCTTATGTGCACATGGTAGACCGTGTGTCTACCTAAAGTAACACCCACACCCTAAAGGATCATAACCAACCAAGTGACATCTCTTATTCTCCTCTTCAATCGGGTCTAGTGCTCTATGATATATAACAAATGTGATATCATTGAAAAATATGTTATTAGTAGAATAATGTGGAATAGTGACCAAAGACTGCTCCAAATCTTTCTTCAACTCATTCACTTGGAGTCGAATCAATGTATTGATCTTTGGACATAATGTATCAAAACTCATATGAGATGATGCTATATATTTCTTTAGCCTCGAATGCTCACTTTCCACCCTAAATGTAATATTTAAAAATATAACTGTTGGTTATATAATTGCAGTTCAAATAAAAAAAATCCACACTAATAAAATTATACATGTTGGTCATATAAGTACGAAAGTGAAGCTCCTGGTCAAGCCAAACTGAAATAAACCTCTCCTTGTAAGGATTCAACCAAGTGTCATACACATATCGTATAAGATGAGAAAATTGGCCCCATTTGTTGTGCATCAGCAAAAGCTTATTCTTATATGTCTCTAATGTGGTTACCATTACAATCTTCCTCCATTGGTTCATGAAATTTTCTCTGGATGCTGCAAATCCTAATTTTTTTTTATTACATGTGAGATAACATTCTTACCAATATGTCATTTACATAAGATGGGGATGCATTAGGAAAAACCTTAGACACTATTTCTATCACACCCAGATCTCTGTTAGTGATGACAACATCATCATCCTCTTTACCTTATCAAGCACCAATTGATAATTATCTTCCTTTTTCCTTCCCATAAATGTCAAAGCAATGGTAAAATTCCTACCACTAGACACAAAACCAACAATTTCCAAGAAAGAAAGGTTGTACCTGTTAGTTTTGTATGTGCAATCCAAGCAAATGACATATGGGAATGCACGCAAAACAACAATGGAATCAGGATGTACAAATATAATATCACTGACCATATCAGAGTCTGGATACCTACGATACTAATATCGATAATCGTTGGTTTCTAACAAATGTAATAGTTGCTGCATAACTGTACGTCGGACCAACTTTTGCACCATAAACTTGTCTCTTGCATTGTAGATTGTCCTAAGTGTTGCATTAATATCACCATTACCCCATTGTAATTTGTCAACGATCTCCATATGTTTCACATTTATCGCAGTCAATTCTTCTACTAGCTTTCGTTCTTCTACCGATAACTATTGCCCAAAAGAATACCCTTGTCTGAACTTGCCCAGATTGTGGTTGTATATGCCATATTTAACCGTTAATTTCCAACCAGTGTAAGAAATTTTTCTCTCGTGTATTCTAAATTTATAATCACCTTTTTTTGACTCAGAAGATCTTGAACTTTTTGAATTCACGGACAAATTCATTCTGTATGTGCCGCCTCTCTCACAATGAAGCCAAAGCTTTCCCGATTTTGATCGTTTTATAGTGAAAATCATATTATGTGGCCTTCCGACGTCAATAACATACTTAATTAGCAACTCAAGATCACTGAAAATACAATCTGTTGAAAATAAACCCGTCCAATCAGTATCAATTAGGTTTTCTGCCTGCAATAAACAAAATAAATAAATATTTAGTTATTAAAATATATAAGGAAATGGAAAAAAACATACAGCAAATCCTACGGATAGACCATTCGTTGCGTAATGCAAGCTGCAGGTAGACTGCCTATAAGCTTAATAGATACTACGGGTGTGTGGCCCCTCAACAAGAGATAAGGACAGGTGGTTTGCCGGTCGATAGATATATCATATATCTTTCGGGTGAATCATCTGTCACGCTATACTATAAATTGGTGGTTCATCCGTAGATTAGACAAAGTCTATGGATTGTTCACTCGTAGGTTCTAATTTTGCTGGAAAAAAATTACTATAATTTATTCGATTTTGGTTATAATGGGATTATAATCCACGAATTTTTTGGGAAATTTTTTTTCCAACTGAATTAGAAAGAATTAAAAGTTATAAAAGTGAGTATGAAAGTTAGAAGAGTAGAAGAGTAAAAAGTTATAAAGTTTAAATTTTATGGAACGTAAACTTAGAAAAAGAAACGTGCGTTGAACGACCATCGCGGAAGAATTGCAGCCTCGCGTGGGCCTCGTTTGTTGAATTGAATATATAGGGAGCTACACGTGCACCGTCAGTTATTCGTTGTACACTTATCCTTGATCATTATACGTCATATCATACGTTTACACTTGTATGTCGTGGAAAACAAGGAATCTGTTTTTTGGACCCCTCCCTCGGTTTCATTCTTTCAAATATTGTCACCGAGACTCTTTAGTCTTTAGTGATATATTATATACTTTAATAGTATTAATATATATATATATATATTATTAAGTTTTATATTCAAAATTATTTAAAAAATAAAAGCTATTTTTAATTTATTGTTATTTTAAAAAATTATATATATTAAATATTTTATTAAAAAAAATTAAAACCATTTATATTACTTTTCTTAAAATTTATATAAATTAATTTTTTTTTGATACAAAAGATTCATCAATATTATCTATTATGTTTGCGAGGGGCTGCTAGCTATTATGTTTTCGATATTATTTCTGTTCTAATATTGTATTAATATCTTAATATTATATTTGTTATTATTTATATTTCTCTCCGAAATACATGACTTTGATAATATGAACATCAATAATATTGAAAATATTCTACAAATAATATTCCTGTAAATTTTTCTCGATACATAACTTATTATTCACAAAACTTGTATTAGGAAATCAAGTATAACTTCAACTACGACGAGCTAAGAACTCCGATGATACAAGTAACTCGAATTTAGGAGGTCAAATGAATTTTCCGATAACTACAAATTAACATATGTTTTTTTTATTTGACAAGACTACAAAGGTTTTTTTATATATATAATAAAAAACAGAGAGGACTTATATATAAATTTCTATGTTCCCACGCAGTACATTCGATTCAACAGGAAGTGTAAATTTGCATCTGACTTAAGATATGCTCGAAGTTGTCGGTGGATCTTTCGATGGAATGGGAGTGAACGCCTTCGTAAGTAGTGACGACTACTTCTTCGTCCTTGGACAGCCGTTGGACTTGCTTTTTCACATTACACCCTTGATACGTGCATCTGTAGTAGCTTCTGCACATATATATCGCAAAAATAAATAAAAAAGATAAAAGAAAAAGAAATCAATACGTGAGTCGAAATACTATAATAAAATTTCAGATGGATGACAAAAAATAATGGCGAAATAGAACATTAGGTAGGCAATATTAATTTAGCATGCGCAAACAATATTTTTATTTTATATTCATTGGAACGAATAAAAATTATAATATTTACATTTTATCATTCTTTTCTATCATTCTTAAATTTTTTATTTAAATTATAAGGTAACGGAAATAAAATGATCCAGAATAAATCATTAATCTTGATAAACTTAGATAAATAGCATTATTAAATATGTTTTCCAACAGTAGATAATTTTATTTAATCTATTCTAAACAGACTCATATATTTAAAGCCAATACAATATTTATATCATACGAGTTACCCAAAAAAAAAGCCAACGACTTTACTGCTGAAGCTAGTACCGCCGGCTTCAACGTTCAAGGAAGGCAAACACGCGAGCGTCCGCGATTATTGACTAGTCTGTTGAATTTATTATCGTGCAGCGTCGGACCTGCCAATACTTTTCTTTGCAGAATCGGACGACCGCGAGGACGGAGCGACCCACCTTTCTCCATTTGTTGAATTTATTCATTGAGGATTTTTTTTTTCTTTCAGGGACTCAGCTCCGCAAATATGAAGACTTTGCGTGCTTGTTTTACAGTGTTGAGATTTCAAAAGGTTTTTTGACGGCAGATGTAGTGTAATGCCGCGGACATTTGAAATACTATACCCGGTAGCTAAATTTAGGAAAAAGTCTTTATTACTAATTCCCGAAATAATTTACTAAGGACATTTTCTTTCATCCAACTTCCTATCACCTTGCAAAAACTAACGATATTTATGCAAGCTAGCTAGTTCCTCACTTCCTCCCCCCCCCCACAATCAATATATATATATATATATATAGATCATCTTGTTTTAATACAACATTTATGTATTTAAGTGTGTGATCTTAAAATTTTTATTTAAAAAAATTAATACTTATTTTGTATTTTTAATAATATTTTTTATTTTTTATCTTTTACGTATTAATTGAGATATTATTTTTTTAAAGAATGATGTAATTGTTATATTAGAAATATATTTATTATCTTTTAAAATAGTGTATAAATTATTAAAAAATATTATTTTTGTTTTTAGAAACAGAAGAAGTATATTCTAATAAATAAATAAAACTACTAATTAAATAGTACCTTCGATTATATATTTTTCCTCAGGGAAGTCACTTAATTTATTTCAAATTAATGATCTTGTGACCATTAATTATTCAATTTTAACATCTCTAATACAATGATCCTGCAATCATTATTCAATTTAATTAGTTTCTTCGAAAGCGTTGCTAAAAAAAAAGCGCTCTAGAAACGTCTACTTTTAGTGCTCGTTTGGTATGGAGGTAATAAGAGTGGAAAAATTACCCCAATATTTTACATATCTTATATAGTATAATTAAAATTAAAAATTTCTTTTTTGAATGAATATCTATTTTAGATCTTAAATTGATCTAAAATGGGTATTTCATTAAAATTATTTTTTTATTATTAAATAATTAATATAAAAGATGTAAAATAGAAAAAAAAATTCCATCCCTATTATCTTCATGCCAAACAAGCCATATAAAATAAAAGACCTGATATCCCCCTATTTGACAGATTGATGGAATTTAAATGAGAATCTGAGCGAGTGCATCGATGAATCTACTTCATAGGAATAATTTTAGTATATATTTTCAAGTTATTATCATCGTCGCAACTAAGTACATAATATTAATACTATTAGCTAGTAAGAAGAGAATTGATACGAATAGGTGAGTGAATTGTTAACCATCGACTCCAGAGGCACACCATCATTTCCAAGGCTCTCATTCATTACTATTAGAAAATAATTTGATTACTAGTAGTATATATAAATTGAGTATGTAGAAGATAGTAACCTATAGTAGTAGCTAGTATTTCAATTTTGTTTGAGATATATAGTAATTATTAAACCACGTAATTAAGGTCGAAATGAATGATTTAATAATCTAATTATTGATAATCAAATTACTAGCAGTAGCCATGCCTACATAATATATATATACCTTGGAAATCTGTTGTTCTTAACGGCCTTCTGACCATATTTTCTCCATCTATATCCATCGTCAAGTATATCAACCTGACTCCTTGTCTGAAATGCATATCTTTGTTTCTTCGTCTTCTTGTAATGACCGCTCCTACTATTACTCTCATCATTATAATTCTTTCTGCCTAGCTGCTTGTTTCCCCCCATAACATGGCTGCCACTGCTGTTCTTTGCGACCATGGCCCTATCATCGCATTCGCCGCCATTGTTACTATTATCGATATCATCAATTACCACCGCGGTACTACTTGAATCTGCCAGTTCGGTCGATTGGGTCCTCATCATCATCCCTCCTCTATCATCATCATGCCGCTGGTCGTAAGTGCTCCCGATCATGCTTTGCCTCTCATCTGGCTGTCTGTTCATTGATGATAAGGAAAACACATGGTCTGCATAGTGAGGGTAGGAGGAGAGATTATGGTACATGGGTTGGAGGTAGTTCTCCATTTTAATCTGCCTTAATTACGACGAAACACACGATGCCTATATATAACTATTAATATAATACTGTAATGGAGTCCGGATTTGTTTGGGGGTTTAATTATAACGTACCAAGTGTGGTGGTGTGTGGATGCGGTTGTGGTGGAGACCGGAGAGGCGGCTTAAGTAGGCGTGTGGTGGGCCTCCTTCCGATGGCTAAAAAAATCCGTCTCCTTCCGGGTCCATTCCATTCCACCCCTGGCGGATTATGATTCCTTCCGTCTAATATCCTATGTTCGGTTACGTAAATGGCACGGCTAGTCTTCAATTTTTTTTTAATATATTTTTTTAAAAACTACACACAAATCCAACCGTCCTATTATCGGTTTCTTTAATCAGATTTTACATCAATTGACCCGTTTATATTAGCCGGGTCAATTATTAGATAATTTTTATTGATTTCAAGCTCTTTAGACATGCTACATCAAATTATATCGATTGCCTAATTAATTTATTATTTTATCTAATGTCAAATATTAACATCCGATTTTTAATACTATGATCAAAACCATCATAACAGTCCAAATAACAAGGATAAGCTAGTACCTCATAAAGGAATTTTAATAGCAGTTAATTTATAATTTTAATAATAGTTTTAAACCGTTATTGAATCATCCGTTATTAAAGTTTTAATAACGCTTTATAATCATCATAAAAAATATACAAAAAACCACAAATATTAAGATAAACTTGGTATTTAATAATACTTTTTATATAAAAATTGTTATTAAAACTAAGTTTTAGTAACGGTTTGTAAATTACAACCGTTGTAAAAAATAACGTTTTAATAACAATTTATCCAAAAACCGTTGTTAAAATGTCAACGAATTAAGGTTTTAATCATTGATTACACATTTATTAAACCCTAATACATATTAATTAAGCATTAAATGGATATTTTAATAACAGTTTTGAGTTAAAACACACTCGATTTAGAGTTTTAGTCATTGATTATGTATTTATTAAACCTTAATTCAGATTAAATGCAAACTTTTAATAATGGTTTTTAATGATATAATGTTATTAAAAATAGTTTTAATAACGGTTCTTACTTAAAACCGTTATTAAAACATCATATAATAACGGTTTTAAGTAAAAATCGTTATTAAAACTTGTCTTATATATATATATATATATTCTCGTTGTTTTGTTCCAGCCCACATATACAATTGTATGTTCAAATATTTACCAAATCTGTAATGTAAAACAACATCAATTCATATATACATGCATGTCTTCCTCTCAAATGATACTAAATATTTTCAATAAATGTGTAATTAGTATGTCTCAATACACTAAGCATACCCAGGAATCAAAATTAGTAGGCGTACTATAACTTGGTAGTTTTACACTCCAAAGTCAAAAGTCCATAAATCATAACCTAAATGATTAAAAGACATAGATGAAATACAAATCTGAACATGCGTGTAGAATGTAGATCCCTAATATCAAATGTATGAGTGCACATGCTTAGCTCATTAATCTCTAACTTCATCAATTTCATTTTAATTGTATTTTTGGCCTTGTGCATAACCACTAGTGAAAAACTACAAATTCACAAGTTTCGATTATTCAGTTAGTACTTAAGTCAAGTACCAAATATATATGTCATGATTCATTAATAGAAAAATATGAAAAACAAACATACATGGCTTGGATCTATGTTGATCGTTCTGTTTTTGACTATCAAATCCATTGCTCTACATACATAGTATCCACAATCATCGCCATTATGTTGTTGTGGACACTAACAAATGAATTCAATTAGTTCTCTAACTATTAGATATTAATTCGAAGTAAAACAAAATACAAAATATTTGTCTTCCTACTTACCATTACAGGCTCATATTCAAGACTCTTTGGGTCTATGACACAATTTCCACCTCTCCTCTTAAATGTCATCTGTAATGCCATAATAAATAGAGTTGGATACATAATATTGTGTGTGTGTGTGTATATATATATATATCTAAAATAATTAAAGTACAATATATACATAAATAAACTAATGAAGTAAGAAGTAAAAAGTATACTACCATATCAGTAAATTCTTTCACACCACGACGAGCGACGTCAAAAGGCATGCCCTATATTTAAAGGGAATCAAACACATAGAATTTATTATGATAAGGTCGGATGGCGTACAAAATCCAATGTTCATAAATCATGACCAAGTGAGGAATGAGATAAAGCTTATTGTATTCCCCAATCAAAATGTGATCCGCTAAATAGTTTATGTGCCTACCCTCTCTTATTGTAATACTGTCAGTTATGTAGTATGGATACAAAAAGATAATAGAGGATAACATTCCTTCCACCGCAACACGAATACCTGCCAACCTATGCACGACAATAACAATACATATTTGTAAATAACTGATAACTCATATAAGAGGTCATAAAAATTCTAATGTAACAAAAAGTACTAAAAGCTCAAAATATGAAATAATACTTACGTAACATATATGGTAACACTCGTGGTTGACATTCATTTCTGATTATAAAATGTTATTTATATGAATTGTCAATACCATATAAGTAGTGTCGTCCCTCCCAACATACTCAGGTCGATAGTCAATGAAAATATAATTGTCACTGAGGTAGTTTTGGTCATAGAAATACAATAAAGTCAGTGTTAGTGGAGTTTGGTTCTTCTCTTGGAATCTTTTGTGGAGCAACTGATTTTTCTAATTTAGCTCTCTTTCATTTAGCAGAGCCCTCTTTTGTATTGCTCATTCCACTAGTACCTCTCTTCATTTTACTCCTATGAGCATTCTTCTTTTTTGATTCCTTAATTCATAATAATAAATGAAATGTGTATTGAGCATATATATATATGAAAAATGTATAAACAATGTAAGTAACAAATAAAGTCTAATAATGACGTTGAATGTCATTACCTCTTTAGTAGTGAGATGTATCTAATCCGTAGGCCAAGATACAAAACTTCCATGAGCTTCTAACACTGTGGCTATCTCATCGCCTTCTTTATAACAAAGTAAAGGCGCACTGGCAATTATTGGAGTGTCAATACTTACCGGCCTTGTATTTTGATCCACGTTATACCTATGGACTGCTTGCGTTTGGGTACTATAATTGATGCATACCCTTCCTTTCGCCAAAAGAGTTGAAAAGTCATTCGCTAACAAGTAACATTTATGCAGACCCTAAAATAAAATATTACACATTCTTAATTATTTATAATGCTGAATACATTTAATAACAATTCATAATTTGTAATGCTTACCTCATGAAGAGAAAAAAGATGCACATCAACTTCGCAGCTGTCTCTAACGCTATTTACATTGGGTATGTAAAACTGATCATGGTTAACTGAATCGGATGGCTTATACCCTTGAGATTTGATAAATGACAACTCTTACTCCATTGTTTCTATATGTTTAATTTCTGGGTGAGGATAGTCACTTGCTCATTGGTGCTACAAGATTGACCATACATGCTCGTTCTCGTAACACCTAATCCAAGACTCTTGTGTTTTTCGGGGTATTCTACAATTCCTATAGATTGAGACATAATGTTATATTGGTCCACCCCCATCACAGAATCTGACATTTCAAGTTCATCATGTAATGTATGCAATATATTTGAATTTAGCTTATAGGAATAAACATAATATAATAGTTTTTTAAAAGAAAACTAAGTAAGGTTTGGGATATCTGCAAACTTGTAATTTTTTTTGGCAACAATATCTACATCTTCATTAAGAGATCAATCTTTTGTTACTCTAGCTTCCTCCCATAATGTACTAATATTGATGGACGAGGTACATAGATCCAAGTCCTGGACTATGAGCTGTAAATAAAAAATTAATCTTATATTAAGAATATTATCATAACATTAGATTTTTACATGTAAATAGATAAATCAAAATCTTATATCAACTCCTCTTTAAGGCATGCATAACCTTTGCGAGCCATATTATGCCGATATTTATTCTACTTAGCAATCTCTTTATTTCTTGCATTTTTTCCTATGTTATAAGCCAAAATATAAGCACATGGTTATTTAAATATCAATGAAATATTCTTAATCAAAAAGTTTAATTATTGTCTAACAAATGTCTTAAAATCCTCTAAAAGACGATATGCAATAAATTGGTTCGAACTTTCTTGATCAATGAAACCATAACGTTTGGGTGGCATTTGGCGTAGAGAGCCATCCCTCTTTCTGTACATTTTTCTACTAGCCACCTACAACCTAAATGTTTTTAGATGCTCACCACAATGTCTAAAAATTCATTTCTTCCTATTCTCTAGGACATTGAAGACTCTCTACAAAATAAGATATATGAATGTATACCGATATTAATGTATTAAAATTAATAACATTTGACATACAAAAATGATTAAATGAAACAACATATTTACCGTGACTTCCTGCCAAATATGCTCATTGTGACCCTTCAGAACTTACTTCCAATTACTATAAGAGATAGGAACATGGTTACACATAACGAGTGAAATGTATATCAAAAACATGTCTACATAAGGGCCAATGGGAAGATTGTAAGTATTCCATCCCAACTTAACTTGTTCTCCTCTATTCCGCGTGTTGGTGATGATTCTCATAATAGTAGGTGCTTAAAAATAATTAATCTCAAATGCATCATGCTATTCAGTATATATATACACAAATCATTCCAGCTCATTTCCAAAAAGATGTCAATACACAAGCTGCTCATACTTAGAAAGAGTTCATATATATATATATATATATATATATATATATATATATATATATATGTATGTATGTATGTATGTATGTATGTATGTATGTATGTATGTATGTCATACAATGAAATATCGGTACCGCAATTGCGTATCGGCCGTAATTTTACAGTTTTTGGGTCAACCGAGACTCGAAATTCTGAAAATGCAGCCGTTTCAGAAAATCACATATTTATCGTCGCGATATCAGCTGATATTTTACCGATATTAGCCGATATTTACTGATATTTGTTGTGTAAAAGAATTAAAAATTACGCCGCGACATATAAAATATCATTCGCGACATCCCGATACTGCGACACCGCGACCGCAACCGCAATCGCGATCGTAACAGCGGTTTTATTGTATGATGTATGTATGTATACATACATAGCAAAACATTATATAATGGTTCGGATTACAAAATATATACATACAACAGGGTTAAAGAAATAGCAGCACTATATACATCAAAAGGTTGCTAAAGCCCAAACACTTAACTAAGAAAAACTTATAACCATCATACTAAATCCCCTAGTAGCCTTGTTGAGCCCGGCTAATAACTATCATTCTCAAAGTCCACTCATCTCGATATGTCATCTGTTCCCTCACATCATCAACAGCGAGTCTAGTTACGGATACTCTAGGATGACCAAGGTGGATACTCAAAGGCAAGCTATGATGAAACCTCCACTCATCATCAATCACCATCAATTCTCTAAATATCTAATCATAATCCCTAGCAAACACCTCACCCTCAATAAATCTCATATGTGGTGCATCAGTATGGTGGACAAACCAATACAAAAATGTAGATGTAGCCAACAACCATGGTTTTGTCTGAGGCAGGGTCAAGAGTAAGTGATATGATCTAAAATGGAACGGGTCATATGATGAGCCACTCATAGACGATTGATCTAGCTCGTTTTATAGCCATATGACATGAGTTCATAGATCAGCATCAAGCGCCATGTATAGATATGGTAGAGGGTATGTCATAGTAATGCGCGACATCTCACTACCTACAAATGAGAACAACTACTAAATCTTATTATCAAGGTTGTTCTTGAAAGGATCTAAATTACAAAATATGTAAACTCTTTAACTAGCTAGACAAATCATAAATATATTCTACCATATCTTAACCAATTATGTAAAGCTAACAACATACCCGGATAAGATAGTCATCATAAAACTTATAATCTTAAATTGATTTTTATTTATTTCTCTATTGATATAAATGTGTCTTTCAATATCAAGAAAAGATAAATTACCGAACTCGTCATTTTATTTACTCTCACTAGATTTGTCAATGAGTTAAGTTGAATCAAACTTCCTCCTATTATACTCGACATGTTTAAAATAAGGACATAATCTTAACTTATATATTTAACAAACAATATTGGTCAAACTATCATCTAATCGTTCAAGCTTGGCATAGTAAAATTAAGTAGATATTAATAAGATATTATATATATATTAAGTATAATAATATGATATTATTAAAATTTTAGTTGAGAATAATGTTTATAATAATTTGTTATAAGAGAACATATTAATTATCATATTTAGTATACTAGACGCTAAATCCTAACCCTAAGCCTAAGCCTAACCTTTATAAATTATAATAAAAACTAACCCTAAACCTAATAAACCCTAATCCCAAACCTAGATAACTATAATTAAACCCTAATAAATCCTATATTATTATTATTATTATTATTATTATTATTATTTCACAGTTATTTTGGCTAATTTAATTATTCACTTTTATTTCTTCGTTATTTTTTTATGTCTATTTAATCCTCATAAAATAAAAATAATTAACATACAACTCTAATTGAATTTTTCATTTAATGATGCACATATGTAAAATATATTTTCATTTAATTATATGAAATTTCCTAACATCCTAGTGTCCTATATTTATTAATGAAAATGTATATGTATATATAATTTTTACGAGTGACATTACTAATATTTTTAAGTATTTTATTTTTCTTGGTAATTAGGCAATTCAATAATATATATATGTAAGGTCGGCCAACACATTCATGCATGTTAATAAAACCGACAAATTCAACAAACAACAACATTTTTTACTAACACATTCAACAACAAACAACAACACATTTTCAATAACAAACTATAATTTTTCAATAACAAACACTGGAACCTGCATCAACATGCATGCATATATATATATAATAAGAGAATAAGCTAGGGAAGAACAAAATCATACGTAGGAGGAGTAGTGGAAGCAAGAGGAGCGACAATGAGTAAGAGGACAACGGTGACCACCTACAAATACGTTAGAGCAAAAAGGACCAATTGCAGGCAAGGTGCGCAAGAATGGCAGGACATGCAATGATGAGAATGGCAGCGGTGTGGTGGTGTAAGAGAATGAGTGGTTGTCTGAAGTTGGTGGTGTAAATGAGAACGAGTGGTGGTTGCCCGAAGTTATGAGGAGGAGGAGGAGTGGTGGTGTAAGGGTTCGCAAGAGAATGAGTAAGAGAGGGAAGGTGCATAATGAACAAGAAAGTGCGAAAATTTTGATACGAAATAAAAATTGAACGAAATAAAAGGTGTAAGATTGTGGTTTTAATAACGGTTCTTCCGTTATTAAAACTCCAATGTCAAATTTTCACACGAAGGTCCTTAATAACGGTGCTCATAAAAACAGCTATTAAAACAACTTTTAATAACGGCTTTTACAAGTACCGTTATTAAAACTATCGTATAATTTTAGGATGGAGGTTTTAATAATGGTTTTAACCTATAACTGTTATCAAAACTTCATCAACGATCCCGCGCATTAATTTTCACGTGTTTGACGATGGATTTAAAAATACCGTTATTAATGTGTTGTTATTATTTTCCATTTCCATAGTAGCGAACCCCCTTCCCATCTTTTATGAAATCAATACCGACGATCTAGCATGAATGGAATATATAACTCAACAATGTCATTCAATTATGAAAGTCCTGTAATATTTATTGAGAAAAACACAATAAAGTAAGCTAGTTTCATTTAAACTTGGCTTATATTGCATGATAAATATACAAAGGATTATTGTCTTAGATGTCAAAGGGGCAAAAGGTTTTCTTATCATTAATTGTTCACCTCTCTCTCTCTCACTGGATCATAAATTGTTGACGTAGATACAATTTATTTTCTTTATCTAATACTTTTTAACCTAATATGGTATGATTTGCAAATAATTAATCTATTATCAAAATTATTACTATTATTTAATAAAAATTATTAAGATAATTAATGTTTTTCGTTAATATTATTCTTACTACTATCATTGCTATAATTTTATAATTTAACTTTGACCGATGGGAATTTAAAGATAAGGTGACAAAACAGGGCCTTAGTAATAAAACATCTAACATTAAAACAGGCACATGTAACTTTGTCACTTTGTGTACCATCTTTTTTAATCAAAGCGAAGTGACCGCACTGTAGCTAGCTTTACTTGGATGCCCGAACCCGAATTAGGAAAAATACCATTCCTTGCGTTTAGATCACTGATTGAAAAGTCTACTTTTCTAGCCTCTGCAGCTCGTGGATGCTTAACCAAAGACTTTTCTTCTGAATTATTGTCAAGTAGGACGATTATGGATCTAATTAAAACAATCATAACTAAAACGAAAAGACCAGCTTCGTCGGTCCCACTATCATTAGTAACTTTTAAATTACGTCAGTATCTGCGTAAGTGGGTATACTTTCTTTCAACACTCAATTAATAATTATGATACCGCTCCTGTTTCTAAATAAGTGTTTTTATTTATAAATAAATAAGCGTCCATCTTCGTTTACGAGATAATTTTTTATTAATTTTTTCTATATTATCGGTTAGTCTTAATTATTTTATAGCTTATATTCGATACTATTATCGTTTCTAATTGTACTTTAAAAAGAAGTAAATTAATCATTCAAATTACGTTTTTAATCATTAGACTAACTTATTCGCGAACGAAAGAGTACCGAGTTACCATTTTTATCGCTGTTGTGAAATAGGCTCGTGTTTCTTCAAAGAGCTAAAGTATATGCAATTTCATTTCATATGCTATGCATAAGAAAACGCGACTCCATGTTTATCATATGATTGTGTTCTGCCGTCCGCTTGATGGTGTGGGAGGAAATTAGAGCGGTGAACAAAGGGGCTGACTGTTTTGTGCGATCAAGGAAGTTAATGTCACTTCATAGGTTATTATCAATGAAGTTTTTCGGGAAAATCATCTGATGTATGCCCGTATTCATTTGTCAATGACTCTTGGGGATAAAGAAAGTGTACGTATGGCCTAAAATGAGAATAGCTGCCATTTTAATTTATTTTTTTAGGGTAATAATCTAACATTTTTTGAATTTTTCGACGAAGAAACATTATTATATTACGAAGAATATTATTATTCATGTTATTCGATATTTAATGAATCGATAGAATATTTGGATTGATCCAATTTAAAAAATTAAATAGTCAATTAGATTTTTATTTTAAAATTAAATAATCATTTCGATAAATTATATCCACATATATAGGAAAATCTATTTGTTTTTCATGAATCTTAATTATATATAATCATATATTTATTTTAAGTAATTTTTAAAATTTTAATCATTATTTTTATCAAATATTTAATTATCTATAACTTGAAATTACTAATTGAATATAATATAATTTAAGAGTTGAATCAAATCATTTGATTAAATTAGATCGGCTTATTATTTTTCAGTCAAAGAATTTTTAAATAATCCAAGTATCCAATCTTTCGTATATCCAAACTTTTTACCGGATATTCGATGATTGGATATCCTAAATATTGGATATCACTAGACTTGATAAAGTTGACCAGACTCGACTTATCCAAATAATTCAACCTAAAATTCGATCCAGACCCAAAAAATAAACACGATTTCAAACTAAAAGCTAGAAATACCCTGAATCAATCCAAACAAGAACATAAATTCGATAATAATCTGATCCAAACTTACCCAACCCGAAATGACCCGACTCATACCATGATATTAATTCAAACTTGATTCAAAGTAAGGCCAAATTTGATCCACAAATGTAACATTTTATCTCAAAACTTTATATAAAAAATTATGTGACATAAATAATAATAAATAAAACAAAACTAGTACGACTCTCTTCTCCTCATTTTATTATAATATCATATTTGCATCAATTAGATTAGGTCATAGAAATTTATATTACTATTATTATTGTTGTTGTTGTTATAGTTATAATTATTATAATTATTATAAACATAAAATTATAATTATAATGTATATTATTATATTAACAATATTAAAATTCATATTTGTATTTCTACTAATGATAATAATAATTATATTTCTAAAGATGATGATAACAACAACAACAACAATTATTATAATTAATATGATATTTATAATCATTATAACAAGCATTATACTTATGTATATTATAATATTTATAATTGTATTTATAACAATAACTATAATAATAATAATATATTATTATTATTATTATTATTATTATTATTATATATTATATATTATATGATAATAATTTGTCATATCATTACATATATTATGATAAAAATTGCTATGATAATCATAAAAGAAATAATAAATTATAAAATTTATTTTTTTAATTATATTAAATTGATAATAATCAAGTCAATACAAATTTTCAATTGAATTAATTTGACCCAAACACAATACGATTTGGAGTACGGAGTTCGGAGACTCAAATCCATCCGATTTAAATTCGATCATATTCAGAATATAAAGATCCGAATCTAATTAAAACTAGATGAATTTTGATATTCTTCTGACCTATAATAACTCAATTTAATATAGATCCGACTTCAATACGATTGTATATTAATTTAATTTTAACCCGAACGGTTTGACACCTTTATTTATCACACTCAAGAAACACTATTAGGTAGGGTGACATCCAATCAAACATGTTACATCAATTTGAGAGGTGGACGTTTTATTTGATCTAAGATTAATATAGAGATAAGTTAGGTTAGACTCAGTTAACGGGCACTCAAAATTCCATAAAAGTGCAGATGGTTTAATTGCATAGTGAAGAAATATTGATGCCATAACAGAGATGGTGGTTTAACTGCTTGGTTGTGAATGTATTCTATACTAGTTTTAAATAATGCAGGTGATAGTTCGGCGACTAGAGAAGGTGTTGTCGCTTCGATTCTTTTGAATTTTTCTACAAGTGGCATCTTAATGAGTAGCTCTGATGGAGGATTCGGCCAGCTGTCTTTATTTGATTATGCGATGCTGTTTGTGACATATGTTTTGATGCTGCATACATTTTAGTGTTCTGTTTCGTCCCTGTTTTACTTTTGCTGTGGAGCTGTTGCTTTTGTTTGAGAGGGTTATGGTGCAGCAATGTTTTGTGCTGGATGTGCGGGTTGTTCGGGTACTAAGACGATTTTGATGAAATAGTTCAAGCAAGCGAACCCTTCGAAATATTAGAACCATAATAGCAGGTGTCCACTGAAGAACAATTTATTTTATTTTACTGGTAGACATCATAGGTCATATGACTTGGAATCTTCCACATGTTTTCACCGATTGTTGTTTATTGAGTTAAGGAAGTATTTACAATGTTTTGTTTGTGGAATTTGTAATAGGGGGGTGGTGCCGTGTTGTCTGTCGAGTATTGGGGATGTTACTGGTGTTGTTTCTTTCGTTTTTGGCATTATTTTCGGCAATACCACGAATCTTCCATCCTTTGGCGCTGGCGGAGGCTTTCGGTCATATGTAATAGAGTCTCTCGGTTCCTGGGAAATTGTCGTTGCTTTTGTCCGCGTGCTCTTACGGTTTTTTAGTTTCACTTGTAGGCTTTGCCTTGTATTTTATTTTTTTTTACTTGGAGTTTGTTTAAATGATTGATGTTTTAGCCTTGTACTTATTTATCATATTTTTTTTGTCCGCGTACTTAAGTTTATCTACTAACTTTTTTTTTAATAATTTGTGAGATATCTCTCTTTATTTATTTATCATATTTAAATGATTGATGTTTTAGCCCTATATTCAATACGATAATAGTACAATAATCGAATAATGCAGGAGCATTTACTATTATTTTTAATTTTTGTTATCAAAATTAAAATGATTTGGGTGTTATCTTAAGCACACAGATATGATGATTTTTTAAGCTCAAATTTATTCAAGGAGGACTATATAGTGAAGAACATGTCAACTTTGCTTCAATAAAACTCATTCAGCATTTAGTAGAACTCCAAGACAAACAACAACACCCACTTTTCTTTGATTTCATGGAAATTATTTTCATATAGCTCATATTAGGACATGATGCAACAAATAAAAATGTTTCTCAGACATCAATTGCAAGCATCTCAATTAAAGACACAAGCCCAAGTGTTGCAAATTTCATCCTATGCATTTTTGCCACATAACCTTTTCATCTAGGGCTTTATTGAAAACACTAAATAACCAAGTCATGCAAGCCAAGCAAAACCCACACTCCAGTCACTACCTTTTGACAACTTAAGTGGATCATTTAATGGCTCGATAATGTCTCACAATCAACCAAAGGGATTCAAAAAGTATGTCCCACAAGCCCAAACCACAACAACCATTTTAGATAGCCTTGTGGGCATATTTGGGGTACTACTAATCAAAACACAACAACCACAACCCCTAACAACAATTTTGAATAGCTTTTTGGCGTAAAAATGGAGGGAAAGAGGTAAAGAAGCAACAAGTGCAACCAATTACTGATTATGGAATAAAAGTAACATAAAATCAAGCCACCAACTCACAACTACCATATCAGCGAGAATGGTTAGCTTTGGGAACATTCTTGGTATTGAAATTCAAGGACAAACATAAGTATAACGGGAAGGTTTGATTGTGGAAGTGTGTTTGCAGCACTTTTATGACAATTTAGATGATGTTTGTACTTTGAACCAACTCTATCAAGAAGCTAACCCTTAGTCTTACTTTAGTTGATTGAAATGATGACCTAAGCTAGCTAGATTAGCCCTTAACTTGTAAGCAACCTCAAAGTCAGCATACTTGGCCTGAGAGGGTTGCTAGTACATGAAAATTTTGATCCATAAAAAGTCCACGGCTGGTTTGCATTTGATTAGACTTATACTAGTCAAGTTAGCCTTCATTAGGTAACTAATAATTTGATCCTAACCGAATAAGCCATTTTGCCTTTTATTCTAGTTAGTGTGTAACTAAATTAGTCCATAGAAGGTTATTATGATCTTTTTATAATTTAAAGGGACTAACATTTTCTTATAAATTTTAGATTCACATATGAATAAAGATCATACGTGGTTACCTCATGGTTTCCTCCCTTTAAGTGAGATGAACCTTTAAACTTGAGTGAAGAGTTTGATTGAATTTTACCCTGAAAATCTTACATTATTCAGTCCAAGAGTTAAATACCTTGGTTGGTGATTGTGAGTATATGAATTTAAGGGGTATTTATGTTCATATTTTCCTCTTCTTCAATCTCCATTTTTGTTTTAAATTTTGGTAGTGATTGCCTTAATCCACCATATTCCATAGCATGATCTAATTTGTATTTCATATGCATCACCAAATTTATATTAAGTATGATGGTAACACCTTATTATTTAATGTATTAGCTTCCATAAAAATACAAAAATTACAATAGTAATTTCAGGGGTTTTATAGTAAGACCTAAAATTCTTAACAACCTATAGGGCATGGGGAGTTTATATAGCTTTATTAAAGGTGATTAGATAGAAAAGGATGACTTCAAAAGAGTTACAAAAATATTATATAGCTAAAATTGAGTTTTAGTGACTAATTATGCTCAAAATTACTGGAATATATATGAAAATACTAAAAATAATTATGGAATATTTTTTTAATCCATTTTTAGTCCAAAATATTCTAGAACATAAGTATATTAAAATTTTAATAAATTTTAGATAGTTAGAAAAGTTGTTTCAAGACTTAAATGCTAGAAGAGTTGAATGGAAAGGTAAATAATGCTTTTTTTTTTGTTAAAATTTCCATTTAATATTTTGAAAATGACTAGGATATTTAGAAAAAAATATATGAAGGAATCCAAATTTCATTCATGGACAAAAGTGTCTTGGAAATCTTACAAGATTTAAAACCATAAGAAATGTTGCACTAAACTGTAACACCCCTAATTTTCACTACAGAAAAATTTTGTTTTAAAATATTGCAAAAGTTGAACTACAAGTCCAACTTATGAAAAAATGGGGTGCTGCCATTGTATCTAACACAAGATAAGTGCCTCACCGCCTACCTCACATTAAAAACAAGGCTAAGTATCCTAACAATTAAATGCAATGAAAAAATAGAGTGTGCAAAAAAGAAAAATATTTGGAGATAGGAAAATCAAAATTTACAACCCATGGCTATGTAGGCCCAAATTCCATACAAAGATATAACATAAGAAAAAATTTAGGCATGACTCTGAGTAGGGTATTGCAACAACAACCCCATTAGTATACAGAAATACAGAGCAAACCAATCTACCACTATCATATACGACATAGTACAAGCAAGACCTGCACAACATGCTCATGGTATGATCTATCAAAATGTACATGTGATTCTATACTATTTTAGTCAAGTACAATCACACAAGTCAAAAAATACATATTTGGATCTATTGAAACATGCTTAACCATAATCATACTAGCATACAAAGGTATACAAATTATAACATACATACAACCTTCCTAAGGAACATGGATTACTTAGATTATCCACACACCAGTGTTTAGAGTACAGTTTTAAGGGTAATGTGAAATTTGAATTACATATATGACTTTCGAACCATAGATTCTTATAGCAGGTGGATCATGATTATATTAGCAATAGATCATGTGATAATTCATGGAAGTATGCTAGAAATACAGAAACGTACTGCAATGGGGCATTCATGGGACACATATGATTGATATAGAATTTAAGGAAAGTAAATGTGAGTTGCACCACATATTTATAACTTAAATGAGGCGTGAGCTCTTTAAGTATTTATAGGGAAAAACAAGTATCATGTTAGTAAAATAACCATATCAAGATCAAGCATATAACAAGATAAGGTCAATTAATATCTCCTTGGGTCTTATTCCAATTAATATTATGCTTTAGGTGAATATAGAATTCCTTTACAAAATTATTGAGCAATAGGTGAGCATATAATTCTTTTACCCCAAGCTTTTGAGTAATGGTTGTGATTATTCCCCATAGTCTCTCAATACCATGGAATTCAAACCAAATAAATAGATATAAAGTTTTGGCTTATTTCGAAGTAACTTGGTGGACATTACAGTAATCTTCAGGCGGGTAATGTTTCTTCATTTAAGATTGTAAGATTTGTATTTTTCAACTTTAATTATAAGATTTTGTTGCATACAAGTATATCTAAGTCATTTCAACACTCCAAAAATTTACTTTTGAAAATTTTCGTTTAAAGGAATAATGCAAAAGCTAAAATAGAAAATGGAGAATGTTACCACCACACCTAATACGAGATAAATGTTCGTCATCTATCTTATGCTAGATGTAAGGCTAAAATCTGTCCAACTAAAATTCAAACAACATCTATACCATGAGGATAAAGCCCACAAAGAGATATCAAATGGAAGATGACAAGTGAACAATTTGAGATAACCCTAAGTTTTAAAACCATAGAAAAGTAATGGAAAATTAAAATTTGATTACAACACCATTAAAATTTTAATACAACACTTGAAAATTTCCAAAAGTGGGTACATATGAATAAAGAAAAATCTTCAAGGGATAAAACTCCAGGTTACCTACTCTCTCAACACCAAGTCTTTAACCCATAGATAACAATCGATCTCAAGCCTACACAAGAGGTTTTCCCCCCGCCATCAGTGGATCATCACAAGACCCATTTAATCAAAGTAGTATCAGTACAAGTCCAGTATTGAATAAATCTTGACTACCTATCTCGTGGGAGGAAACACAATACACATAAGGCATGGTAATCTTCAACTTACAATACTCATGGTCAAGTATACATTTGATAAACATACTATTCCACCCGTACAACTACTCATATGATTTCATGAATTATATATCAAATTATGAATTTCCTGCTCAATAAGTATAGTTTTTGGGGACAGAACCCTGGATAACCCTACATTCTCAACCCGAAGAATAGCCTTGAATAGAGCTTGCGAGCAGGCCACTATCCATTGAATAAGTAGGGGCTAAGATATGAACCCTTTAGTATAATGGAACTGAGTAAACCCATTTTACAAGACTAATATGCATGGTCCATATAAAACACATCAGATGCATCAACATCACTACAATCACATGAACATTTAATTATACGTATAATGAATGGAATGTGATAATAATTCATATAACCACATGCATCAAGATCATATGCTATCAATACTCATTCACCTATAAATAACTGAAACTTTCTAATTATACTATAAAGAGATTCTCTTTATAGTATAATTAGAAAGCCACATCATTCTTAACAATAGGAACAATTCTTTTAATCAACCCGCAACTTCTCAATTCACAGGTAGGACCATTAACACAACCAATACATACGTCATCATAGGTAGGCACAAAGACTACTACCAAATCACGAGTAGGCTCAAAGGCTGCTACCGAATTATAAGTAGGCACAAATGTAACTACTGAATCATATGTAGGCACAAAGACTGCTACTGAATCATAGGTAAGTACAAAGGCTGCGACCAACTTACAGGTAGGGATGTAAATGGGGTGGATAATACCCGAAACCCGACGGATATGGATATGGATAATGATAAACGGATATGGGTAAGGGTTAAAAATACCCGACGGGTTCGGGTACGTATACGGGTACGGGATATCCATATCCATATCCGTACCCATATCCGTACCCGTTATATATTTACCATTTTACCCTTAACTTTTTATACAAGAATAGGTTATAATTAGAAATTAAATTATCATTTTACCTACAACCCTACTTAAAATTAAATCTAGGAATTCAAATTCTATTTCTGGTGCTGTTTGTCTCGATCCTTAGCCGAGTAGGAGGAGTAGCCATCGCCCTTCGCCCGTCGAGTTTCAATGGTCTCGATCCTTCACTTTCACTCTTCAGATTCAAAATCAGAGGTGGTGGTGTCGTGGTGACTCTTCGGTCGTCGAGTTTCACACTTTCACTGGTGAGTGGTAAAATTCTGTAACTTTGTATCAATAGACAATACTCTTGGCTTAATCTTACTTCGGTGTTCGCCTGTTCGGTCAGATTAGATTTCGATTTTTGACAAGAGTTGAGTAACTCTTCAGTCTTCGATAGTTCCAAGTTGGCCATCGCCCACTCGCCGGTCTCCGCTTGTCGCCGCTCCTCGCGGCGTCGCCCCATTTGTCTCCGGTCCGGTTTGTCTTCCTCTTCTGTCTGTCGAATCGAGAGGCTGCCTGCCACCCCGCCTGTAAGTCCTCACTGCCAGTCTCCGCCTGCCGCTATCGCATGCCGCCTATAAGTTGGTTAATTAAATTTGTTAATCACAAATTGTTGTAATTTAAGGTTTGGTTTGTTGTTCGCCTGTTGTGATGTACTGAATTACTGATGTTTGGTTTGGAAGAAAAATTACCGTCCAAAATGGTAGACTGGTAGTGCCGACTTCGTGAGATATTGTTGGCCTGTCTCCAATATTTTCCGTGTTTCTAAATTCTATGGAGTTTCCAATAACAAATGGCTTGTTCATGTATGACATTAGTTTTGACTGGTTCTTAACTAGCTTATCTCAAATTTTATATCATTTTGGAGAAGTTAAAATAGTTTTAAATTAGTAAAATTTTCATTTCATTTTAAGGTATGTTATAGTCCTCAAGCACAAAGTGTAAAAGCACGGAATTGAGCTTGATAAAGAAAAGGTAGAGGTGATAGAAATGTTACCCCTAACAACATAGATTAAAGTACTAAGGAGTTTATTGGTACATGATAGCTTCTATTATTGTTTCATTAAGAAAGTTTTTAAAATTGTGAAACCTCTAATTTAACTCCTTTAAAATAAAATTTGCTTTGATTTCACCAATGAATATATTGAAACTTTTTGTGGGTTGAAAGAGGCATTAATCATTGCAGAATATCTCTACCAATGAATATCTCTAATTTAACTCCATAGCAAGAATATCTCTAGCCACCAAATCTCTAGCTAATAACATTATAAAATTCTAATACATTATGGGATTGTAACCTTGGGCTTAGCTTTGGCTGCGAGGGGACTATTCATTGTCATTTAATTCACTACCATCATTTAATTCCATTACGAACCTTAAACTTACAATTATTTTGTCGATTTCTAGTTAGATAACCTAAATATAAGATTATACATAAACTAACTATTAATAATACGATAAGGCATATTAATCAAATATTCGCGATATATGATGTTGTATTATTGGTTTGATGCCTCCTAAACTTATATTACTACGCTATTGTATCAATATTTTAGATTCCACCAAAAAAAAATAGTAATGAACTAATAATACGATATATTATTATATCAATAAATTATTGTTTTAGTGAGGAGGGACTATATTATAAATAACTATTTCTGAAATAATTGAGTCGTCAATAAAGGACAGCATTAACGTTAATGGTCCACTAATTGTTAAACAAATAGTATTTGGAAGAAAAACTACCATGGTGTTGTTGACATACAGAAGTTTTTGTTGTTGTTGTTGAAATGCACATGAATTCATTGTTGGTTGTATCTTGAAAATCTGAAATGTCCGACTAAGACTCATCAAGTCAAGTACTGCTGATAACATAGTATATACTTCTCTTTAGGTTTAAGGATGGCAACTAGAGCTAGTACTACCGATTCACCAAGTGAAGTACATCCATATTCATCTGCTGCAGCTAGTAACACCAATACCATGGACCCATCTACAAATGGGGAAGAGGAAGATGTAGAAGTGCAACAACTTACTCTAGGAAAAAGAAAGAAAGAAAACTTCTGTTGTATGGGAACATTTTAATGCAGTGGAAACTAATGGGAAGAAGAAGGCCATTTGTAAAGGTTGTAATAAAAGTCTAAGTGGGGATCCCAGAAATGGCACTTCTCATTTGCATGAGCATATAAAGAAGTGTGTAGGTTTTAAGGTTATACGAGGAGTAGGCCAAAACAAGTTGCAATTTACTCAAAAGGGGGAAGGAAATGGAAAGATAATGATAATTGAATTCAATCAAGAAGTTTCAAGGCAAGACTTGTGTAATATGGTGGTCATGCATGAGTATCCACTTTCTATAGTGGAACATGAAGGATTTAAAAAGTTCGTGTCTGGTATTCAACCATCTTTTAAGTTGATTTTGAGGAATACATTAAAGAGTGATATTCTTAAGATGTTTGAGTTTGAGAAAAACAAAACAATGTCCCTATTACATTGTAATAAGAGTAGGGTTTCAATCACTACTGACATGTGGACCGCTCAAAATCAAAAGAAGGGTTTTATGGCTATAACAACTCATTGGATTGATACTTAATGGAATTTACAAAGTCGGATACTTAGGTACTTTTAATATTTTATCTACATCAAGTTCTAAGTTTCGATGTTAATGCTATATGATAATGTGTTGTTCTCATTCTCATTTGTTGTTTTGTTTCCTTTTATCTTTGTTAAGGTTCATATATGTTCCTGTTCCCCACACAGCTGAAGTTCTTTGTGATGTTTTGTTAACTATTTTGGTGTATTGGAATATTGATACAAAGCTCACAACGCTAGCTGTTGACAATTGTACTACCAATGATGCTATGACAAGCGAAGTGTTTTTTATTGCATGGAAAATATTTTCACATGCGTTGTGTTGCGCATATTCTTAATTTGATTGTTAGGGATGGAATGGATGTAATCCAAAAGACAATTGAAAATATTCGTGAGAGTGTGGTATTTTGGAGGGCAACACCAAAAAGAATAGAAAGGTTTGTAGAGGTTTGTCAACATAAAGAAGTTCCATATACTAAGGCCTTGGTACAAGATTGTAAGACAAGATGGAACTCCACTTTCTTAATGCTTGATGTTGCATTGTTGTATGAAGATGTGTTTGAGAGGCTATCATGGTTGGAGCCTAGCTTTAAATGTTGTCCTAGTTCCGAGGAGTGGAAATTGGCTCGGATTATTTGTTCAAAATTATCGTTGTTTTATGAGGTTACTTTGTTGTTTTCGGGAAATAAGTATCCTACTTCTAACTTATATTTCCCTAAGGTATGTTAGATTAGATTGGCTTTGACTGAATGGGCATTAGAGGAAGATGAAGATATTAAGAATATGGATGAAAAAATGTTAGAGAAATTTGATAAATATTGGAGTGTTATTCATGGGATTATGGCAGTAGCAACCATTTTGGATCCCCGATATAAAATGAAGTTGGTGGAATGTTATTATTCTTTAATTTATCCGGACTCCACTTATGATGAGATAGAGAAAGTTCGTAGAATATGTTATGAATTATTTCGTGAGTATGAGGAGAAATTGAAGCGTATAGAGAGAAATAAAAGTACATCTTGTGGTTTAACTACTTCTAGTCATACTTCCTATGGTGGTAGTGCTAGTTTGGATTCTAGAGAAGCAGACATATATGAAAAGTGGTTAGCTAACCATGGCGTCACTAATTCATCGCAAAAGAACGAGCTAGACTATTACTTGAGGAGGCTGTTATGCCAAGGATGGAGAATTTTGATGTTTTGTCATGGTGGAAGACAACCACTAAGTTTCCAATTTTACAAGATATGGCTAGAGATATTCTTGCTATTCTTGTTTCCACAGTTTCTTCAAAATCTGCTTTTAGCACGAGCGGTCGATTTATCACTCCTCACCGCAATCGGCTACATCCAAAGACTTTAGAAGCATTGATGTGTGGTCGAGATTGGCTTTGGGCAGCAATGATGAGTAACAATGGTAATATTTTATTTATATTATTAAAATTTAGTTTAATTATGAAATATGTATTCTTTTATCTATTAATTTTATTATTTCAATTCTTTTCTAGATAATAATGACTATCAAGTATCACATTATCGTGGCGCTTGTCGTGCTTCTTTTGAGGATGAGGACTCCGACAATGGTGAAAATGAGGTAAAACTTAGATGTTTATAAATTTTATAATGTTATTAGCAAATGTAATATATATATATATATATATATATATATATATATATATATATATATATATATATATATTTGACTATTTATTTTTACTGTTTTTATATACTAGGTAGATGCATGATTCATGAATCATGATGATTAATGTTTGAAGGTTGAAGATTGAAGAATGTAGATTGAAAAATTCATCCTATCATGATTTATGAATGTCATTTATGTTCTACTAGTTTTTTATTTTTTTGGACATTATCTACTGTGTTTAAACAATATTGTTGTTGGCATATTTTACTATGTTTTTTCTATTATGCTACATATACATTATCAACTTTAGCTACTAAGTTGATGAATTATTGGATTTTTTTTTTATATATTTTAATTTTTAATATCAAAAAATAATTTTGTAGGTAAGTTATATATATTATGACAGGTAAACGGGTACAAAAACGGATAAACGGGTAATGGTAACGGATAAATAGGTAATTTTAATCCGTCGGATAATGGGTTTGATGTACCCAACGGATAACGGATATCCGCCAGATACGGATATGGGTAAAGTAACGGATATTCATGCGGGTACGGGTACGGATGTGGTTATCAAATTTCTTATCGGGTTCGGGTATGGATAAGGGGTACCCGATCCGTACCCGCCTCGTTACCATCCCTACTCACAGGTAGGCATAAAGGCTGCTACTAAATTACAGGTAGACACAAAGGTTGTTACCAACTTACAAGTAGACATAATGGTTGCTACCAAATCATCATAATAATCATTTACATTTAATTATCAAATATTGTCATTTTTATTTTACTTGATTGGAGATTAACGATCCCGGGGACGCTAAGGTACCCTGGTCATATTAACGCATAAGGGTAGCATAGTATCCTACCGACTATCAACCCAGGGATGCAAATGTACCCTATTTGCTTTGGCATATGAAGGTACACAATACCCTACCGACAAGGATACTTAATTCATAAGTATGTATACCTTTTACTTAGGTCTGTAGAGCTAAATAGAGTAAGATATAAAGCCTAACTAGGGCACTAAGACACACTAACAAAATCCATAATAGTCATGGGTTAAACCACATGTCTAGGGTAGCGACCCCTAAAGAACTACCATTTCTGATCTCGAGGTCTTTCACTTTAATTATTAGTATTTTATTAAAGTGAGCACAAAAAATACGCATTAATCACATTTAATCAATTCTTGATACTTAACCATTTTTATTTGTTTCCAACATTATGAGGTATCCAAAATCAAGATCATTATCAACGTCAGCATCAGAAGTCTACTAAAGCCATTCTAGGCTCAATTATTCACACTTAGGCACTTTAGGTTAAAATGACCAAAATACCCTTAATGCTAAAGCTACCATTTTACCATCCATTCCCATTACAAAGTCCATTTTATTTTATCAACTTGCCATAAAAAAGACAACATGTCATAATTAAATTATTAATCATGTAATTAAGTTATCCGACATGCCAAATGACCATTTTGCTCTTATACACCATTTTGCATGTAAAACCCTATCAAATGCTTCTAAAACAACCAAACACATGTTATCATGCTTGATCAACAAATAATGCACATCCTTCATGTTTATGAGAATAGTCATCAAAGTATACCCTAAATTACTAACATACCCTTAAACCATACAATAGTAATAATCATGCTGAAACATGCATATCTAATACAGCTAAACCCCTATACTCATACTTGATAATGGGCATCCCATATCATGCATATATATTAGAATATTCATCATGGTATACTCTAAATTACCAAAATACCCATGACCCTATGATATTCATAATTATGTTGGAACATGTGGTTCTAAAATAGCAAAACCCCCATTCTCATACTTAGCATCAAATAATGCTTATCATGCATGTTTATTTAGGACAATTACCATAACACATGCAAACTTACCAAAATACCCATAGACCATACATTATTGATATTCATGCTTAAACATGTGTTTCTAGGACATCAAATTCCTATCCTCATACTTAGTATCAAATAATACTTATCATGCATGTTTATTTAGAACAATCACCATAGCACATGTAAAATGACTAAAATGTCCCTAGACCATATATTATTGATATTCATGCTCAAACATGTGTTTCTAAGACATCAAACCCCTATTCTTATACTTAGCATCAATTAATACTTATCATGCATATTTATTAGGATAACTACTACTTTACATTTAAAATTACCAAAATGCTCAGAGACCATAAAATATTGATATTTATGCTGAAACATGTGTTTCTATGACCACAAACCCTTATTCTTATTCTCAACATCACATAATACTCAGTATGCATATTTATTAGAATAATCACCATCATACCAAAATGTCTCTAGACCATAAAATATTGATATTCATGTTGAAACATGTGTTTATAAGACATCAACCCCTATTTTACATTCTTAGCAATATTTATAACACATTAGACATACCGGTTAGGGTTAAATATCATAATATATCTAAATAACCAAATTGCCCCTAGGGCACATGGTAGTAATAATTTTGCTATAAGTGTGTCTATACATACTCAACCTAACATTTTTACATATACATAACACACAACATCACTTCCCAACATTAGACTCCTTTTAATCACCCTTTCACACACATAACATTTTATACAGGATAACATGCCTTCTTTTTCGATTTTTCAAAATCACATTAATAATCACATAAATACTTGTAACAAGTCATGTCTAACACAAATCACATGTCAAAACCCTAATGTACTAACATATGATATCCAAACATTTTAGTGGAGTATAAAGGTTATCTGATTTTCAGCAAAAACAAACTTTACTAATAACCAACTAAAAATGATTAAACTTTGTTAATAAAATTTTTATATCTAAAAATAATATCACTAATACCATATTAATATTTAATAAATTAAATAATGATTTTTATATAAATATTTATTAAATATAAAATCACCAAACTATCCTTATACATTAAATATTACCCAAAATTAATAAAAATACAAAGCACAACTCACGCTACATGTGCAAAGAAGAAGAAGATGGAGGAGAAGGAGGAGGAAGAGGAGGAGGAGGAGGAGGAGGAGATGTAGGTGGATGTGCAGGGAAATGGCAGGCAGGGACAAGGGTGCTTGGGATGACGACTTGGAGTTATAGGGCCAACCGATGTAGGCAGAGGGGAGAGAGGTGCTGCATGACCAGAAAAGGAAAGAAAAGGACCGACAGGAGGGAGGAATTGTAGGGGTGTTTAGCTAGGAAGGGAAGGTGGTGACACAAGCATGCAGGCACGCTGCGCACAAGGGAAGAAGAAGGCGTGCACACAGGAACTTAAGGCGTGTTAGGCAGGGGGCGCATGCGGGGAAAGGAAGGAAAGGAGGGAGGTTGGGTTGCACGGGGAAAATGAAAGGGAAAAGGGAGTGGGCTAATCTATGTGAGAGAAGAAGAAGCATAAAGAAGAAGGTTAGGCCGGCCACGTGGGAGAAGAAGAGAAGAGAAAGAAAAAAGGGTTGGGCTGGCACAGGGGAGAAATGGAAAAAGGGGAAAGACGGGCTAACCTGAGGGAAAAAGTAAGGGAGAAGAAAAAGAAAAGGGAAAAGAAGGAAAATGAAGAAAAAAGTAAAAGGAAAAGAAGAAAAAGAAAAGGAAGAAAAAGGAAAGGAAGAAAAGGAAAAGGAAGAAAAGGAAAAGGAAAAATTGATTTAGGGTTAGGATTCAAAATTATATTAAATTTAGATTATTGGGATAATATTATATTAATTTATCCAAAAATTAGGGTATTAATTTGAGAAAATAATTTTGGGTAAAATTATGGATTTAGGGTTTATTTAAATAAAAAGAGTAATATAAAATAATTATTTTAATTTATTAAATGATTTATCTATTTTTGTAAGTCAAGGGAGAAAAAAATAATTAAATATTAAATTTTTTTCGAATTAAAGCTTAAACATTCAAATTTCAGGTTATAAAAAGTTGTGGTGTTAAAAACTTGTCGATCAGTTAACCTCACTGGTTAACTGTTCTAAGAACCAATTGATTTGTTTGGCTAAACCCGTTAATGTGTCTAACAAGAGGCTAAGACTGCTGGGGTCACAAACCAACCAGTCGATTAGTTAACCCAACTAGTTGACTGTTCTAGGGACCAGTCAATGGGTTTTTTAATACCCCAAAATTTAACTAAACCTAATCTTGAGTGATTTAATTTGTAACCTAATCCTAATATCAAAAAATTAATATTTCTACCTTATCCTAACTCTCTAACACTAAACTTTTGGCTTAATTCCGATTGATCGATAATTAAACTATCATAATATCCTAACCTAAATTATATTAACCCAATTTTAACGTAAAAACCAAACCTATTATCTCCTATTTTCTTTTACCCTTTTCTCTTCTTTTTCTTCCTCCGGTTGACCATCTTTCCCCCCTTTTCCTCCTTCTTCCTCAGTGAAACATTACCCTTATATAATTCCTTCTATTAGCCCATCACTTCCCTATTACCTACCAAGCCATTCCCTAACTCCTAAGGAGGAAAATTTGGGTCGACAAATCTCACTCGATCGTAGCTTTCTCCCCATCTATGTGCATGTATATGTATACCCAGCAATAAATGCCCCAACCATCTCTTTTCTCTCCCTTTGTTTTTTTTAGAAAATCCACTTCCAAAGCATCATCTTCTTCCTCCTTCTCCTCCTCCTCACCGTTTCCAAAACAACCCTAAAATCACCAATGATAGCCCTCATTGAAGCACCCTTACCCCATTCGGTCATTTATGTTGTTCCTACCTCTAGCCAATGGTGCATCACCCCACCTTTCATCCAAACACCACGCAAATCCCTCCTTCATTTTCTTTCCTTGGTTGCAGCCACAACCACCGAACACCACCCCCGCCATTCAGCAGCTCTCATTTGTGCACACACTCTACCTTTGGCTATTTTCACCGGTGCCACCCCTTTTTTTGGCCTCCCTTGCTGTTGTTCACCCTTTATAAATGACAACTTGTGTCATTGCTCCATCCTTCTACCCGGCACAGACCGCCATTCCTCCCCTTTTGGTTGTGCAAAGTTTTTCCAAACACTCACCTTAGTCGGTTTGGTTTTCCTCCATTCGTTTGCCCTTCTATTTCCTTAACATTACCTTAATTATTTGGTTTTATCCTAATGGCATTTTATTGTAAATTTTAGGCATTTTTTTGAGGTTCCGGAAGAGGTAAAATAGAATTTGCATGCTTAGAGATTGAAGTCATTTTTGTAAGGATACTTCTTGTAGCATATGATTTTTGTTGCCAAGTGTTATGCATGTTTTTGTGTTATAAAATGTTATTTTTATAACGTGATTTAATGTATGATTTTTAATGGAATAATATGTGATTGGTATTATATGATAGAAAATAAGTAAGTGGAGATTATGCGACATCATTATTATATATGGAAAACACTTGTGTGATATATGGTTGTAACATAGGTTTATTAAGGTGTGATGAGTGTGAAATGAGTATAATAAGGTATATGGAGATAAATGGAGGATTTGAAAATAAATTTATGAAACATATAAGAATTTGAGTGAAATAAGAGTTTTGTTATTTGCAAGGACATTTTGGTTAGTATGGATTTAATATGAGAGTCATGGTATTTTAAGGTTTTATGTCATCTAAAATATGATAAGGAATTGATGTGAAATGTTTATAGCAGTTTTGATTAACCTAAGTTTAATAAAATATGAAAATTATTTGATTTGGGAATATTAACCATAAAACGAAAAGGCTATTATCACATGTGTGAAATGGTAGAGTTAGACCATGAAATTGAAATAGGTTGTTAATATTAGTGTAATACCCCAAACCTTTATTTTGGGATTAATGAATAAAATAAGGAATTATTGAATAGGATTTAATTATATGTACCCTTTTAGTAAGATAATAATAATAATAATAATTGCGGCAATAAAGAAAGAAAAATGATGCAAGGACATAGTTAGTGGATACCAATTTAATTAACTAACCTAAGATAAATTATAAATAAATTATAATAATTTCTAAAGTAATAAAAATTATTATTATTATTATTATTATTATTATTATTATTTATCTCTAAAAATCCCAAAAACCCAAAACACCCTACCACCCCATTTTCCTTTTTTCTTTTCTTCTTTTTTCCCTCTTTTTCTTTCTTCTTTTCTTCCTTTTTTTTCTTCCTTTCCTTCTCCTTTGGCCGGTTGGGTTGCGACTAGCGGTGACCCAACTCTTTTATCCCTCTCTTCTTTCCATTCTTCTTTCCCCCGTCCCAATCCCTCTTTTCTTTTTCTCTCCCCTGACCAACTAAACCTATCGCACACCCCCCCTCTTTTCCCTTTCTCTCCCTCTCTTTTTTCTTTCTTTCCTTTTCTACCTTTGTCTTCTTCCTCTAACTTGCACAACTCTTACGTGTTACTGCACTTTGCAACCTTCCCCTCCCCAATCTCCCTCCTCCTTTCCTCTTTTAACCCTATAGGGCTTGTAACAAGCACGTCCCCTACATGGTTCCCCTTCCCTTACGACCTTTCTCTCCCCTCACCTACTCCCCTGTCCCTGCAAACCTACTCTCCCTCTGCATAGTTGTATCAACTTGCACGCTGGTCGGCAGCCACCAAACCTCCCTTTTGTCTTCTTCCTCTCCTTATCCACTTCCTCCCTCTCCTTCACCTATAAAAACCCCTCCCAGTCCCTTCTTCCATCTCTTTTCTAGCGATCCTCCCCTTCCCTCCCTTACTCTCGCCACCCAAATAGACATCGTCGCCGTTGCCACTTAGTCATACCTCCATCTCCAGCCTCCCATCCTCCTCCCTACATCACCCTGCACCCACTAAGCCTCCTTGTTACCTTCCTTTCCCTTCCTATTCTCTCCCTACCCATGCAAAGTGGATAGCTTGAGCTACCCTTTTGCACCTTGTGCCACCACCAGCGCCGCTTTACGACGCCACCATCACTAGTATCACCACCGTCCTTGCCTCCCTTCCTGCACAAAAAGACCCCTGCCATACCCACACCTCCATCTCTCCCTCTCTCCCTTCTCCTTTCTTCCATTTCCTTTTCTCTTCCTTTCAAGCGCTGCTGTTGCCACAACCGCATTGCCACCGTGAGGCCACCACCACTACCACCACAAACCTCCTGAACCAGGAAGCCCCACCATGCAAGAAACCCTACTTTCCCTCTCTTTTTTCAACCCTAAAACCCCTTCTTTGCATCTCCACCACCACCGCGTCTATCCCTCACTTGCTATCCTTTTTGGTTATACCTTTCTCCCTCTTACTTAATTAGTGTATTTTATTTAATAACTTATCATCATCATCATCATCATTATTAATATTTTTGGTTAAGAAAATGAGGAAAAAAGAAAAAAAGGTAGGAAGAAAGTGAAATAACCTTGTTGATACTCTCATTATAAATATTGAACAAAAATTTTCCCATGAGGAGGTGTAGGATTCTTGCTTCAAGCTTAGAGCCCAACTAGATAAGGATATAGTTAAGATTCGGGTTTTGTCATGCGTCTTGTGTATAATGGGTGTCTTGGTATGTTATGTATAAATATATGTGTATGTGAACTAAGTATGCATGTGGTAAAGCTTAGCTTGCAAGGAGCTAAGGTATGGTAAACATGATTTTCATTATTTTTTGTATGTGTGGTTAGAACTTGCTATGGATGGACATGCTCTTATGTATGGTTGAAATATTAATATTTGTATGCCTAGATGCCTTAGATGGGACTTGAGTGGCTATGGGAGATTAAAGAAAATAAAGAGGGTGGAGTGAGTGAGGTAACATGTCGATAATTTCCTAGGTGTCTCATGAATTAAAATAGAGAAAATAAAAGAAGAAATAATAATATGAGGGGTTAAGGTGGAAGCTTGTATGGGAAGTGTGAGCCCTGCATGAAGGGGGTGTACTTTTCATGGGGGAAATATTTATATGGGGAATTCTTGTTTAGAGGTTAACCATGGGGAGGAAAGAGTGTTTTTTGTGGTTGGTGTACTTGGAAAAGTTTTAGTACGTGGGTTGATGGAAAGGTGCATGGGGGCATAAACTAGGGTTTTGGGGGAACAAAACTAAGGATAGGGGTATTGTGGGGAAGGTTGAGAAATTTGGTTGAACATTGGTGTTGTGATGAAGGGTGTGCCAAATGGAGGGTGTGATTCAAGCTAAATAGAGGGTAGAGTTATGTAAGAGAAGATGAAAGAAGAAGAAGGGGGAAAATTAAGGTTTTGGGGGGTGACCGGCTGAGGTATCATTATCACATGTGTGAGTTGAGGAGTTGGGCTGTGAAATTGGAGTTATGGTGATTATGATGATGGTGTTTGAATTAGAGGAGATGTGGGCTGAGAAAGGAGAGGAGAGGCAAGGGCTACATAGGCCAGATTAGGGTTTCAAGGGTAAACCTTAGTGGGTGATGGTAAGTATAGGTGGGGAAATGGGGGAGTGGACATTGACCCATGTATGTGAGGTTTCTAAGTTCATTATGAGGATGGTGGAAAGTGTCTGGGGGGTCCTGGAGTCTTGGAGGATTTAGATGTTCTAAGTTAAGGGATAGGGTTTCAAGAAGTCTTGGTTGGTAGAGTAGTAAAAGGTTGGGAGTGTCCATTGAGGTATGCATGTTTAGATGGGTGTTAATTGGTAAATAAGACATGAATAAAATACTAATCACTTAAAGTGGAAGATCATTGAGTCGGGCCCAGACATAAGATGTTTACCCGTCCACCGGTTATAATAGTGGCCAAGAGCATTTTACCTTGGATTTGCATATGTTACCGGTCCATCGGTTATAATAGTGGCTATGTGTGTTTTTCCCTGAAGTAGTTATTCCCGGTCCACCGGTTATAATAGTGATGGTCTTGAGTTCAATAAGTTAAACCCTTGGATAGTAATAATTTATGAAAAAAGACACTAATCACTTATGGTGGAACACCTTGTGGGTCTGGACCAGACGTAGGATATCTACCAGTCCACCGGTCATAATAGTGGCCGGGGGTGTTCTGTCCTATAGTAGTTAGTTTTGGTCCATCGGTTATAATAGTGGGGTCCCTGTACTCACATGGATATAATTTGAAAGATGTGTAAAGACGATACTAATGGCCTAAGCTTCGATAGGGGTAAATAATCTAATAAAACCTATTATGCATAATATCTGTATTTTGTGTTGATGTGCCCTGTCTTGGCTATATTATTACCTTACTCAGTGGAAATATACTAATTATCCTTATCATTGGTGCTGCTCATTGCCATGAGTAATGACCCCTATTGAGTCTGTGCAGGTAGGTGATGAGGCCCTAGAGAACTTTGCTGCTTATGATGAGCTGGTAAGGGTAGAGTTATACCTTGATGTCTCGGGGTCAGGGCTAGAGAGGGTGTACTCCAGACTACATTCCATTGATATTTCATGTTTTTATTCCCTCGTAGTGGGATGCTAGTTTGTATTTCATTTCACTAGTGTACTAACTTTTACTCTTGCGTACTCTGGTATTTTTTGTATTCAATGTTAAACTCCTTCATGTTTTTAATTATTTCTTATTATGGTTCCTTAATGTCTTTTAGCCTTGTGATTAGTGTGAACCTGGCCAGGAGCCTGACTTGTATTGATAATGGCGGTAACACCCCCTTTTTGGTGTGTGATTTTACTTCAACAAATAAAAAATTTCAACTATGATTTTTGGGTGTGTTACAATTAGTTTTTGGGAATGTATATTGAATCTAGTGACTTTTTAATCCCTACAGGAAAATTTATGATAGATTTGTGAATTTAAGGTTTATAAACCCTGGAAATAGTAACCTTTGAGATAAGGTTATTATCACATGTGTAAGACCTTAGATTTAGGCCTTGAAATTTTACTATGTTGATAATAATAATATTTGAGGAATAGTTACTAAGTTTGGTGGTTAAAAGAGTAACATAGTAAGAGTTATGATAAAAAGTGTGAAATTCGGGTTTTGGGAAAATATAAGGGTCTTAACCCTAGAAAATGACCTTATGACCTTAACTACTTTGAACATCTTCTATACTTATAAAATAAATCATTAATAAGACATTAATCATGTAAAGTGAAATATTATGTGAGTTGGGCCAAGGTATTTTATGGGTCTGTTCTACCTGACGATAATATTGGCTCAAGAGCATTTTACCTGGACAGGCACATCGATTCGATCTAGCATATTACAAATAGTAGGACCCTAAAATCAACATGAGATATAATATGATTTGATATAAGTAACCTAATGGATAAGATATTGATGATTTAAAGTGAAAGAGTACGTGAGTCAGGATCAAGGCATTGAGTTCGCTCCACTGGAAGACAATAATACCTCGGGTGTGTTGTCCCTGAATTGTATTTTAGACCATTCCACCAAATTAAGAATAGTGTCTCGGGAGTGTTTTTCATTGAGAGGTGTTGGTTTCATTCCACTGGAAGATAATAGCGGCTTAGGTGTGTTGTCATTGAGAGGTGCTTCAGACTATTCCATCGATTTAAGATTAGTGGGGTCCCTAAACTCAACGTAAATAAAAGAATGAAATGGGTCAATACTTACCTTGTGATATTTTATGCTTTTATATGTGTACTTATTCTCTATTATGAATGCATGTATTTAAGTGTATCACTGACTCAATAATATTGTCACCTTGCTCAATACGTAGCGTACTGACTATCCTTTTCATGGGTGCTGCTCATTCCCATGAGCAGACGAGCCTGATGCTTTTGTTTAGGTCATTGAGGATCAAATGGATGCTTTTGCTACCTATGATGCGTTGTATAGGGTGAAGTGATTATTTCAACACTAGGGGTTTTTGGGCGAAGATTCATTTTATTTAGATTAATTGTGAAAAATCCTTGCTTTTCCATTCAACTAACACTAATAACTAGCTTAAGGAAAACTCAACTGATAAGTGGCATGGTATGGTCTAACAACATTGGTGAATACCTAAAAGTTATGAATGTTTTGGTCGAGGTAGGAATGAATGCTTTCATAATTTGATTGAAAATGTTTGAGATGGGATTTCTTCTTGGGAGATCAAATATCTCTCATTTTATAGTCATGTTATGCTGGCCAAATCAGTCCCGATAACCATTTTAGGGGTACATGAATCAATTTTGTGTGTTTTCTGCGGGTGTGTGTAACAATTTGGATGGGATAATGATAATGTTTATTTTGGGGGGCACTTGAATGTAAAATAATATTTGTTGGGCATCATGGGTGTACTTATGAAGACTAAAAACTATGAATGATCTTGGAATATGTAGAGCCAAAGAAACAAAAGACTCTTTACTTTAGAAGCTTGGTTGGAGATTGTTAACTTAACAAAGGTTACATTGGATCTAAGTTGTGAAGAATCAGTACTTTAGTAAAGAGATCCCCTTACTACTTATCTCAAGGAAAAAAAAACCTCATTAGTGATTAATGCAGAGTTGGTAATGGAAAATGGTTTACTTTAGGAGATATTTGTGGGTGAATGAGAAGTCACTCATGGAGATTACCTTACAAACATTTGATAATGGTGATCTTGAATGCAGAGTTGTAGAGTATTGGACACATTATTCCTTTTAACTATTTTATAAGTTTGCTCAGGTATTGCTTCACTAGATCATCTTACACATTGCTAGTATTCCGGGTATTTCTCATTACGGGAAACCACATAGACTTGTGTGGTTAAACGATGCCTTTAAATAGTATACAACAACTTTAGGCTAAAAATTTCTCGTGAATGTTGTGACAAATTCCAGTGTTTTTTCTTGGTGACTATTGTGGCATAAGAGAGTAGCATAACAAATCATTTCTTGTGGTGCTTTGTTTTGGAGATATTGCCCATTAACAAGCAATATGCTAGGAGTTAGGGATGACAATGGGGCGTGTTGGATACCCAATTTATTTTTCGACCTCAAAACCTAACCCAATACCCAACCCCATCCTATAATATAATTTTAATTGATATTCTATAGAAAAAAATTATAATACATATATACATACGTATGTGTGTGTGTGTGTGTGTGTGTGTGTGTGTGTGTATAGGGCAGATTTGGATAGAGATGGCAATGGGTCGAGTCCACTCGGATCCATTTATATAACCTAGACCCAGAATCGACCCAAACCTACCAGGTCTTAAAAGTTCAAACCTGGATCCACTAGGTATAGCGGTTAAATAGGTCCTAACTGGGTCAGACTATTTAAAAAAAATCTATGTAAATACAAATATAATTATGTTTTATATAGCTTAATATGTATTTTTTGTTAAAAAATCCCTCTGAGTGAAAAAATATACATTTAAAATATTTACTCTACCTTTTCAAATGGTGTTTTAATGCTTTTGGATTACAATATTATTCATATTACTGATAAAGTAAATATATAAAAATAAAATTAAAAAAATGAATAAGGATCTCAAATAAGATTACAACAATGATGAAAAATATAATATTAGTATGTATTTATATATAGATATACACACACACACATACACACATATATACTAAACAGATCTAGCGGGTCAGGTTTGGATTGAGTCTGGGTTTGAAACTATTAGATCCAGACCTAGACCATTTATGTATATATAGACCTAGACTCGACCCAAACCAGTTGGGCTCAAAAAATATGGACCCAGATCAGCTAAAAATGAGACAGGTCTAGCGGGTCAGGGTCGGGTCCGATATCCATTTCCATCCTTAGGTTCAAGAATAGGGACCTCAAACCCATCTCCAAAAAAATTTCCAAACCCGTAGGGAGACTTGCCATCCCTACCAAGGGGGTCTCACTATGGATAACCCATGTTCAAGATGCTTATTTGATGCGGAGAGAATTAACCATGTCCTTCATCAATGTTGGGTTGTGGAACATTTAATGCCAACTTTTCCTAGTTTTTTTATGGGGATGAATTATTTACCAGAGACTTTTGCTTATGGATAGACTCAAATTTACTTAATTCTACCATGACCTCGCTCTTAGGAATATTTTGTTTGGGGTTTTATGTTTGTGGTTGTGGAAATGGAGATGACACCATGCTTTTAACGGTTAACTAATCCCTGGAAACACCTCATTTTTTCTTATCAAGCAATTAAGAGAATTTGTTGAGGCTTGAGAGAGGTTTGCTATCCTTTCAAGGTGTAATATAGGGATTGTGAAGAACCTTCCTAGGGGTCAATGAAGCTTAATGTGGATGCCTGTGTTGTTTGAGATCTAGGTATGGCTAGCGTTTGTGGTTTGTAGAGAGATGCAAATGGTTACCGGATCCCTAGATTTGTGTTTGGCATTGACATGACTTCCACATTGTGTGTTGGGATTTGGATGATTTGGATTGGTCTTTGGAATGCAATGAGCATGGGGCTTGCAAGGATATATATTGATTCAGAATTGAGGATTGTTGTTGGCTTGATCAAAGATGAGAGGGCACAAGATGTGTAAATTTAACTACCACTATTAACCTGGATTTCTCCATTTTTGGCAAAAATGCGAGCCATGCATAGAATACACAATGAATCACTAGTAGTAGGAAGATGCCCGAGGTTAGATATTTCATAGAAAAAGAAGTGAGCAAATAAGATTATCAAAGAGTTTTTGCCACTTTCTAGGAGTTTCTCTTGGAACATATTTTTCACGAACCTAATGAGTGTGTAGATTTGCAAATAAGATTATCAAGGACACCTTAGCTAGATTTGCTTTAGAGTTTCCTATTAGTTCTAATAGGCTTAGTACTTCCCCCTAGCGTGTAGGTGAAGGATGCGTTATGTAAGGATTCTATGGGAGTGATATTGGCTAATTATTAATAATACCAATCTAAAACATTTTGTGTTCTTTTTTTCAAAAAAAAATGCAGATTAGGTTTAGTTCAATGATGATTTTTCTATTGATAACAAAATGGTTTAAATGCAAGTTAAATGGCAGTTTGCAGCAATATAAGAAACAAACGTACATTTTGCTTAGGTTCGTTTGGACCGGACTGATCGAAGTAAGTTAAATGAAGTTGATAAATTTAATTTATGAAAATAATATAAATATTTTAAAATAATTGGACATTTATTAGATTAATCTAAAAAAATAAATTATAATTTTTTATTTTGAAGCAAATAGAGACAAGAATAATAAGGTTTGTTAATAAATTAGGAAGTTATTTTGTTATTAAATTTTTATATAAAAATAGAATTATTTTAGAAAAGCAAAAGTTTATTTTTTTATTTTATTTTTGTTTAATTATATATGTATGAAATATTTTGTTATTGTTTAATGAAGAGTGTTCGTATAATTTTAAAATATTTTATTTTTATTTTTTAAATAAGTATATAAAATAATAAAATAACTTCCTAAAAAAAATTTAATATCCATTTTAAAGGTGAAATTAATTTTTAACCTATTCTAACCTAAAGTTAGGTACTTAACGTAGATCGTCTTCCGATTTTCAGGCGATCTTCAGTTAATTTCACAATTCCGTAGTCGATCGCATTCTCAAACACTTCGTAATCTTCGTTACATTGCTTCTTAATTGGAACGTTGAACTGCGGTTTGCGATCGATTTCTACTTGATTTGTGGACATAATGCTCGATTTCCCGTGTCATATTTTTGCCGGTGACGATCTTTCAACTACAGGATATCATCTATTCACAATCTCTATGTAAAATCGATGATGCTAAACTGAGAGTTTAGATGACCGAATCATGCTGTCGTTTTGGGTATTTGATCTGCTGGATTAGAATTTAGTACAATAGTGCGAGGAGAGCTGTGGCAATTTGGTGTTGCTGTGTCTTTTAGTCAAACAGTTGTAGTAGAAATAGAGAGAGAATTTTAATGAATTATTTGGAACTACTAAGGATATTCGAGCGATTTTTTTTCTGGTAAGTGAGATTCAGCTATTGCTTTACCATCTGTTTCAGTTACAAGGTTGTGAAGGATTCGAACCATTAATGTTACGATGGTGTTGAGACAGATATGAACATATGATCAAAGTATCTCAGCTGTGGCGTGTGCTTCTTTACAATTAGGTTATTGAGTTTCTGGTTTCCTGTGTATGTTCTGCATATCCGTGGTTTCCGAAGTTATTTCCTCAGATGCTTTTTTGCGCTGGAAGTAGCATGCTGAAAGAAACACCTCATTTATTTATACGAACGAATGCAGTCTGTGGAAAGAGGGAAGTTGACTTCTACCACCGTTATATTTAGTAGATCAATTTGATAGCGCTTGCATTCTTAGAAGGAAGTTTGTGCTCCACTCTCCTCTCAAGTTGTCTTTTTATTACTTTTCTCTTTACAAATTGGACAGCTTAATCAACGCATATCTCTGATTTTTGTGGTCGAATATAGTGGTTCTGTGTCTGATATTTTTTCTGCCTTTCAACATCCCTTTTTAATACTTGTAGTCATATCGGAAGGGGGCATCATAATCCTGCGTGCCATTTCTATCCACCTTAATGCATATTTAGATGCGCCGCCTTTTGTTGGAACTTCTAACAAATATCGAATCAGTGTGCCTCATATCTGAAATTTCCGTTCTTACCTGTAAGCTTTGATTCCTAGACTAAGATACATATTCAAGCACTGTGGCTCTATAACTCTCCCATAACTAATCGATAGGTGGATGCCTTTTTTTTTTTTCTTAAACAGAAGGTAGATCCTTCATCTTTAGTCTTCTACCTGACAAGCAAAACTCCTTAGACTTGCCTTTGCCAACCATCAATCGGATATTTCCAACACTTCTTCTCGGAAACTCTTTCATATCCTAATCATTAGTACTCTACAGTCACTCCTACTAATCTAAGAAAATGCACAAGCACATTTAACAATTTATGTTGCCATTTTTCTACCTACTCATTCCTTACTCACTTATTGGAGCCTTTTTGGGTGCTACTTTGACACACCTACTTTTGTTCTTTGTCGTCTTTTACTTCTCTTCGCCTATGTTTTCTAGCTGTGCAGCAAAACTGGTGTCATTGTGGCACATCTCTGATACCCTTTGTTGCTTGCCTCTATTTAGAAAACAATACGTTTATTTTTTCTTACCTGTTTGTTTAACTCTTATATTATATAGTCGAACTAAAAATGGTCTCAAGACAGTTTGTACCTTTATTGCTCTATACAAATATCTAAGCTAAGAAGTAAAGTTCTTATTCCTTTGGTGGTCTATGCATCTTAAGGAACGGTAGATGGTTCTATCTATTCTTAATAGGAACAGGGTTGTGCAACAAAGATGTACCTCTATGCGATGATATAATGTGTTATTTGACAGCAATAAATATTGATATCAGTGCAATACATGCTCAAACATAGTTTCACAAGAGGAGTTCCTCTTATTTTAAATATATACTTTAAAAATACGAACAAGACTTGCTAATACAGTAGAACATCCCAAGCACAAGTACTTTCTTATTGCTTCATTATTGAAGTCGAACCTTTACGGATAAACTTCTTCTGCCTTTCAAAGCTCCAATACAAGATCTACAAGCATAGTGTGAGCCACGTTAGTTATTCAGGGAGCTGCACTGAGCCAGTTTTAAAAATGCATTGGAGGCAAGTGCTGGGTCACTGCAGCAATGTATACAGGGTAGGGGGTATAATCTTAATGCAATCATGCTAATTTCTGTTTATGGTTTGTTAAATTTTAGTTTTCAGTGTGTGTATATCCTGATAAAGATCAATTGAGCCCATAATCTCTCTAGTTGTGGTGTTCATGCTATCTGCTAAAAGGACAAGCATTCTTCCTTTTCGATTTGAGTAAATAAATGATTAGTTAGGTAGATTCAATTACCAAGATTATCATCCGATGCATTGAAAAGCTTCTAGAAGATAAGTGTATGATTTTACATGTTCCAACCTAGGATGTCTAGTTTGATATGGTAGTCGAACTTGATAGAAGTCACAGTGGTATCCAAAAGGTCACATAAAGTCATGCAATTAAATAGAAATCAATTGGGCGATGAAGAGAGGGATTGCATATATTCTCAGAGATGGGAAGATACATCTAGGTATTTGTGGCCCTGACACCTCCCTCCAACAGACTTCTATTTTCCTTCCCTCTCTCCTTAATCCTCGACTCTATTTAATATTTCCCCCAAGCCCCATCACCTACAAAAAAGATACCATAAGGAAAAAGCCAAATAAAAGTCATAACCATTGACATACTTTCCCCTTCTCCCCTAGCTCTAACAAGAAATACTTCGAATATAAAGGCTAAAGTACCTTTCCTACCAACCATAACAAACAAACCCTTCAACAAGCCTCACGTTCATCCTCTGTTCCTCCTAACATAGTTATATTTAATTGTGGGCGTATCATTATTCTCCCCATGGACTTTCACCTTGTTCTCAAAGTGAAAAGCTCGAAATTATTGGTTAAGTTTCTCGAACTCTTCCAAATAAGCTTCAAAATCAGGCAGTCCTTTCCACTTAATCAACACCTCCAACACCCCCTAAGTATTATACTTGAGGTTAAGCATTTCCTGTGGTTCTACCCTTATTTTAGATCCTCAGCAAGCATTGCAGTAAGAGGCCGAGCCTGCTGTTCTTCTCCTAAGGCTGGTTTCTACATAGAAATGTGAAAGATGGGGTGGATAGAAGTTGATTCCGGAAGCATCAACCTGTAAGCTACTTGACCAATCCTTACCTCAACTTGATAAGGTCCAAAATACCTGAGGGAAATCTTTTCACTAAGATGTTTGACTAATGATCTTTGTCTATATGACTTTAGTTTCACGTATACCTAGCCGCCCACCTGCAATTCTTGCTCACATCATCGATGGTCAGCTTGATTCTTCATCCTAGTTTGAGCTCGCAGGAGATGCTACTTGAGCTTGGACAGGGGTACATCTTTGTCCTATAATTCTTGATTCACAGCCTCAAAAGGGTTACTGTCCCTCTCATGTCTCAACAAGGGTGGTGGGTCACAACCATAGAGAGCCTTAAAAGGGGTGGCTTGAGTTGCCGAGTGAAAGAACATATTATATCAATATTTAGCCTAGGGAATCCACCATGCTCACTGCCTGGGTTTATCCCCTACAAAACAACACAGATACACTTTGGTTAACTACTTCAGTTTGCCCACTCGTTTAAAGATGGTATGCTGAACTAAAATGGTCAGTGGTCCCCTGGAGCTTGAAGAGTTCCTTTGAAAAGCTACTCACAAACACCATCCCTATCTGAGACAATCGGCCTCAGCACACCATGTAATCTCATGATCTCCCTGACAAAGATGGCCGCTATATGCTGTGCATTAAAGAGGTGCTTAAGAGGGACAAAACAAGCATACTTTTTGCCACACCGAAAACGCAACCCCTGGTCCCATCGATGCCTCATCTAAGTGTTTGATAGTCACTATAAACTCATCGTCTAACGACCGCACTGAAATTCTTCCGCCGAATTGTTTATGTTGGTTTGGGTTGGGTTCGTTCTTGTAAAAAATGAGGGGTAGTTAATTTGTATTGCTGGGGACAAGGAAGAAGAAAATGGTATTTGGGAGTTTGGGTTGTAGTTCGAATAAGTGGAGGTGTTTAGCTTGGGCCAAGTACCAATCGTGTTTCCAGAGGGGTTTGGGCTAGAGCTAATTCGTATGAGGGGGTTTGGGATATAGTTCAAAGGAGTGGAGGTGTCTACCATGGGCCTGTGCCGATTGTGTTTCCAGAAGGGTTTGGGCTAGAGCTCCCTGCTTGGATGATGCATTTCTTTTTCTCTATCAATAGGGCCGCCTCTATAATTTATGTGAGCCTAGTAGGTCTCATTAGTGGAACCTTGACCCTAATCACTAGCTTTAGACCTTTTAGGAACGTGCTCTCTTGCACTTCCTCTTAGCAATGGTGTTGCCAACATGTCAAACACCTCTAGATACTCCTTGAATATTGATAGTTATCAGATAGTCATGAATTTTTTACACATAGATCCCTCTTGTTGAGGCCGTAATTACTAGCTTGTTTGAAGTTACTTATCAAAAGTAATTATCTATGATAATTACTTATTTTAGAAAAGTTTTAGCCAAAAAAGTTTTCAAAATAAGTAGTTATCATAGATAATTAATTTTGATGAGTACCTCCAAATATAGGCTACGTCAGGAACATCTCCCTAAAATTCCTCCAGGTTGAGAATTTCTTCCCTTCCTCGATTTACTGGAACTAGGCCAACGCCTTGCCTGCCATAGCCACTGCCTCCATCTTGTCCGCCTCAGATAATTGGTTCAAGTTGAAGCACCTCTCTATTTGGAACAACCACCCATTAGGATCCCTACCATTGAAGGTTGGGAACTCTAGTTGATGGGCCGGTTGGTGATCATTATGCCACTCCTCTGCACCCTCTGCCACAGGAGGGGTTACACCACCACCCTTGTCCAATTGTTGCCTTCTAGGATTGATTGAAAAGGAACTTCCATTTCCAGCTCGGTTTGTGCACGGTAGTTAAGCCAATATGGATTCCATTGTCTTCTTAATCAAGCCCAGTCGCTCCTCAATCATAGGTACTCATCGAACTCCTTCCTTAACCATGTCCATTTTATTCTGCCAATGTTCTTGAATGAGCACATCCCATTCGCCCATCTTTACCTCCAACTCCTCCACCTTCTTATGCATCATCTTCCAAGTTCGTCATTGCTCTGATACCACCTTGATAGAATTCATAGTGGTGCCCGAAAGGTCATAGAAATTTATGCAATTAAATAGAAATTAATTGGGCGATGAAGGGAGGGATTGTATATATTCTTAGAGATGGGAAGATGCATCCATGCATTTGAGGCCATGGCACCTCCCTCTAATAGACTTCTATTTTCATTCCCCTCTCCTTAGTCCCCGACTCTAATCCTCCCCCAAGACCTATCATAGAAAAGATACCCCAAAAAGCTAAATAAAAGTCATAACCATTAACGGACTCCCCCCCTCCCCACACACTCTAACAAGGAAATACTACAAATATAAAGGCTAAAATACGCTACCTAGCCAGCCATAACAAACATACCCTGTACCAAGCCTCACATTCCTCCTTTGTTCCTCCTCACATAGGTATATTTTATCACAGGTCGATCAGAAATCTTAAGAATTGCTTCCAAAATGCAGGGAAAATGAGAATGAAAAAGCTAACTAAGGGGATGTGCGAATGATGCTGATCTATCTGTTTACTTACAGTCTGCGTCTGTTTTGATCCAGTTCTCCTTGTTCTCATTTGGATTAGAGCCACCAGCTATAAATTGTGCATGGTTAGATTGACTCGTGGAATGCTGCATGTATCTCTTTCTGGTGGCTCTTTTGGGGAGCATTGTAATACCATCATCTAGCTGCATCTCTCCTCCATTATTGTAGCCCGCACATCTGGTGATAATGTTTTTAGCTACAATTTTGTGTGGCTTTTCCAGCTTTTGCATTACTGCTGACCCTTCTGGATATACTTTCTTGTGAAATTTGTTTAGAATCTGCAATACAATGGAAGACTAAATTCAGTAGACGACACAATCATATTTTAGTCTTAGCATCTAAATGGTTCCACGCTTAACCATGCGAAGGGGGGAGTTGAATTTAAAAATAATCTGACAAGTTTTTCACATTAGCGTACATCTGTGAGGTCAATTGTGGTTGTATAATGTGTGATCATCAAGTTGATCATGACCTATGAGAGCAGCTGCAATGTTATCTTATTAACCTGGTCTTCTTTTTCATCATATACCAATCCTCCCAAACTCCTGTCTTACGAAAAAGAATGAAAAGCTATACAGTCAACCTATTAAGAAAAGTTTCCCGCTATTTTTTACCAACTTCCTACCATGGGGGTTTTAGACAGCAAGAGACTGACACTGAGGTTAAATTAATTCAATCGTATTCACTCTACATCAACTCCTTTTACTACAAAAGGCCACAATGGAAAGATCTTCTAGATTTACACTTGTGGAAATTTTAGGGGTTTTGGAAATGAAATTGTCATTGAGAGAAGGAACTATTTTGTTCTGTTTGTACTTTTCTGACCAAATTTTTTCCATTTTTTGTTGATCAAATCTCATATCGATGGTTAACATTCATAAGAATTAAATTAACTGTTTGCATCTTGATTCGAACATGGAGATGAACCTACACAGGGTAAATATCAAATGAGAGAAATAAGGAGTCAACTCAGTGATAGAGAGACCAGTCAAAGGGAAAAATGGTTATGCCAAAATTACCTATCAAAAAGATAGTATAGAATAATTTTGACACCTATGTATGATTCTTTTTTGTGCGCTTTGATCCTTCTATAGATGAATCAGGGGATTTTATGTCTTGTACTAGATGGAAGTGGCATAAGTATATGATGGAATTTTACTTGAGTTGATACACAGAGAGAGACATGAAAGTTGATGTATTTGATACTAATATTTGATACATTGGTATCTGTACCTTATAGATCTTTTTTTCTGCCGAAGCAGATTCTGGAATTCCTTCATCGGCTGTTTGGGAACTTCTAGAAGATGCATGAGTAAATTTTTTCTTCATTATTTTTTGCATCAGCTTTGTGGCAGTTCTATCAGCATCTTTGTCTCTGTCCTTCTCCCTTTCTCCCTGTTCTCTACTTCCATCATTCTCTTCTTCTTTTTGCCTCTGAAATAATTCTCCAAGTGTTGGCCTATGCCCCTTCTTTGTGCTTGTTACTTTTTCTGGCAATTCAACTGCTGATCCAAATAGGTACCCTTGAAGTGGACAAATGGTGGTTCCATTTCCATCACTCTCAGTGATATCCATCGGCTTCCAACCAAGAGTTATGGTGCTGGCATGGCTGCTTCTGTCATTGCTGACCTGACTGTTTCTCCCAGATGAATCTGTCCATCCATACTCTTTAGCTTCAGCTCCAAGCACTTTCTCCAGCTCGTCATTAATGAGCTTCAATTCTGTTTCTGTCACTTGTGTCTCCTTTTCTGCGATGTTGTCCACAGAAACAGCAAATGTTGGTGTCCCTGGTTCTGAGATCATTGTATCTGTTCCAAGGGTTCCAATAGCCAGAAATCCGTGGAAAAGTTCAGAAAGTTCAGCTGAAGGTTCTGCATCAATGTCATCCACTTTTGCTGCTTCCAGGCTGGCAAATGAATTTCTGACATGGCTGTCTCTATACATTTGTCTGAAGGTTCCATTGCCACAGTTCTGCTTGTGGTAGGGGGGATGATTCTCAAGCAAAGGCTTACCTGATTTATTGTTGAAAAAGGATTTTACAGAAGGAACATTTTAGGTATCTGGAGACAACATCACAATGTAGTCACTTTTACATATCAACCATGCAATTTAAATCTTGGTCCCGATACATAATATCGACCGATATTTATTAGATTTTGGATTAGTTGATATGTGACTGTTTCAAAATTTTACATTTTTATCAAGAGATAATTTGCCTGAAAAAAAAAAGTCACATCACAACAGCCATGAGGTATTAAAATCATTCATGACACCCTGATGCCACAACATTATGACCCCATCTGCAATTGCTATCACAACTGCAGTTTTATTGCCTCATATCAACTGTATCAAAATGAATTTTAACAAACTAGGTCTTATTGGAGTTATTGTGTCACTTCTTACACTGTCCATGCAACATATTAACATGGTAGAATGTATGTTGATTTATCCTGATTATTGGCAGCAATTTTCCTCAATGTCGGCACTTCCTCTATTATCAATTTTGTAGCTGTTTAATACACACAGAGTGGGTTCACATGACAGCATATCATCAGTATCCAGGCCTAATAAGATAGTAGTTAACGACCTCGTCATTACGGTAATTTTCTTATGCTTTTGACATATTAATTAGCTCCTATAATTGATTTTTGGATTATTTAACGTGCTCATACTCCCCCCCTCCCTTTTCTTTGTTGAGAGAGCTAATTTATGGAACACGGTTCTGATTAGTATAAAAAATGCAACATTTGTTGATAGTTTATTTAGTTGATTTACGACTGAAGATTAAGATGCTGGGAACAAATATTATGTGAAAACATACCAGGGGAGAATTCCTTCAAGATTTCAGTTTCGCCTTGGCGAAATTTGCGGTGCATCCAAGTCAGCAACTACAGAACAGAAAGCAAAGAGTTAGTGAAGTACTAGGTAAGCTTTGCGGGATCACAGTATGTTGAGGACTGGCTTACCTTCATTTTCTGTACTTCAGTATTAATTTGTTGTTGGAGACGGAATGAGATAGGAGTGTTTTTGTAATAGGCTTATTATTAGGAGAATGTCTAGTGCTTTCAGTAATCCTCCTATTGCCGAGTTAAAGGTAGTAGGACAGGAAGAAGGCTACAAGAGATTGGTTGTGTACACTTTTATCACTATGAATCATGCAATTAGGGATGGGATCTTGGGGCCCACAAACTGTTAAACCCAAAGAGAAATTCAAAGAAACTCCTATCTCGTATCATGTTTCTGCATAATTCTCACTTTGTGAACATGTGAAAATAATATTCATTTTCCGTTTTACTACAGTAATTTATTTTTGCTAACTTGCAAGGATGTTGGATTCAAATTCTAGTGTTTTGCGGTATTTGATTGGCCTTTAACTTTTACATGTTTACTCACATATGCAAGAGTGCTCACGTATAACTTTTACGACGTCCAGTTTTGGTTATTCGATGATTGTTCTTGGCTCGACAAGCTAGCTGCTGATCTTTGAAGTGTGATGATTGTAAGAATTAGTCATATCGAAAACGTCGTTGATCATCGTTCGCTTAAGAATTATCTCAAAGAAATGATAATTTTGTGGAGCTGGTGCTGTCTAAGTTGAGTCAAGCAATGGCTCGCTCTGCAACATGCCAGTAGAACTGAGTGATTAAATTAACTAATATGATATCGTTTTTTTTTTCCTGAACTATCTGCATACCTGACGTTTGAAGGATTCTAAAATGACGTCGAACCCTGTTGCTGACTGAAACTTTCTGTGCAAGTACACCGGCTGGTTTTGGATGCTATTTGCAGGTCAGTCTAGATCTATCAGCTATCGTGTCCTGTTACAATTTCCGTTGGGAATTATTACTAAATTGCTGTTTCCATGTTCTTGATGTGACAGTCTAACTTGGTATTCTTATTAATTATACTTCCTATTTTGCATTGCGTTAGCAATTTATTCATTTTACCATGTCACATTCTTTAAATTCTTATTTGTCAGAAATTTTCGCATGATTGATACGTTTTGCCAAAACTGAGCTAGTTAGGTGGGGCAGAATGGGTAACTAGGACACTTTTTCGTTTTCTTTCCATCCCCACCCCATTCGTCAAGGCAATAGGTTCTATTTTAAATGACAAGGATGGGTGGAATCATTGGAGCTGTTTGCCATACCCTACGTGTTCTGTTGCATCCTGCATTAACGCCCAACATGACAAATCGTACTAGTGCTCATCGGACCTACCAAGTGGCGGGATAAAAGCTATTGCAGCTAGTTGCTTCATATGTAGGGCCCTGGCACAGGGAAGAAAACAGATTGGATTTATGCATCTGTCATCATATATAGACCCCAAATCTACTTTAAGGAGCTAGGTCATAGTGACTCTGGATTGACGGTGATGTTGTATCAAGCTGTATGCATTGGGTGAAGCCTTTTCTGCTGATGAGTTCTGTTAGATTTGCAGAGCAAGTGTTTCATCTCTTGGTTCAGAACGTCTTAGCCGGATCTTCATGCTATATAGATTCTAGAAGTTGATCCGACTTTTATTTCCGGGCTGTGATGAAACTATTCCCTCCGAGGTTTATTTTGTTAGCGCTCCTGGTTTTAACGATCGTTAATTCTATATACTAAGAAGTGTATCTTGCTTGATCATGTACGGGTGGGACGATTTGTGTATCGCAATTTTCTTGTCTACCACTAGCATGCCCACAGCCACATTTATAAGCATGCTGCATGTCGACAGGAACATGGCTATTTAGCTTGTTCTGATGCTAACGTCTACATTGCATTTAGATGGGTTAATCTTATCAACTTTCCTGGTACTTTCGAAGCTAGGTCGTGTCTATCTCAATTAAGATATGGTACTGTTTAGGTTATGATGCTAATCTATGCCTGATAAATTCCGCAATGTACGACACTAACATGCTTATTATTTCTTCCAGATAAGACATGCTGAGGCCAGGTTAATTTCGGTTTCGAGTTACTAGTGCCTTAATTTTTCTGAAACCTGTTCGAATTGTCCCCGTATCTTACTGCACCAAATCATATCAGATGCTTAATCCTGATTCTGATCAGTGATCTGTAGCCATTCATTGGCATTGGTTCATTGAGACCGTGTTGAATTCTCAGAGCTGCATGCCGCTTTGTCCGACTCCTTAGAATTGTGTCAATACATATTTACCTCTGTGGTTCTACGTTAGTTATCTATACTCTTCCGAAATGGCTCAGTTTCTTATTTACATTCATTTTCCACAGTAACTAATGTTACTTGCCACAACTATTAGTATTATTGCCCCCCTTGAATTATACAGGTGGTTTCTCGTGTTATCATCAGAGTGACCCCTCGCGGCTTACATATGAGGTAAACAACTCAAAGGACCAACAAACAAACTAGAATGTTTCTCCTTGTCCATATACTCCATGCTGCATAAGTTTTTGGTGGAACGTCCACTCGTTTCCTCCCATCTTATCTAGACAACCTTGGTATGTTTCTTGTACCTATACATGCCTCTTCCTCCATCTTCCTCAAGCTCTGTGCTTTTCCTTTTGGCTGCTGCCTCTCGTATGTTTAATTATGCTGATGTGCTTGCTTTCATTTCCTGAAAAAGGTGGGCCAATGCATGTTATGTTAAAAAAATGTTGAATTCCACCTAATTCATGTATGTGAGGTATTAATGCATCGGTGAGGATGGGAATCGGAGTTGGGTCACTTGGAATTTTAATAATAACTGCTATCCAAATATGAATTTCGTTACAGGAAAAGCATGAGGAGAGGTTAAATGTAAGCTACTTCATATCAAGTTGTACTAGTAGTGAATAGTGATGAACTATTTCCAAGAGATCTAAGAAAATATTATTTTATAATTTATGAGTATAGATAGATAAAGTAATAATCTTAGTAAAAATACATTGGTTATTGGTATAACAAAACAAAAATGAGTAACATACAGGTCACGAACAATAACAATAATAGTGAAAATAGTAGCAATGATGATTACTAACGTATAGATGATAGTAGCAATGATGATAGCTAACGTTAGTTCATGAACAATAATCGAATGTGACAAAAAATAAATAAACGGTAGAACTAACAAATAAACACACTAGTTAGTCGAATAAATAAACAACCAAGAACACAAAAAGAATCCACTAGAAGAGGTAAATAAGCAGATAAACAATTAAAATTAAATAAGTGAACTATTATAGGATTGAAGGTATAAAGTCCCTACTTGGTGAGACGTGTGGTGGCCAAGCTCTATTTTATTACCTTGCCCTTGACTCTTCTTAGATTCACATGGTTGTCTTACATTAACTCAAAAGAATATTGTCGCACACTCCTCATCGATGCATCTATTTATCATCTTTTGTCTTTTGACACACCATACATCTCTTTACACACGCAAAATTCTAAACTTACACTTCTATACTTCAAAAAGTTTCATTCCTTTTCAATCTTATTCTTCTCATTTCTTCCAACTCTAAACTTTCCCTCATGTCTCCTTCCTCTCCCACTACAACTCAACAACCATATCCATTGAAGACTCAACAAAAATCATCAATTGAAGACAATAATCAAGATTCAAAGGCATTTTACATCAATTGAAGACAAAAAAACATCAATTGAAGAGATGAATATTGTTAATTTTTTGTGTTAAAAATTTTAATTTTTGAATTGAAAGATATGCAAGCTTTCGTGCTTGCATTTTCAAATATGATATGCTATTTGCTTGAAATTAGGATTTGTTTGCATAGATTGAACTTATGTTAGTAGTTTTATAGTAGTTTTTTTATTTTATTTTATTGAAATCAAAGTTTTGAAGAGTAAGAATGGAGGTTGGGGACGAACCATTGTGGCAGCGGTTGACTCGCCTGTAAGTCGTCCCTACCAATAAGTGATTTGCTCGATTCCCCCCACCCACACATATGGTTCACCTGTCAATCCCTTCCCTAAACAAGCAACTTACCTGTCGACATCCCACTCTTACGCATGCTTCACCTATCAACCATGGCTCCAAATGGGTGACTTACTGGTTGAAACCTTTAACCACAAACCATAACCATAAACCCAAACCCAAAACCCTTAACTCGTACTCTTAAACCCTCCAAACCCTAACTCATTAACCACAAACCTTAAACCCTCTAAACCCTAAACTATTAGACACGAATCCAAAACCCTTACCCATAAATCCCAAACCCTTAACCCTAAACCATAAACCCTTAATTGGAAACCCAAACCCAAACCTAAACCCTAAAACACAAACCTTTAACCCTAAACCCAAAACTCAAAGCCTTTAATAGTAAACCCCAAACTCGAAACCTTTAACCATGAACCCCAAACCCTAAAATCTTAACTGTAAACCCCAAACCCTTCACCATAAACCTTAATCCCTTATCCCTAAACCCTAAACCTCAAACCATTTAAAACCTAAGGCATAATATTATTAATGATCTTTTTGTTATAATTGACAGATGGTTGGTAGAGGAGAGATAGGCAAAGATTTGAGGTAGGTTGCTTTTTTACCACTAGGGTGACAAAGAGGACGGTTTTTGCTAGTGCTAGAGCACAAGCTGCTATGGAGTGTGAGCAAACTCCTTTGTACTTACGACACACATCATGTGTCACTCGAGGAGTATGGTGATCATAGTGAGGGAGCTTTTGCTAGTACTAGCAAATTTGGCCAATCGGTATGATTTGATTGGCATATAATGATTCCTGATCTTTTGGCCAATTTTAAGGGTCATGTGGTATACACCATATGGAATGATGATTTGTATTTATCATTATTATTATTATTATTATTATTATTATTATTATTATTATTATTATTATTATATAGATTAGTTACTATTATTTTTTACCATGTAATTGATTATTCTAATATTATTTTTATTGTAGGAACTATGCCCTATGATGAGGGTTCAGTCTAAGATAAAAAGCTTGAGAAGATTACTACATGATGATGCTAGCACTAGCTTTGCCTACGATTACATTGAGACCATAGGTTTGAAGCATATATGTAACATATTCGTCAACCATTATAATGCTTCACTCATCTATGCTTTTATTGAGAGGTGACACTTAGAGACTAACAACTTTCACTTTCCATTCGGTGAGATGACTATTATCCTACATAATATGATTTACATTATAAATCTAAATTGTCATGTATTTTCCTAGTGATGGAGATGTTGTGGAGCTTTAGCCGACATGTGTGGTGAATATGAAGTGATATTAAAGGAATCTTTGTGAAAGACACCTTAGTCACATTGGATGATATATTTTTAAGCTTACGACCGAGTGGATTCCCAATGATGGGTCTTATGTCTAGTTTTATTTGTGGTACTTGCTATCTTACATGCTTTTTGTAGATAGGTCCAACAACCGTGCTCCATTATTAGTGCTGAGATTAGTAGTTGATTTGAGTATGTTAGGAGATTGGGCTCTTGGAGATGGTACTTTAACATTTTTATACAGGTAGTTTAGGATAATATCTAGGACCACGTGCAATAAGTTAGGTGGTTGCATGATACCATCAGAGGTAATTATTTATTACTAACTATTAGTTATAAAATTTGTTTCATTGTTAGTTTAATTTATTGTATGCCCATTACAATTGTGTATAAACATGGATTTACGAGTAATTTTCTTTGTTTTGGTGGATTTATACTTCTACATATAATCCACTATGTGGTTTCATATTGATGAGGTGTAATACTTCTCTTTAGACACTTCCTCCTAAGCTAATGAATGACCTAATTCTATATAAGAGGCAACTTGACTCCCTAAGGGTGGAACAGGCGGATGACATACTTTATTAGGGGTTTTCAATTGTAGTAATTAATATGAAGAATAATAATACTATTTTACATACATTTGTAGGTTGATTTTTTTATCATTCGACAAAGATCCGTTGATAAAACTTTTTGAGTTGACATAACAAGGCTACTTGTGTTTTATGGATATTGTGGAGCCTTACATTGTAGATCGAGTTGTCCGACAATTTGGCTATATCTAGCTCATCCCAATTTCTCCTATTGTTCCAAAATATGGATTCTACCAAAGTGCAAATATAAAAAAGTATAAGGTAGATTACTTTAATTGTGCATCATTCTAGAACAGCAGGACACTCTATCGATTGAATGTTCGCTCCCAATTTTATTGTTTAACATATCAACATGATGCCTAAGCTCACTACATTTCATGGTATCATCTTCGAACCCACCCAGTTGTCCATTGTGTACTAGAAGATGAAAGATCAAGTGATGTCCTATTAATTAGGAAAGAAGTAGAGATGAATAATAAACTAATGGGTTGGTACCGCTACTTGTTCAAATAAGAGAAAAGGGTAGAATTGATAAGGCTACTAATTTTGATGGGCCAAATGGGGTATACTTTGCCATGGGTGGGCTTAGACTCTCCTCTAGAGCAGAGGAGGAGGCCAACCATCCCCTAAAAATGATAATTTTGATGATATTTAGTAGATTTTTTTTATTATATTTTAATTTTGATGATTTGTATGGACTGTTATTACTTTGTTTGCTTGCTAATTTGTGCTTCTATACTAAAACCTTTTTAGTAATTATAATGGATATTCATCAACAAGAACATTAAGTTCTATAACAAAATACTTAAAAGAATATAATAAATTAAAGTACATAAAGTTATACTAGTCGTTACATTACAACAAATCATCAACCAAAGTCTCCCCCTTGGTTGACACCCATACCTATTCCATTATATTACAGATGAATGCGATCATGATATGGCTCATTTCGTAATGATATGCTTGGATCGTCATGTTTGTACTATTGATTAGATATAGGTGGTAAGATTGCATTTTTAATTAAGATTAACTACGAGCATATAAAATGTCAAAACATGAGTGTCATTAATATATTGTATAATAAATGTTATATGTAATATTAGTGTGAGTAAGAGACTTAAGATAGTAATGATCTGATTAGGCTATCAACTGTTAGTTATTGACACTTAAGATAGTAATGATCTGATTAGGCTATCAGCTGTTAGTTAGAGCTTTGTACGGTAAACATGTAATTGACCCTAGTTGACTCAAGAAAATGAGTACCACATTATACGTTGTCGTAAAGAGAAGTCTAAAGCCAAGTTGCTACCACCATTTCTCCGTTAGAGCTTATCCCATCTAATGCATCAGGCGTTGCTTGTTTTCGGTAATAATATATACAAAAGCATGCTCATATAACCCTTTATGAATCACCATTTTGTTGTACATTATGGCTCTAATATTTGAATATTCTTTCTCATTGTACAAGAGTTGTGGTGCAATTTCTATAAACTCATAGTTTTCATTTCCCACAATATCGGACCATGATTCCATCCACGAAAGCATAGCTTCATCAATACCATAGGACCATGGGTAATCATGTATGAGTCGATGATTCCTCCTAGTACCATACCTCCCACTACTACTTTGTCGATTTGATTAACTTGGGGAAGAGCAACCTCTGCTAGGAAATAAACGACCACATCTTCAACCCAATCGACCATGCCCCATTGGTGATTTCAAATAAGCATGATCTATGTGCCTCATTCTAATAGTTACATCCTTATGTTATTGATAGAGCAACATTTTGTTTGTCAAACATTCGGTGCTACCAAACTTTTCATAGTGGGTTTGAGAATCTCATCAATAAGTACACAAGATGGTGAATGGTTAAGAATCATTTGCACCTTAAACATAATGCTAAAAGAAAATGGATGTACGGATAGATCAACAGTTGAACCATCAAAAGCAAATATTTCTTCCCTTGGTCTGAAAAAAGTGAAAGTCTTCCAAAAATAATACACCGACGATATGGAAATGGGTTGATGATCTACTTTGTACTAAAATATCTTATGTTCATATGGTATACCATGTGTTAACCTAAAGTAACACCCACATCCCAAGGGTTCAAGACCAACAGTATTAGACCTATTGCTCCCCTCTTCAATAAAATCCAATGCTTTAGAACATACAACAAACATGGGCTCATAGAATAATATGTCACATGAGAGTAATGTGGAATAATTTTACTCATGAAAACTCTAGATTTTTTCTGGCTTAGTGATTCTTATCAGTGTGTCGATATTTGGGCATAATGTGTCAAAACTTATTTGTGATGATGATATATATTTCTTAAGCTTGTCATGCTCACTGTCCACCCTACAATTAAATATTCAAAATTATATAAGTAATGATTAATGGTTATTTAGTAATAAGTTAAATAAAATTGAATATCACAATAAAAATATTATATCTGTTTGATGTATGAGTGCCAAAGTAAAGAATTTTTTAACCCACATGTGTTGTAAATATTCTATTTACATATTATGGATGTACAATTTATGAATATATATTGTATTAAATCATAGGTTTAATACTCTCATTGTACTATAAGTTGTAGTAGCTTCTCCATTATGATTCCACCCCTAACTCTACGTATCCTCCACCTCTTTTCATATTCTCTAACTCTTTCTCATAACATATGTAATAAGTGTGGGTATTATATATATGAGATATTGTAAATTGTAAATGGAAGAAGGAAGAAGGAATCTACACATAAGAATGAGAATAAGAAGTCACATTCTCTCTCCTATCTATATTGTTCTATATTTCTCTTTAAGTTTATCAATATTACAACATGTTATAAGCACGATTATGCTCTAGATAAAAATATATATATTCTTATGTGTTTATTTTGTTTGGGATGTTGGAAAATAATCATGGAGTTGATGTCAAGTTTGATCACTGCTTGATAAAAGGAAATGCATTATATTTATTAGTCATCATATTATATGAATATAATTATTATGTGTCATATAAGACTAATCTACCCTTTTTATTTCTTGTGTGAGATCTAAATTATTGCAGGCATATGAAATGTCACATATGTGACATATCTTGCAATCAAGTAAATTTTAAGAACATCGATCCCCCGCTTAATTTAAATTGATAAAGAGTTTTAAGAGGGATATAGTATGATCCTGAAATTGGCTTAGGATAAGGAAATATATTTTTATCTCCTCTTTGTTTTATTATTACGCTAATTGATATTTTTATTAGTTTTAGTTGTATGTATTGTCAATATGAAATTTAATTTGATTGTATGTGTGATGATCGTCCTTCCAATTATAAGATGGAGGGTAAAGACGGATGATAGTAGAAGGCTAAAAGTCTCCCATTTAATAAACACAAATTCAATATAATATGATCAATTGAAATATCAAAAGTGATGGATTGGCAGCCACACTGCCTATCACTATACGTAGATCTCCATCACTTGAAGATGATAAAAAGCCATCTAAAGTGGCAACGTTAAAAAACTTACTTAAATTTAAATGTGATGGATTGACAGTCTCATCACCCATCACTACATACATATCTCAACACTTGAAGTTGATTGGAAAATATAATGCAAATCTCTATTACCCTAAGTTAATGGAGGGCCACCAGAAGTGGTTAAAATTTTTCTACATACCTAAAGTATGGATGGGTGCTTGCACAAGTGTTGGTAGAAGCATGAAGCTCTCAACCAATTATATTATTTACAAATATGTAGATGATGTATAAAAGGAAATGATATAATTGAGGTGAAATCCAAAAGTTTCACTTAATGATTAAATAGTCCCAAATACTTTATGCATAATTTGATCCTTAAGATCAAATGATGAAAAGGCGATTAATACCTTATATGCAATTTGATCAAGGAGATCAAATAGTTGAAAGTATTTTATGACTAATATTATATTAGTAAAAAAGATCGGATGGTATTAAATATGCCAAGTGTTTTTCGATCTAAAAGATTGAACTATTTGGTGGTCTATAGACCCCCACACTAATCTTATTTTTGTATTTTCTAGTTATGTAATTTTAATTCTTGCAATTTCGTTTCTATAATTTTAAGTTTCGCAATATTTAAAGCATTTATTCTAATCACGAAGTAATGATGATGGATTTGTGCATAATTTTTCAGCCACTTATTCATGAGACTATACACCTTCTTTGCAATTGGTAGTGGTAAAAACCTATCATAGTCAAGTCTCATCTACCACTGCAATGGTTGGAGTATTTACAATAGTCTCCCCATTATATTATAATTTTAGCGGGTAGACATATTTTGATAGTTGAAGCCTAAAACTTCCTATACAATAAGTTGTTTAATGGTTGTAGCTTGAAGCTTCCCATTCATTTATTAGTATAATTGATGAAACATGAAGTTTTTCATTTGATATAAGTAATTTAATGGTAGAGGCTAAATGCTTCTCGTGTTATAGACTTGAATATGATCTAGAAGATCATTTTATATGATTTTCTATTTTAAGGATGAAGTATTTTATGAGCATATAATTGACAAGAATGTACACGTGTATGTGGCATGATAAATTTATTAAAATATTTCCTAATTTAAAAATCGGATAACAAAATTGTGCATGATATTGTACCTAAGTTTTCGAAGAACTTACTATAGCATATGATTATTTGATGGTATTATTATCATCAAGAATGGCTAGAAGTAAGCCCAATATAAATGCACAATATATGCATTTGGTATAAGTGAAAAACTAAATGGTATCACTAACCAAAAGTTAGTAGACCGTAAAATATTATCTTTGTGGCATGAGAAATGAGATTACATTAGTGCACCAATGATAGGAAAGATCATTGAAGCTTTCACGAGCATCCATATAGAATTCTAAAGATTTATTTTTTAATTGGTGATCTCATATAAATGACATATTATTCTTAGCAAATTTATAGTCATGATAATGTAAGAAAACATAAAATCTCCTATGTACTTGATAGAATTCAAGTTGGTACATGTGGACTATTTTAAATTTAATATGGCATATATCAATGTAAGGTCACATGTTATATTTTGCAACAAGTATTATGGCATTGGAACAAAAGTGAATAACCATCCAATTGGGGTAAAAATGCAATCAATGCTTCAAGATGGAAGCAAAATGATCCAGTAGAGTCATTGATTATGCGTTTGATTCATAGACCCTTGTTAGTGAGGTCTATAAGTGATATGCCAATATACATGCAATGATTTTTGGTATGTACCAATCGCATATCACATTAACCCTTAAGCCAAGTTAATTGATATTATTGGATGAGTCTTATGTTTGCTTATAATCCTCCATGAATATGAAATTAAGCCACAAAGAAGTCTAGAAATATTTGTTTCCTTAGCCTTAGGGGGAGAGAAGAGGTGATTGAGATTATAAAGCAAGCAAGCACTTATAAGATGTCTTCCATGAGATATGGACCCAAAGAAAAATTAAAGTGCACTTGATTATACTTATGCTTTCTAGATATAGCCTTGCTACAATTTGTGTTTGTTATGGCCAATAAATTATGAAACCAAAATTTGTTTTGACTATAGTCCTAACTTATATAGAAGTTCTTACGGTGACTTCAAATAAGTTAATGGCAAGTATGATACATATACGCTATAAGTGTATGATAAGGGTCCAAAGAGATAAACCCTCAAAAGATGAATTATAATTCAAGGATAGAAAACTTGCCATATTGAGTTGACATGTCCATATGGATAGAACCTGATAATAGATTTTTTCGATAAATAAAATATCCATTAATTATCCTTATAATGGTGTAATGTGGTATGAGGTAAATATTAGTTATGTCTTTACCTAAACAGTTACAACTGATAATGGATAAAAGTGATAATTATTCTTGATTCAATATGGAATGTTATTGGATAAATTATTATCAAATTGGAATAGTCAAATATATCCACTTAATGAGTGTGATTTGTATGGACAAGAATTCCAACATTTGAAGGTGTCTGACCAATTGACTATAATTGAGTGTTTTTAAATAAATAATTTAAAATCCAATTTGGTGACACATGTTTTTGTACAAAAGCTAGGATTTTGTCCCTGATAGGGCTTTTACTGGTGAAGTTTTCAAATATAAGAACTATTAAAGTGTGCTTGTACATATAAATAGAATTATACATAATATGACATATGAAGAAGACATACTAAGTTGAGGGGAGAAAACTATACTCTTTTCCTTAGCCATGGTTTTATCCCATTGGGTTTTCCTAGTAAGGTTTTTAATGAGGCAATATTTTATAGATATACTCTTAAGGGAGAGTATTGTAAAATCAGAAGATGTACTTCTAAGGGGGAATGTTGTAAATATTCTATTTACATTTTGTTGATGTACAATTTATGAATATATATTGTACTAAATCATAGGTTTAATACTCTCATTAGTATCATAAGTTGTAGTATTTTCTCCATTATGATTCCACCCGCAACTCTACATATCCTCCATCTCCTTTCATATTCTCTAACTCTTTTCCATGACGGATTTAATAAGTGTGGGTATTATATATATGACATATTGTGAATTGTAAATGGAAGAATGAATCCATACATATCCATACATATGAATGAAAATAAGAAGTCACATTCTCTCTCCCTATCTATATTGTTCTATTTATCTCTTTGAGTTTATCAATATTACAACAAATAAACCTATCTTTATGTGAATTCAACTACATATCATACACATATTCTATTATATGTGGAAATTTTCCCCATTTGTCATGTGTAAGTAGAAGCTAGTTCTCATATGTCTCAACTATAGTCACTTGTATAGTTTTTCTCCATATTCTTAGGAAATATTCTCCTACTTCAATACTTTCCCTATGTTTTATAGCATGAGATAAAACATTCTTACTAAAGTGCCATCTACATAAGAATGATTTTGCATTAGAAAAGACTTTAGGCATTGCTTGTGTTGACCTATTCCTCTATTAGTGATCACCACAATTGGTTTATAGGGCTCTATTAATCTCTTTACTTTATCAATCACCCATTTGTAGTTATCTTTCTTTTCTTTCATTATAAAGGCTAAGGGAATGGTAAAATTCTTACCACTAGACACACAAATAATGACCTCCTAGAAAGCAAGATTGTACTTATTTGTTTTGTATGTGCAATCCAAATACATCACATCAAGCTCTGCACCTTGAACTTATGCTTAGCATTGTAAATTTGTCTAAGCATTGCTATATTACCCCAATTACCCTATTTTAATGTTCGATAATCTCCATTAGTTACACATTTATTTGGTTAAGTTTGTGCACCAACCTGTGTTCTTTAGAAGATAATTGACAAGAAGATGAATACCCCTGCAAATACTTCATAATTTATGATTATGCATTCCACATTTTACCACTAGTCTCCAACCATCGCATGCATCTTTCCTTCCATGTATCTAAAATTCACAACACTTTTTGGACTTGGTAGATCTAACATTTTTTGGATTTACTAATGGTTGTCTTCTATATGCACCGCCTCTCTCACAACGTATCCAAACCCTACATTTTTTAACCTTTTGATACCTAAAACTATATTACGTGGCCTTTTGGTTTCTTTAACCCATTGAATTGGTACTCATGGCTATTAAAAAAATTCATTCGTGGCAAACAATCCACTCCAATCAATATTAACTGAATTTTGATTATGTAATCAATAAAAGTAATATACAAAAGTTTATGAAGGAAGGTTTTCAAGTAATTCACCTGCCAGAATTTAAGATTAACGAGTGAATGACCTATTAGATCTTACCTCTAATGGATGAATGACCCATCAAAATGAGTCTCTGATGAGTGATCCACCTGTCAAATAAAGTGTCTGACGAATGATCTGCCCATTAAAACATGTCTCTGACGGGTGATTCAAGCATTAGGATTATCCTCTAACGAATGAGTTATCCATCATCCTTGACTTGTAATAGGTCATTTACCCATGAGATCTAATGATTTGGAAAAAAAAATACAACTTACCATTATTTCATCTAGCTCTTCCTTACTAGAACAATCCTTATTATCATTCTTTTTTTTCCCATAATTATTATATTGATGATTGAGTGAATTAAAATTTGAAGATAAATTAAGGAGAAGATATAAAAGAGATAGATTGGAATTAAAGAGAAGAAGAAAGTTGAGAAATAAAACTAAAAAAATGGTAAAAATAAAATAAAATTTTGAGAGGTGTGTGTTTAGTAATTAAAGTGTGCATATAACATCAACCTTGACACATATGGGTGAATTATCATTCTATGTGATATGGAAACCACATCATTGAACGTTATTCTCAACCCTATCTTAAATTATCCTAATTTATTTCCTTTTTTTCTAATAATTTTGTATTTTCTTTGTTCATGGTGGATTGGAAAATGGAGTTGGATTAAGGAGAGATACAACAAGAGTTGAGATGGAAGGTTGAAGATCATATATTATTTTTATTAAATTTTATAATTGTAGTTAGAATAGGGGTTATGGGACAGTAGGTAAGTTGGGTTCGATAACTATCCCATTTTTATTAACTTTAGATATTCATAGTGTTTTATGTGTGTGTGTGTGTGTGTGTGTGTGTGTGTGTGTGTGTAGGCGGTTGATGATGATATTTAAACAAATTTGATATTAGTCTTAGGTGTGGCAGCATGGAACCCATCCTCTCATCCTTAGGGGCTCGTAGAGTTATAGTCCAATTGCCTTCCTTAAGACTAAATGAAAACATAGTTTATTTTGCAAAAAATGTTTTAAACTTGGACCATGGACTGAGAAAAAAGTTAAGTTGTTTTCAATTGTCATAGCTACTCTGATAAAATAAAAAATTCAAGTTGGTTGTTATTGAATTTTTGGATTATGCAATCTCTTGGTGGGGTAAGCTTGTTAGGGATCGAGAACAAAATTATGAATCTCCTATCACCTCTCGGCCCCAACTTAGGGAAATAATAAGGTGTAGATTCATTTTACCTCATTATATGCGTGAATTGCATCAAAAAATTCAATTTCTTAGGCAAGGTCCTTGAATCATTGATGAATACTATAAGGAAATGAAAATGATTCTTACTAAATTCAATTTTTATAAGGAAGAAGACGCCACCATAGCTCCCTTCCTTAGGGGCATCAATTCTGATATTGCCAACCAAGTAGATTTACACATTTATGACTCTATGGATCAACTTTTTAGTCTTGCTGAAAAGGTTGAGAAACAATTAAAATCATCTCGAGGTAGTAACGCTCCACTTCTCAAAACAAGGGCTCTTACTTCTATCCTCCTGAATCTCCCTCTAGATTCAAGGCTCATAAGCTTCCAAAAACTAATTTTGGATCTACAAAAATCCCTTTGAGTTCTCCCTCTGATAAGGCTAAGGGAATTGTTAGTCTCAGTAGCTATGGATCATCTTGAAAAATCAAATTTTTTAAGTGTCAAGGACATGGACACGTCCAACCACAGTGCCCTAATAAAAGGGTCATAATACTTCAAGATGGTGAACTTGTCTTGAATTCCAAAGCTGAGGATGAAGTACCCGGTGAGGCTATTTAATATGAATATGATGTTGATTACCTTAATGATGAATCTTTTGTTATCCATAGGTCTCTTAATTGACAAGTTAAAATTGAGTCAAACTTGGAACAAATAGAAAACATCTTTCACATAAAGTATTATGTAAATGGGTGTAATAGCAGCCTTATCATTGATAGTGTTAGTTGTGTCAACGTGGCAAGTATAGAACTAGTTCGCAAGTTGAGTCTCCTTACCATTAGGCATCCTTGTTCCTACAAACTCCGATAGCTAAATGAACTTGGGGAAATTAAGGTAAACAGACAAGTCCTTATGAGTATCAAAATTGGTCAGTATGAAGATGATGCTCTTTGTGATTTAGTACATATGCATGCTAGTCATGTTCTCCTCAGATGTCCCTGGCAGTTTGATATATAAGTTTATCATGATGGGTATAAAAATTGGTTCACAATGCACAAGGGTGATAAGAAATACATTTTAGCACCCTTCTCCCCTACTCGGGTCAAGGAGGATCAAATTAAGCTAAAAGTTGAATATAATCATAGAAAATACGAATTCCCATCTAAATTAACTACATGGATCCTAAGGATAAGGACAACAACAAAAGACATTTTACCTTCTTTGCTCGGAAAAGAGACATTACTTCTGCTTTTTCCATAACCTGCCTGTTTACATGATGGTTTACAAAGAGTGACTTGTGTCATCTCCTAATCATATCAAATCTCTTCTTCTTGATATCCAAAAACTTATTCCTAAATACTATGACCTCTTTCCTGAGGAAATTCCTACTAGTCTTCCCCTTTTAGAGGAATAGAGCACCAAATTGATTTTATCCCAAGGATTAGCATTCCAAACCGTTCCGCCTATCGAGCTAACCCCGGTGAAGTAAATGAGTTAAAAAGGTAAGTCACTAAATTACTTGAAAAGGGATACATGAGGGAGAGTATGAGTCCATGTGTCATTCACGATCTCTTGGTTCCAAAGAAGTATGGAACATGGCACATGTGTGTTGACTCTCTCGTAGTAAATAAGATTACCAATAAATATCTCTATCCTCTTCCTCGCTTAGATGAGATGCTAGATCAACAGTGTGATTTTCACCAAAATTGACCTAAAAAGTGGGTATCACCAAATTTGGATGAAGCCTGGAGATAAATGAAAAGCCACATTTAATACCAACTTTGGTTTGTATGAATATCTTCTTAGGCCTTTTGGGCTCTCTAATTCCCTTAGCACTTTCATGCGCTTGATGAATCATGTGTTATGTGAATTTATTGGCAAATTTGTTGTTGTTTACTTCTAGAACGTTCTTATTTATAGCAAATGCCATAGCGACCATGTGATGCATATTAAACTCGTGCTCAACATCCTCAGGCAAGAACACCTATTTATCAACGTGTCTAAGAGTTGCTTTTGCCTCGAGAGTGTGATATTTTTGGGTTTTGTGGTTAGTATAAATAGGATACATGTGGATAAAGAAAAGGCTAAAGCTATCAAGGAATGACCAATTGTAATACTCGAAACTTTGTTTTTTTTAGGAATAAAGGGTAAAGTAAAGAATTATTGAATAAAATTTAACTATATGTACCTTTTTTAAAATCATAATAGTAATAATTATGGCAATAAAAATGACCCAAGAAATTTTTTATTTAAAAGCTATTTTAATTAACTAACCTAGAATAAATTATAGATAAATTATAAATATATATAATTAATAAAAAATAATTTTAATTATTTGAATTATTATTAATCATTACCCATAAACATCTAAAAATCCAAAACACCCTACCATCCCTCTTTTCTTTTTTCTTTTCTTTTTTCCTTTCTTTTTTTTTCTTTGCTCTCGGTTGACTAGGTTGCGCCTAGTAGGCTCAACAGCGGGTCTGTCTCTCCCTTCCCTCTTCTTTCTTTTTCTTCTCTTCCTTTTTCCCCCGACTGACCCAAATGTCTCTTTCTTTTTTTCCATTCTTCCTCGGGCGACGACCCAAATGCAAGCCTGGCCCCATTTTTCCCTTTCTCTCCCTCTCTTTTTTCCTTATTTTCCTTTTCTACCCTCACCCCTAACCTTCCGCCTGCACCAGCCCTATGCCTCGCTACCATTTTTGCAACTTCCCCCACCTGCTACCATCTTCCTTTCCTCTTTCAACCATGCATGGCATGCAACAGGCATGTCCCCTACACGGTCCCCCTCCCCTACACGACCTTCTCCCTCACCTACCCCTACCCCTTGCAACTTCTCCATCTACGTAGGTAGTACCACCTTGCCACATCCGGCCGATAGCCACCTACCCTCCCCCTTTTCCTCTTCCTTATCTTGTCCTCATCTACCTTCCCAGTGCCTATAAAATCCCCCACACTCTTCTTCCCCTCTCTTTTCTACCCCGATCTCCCATGTCTCCCTTTTTCTCATCGCAAATTAAGATGTCGCTGCCGCCATCACTAGGCCTCGCTACTATCCCAGCTCCATCCTAACCTCTTCCCTACACCTCCCTGTACCTGCTGAGCCCCTTCCCTTCCTTTCCTCTCCTCAACTGTGCAAAGTGGGTAGCTCGAGTTGTCTTTTTGCACCACCAACGCTACCCTATTCCGCTAGCACCGCTAGCACTACCCTATACTACTAGCACCACCAACACTTCTGGCCATACCACCCTCCCTACCTCCCTTCTTGCATAGGAGGACCTCCCATGCCACACTAACACCTCCACCACCCCTTCTTCCCCTTTCTTTATTCCCTCTCTTCCTCTCGAGTGTTATCATAAGCATCGCCGCCTCCGTGAGACCGTCACCTTCACCACTAGCCACCTATGCCAGTACCTTCACCACCCCAAGAAACCCTACCTTTCCTCCTCCTTCTAACCTTAAACCCCCCCTCTTTACATCACCACCACCATCACCACCGTCGCCGCCCTCACTTACTTGGTCTATTCTGGTTACATATTCTCCTTTTTTACTTATTTTGAGCATTTTATTTTAATAATCTATTATTATTATTATAGTTAAGAAAATAATTAAAAGGGGGGAAAAAGGTAGGGAAGAAGTAAAATAACTAAGTTGGTGCTCTTATTATAGGTATTTAACCAATAATTCCCCGTGAGGAGGCATAAGATCTCTTACTTCAATACCATAGCCAACTAGGTAAGGATATAGTTAAGATTAGGGTTGTGCTATGAGTCTTGGTTGTGGAATGAGTGTATTTGTGTGTAGTGTGCATATATATGTATATGCGAACTAAGTGTGTGTGGTGCAGCTTGGCTTTTAAGGATCTAAGGTAATGCTATTCATGATTTTCATCACTTGTTTGTATGTATGGCTAAGTCTTACTGTGGGTGGATATAAGTATTGTGCATGGTTGAATAATAATGTATTTACGCCTATATATCTTAGGTGGGACTTGAGTGGCGAAGGTAAATGAAATAAAATAAGGAGGGTAGAGTAAGTAAAGTGTTATGTGGGAAGTGGCCTATCTATCTCATGAAATAATGTGGAGTAATGAAAAAGAGAAATGATAATGTGAGGGGTTATGGTAAAAGTTGTGCATGGAGAGTGTGAGCTTTCATGGTGAGTGTGAGATTTGCACGGGGTCAAGATTTACGTGGGGGGATTTTTTTGGAGGTTTATCGCGGGGAGGAAAGTGTGTTTTAGGTAGTTAATGTACTTGGGGGAGTTTTGGTACGTGGGAAGATTGAAAAGTGCATTTGGTCACAAATTAAGGTTTTGGGGGATCAACCCTAAGGATAGGGTGTGTCATGGGAAAAAGTTGAGGAAGTTGGTTGTACATCGGACTTGTGATGAGGGATAGACCACATGGAGGACATAGGTCAAGTCAAATGGAGGGCAGAGTTGAGAAAGAAAGGGTTTATGAAAGTAAAAAGGGGATATTATGGTTTTTAGGGGTGACCAACTAGGAGGTCATTATCACATGTGAGAGTTGAGGGAGTTGGGTCGTAAGGTTTGGAGTTGGGATAAGTATGGTGAGGGTACTTTAATCGGGGAAGCTTGGGATAAGTAAGGAGAGGAGAGGCAAGAGCCACATAGGCTAGATTAGGGTTTCAAGGGGAAACCCTAGTGGGCGATGGAGATCATAGGTGGGGGAAAAATGATACTGAGCCATAACCCATGAATATGAGGCTTCTAAGGTTACTCTTAGGTTGGTGGAAAAATGTTAAGGGTCCCAAAAGTCATTGGAGGATATGGATGTTTTAGGTCAAGGGATTAGGGTTTTCATGAAGTATAGGTTAGTCAAGTGGTAATAAGTTAGGAGTGTCTCTTGGGTTTTACATGGATGGGTGTGTGATACCTGGCAAATAAGACATGAATAAAACACTAATCACTTAAAGTAGAAGATCATTGAGTCGGAGCTGGATATAGGATATTTACTCGTCCACCGGTTATAATAGTGGTCAAATGCGTTCTGCCCTATAGTTTATAGTCTCGGTCCACCAGTTATAATAGTGGGAGTCTCGAGCTCAATAAGTAAAACCCTTAGATAATAATAATTTATGAAAAATACACTAATCACTTATAGTGGAACACTACATGGGTTGGATTATGTGTAGTATATTTACTAGTCCTCTGATTATAATAGTGGATAGGTGTGTTATGTCCTATAGTTAGTTTATATTTACCAATCCACTAGTTATAATAGTGGTCAAGTGCGTTTTGCTTTGGACTATATATTTTCGGTCTACCGGTCATAATAGTAGGGTCCTTGAACCCACGCGGATATAATTCAAGAAATGTGTAAATATGGTACTAATGGCTTTAAACATCGATAGGGGTAAATGATCTAATAAAATCTACTGTGTGCATTATATCTGTGTTCTGTGTTGCTATGCCCTGACTTGACTATATTGTTACCTTTTCAATACGTAGCTTACTGATTACCCTTATTATAGATGTTGCTCATTCCCATACGCAGTGACCTTTTCTGAGTTTATGTAGGCAGGTGATGAGGCCTTAGAGGACTATGTTGCGTATGATGACCTGGTCGGGGTAGAGTGATGCCTTGGTATTCTGGGTTAGGGCTGAAGAGAGTGTATCCCAAACTAATTTCTCCCCTAGTAGTGGGACCTTGTCATGTATTTTCCATTCCTCTTATGTATCAACATTTGACTCTCGCTCATTCTAGTACCTTTTGTATTTTAATGTTAGACTCTTTTACATTTTAATCTATTTTTGTTATGGTACCGTATTTGAATTGATATTTTAGCCTTGTGGTTAGTATGATGATCAGGGGCCAGACTTATACTACTTATGGCGATATCACCCCCTTTTATGTGTGATTTTATATAATCAAATGAAAATTTTCAATTGTAAACACCTACCCCCAAGAGTGCATCTAAAGTTAGGAGTTTCCATGGTTTGTGTGGATTCTATAGGCGATTTGTTCCTCACTTTAGCACCATAACAACCCCTATGAATGATTTGGTTAAAAAAATCTGTTGCATTTGAGTGGGGTGTTGTCCAAGAAAAGGCTTTTGAACTTTTAAAATAAAAACTTATCAAGGCCCTAGTCCTAGCACTACCCAACTTTGACAAGGTTTTTGAAATCGATTATGATGCCTCCAGAGTAGGAATAGGAGTTATCCTATCACAAGATAATCAACCTGTCACATATTTTATTGAGAAGTTGAAAGATGTTTCCTTGAATTATTCTACATATGAGAAAGAACTATTGGCCCTTGTTAGATCCTTAGAAGTGTGGTAACATTACCTTTGGCCTAAGGAGTTCATTATCCACACTAATCATCAGGCCTTAGGATATTTAAAAACATAAGGGAAGCACAACCGTAGGTAGACTAAGTGGAGTGAATTTATTGAGACATTTCCCTATATTATCAAATTTAAGGAGGGTGTAGAAAATAAGGTAGTTGATGCCTTTAGTCGATGACACACACTCATAGCCACCATTGGCGCTAATTAGGGCTGTTGACAAACCAAGCCGGCTTGCGAGCTTTTTGGGCTCGGCTCGTTAACGGCTCGGCTCGGCTCGGTTCGCTTATTAAACAAGCTTAAAAATTTGGCTCGAGCTCGGCTCGATTATTAAACAAGTCAAGCTTGAGCCTAATAAATTTAGGCTCGAGCTCCTTTAGAATGAAAAAGCTCGTGAGCTCGGCTCGTTTACCACCAAAGCTCGAGAGTCGGCTCGTTAAAAGTTCGGCTCGACTCGTTAAAAGCTCGGCTCGTTTATAAACAAACCAAGCTCAAGCTTTATTTTTAGGCTTGTTTAGTAAATGAGCCAAGCTCAAACCTACCCCGGCTCGGCTCGGCTCGGTTCGGTTCGTTAACAGCCCTAGCGCTAATCTTTTGAGATTCTAGCATATTAAATTATTATGCCTAAATGATGAGGACTTCCATGAGATCTTTGCTAAGTGTCATACTACATGTTTTGACAAATTCCACATCTATGATGGCTATTTATTTCGAGAAAATAGGTTGCACATTCATCGTAGCTCATTTAAGGAGTTACTTCTATCTAAACCCCATATTGGTGGGCTAATAGGTCACTTTCGCTATGCTAAGACACATGACATACTTACCGAGAATTTTTACTGGCCACATATGAAAAGGGATGTAATGTGTTTCAGTGCCAATTGTGTCACGTGAAAATGCGCTAAATCGACTACCTATCCCCACGGCATGTACACCACTATCCCTATTCTCAACCACCCTTGGACATATGTATCTATAGACTTTGTATTAGGTTGTCCTCGCTCCAGAAAGAATAAAGACTCTATTGTGGTAGTCGTAGATTGCTTTTCAAAAATAACCCATTTTATCTCTTGCCATAAGACTAATGATGCTACCACTATTGTCGACTATTCCTTCTCCAACATAATCAAGCTTTATCACGTTCCTAGGACCATTGTATTAGATCATGATGTTAAATTTGTCTCTCACTTTTGGCAGATCCTTTGGGGAAAATTGGGTACAAAAATTCTTTTCTCAACCTCTTGTCACCCACGAATCGATGGGCAAACCAAGGCGGTTAATCATACCTTAGGAAACATGCTTCACACTATTCTTAATAAAAATCCAAACAATGGGAGTCCGTTTTGCCGCATATTGAATTTGTTTACAATCAGACTCTCCACTCGACTACTAGAAAATCTCCATTTAAGGTTGCTTATGGCTTTAATCCGCTCACACCTTTAGACTTATCCCCATTACCACCATCTTAAATCATCTCAAACAATGTTGAATCACGTGCTAAATACATCAAATAGCTTCACAAATCCGTCGCCACACACATTGAGAAACAGAATATGGAGATGGCTACTCACGCCAATCGCCATTAGAAGAAGGTCACTTTTCAACTAGGTGACCTCGTTTGGGTCTATTCACATAAAGATCGGTTTCTAGACCATCGAAAGGATAAGCTAGAACCTCGAGGTGATGACCTATTCACAATCCTCGAATGGGTGAACGATAATGCCTATAAAATTGACTTGCTTGGAAAGTATGGTGCCATACATCCCACCTTTAACATTTCTGATTGGTCTTCTTTTATTGATTTTGTGCAGGTTTCGGGGACGAAACCCTTCCAAGAAGGGGGGATGATATGGACACCACTTCATTAAACGCTATTCTTAACCCTATCTTGAATTATCCTAATTTATTTCTTGCATGTCCTAACAATATTTTGTTTTCTATGTCTAGGGTGGATTGAAAAATGGAGTTGGATTAAGGAGCGAAAAAACAAGCATCAAGATGGAAGCTCGAAGATAGCATATTATTAGTATTAACTTTTATAATTGTAGTTAGAATACGGGTTATGGGATCGTAGGTAAGTTGAGTCTGATAACTAACTAATTTTTATTAATTTTAGATATTAGTAGTGTTTTATATGTGTGTGTGCATAGGTAACCAATGATGATAACATTTTTAAACAAAATTGATATTAGTCTTAGGTGTGGCAACATTGAACCTATCCTCTCGTCCTTAGGAGCTCGTGGACGTATAACCCAATTATCTCCCTTAAGACTAAATGAAAACATAATCTATTTTGCAAAAATTGTTTTAAATTCATTCCATGAACTGACCGGTTTGACTCAGCCCAATCCATGGTCCCTGCCCCATTTTCTTTTTGTGTTACTCGGCTCCTAACCAGGCCTTATGGCTGACCCACTTGCCTTTTACTTGCCCATGTATTTTTCTTATCTTCCCTTAACCCTAAATGCATTCATTTGTTCCAAAACTTGGTCTCTCTCTCACTCTGACAACTCTTTCCCCTTCTTCGTGTTCTATCATCCTTCGTCTCCGCCTATTCCCCTTCTTTTGTTTTCGAAATTGAAAGCTAAAGAACTTAATTTCTTCCCTTCTCAATGTCTGAGGCTATTAATCTTTTTACCGTTATTTTTAGGCTCCCCTTCTACCTTTTGTCAAGCAGTTTATCACCAAAAAAAAAAATATATATATATATATATGTCTGTAATGGAAGACAAGGGGGAACATTGTGATTTTGGTGTTATGAAATCGGAGATTAATCCGTTGTTTTGCTAAATTGTTGATTAAGATGACAGACACGGATATTACTTTGGGTTTGGAGAGAACGATTATATTCTCGCAAACCCATTTGGCGAATCGATTATGATTCTACTAGTTGGGTTCAGTTCACTATATTTCATATCTTATCTTCATTCGTATCCACCCCACATTCTCCCTTACCATTTTACTCTTGATCCTAGCTCTTTTAGTGAGGTTGCATATCCAACAAAACATCTTCTTAACTTGGGTATTTTTAATGGATCGACCTTATGTCATACAAACCGCGGCAAGTTTGATAGTTGTGCGGAGTACTTTTTTCATTAAAGTAATTTGAGCGACATTACCTTATCGCATAGAATCCTAGAAGGGGGCCTTCATTTTAGCCACACAATGGTCCCGCGAGATCGATGCATCGATGCCCTTATCAATCTCTTCATTTTCTTGTATGATAGACCATTAGACCCTATATATCTAAAATTCTTCTTCTCCGGGATAACATCTATCCTAATCATAATCATAGAGTTCGAGACATTACTGTATATATTCCCTAAAGTTGCAACTCTTATCTGAATTTTAGTTTTGTTCAGCTTGAAATCCTTACACTCCATATAATTCTTCTACATACCTCTAGCTTGACGTTATGCATTATTATTGTTTCTCAGCAATTAAAACGTCGTTTGTAAGCAACGTACGCGAAGACCCATCATCTTGGATTGTTTGAGTAAGCTCACTCTATATTGTTACGGAAAACAAGACACATTTTCTTGATTAACTCAAGGTTGATCTTTGATGCAATCCAATATATACAGAAATTTTTTTTTTGTATGATTACTGTCTCTTTATTTAAAAAATAAAGGTAGCTTTCAATTTTATAAGAAGTAGTGAGTCAAGTTATCTAATAGAAAGGAATGATTTGTGTTGTCAAATAATCCAATTGTTACATCATATTATTAGTAATATCGTATTTTATATTTATAGTTATTGAAATATGTATAATTACCACTATAGTATTTAATGCTTATGGTTATTGAAATATGTATATTCATCACCATATGAAGTGAATTTTATCTCTATAAGATGATTATTTATAATTATAAGTTGTATGTCATATAAGGATGTATATTATTTCTAATAATATATGTATTTATAGCTCTCATATTTGTTCCTTATTATTTAATAAATGAAGGGTAATATAATATGTGCATCGGTCGATATAATATGTATATTTATCATTATAAGATATATACTGTATCAATATAATAAATATATTTATCGATATAATATGTGTATTTATAGCTATAATATGTATATTTTATCTTGTAAAAATGTGTATTCTCTCTAATAAGATATATATTTATTATAACACATGTATTCTTAACTTGTTATTTCATAAATAAAGGATGTGTATTTATATTTTAAAAATATGTATTTTGTTCGATAAAATGTATATTTATATTATAAAATATATACATTTTTATTTTTATATTTAAGACATTAAATAGATATTTATTTATAAAGAAGATATTAAAAAATTAACTTATTTATTTTAATAATCCATGTTAAACATAATTTATTTATTAAAAAAAAAAACTTGTAAACTTGTACCATCGTGCTTGGTGCAAATTGCCCTAACAATCTCTATGTAAGGTTAGTAAGACCGTCCAAGATAAACAGGTAATAATTTCTGGGCCCAGGATTACCCCATGATGAGACAGGAATTGGCATTATGCTCTTTGGGCGAACTATAAACAGCATTTTTATAGGCTTACCTATTCTATTGCCTTCTTATCAAAATCAAAATAATAACGATGATGATAATAATAAACTACTGTCTAAGTTACTCTTGAGTCCTGTCCATCTGCATCGTGTATATAAAGTGGAGGACAAACCCCCCTTGCCTCATTTCTTTACCCATATTCAAGGCGGCCAATGGGACATGACGAGATTTTTGGGAAAATTTTGTGTTTGTGGTTTTATTAAAGTATAAATCAATTTCGATCCATAGTATTATATATATATAGAGAGAGAGAGAGAGAGACAAATATATTAATGTATGCAGATAAAGATAATATTATAAATTTCTAAATGTGTTCATTCAGATAATATTGTGAAGTAAAATACACTAGTATAATGCATTTAAATATTTTAACATATATAAAATATGTAAGAGTATATTTATCAAATAAGATATAAGATACAAACTATCATTATTTACATTTGTAGTGTATTATTTTTATTGAATAATATCATCATTTAATATTTAAATATATATATATATATATAAGTCTGACATCTTTAATATATGCTAAAATAATAATATTAGTCAACATTAATACTATATTCATAGTCTTAATTATATATTTTTAATTATAGAGTGTACTTAGGTAACATCAATAATATAATTTTATACTTTAATAGTATGTTAATTAGTTAACATATATTTTTTGATGAAATATGAAGTTTTTATAAATTTATAATGCATAACATTGATTATTAAAATATTTTTTTTTTTATAGTATTTGTGATTATACAACTATTATAAAGTTATTTCAATTAATTAGTAAATAAAAAATTCAGTATACTATACCTCAAGGAATAGAAAATATATGTTTGAAAAATGATCTAAAATCTTTAAAAATATAGATTTCAAAATTTTAAAAATAATCTAATGTATACTTTTCTATAAAAAAAATGAATCGAATCTCCGTAGAGAGCTCGAGAAGATGGGGACAACTGACAAGAGAAGGGGAAAAAAGGGTCCATCCTTTAATTTATATAGACTTGTTTGTACTGACCGACCAAAGTACGGATGACATCTTTAAGTAATTAACGCAACTGACATTATTGTTGGCTTGAGCATCTATTTTGACATGAAGTTCTAAAATTGCCCTCCCAATTTAGAACATAGATTTTTGTTCCTTTTTGTCGTGCTAATTTAGCCTGATAGAGTATAGGGGGCAATCAAATTGAGTGTGTTGGGTTTAGATTGAATTGATGCGGGTTGGATCCATCTTAGGGATGGCAACGGGGCGGGTCGGGGACGGGGACCCCATCCCCATCCCCGAACCCGATAAGGAAAATAATCCCCGAATCCGACCCGATCCCCGATATTTTTTTATCGGGGATTCTCCGACCCGATCCCCGCGGGGATCAAGTCCCCATACCCGACCCGATCCCCGATCTATTTTTAATCCCCGATTTATTCCCCGTTCATAAAACCCGACCCGATCCCCGAAACCCGACTTTATACCCGATCCCCGATCTCATCCCCGATCCTCAAACTATTTTTTTATATTATATTTTTAATTTATATTCTATAAAAAAATTTATATATATATATTATATATATATATAATTATATAAAAATATATATATAAAAAATTTCGGGGCGGGTTCGGGGATGGGGACCCCAAACCCGTCCCCGCCCCGTCCCCGAAAAAATCCTCGTTAAGAATCCCCGAACCCGAACCCGATCCCCGAATTCTCTCCCCGAACCCGAACCCGAACGGGGAATCCCCGACGGGGCCCCGAACCCGCGGGGAAAATTGTCATCCCTAATCCATCTTGAGTAGAATTATTTTGAATTATTGTATGGCTTAGGTCGTTATTAGACTGAGTTAATTTGGGTTGGGTTAGATTTTGATTGAAGTAGCTTGTGTTCATATGATTTTGGATTGATATTAATTTAACAATTCAGGTTTAAATCGTTTAGGTTGACTTAAGGAATCAAGTCTCAAGTCAAACCGAACATTGTCCACTAAATTTAATCCAATTTATTAACTTTGTGAGCATGTATTAAGTTTGTCTTCATATAAAAATATAATTGATAATATGTTGTTAATTGTTACTTATTTATATCATATTAAAACTTCTTAATATTACTTTTTTTTTTGTGCGAACAAATTGATGAAATTAAAATATCGTCGGTGAATAAAGATGTTTATAATAAAATGAAAAAAATAACTAAAGTTTATGAAATAATGTATTTTTTAAGATTTAATTAAATAATAAAATATATATAATTTTTAATATTATCATAACTAATTAATATCAAATTTGGTCTAGTCGAGTCGGGTTGGGTTAATATCTGGTTCAGTTGATAGTAGGTTTTAGGTTAGCTTGTGTCCAAGACCTCCGGATCGGGTCAGTTATATTTAGATTAATGTTGGATCAAATTGGAAGATTTCTTAGGTTATGTGAGCCCAAGTTTTATGTTTTTCGGACTAAGTTAGACAAATTGGATCAACTTTTACCATCTCTATCCGAGAGTTTATATCTAATGATAAGGTTTTATGTGTGCGTGTGTGTCAATGGTAAATTAATTATATATATTGTAATACTCCAAAATTTTAAAACCTAAAATTTACTAATTAATCATCATTTGGGATAATTTAAATTTTAAATCATTAATTTAATTATTTTGTGGACTTATGATTTTAAAAATGGATATGATTATTTAATAAATTAAAATAAATATTTTGTTATTTTATCATACTCTTTTTATTTAAATACTTTTTCAAACCCATATTTTACTAAAATTATCCTCTTAAATTAATTTCTTAAATTTTAATTAAATTAATTTATTAAAATAATGTATCCATCTAAATAATTAAATACCAAAATTCTAAAATTATTTTTATTTTTATTCCCCCTTTCCTTTTTCCTCTTTCCTTCCCTTTCTTTTCCTCCTTTTTTAATTTTCTTCTTTTCTTCCTCCTTTGCCCGACCTGCTTCTTCTCCCCCTCCACTGGGCCGCTAGCCCTCTTTCCTCCCTTTGTCACCCAATGTCCCCTCTTTCTTTCTTTTTCTTCCTTTCTATCTATTACGAATTTGTCACATGGAAAAAAGTGTGGCTAACTCATCTTAAACTACCAAAAAAATATTTTTTTCTTGGCAACTAGTTGAAATTCACCATAGCAAAAATATATACTTATGTGACTAACTCACTATAAATTTTTCATGAAAAGACTCTTTTGTGGATAAATTAAAATGATTTTACTATAGAAAGATATTGTCATGGGAAAATTGACACAAATTTATTATAGAAAGATATTATTGTGGCTCACTTCCCACAACTTTCTTACAAAAATACCTTTTCATTGCTAACTTACCACGAATTGTATATGGAAAGATAAATTTGTGGCTAACTTGGCACTAATTGTCCATTAAAAGATATTTTGGTGGCTAACTTGTCATAACAAATCTTTTTTGTGGTGGATTCACCACGAATTTGTGACAAAATAATTATTTTTATCCGACTTGCCATAGAAAGTTATTTTCGTATCTAACTCACCACTAATTTTTTACAAAAATATTTTTTTATGACTAAATTGACATGAATTTTTCATGAAATAATATTTTTTTGGCTTATTCACCATAAAATTGCAATAAAGATATATTTATGTGGCTGACTCACCTTGAATTTGGTTTAGAAAAGTATATTTACCTCTAAAGACGATATATAATTTGCTATAACGAAAAAAATTATGAACATATTATGAATACATTTGGTTAAGTTTTGATTAAATTAATACTATATTATATTTTCATACTATTATTTTAATTATTTTGAACAAACACTAAAATTAACTAATTATTAATTTGATTCCTAATTTAGATATATGTAAAATTATATATATGTAATTTAAATGTTAATATGCCAAAGTAAACACCATTACAAGAATTAACAAAGTATTATATATATTACATTATTCCTATATTTTCTATCTTATAATTTTTTATTTATTTTAATAATACATTAAATTAACTAATTATTAATTTGCTTCCTAAAATAAACATGTGTATAAATTATGGAATAGTAAATAATATATAGATACAAAGACACACAAACATACATTTCAATATAAAAAATTTATTATTTAACTATAGATTAATTGTGTGATCATATAAACATATGCATGACTGAATGGAAATATTTTACACAAACACGCACACACACTCATGTATATATGTATGTATATTAAGAAAAAGTATGTAATGTCGAATATAAGTTATGCATAATTGAGATGGATTAAAAGGTTTAATACAACTAGTTCTATAAACATAGTGCACATTCATCAACGAAAGTATATCATTGAAAAACTTTGCAATTAAGTATGTTTGGCTTGGAATAGTTTAAAAATAGGTGGCATCACAGGAAGTTTCTTAGCTATAACTACCCATGATTAGTATCATGATGAGGTGTACCTATGATTAGTATTAGGATGGGGTGTTGTTATTATTATTATTATTATTATTTTGGTTAGTAATGTGAAATTTTATTACTTTTAACGTGGGAAAATAAAGCACAAACTCAATGGTCACGTATACAGTTTTTGCTAAAACTAGCAAATTAACATAAGATGTTAGTTTAACATAGGTTGCACAAGTTTCCAAAGTTTCAATTTTGTAGCTAAACCCCTCATAATCTCCCTTATGATCATCCTTTTGATATGTTCATTATTCTATAAAAAAAAAAAGTGTGTATTTCTCTCTTTGTAGATAAGATATATGCACACAATATAGGTATCCTTCAAATCATCTTTTCATATTTAGATATCCCCCCCCAATCTCTTTGCATAACCAATGCATGTTATGCTACCAAGTCATAGTCATTTTCCTTAAATCGATATCTATCATCAACCATGTCCAAATACATCTCGTAAACTCATAAGAGAGGAAAATGTGGTGATGATGTCCATCCTCATGATTGCATAGAACACATTGAGTATTTATATCATATCCAAACCAGTGTAATCTATCTTTGATTGCCAAGAATCCATGCTTTGTAATCCATAGCATCAACTAGTGTCTAGGAATTGATAACTTTTTCCACACAAAGCTAAACCAATTTACTTTCGGATCTTAAGCAATTAAAAAATCATAGATTTGGGACATATAGCATTTACTATGTTTCGCATACCTAGCTTCTGCATGTTGATCATTAAGAATAGATTGTAGAGAGGTGTGAATATGCAGAAGAATTCGTAATAACAAAGAAGTCTAAGATATAACTAACACCTCCCATATACTTCTTCCATTTATGTAAAAAAGCATGAAGCCATCAAACCCATAGAATATAAATTTTGATAGAAGGCCATCAAAGTGATCTATTATGTGCAACAATATTCTATTGTTGTATCTGGATCAAACCTAGCCTTCATTCCTCTTTCGAGAAGCAAACTATATCCAATTCCACAAGTGCCTTTCTAGGTTTCTCTTCACTTTCCCAAAGTTACGATAGGCACAAAAATATAATATCATGTATAATATTCCACAGTAGTAACATCATCACGCCCTTGTAAACTTTTATCTCATACAAAACTAAATGAATGTGATATAACCATCCCCCATGACTGAGAAGCTATGAATTCCATGTTCTTATCTAAGTTGTAAATTTCTCTATCAATTGCAAGTAATCATTTAGATCCTCTTACATAAGTGGGGAACCCTAAGGTAGTGAAGTTGTAAATAAACCATAGAAAAGTGATATTCTTCTTCTTCTTACTACTTGTGGATACCAATATGTGCATCATGACATACATCTGGCTATATAGATGTGTGACACAGTACTAAATGTAGATATATAGATGTGTGCCATGGCATAACAAATGGTTATCAAAGCATGTGCTACAGGACTACTTGTGACAAATGATATATGGATCATGAGATTACTTGTGACAATGGAGACATGAATCACTAGATTGCTCATGGTTATTGATTCATGCTCCATTGGGCTACTTGTGGCAATTGAGTTGTATGTCACATAAGTAATCGCAGCTATCATAACATGTGACACAACAATACTCATGGCTATCATTTTAACACTCCCATTTTACATAATTAAAAAAATGTTATTAAAACAATACAAAAGCATAGAATAAAATAAAAAAACACTGTAGGAAAAATGAGGTATTACCAATGTACTTAACACATAATAGACTTCTACTATCCATCCCACTTTAGATACAAGGATAACAAACCAATCATACCAAAACATAAAAAATAGACTGCACAAAATACATAACATAGAAATATCAAGTATTAGTGTTTACAATCAAGATCACAACGGGTCCCAAAACATTTGAAGTAAATGAGAATGGGAAGAAAATAGTACCAATCCAAGGGAAAAATAAGTATTAGGGCACAAATCAAACATTGAGTCTCTCAAGAAAAAAAAATGAAATCTCTAATTATCCATGTTCATTTGCCTATATCTGAAACATAAGGTAAACCGACTACCTACCACTTTCAAATACCTACACAGGGTCCTCTACTCGTAGGATTGAGTAAGAGACCAAACAATAGAGAACATAAATACGATACATACTAAGTAAACCAAGTTACCTCTTCAACGGGAGTCACGATGTATGCAAGGTTGTGACAAGATAAAGAGGTCATACTAGAATGGGGGATCATGCTCAAACAGTATAGGTAAGTTTACATACTCTACTATAACCATAGGATGCAACAAGATTTCATATCATACCATCTTATACAATTCACCAATCATCATGGTTACCCTCCTAATTTAGATAACACTGATAGCAACATATAATCAGGTAACGACAAGTTAGTTATATAATTGACTAGATGTTTCTATGATTCTTTTACTTAAGTCACCCTTTATAGAAATATTCCACATTTAAATAATTTATTAGGTTATTTTTTGTTTATTTTTTTGAAAATTTTTAATGTCATTACATTAAAATAAATTTATGTACAAGTACAAGCAGCAAACTCATCTATGTAATGAATATGACTCTTGAACTTTTCCTTTGTGGACTGATGAGTATATCAACAACCTATAGCTATATCTATCACCTTAACTAAGACATGACATGGAATATATTTTTGTTGGAACACCCTTAGGTTTCTAGCTTTCCAAACTTCATAAATTGTTGTAACTAGAATACCACATAGCAATTAAGCTTTGGCTTTAACCCAACCATTCATAGCACATGCTAGTTTTATGAGTTGTTACCAATTACATAATCCAGCTTGTCAGCCTCCCAAGTGAGCAAGTATCTTCATAATAGGATTTGTATTCCTATTCCAAAGTAATATGCTAGGATGTCTAAGTATTTTGGCACAAAACATAAGTTGTATAAGGTAAAGACTAGAATTTCAAGAGATAATCTTTAGTAGCTAGCCACATTTGAATTGGCATTTTAGAGCTGTAGGGTTCTTCCAAACTGTACTCCACCAAATTTTAGCTAAAAAGAAATTATGAATCAAATTATAGACTTTGTTGATTTTGTACTACCCCTCAACTAGGTTAGAGTTGATAATAGACAATAGATGAGTTCGAAGTTGGAAAATAATCCTTGTGGTACATGCAACTTGTTGCTTCAATTTAACATTTTCCAAAGTTTGACTGTGTAAGTACTTACCATGAATCCAATGCACCCAAAGAGTTTCCTTATTAGCCTTTAAATTCCATATGTGCTTACTAAGGACATCAATATTCCACATCTCTATGTTAATGATACCTAAACCACTTTCCTTTCTTGGAAAACAACACTTGTTCCATGCAACAAGAGCCTTATCGATAGCTTCACAATACCCTATCCAAAGATATGTTCTGCATAAGGAGATTATATGTTTAATAAGATCTTTTGTAAGTAGCAAGGTCTGGCACCAAAACTTCTAGATTCTGAAAAGAACATTTGTGATGAGTTGGAGTCGACCGGCATAAGAGAGAAATTTAGAAGTCTAGTGTTTAACTTTATGAATTATTTTATCAATAAGCCTCTAGTGTTGATGAGTGTTCATCCTACCTACAGCCATAGGGAGCCCTAGATAGCATAAAGGAAGGCAACTAACTTGAAAGGAAGTAAAATTCATAATTACACTTCTAATTTGCTCATTTACACCCCATAGTACATGAAACTTTTCTATGAATTCATATGAAGGTTGGAGATTTCACTAAAAGAATGCATTTGTTCTAGTAAGCATCTTGTGGAGTTGAGGTTGCCTCAACAAAATAGTAAAATGCCATCAGCAAATGATAGACTAATGATGTGTCACTTGTTACATTGCAAGTGAGCTTGAATTTTTTAATTATTCCAAAGATATATTAGCATGCAAGTGAAATACTCCATAGCAATTACAAATAAGTATGAGGAAGTGGAGTCTCCTTGATGTAGACCTCTTTTCCCATCAAAAGGAGAAGGGAAAGGCCATTAAGAATTATGGAGTAGCTAACACCACTAATATAACCCATTAAAACACGTATAAAATGAGGAGGAATATTCAAGCCTAACATTACTTGTTCTAAGAATTTCCAATTCAAAGTGTCATAGGCTTTTTTCAAATCAATTTGGAGCATACATCTATGTGTGATATGTTTGCAATTATAATGACACAAAAGGTCATGTGCAAGTAAAACATTATCCCTTAAAGACCTTTCCTTGACAAATTTTACTTGAGAGGGATCAACAATAGTAGGAAGTATATGTTGTAATCATTTAATGAGAAATTTCATGATGATTTTGTAGAGGGCATTACAATAAGCAATGTGACGAAATTGTGTTACTTGTTCTGGATTGGCCACTTTAGGAAGGATGGATATAGTGGTATGGTTAAGTAATTTAGGGATATGACCTGATGAGAAAACATCATCTACATCATTTACCATACTCCAAATATCCACACCCATAGTGGACCAATCTTGCTTGAAAAAATAAGAAGTGTAGCCATCCCATCCTAGTACCTTAGTATCACTAATGGAATTTATAGTCAACTTTACTTCCTCTCTAGTTATTCACTACAGAAGATAATATTGATATTGTTGAGATAATCAATTCCCCAACTGGATAATATTATGTCTACTTTAGGGTTAATGTTAGCATATGCTCCTAACAAGGAGATATAAAACTCCTAAAAATGAGTTTGGACATCTGTTGGATCAACAACCCAAGAACCATATTCTTTCATGATTCTAAGAACCATGTATTTATTTTGGCTTGAATTCATTGAGGCATAGAAAAAATTATTATTAGAACCACACACATTGAGCCAAGGGATTGCTGATTTCTGCTTAAGGAATAACTCTTCACACTCTGAGAGGTAATCATAAGTTTTCCAAGCATCCCGTTCAAGTGTTTGAAGATGAAAATTTCTAGTATCTTAACTACATCATTCTAAATTTTATGGAGAAGTTCCTTTTGTTGAGAGACCTGGTCAGAGATAGAGCTGAAATGGTCTCTATTTAGATGTTTGAACTTTAGGTGTAAACTGCTAAGGCACTTCCTTAACCTAGCATCAGGATGGGAAGCTGTTGTGGTATTCTAGGTTTGTTAAACCATTTAAGTGAGAGAGTGGTGTTTGCCCCCACATATTGAAAAACTTAAACCTCGACTTATGATTATCATTCAATTGCTACATGATTAAGATACTAGCACGTTAGTCAGAGAAAGGAATGGGATGGAAGAAAGCATAAGATGAAGTGAAATGCTAAAACCATAATGACTTCCCCATAATCCTTTCAAGTTTGGCCATGATTGTATCCTCACCAATCTAGTTATTGCACCAGGTGAAAAAAGAACAAGTGGAAGCCAACCCAGTCATTGAAAGGTGAGCAAAGCAATTGTTTACATCCTGGATGTCATTCAAATTTGGAGAAAGCCCTTTGAATTTTTCTCACCGATTTAGAATAACATTAAGGTCACCCATAAGAATGATGGGGGAAGTAAACTTTCTGTAAGTACCGATCCAATTCCATAGATGTTGCCTTTCATAACCTGTTTTTTTAGCATAAACCAAAGCTATGAAAAAAAAGCAGAAGAATAAGTGTGAGAAGTAAATGAACAAGAAGACATTGATCATTAGATGCAATTAGGTTAATTATCCAAATCTGAGGATTCCAGAGGCACTAAATTCTACCATTAGGGTGAGAGTTGCAGTTATTAAGGAAATATCATCATAGATGGATATTATTATGGATACTAACTGATTTATTGCTCTTAATATGAGTTTCAAGTAAACTTACTAGTGACAGTTTATTGATACTCATCCAAGATCAAACATCTTTCTATTTATCGGTTTTATTCAAATCCTTAACGTTAACCACAACTATCATTGTCTAAGGAGGGGGATCGAGTGTATTGAGGGTTCCCTCCATTAGTCAAAATTGTTTAACTTTTGCTTCCAAAACTTGGAAAGGGTTAGAAGTACTTGCAACTTCAGTAGAATCTTCTAGTTTTTTTTGGTTTAATAGGAGTCCAACTGATATATAACACTTGGTTCTTGGAAATTTGTATGTGGTTTTGTTTAATAGAATAGTTAGGTTGATGAGGGATGGTTTAAAGCAACACTCGGTCAGTTTGTTGGGTTCGTTTAGAATTTTTCTCAGGGAAAGATTTGATGGAATGTCCTATAGTGTCACATTCAACACAATATGATGGTCTCCATTCATATTGAATTTTTTTAATAAGACTTTCGCCATAAGGTTCATCTAACTCCACTAATTCAACACATTTTTGTAACATCAAATTCAACCAACACCCAAGCATAAGATATAAAATGACTATATAAGGTGAGATTGTCAGTTTGTAAAGGTTTTCCGACTACACTCGCAATAAAATTACCAATACTCTAGAGGAAGATTTTCCAACTTGATCCATAATGGAAGAAACTGGAATTTTTCCTTCACAAAGTTAAAACTTTCATGCCATTACCTTAGCAATAGCGGACGGTTCATGAAACTATATCCTTTACAAGCCTCAACTCTTTCACAACCTATGGAGGTTTAAAATTAGAATATGATGAAGGTAGATACTTGGCATAGTAATACGATCCCATTGACTCTTAAAACATGTTGTAATTTGGTCTAATGAAGGTTGATAGCATATGACATAACCAATTGGGGCTCCCTCCCACTTATCCCAATTTGCATTAATTTGATCCTTTTGTACTTTGATTCTCCATATATTTCCGGCTAGGGTGGGGATACATATGAAAGATTTCCTCCATTAACTGGCCCTCGATTGGATAAAACCATATCCCTCCATGATATACTTGGTATTGGAAGGTGTACCAATTCATTCACATGGGTATGTTGATGGTTCGTGCTATGTAAATTGGAAACTATATTTGATTGCTTTTCTTATGATAGAGTAGAGGGAGACTGAGGGACTACTATGGTCAGATTAGAAGCAACTAAATATGTCAAAACTTCAGTTGGTCCCTTTGAAGTTGGGGTTTGGGTTAGTTAAGAAGGTTTATCCACAACAATCCTCCCAGAGCAGAAGAGTGAGAAAAGGGCTATTAGCCAAATATAATTGAGAAACGTCCTCATGAGACGTCATCTTCCTTGTAGCAGCAATTCTTGTTTTCTCCATGAGAGAATGGAGAGATATCCTAAAAGGTCATTTCTTTGATCCTAAAATTCTTAACCCTTTCTATTTATTAGGTTATTTAGTTATAGTCCATTTTTTATTTTTGAGTAATGGGCTGGATTATCCCCTATGGTCTCTCAATACCCATTGAAGTCAAACCAATAACTTAAGAATATAAAGTCTGACCAAAGTGAAGGGAACCACTGATGAATATAAAGTTTCGCCAGAGCCAAGGGAACCACCAATGGACATAAATTCCGGTCGAAGCCAAATAAACCACCTAGGTGATGAGATACTTTATTATCAATAACCCATAGTACATTATTAATGTCCAGAGTAGATAAGGCACTGATATCAACTTGGATCTCGCTTGAAGATCTTATAAACGTCCAAAGGTCTACTGACCTCTGATAGCTAATTGAGGATTGGATAATTTGGACCCATGTAATACCCCACGATCTTCTACATTAAGTGATTAATGTCATATTCACCAAGTCATGTACCAAAAAAGGCCCACATATCACACCAAAGTAACCATATCCACATAATCATCACAATTTAACTATCATAACTAACACTCGATGGGAATTCCATCCATACATAGTCCAATTTAATCCATCAAGTGAGTTAATTTATTTAGGCTAAAAATTATATTTTTATTATTTAAGAGTCATATATTTATTCCAAATTATCTCTCATAACCCTCCAAAGGCACTTAGTGATGATACCATTAGTTATGGACAAATTTAATCTATCAAATAGGTTAATTAATTCATGCCAAGATGAATATTCTAATTATTAAAGAATCATGGAATAGTATAATACCAAGCCTCAAATCATACCAAGGTCAACAAAAATAAAATTATCACTCTCTAGCCTAATTGGCTAATCGATTGTACAAACTAATTGATTGGCTTAATGCTACCAAGCTATAGATTTCTTTGTCAAAATCAATCGACTAGTTTATTAAACCAGCCAATTGTTCTAAGATCGGTCAATTGGTTTAGACAATCTAGTTGAAGGGTTTAAATAAAGACTAACCTAAAACTTACCATCTGAGAACCATTTGATTGGTTTAGCTAATTCTAAAGACCATTTGATCATTTTGGACAAACCAATCAAAGGGTTTAAATAGAGACCAACCTAGAACTTACCAATAGAGAACTATCTGATTAGTTTGGCCAATCATTTGACTATTCTAAAGACTAGTTGATCAATTAGGCACAAATCAATCAATGAGGGGTTCAAATAGAGAGCAGACCAAAGTTGCCATTGATAAAATAGTTGATTGGTTAGAATAACCATTTGGCTATTTTAAGGATCATTCGATCAATTTGTACACAAACATCATACTCACATAGGGATGGCAATGGGGCGGGTCGGGGATGGAGACCCCATCCCCGTCCTCGAACCTGATAAGAAAAATAATCCCCAAACCCGACCCGATCCCCAATTTTTTTTATCGGGGATCAAATCCCCATACCCGACTTGATCCCCGATATATTTTCCATCCATGATTTATTACCTAACCTTAAAACCTGACTCGATCCACAAAACCTAACTTTATACCCGATTCCATCCCCGGTCCTTAAGCCTTTTTTATATTAGACTTTTAATTTATATTTTATAAATAAATTATATATATATATATATAATTATATAAAAGTATATAAAAAATTATTCATGGCGGGTTTGAGGATGGGGACCCCAAACTTGTCCCCGCCCTATCCCCAAAAAAATACCCGTTAAGAATCTCCGAACCCGAACCTGATCCCCGAATTATCTCCCCGATCCTGAATGGAAAATCCCCTACGGGGCCCCAAACTCGCTAGAAAAATTGTCATCCTTATACTCACATATTTCCAAACATGACTTGGACTCTAACTACCAATAACATCAAACCCATATCATTACAATTATAGAAACTAAAAGTAAACACACCCAAGTACAAAATCATGCTACATTTTTAAAGAATTATCCACATATTCCCGTGAGTCCATATTTCCTTGAAATGCTTAAATCTCATATCACTAGTCATAAAAATACCATATAATCATTCATAATTTGCTACATGCACTATCTCATATACTCATTCATCCCATATTTTAAAGGCGAGAATGGCTTACCTTTCAAATGTTAGAAAAACCTCATCAAGTATGGAAAAATATAAAGTGAAAATTCCAAAATCACGAACACCTTAAATAAACCATGAAAACTTAGAAAATATTTCTTAAAATCCCCCAAATCAAAATAATATGAATCTGAGGAAAGAAAATTAGAAAATACCACCTCTAAAAAAGGTTCCAAGAGAATCAATTTAAAACCTCAACCTTCTCCCAAATATAACCATATCTTGATTAAAGGTAAAACAAGAAGGAGGTAGATGAAGGATCATAAGAGGTGAAACAAGTCAAAAATGAAGGCACAAAAGGAAAAGAGTGGGAACACAGTATAAAAGATAAAGGTGTTTTGGTGGCTAAAAGGAAGAGAAGGAGAAAGAGCAATAGGGTTACTTATAAACCAACAATTAGTTAGGAAAATAAGGAGAGATGTGCGACATATCAAAACCCTAATTATCCCATATAAATTTAGACTATACAAGGTAAATTTAACAAGAAATGTCTAACTTCTTCTCAAGGCTCAAATGGTAAATGCTAGATAATGCAGATCAAAGCTTCCTAAGAAAGTGTCGAACATAAAAAGGCAGAAAAGGGACAGGATGATGAGGAAAATAAATCTCAGTAATAGTAGTATAACTGCGAGGCAAGACAATAACAAAGTTATGAATTGTTAGAAGAATTTTTCTAGGAAAATCATATTTAAAAACCACATGGATTAACAAATCAGTAGATCAATTTGGTTAACCAGCCAATTGCTATAAGGATTAGTCAATTCATTTTTCAAACCAATTGATTGGTTCCCTTGAACCAAAACCTTTACTAGAAAATGACAAACCAAATGATTGGTTCATAGAAAATATTAAGTGTAATAGAAAAAATCACTATCTTACTACTTTTCAAAACTTCTCCAATTCCTTTTGAAATCAAATTCAAAATACATTTTCCAAATTAATTTCAAACATCATCCAAAATTCTTTGTTCATACAAATTTCACACTCTATGGATTTAAAATGTATAAGGTATGGCAATCATAACTTACACCAAAGAAGTACTCATGACTATCATAATATGGGTCAACATTACACGTGACAATTTCACCATGGAACTACTCATGTCTATCAAGATGTATGTCATTAGAATAAATGTGGTTATCTAGACATAGTCATGGGACTACACATGGCTATTGATACATGCACCATGGGATTGCTCATGGCTAGGATAACATAAGCCATGTGAATACGTGTGGCTATGGAGACATGACCCACATGACTACTCATGGCAATGGATATGTGATCCAAAAAACTACTCATGGCTATCAAGTTGTAGGCCATTAAACTACTTGTGGCTATGATAACATACACCATAATACTACTTGTGGCTATCATAACTTCCACCACATAAATACTTATGACTATCAAGATATGGTCCACTAATTACACATTGATGATTTCACAAATTATAGGTACCAAATCACTTTTTCTGTAGCTAACATTTTCATCACAAGCTTATAGACCATGAAAGGCGGTGCCTAAAATTTTCGTGGAAATTATTTTTGCCAAGATATTTTTATTTATTAGTCTTGAATGTTCTAGTGGCTTATATGATTAGTTTTTATAGTGGAATAAAATCATGTTTAATGAAATTAAACATTCTATAATCATATATCATAGCCATAATATATGAGAAAATTCAAACCAAGAAAAAAAGGGGACACAACGCCAACGAAAAGACCATAATGCCCTCACCAAAACTGTAATTCACCCTTAACTTATAACTTTATTCATAAGTCTCACCATTCCACCAAATTTAATGCATGATCCCAATATATCATTGTAATCATCATATCAAAAAATTAGGATTAATGTTCATCATTTCTTACATAAAAATATAGATTATACCTCTAGGGTTTCTTAGTCCATTTTAATCCATTTTCACAAAGTAGTACTACTTGTATTGAACATGATTAACCCAAACTAATAACACATTACACTTACCACATTTTGTCCCATATAACACTTGCTCAACTACAAATTTCTATAATTAACCCAAAATAACCATTTTACCCTTACTCCACCTAAACACGTCAAAACTCATGAAAATCATAACTTAATTCATACTAAAAAAAACTCTAACATATTATGCATGAAATTTCATGTAAAAACCTCAAATATTTCTACAACATACTTATTTCCCACAGTACTCATAAATTGATCTAAATGCCCTTAAGGCTGATAACCACCCAAAATTCATAAAAGCCTTACATGGTCCAAACTTTATCAAAACTTACACCCTTGACATATTTCACAAACAATAATACTTGATCATATATTAAATCTATCAAACTACAACTTATCTAAATAAAAAAAAGTACACCAATATGCTTGAGATTTCACGATAATGCCTAGTAAGGCCCAAAACATAGCAATGTCACATGAACTCATAAATGCACATAAAATCATGATTGTATAATATAATTCATGAATAAGCTCAAAAATATACAATATGATTTCCAGCAACCAAAATATGCTAACATGAAATTTTAAGAACATCATATAACATTTAATACCTAAACTAAAGGCATGTATCCTTACCATAAGAAATTATACCATTCTCTAAGCAAGTAATGACCTCCTAAGATCCTTCCCTTGTATGATCCCTTAAAAATAAAGACAAGGGTTATAAAATATCATATTAGCAACAAAGTAGTTAAGGTAAGGAAAGAAATATATAAGAGGAAACCAAGGTGGTGAAATGTAAAGCTAGTAGAGTGAATGCTGGTCATAGTAGAGTGGTTATTTACAGGTAATCCTCACATAGGTTGGGGGATTTTTTTCGGACATGTTTACAAATCCAAAGGAGGATAATGTGAGGCATGGATGGATTTTGGGTGTGGAAAATTGATGGAATGATGTAAGGATAGAGGAGTTGTGTGTGTTGGCCATGTTGTAGCTGGTTGACTTGTGAGAGTTTCTCACATTGCTAGAGGGCATTGGAATGAGTTTTGCATGGTGAGGGTGTATGGAAATGTGAGGGTTAGGTGTTTGGTGGCAGGCAGTTTCATGATAATGATGGTGTAATATGGTGGTTCATGTGTTAAAAAGGTAAAAACAACACATCTTCAAGCGATGAAAATGGTGAACTAGGATGAAGATGAAGAGAATGAGTTGGGATGGTTGGTTTGGCATGGATAAGTTCAAAGAATGGAAGAGGAAATATCTTATTTTGGGGAGTAATGAATAACAAAAAAATGTACGAGGATGGAAGTACGTTAAGCGTGAGCTAAGGTGTTGTGTGAAGAATAAAAAATCTGTGAGACAACTTGGGGTGAAGTACAACTTGGGGTATAGGTTAGGGTTGGGGTTATCATGAAGGTTAGGAGGGGTATGGGTGAGGTTGAGTGTGTAGTTAAGTATAGGAAGGGTTTATTTTGGCAACCAAACTAGGGAAACAAAACCTAGTTGGCAAGGAGGGTGTTAATATAAGATAATTAAACCAAGATTAATGGTTATGGAAGAATTAAAAGACTGTTTAGGGTTATAAAAATTTGAGGTGTTACAACACAGGTGTGGTGGTGACCTAAGGAAACTCTAATGCTTAAGTTAGAAATATAGCATGCAAATAGTTTGTAAGGAAAGAGAGATAAGGATTGAACTGACTTAGCCGTTAGGTAGTAAAGGTGTAGCCACCAACAGTGAAGAGTTTTGGGTCCTTTACTGAAAGCATTATAGGGGTGGCAATTATGCAACGTTGAATGGGTGTGACTAACGATAAAGAGTCTTAGTGAGTGCCTGTTTATGTAATGGGTTGTGATCTTTTAGTAGACTACTCAGATTTATCAATTGAACTTGCCTCAAGGGTCATTGTGGCTCCACTATTTGTGGAGGTTATGGCTAGCGTATCCCCAATAGAGGTGGAATAAGGTTGAAATTAGAGGTATTGGTGCTGGAAAATCAAAGGGAGTTAGGCCACATTCAAACAAGATGGTTGTTATAATTAGAGTATGAATATGATTTTGTTGTTTGTGCCAAGTTGATTGGGCTTGAGATAAAGGCCTTACAGGTTTTTAAACTGCCCAACGAGGGTGGGCACTCTAGGCCATAACGTGTTGGACTTAACCAAAGAGCTAGAATTTTACCTATACAACCTCAATCACCTCAATTAGTATATGATACCATCGGATACACCATGCTCGTGGTGTATCTGAGTTGCATATATAATTTCTATTTGCCTTTGATTTAAGTTCATCAAAAAATAAAAAATCACATCGGTAAAATCCTAAGGATTTTCTCTATATTTAGAGAAAACTTATGATACACTTTTGAATTAAAAAATTATTATATAAAATATAGTTATATATATATATATATATATATATATATATATATATATATATATATATATATATATATATATATATATTTCACCCACCATGACTTTAGTTATGTTTCACCATTATTGTGATGTTTTATGATAAAATTAATTTTACTATTGCTATACTTATATTTCACTACAATTATTATTGTGTTTTACCATAGCGATTTCTGTGTCTCACCATAGTTGTTCTATTTCACTAATATAAGCTGTGATTTCCTTAAGAAAACTAACTTATATTTTACCATAATCATTTTTTTTATTTTATCACTATTCTCTTATATTTCATAACTTTTATGCTTGTGTTTCACCAATGTTTATTCTATAGTTTAATGTAGTTGTCTTCATGTTTTACCATAGTAATGTTTATATTATATCATAAATGCATTCATGTTTCACCGCAATTATTATCATTTTTCTCCGATGTAAGATGTGATTTTCTTGAAAAAAATTATTTTATCATGTTTTGCCATAATTATTTTCATGTTTCACTACTATTGTGTTATAGTTTATCGCTATTTTTACTATATATATATATATATATATATATATATATATATATATATATATATATATATATATATATATATATATATATATATTTCTAAAGCATATCAATATAGATCTCTATTTGTAGAGAAAAAAATTTTAGGAACATTTTGATATAATTTTTAAATTTTTTTATAATCTTACTAAGATATATTTAAATTTTAAAAAATAACGCCATTAATATATGCAAAGCACACCATACTCCTGTTTACTCGGTAAAAATTACTTATGTTGCCCACTATATAGCATAGCATTGATACCATTTTTTCTTTAGAAGTTAGTGGTAAAAAAATGTAAAGAAGAAGAGTGCAAATAAATAAATAAAAATCTATAGAAAGGTAAATTTAGTAAAATAGTATTTATTTGTTATTATATAGTTAAGATGTATCTAATTATATGAATGATTATTGAATATACTAAGTTAATTAATTATTTTGTTATGTATTTTATAAATTAGATAATATTATTTTAGGAAATTCTAATTTTTTGTATGGGTGACAAATAATTAGGAGTATGGAAAGAATAACATTAAATATATAAGATAATTAATTAGGATAATTTTAATTATGAATTAAAAAGATATAAATATATAAATTTTAATTAAGAAAAATGTAAGGGTTAATGCATCATATACCCTATATTTAAATATAATCCACCATATACTTTTGGTTAAATTTTTTATGTACGAAATATCCTTGTATTTTAATTTTTAAGCACATAACCTTTTGTTAATTTTTTGATCTATTTTCATCATATGAAAATTAACCTAACTACCTAAGTTTGAAATGATACCTTAATGTCAACAGGCCAAAACATATTTTAGTTATTTACATAACTAACAAATAAATAAATATAAATTTAAAATAACAAATATGGCTACCCTCTACTTGAGACTTTTTCAACCCTCCACTCTCTTCCTCCCTCAACTTCGTCCACCATTATACTATTCATAAACATAAATATTTTTTCGTGAAAATACATGCAAACAGTGAAACAATATTCTAGCACCTTTCCTCAATGTTTTTCTTCACCAACAATTTCAAATAAAAAATTAGTAGCCAAATTTCCAAAATACAATCGCCCCTATATTTTAGCATGCTACGTTTGTCCCAACATGTAAATTATGATATTTTAGATAAATGATATTTAGGAAAGATCAATCATCAAAAAATTATTTTTCTATCATTGCTATATAGTTAAGATATGACCTTTTTGAAATCCGGTTGTTCAATTGTGGGCTTCGTCATCAAATTAAGAAATGAATTATGTGATGTATGGTATATATTAATATATATGACATTCTTGTCTACAGGAGTACATAGCTTTTAGGATTTTCATATTTAAGCTTAGTTTGAAATAAACAGAAATCTAAATGAAAATTATGTCTTTAATTAGGCACTTATAGTTTATATGTACTCAACTCAATTCTAATACTCTTTTTGGAATTATTATAATTAAAGATGACATTTATTTCCCTATTTTGAAATTACTATTGTTCAAAATCTTAAAATTAAGTAAGATATTTTAAATATATATACATAGGCTTCAGTATATTAATTTTGTAGCACTGGGAGTATCTACACACCAAATTGCCCAGCCTCTTTTGACCTAACGCAACTTCACAAAGACACGTTAACTTGAGAAAACTAGTAAACCTTAGTACATTCAACTTGAATGTACATCTAATTTTATAGTGTATTATTTTAAATGAAAAAATTACATTTATTCTTTGAGTTAAATCTAAAGAAAAATATTTAAAATATATATAATACCTAAATGACCAATAAATTTGTATTATTTGTACAACTAATATTACTTTAATGTATACCTAATTTTTCTATCTTGTAATATCACATGAATGGCAAAAGCTAATTTATCCTCTAAGATAATATCAAGTGCATTAAAACCGAAGTTGCTGAATTGAATAGTGAACAAGAGAGTTGTAAAGGTCACCAATTCGACCATGCCTTTTAATCCGTTTGATGTCAAAATAAGTTAAGACTAGCTAGGAATCAATTCAACCAATTAAAAAGTGATGAATTAGTTAAATGCTAGTCAATAATTGATAGGATCAACCACATTTAATATTTATATATTTTATTAAATTATTGTGTGTTATTGGTTCGATCATTTCAAACCACTAGTTATAGTTATGGTTTTAGTTGGATAATTGGTCCTATTTTTAAAGTCTTTATTATTTTATTGTTGATGTTGCTCTTGTTACTACGTCATTGTCGTCATTGTTGTTATGATTATCACTAAAAAGTTTTTCTATATGTTATCTGTACATATGATTAGATATAATATCTTATTTTTTGGTATCCTAATTTGTAGGATTATATTCCTATGGAGAAGAATTAATCCTATCCATTATAAAAATTGGTGGAAGAAGTGGAAGAAAAAATAAAGATATAAATATACAAGAAGGGGGAAATGGAACCACACAATCTTCCAAAGCTAGCATTTAGCATTTATTGGGTATAATTTTTATTGAAAAGTAAACTTTGTTAATATATTGACCTAGGCCCCATCCAACTTCTATCTCCTGCGACAAGTAGGGTCTAAGAGATATGCTAGTAGCTTGCAGGGAAGGGTTAGAAGTTAATTGTTTTCTTATATGGTGTTTTATTTCCTTGGATGTTCTCAAAACTATTGTGAACCATACCTTTCTAGCTATATCCATAATCGGTTACTCATTTCCCACTGAATTGCCGGAATGATGTATGAGATTAGTCAACGTAATTGAAAGTTTGTAGTAGAAATGGCTTAGCCCAACTTTTATAGATTTAAATCATATCATACATAGCAAAGCCCTTCTTATACATACACGTATAGTAGTAGTTCTAAGGGACAAGCTTTAACAAGAAAATGAGAAGGTAATGCATGGGTTTTAATGGCCTTAAATTCAAATAAGGGAGGAGTAGCTCCATCAAAAATAGAAAAGGGAGAAGGTAGTAAAGGTAGTTCATGGAACAAAGAAGAAGAAGAAAAAGAAGAAGAAGAAGAACCCTAACAGTAAACAGGAGAGGGGTAGGGTTTTAAAAAAAACATGGATAATGCACACATGGAACGATGTTGGGTCGGATTGTAGACCCAGGCTCCAAACCGGTTTAACCCAAACATTATTTAAAAAAAGATAGTTTAAATCCATTTAGGTTTAGGTGAGATATTTAAACCTGACCTCTACTAGCTTGTAGGATGAGAGGATAAGCAAAATGAGGCCTAACCCAAGACTAATATCAACAGGGTTTTAAAACGTTGTCATCACCAGCCACCCACTATTAATATTAATAATATTCGGTTACAATGAAAATTAAATTGGGTTAGTTGTTGGTCCGCATACATGTGGTCCAATAAATAACCCATAAACTATACTATAAAATTTTACAAAAAGTAATAATATATGATATTCTCGTTCACTTCTCGATATTCCATCTTCACATCCATCATTCAAGAGTTGCTTCCTTTTCCCATTCGACCCTAAACATAGAAAACATATAATTGTTAGGACGAATAGCAAATAAATTTGGACAATTAAAATTAGGATAGAGGATAGCGTTTAACGATGTGGGGTTCATCACTAAGAGGAAATTTTTGGAAATGCATGGCAAAATTGGTGTTCGGCAACAATTGTCACATGTGTTGTGGAGGATTCGGAATAAGTTGTCATTGGGATGTCTAATGCAGCTATGTCTTTATGACAAAATACTCATTTATGTAAAATTATTAGAAAAGTGTTGTGCAAAAAATTTTAGAATCCGAAAATATGATTGGATATATGAAAATTTTAATGTGATATTTAGGATATCCAATATGATTTTTATCAAAATAATATCCAACCTATAGAATATATGATTTTTTTTACCATATTATCTGATCTAATAAAATATATGGTATTTTGGTAATTATTTCAGTAATATATCATAATATTGTATTTATATATAGCCAAATTTTTCATTACTTTTTCTTCTAGAAAAATAATCTTACATCATAATATTTTAATACTTTATTTAAATAAAATAAGATAATCATATAAATATTAGTTGATATACGATCTTTATTATTAAAATTTTCTTATAAAAAATATTAAAATAGCTAAAATAGTTTTTTTATACAAATATTAAGCATATTTGATAGCTGGTGTATATCTAATTTACATGTATAGATATCTGAGAATTCGAATATTTGATGCAAGAAACGTGGAATAGATATTTGATCCAATAGATACGAAAAATTAATTATAACATTGCCGATATTTTTTATAAAAAATTAATAAAAAGTAAATGAAAAAATAGTAATATATCATCTGTTTTACAATCTTTTGTGTAAAACTGATTATCTGCTAAAAAAATTCATAGCTGTTAATTGGAAAATAGCCTTTTACTATATAGGAAAAAAATATTCCATGTATTACCCCTATAGACTACTTATCGGCCAAAATTGTCGAAGGAGTGGGTTGAAAAAAAATGGGGAGCTTCGGCAATTATTGACGAATAGTTGGGTTATCTAAGCGGAAAAAAAAAGAGAGGGAAAGAGTTTCGGCAATTATTGGCGATGGGTATAAGTGGAGTTCGGCCAAAATTGCCGAACAACTGGATCAAGCGAAAAAAAAAGGGAGAGAATTTAGCAATTATTGCCGATGGATGTGAATATGTTTCGGTCAAAATTGTCGAACAAGTGGATTGAACAAAAAATAAAAAATATAAAAATCTTGGCTTCGGCAACTATAACCGATAAATAGAAGGTTATTTTAGAAATTTATTTTTCACCGAGTAAAAGTTTATTTTCTATATAAAAATATCCAAAAAATTGGATAAGTTATATTTTGTAAATTTATTTTTATTTTATAGAGTAGGTGCGTAACAAGGGGCTTAAGCATTAGGGCCCGACGGCCTTGTATTCAGTTTTAGTGTGAGAGGTACAGGTGTCGCGTGACGATAGGTGTCCGTCCGGTGTTGTGTTTCTGTCTGCTAGTAGCGTACTAGTGTGGACACTCGTTCAACCTTTCCCCAGGGCCTCGTTGCCCTTGTTCGTTATGGTACGGACACTCGTTAGATGTTTTCCCAGAGGCGCCAGAGGTGGACGGCCCCCTTTGCTTTTGTCATTCCCATCCCACCACACATAGAAGAAAACGAAACACACTCCTCCTCCTAGTAAAGACGACGCACATACGCACAATCCATAAAAAAACACTCTGCTATCCTAGTGGCGGATTGAGATGTCTTACCTACGTACGGAGCCCGAGTGACAAACGCTTTCCTCCAGTTCTGAGCCAAAACTTGAGTCAAGAAGGAGCAGGCCCCGATGGATTTATGGGCGAATGTATTGTCGACAACTATATGGGTCCATAAGAACTCTCCAGCGGGGGTCACCCACTCACTACTAGTACTGGTACTGTGCATCAGTCACAAACCGAAGCTATCAAGACATGGCGCATACTTCGCAGCCTCCGGACGGTGAGACCTCAACCTACTCTGACCGTTACGTCTACCAATCCTTTGGCTAAACTCCATTGCAAGCATAAGCATTGGGGGGGGGGGTTGTGGTAGATTGCAACTCGGAAGGTGGCAAAGATCGCCATCTCATCGGTCATTTTAGTTTACGTCTCTTTATCTTGTACGATTCATTATTCCAGTACGAACATGATGCAGGTAAAATGTGTGGATCCGGAGGCGGAGACTGAGACAGTGAGACAGCAGCGCCGTTCCTTTTTTTTTTTAATTATTTTTTTGGTAAGTTTTTTTTTTTTAATTATTACTACTGGTAGTGTACTGGGTATTATTTATTTAAAGCGCCCCGACAATTTTATTTTATTTTCCCAAGCAATTTCTAATCTCCCACTGCTGTTTTTTCCTCGATCACAATTCACAGGTCACAACTCACAACAACGACGACGTGATGTGAGAGGTTATTAATTTACGTGCAACGGTGATTACGGAGAACTGTACTATCGCTCGCTCGTGGTAATTAATTAATAAAAAGTGCAGTGACGCTTATGCCATTCGCTGGGGTCGGGTCTCGTAATACGCGTACCGGAGGATAGCATGGGCAATTGCGACCACCTATGCCTGTCTGTCTGCAGTCTACATTAATACTATACAGTTTGTACTTCCCGTGACTGGGAGGGAGCAATCGCAATGGATAACCAACCGACCTATCGCGTCACGTCACGTCTCTCTCGGCTGGGGAAGAGAGGACGTAGCACTGTAGTAGTAGTAGCAGCCAGTAGGCCGACCCAATCCGGTTCCGGTTCCACTACGGTGGTGGGGATACTTTCTGTACGGAAGAACTTATCCTTTTATTGCTCCTCCACCTCCTCCTGGCTTCTGCTGTTCGGAATGAATGGAAGCAACCGAAACCCCGTTCGCTTTTCAGACGCAAATTTTAATTGCCACTCGGTTATTTGCTTCAGAAGCCTAATGGTCCTTCCTCTGATTTCGGGGCCATTGAAAATTAGCCCAACTGAATTAATTTATTTATTTATTTTAAAAAACTCATTTTGTTAAATTAATTGATTCTTTTTATTATTAATATATTAATCTTTTATTATTAGTGTGCAAACTGACATTTTTTTATTCTTTTACTTTAAAATTAATTTTTTATGACTAACATACTAATTCTTTTATCAAAAATATATTAATATAAATTTCTATTTATAAAATATTATTTTGTACTTAAAAATTTGAGGATAAAAAAACAATTACTTAGAAAATAATATATATCTCTATTTATAAAATAAAATTTTATAAAATCATAACATCATGTGGCAAGCACTTAAATGATCTTACCAACTTATTTTCCGAACATATGACACTATCCCAACTACTGTCCCGATACAATCCTATTTCTCCTTAGAAATCTTAATCTCACAACCTTAGTATATCCTCTCCTCCGATTCTCTTTTAGTCCCCAATTTACCCAACAAATCTCAACGTGTTATTAGAAACTCCATATTCAATAGCCATAGACTATTATCCACATTTTACACATATGATAATAAATAACCTCTAGGGTTACTCCTCCAAAAGCCTAATTTCTCCTATTTAGCAGTGTTTCTCTAGTTCCTAAATTCTATATCCATGCATAGAATGTTATTATTAACTATTAACTCAAACATTGTGGCATAACTCCTACATTTTACAAATGTGATAATAACCTAATTATTCTGGACTCATCCAAAATCCTAATTTCTCATTTTAGCCATAATTACTTTCTTCTACCCCGCATGACTACCAAATTTGATATACATTTTCAGAATTTTATGGTTAACATTTTGTTCCAAGATTATAGTTCAACTCCCTCATTTTGTACATACGATAATAGCCTAACCCTAGGGTTACTCCTCAGCCTCCCAAAACCCTAATTTCACCTTTTGGTCATAACTCCTTTTCTAGTGCTGGAATGACTTTCCAAATTTGCATGACTAACCAAGTTTTCATCATTAACCTCATATCCACTCCTTAATACCAATTCCCCCACTCTACTTGCATATGATCATAACTTCCCCCTGGATTTCACTAATCACATTTGCGGTCTTTCTCCTTCATATTGTATTTACTATAAAACTCCTTTATTTTTATCCGAGTTATTTCGTGTAGTATTCCCAACCTATTATGTGCTAGTTAATACCCTAAAGTACCAAACATGCCACTTTTTTATAGTCTTAACCAAAATGCCCCTAGGTCACTATAACCCTACTTTTACCATCCCTAAGTCACAAGACACCCAACACGAAGGACTCTCCACATTCCACACATGCAACATCGTAAAAGGTAATACATAAACACTTGAAATCAAAACAATCATGACTACACATCTTTCTTTCCTTCTGCTAATGTCAAGCCAAAACTACATATACAATACTAGAGTCATTTATCATTTCATGCATGTCATCATGCAAAAACACAACAAGGACATGTATTATAATACAACAAAATCTTATCTATGATTGTATCCTTACCAAAGCAGCTCCGGGCTCTAAGTATGCACAACCTACGGCCCCTCTTCCTCTATCACCGAAATATTACCTAGAAATAGGGATATACACAGTTTATACTTTCCTTTCCCTTTTTTTTAAAAAAAAAATACTTTAACTAGAAAGCTAAAAGAGGAAAAAGGAAATGGGAGTAACCAAAGTGTGAAGAAAATTGTGTAGGGTGGTGCACGACGGTGGCGGCAGTGGCTGTTTTAGAGAATTGGGTGAGGGTTGGCAGTTTAGGGTCGAGGTGGTGGTGGGATTGGGGCTAGCTGGATTTGGTGATGGTGGAGCTAACAGTCAGTAGTGGTGCGGGAAGAGGATCAACCTAGAGGGTGAAAGAAGAAGGGGGGAGAAAGGAGGGGATTGTTGTGGTGGTTGCAATGGTCGGGGCACCTGCATAGCACGGATCTAGTGTGGTGGTGGCAAGGGGGGAGAAGAAAAGGGTTGGTGGTGGTTGTGCATCCAGCTGCAGCTACAGGCGCAGGAGAAGGTGAGGGGAGGAGGAAAGGGGTAAAAGGTGACACAACATACGTGGGCAAGATGTAGGCAAAGAGAGGAGGTGGCAAGATGGTTGGCCAAAACGCTATAGTGTTGGAGCTGGCATGAATAGAGGAGGGAGGGAAAATAGGGATCGGCAGGAGAGCTTGTAGGTGGAAGAGAAGAGAAAGGAGATGCTCGAGGGGTATATATAGGTAGGGGAGGTTGAGGGAGAGGGGAAGACGACAAGGAAGGGGTTGGCAACTCGGCGTGCATGGTTGTAGGGTTGTAGTTATAGGTAGGTACAGGGTAGGATGCAAGGATAGGAGTAGGGTGTGGCCAATGTGCATGGCACTACATGGCCGAGAGGGGAAATGTGAGGGAGACGGGCGATGTGCAGGGGAGGGCGACACGAGGAAGAAGATGGGTGGGGAAGGAAGAAAAAAGGAAATGAAAGGAAAAGAAAGAAAAAAAAAGGAGAGAGTCGAGCTTAGACTCACCTAGGGGAGGGGAAGAAAGTAAAGAAAAAGAAAGGTATTGGGTTGGGACGGCGCAGCCTTGAAGAAAGGAGAAGAAGAAGAAGGAAAAAAAAAGGAAAGGAAGAAAAAAGAAGGAAAGAAAGGAAGGGAAAAAAAAAAGAAAAAAGGAGAAAAGAAAAACTTAGGTGTGGAATATAGGTTAGATTTTGAGTTGAAATTTTTTTTATTAGTAATTATAAATTTTTTACCTATAATTTATTTATGATAATTAAATAAAACAAAAATTAGAAAGTAGGTTAAATTAAAATGTTGATAAATTAAATTTAAATTTTAAATTTTTTGAGGTATTACAATTATACTCATCACAATCCAAAGAACTTATTGAAATTAAGGTAGTGTATCTTGAAAACATCGTCATGCATTCTAACATTCACAACCCAAATATAATCATAATTTGCATGCACCAACATTGTACATTAAACCTTCTCAACCTCAATATGTCTCATATATTTGGAGCTAGTTCCTATTAAATAAAATATTGCAAGAGTACTTAAAATCCAAAATCATCTTATCATTCATATTGGTTTATCTATCTATATAGATCAATACATCATCATCGCCATCATCTTAGCTTATAGCAACATTATCTTTTGTGTTAGATAATTCACTAGATTCAGTTACATATTCCCTATGAAGAAAAAATTCTTTGGATTTATTTTATTTAAAAATTAATTTTGTTAAATTAATTGATTTTTTTATTATTACTATATTAATCTTTTATTATTAGTGTGGTGACGTTTTATAAGTAAACTTATATTTTTTTTACTCTTTTACTTCAAAATTATTAAAATACTAATTCTTTTATCAAAAATATATTATATGAATATCTATTTATAAAATAAAATTTTATAAAATCATAACACCACAATAAGAGGTGACAAGCACATAAATGATATTCCTAACTTATTTAATATTCTCTGAACATACGGTAGTAGCGCAATGGTGACTAGTTTATGATTTTATTCACGTTGGGTTTAAAGGCCCTATTATTCTCAATCGGTTGAGCAGTATTTAAGTATAAATTTTAAGATATGACGCTCTTGGCCACTATTCTTACTGGTGGATCGATAATTGGAATATCACACAAGCACATAAACTAATTTTTTTCTTTTACTTTAAACTTAATCTTACATCACTAAAATACTAATCTTTTATCAAAATTATAAATCGAGGGTAAAAAAAATTACTTAGGAAATAAAATTTACTTGGAACTTCTTAAGTGAGTCAGAGTGCATGTAAAATACACTTATAAAGAAAGTAAAACTTACCTATGACTTCTACTTTTTAATGACCCAACAAACTAATTTTTATAGTTTCTTAAAAATATCAACTTGCTGATTAGTTCCAAGTAAATGATCCAATAAGTAGTGTGATCCAACTTTTGCTTCGCTTGAGTGGAGTAATCCCCTTTTTCTTTTCGATTATTGCGGCATAAAACGTCCCGATGTGCACAATCATGCAAGGCAGTTGCCGCACTCTCATAAGATATACAAGATCCTCAATAATCTTTTCATTGCCTTACGCCTCTTTTGTGGGACGTGAACAAATTAGCTGATAGTATCGCTTTATGACTTCAAAATGCTAATAATTATCACATTTGGCTAATCCTCCAATAATAGTCGTTCTGAGATTTAGAAGCTAAATTTTAAATTATTTTTCCTGCTTTATCCTTTAATATTAATTATTTATAAATTTCCGTTATGCATCTATATCTTTCTCTTTTTTTGATAATAATTTTCATTGTTAATAATATTTTAATAAAAATAATTTAATCATTTGGATTATTGTGTCAAAAAATAAAACAGCAGCACTTGTATGTAATAAAGGTAGTGCCGTTGTAGACAGTAGTAGTATTATAAACCTCCATAGTCCATACAAACAACTGACGTTACTAAACTAAACTGACACAATTAGTGGGGAAGATACTTTAATTGGTAGGAAGGGAAGCATGCAGTTTGCAGTATTCCGTAACCGTAAATTAGTGTTGAAACTTGGAAAAGCAATTGTTAGGTAATCGGATGGCTGGTATATTTTTTAAATCAGGATTCCACATACAACAGTCAATTTTATGCGGTACATTACATATATTATGTCATATGCCTGACAGCCAGGGGCACGCAACTTAACTGAGCAGTCTTTCGCACCAAAAACCAAAATGTTCCAAATCTAATTCAAATTACTACTACTACCTTCTTTTATCTGGATTAATAATTTTATCCGGATATATTAAGATTAATATTTCAACTCTATTTACTTTTATTAACATTATTTTTATTTATTAATATCTGATTTTAAAAGTAACCGAAATAAAAGTAAAAAAATAAATAAATTTTTAAATATAAAAATATAAATATTATTTATTTTATTATTTTAATTTCTATTCACCTTAATATAAATAAAAATTTTAAAATATTTCTCTCAATTCATTCATATTAGATTAATATTATCCAAACAATATTTTAAAATATTCATTCTAATTCACCTCTATTTTCTTCATATTAATTTTTAATATTTACCTCTATCTTAATTTATCTAAATCCAAACAGACCATTGGAGAAAAAATATTACTACCATACTAGTACCAGTAGTAGTAATTCAAATTACCTACCTCCCCAGACCCAGGCGTCGTTTCAAAAGTTTAATTATATACACGGCCAAAATATAACTCGCCCACTGTCCTACTGCAGCCAAGCCCTTCCCGTGTTTCGTTCCCAGTCCCCGGCGCCGGGCACTTTTACATCTCTCGGTCCCTGCCTGTCAGCATCCACCATCTACTACTACTGCTGCTGCTATCCTTAATCCTTCTTTTTCTTTACCTTTCAACTACGGAGACATACTAGCAAGTATTTTAATTTGAATCTTATATGCTGCCTTAATTAATAATAAATCAACAGCTCAACAAACATATATAAAAATGATGATGATGAATCACGGTAGTTAATATTGCCGTTCTACCGAAAGATGACATTTCGCCGACGACGGGACCGAGACTCGAGATGAAATGCCGGAAAAATGGAGATACTGACGAAACTCGACCGACCAAATACTTTTTTATATCATCGCCATACTTTATGAAAAGGGGGGGAAAATAATCCCAGGGCTCACCCTCTCTACTCCGGTACTAGAAATTAGACAAGACGACCGTAGTCAACACTACACTCTTTAAATACTTTTTTTTTTGAATTGTTTTGTTTTTTTTTTTTTTGCCTTGTTACTTTCCTTTCGACAATAGTTTCTCACGCGTTCGGAGTCCAGAGATTCCAAAAACGCGAATTCAATAATCCTATCACGTCCGGAAGCACCTTCCTCGCAAGCCCTTTGTGATTCGGCCCTTCCGCCGTCCCGACGGCCGTTCCCAGCATCTCCGTCTCTTCCTCCGCCGATTCTGCTAAAGCCTGAGGCGGCGGCGGCAACAGCTGCTCGATTCTTCCCGCCTCCGCCTCATCCTCTTCCACCTTTATCTCAGTCGCATCGACCACTTCCGCCACCACCGGAACCACCGTACTTACCGACTTTCCTCTACCACCGGCTTCCCCGGTCCCAGCTTTCTTCCCGTTTCCACGACGGCCAATCCTCTCTCTCCTCTTACCGCTTCCCGCAATATTCTCCTTCTCCCCCCTTGCCAAGTGCTCTTCAAAACCCTCAATCGCCTGGTGGATCAGCTCCCGGTTCGGAGACGAGTCCCAACGGAACCAGTAAGAAGTATAACAATCGAAGCACCCGCAGTCAAATACCGGCGGCTTATGTTCCCCCATCACCACCATACCCATGCCCGTCACCGCCTGCTTCTTGATGCTGCTCCGCTTCCTGGCACTTTTTTCCTGGATATCAGGGTTTGAGGCGGTCGCTTTGATCGAGCGAGTGATCATGTAAGCAAGGACCTCGCGCTCTTCCAGGCTGAGAATGGTGATTAGAGCCAGGATTGTAGCTGGGAGAAGCTTCAGTGCTGTTTCCGTGTCTTTAATGGCGGGTAACGAGGAAGCCGATGGAGTAGAAGATGAAGAAGAGGAGGAGGATGGAGAAGGATGGACTTTGCCTTTGTGTTTCACCTTGTTCATTTTCATGGACTTCATGGTTGCTCGGACGACAGGATCGGAGTAAGACGACGGCCGAGGAGTTGCAGAAGAAAGGGAGTATTTTCTAAGTTTTCAGAGAGAGGGAGGGAGAGAGAGAATATGAATTGAAGGCCAAGACCAAGAAGGTGTAGGATGACTGTCTCAACTCAAGCCTTGAGGGCTGTAGTAGGGTTTTTTACTTTTCCATTTTCTTCCTACACGTATATTTTCTATTCCTTGCGCAAAAAGGCAAAAATGGTGGGCTTTGAGGAGTAACGCCGTGTTTAGTACTATTACTTAAAAGGTTGCCTGAAATCGGTAAAACTAAAAGGCCGACTTATTTTAAATAAGCTGATCTTAACTATACTAATTTTAAATCCTCTCAAAAAGAAAGCTAATTTTAAGATCCGTACTGAATTAAAGAGCCATCAACAGCTTCTTTGAACATGGGACATTAGTTATCTTACATCAGCGTCCAAGTATAACCTAGGACGTCGTTTATTAAATAATCTGTCAAATAAAAAAATGAAAAATCAGAGCTTTATTAATATTTTTACACATGTTGAAATATTGTCATTTGTTATAAAAAAAATTTCAAACATAATGATAAAACATAACCAATTTAGTTTCTAAAATATTAATGAATAGATGGTATAAAATAATAAACTGTCCTCTTGTTGCATTCTTATATTTAATGTTCACGCTTATTACAAGATGATTATTTTACTCATATATAAAGTAGTTTTCTCTTATTTATTTATCGTTTCTAATGTTTTACTTTACTTCTTTATATAGCGGTATTAATAAAAATTTCTAAAAAATATGAAACCCTGAATCTAAATGTCTAAAAGCATGTGTAGTAATTAATTGATAGAAGTATCTAAAAAGGAGTAATTAGTATCTAATGCTAATTATTCTTATAAAAAATATAGTACTTAAAGGTAAAAAAAAATGGAGTAAAAAAATAATTACTTAGGTAAAGTAAATAGTAGGAGAATAGGGATAACAATAGGTTAAATCTAACTAAATTTAGATTTAAATAAGTTCATAGTACCTAAACCTAGATTCAATAAGGATCTATCGGATCTTAAATATTTAGAATCAAACATTTTGCATAGTTTAATACATAATGTTTGTTAAAAAAATCCTTTGATAAAAAGATAAATATTTTTAAATAATTACTTTAACTTTTTAAATGGTATTTTATTACTTTCAAAAGAAAATGGCTTACCAATGACCTATAAAATAAATACACACAAACAAAACTAAAAAATATCATAAAAAAGATTTACACACACACACACACATACATATGCATATCAAATGAGTCTGATGGGCCTAGTGTGGGTTGAATCTGAATTTTAAACTATTAGACATCGACACAGATATATATAGACATATATGGATACATATCAAATCCAAATCAGTTGGGTTCAAAAATCTTAGATCCAAACTTTTAACATAAGATAGGTTTAACATGTACAAATTGGATACAAAATATATCCCAAGGGTGGGTGCTCTTTTTCTTTAGGGGGTATAGTCTTCACACATATTTGAATTGTACAATTGCACTTGTTACCAAAGATTTTCCATTTGAAGCTCTAAAAGATCAAGCCTTTACTTAGAGCATTTGCAACGAGAGGCTAAAAAATCTTTCCAGTCTCAAATTTGAGAGCCACAACAAAATTGATGATGTTGATGTAGGTAGTTAAAAATTACATCAAATTTAGCACTACCTCAAAAAATTTAGGTGCTTCAAATGAAAAAAAAAATAGGAGCGATGAGGCATGTGCAAGGAAAAGCAAGCTAATGTCAGACATGTGGAACACATGTTGATTGTAGAAAGAAATATGTGTACATTAGCGAATTCACAACTCTCGATTGCCTAAGGTTTTTTTGTTTATGTTGTAAACAAATTATTTACTTCCCAATACTTATCCTCCTTAGAATGGGTAAAAGGCGTGGCTTTCCTAGTGCGATGGAAAATATCTATTGTATGCATAGAGAGTGGAAGAATTGTTCCATTATATCAAAATGTCAGTTTTATTGCAATGATCATGGTGTCCCGATAATCATACTAGAGGTTATCCCATCCCAAGATATTTGAATATGGCATATATTTTTTGGATGTTCTAGATCAAATAATGATCTTAATGTTTTTACTCATTCACTAGTATTCAATGATATTTATGAAGGACAGGCATCGAGAGTTCATTATACAATGAACAACAAAGAATACCAACTTGGATATTATCCATCACATGACATATATCCAAATCGGTCACCATTTATCAAAACCCATTTCCTCAAGAACCAAAAAGAAAAATGTTCGTGAAGCATCATGAATATTCGAGAAAGGATATTGAGCAAGCATTTGTAGTGCTACAAAGACATTTTGCAATTGTTCATAGTCCTCCACATGCGTGGGACATGGAGAGAATGAAGCAAATAATGTATGCATGCATGATATTGCATAACATGATTGTTGAGGGTAAATGCAATACATATTCAAGTAATTTTTCTATGGTTGTTTTCAATTGTAATAATAATGATGTATCACTTGTTACGATTGATTGTTGTTTAATAGTGTGCATAATTTCATATATTCAAAGATTTTTTCAAATTACAAATCATGTTTCGGCCTGCTAGCTTAGACATGATTTGATGGAATAAATTTGGAAAATTGAGGTAAATAATTAGAGTATGTGCTTGTATTAGTCACATTTCATCTAATATCTATGTACTTTGTAATTATCTATATTTATGTAATATCGTTCTATCGAACTAGATGCGGTTATCATTAAGATAATATAATGTATTTATATTTTCAATGTAATATATATATAATATTAAAATATATTATGTCTACTTTGTATATTTTCTTAATTATTAAATTCATATTACAAAATTATTTTTAAACTTATATTTAATTAAATTTGATTATATAAAATTATTAATTAATATTTATAAATTAATTAAAATAAAAAATTAAATAATATAAAGTGCAAATAATTAGTGATGTGATTGATAAAAGTGAGTGTTGTAAATTTGGGATAGTTGATGTAGAGTAGATAATTAATTATGAAGTAAATTAATAAAAGTAAGACAAAAGATAGAGAAAATAATTAAATAGTACAATTAGATACCTCAAATTTAAGATGCTAATGTGAATGTTCTTACAAGTCAAGTCTGAGTCAAAATATATATCGATAAACAAAGCAATGGGTAAAGAAACAATTCAAGGCTATTGTACGTGCTCAGTGATATAGAGGTATATATGGTATTCTTTTATGGTATGTGTATCTAATAAAAAAAAAGTATGATGTGTATTGGTTTATATTTTATTTTTTGTAAAAAGGAATTAAAAGAATAAGAAGAAAAGTAAGCCTTATTTAATTATTTCCTTTTATGTATCCATATAAATTTATTTATAAACTATTTTTTTAAAAATTGCATTAATATTTTAAAAGAATGTACATATTCAAAAATTATATTATTTTTATAAAGTATATATTTTTATTATAAAGTATGTGTATTCTTATTCAAATGTATATTTATATTATGTAAGATGTAAAATATATGTTTATATTATGTAAGATACATATTGATATTTTGTAAGACGTAGACTTATATTCTATGAGATGTGTGTCTGTATATTCTAGTTATTCTATAATATGTATATTTATACTATGTAAGATGTATATTGATATCCTATAAGATGTGTGTGTCTGATGTAAAATATGATTTATATCATGTTAAGATGTGCATTTATAATCCAAAAACATCATATTTTTTGGAAAATATAAGTATTTTTATAAGATATTTATTATTTTTATACATATATTTATTTTTAATGAAAATAAGAGTAGAAACACAAAAAGAATTATGTATGCATAAAAGACAATATAGGCATTATATATGCTTTATTAGGTGCATACAATTGTGCTAAACAAATTAGGTGAAGAAAATTTGGGACCTACTTATATATTCTAACTATCTATTTTATTTTGAAGAGCTATGTTTTAATTCATATCATCGATCATGAAATAAATTTCAACATGTTCTTTCTGGATGGTTTTATGATTTATCATTGATTTGTGATTCACTGTCTATAATTAATGTTTTGTAGGTTTGTAACAATAGGATAATTAAGTATTATTATAGCTTTAAAAAAAAAGAAAACAGCCAAATTAGGTTGACTTCTAGAACATTTTAGAATAACTTATTAGTAAAAAATTGAACATTAGATCTTTTTTTCTTCAAATTTGATGTAACTTATAAGTGGTTATAATTTTATTATATTTTGAATATACATGATAATTAGCATTGTACATTTGGTCTAATTAGAAGGTTTTGTATGCATATTTTAACTAATTTAGTACTTTGCATGGCATATTGGCTCATGTTATTAATAAGTTAATAACTAATTGATAACTATGATTGTGTTTATATTTGTGTTACCATATCAAAATTGTATATTTTTTTTTATAGAGATCTTTGATTCAATGTGTGTTTTTCTTACCATTTTTTTTCATTAAGAAGGAATAAAATCCATAACAAAGACCCTACACTGAGTGGATACACAAATGAGGCAAGTGCTACAAATGCAATTAAATAACATGCGGTTCTAGACACCCATTGGAGACATATCAAAATAATGTAAACCAAAATCCATTATGTATTCAATATGTTCTTGGCCATTCCCAACAAAGTTGGTCTCTCAAACGACATGCACCCATTGACAAAACTGAAACTCTTGAATATGGGATTTACACACATATACCAAATTAGCATAAAGGTGATAGGATAGTTCTTGATCCATCATCAACTATATAGCTAGCATTGAATAACTAGAATTAAGCACATGTTGATATCCGTATTCTTTAACTAGATTAAAAGTATGCTTACAAGATAGATATACTAGCTAACGTTGAATATGCCAAAGAGGAAAGAATAGGAAATCATGCTAATACATTGCAACCACGTAACTTAATTTAGATAATGACATGAAATAGAAGATAACTTAAGATATTAGACGTACAACTATGGAAGGAAATATTATAGCGGAGAAATCATCTAAATATGATAAACACAGGAGACTCATGTTATCACACAAAAGGAGTAGAAATTATAAGTGGATCATTGCAACACCCTCAACTTTAAAACTTACAAATTTCATTTTAAGACAATGTAGAAGCTTATAAAAGTAGCAGTCTTTGAGCCTTCATGTGTATCTGTAATTGGCTTTGAGCCTACCTAAGTTTCAGTAGTATCCTTTGAGCCTACCTGAGTTTCAGTAGAAGCCTTTGAGCCTACCTGTAATTTGGTAGTAGCCTTTGTGCCTATCGTGATGGATTATGTATTGTATTGTATTGATGGGCCTATAGGCCTAATTTTGAGCTGAGTGGATGGTATGTGTTATTGAGGATGATACAACTTTCTAATTATACTACAAAGAGCATCACTGGGATGTTTCATGGCTAAGTTCTGTTATTTCTAAGTGAATGAGAATTAGTGGCGTACGATCTTGATGCATGTGGCTATCTAAAAGATTATTCCACTTCAATTAATATATGTATAATTCCATGCTCATGTGATTAATGTAAGGCATCTGATGTATTGCATACGAGCCTCACATATTAGTCTCGTATAACGTGTTGCTCAATACCATAGTATTGAAGGATTCATTTCTTGGGCCCCCACTTATTCAACGGGCAGCAACCTTTGTATGTTAGCTCGCAAGCGCTATTAAAGATTTACTCATTAGGTTAAGAGCGTAGAACTATCTGAAAAAATTATGTATTCTCCTTATGATCTTCTATATTTTCTTTCCACTAACTTTATTTTGTAACCATAGTTAGTGGGTTGTATTTTTTGTGTTCTAACTATAGTGCTATTTTGTTTTATAATTGTATTTTGAAATGTAAGAATAGTACTTTTTAGCCTTAGTACTTGGTATCAAAATGGTGGAGGGAAATCGCCAAATCAGTCTAGTACTAGTTGTAGCGGTAGCACCCCAAAATTTACTATCTTTACTTTCGCTTACAACCTTTAAAAACAAAATTTTGAGTTGTAAATTTTGGAGTTATTTCAATCACTCATATAACATGTCCAACATAAAATCGCATACACATACACAAAAAATTCCTAGCTATGATATGTATCCTTACCAATAAGGATACCGGACTCTATACATGTAAATCCTAAATCACCTCCTCCGAGATCATTAGAAAATCACCTAGGAAAATAAGATAATACATGATTAGGCTCGAAGATTATAATTGAGAGAAAAGTCAAGGAAAATGAGGGTAAAAATTAAAATAACCAAAGTCAAAGGAAATCTTGAGTTGCTTGGAAGTGTGGTGGAAGGTGTGGCGGTGTTATGGTAAAATTTCGATGGTGTTTGGGTGAGATTTGGGTGTGTAAAAGGGGATGCATGGCCAAAAAAATGGGGTTGCATGGGTGTGCGGCAAGCTATGCTCACCCAAACCATAAGCGAAAAATTTATACAGGTAGGCTATGCAAAGGAGGCATAGTCTTGCTCATGCAACACATGCATAGGTAATAACGAACAAGGACCCATAGGCATGCTGAGGTGGTGCGTTACCTTTGGAGGCATGCATGGGCGAACTATGCTAGCATGCACAAGGAAAAGGAGCGGTGCACAATAGTGCACTTCATGTGTTAGCTTCAATTTCATATTTGGAATACATAAATCATGAAGAGATAAACGAGTTGTGCTATAGACACCAATAATCAATCTTGAAGGCCTTCAATTTCATATGTGGAATACACAAATCATGAATGAATAAATAAGTATGCTTAAGGAATCAAGGTTCAAGCTTTAAGGAGCGTGTTATAATATTAGGCGTTATGTGCATATGATTTACATGTTGTTCACCTGTGTTTTTCAATGACTTAATTTTTCTAATATTATTTAAAAATTATTTTCAAAGATCTTAAAATGATTTCATGCATCAAAAACATTTATAAGTATTTGTGAAAAAAGTTATCTAGAATTGATTTTATCTTAAGCCCTTTTACATATGATCTAAATTTGAAAATTGACCAAAAAATATATAGAAATTATTTTAGTTGAAAAATATTATTTAGGAAAGCTTAATATGTCTATTTTGTAGGGGGGAATATGACACACACTTTCGAGTCTTGTAGCTCATGTTATGGTATTTTTGTAAAAATGTGTAGTGCTGAAAACTGTTAAACTGCTTGACCTGATTCTACACTAATTGATTGGATTATCTTCTAGAAAAAAAAATAGCCTCAATTTCAACATATTATTTGGTTAGCAAAATTGATTGATAGGAATAGTGTTTAAGAGATTTTTTTATATGGCTGAATTTGGCCGTTGGAATACTTTTTACTCCCAATGCCTTTAAATGATATGTTCTAATTTCTATCATCTTTTTAGCACTTTATATAAGTGTTTTTGGAATTCAATGAAGATTGATGAAGCATCCATGACTCTTTTAAAATCATTATTTTTAGATATTACAAAAAATAGAGAGATTTTTGATTTACACTTTCAAATCCAACTAAAATTTCTCTAGTCCCCAACTTATTCTTCATATTTAGGTAGAGTGCTCTTATGCTTATAGTTATTGTTTCTCTAGCTAAATCAAGATAGTCACTAGTGATTAATTACTTTCATATGTTATCTAGTAACAGTTCATATTGATTTATTCAAACTCATCATCTCAAGTTCTTCATCAAATATCTTAGAAATGGATCGACGTGAGGTAAAGTTTAATATAATGAGTGAAGAGCTAAGAAAGGAGTCAATTATCTAACAAGAAGCAATGAGGAAAAGGATCATTAATTGTTTATATGACAGTCAATCTTTTTTACCCAAAAAAAATAGAGTTGATTAAAGAGTTTTCATCTTTTGTGCAACCACTACCTCTTCGAGAATCTTACATACCACGACCCTCAATTTCATCATAAAATTTAAAAGAGAAGTTATGTATTCCCTTGTATAGTGGAAGCTCTAGGTAACCACACTTCATACTTCACACAAAGAGTTTACGTTTGGGGTAGGCATGCCTTATCACCGTTATAGAAGTGCACAACTGTTATATGGGTGTTGGCATATGAAATGCCATATGATGCATCTGATGACTATGTCCTTATTAGAGAATCCACAACAAGAGAGTGTGTTATCAAATTTGTTCAAAGTGTGATTGTAGTTTTTGCCCAGCATTATATGAGAAGGTCGAACTAGATTAACCTTCAACAATTGCTTGATGTGAAAAAATATCATGATTCTCTAGGTATGATCGGCATCATTAATTATATGTATTGACAGTGGAAGAATTGTTAAGTTGCTTGGCAAAGTTAATATAATTGAGGTCATGGGAACTCTACAAATGTTCTTGAAGATGTAGTTTCTTATGATTTGTAGATATGACATGCTAATTTTGATACTATTGGTTATTGTAATGACCTTAATGTCCTTGATAGTTCTCCTGTATTTTATGACATATACAATACTTGTGCTCTACCAGTATCATTTAAATTAATGGACACAATTATAATTTGGGAGAATATCTCACTGATGGTGTATATCCACCATAGGTTACATTCATCAAATCTATAAACACGTCTAAAAGGTGAGAAAAACAAATTGTTTGCTCCATGTCAAGAGTCGTTAAGAAAAAAAAGTGGAATGAGCATTTTGAGATCTATTGGCATGTTTTATAATCACACAAGACCCAACATTGTTTTGGGATGTCCAAACACTAAGTAATATTATGCATGGTTATATCATATTACACAATATGATTGCTGAAGACGAACGGGAAACATACTTGCTATATGTTAATATGTCATCATTTGATTAAGGTGACATGGATGAGTTATATATGTATGTGTACCATGGAACATGCCTAATATGTTAAAAAATACAATTCAAGTTCAAGATGAGGAATATCACAATCAATTGTCATTGAGTTTGACCGACTCCATCTAACATTATATTGGTCCAGACAACAACCAATATATGTTTGTTGTTGTATTTATTCTACGTGCTTGTGAGTTAATTTTTATGTTATTGTCATATTTTGATTGTCATTTCATTGTATATGATTTTCATGTTGTATTTTAACTTGTAATTTATTTATAATCCATATTGTTATATTTTATTTATCTTCCATTACAGTGTGATTAATAAAGATATTGTAATTTTGTTAACGCGACTCTAATATTAAAACAACAACGCTAAATATAATTTCATAAATGAAATAACATTATTATATATAAAGTACTATTTTTTAAAATTTAATTAATAAATGCTGTCAATTAGAATTTTAATTTCAACAAAGCTATAAAGTAAATATGCTGCTATTGTATGATTTTAATATTGTAGATAAATAATATTTAATGTCAATCAATTTTAAAGTAAAATTATTGTTGAAATTATTATTTTCATTCTACAATTTAATATTATTATCACTGAAAATTTTGAAATTAATAGAAATATTGATATTATTTTAAGAATCGATAATTTGAAAATAAATTGACTGAAAATTTAGATAAGGATTAACTATTATTTTAAAATTATAATTTATTGAAAAATAAAATATAATTTTGAATCGAACATCAACGGGTCTTTCTTAGACCAGGTTGAACGCAACTCCGGGTACCGAGCAACTTTACCGCGTTTACGGGAGTGGGGTAAAAAAGTGCTGGCGTTCGCTCGTCTGTGCTGTGCAGCAGGGAAAAAGCGAGCCATTTCATTGTTAATGGTAGAAGGTGGTCCCCCGGCAACTGGTATGACATGTACATATACTCGCTGTTGCTCCTTTACCTACCTACCGAGGATAGCAGCAGCAGTAGCAGTAGTAGTATACTAGTATTATTATAAGAACAGGATCTCTTTTGGTCTAGTTGGCCGGTCTTATAGTCAAATAGAAGAAGGGGATGCTAGGCTTGGCTAGCCAATGCTTCTCCTTAAAAGGAGACAAAAGGGCCGTCGCCGTCGGTGGTTACCTACTAGGCCACTAACCGTACGTCCCATGACTCTTAACAAAAATATTCTTGTTTCATTAACTTATTTTTTTAATCATATATAATCTTAGTACTTTGAAAATTATTCGTGTATTTCCTCCCGTCGAGATTTTCAGTGAGTCATGGATCCCCTCTATATTTTAATGCTATTGTTTATTTTTCTTACGTACGCTCGGGGTCAAAAGTTGCACTTTGAACCTAAAATGCAGCGCATGCAGTCGGCTGGAGATAAGAGGATCTTCATTTTTTTCAATAGGTTTTGTTGGAGAGATGTTTTCAGAGTCGTCAATCGTCGTAGCTTCAGAGGAAAGTGAATGTAATACAACTGTGTCCTAGTTGGCCATTTTTGTCTCAGTTCGAGACCATATAATATACTACTCTTAACCGCACAACAAGAGGCCCATTCTAACGAATCTGATAGAATATAAAACATGTAATGAACCAAACCTCGAATTATACCACACTACTTATTGGATATAAGGGATAGGTGTAACTTATTAATATCTATAAAATATCGGTATTTGTTTTCAAAAAAAATTAAATATCTTTTACCATAATTATTTTAAAAAATATATAAAAAAAGTTATATCATAATATTTTTCATTTTTAAAAAAAAAATATTGATACCTATATTGATATAATTTTAATTTATAAATAATATTTCATCACTAATATACTAACATTTCACTACTAATATTAATATACCAACTTTTCACAATTAATGTGCTGATTTTCGCCATTAAAGTATTGATTTTTCACCAGCAACATAATGATTTACCAATATTACTTTTCTATTTAAAAATTGAACTTTTATCGCTAATATATTGATCTTTCACCACCAATGTAATAATCACTCAATACCAGTAAATTGATTTTTTGCTAACAAATTGATCTTTCATCATTATTTTACTTAAAATTTATCTTTCTCTACTAGTGTACTGATTTTTCACCATCGAATTGATTTTTCATCATTAATGTATTCAACTTTTACTACAACTACATATCTATATATATATATTTTTTATCATACATTTAAGTATCTTTTTGCCACTATTAAGCTAATCTTTCAACATCATTGAATTTATTTTTTATCTACGAGTTAATATTTTATCATTATTTTACTTAAAAATTATCTTTCACCACTAATATCATAATATTTCATCACTAATGTACTTATTTTTCACTACAAATGTACATATTTTTACTAGTAAATTGATCTTTTATCATTAATATACTGATATTTCAATACTAATGCATTGAACCTTCACCATAACTACACAAATATATCATCTTATATTTAAGCATTTTTCACTACTATTAAACTAATATGTCACCATCATTGAGATTTTTTTTATCAGTGAGTTAATCTTTCACCATTATTATACTTAAAAAACGACCTTTTACCACTAATATACTAATATTTTATTACTGATGTACTGATTTTTCACTACCAATGTATTGATATTTTCCTATTCTTCTACTTAAAATAAATATTTCACTATTAATGTACTAATCTTTTATCACTAATATACGAATATTTCACCACTAATGTCCTGATTTTTCACCAACGAGTTGATATTTTTCTACTTAAAAATAATATTTCACCACTAATATATCGATCTATTACCAACGAGATGATTTTTCACTGGTGTTCTAATTGAAACTTATTTTTAACCACTAATGTACTAATTTTTATCAAAATAAAAATATATCAATATAGATCTCTATTTATAAAGTAAAATTTTAGAAATATTACGGTATACTTTTTTAATAAACCAAAGTCAAAATAAATTAATTATAAGATAATTAAATAAAAAAGGATATTGTAGCACCTATTATATGGTGATAGGCCATGCAATAGGTTCCACGATATATATTTCCCTCTAAATACTCGCCTAGGCTGTCCATATATAAGTGTAGAAATGTTTATGGATCAAATATTTAAAACTTCAGATGCTTGATATTTAAAAATATTTAAAATTTTAGGTCAAAAATATCTAAAGTTGTTTGTCATATATAAAAAAAAAAAACATTAGACAAAAAGTATATAACTATTAAATAATAAATCAATCTTATATGACCCTATTTGATCCTAGTAGAAAATTAAAATAATAATACCACATGATCATAATTTAAGTTGATCTTTAAATTAAATATATAATAAAGTATTATTTAAAATACATCAAGGATAATACTTGTACTCTTAGTAAAAAATATTTTGTACATCAAGGAATACATAGTTGTACTTTAAAAAATGAACAAAAATTATGTTCTACATTTAGTTTATATTAGTTTTACATTTATTGCATATATACGGTGCATTTAGGAGTATATAGTTGTATGTCAAAACTTTTGCATACTATTTCAAAAAAGTTAAATAGGGCTATTGTTGGAAATTTCGTAATAAGAGTGTTATTTGGTAATTGAGAACTTAAACATGTTATTTTGGCAATAATTTGACATCGAATAAGATACTAATTACCTAAAGAGAAATACATGAATATGGATAGGGATATTATGTCTCGAAATAGACCCCCCGAGTGCATAGTTGGATCTTCGAGTTAAAGGGTTTATTTCTTCTCATAGGGGTTTGCAAATCTTATAGGGAGTACATATGCTTAAGAACTTAAGTGCTGAGGTTGTATATACATGGCTTATGTCGTGTATATTCCTTAACTCGTTATCTTGGATGTTAGTTATATGATTTGTTGATTTATATATGGTATCATTACCTTGTATTATGAGATTGTATTCCTTTCAAAATTTGAGTTTACTTGATTTAAATTAGATTAGGATACTATCATGGAATAAATTAAATAACTGGATTAAGTCTTGGATTGGCAAATGTTGAGATTGGACTCTTGTTAGTGCATGTTGCTTATAATCATATGTTGAGTTATGGGATCATGATTGTCCTTGAGTGTTGTTATCCCATGTGGATTTTGTGGAATCATGTTTGACTTTATATGTTAATATTACATTTGATCTTATATTTTGCATGGTTCTTGCTTTGTTTGAGTGATTTTCTATGTGAGCATGATACCTCTTTATAGGTATTGTGATTTACTTAGTATGAAGAAGTCATATAAATACTATCATTATTCATATGAGTACATGCACGAGATGTAATAGTTAAAGGACTTTAATGAATGGTATCCCAAGGGTCATGGAGATGAAAGTCCCCACTTTTGTGATTTGTATAAGTTTTACAACTAGACATAGTTGGGATGTGTGTAAGGACAAGCATGTGTCCCATGTTTAGGTGTCTTTTTGCTGTTGATTTTTCTTTAGACTCTAATGTCTTGGGTTATATTTTGTTAGTGGTGTCATATAGAGGTTGTATTATCCATAACTCTTTATATATTATGGTCTCTTCTTTTTGTTGTTATTTGTTTTGAGTTAAATTATTTTAGCCTTAACACTAAGCATGAGAAAGGCAGATGATACTAGACTTATACTACCTTTGTTATGCTAACTATGGTGATAACACTTGATATTTTGTGAACATGCTTCCACACAAACAAGATTATGACGTAGTAAAATTGGGGGTGTTACATCAAAGTCCTTATGGTTATATGTTCTATTGTCTATATCATGACACTATATTTGTGGAATCAATGAATGCTAATTTTCTTAAGTGTGAATTGATTGGTGGGATTAATCTATTGTGGAACTTGGTTCTTGAGCCTACACATCAAGTAGATGATGTTTTCACTTCATGTGATGGAGTGACATTTATGATTTGTGCGCCATGTACTTCCATTTCTAGTTAGTTAAACAACGAGTAAAAGAGTATCCATAAAATGATGACATTAATACGGTATATCAAGTTATTTAGAAACTTACTAAAGCTATTGTACAACTAGATATTGAGCATCTATCACAAGAAGATTTTGTGCTAGTATTAAGAAGATATGTTAGGGAAAGAAGTTCAACTATTACCTAGTGACTATTATTTGTACTTATAAGATTTTAAATTTGATGTTTGTGATGTTTTATGATGTTTATGATCTCAAAACATTTTAACATGCCATGAATAGTTTAGAGATAGAGCTATGGTATAATGCCTTAAAAGAAGATATGAAATCTATGAAGGTCAATGGTGTCTAGGACCTTGTATCGTTACTTGGTAAAGCCAAGCTATTGGCTGTAAGTGAGCCTTTAAGACCAAAATAGGTTCATCAAGCAACATTGGTAGGTACAAAGCTAGGTTAGTTGCTATGGGGTTTACTCATGGAAAGGGAAAGGATTACAAGAAGACCTTTTCTCTAGTGTCCACCAATGACTTATTACATATTGCTATGGAATTAGTAGATCACTTTGATTTTGAGCAGCAACAGATGGATGTGAAAACAACATTTTTGAATTGTGAGCTAGAGGAGAGGTGTATATGAAACAACCAAAAGGATTCTCATCTAATGGTGGAAACAACCTTATATTAGAGCTTAAGAAGGATATATATATATATATATATATTGAAATAAGCATTCTAGAAATGGTATCTAAATTTCTATGATCTCTTCATCTGGATTTGAATAGAATGGCATGGATTAGTGTACATACATCAAGGCTAGTGTGAGTAGGATTTGTTTATTGGTTTTATATGTAATTCCCAGTTTTTCAATAACCTTGATTTAGTCAGGACTTTTATTGTTTATCAATAAATGCATCTTATTATGCCTGATTTATTATATCCTTTAAAATAGAAAAAACCTTAGTTATGTTTTTCAAATATTTCGTTCACACTTTCTTGCCTTTTCTTACGATTTTGAGTCCCGTATGACTTTCAAGCCACTTTTTTCTATTTAACTTCTTCTAAATCATTATAGCTTGTTCATATTTGGATTTATTGATTTTGTATGAGTCTCATAGTCATTCTCAAAATAATAAACGGATACTTTGATGGAAAAACACTTTACATCTGTTCCTTTTATCCTTAACTATGTTTTACGCCTAAAATGTCCTTTTAGGTATCTAAAATGTATAAAAATTCAAGTATCACTATATTTTAATTTTATTGAATATAAAATACATTCAAAATGTTATATAATTATCTTAACCATTTTTAGATTAAATTAAATATTTTTAGACTTAATAAGTCACCAAATCACATTTTTTCGTCTAATATTATCTAAACCTTTATATAATTGATCCTAGACATCCATTTAAATTTATTAAATATTTATAAAGGTCCATGAATCCTTTATATCAATCAAATCTAGCACCCCCTTCCTTGATATTGTTGTTGTTTTTAATTCTTATTATAATACAAATATCCTAACATTTACCAAAGTTTCTCCAAACCTCATCTCTCTGTCATTTCTTCTCCTTCTTTTTATCTACTAAAATTTTCCACGTTATTTCCCCCTCTTCCTCTATTTTTTTTCTCTTCACTGATTTCTTGTTAGTTTTGATGGTTTTACATGTAGCGGGTATTTTTGTGTAAAGATTTCAAGAGAAGGTGTTGTGCTTAAAGGATTAGGTTCTATAAATTTTGAGGCTAGGTAAACATAATAAAACAAAAATTAGATAGAATTTGAGGTGTTTTCATGATTCTAAGTGTGAAAGTGTTGAAATTTCTATGTTTAGCTATTGTAAGGTTTTCGGCTTTGTAACTGTTTTGTGTGTTATTTTGGTGTGATAACTTGAATATTTTATGTGTGTGTTATTGAGGTTATTTAGGTCATTTTTATTCATATCATATTTGGGTTTGATCATGTTTTGAGTATGTATGATTTAGTCGAAGATTAAGCATGAATATGGGGTATTTTTAGCCATTATGTATATTTTGGTATTCGTTTGCTCTTTTCTATATTTTAATGATTTAAATGTATTATTTCAGTTTTTTTAGATGTAATTACATAGATTAAAAGTATTGATTTAGGTTTGTATAATTAAAGTTATGATTTAATTAAGTTTTAGCTTAAAAAAAGCATTTATGTCAATTTATTTGTGACTTGTGAATTTCCTAATACTATATTTTTTATATTTTTGGTGCAAATGTAATGGTTGTTCTACAACATTTTGCTGGGTTAGGCTAATATTAGATCTATTTGATAATAATTGGGGTCTATAACCCATTTTTCTTCGAATTCTTGTGCATTTCTCTTGATTGTATTTTCTACCCATTTTTCTTTGATTTCTTGTGCATTTCTCTTTATTATATTTTCTCTCCTTGGTTTTATAGCCTTTTAGTTTTGGGATTAGGTGTAAAATCCACATGATCATAGTATATGATTTCACCTTTTAGCCTTGCATCCGATATGGATTGGGTGTAGATCGTACCTTCTCTATGTTAGATGTGGCAGTAACACACTGTATTTATTATGTAGCTTCTACAAAAACCTTTTCAAAACAAATATTCTAATATGTTAAAATGGGGGCGTTGCGCTATACATAGATGATACTTACTTGAATGTAATAATAAATGCATACTATATGAGGTGAAACAGTTTCTTTCTAACAACTTTGATATAAAGGATATGGGTGGTGCATCTTATGTTATTCGTGTTAAGGTTCATCAAGAGAGATCCTGACCAATGTTATGGCTATCTGAAGAGCCATACATTAGTAAGGTTTTAGAAAGATGCACAATGATTGATTGTACACTAAATGTAGCTCTCATTGTCAAGGGTGACAAATTATAGTCAAGTTAGTGTCCCAAAAATTACCTAGAGAGAAACAACATGGGGAAACATTTCATATGCTTGTGCAGTTGGAAGCCTTATGTATGCTTAGGTTTGCACAAGATAAAAAATTTCATACGTTGTTGGGGTATTAGGATGTTTCTAAAGTAATCTAGGAGTCGACCACCGGAGAGTTTCAAAGAAGGTTATGAGAAACCCAAATGGGACTAGAGATTATATATTCATATATAGTTGCATTGAGGATTTAGAGGTAGTTGGCTATTCAAATGCATACTTTGTTGGCTATGTTGATTCATGCATACATCTCAATTCATGCTTATGTTAGCTAGTGGAGCTAGATCCTAGAAAAGAAAGAAACATGATTGTATAGCCGCATCTACCATAGAGGCGGAACTCATCTCATCATTTGAAGTGTTAAATCATGGTGTGTGGTTAAGGAACTTCATTATAGGCCTTAGAGTGATAGATTCTATATCTAAGCCTTTAATGCTTAAGTGTGATGATTTTTTTGCCATCTTTGTCTCAAGAAACAACAAAAGTGGTAGTTATGACAAAGGCATATATATTATGTACTTGAAGATAAAGGAGAGTGTTTCTAAAGGAGTAGTCCTGGAATACATTGACACTAATTTTATGTTAGTTAATCCTTGGACTAAGGGCATGTCACTGTGCAAGTTTAGGGATAATGTCTACAATATGGATCTTATACCCGTTGTGTGATTGTATCATTGTGATACTATTATTTGTAATAAATTTGTGTTTCTTTCTCATTCAACTTTAATTAAGGAATAACACAATAAGTATAAGACCTTGAATACATATTGAATTTATTCATAAAAATAAAGTTACGGGTTAAATTAGTGTATCGTGATACATGGATGATAAATTTCAATTAGCGAGAGTTTGTCACCATGATTGATACATTAGTTTCATCATAAGTCAATACTAACATAAGTAGACTATGCTGATGATCTAATATATTTAAACCAAGTGAGAGAATGATAAATTTGATTTTTATATGATTGCCATTATTATATTAATATATAAAGTGTTATAAATTTATAAATATATTAACTCATAGTGTGGTCCATATGAAATTAGATATAAAGTTTGACTATAAAATTTATTTAACATGGTTTCATCTTAGTAAATTTTATCTATCTCCCTTTATATTTTGTTGATGGTAGAAATAATGGTATGGTGTGAATGCATATATATGAATTAAGTGACTTGTGCATGTGCATGTATAGGAAGATAAGAAATTGGCAAGCTCTTGTTTTGAATTCAAAACAAATGGGAAAAGGGTTAGAGCCATGTGGTAAGTTGTTATTCTCAAAACACTCTCCCTATCCCATCAACAATCAATTCCTCTCTCCTTCTCCCCCTCAAGTCTCCATATGCATACACAATGAAGAAGATGAAGAAGAAGATAATTGGGTGAGATTTTTTCATCAAATTATTTGAATTCTTGTATGGCGGTTGAGTTGGTTAATTACATCTAAATTCCATTTGTTTCCCCACAATATTGTCAAATTTCTTATAAATTTATCATGATAAACAAAGAAAAAGAAGGCTCTAATTTTATGGCCAAAGAAAAAGACTAGATGATGATATAAAAGAGATTTACATATGAGTACCTAGCACTACTGTTGGGTTCCAAATTTAAAGCAACCCAAAACATAGTAGTGGAGAAGTCAATGGAGGGTCTAAATGCATGGGTGTAATACCCAATTTCCCATAAACCTTACTTAAGAACATATTTGCAACTTATTTTGTTATGTGAATATAAGCATATAAATAATATATGGATAATATGTGTCTGATGTGTTAATTATGTGTGATTGGGTTGGGAGGACAAGGAATTAGGTTAACTAGATTTAAAATGGAAGATCTGGGTTTTGGTGTTAGGAGGTCAACCAAAGCATGTGGCCTGGATGACTCAACGTCTAGGAAGAACAAGTAAGATTAGAATTATGGAAGATTTGAGGTAGGTGAATGATTAACTATTGAATTAGGCGTTTACCAAAATTATTTTTTCATGCATTTTTGGGCCCTAATTTTGTCCTTGCTGACCTTCCCCCGATCTTCCCTTATGGACTTAGATTGTTGCTTGTTCCCTTACCTTTGCCCAAAATCTTAGGCATAATCACTTTACCTCTCATCCACTCTCATATATCTTGTATTTACACCCAACCTTTCATTCAAGTGTGAATGAAGCAAGTTTTTAGTTAACTAATCTTTTCACCCATCCCCCTCTTTATGCCTCCATTTTCTCTATTCTTCATAATTCAACCCTTATGCATTTTTGCTTTCTCCTCTTTCCTCTTTTTATTATTATTTTATTTTAAGTTTTGCTTAAGTGTTGAAGAACACTTATTTCTTTTCTTGTTATTTGAAATTGACCCCCTTTTTCTTTATTTTCTTTGTTGGTCATTCTTCTCTTAATCTCTTATCTAGCCTTGCTATGTTTTCTTAAATATAATAATGTTATAATTGGGAGAAAATTGAAGAGTTACCTTCTCCCTTTCCTTCTCATGGTGTACCAACCTCTAGTTGGGTATGGTCTCCTTTTGTTTTGTTTTTTGTTTTGTTGTTGTTGTTATCTTGTTAGTTTGTGTTTTAGTTCTAATTGTGGGTTTTTTTAATATATTGAGGTGACTCTTTGTTCTATATTTTATTTCTATTTTGTTTGGAAACAGGTGCCCCATATGCTCCTACTAAATATGCGGAAATCATATGTTAGCATATTTAGGGCTTGGTTTATGTTGAGTGTGATTTTATGTCTGCTTATGATTTAATGAAACAAATGCATGTACCATGCTATATTATATTTTTCTTCAATTATGCTAGCCATGAGATAATGTGTATGAGCATGCTAGAATTATGTATTTTCAATATATGTATAGTAGCATGCTACAATAGGATTGTATGTTAAAGAATACTTATGCATGTGTTGTACAGGAGGCTAGGCCAAGGGATATTTTATCTTATACACGGTTTTTTTATTTTTAATTTGACAGGCTCGGCTCCTGGCACCAGTTCAATCTTGAAATCAATTTCTCGAACTGGAGGCATACCCGGTATCTCTTCCGAAAACACATCTGGGAATTCTCGGGCTATCGGGATGTTATCTAGAGTCGTTAAGTCCTTGTTCAACTCTTGTACACTACACAAGTATAGGGGATACCCTTTCTGCACCAGAGAGTGTAGTGTCATTGCCGATACCACCTTGGTAGCGGGCTTAGGCTGGGTCCTTCTGTATGAAACCCTAGTCCCCTTCGAGCCTCGCAAAATCACGCGCTCCTGTGCGCAGCCAATGACAGTCTTATATCTCCCCAGCATGTCCATACCCAAAATCACGTCGAAATCTTTCAAGTCCATCCTGATTAGGTCTACTAGGAAATCTATCCCGCCTATAACTAAGGCCACATCAGAAAACAACTGACTACACTCCACTTTATCACCAGATGGAAGCACCACAGACAATTCTATTCTAGTAGCAGGTGGCAGTTCAGCCTTAGCAGTAAAAGTAGACGACACAAAGGATATGGTAGCACCCGAATCAAATAGGACATGCACTGGCAGAGAGCAGATGGTGAACATACCAGTAATGACGTCGATCTGGCGGTCAGCCTCTGTCTGACTAATCACGTTCAGGCGTCCGCCTAACTGACCTCCTCTCTGAGGGAAAGATTTGGGTCCCTGAGGCCTTCCCCTAACCTCTCGAGCTGAGGTATCGGCCGGGACAGGTGCTCGCTGATAGTGCTGTGGGGGTGCGGCCTGGAGATGCTGTTGGTAAGCCTGCTGTTGGGGTACCAAGGTTCCCCCTTGCGGTGCCTATCGGGGCTGGTACTGCTAGGTACGTGACGGTCCTCGACACTCAAAAGATCTGTGGCCCCGTTTGCCACAGTTCAGGCAGATTATAGGTCTGCCTCCACAATCCCGGCCGTGGTGGCTACGACCGCAACGTCTGCATAAAAATCCCCCCTGGGGGCCCTGGCCTCTGCTGTAGTCAGTCGGTGGCGGTCTCCTTGGTCCTTCTATCCGTGGCTGGGTCCTAAGTCCAGAGCTGTGTCCTTCGGGTTTCCTCTTCCCGAGAATGGTGGTCTGCTCCTGGACTAAGGTGGCAACGAGGCAGGCAAGCTCATATAGTGTAGCAAGATCGGAAAAGGGCACTGCACCCATCATCCTGCGGATGCCGAAGTTTAGTCCCTGCTCGAACTGGAATACCACCGTGGACTCACTGGCGGCGATCCCTGGGGCAAAACGCAGCAGCTCGGTGAAGCAGGCATGATACTGACGAACTGTCATCGACCCTTGGGAGAGCTGCATAAACTCCCGGAGCTTGTCCCTCTTTAGGCTCTCGGGGTAGAACCTGGAGCGGAGGACGGTCTTGAACGCCTCCCAAGTTTCCAGGGGACCGACCTGGGTACGGTGCTCTACCCACCAGGCGTCTGCTACGCCTCTCAAGAAAAATGCCGCTATGTTGGGCTGCCGAGCTAGAGGGCAGTCCACTGCCTCAAAAGTGCGATCCATGTCTCGGATCCACCCTTCCAGGATCACTAGGTCCTCCTCACCTGAGAACGTCGGGGGATGGTGCCCTGTGACCCTCCGAAGCCAATCCTCGCCAACGCCCTCGGGGTGCGGAGTCTGACGCTGAACGAATTCCATGAAAGCCTTGAAGGCATCCTCTAAGCGCGCTACACAACCGTTTGCTGCCATTGGGAGCTACAACAGAAAAGATGAGGTTAGAAGCTACTCCACTGGTTCGTAGTAATCATATCACACTGTTTCCCCCTTTTTTTTTCTTTTTGGGAGAAAAGATCCCTAATCTACCCTTTCGCTTCCTCACAGTGGCCCGGACTCAAGAAATTTAGAAATAAGCAAGAGAGTTTTGTCATTGTGTGAAAACACTTCGAAATCTGGTGAAAACTTCGTAAATAAATTTTGTTTGAAAAATTTTAGGCGTGATTCCAAGGATCAATGCTCTAATACCAACTTGTAACACCCCCAAAATTCACTACTGAAAAATTTCGTTTTAAAGGAAAGAATTAACATAAGCGAAATAAGAAAAACCGTGAATTATGGGGAATGTTACCGCCACACTCAGTACCTGACCGGTTCACTCCTACCGTTCCAGTACCGAGTGCTAAGGCTAAAATAGATCACCCTCAGAAAAAAGCTAATACTTAAAACGAGGATTCATAAGGAAGTCAAATGGTTCACAATATAAAATTCAGAGTACGCATGAAAAGGTTTACATGCCAAAAGGGTACATAGACAAGGTTCTCAAGGAACAAAAGCATCGTACGACAAACATAACTAAATAAAACAATGCACGGTAAAACAAAACGAAAGGGAGAGTCCGGCCTTGTCGCTCTCGGTCCCCTGGCTAAGTCTAGGCTCCACTCTCAGCCCCGCCCAATGCCTCGTAAGAGTCGTAGGCATCGAATATATCGTCTCCTACCTGCACAAACTCAGGGGGTTCCTCTGCTCGTGGGAATGAGCAGCACCCATGAAACGGATGGTCAGTACGCTACGTACTGAGTAAGGTAACAGATGTGCTAAGGCCAACATACAAAACACACAACACAGTACACATAGCATAATCACGTGAGCAACATGTAGTAAAATAGATGATATAAGCCAGCTACAGTCCGGATAGTCTCATTCTTTAGATCTCTGGTAAATATAGTCGATTCACATCATAGTCTTTATCAATTCATGTGAGTGCGGAAACCCCACTATTATAGCCGGTGGACCGGTCATGCAGGGCAAAACGCGCCTGACCACTATTATAGCCGGTGGACCGGTCATGCAGGGCAAAACGCTCCTGACCACTATTATTCGCCGGTGGACTGGTATGGCCCCGACTCACATGACATTACACTGTAATTACTTTGTGTCTTTCCCATATCTTATCGTTATTACGTTCGGTTTGTTGAGCACGGAATCCCCCACTATTATAGCCGGTGGACCGGAAATCATGCAGGGCAAAACGCGCCTGGGCACTATTATAGCCGGTGGACCGGTCATGTAGGGCACCCCGGCCCTAACCACTATTATTCGCCGGTGGACCGGTCTGGGTCCGGCTCAACATCTTCCTCTTTAAGTAATTAGTGTCTTAACATATCTTATTTGAAAGTATTTTACCCTTGACATGCATGGCTAACTTTATCCATACTTATCCTCCCAGGAGGGCCCGTCCCATATCTTGGGACACTTGCGCCCCTTGTCACACCTCATTATCCACTCCCTTTTTCTCTTACACATAATAAAGACCAACTCTTAAGGGCGTGGGTTAAGGCCCAACACCTCATGATATCCACTCCACATGCTATCTCCCTCTAGGGTTTTCCCTTGGAAACCCTAATTAGACCTATGTGGCCCAACTTTCTCTCACTTACACTACCATTACTCCATTTTTCGTCCCACTCCTCATCTCATTTAGATCCAATCCCAAATCATATCGCTTTACCCCTCGATTCCACACGTGACCAAAAAACCCTAGTTGGCCACTTCAATCCTAGCACCTTTCTTCTTCCTCAAGTAACCCCTCTCTTTTTCACCCAATATCTCCTCTCTCCCATGACACCCATAATCACCCCTTATACAACAATTCCCACTTTTAACCCATACTCCACTCTCCCTTAATCATTTTCACTTCCACATTTCCCAGATTACTACTTTCTCCCAAAACCCTACTCGGGTCCCTTATACACCCTTACAACAACCTACGTATTATCTTTCATCCCAAGTCTCCAAACACTCCACAACTCCCCCTTTAGCTTATTTACACCTTAATACAACTTTCCTCACGTAACGATCATCCCCATGCAAGCTTTATCCAACCCATGCAAACTCTCGAACTTTCCATGCAAACCCTAAAATTTCCATGCGTGGTTCTCATCTCTTATTCCTTTTGATCAACCTCATACCCCCCTTTAGCAACTCACTTCCCATTTATTTCCTTTATCCTTTCATCTCCATGTCATAATAATAATTACCCTAACATGCATGTCCTAGAGGGTTAATTCATGCCACAGCACATCATAATCACCATGTATGGATATCGCATTCATGTCATGAGAAAACACATACCACGTACCTTAACTCCAAGCTGCGCTACGCATAAAACACGTTAAGGATAATCATGTGATACACAACAGGGCATGATATATATACAAGGCACCCAAGGAATACAAGTCACATAACACGTAAGGACCTTAGCCACATCCTTACCTAATACGACACCGGTCTTGGAGCACGTTCCTACGCCTCCTCCGGGTTTTGACTTGATTCGCCTATAAGAGGGAAAGACTACGGATTAACTTTCCTCTAACAAAAATGAATAGCCTTCCTACCTTACCCTTATTACAACTTACCATTAGGGCTAAAATAATAATATTACTAATGGTGACAAGGAACTAAAATAATAGTAATAATAATAACCATAATAATAATGATAATAGTAGTACTAGTAATAATAACAATAATGATGTTAAATAATAATACTAGAGTTATAGGTCATTAATAATAGTAATAAAAACAGTTATAAATATTTCAAGGTTAGATTAAATAATAATATTAATAATAATAATTATAACATTAAGAATAGTATTAATAATACTACTAAAAATAGTTAGCATTTGTATAACAAGGGTTTAGGGGTTGGGGAGTTTAGAGGACCACCTAGGGGTGCTGGTGGCACAGGCGGCGGTGCACAGTGCACGGCGGCGGCGGCGGCGGCGGCGGTGATGGGGGAGAAGAGAGGTGGAGAAGTGGTGGAGGGAGGAGAAAAGGAAGAGGAGAGGGTGGCAGGGGGAAAAAGAAGGTATGGGGAGGTAGAGGAAGCTCCCCTGGTGATTTTAGGAGGCAGAGGGGGTGCTGGAAGTGGCGGCACCGGCGGTGGGCGGTGGTGAGAAGGGCGGCGGGCTCGAAGCAAAGCTGATCGGGAAGAGCTCTTTGCACGGCCGGGGTGGCTCGTGCAGAGCAAACCGAGGGGTATGGGAGGCCTAGGTTGGTGGAGGGTGATGCAAGGGAGGATTTCGTGGGTGGATCGGGTGGCGGCGATGGGCGGCGGCGACGGGGTGGTTGTCTGAAACGGGGATGGCGCAAGGATGAATTCTGGGTTGAGGTTTCGAAAGAGCCCGATGCTGGGCTCGTGGGGGTATTTATAAGCTCAACAATGGGGGAGGATCGAGAGAGGGGGCAGAGGGAGGTGCGAGTAGGCTGAATTTTAGCACGCCGGCCGTCGGTGGCAGGCGGACATGGGTCTGCCATGGTAGACCTGTGGTTCGGTCGGGAAAAGGAAGGGGGGCGGTAGCAGACCTGTGTGAGGCATGGGGGTGGTCGGTCGGTCGAGGAGGGACAGACGGGCGGTGCAGAAGAGGGGGAGAAGGTGTGCAGGCGGCGCAGAGGAGCTGTCGGCGCAGAAGAGGGAGGCGGTGATTTGCAGCGGGGCGCGGGGAAGAAGAAAAGGGGAAGGGGCTGGACCGGTCGGTCCGGGGTGGAAAAGAAACAGAACCGGCCGGGCGGTTCGGGCGGTTCGGGCGAAGGGGAAGTAGGCCAAGCCTGCGTGCGAGACGGGGGAAAGGGAGAGAGCCGACCTGGGCCGGTGGGCTGGCCCAGTCGGGGGAAATGGGGGAGAGAAGGGAGAAAGGAAAGGGGGAGGGAAAAAGGAGAAAAAGGAAAATAAGGGAGCGAAAAAAAAGATTAAGGAAAATAATTAGGGGAGAAAATAATTAAAATGAATTATGGGGTGAGTCCTAGTATTTTTAGTAGATAATTAAAATTTTAGTAATTTATCTTATTATATTAGTTTAAAGATGTAGCTTTTAGAAAAATATTGGTTTGAACCTTATTTAAATAAAAAATGAGTATGATAAAATAGCAATCTATTTATTTTAATTTATTAAACACTCACATTTAATTTGGTATACTTAAAGCCCACAAAATAATTAAGTTAAATAAATTTAAAAGGCAAAATCCTTAACGTAATTAAATTAAATAAGTTTAAGAGTTAAATTATCCCTAATAAAAGTAATTTAATAAATTATAGGCTTTTAAAATTTTTGGGGGATTACATTTTCTACCTACTCATTGTTTGGTGATTCCGTAACTAAATTATAATAGTATTTTAGTGTCTCTGGGTTGATATAATAACCCCTTCAGTAATTAAAATGAAAGTAATTATTGTTTGATTATTGGAATCAAATTGAATTGTTGGTTTGGTAATTGATTTCGTGCCCTACTTGTGGTTTGATAGTTGTCCTCATACCCTACTTATGTTTGGTAGTTGCCCTCATGCCCTATCTATATTTGGTAGTTTCCCTTGTGCCCTACCTGTGCTTGATGGTTGACCTTGGGCCCTACTTGTGGTATTAGAAAATTTTGGTATGGTTGGTTGGTAGTTGTCTTAGTGCACTACTCTACTGTTTATGAGATAGGTTGTGGTTGCTATGGAAATGGTTAAGTATGGTTTAATGCATTCCATTTTATGGAACACCTTGGTATGAACTAGTTTGTCGAGTTTGGAATATGATTAAGCGTAATGGTATTATGAGCATGTGGTTTTAGTGATGTTTATATCCTAGCATGTTTTATTGTATCTCGTTATCGTATGCATTATTGATGTAATCATGCCATGCTTCTCTTATGACTCATTCTATATGCTCCATGTGACATTTGCGTGTTTTGTGTTATGTAGTGTATTATTCAATATCGTTGTACTAATGTTTTCTATTTTATGGTCATGTACCTATTCAATGGGGAGCTTTAACCTCGTAGCATTTATTGATAGTGGTAACAACTTAGGCCGGGTCAAAGCGTCTATATAGGGCTATTTGGTGTCCCTATTCAAGTTGTATTTTTGTTATTCTAATTTTGAGGCATCAAGTGTTGTAAACTCTTTACGTATTGTATTTAAGTGACTCTCTTCCGCTCTTGCTGGTTTCTAGTGGTTTTGTCTCGACCCTAGATTAGGTGCCGACTACACCTAATATTTGTGTCTAAGTTATTTTAGCTTTACAATTGATATGTGTTAGGTATTTATTATATTTCTCTTTGTGTTGGTTGCGATATAACATCCGATATTTTGGTATATTTGTTTTGCTAAATACAAAGTTTAAGCAATTAATTTGAAAGTGTTATAATGGGCTACACATTTGGTTACGAATTAGAACACATGGGTGGGTGTTGGTTTTGAGTTGGGATGCATGGTTTGTGTAGCATACCTCTTTGTTGCCTCTTGCTTTATGCATTTATTGTTGTTTTTGGATTTAAAGAAAAAAATTCTAGCACGAGTTATAATAAAAAAAAAAGTTTGTAAAAATATGCCTCACTATTAAACATATCTAGACATTCATCCATAATGATCAATTGATTACCCATACTTATTTTGTTTAAAAAATTATGAGAGAATTAAGAGAGGAGTGAAATAAGTAAGAGGATATAATTGGTACATGGAGAAAAAAATATTTCTTTATAGAATGTTGCCTAATAAAATATGAGTGTTTAAATAACAATTTCCATAATTAATAAAACAAAAATGCTAAACTTAAACTTAAACTTACACTTACACTTGTAAGATATGCTTACCGATTACCATTCCAAAACAACTTCCATGTGCAGTAAAAATGTAACAAACAAGCAAAAAAGCTACCAAAGCAAAATAATTCACACTGTATACACTATCTATTAGGGTTATTTATGTTATCCGATATTTGATGATCTGATATGATATCCTTTTTTATTAGATCCGAAATATCAAATAATCAATCTGATATTTTTTTTTCAAATCAAATATCCGATTCAATAAATAAAAGATCAATTAATCAGATATCCGATCCGATAAATTATATACATATACACTCTAAACACTATTTATTATTTTTAAAAAAAAATTTACTTTATATAATCATGTATGTGTGTATACCTTAAAATGAGTGTCTATTATAAGTAAATTTTATCCTTTTTAATTATAATTTTTATTAAATATTTAATTATTATCCAAAATTTGAAATTACTAATAGAATATAATGTAATTTAATACTCAAATCAAATTATTAGATCATATTTGTTCAAATTAGATCAATTTTATATTTTTCAATTGAATAATTTTTTATCCAATATTTTTTAATTGCGGTCCATTCGAAAGTTTCAAATATCTGACGGATTATTTGTCATCCAATTCAAAATTGAAGCTTTTTTTTTTTCGTATATCTGATATTTTAAATATTCAATTTTTTTATATCAAAAATTCAATTATCGGATATTCAAAATATTGGATATATGATCCATGAGTACCCCTACTATATACTATTATATAGTATAATCCCCCTCTCTAATATTCGTTTCGGTTCCCTCAACTTCACTGTTCCAATGCACCGCATCTCCTTGCGACGCTTTCTCCGATCGGCCTGGTTTCCGGCAAATAGCAAGTATTGAATATTGATTCAGGCGGGCAAGTTTTAAAATTTCATCTCCTGGTCAGTTTATGGTTTACCAATATGCATGGCCGGTCGTGCGTCCCATGAAGATTGATCTAGTACATTAGGGATGAGTTACAAGGCATTAGATTAACAGGTCCCATGAAAAAAATTCTTGTGCGTCCCATTAGATTAACAGGTCTCTTCTCGGCAACCCCCCCCCCCCCTTTATTATTCTTGAATGCAAGTACATAAAAAGCAAAGTATCCGGACCATGATTTTAAATCATTACACCAAAATAGTTAAATTTACGGCATCATCATCTATATATTATGTTATACTACTTATTTTAAAGGATACTATAAGAATACAAAAACTATTAGACCAAAATACAATTGTTGCTATATTTTGTTTCTTTAAGCTATTTTGATTCAAATTAAAGCGTTCAACGTTTTTTTTTTTTTTTACTTTTTCGGAGTAGTTGTTTGTTTTGTAGATCAATGTCGCTTAAGTAACTATTAAAATGTGTGTGTCTATATATATAATTCACAAAAATTATTAGGCAACAATACAGATCATTAATGAAGTGAAAATGAAAAGAAATAAATTAACGTAGTAGCATATCAATAGCGCTAGTTTGTTAAATAATATTCCATCCATATAAAAAAAAATTATTTTAACAATTTACATAATTTTTTAAGAACTAATAAAAATAGTTTTAAATTTTTACTTACATTATTTATTGAACAAAAAATAAAATATTTAATGCATAGATAATACAAATACAAATATAAGGATAAAAGTAGAAAGTAAGTTTACTTTTTTTAAAATGACTTTTTTATACAAAAATTTAGTATTAGAATAATTTTATTTTTAATACAGAAGGAATAATATATTATAAAGGTTTTTTAAATGGATACTATTAAAGTTATGATGATGCTGATGATGATCATAAGTAGATTGAAGATCCGAAACATCTTCTCGATTTCATTAAGAATAATATTATGCTTACAACTATAATTTTATAACTTATTTATAATCTTCCCACAATATGGGAGTGCTATATATATTAATTATATATGCATCCCCTATACTTTATAAGATAGTTATAAATAAGTTGTAAATGTATTAGTTATAAGTTTAGAATTTTCGTACCTTCAAATCCACGTGCAAAGGGAATTTTTAATATTTTGTCCCTCTCTTTCAAAGTGTGTATAATCAAATTGGCCACTATATTTCAAGGGGTTACCGTACTTCAATGCCGGATAGTGTTGTTTTTTTATTTTACTCCCTCCATTTAAAAATTCATGAGTAACATATTTTTATCGCGCATTTTAATTTATTTTAAATAGATACATTTTAACTATTATTATGTTTTAATAATTATTAAAAAATAAGAAAAAATAATATTATAAAAGTACTTGTTATTAAACATATAGTAATAATATTTTTATATTATAATATATTATATGTTGAGAAAAATAAAAGGTCACAATTTATTCTCAAGAATCATAATGGTTTCTTTCTTTTAGAAACAGATGGATTGTGTGCTTTGGAGGGTACTCAGAAAAACAATACATGCATCAATTGGGCTTCCATGCTACTAAAATTTTGGTAACTAGAACTAAATAAAATAAACATTTATCACAACTAATGAGATTTAATCTAGCGATTAAAAGTTAGCTACTAGGTATCATATATCTCATATTCGAGTCTCCCTTCAACTTGCAGCATATTCATAGCGATTATCGTCTACTTACATGATATTTTTATACTCATCCTTGGAGCTCCTTGTAGATCAAGATATAAACATTTATCTCTTACATACATTGGGTCGTTACAAACATGTACTCCATAAGATGAAATATATTTTAGGTGTGTCATTTCGTCGGTCATTTGGTTATCAGTAGTTATGAATTGTGATGATTTTCTTATATTATATGTTTTTGACCCTCTGATTTTTGTCTCATAATTTTCAAGTTATCATGATAAATACTTGCCATGGTTGACCGTAAAAAAAATAAATTTTTTTTGTATACTTTGTATATGGTTATTTGGACATCTTTGGGTAATCCGTACATAAAGCCTGCACAATATTCATCAACAGGAATTAACGGGCAAACGTAAAAATAAAATAAAATTATAATCTCTAATAATATGCATGCATGCCAATTTGAAAAGAAAGGTAAATTAGTAAGAGTTATACAAAAGGCGAACAATTGTTTTTCGACTAGCATTGTATTTTTTTTATCGTTTTTACTAGTTTTATGATGTTATTATTTGGTTGAATATTCTGCTAGAAATTTGGTACGAAGACAGTGGTATATATGTCGATCAAAAGATTTCACAAATTGCTTTGAAAGGAGAAATTGAGCCAGAAAAGGTAATGGGAACAGTTTTTTTTTTGGTTCTATAGTGGAAAACAGGATGACTAAAGAGGCCAAATTGTCAAGACAAAAGATCTGAATGGACTTAAGATGAAGCAACAAAGGGATAATATCAACTTATTTATTTTGGTAAAGTAAAAGCAAAAATGAAAGTAGAAGAGCAAGTGTGCATTAATCGATTTACGAATTAAATATAAAATTTGGACTGGCTGGCTGGCTATCTTTCTCGTTGGGCTGATCTCGAAATATGAAACAAGTTCACCTGGTCACACAGAGTCTTAGTCCCTGACAGCAAGAAAGAAAATACTTTGGAGTGTATTCTTGGGGCATAGCTAGTCAAGCCCCTTGAAAACTTCTATGAAGGTTCGAAATTGAATATCATATTTTATAGAAAAAAAAAGGCAAATATCAAGTAGCTGAGAAGAGATGCATTGGCACATGAAAAAGAACAAGAGACCCCCTTTATATATATATATATATATATATATGGCGTCAGAGGAAACAATGGAACTGGAAGAGGGGAATCATCCGCGTTATAAAAAAAATATGTTTGTTTAGGGGAATGGAATTTGAAGGAGGAACGGGAATAGGAGTAGGGCCGTGCAAAACCGGATATCCGTATCCGATCCGATCGGATATTTAATAACCTATATCTGTATTCGTATCCATTAGTAGCGGATATCCGACTGTTCGAATATCCGAAAAATCGGATACGAATATCGGATATATCCGGTATATCCGATTATCCAAAAAATATATTTTTTTTAATAAAAATGACCTGTTTATGATCGGATATCTGAAAATCCGATAATTTAAATTCGGATATCCGATATCCAAATATCCGCATTGAAATATCCAAATGTGGATATTTTAACCTGCTATAATTAAATTAAAATAAATTCTAAAAATTCAAAATCCATAACAAATACAACAAATCATCAATAATTCAAATATCCGCATTGAAATATCCAAATGTGGATATCTTAACCTGCTAGAATTTAATAAATCAATAATATTTCAATGCGGATATTTTAACCTGCTAGAATCTAATAAATCAATAATAATCCAAATATCCACATTGAAATATCCAAATGTAAACCTGTTTATGTTTGTATATTTATAATTAATAACCTGTTTATGTTTGTATATTTATAAACATGTTTATTTTTACACAACATAAATGGGAAAAAATCAAGGAAAGTATCTTTATATATAGAGAAATATGTGTTTGTAATATAACCTATACAGTCATACACAATGACATTACACGGTGTATATACATATATGTAAACCAGTTTTAATCAAGATTTTTGTTCATAAAAAATGTTCTAATGGGAAGATGAGACAAGATGAGACACATAAAAAATGTAAACAATAGAGTTAAAACTTATGAACAAATATTGATTATCATAATTCATAAGCTGTACTTATTTATACTAATATAAAAAAAATTCAAAGATAGATATTATGTTGAGAGAGAAACAGAGATATGTTTATCACAGTAATTTATTTTAATTCTATATAATAACAAGTAATTATTATTATAATTCACATATTTGATTGTTATTATTACCATTATTATAATGATTGCCATTAATATATTTATTTAAAATTCATCTTCATTACAAACCATTATTAGTAGTAGTTTTAATCATTATTAATTACAAAACATATATATAATCAATATCATGTTGTATAGCATACTATTACAATATTACCTACCAAACAGAATTAACAAAATGGGTAGAATTCCATCTACAACAAGGATTATGCATGTATTATATGATCCAATATATCCAGTCCATACTCCATACAGTCAGTCAGTCATACACATGTATTTCATACATAAATACTCCATACAATCAGTCACAACAAGGACTGAAATATATACAAGGTTCAGATGGCTCGCCATCTGAACATAATAATATTTAAAAAATGTGGTTGGTCCAAACCATCATGTAAATCAAGCTTTCAAATAAGCAAACAGAATTATTATTATTCTAGTAATTTAGTATCTGTATTATTATTATTATTATTATAAGTATCATGTTGTATAGCATACTATTAGTCTATTACAGTATTACCTACCAAACAGAATTAACAAAATGGGTATCAACTACCAAACAATGCCCTAACAAAACAAATGTAGATAAACAAAACAAATAAATTGAGAAAAACAAAGACATGGACAATCGGCGAAAGAATCGGGAATCCCATAGTCAATTTCAAACTACCGAATCCCACATAGTCGATTTCAAACTATGAAATCCTACAAAGATACAATTTTCATTAACAAAATCCTGCTAAGTTGCTAACAACCCTAACAATAGATCATATGGACAAATAAATTCCAAACTAATGAATCCCTAACAAAAAATTAACAAACACAGAAGCCCACACAAAAAAATTAGCATAACCGACCTCATCTTCCACAACCCTAAAAAACCATGGACAATCGAATATGTGACAGAAAAATAGACAAATTAACAAACAATTAGGGCATACCTTAAATGGCAAAACAAGCCTTAAAGGAAGAATCAGCAAACAAGAACAATACCCTACAAAGAAAAATTGAAATCGGTAGAGTTAGACAATGGATTATGTAAGAATTAGAAATAGCCCCTCACGAATTGCAAACGGCTGTACCTGGCGGTGGCTGCCGGCTGGTGGCGCTTGCTCTGCGTGGGAGGGAGTAGGAGAAGAGTATCTAGACGTGGTTGCTGCTTCGACCGGCGAGCTTGCGAGGCTGCGAGGCTGCGATTGTGAGCTTTGAGAAGAACGAAGGGAAGGGAAGGGAAGGCTGAAGAATCGAAAGGAAGACGCGAGACGAGATTCGGGAAAAATAAATGAAGCCAAACAGAGTCACACAGGACGTAGGTGGAAAAAAATTAGGCAGACCGACGACCAGATCGGTCGAAAAATTACTTGAGACTAGGCCGGCTAATGGGCTGTCGTGCCATTGCGTTGGTCAGCACTCAGCACTCAGCAGCAGCAAGCACCCAGTCCAATGCCATACTCCATACATACAGTATGTATTACATTTACAATTTTACATACATAAATATTTAGGTTAAATAATTATATATAATTTATTTAATCAAAAAATATTTATATATTTTATTTTAAAAAAAATATTTTTTTATACACCAGATATTTTAATCGGATCGGATATCCGCTTCGGAAAAATTTAATTTTGACTGGATTGGATATCCGCTCCGGTTTTTAAAACCCGGATCAGATATCCTAAAACTCGGATCGGATTTTTTAAAAGTCGGATCGGATTTTCGGATCCCGAATTTTTCGCACAGCCCTAAATAGGAGTCTTCAACCTCCCAACGATTTGTTAGTTAGGGGTGCTGGTAATTGATAATGAGAATGAGAATGACAACACAGATATTTTAAAGTCAATTTCCAAATTAGTTTCAATATATATCAAACAGGAGAATGGACAAAGATAAATAAAATTTCCATCATTTATTTTTAATTTCATTTCCAACATTTAATACTTGAACTCCCTTATCATCCTACCAAACATTTCATAAGTCAAAATTTCACTCTCTAATAAATAAATAAAAAGATACTAGTAAAGATTCCTTTTGCCTTTTTTTTTTATTCTTTTTGTAGGAAGCACTTCAATAAAAATAGAAATTATCATATACACCATTATGAACACAATAAAGATATTAAAATCCTCATTTGAGAGTGTAATACTTCCATTTTTACCAATTAAAAAAATCATTTTGAAAGACAATGCGCAGGCAAAAGCAAAAAATAGGAAATGCTACCGCCACTTTTATCATGAGGAGATGTGTGCGTTCACCTAACTCGTTGCAGATACATAGCCAGGTATAAAACTCAAACTGCAAGGATAACAACGATGTTTGAACTAAACTCTTTATAGGTTCAAATTCTCAAAACAAAGGGCTATATAAGCTGAAATAAAACCAAAATTTCCAACACGTAATAACTACATTAGATAACCCTACTCTCTGACTCAACACGAAGGTGCAGAGGGAACCCAACCACCTGCACCAAAATCACTTAAAAAAATAATATACTTACCATTAAAGTACTAAATAAACACATCCAACTCAAAACAAATAGCATGCTTACATAACACATGTCATACAAATCACATATTAAGATCAAATTATTCAAAACCCGGGTATATGATAACTTGATAACATAATATCTCGAAATACTTATGATTAACCTTAAAGATAGAACCCTTTCAAACTCATACATCTTATGAACTATACTCAACTCGTGAATACTACCATAAAACATACCAGTTTCATATTAAAATAAAGTGGATTGTTTACCACTAATGGATTCAATAGAGGTAATTCGCACAACACAAATAAATAATACATGTGGATTAAAATCACTAGTTGTTCTAATATAGATAGCCAACACATTTTAGAGTGACTCCTCCACTTTAGGATAGCTAGCCAAAGAGTGTCCACACACCAATTAGAGCTTAAAATCCTTTAGTACATGTACCTCTATAGGATTTATGAGTCAACTTATGGTAGGCAGAAATGGGTCCTCCAACCCAAATGTCTAACTCTTACACTTAGGGGCCATTCCAAGACACATCATCTCTCACTTTCAAGTTCTCTAAACAAGGAATTCATAACCATCTCTTACCACTGAGAGTCACAAACAACTCTTAACACATAACACATTATTTCATACTTCCAAGTTCTATTATCAAGGAAGTCATAAGCATATATTGACCAGTTAGAGTCACAAATAACTAGCTATGAAAGGCATTAACAACTTTGGGTCAAAAAAACAACTATCCATGAAATGCATTGACTATTTTGGGTCAAACAAACAACTAGTTATTTAAAGTCGAGGTTAGGCAACAAGCCATAGCTCAAAAATACATAACTAATTCATTCCAATTTTAATCCATTAATCCTAATTATTCAAATGTCAACATGTAGCAAATAAAAACTTCTCTAAGGACATCCTAGGAACGCCTTAAATTTAATTCACTAAAACATATTACAAAGATCACATACTCGAAAATCACCATGTTAAGATAAAATACCTCATAAGGGAAAATGGATTAAAATCGTACATATAATAAAGTTAACCACCATAAAATAAGATTGCGTACCAAAAGCCAAACCAAAACCCAACTAGGCCTTAAATCCAAATATAAAACCAAATCATTAATAAAGGTGTACAAACCAAAACAAGAAACTAAAGGCAAGTAAGCTAAACTAGGATAAAGTAATACTCAACCAAGTAAAATCGATTTAATAAAAAATTCTAAAAATACTTTAAAGCACAAATAATTACATTTGAGTCCATAAAAGACCAAACTGATGGCAGAAAACATCTTAAAACACCAAAATAAATCAAATGGGAGTTTTTTCGGGGAAATACTATCCACCAATAAAAATTCAAAGTGAAAATTTGATCAACATTTTTCTCCATAACTACTCTTAATTCCAAAAGACCATATACTGGTCAAACAAGCCATAATATCCAGTGTATTTGAGTTAGAAATAACAAAATAAGGTCATATGCCATTTTCAAAAAATGATACTATTCAACAAAATAAAAGATGAAACGCCAAAGTTTGGGTAAAAGTCAATCAAAATTCAAAGTGAATGGTCAAGGTTTGACCTTTAGTATTCATATATTCCTACCATTTTAAGGTTCATTTAATCCTTTTTATGTCTAATCATAATTGATCCACCATTGACCCTAATTTAATTTGTTAATCTTTAGTTACCTCATAAACATAATTAATTCTCAAAGTGAAGAACATTTTGAATATTTATGAAGAATATTCAAATTAAAATTTCCAAACTTAACTTAACTTTTATAAACCATAACTTAGGTTATTTCAATCCAAATGGCAACATACTATCTATAAAATTTCACCTAAAAATACTAATAAAATCATCTAATCATTGGATTAACCAAAAAATAACTCTAACATAAAAAAGGTACAACCCTAAGCTAAGTCAAACAAGAAAATTTTGATAGATTTTTGCATTTGTGGCGTTTTGACTATAACTTTTTAAATACTCATTAAAATCACAAACCATAAAATATGTAGTAAAGTAAAAATAATAATATTTAATTTTAAATACTAAAATTACATAAAATGGAACCATACATAACCAGATATGCCACAAAATAGACATAACATTCCACAACTTCAAATTAGTATGATAATCTATTTCCAATAAGTTTAGGAGGTTTGCCACCAAGAAGAAGAAATTAATAACCAATAATAAATTTATTAATTACCTTCTTTAATCCTAGAAAATAAGGAGAAATATTAGAGAAATAAAACCCATAAAAACATAACAAAGGAGAAATAATTGAAGATGAAGATATCATAAGCCTTACCTTGATGTTTGGAAAAGAACAAACTTCATCAATTGAGGTAAGGCTATGGAAGGCCACAAAATGGAGGAGGAAGAAGGAGAGAAGAAGATGATGAGGGTGGTTTTTATCACTTGGATAGATGATATTAAATTAAAATGATGGCTTATGTAAGTGAGAGGCCTGACAACTAATAAAGAATATTATAGCAATCATGTAGGTTTGTCTGAATTTGGTCTATTAATAATGGTGGGGCTCACTTGAGGCTAAGTTGTCTTTCAAAAAACAATTATAAATGGATAAGGAACTGGTGTATGTGAGGAAGCAAAGTGATGGAGAATGAATCATACATAGGGGAGAACTTAATCAAGAAGGAATGGAAGTTGATGATGTTTTATCATAGAGTTTTGTTTTAAGAATGAGCCTAACTGTATGGAGGTGAGCGGCACCACACATTATCATGGATTGGATGGTTATAATTATATCTAAATTATATTTTAGTTTATAGGATTGAATATCAATAGATAAAATAAGATTCAAGTACCAAAAACTAAGTTTCGATAGCTTATTTTGCTTGAAAATGGATAATTTATCTACAAATAATAAAAATAAAATGTTTCAAATTTATTTTTAACTTTATAACAATAAAATACAATGATACTAAAAGTTTCATATTTTTTTATCATTAAATAGGCCATTTAGAGTCACAAAATACGATAAAAACTATTTAAATAAAAAATTGTATTTTTCGTTAAAACCTCATCTTACAATTTTTTAAAATGGTTAGATATAATACCTTAAATTTTTTAACCTTAATTATTATATTATTAGTCTTCTAATCCCTTCATTAAACCATAAAATTTGTTTAAGCACTTCTCTCAAACCCTAATTTTTACATTTTTACCCTTCAAAACCTTATTTTTAAATTTAGCCGACCAATGATCAATTAGGCCTTATCATCAATCAATCGACGAACATCATTCTTGCACGCTTCATCCAAGGCATTTGGTGGTTGATTGCTATCCTCACACTGCCAATAAATCTTTTTTCTAATATATTTTTTATTTAGGTGATCAAAGTGTGTAAAATGGTGGTTATGAGTATTTATTGCTTAGAGACCGAAGTAGTTTTTAGTAAGGATATATGTCTCTATTTTTTGGGTAATTGTTGCTTTATGCTAATTCTATCAAGGTCCATGTTATTAAATTTTATGCTAGAAATTATGTTTAGGTTATATATATATATATCCATGCATTAATTAGTAAGTTCATGATTTTTATGAGTTTATACTTTTAAGTGAAATTTATATATTTTATGCCTTGCTAGGCTTTACCATAAAATCTCAAGCATGATGGTGTATTATGTTATATCAACAAGTCTGTAGACAAGTAGAATTAATTACGTTTAAATATTATAATTGGTGTAGTGTATTAAGTTTGTATTATTTGGGGTTTTAGGTGTATGGGTGTATCAACCATAGGACAAGTTGGGGTTTGTGGACTGTTTTTTTTTAATCCAAGTACATATTTGAGTTGTTAATAATGTAAAGGTGGTTGTGTGTAATTTTGGTAAATTTTAGAAGCTTGTAGAATTTGTTAGGCTATATGTGTACTTCAACCTTGAGGGTAAAGTTGATGCCTTTTTGAGTTTTTTTTTTGAAAAATGGGCATTTCATTGTATTTATTGAGATTTTACACCCTAGAATGGGATTTTAATAATGGGTTTGAACCTTTATTAAATCACCAAATAAAAACTATTATTAAAACTTAGGGTGGTTAAAACCTTAAAAAGCCTAACTAAATGATGACAATGCATTAATTAAAACACTAAATACATATTAATTAGAATAAAATGAAATTTTAATAATGGCTTTCACCTAAAGTATTAAAACTTAATAAAACCCTAACTAGTTGCAATTACACATTAATTAAAACCCTAATTAGCCTTAAATGAGAATTAAATGAAACTTTTAATAATAATTTTAGCTAACAACCATCGTTAAAATGTAACATCCCAAATTTTGGAACTTAAAAATTTTATTGTAAAGAGTTAACAATAGAAGCCAAAACACAATATGTGGAGGTGTCACGCTGCATCCAACATAGAAGAGGCACTCCCTATGCCTAGTCTCTGTTGGATGCAAGGTAAAAGTAACCTTATACCTAGGAATCAAGTATGGGAAGCACTTGATTCCATCGCAATACAAGATACGAAATGGAGAAAAGAGAATAAATATTGAAAACAAAGAACTAAGAGTCCAAGGAGAGATAGAGATATTCGAAATAATCATACCCTTTACCAATTCATTTAGCGCTCACTCAAAACAAGCACATCAAGATAATAATCAACAATAACCTACAAATAGGGCGGATCTACTCATGGGAATAAGACGTGACCATAAAATGGGTGATCAGTACACTAAGTTTAATGTAATAGTACAGTCAAACAGGGTTACACATGATACAAGAATTCTCATAAGCAAATCATACATGCGGAAATCAAAGAATAATAGACAAGTACCGATTCCATGTCTTTCATTAGATATACTATATTCCAATCTTTTATTTACGTTGAGTTCAAGGACCCCGCTATTCTTAAACCGGTGTAATGGTCTGAAATGCCTTTTGGAGACAACACACCCGAGACACTATTATTATTCAGTGGAATGGATCCAACACCTCTTAGAGTAAATAATACTAAGCCACTATTTATTAAACTAGTGGAACGGTCTGAAGCACCTCTCGGGGACAACACACCCGAGCCACTATTATTATCCGGTGGAATGGACTTAACACCTCGATCCTAACTCACATAGTCTTCCACTTTAAATGATTAGTATCTTTATATTTATAATTTAACTCTTAATTGTATTTTCATTCACATTGAGTATGGGGCTTCACTATTCTTAATCCGGTGGAACAGACTGAAGCACCTCTTGGGGACAACACACCTGAGCTACTATTATTATTCGGTAGAACGGAGCCATATAAACACCTCGGCTTGACTCAAGTGATATTTCACTTTAAATGATTAGTATGTTATCCAGAGTTGATTGTATATTATCATGCCAAACTAATATAGATGCACAAGATATACAATGGAACAACATAAGTACGACCACATAATTATCCTCAAATGATCATAATACCCTCAGGGTAATTCAAGATAATTGTATTCTCCCAAAGCTTTTATAGAACCCAAAACATATACATTTCCAATCATTATCTGAAGTACATATCCTTAGTTTCCCATAGATGTATTGTATCCAAAATTATACCCAAACACATACTTACGTAAATTTATTACTCTTAAGAATATCGTTTCATAGTATTTCCATACTTGAATTATTTAATATAACATACTCAACAAAAACATATACAAAGAGACAAATATCACATAAATCCCTAACTATGACATGTATCCATACCGACAAGGATACCGAACTCTATGCATGTAAATCCTATACCTTATTTGAGATCACCGGAAGATCACCTATGAAAATAAGATAAAATACAATTAGAATCAGAAGTTAAAAATTAATAGGGAAGTTATGGTAGAGAAGGGTAAAAATGAAATTTACTGGAGTAAAATGGAAGCTTGAATTGTATGGAAGTGTAGAAGAATGTGTGGTGAAGCTATGGTTAAATTTTGGTGGTGTTTGGACAAGATTTGGGGTGAAAATAAGGTTGCACGGCTAAAATGGAAAGTTGCATGGTCAGGCAATGTAAAAGTTGCACAGTTGCGCAACATTGAGCCAAGAGAAAATAAAACTCACGGCTAGACGGTGCAAAAATTGCACGGCTGTGTAGCACCAGTGCACAATAGGTGGAGAGAAAAAAGGTGCACAGTCAGGCGGTGCAAAAGTTACACGGTTGTGTAGCATGACATTTTAAGTGTTGCACAGCCGTGCACTTTGAAACTCTACAATGAACGAGGGGAAGAAGAAGGGAAAATAGGCAGGGGTCGGCGGCGATGGCCAGTGACAGCAAGGGGGAAGGTTGAGGCAACCTTGGTGGTTGGTCCACTGGCTAAATGGTGGCAAGTGGTGGCCAAGGTGTTGCATGGTGGTGGATTGGGTGGTGCGGATGTTGAAAATAAGGAAGAATGAGGAAGAAGAAGGGGAAAGGAGAAGGTAGAAGAGAAGAAGGTTGGGGATAGGGATGGAAATTTTCCCCGCGGGTTCAGGGCCCCGTCGGGGATTCCCCGTTCGGGTTCGGGTTCGGGGAGAAAATTCGGGGATCGGGTTCGGGTTCGGGGATTCTTAACGGGGATTTTTTCGGGGACGGGGCGGGGACGGGTTTGGGGTCCCCATCCCCAAACCCGCCCCAAAAATTTTTTTATATATATTTTTATATAATTATATATATATAATATATAATTTTTTAATAGAATATAAATTAAAAATATAATATAAAAAAATAGTTTGAGGATCGGGGATCGGGTATAAAATCGGGTTTCGGGGATCGGGTCGGGTTTTAAGAATGGGGAATAAATCAGGGATGGAAAATAGATCGGGGATCGGGTCGGGTATGGGGAGTTGATCCCCGCGGGGATCGGGTCGGGGAATCCCCAATAAAAAAATATCGGGGATCGGGTCGGGTTCGGGGATTATTTTCCCCGTCCCCGACCCGCCCCGTTGCCATCCCTAGTTGGGGAGCCCGAATAAAGGGATTTTGACATAGAATGATAGATTAGGGGGCCAAACAAAGAGAAAATGAGGAGAGTATGGTATACACACATGCGCACACACACACACACATATCTATAAGTGTGTGTGTGTGTGAATCGGGAAGAAGAAAAGCAAAGGGGAAATGTGCGACGGATGGTATGGAGCCAAAATGGTGACATTGGAGGTGATGGTTGAGTGTGGTGATGAAAAAATGTAGGTGATGGCGATGGTTAGAGTGTAGGTTGCTTAAGGATAAGAGAAGAAGAAGAATGGCAAGGGAGGTGGTGGTGGTGCGTGGGGTGTGCAAGGGAAGAGGAGAAGAAGGAGACTGATATGAGGGATGGTGATGATGGTCTGTGAGGGTGGAAAGGTGATGGTGAGAGATGCATGTGGGATGGCAAGTGGATGGTACAATAATTGCAGAGGAAACAAAACTCCTCATGCCACAAAATCGGCGTAGGATAAGAAGGGAAAAGAAAAAGGAAGAAAGGAAGAAAAGAAAAGGAGAAAGAAAAGGAAAAGAGTGAAATGTTAGGGAATTGGGATTAGATTAGGAAATTTTAGATTTAGCCAAATAATTTGGATTAGCGAAATTTTGTGGGTTTTGGTTTTGGTTTACGAATTTCGATTTATCCTAATCCAGGTTTTGGTTTTGGTTAAAGTTTCGGAATTAAGAAATTTGGTTAGGGCTAAAAAAATAAGAATTCTTCAAATTAGAATCAAATTAGGGTGCTAATGACGTGATATTAGGCTAAGAAAAATTTCAGGGTATTACATAAAACTTAGTTAAAAATGGTCATAAGCAAAACCATTATTAAAAACACTTGAAAGAAATTAATCCATTAGGGTTTTAATAACCAAATTAGGCTAGAAATGTTATTAAAACCTCATTATTTTTATTATAATAATAATAATAATAATAATAATAATAATAATTTTTGTAGTTTTTATACAATCCACATACATAATGGTATATTAAAATATTTATTAAATTTGTAATGTGTAAAAAAACATCAATTTATGCATGTCTTCCTCCCATATGACAAAAATATACGTGATAAACCTATGATTAGTACATCTTAGAAAACAAAATTAGGAGTACCACAAATTGGTACCCAATAGCTTATACACACTTACATGCATGTGCATCTCCAATCGCGTAGATGATCAAAAGACATAGATGAGATACAAACATGAAAATGCATGTAGTTCTATAATATCGAGCGTGAGAGTACACAAACTTAGCTCATTGATGTCTAACTTCATAAATCTCATCATATTTGTATTTATGGCCTCATGCATATCCACCGCTAAAAAAAACTACAGATTGAAATGATTCAATCATTTAGCTAGTAATTAATTTAAGTATAAAATATATATGTCATGATTCATTAATGAAAAAATATGGAAGAAGAAACATACGTGGCTTAGATATATGTTCAAGAATCTCTCTGGAGTATTATATCCATTGATCTACAAATATACTATCTACAATCATTATTGTTCTACTATTGTGGACAATGTTAAATGAATTCAATTAGCTCTATAACTATTAGATATTAATTAGAAACAAAACAAAATACAAACTACTTATATTAATGCATATCATTACAAGTTTATATTTATGACTCCTTGGGTTGGGGATACCATTTCCACCTTTCCTCATATATACCATCGTAGTTCCCTAATAAATAGAGTTGATACACAACATTATAACTATTTACACCTAAAAAAAATTAAAACATAATATATGAACACACAAGCTAATGAAGGAAGAACTAATAATTGTACTAACATGTCAATTGATTCTTTACCTTCAGAACGAGCAGTAGTAAAAAGGAATGGAAGATACTCAAAGGAAATCAAACACATACACTTTATTTTTATCAAGATAGATATGTACACAATACAATGTTCATTTGCGAGGTGAGTTATGTGATAAACCTCATTTGTGTACCCCACACTTAATATGTGACCCTCTGGATAGTTTATATGCCTACCCTCACTTATTGCAATGTCGTTAGACATGTAGTATGGACACACAAATACAACAGAAGTCAACAATCCCTTTTCTGTAGCACGACCAGCTATTAACCTATATATGACAATAATAATACATATTTATTAATAAATAATAATTCATATAAGTGGTCATAGAAATTACAAAACAATGAAAAGTGCTAAAATATACTTTATGAAATAATACTTACTTAATATATATGCCAATACTCGTGGTTGACATCCATTATTGATTATAAATGTCACTGATAACCATTGTCAATACCATGTAAGTAGTATTATCCCTCTCAATATAGTTGGAAGGACTATCAATTATAATTAGATTTCCATTGAGATAGTTTTGGACATAGAAATGCAACAATGTCAAAGCTGGTGGTTGGTTCTCCTCTAAAGATGGAATTTTTGTGAGGAACTATATTCTTTTAGCTTGCTCTTTTTCTTTTCACAGTGCCCTCTTTTATTTTGTTGCTTCCAGTATCTCTCTTTCCCTTTTCCCTAGGAGCATTCTTCGTTTTTCATTCCTTAATTCATAGTAATAAGAAAAATATAATGAATGTATATATAATTATATATTATAAGTAATGTATATAAAAAATAAGGTATAACTGTAACACCCCAAAATTTACACATTTATTTTAAAACATAATAATTATAAATAAACTATAAATTCTGGGGATGTTACCGCCACACTTAGTACCAGACCAGTTCAGTTCATCATACCGTTCCGGTACCAAGTGTTAAGACTAAGAAGACACTTTTAGTAACAACATCAATAAACCGAATTTATAAAAAGGAAAATCAGAGTACGCACAAATCTTACGTAATTCGAAATACCGACTAATGTTTTTAAATAATAATTAAACAACATTGATAAAGTTGTTTCTGTAACTTAAAAATAATAAAAATAACATGAGTCATAAATTAAAAAGAGAACGACCACGTCTCTCTAGAAATTGATCCATCCCAGCTATCACTCTGCCCCTCCTGATGTCCCGTAGACATCGATAGCATCAAAGTAAATATCTCTTACCTGCAACAAATTAGACGGGCCTTCTGCTCGTGGGAATGAGCAGCACCCATGAAACGGGTGATCAGTACGCTACATACCGAGTAAGGTAACCGAATACTAAGGCCGGCATATAACACATTAATTCATGTAGGATAACGATCACATACAATTATAACCCACACATATGATACATCGAAGCATAAAGTGAAATCCATAACTTATAATCAACAGTCCACACATAAGGCCCAAAAAGGTGTGGATTAATCATTTAATCTTTATTTTATCAGAAGTCGATACACACCATGCCTTTTATCAATCAATGTGAAAACAGGAACACCCCACTATTGTAACCGGTGGGCTGGTCATACATAGGGTAAAAACCCTAACCACTATTCCTAACCGGTGGATCGGCTTGGTTCCTGTCCGCATCAGATCCATGCGAAAACAGGAACACCCCACTATTATAACCGGTGGACCAGATACACATAGGGTAAAACCCTAACCACTATTCCTAACCGGTGGATCGGCTTGGTACCTGCTCGCATGGTGTTCCACTGTAAGTAATTAGTATCTTTTAATAGCATTGACAATCTGGTTTGTCTTTATTGAGCTCGGGATCCCCCACTATTATAACCGGTGGGCCGGATATACATAGGACCTCATGTCCTAACCACTATTATTACCGGTGGATCGGTCACACATAGGGTAAAACCCTAACCACTATTCCTAACCGGTGGATCGGCCGGTCCCGTCTCAATATCTTCCACTTTAAGATATTAGTTTCTTAAGTATTTTATTTAAAAACATTTGACATTCACAAACATTTTCCCAAACATGCATGACTAAATCCATGAAAGCCCTAACTCCCATGCAACCCTACTCCATGCACACCCTATCTCCACGTAAACCACAATTCCATGCAAATCTTAGTTCCCATGCAAACCCTAACTACACATGACCCACGCTTCCATGCAACCCTAGCTCCCATGCAAACCCAATCTCCATGTACCACACTCCCATGCAAACCCTAACTCCACGTACCTCACATGTGCAAACCCTAGCTTCACATATACCACCCTTCTATGAAAACCCTAATTCATATGCAAACCCAAGCTCCACGTAGACATGCTTCCATGCAACCCAGATCCCCATGCAACATTAATTCCATGTAGGCATGTTTTTATGAAACCCTAATCCACATGCAAAACCCTAACTCCACATTAATTCATGCAAACCCCAATATTATGTTATTTCATACACACCTTCAACTTCTTGCTATTCCATGCAAACCCTAGTATCATTCCCTTTTGTGCAAACCCTAGCACCATGCCATCTCATGCAAACCCTAGTACCATCCTCTTACATGCAAATCCTAATTCATATATCATTTCAGGTCATACATTAATGACATAAGCATACACATATTTTTCATGGTGCATGACATTCATAATAACATACTTCAACTTCATAACCATATCACATGCATAATCAATAAGAACAACGAACATAAAATACATAACATGTCATATTCATAATACATGCAAACACATAAATGGCCTTAGTAGACCCTTACCTAAAACATCACCGGTCTTGGTGCACGCTCCTATTCCACTTGAGGGATTTGATTGGGTTCTCCTATTATATCATAACATACTATGGTTAGACCTTCCTATATAATTCTAACTTATTTCGAGGTTTGGTTTTTACTTAAAATACTACTACTTAATAATTAACTATAGAAACTATTACAATTAATTTATTATTTTCATTCTAAAGGGTGGTGATACAAGGGTTTCTACCCTTCACCAAAATAGTACTAATAGCAATAATAGTAATAATAGTAATAACAATAATACTAATAATAATAATAATAATAATAATAATAATAATAATAATAATAATAATAATAAAACCTTATTAATAACACTCTTATTAGTAGAATATTAATATTAATAATATCATAATTCTTAAAATTACAAGGTGGCTTTCAAAATCAATCCATTTAATAATAACACTATTCAAAAATGTAATAATGATATTAATATTATATATACTTATAATATAAAGTTAATAAAGATAATAATAATAATAATATAATTAGAATTAATGTTAAAAATGTTAATAATAGTTGTAAAAAGCAAATGTGCGAGACTTAGTTAAAATTTTAGGTTTATAATCCTCCTGAAATAATTACAATATTAACTAAATAATTACACTAATAATAATAATAATATTATTATTATTATTAATAACATTAAACATGTAAAAATTTAATTAAATAAGTAAAGGCCGATATGAATAATATATCTTACTCAATAATACTCCCAGACTTGTCAAAAAAATTTAGAAATTAGAATACAGTCGATATCAATAATAATAATAATTATAATAATAATAATTAAAGTTGAATTAACACTAAAATTTAGGCTAAAAATAGAATAATTATCAATAATTCAAAACCAAGTGTTTAAAATGTCTATGGTTTCACCTTGAGTCGGAGGATGTACGTGGAACCGGCGGTGGTTCCCGGAGGTGGCCGGAAAATGGGTCTAAGGGGGTTAAAAATTAGCAAAATAGGTGATGGAGAGGAAGAAAAATTAAAATAATTATATGGGGCTGTAGAGGATAATTATTAGAAGTTAATAGTTGGTTTAATAGGTGTTAGAAGTGGCGGATGTGGTGGTGGACGGTGGTTCACTGTCTCGGGGTCAAGATTCTTGTCGAATCAACTAGCCAACTTCGGATGATTATAGAAACTTGCACACGATGAATCGAGGGATGAGGTGTTATATCCCAAAATCCTAATTTCCGAAATTATGGCCAAATAAGGAATTATTAGGAAATTTAATTATATAAACTCATTTATTAAGATGTAGAGAGTTAATTAAGGTATATTAAGAGGAAAATAATAAAGAATTTAATTGGAAGAAAATTTGGGTATTTCTCTAATTAGCATGGAGGTTAATGAAATTTATCCAAAATAGCCTAACTAATTTAAAAATGGATTTAATTATTATAATTAAAATAATTATTATTAAAATTATATATATAAATTAATTACATGAATAAATAGATACCCAAATACCTCCAACCCAACCATTTTTCCATTTCTCCATTTTTCCATTTTCCTTTTTTTTTCCTTTTTCTCCTTTCTTTTCTTTTTCTTTCTTCCTCCTTTAATTTTCTTTCTTTTCTTCTTCCTTCCTGGTTTGGGCCAACCGTCAGCCCAAACCTCCTTTCTTCCCCCGTCTCGCACGCCCGGCCTGCGCGGCCCAGGCCCCCGCCTCTCCTTCCTTCTTCTCGCCCGTGGCCCAGCGCCGTGCGACGCGACCCCCGTGCGCCTGTGCGCTGCGTTTTGGCCTCAGTACCGTCGAAACGCCGCGTCACGCTAAATGACCTTATGACCGTTGCCCACCTTCGACGCGACGCTGCGTTTTACTCACACAACCTCCAGTACGCCGCGTTTTACTTACAGATTTAAATAACCGCCGCCAAACAGGCCGGTTCCCCTTCTTTTCTTTTCCCCTGGACCACCGGTCCACCCTGCCTGTCTTCTTCCTCCCCCGACCTGCGCCCCGACCTACAAGTCGACGCTGCAGCTTGAACCCCGCCGGCAGCCACCAACCCAGCACTGAGCGTCCTTCCCTGCCCCTCCCCCGTTGTTTTCTTCCTCTTTTCGGCCCCGACCAAGTCCCTCTCTCCCTTTCCCGCGTGCCCTTCTCCCCCTTCCCCGACCCAGTCTGCCATGGCAGAACCTGCACCACCTGCCATCGGCCGGCCACCTACACACCTGCCCTGCACTCCTCCTTCTCCCTTCGTCGTTTTCCTCCCCCTGGCCTATAAATACCCCCTCCCGAACGGCCACAGCAAGTCCTCCCGTTGGACCTTGCTGAAACTCTATTCCGCCGCAGCCGGAACAGACACCATTTCTACCGCCTCCAGCCACCGCCGAAACCACCTCTCCCCACCATTATCATCCTTGCAACTCCCTCTACGAAACCAGACCACCAACACCCCTCCCCTTGCCCTGCACGTGCCGCCATAGCCGTGCAAAAGTCCTAACCCGAAACCACCACCTCCAGCCTTCGCCGCCCTTGCGTCGCCTCCCACCGCCAGCCCAGCCGCCACCAGAGCCTCTTCCACCCTCCAAAATTCCCAGCAGACCTCCCTCTACCCTTCCCTGCCTTCAACTTCCCTTGCCTCCCTCTCCTCCTTCCTCCCTCTTCCTCCACCCCTCTCCACCACCCTCGACCGCCGCCGTCGCCGCCGCGCGCCGCCATCCCTTGCCACGCCACCGCCCTCATTCCACTCCCCTTCACCTGCTGATTCTCCCCTACCTCAAACTCCTTCTTTTCTCCTCCCATCTAATCACCACCTCCATCTTTTCCCCCTCTTCTCCACCTCCACCGCCGCCGCCGTCGCCGCCATGCGCCGCCGCCGCCATATCAAAACTCCTCCAAACCCTAAAACCCCTTTTATATAATTGCTACTATTTTCTACTAATATTAATACTAATATGCTTATTATTATTATTATCATTATTATTATTATTATTACTTTTATTATTATTATTATTATTATTATTATTATTATCATTATTATTATTACTTTTATTATTGTTATTATTATTATTATTACCATTATTATTGTCTCTATTATTAATGTTCTTATTTTCTTACTAATACTAACATCCCTTTTAAACCCTAACTTGTATTATACTTAACTTTAGTCTTATTTTTATAATTATTAGTATTAACATTATTATTATTATTATTATTTCTATTATACTTACTTTGGTTGTTATTATTATTGCTTAACCTTACTTGGTTGTAATATTATTATTATTATTATTATTATTATTATACTTCACACATTATCACTATTTTTCTATAGTTAACATGAATATTATTATTATAAGAATAGAGCTAACGGGTCTAATAATATAAGTGTAACAATAGGTATTAAAAATAAACATATTTTGACTACTAATATCTAGTATACTAATTCTAAGGTAAAAACCCTAGTTTTGTATAAAACCCTTTTTAGTAATAAAAACCCTAACCTTAAACTAGAATGAGGATTGATAGTAATTATAAGGGAAACTAATACTTAGCATTTTCCCCTTTTATAGGTAACCCCGACCAAAGCCCTAAGGAGTTAGAGGAGCATGCTCCAAGCCCGGCGTCGCCTTAGGTAAGGACGAAGCTAATGGCCTTGTGTTATGTGTGACATGGATGTGTTGAATGTTGTGTATGCCATGCTGTGCCATGTATTATATGATTTGTGGATAACTTGTTTTATGTGTAGCGCAGCTTGGAGATTGAGGTATGTTGTTTGTGCTTCCATGACATGAGCATGACATTTATATGTATGATATTTATGATGTATTACGTTATGGCCCTCTAGGACATGCATGTTAGGATAAATGGTAATATGAGTTGGGGACCATCATGGGAGTCTTGAAGTTTGTATGATCGTATTAATGTTCTATGGCGGTACTAATGGTTGCATGGTGGTATTATGGTTGTAATGGTGGTATTAGGGTTCGCATGGTGGTGTTAGGGTTCGTATGATGGTATTTGTGATTTTATGGTGGTATTAATGTTGCATGGTGGTGTTAAGGGTTGCATGGTGGTATTATGGTTGTAATGGTGGTATTGGGGTTCGCATGGTGGTGTTAGGGTTTGTATGATGGTGTTTGTGATTTTATGGTGGTATTAATGTTGTATGGTGGTATTATGGTTGTAACAGTGGTATTAGGGTTCGCATGGTGGTGTTAGGGTTTGTATGATGGTATTTATGATTTTGTATGGTGGTATTAATGATTACATGGTGGTATTAATGGCCTATGGAGTAGGGGGTTGAGAGTGAGAATCCACTTATATAAAGGATGAGTATGGGTTTTCTAAAGAAGGGAGGTTACTTTTTGAAGAAGTAAAGTGCTAGGGTTTGGTGCAGCCAACCGGGGTTGGCGTGGTCGATTAGGGTTTGAGTGGCCAACTAGGGTTTTGTTGGTCACATATGAACTTGGGAGATAAAGAAATACACTTGGGGAATTTCCTAATAAAGAATGAGGTGCGAGATAGAGAATAACGTAGCGTTTGGGTAAGTAAGAAGGAGTTGGGCCACATAAGTCCGATTAGGGTATCCGAGGAGGAACCCTAGAGGGATGAGAACATGCAGAGGCGATATCATATGTGTTGGGATGGCCTATATCCTTGGGGTTTGTGTCTTACTATATGCTACTTTACCTAAGTCTACGGGGGATGGATGTCGGGTGTGAGAAGAGGTGTGAGTCTCAAAATATGGGACGATCCCTCTGGAGGGGAAAGAGGTAGAGTATCAACCGCATGCATGTCAAGGGTGTGATGTGATTTAATAAGACACGGATAAGACATTAATTATGTAAAGCGAAAGATTGTTGAGCCGAGCCCAGACCGATCCACCGGCAAATAATAGTGGCCAGGAGCCGGGGTGCCCTGGAGACCGGTCCACCGGCAAATAATAGTGGTCAGGAGCGTTCTGCCCTGAGTGTATACTTTTCGGTCCACCGGCTATAATAGTGGGGGATTTCGTGCTCGACAAACCGAAGTAAGTAAGCTAAACCATGGGAAATACACTAAGTACTTACAGCGAAACACCATGTGATTCGGGGCCAGACCGGTCCACCGGCAAATAATAGTGGCCAGGAGCAATTTGCCCTGGAGATCGGTCCACCGGCAAATAATAGTGGTCAGGAGCGTTCTGCCCTGAGTATATACCTTCCGATCCACCGGCTATAATAGTGGGGTTCCCGCAATCACATGAACTATTAAAGAATATGTGTGGATTGAGCATGCTGTTAATGAAAATAAGGAAAATACACTAAGTACTTACAGTGAAACACCATGTGAGTCGGGGCCAGACCGGTCCACCGGCAAATAATAGTGGCCAAGAGCATCTTGCCCTGGAGACCGGTCCACCGGCAAATAATAGTGGTCAGGAGCGTTCTGCCCTGAGTGTATACCTTCCGGTCCACCGGCTATAATAGTGGGGTTTCCGCACTCACATGGACCTCTAAAGAATATGCGTGAAATGGACATATTATTAATGAGAAAAAAATGAATCATCGGAACGTACTCAGGCCTTATCTTGTGTGTTATCGCCCGTTGCTTATGTGATTGTGCTATGTATGCCATGTGTTATGAATGTATGCTTGGCCTTAGCGCACCTGCGCCCTTACTCAGTATTGGACCCATACTGATACTACCTTGATTGAATGGGTCCTGTGATGATCCACCAATGGTGGGGAGCAGACCTCCTATGCAGGTTTGATCGATTACTAATTTGGGGTGGAAGGCTTGACTTGAGTGAGTAGGCGATCTGAATATTGATCCTTTTTGGGAATTGTTTTGTTAGCTATGTTTTGTACTACGCTTCTTGTTTTGAGACCGTACTTTTAAGTCGTAATCTCAAACGATATTTTCACTGTTGTTGACTCGTGGTTTTTGTGAATGATCTATGCTAACTATGTACCCATGTTTTGGATGATTCTTACTTAATGATTGTTTAGTTTAGCCTTAGCACTTAGTATCGGAACGGTAGGAGTAAACCGGTCTGGTACTAAGTGTGGCGGTAATACCCCCAAGTTTACGGTTTTAATTCTTTCGCTTCCGCTAAAATCTTTGTCTTAAACGAAATTTTTCAGTAGTAAATTTGGGGGTGTTACATGAGGTTAGTTTAGTTAATTAGATAGTATTGCAGGGAAGAGATTGGTATCAAGAGGAGATGTTGAAGTTAGTCGGAGGAGGATAAAATGGCGTCTGATGGGGCGGTGGCGCACAGGCACAACTTAGGGTTTCGGGGAAAATAAAATCCCGAAATCATGCAAATGAGGGGCTTTTTATAGTCAGGGAGATTATATTTGAATTAGGGAGGTTACTAAGTGTTTAAATTAGGGGGGAAATGGTTTAATTCAAGCTGATGGTCGAGCGGCAAAAACTTGAATTTTTGCCGACCTTCGCGAGGTAACCGTGGACAAACGAGCGGGAGATAGGGGCAGTTGATGGTTTCAAATGAACGTGCAGATCGAGAGAAAGAAAACGAGCGGGAGAAGATCCGGTCACGCCATGTGTGGCCGAAAACGCCATTTTCGGGGAAGGAAGGAAGGTGGACGGTTATGGCGTCGGGCGGGAGGAGGAAGAAGAAGATGGGGGGCTGGCCGGCCGGTTCGCGGGGGATAAAATAAGTAAAAAAGGAGGGCAGGCCGGGCGTTTCGTGCGACGTAAAACGTCGTTTAATGAAACTACGAGCTTTGAAGTACTAAAAGGCTGAATCGCGGCGTCTTGGGTTAGCTGGTAACGGTTATAAAATTTAAAGTGAAACGCGGCGTTTAGTTGGAAACACGACATGAAACGCAGCGTGGGGAGGGACGAGGCAGGCGGCGGTGCGGGTTGGGCCGCGCCAAAGGAAAACGAATGGATTGGGCCGTGCAACGACCCAATTCCGGTGAGACAAAAGAAAGGAAGAGAAAGAAAAAGAAAGAAAGAAGAAAAAAAATTAAAAGAGAAGAAAAAAGAAAATTAAATAATTAATTTGGGTCCATTTAATTTAATACAAATATTTAGGATATTTAAATTTAATAATATTTAAATAAAATAATTTTTAAATTCCTTTTTTAGGCTAAATAGTATTTTTAAAGGATTTTTCCAAAATTTTCATTTTAAACTAATAAATCCCTCAAATTTTATTTAATTTAATTAATATTAATTTGAAACTATTTTATCTTTCTTAATTTGAATAAAATAATTTATTTAAATAATTTCCCAAATTAAAATCCTTAATTAGATAATATACCCAAATTTCCTTTACTTAACCTATTTATAAAAATCTCTTATTAAATTGTCCTAATAAATTTCCTTTTATTTTAATAAAATAATTTATTAAATTAAAATTTTAAATACAACCTTATTTAAATATAATATTTAAAATTAGAAAATTTCGGGGCATTTCAATAACATTAATGGAGAATGTCATCACCTACTTAGTAGTGAGATATATTTGGTTTTCAATCCAAGGCATAAAGATTCCATGAGTTTCCAACATTGTGGTTGCCTTATCACATTCTTCTTAATAAGGCAAGGGTGTATCTTCAATCAGTGGAGCATCACTACTTACAGGCTTTATATTTAAGGCCAAGATAGACACATGGACCATTTGCATTTAAGTACCATGATTTATGTATTCTTTTTCCTTTGCCAAAAGAATTGAAGGATCATTTGCTAATAAGTCACATTTATGCAAATTCTATAATAAAATATTATATATTGTTAATTATTTATGACACTTTATACATTTAATAACAATTTATAGTTTGAAATTATTACCTTAGGAAGAGAAGAAAAATGGTTATTGGCTTCACAACTATTTCTAATCCTATTTACATTGGATATGTGAAGTAAATCACGTGCAATTGAATAAGATGGATTATACCCTTGAGATATATAAATGACAACTCTTTCTCCATTGTGGCCATATGTTCAAATGACATATTTAATTTCTGGGTCAAGAGAGACACATCCTCATTGTTATTACGAGATCCACAATATCAACTTCACACGTTTATTCTTGTAACTCCTAATCTAAGATCCCTATATATTTCAAGTTTGTTTTTTCAATTATTGTTGCTTGCGATACAATGCTATATTAATCTACACCCTTCACAAAATATGATGTTTCAATCTCATCCTATAATTTATGTAATATATTTGAATATAGAATATAGGAATAAACATAATGTAGTAGTTTGCTTCAAGAAAGATAACTATGGTTAGGGATGTCTTCAAACTTATATATATTTTTTTTGCAACGTCTTCTAAATCTTCATTAAGATATCTAGATTTTATTGGCCTATCCTTCTTCCATAACATACCAATATTGATGGATGAGGTAAAGTCTTGGGATATGAGTTGTAAATCCATTTTCAAACTTACAATAAGAATATTATAATAACATTAGACTTAAACATTCAAACAAAAAAAATCAAAATGTCATAACAACTTTTCTTTAAGGTTTGCATAATCTTTGAGAGCCATTTTATGCAGGTACTTATTCTGCTTAGCAATTTATTTAATTTTTACATATTTCTCATATATTACAAACCAAAATATTTACTCATGGTTATTTGAATATCAATATTATTAATGAAAAATCTTAATTGTTATGTAACAAATACATTAAATTCTTCAAAAGACGATATGCAAAAAATTAGTTCTAACTATCTTGATCAATGAAACCATAACACTTAGGTGGCTTTGGGCATAAAGTTCCATCCCTCTCCCTCTATTTTTTGTTTGTTTTTACATGTAGGTGATGCTCACTGAAATGTCTAAGAATCCACTTCTTGTGCGCCTCTCGGATGATGAGTACTATCTATAAAATAAGACATATATATGTATATCAATGTTAATGTATTGAAAATAATAACATTAAACATACAAAAATGAATAAACAAAACAATATATATACCCTAAAATCTTGAAATATATGTTACTTGTGACTTTTTAGAATATACTTCAAATAATTATACCAAATATGAAAACGATTATGAGTGACAAGTGAAATGTTTGTGAAAAACATGCCTGCATACTTGCCAATAGGAATATTATAAGTATTCCATATAAACTCTACTTGTTCTCCACTATTTTTCATATTAGTGATAGTCCATATAATAATGGGTTCTCTCTTCCTTTCTTCATCACTATTATACCTATCAACTTTTTTCTTTGCCATGTCTCTATGAAATATAAACAGATAAATTAGTATAAAATCCCAATGAATATATACAAAATATAAATTTAAAATAACAAGCATACATACCATATATTATAATGTTATGTAATTATCCTCATGAAATAAAGTATGTTTCAATAGAGTACATGTTTAGTGAATATATACAAAATATGAACTTAAAATAACAAGCACACATATCATGAGTTACAATTTACTACCCTCATCGCCTTCTTTTTTCTTCCTTATTTTTGGATTGGTTTCATGATCTAATACATATATTACTTTAAAATAGTCATTCCCTAAATAGATTTACTCTTAAATAATATCATTTTTATCATCATTCAATGATTGAGTTTCTTGTACAACTATGACACACTCTATCTCCAATAAGCATCATTTTCATTACCATATTCATTAACATTTATTTTCATTGTATATAGTACCACAAACCATATTCTGTAAGAGAATTGGTGATAAAGAAAACTTGTTTTACTTGTGATGCTAAGATGAATGGATTTTGTTTATGCCATGCCTTATTAAGTTCTACTAATGTGAACCCATCTTCATATCTAACCCCATGACTATTATCAACCCATTTGCACCTAAAAATAGGGACTTTAAATACAATATATTCTAACTCCTATATCAATTCAATCACGCCATAATAATTCATATATGCATAGGTTGTATTCTTTTCCTTAGCATTACCATTATGTGTTGCTTCAACCACTAAAGTCATTTTACTATTCTGCATTGTACTCTTCTTATCTTATTGTTTCGTATAAAAAGTGTAACCATTGATGGCATAGTCGGTATATGAGAAAACATCATAATCGAGCTTTTGAGTTAACTAATGCAGGGTTTTAGAAATTGAAGTTTGAAAATATATAATGAGTGGAATGACATGATATCTTATCCAATCTATGAAGGAAATATAATATTTATTAATTATCCATTTCTCAGCCTTTGATGGATTTTGGATCCTCAAAAAATGTGTATATTATTTAATATATGATTGAACATCATCATTGTTATGTAATATATATATATATATATATATGTGTGTGTGTGTGTGTGTGTGTGTGTGCGCGCGCTTTACATAACATTTTTAGGTCAGCATGGTCAAATAGTTTGCCCCTAATACCCCATCCTTTGATTTTCCTAGCATGTCGAGACTTAAGAATACCAAAATATTCAGCATTTAATAAGTAATGTATGCAAAATTCAATTGTCTCTCTTATACTAATTAACTCTCAATAATGCAACATTCTAGATAATGTTGATTCTTTATGTAACCCATTATTAACTTTATAAAATGCTCAAAAGGGTACATATAATGTCTATGAATAGGTCCTAAAATTTTTACCACATAAACTAAGTGAACAACTAGATACACCATAATGCCAAATTATGAGGGGGGGAACATTTCAAGTTGGCATAAATTCATCACAATCCCTCTTTAAGGAATCTAAACTATTAGGGTGTGACTTTATGTTAATGTGTTGAAGATCTAATAAAGCCCAATGATAATAATTCAAACACACTTCAACAAATTTTCACTTATGTATATCGGAAACATATGGTGCATCAAAATATATTAATAATGAGACTTTATGTTAAATAGTGTTTTCTCTTTTATCGACACAAGAATTTTGACACTTGAAGAATGCTCTTCTCAAACCTTAACACTATTAAAGAATTCACAAAATGTGATTTCCTCTTTTCTAGAGAGAGTATGACAGGTCAGTGGTAAATGTGTTATTCTTTCATTATCTTGTAGTTATAGTTCGTGTTTAATTATAATTTCCTCCATATCCATTTAAGTATTGATGCCTAATTTATTCTTTTGTGGAACATTAAGTCATATACCAACAAGGTTATCATATATATTTTTCTTAATATGTATCACATCGAGGGAATGTCTCACGTATAGAGATTTCCAATAAGAAAGGTAAAAGAATACATACATCATTTTCCACCCAACTAATGGAGACTTATTTTTATTTTTCTTCTCAAATTACACTTCCAAATATTTCATATTAAAATACACTTGTTGACCTACCAACTGGATTAGTCCTTGCCCTTCTTATGATAATTATGATTTATTGGTAAAAATCTACGATGCCCAAGAAAAATAGTCTTCCGGCCATGCATAAGCTAAATAAATGAAATACTCTTATCACATATTGGACATGCATAATGGCATTTACACTATAACCTAATAAGTAAAATTATTTATATTACAGAATAATATTTTTCTCAAAGTAAAATTCTCTTCACGATATTCATCAAATACTTCAACGCCTATGTCTCACAGGAACTTTGAATCATCAATCAAAGGTTTCAAATAAACATCAATATTATTTACCATTTTTTTTGCCCCAAAATGAGTAATGTCACCATCATATACTTGTGTTTCATGTAGATCCACTTCGGTTGATTGTATATTACCAAAATCACCAACCATATACTATAGGTTTCTTGACTGTGCATATTTATTCCATCTAAAGAAAGCACGAGATGAATGTTTTTTACTTCTTCACCGAATTTAGGGAAAAAACAACCAATTATTATCCATTGTGGAGAGTTGAATGGATGTCTAAGAAGGTCATTATCTATCTTCTTATCAACATGTCATCCTAAGTTTTTGGCATCACGGTCATCATTAAACATCCGTCTGAATATTGGTATTATAGAAAAATATCATAACACCTTAGCTAGCATATTATTCTTCATATATAGCCATACTTTACATTCAGAGTTAGGATACCTTTTCAAAGAAGCATACTCATTGAGAAATAATATACAATCATTAGGGCATGCATGTATCTTCTTATAACTCATGCCTATAGATGAAAATATCTTTTTTACTTCATAGGTACAATTAGGTAGAATGTTATTATCATGAATCATATCTTTCATAGGTGTTAATAATTTCATGAAGCTCTTATCACTCCATCTATTACATACTTTTAAGTTACAACCTTAAAGTAGCAAATAATCTTGTAAACTTTTTACAATCACCATGCAACGGTTTCTCCGAGTCACTCAATAACTTCTAAAATATTTTTGGGCAATCCCAATAATTTTCTCAACCTTTTTAAGTAATCTCCTCTAACAAATCTTTCTCATTATTCTCAAATAATCTACTATTTTTCCTTCCACCTTCCTCATTGTAATATTCAAACTCTGTCACACCATGTCATATCCAATGTTTGTAACCTGTATCAATTTTGTACGCAAACAAATGATCTCTCAAATCATTTGTATTGCCACGTTGAATATAAGCATATTTTAAAACATGTTTTAATAATGATTTCTCTTATAATGAATATCTAAACTTTCCATGTTAACATTAAGATATTTTTTTGGCATTTTAATAATGGTTTTGGTGTAGAACTACTATTAAAACTTGTTCCACATTCCTATGCGAATATTTTATGCATTTATCAATATTTTTGGTAAAATCATCAGTTATATTCCATTATTAAATGACTATTTTGTAGTAGTAAATATTTTAGGATTTAGAAAAGTATGAACTAAGTTATGAAAATAATAAATTAGGGGTAATTAGGTATTTTGGTTGAAAATTGGAAATTTGATGTTGTATAAGCACTTTTGGGTCATAAAAATGTCAAGTGTGATATGGAAAAAATTAGGGACAAATAATAGTAGGATAGGTGAAATTTTATAAAAAAGAATAGAATTTAGAAATAGTAATAAAAGGGTAATATTGATATTTTATATATGAAGTGTTAGAGTTATATTCTAATTTTTAGATATGACATTATTAATGATATATTGGGACAATATGTTAAATTTGGTGAATTTGAGAGCATTATAGATGGAGTTATGGTGTAATTATTAATTAGGATTTTATAACTGCATTCTTGGTCTTTGCCCTCGCAAAAATGTTCCTTTTTATACTTAATGCCTACTCTTATATCTTACCTTTACTTCATGTGGTGATAGCATGTCCAATGTGTTTAATCATGACGCATTTCTAATTTGTTCAAGTATTATAACTTATTGGATTGAATTCATCATAATCGAAGATCCTATGGCCTTCAGCTTGAGAGGGAATGTGCACTCTGCAACGTGGAATTTGAGACACATAACCATCTTTTCTTCAACTGCACATATACTAAATCAATTTGGCTTCCTCTTCTATTAAAGATAGTATGTCGCCATCAGATTACCAATTGACAAAATATTACTCATTGGACAATTCAAGGTGGTCGAGGTCCGAGAATCAGAAGATAATTTATTCGAGCCTTACTCACCACCACCATCTATCACATCTAGATGGAAAGAAATCGAAGAATTTTCAAAGAAATATCTCAGCCTGCAAATGTCATCCAGAAGCAAATTGTCATAGATTTGGTAGGGAGGATGACTAGATTCCATCAATGCACTTTATTTAATAGTTTGATGAATTATATTGATAAACTTGGTTAAAAGTTGCTTTACTTTTAAGCCTCTAGTCTTAGCCTTTCATGTTGTTGTGTAAGAGATTCTCTTTATATGTTTTTATCTCTTCTTTATTAATGAAATCTACATTTTACCTAAAAAAATTATGATGACATTAAGTAAATCAACTAATACATTTTTTATGTGCTAAGTGTCGACCAATGTACTAAAAAACCATTAATATATAATGAAAAAGAGCATATGAGTTAGGATAAAGTGTTTGAGTTATTGAAATTACTGTCTAATTATTTTGGAACTAGAATACCTTAATATATTCTATATTAGTTTGATCCACTAACCAATAGGAAGTCTGTGCGCTCAAGGATTTGAGGTTTACTAATGAGTGTATTAGTGAGGTTGGCTACCTTTCTCCCAACTATGGGGAAAAGGGGAGAATAGTGTTACTAATGCTTTCCTAGTCTCAATATGTTTATCAAATGGGTGTGTATAATAACCTAAGTATGGATTTTAATATGTTTTGCATATTTAGGTAATCTCTACCATGTGTAATGCGTATGTATAGTATTTTCTCATTATGACCTCGTGTGTTATGTATGTTTTACTCTTGTCATATGTATTGTTAACTTACTCAACACGCGAGCATGATCCATCTTTTTCATGGGTTCTGCACATTTTCATGAGTATACAACCCAATTGTTTATGTGTATTTTTTTCTATAACTTCCTTGATGACTATGTTGAGTTTGATGCACTTCCTTGGAAGGAATGATTATTATTGTCAAGTTTTGGGCATAGTCTTGGTTATCAGACTGCTAAATATATATATTTTTTAAGATGTCTTATGAATTCTTAGATCCACAGTTTCCTTTTATTATATTTTGATTATTATTGTACTTGAAGTTTTATCTCCAAACTCTTACCTATGTTTTTTTAAGTCCATCTTATTCTCTTATTATCTTGTTTAAATGTGCTAATATTTTTACCCCGTACTTGATATGAAAATGGTACAGACACTAGACTTGTATTAAGTATGGCAATAACACTCAATTAATTTATATCTAGCTTTCGCAAAATAAAAATTTTCATGAGTATGAGGTGTTACAATAATAGATTCATAAAAATTCAAGAAATTCAAATAGGATCAATTTGAAAAGGTATAGAAAAATTGAGGTGACTCAAAGTGGCTCAGAAGATAATGCATAAATAGGTTGTGAATGAAGATATGAATAATGGAATTAAATATTTCTGAAAAAATAATAATTAAGGTTTTAGTTTCACACAAGATATGTAATAAACATTTTAAAAACCATATATTTCCCCAAATATAATATTAAATATATTTTTTGAAAAGTAGAGTATTATAGGGAAATTATAATAGTTAGTTTTTTGCTTTTTTACTATATTTAGATCATATATTCACTAAAATTAATATTTTTTAAATAAATTATAGTTGAAAACTTGTGATTTAGGAGCCAAACACTCTCCAAAACAAAGGTTAACAATATTAAAGGAAAGGGAAATAAAAATGAACATGAGACCATTGATGTTTAACTAACATTCAGTACTACTATGTTATAATTTCACCGATAATTCTACACAGTTACTAATACTAGCAATATATATTTTAAACAATTTCATATAAAAATCATGTGGTTTGAATTATTTTAACTTTAATCTTATCATTTTAATATTTATATTATTTCATTACTAAAATGATAATATTTTAATATTGCATATTTTTAAGTCGAATCAAACTTTTTAAATATTATTTTTTTGGAATTCTATTTCCTTTTTTTCAAATAAAAAACATCAAGGGTATGTTTGAATAAGGGGTTAGGATTAACAATTGGGTTTCAATCATAAAATTTAAAATTTTATATTATTTTTTAGTAAATTTTTTAATCAAATAAGGTAAAATGGTTAACAACAATAGCAACTATCACTTTTCCAAACATATACTAAAATTTTATAACATTTAGAAATAATTTGTTTAAAAATACAAAACTAAAAATAAATTAAATGATTCATATTATCTTAATCTAACTTAGAAAAATATGTATTATTTAGTTATTTATTTTAGTAATGTATAACTAAAAATATTACGAGAATAATTTTGAAATTAAATTAAACTTAAAGAAAATAATAATTAAATAAAAATAATTTTAAAATATTGTATAGATATAATATTGTAATTTCTAAGTGAAACTTATTCATCGAAATGTGATAAGGAGTTGTTATATACACACCTAAATTACTAACTTTACACCCCTCAAAATCCCTTTATTTTTTTGTTTGACCATTTTAGCACACTTATTTCTTCGCTTCTTTTTTTTTTCTTTTATCCTCCATCAATTTTCAACATTCATTTCACTCAATTTTCAATACAATAATTATAGAAGAATAGAATAATGATAATAATTATTTTAGCTAGAAAGAGCTTGATGAAATAACATTTAATCGTGTTTTTTTTATCAAAAATTTTGTACTCTATATGTTAGTCGCCCAAATCCCCCTTCCCACATGGTAATTTACCTATCAAAGAAATCCAACAATGGACCACTTACCTATCAGAGGCCATTTTACTCGGTCCAAGTTATGAACATATCTTTGTATAGGATGAACCTATGTATTGTATATCATGAACATGACCATGATTTATGCTGAACCTAGGCTTGTTTTCTTGGTGAACCTAATTTAATACCATGATCCTAATCATCTCATGCGATGTTTAAACAAATTTTTGTTTTGGTCTTCAAAATAAGATAAATGTATTTGTTATATGACATGAACTTTTATGCTTTTAATCATGAACATAGGAGTTTTATGGTATGAACACAACATTTCATGAGATGCTCATTGGAAGTTGTTTTCTTTAGTATTTTTTTTTTATTTGTGATCTTAACATCACAAGTTATGAACCTATACCTTTTTTTTCTCATGAACTTGAGCTTATTGTGCCATGAACCCTATAGTTTTTTTTTTGTTATGAATTAGAAAGTTTTCCCCATAAACATCAGGTGTTACGAACCTAAGCATTTTTTATCATGAACCCTATATGTTCATTAGAAGATTTTTTGTCTTTAGCGTTGATTTTGATTTGTTATACCCATGAACTTGAGTTTTTTTTTCATGAACGTGAGTTTTATACCATGAACCTAATCATCTCATGTGATTTTTATAGAGAGTTTATTTTGCATTCAAAACGTGGTAAAAATATTTGTTACATGTCATAAACTTGGATGCTTTTAATCATAAACCTAGAAGTTTTATGTTATGAAACTAAGGTGTTCATTGGATTTTGTGTGTTACACACTGGACCTAGCTCTTTTATGGAATAAATCTTAATAATTAACACACTAAACCTATCATGTAATGAACCTATCCATTGTATACCCTGAATCTGAGCATTTTGTGACATCAAGTTGGAGTTTTATACTATGAACCTAATAGTCTCATATGATATTTATATAAAAAAAATATATTGTCTTCAAAACGTGATAAATGTATGTGTTACATGTCATGAACCTATGTGCTTTTAATTATGAACTTGTGAGTTTTATGTTATGAACCTAATTATTTCATGATATATTAATTGAAAAGTTGTTGTGTTCATAATTTTCTCATTGTGATCATAACCATACATGTTATGAACCTATCCATTGTATACTCTGATCTCGAGCCTTTTGTGTTATGAACCAGGGAGTTTTAAACTATGAACTTGATCATTTCATATAATGCGACAATGTTGCAATATAAAAATATATGGAAGAGACATCAAATAAGAACCAAGATCCTTCATGTTCGCGGACACAAACATATGTGTTCATTAATAACATATTCATCACAAGGTAAACATACAGATTTTATGAAATAAATATCAACGGTTAACACAATGAGCCTATCCATTTTATGGGATGAACCTAATGCAAACATTTAGCATTTTGATTAATATGATGAATATAAACAATAAACATATTAAATCTAGCTCTTTTGTGGAATGAACCTAAATGGATCAAATAGTGAACCTAACATAAACAAAATGATACTTAAATGTACATTTACATGTTCATTAAGATAATAAAAACAAACCTTTTATAGTCTAAACATCAACGATTAACGTAATGAACCTTACTATTTAACAACATTAACCTAACATATATAAGTAACTACATAAACAACAATGTGCATGTACATTAAAATGCTCAACGTATACCTTTTCACCCTGAACATGAAGGTTTTACATAATGAACCCAACCTTTTTAAGAATTGAATCTAATCGGTTTACATAATGAACGTAGTATAAAAAAAATTAAAAAGGAATGCACATATTTATTTTTTTGGTAATCCTAAACTCACATGTCATGAACCTGAATTTTTTCCCATGAATCTCATGTGTTCATTGGGATATTTTCTTTGTATTATTATTATTATTATTATTATTATTATTTATCTTTAGTGTTACTTTTGATCAATTGTACCTGTGGACTTGAGTTTTTTTGCTTTGCTTTTGTTATGAACTTGAGAAATTCATACTATGAACCTAATCGTCTCATGTGATTTTATCTCAAGTTTATTTGGTCTTCAAACTGTGATAGATCTATGTGTTAAATGTCATGAATTTGAGTGCTTTTAACCACAAACCCATGTGTTTTATGTTATGAACCCGAGATGTTCATTGATTGTTGTATGTTACATATCGAATCTAAATATTTTGTATAATGAACTTAGATGGTTAACATGCTAAATCTATCATGTCATGAACCTCTCAGCTGTATACCATGAACCTAAGCTTTTTGTGACATCAACTTGGGAGTTTTATGCTATGAATATAATCATATCAAGTGATGTTAATAGAAAGTTTATTTTGTGCCCAGAGTGTGATAAATGTATGTATTACATGTCATGAACTTGGTTGCTTTTAATTATGAACATAAGAGCTTTATGTTATGAACCTAACCATTTCATGAGATGTTAATTGGAAGTTTGTTGCATTCGGTATTATTTTTTCGTGTTCCTAACTTTACATGTTATAAACCTATATGTTGTATACCATGGACTTGAGTTTTGTATGGATTATAGTTTGTTATGTGTCATGAATATCAGAGGTTTATGCTATGAACCTCATCATTTTATCTAATACCATAGTGTTGCGATACGAAACCATATGGAAAAGACATCAAACAAGAACTAGATTCCTTCATGTTCATGGACATCAACATTTGTGTTCATTAATAACATATTCATCACAAGTTGAATATAAATGTTTTATGAAATGAATTTAAACTGTTAACACAACAAACACACACACACACACACACACACACACAAACATATATATATATTAGAGGATGAATCTAATGTAAATCTTCGACATGTTGGTTAATATGAGGGACATAAATGGTACACATGCTAAACCTATTTTTTTTTAGTAGAATGAACCTAAACGGGTAACATATGAAACCTACTAAAAATAAACCAACAAACAAACATAGAGTCTCGTATTTATTATTATACTGAGAACATACTTTTTAAAGTATGAACATCAATGATTGACATAATGAACCTTATTGTTTAATGACACAAACCTAATATAAAGATGTAAATATATAAAGATTAACACATGTTCATTAAAATGTTCAATGTATACTTTTTCACCCTAAACATTACGGTTTAAAGTAATAAACCTTATTCTTTCTAAGGAATGAACCTAACCAGTTTACATAATAAAAATAACATTAAAAAAATACAACAATTAAAAAGGAACTCACACATTTTTCTCTCTATGATTCTATTCTCACATGTTATAAACATGACTTCTTATTTTAGCCATGAACTTCAACTTTTTATGACATGAACTTGAGAACTTTTTTTTGTCTTAAATTTAAGTGTAGGAGGGGCTACCTCCAAGTGATTTACTTGTTATCTAGGTGCAACACCTAGTGATTCACTTGTCGGTTCTTCTTCTTCCTCTTCAATCAATTCTCCCCTTTCAACCCTCCAAATTCATTAAAAAAAATACTAAAAAAAGTGTTATATATATACACATACATTTCAAGCAACTAACATATAATTTTCGACAAATCAAGTTCCAAATCTACCATTACAATGTAATTTTGAAAATAATTTTTTAAATAAAAATAATAATAATCAATGAGTATACATCACACACACACACACACACATATTTCAAGCAACTAATATATAATTTTTGACAAATTAAGTTCCAAATCTACCATTACAATTTAACTTTGAAAATAATTTTTTAAATCAAAAAATAAAAAAATCAATTAGTATACGTCATATATAAATAAATATTAATTTAAAATATTCTCTAAAGAAATCTGATTTCTTATTTTGAATTAATAAAAGATAAGAGTTGAAATGAGAAGAGAAAAGAGAGCAATGAGAATTGAAAAGAGTGGGAAAATGAGAAGAATAGAAAAGAAAGTAGACTTCAAAGATATAAATATAAATCAATTAAGTAAAAAATATATTGGATAATATTTCATTTATTTTAAAATTTTATTTATAAATATCAGAAGTTTTAGATTCAAACTTTTCTTATCCCTATAGTTTTCAGGTACCGCAAGACCTCCGTCGCCATAGCAGCCGGCCTTGTTTTCCTCCCCATCTATCTGTTGTTCACTATCGCCAAAATACAAAAACGGTTGTCGGGTGTCATTTTTTATTCCTATAACATTTTGAAAATATTTTTCGTTCCGACAACTTTTTAATATTAGAATTAATCTAAAAAATAGTTTATAACTATTTTTTAGATGATTAATAACTCAAATTAATTAATATTTTATTTTATTTTAATTTTATTAAATTTAACCTATTTTTAAAAAAATTATAATGTATATATATATTATATTAATATATATATATATATATATATAATTTTATTTTGATCGTTTTCTACCATCCTGGTTAATTACGTTTTATCGTTTCTCGTTCACTACTACTCCACTATACTAGGCTAGTACTGGCTACCTAATAAAATACAAAAACCTAAAAGCAGTCTAATTATGTCCCTTCCCTCGGATTTCGCCACATGTCCTCCTCTCATAAAATCTATCCGTTAACCACAATCTCCCTTTCTCTCTGATCTCTCTCTGTCTCTCTGTCTCTCTGTCTCCCTTCCCCTCCCATTTCTCAGAACCAAGAAAAAAAAAAGAAAACAGAAAATAGACAAAAAAATAACAACCTTCGACGGCAACAACTACCAGCACCTCAACAATGGGTGGTAAACTACTCTGTGACTCGACCACCATAACGGAAACCTTACCATCAGCTTCTCCGCCGCTGATCACATGGACTCCGACCACTACAAGCGGCGGAGGAGGAGGGCCGCGGGAATCAACCTCCGTAGACGCCCTCGATTTATCCATTAATAATATTCACCATCAATCCTCAACTTGGGAAACCATTTTAGGGTTAGAAGACCAGCAGAAGAAGTATCTCTCAAAGCTTCAAGCAAAAGGAGTTTTATGGAGGCATCCAGAGGACAAATCGATGGCTGTAGTGTTTAGACTGTCGCACGGTGGAGATGTTGTGGCGGATGGGAATTGTTTGTTTACGGCGTCGATGAAGGCTATGTCATCGGCGGTCGGAGGTGAAATGGAAGTTGTAGATGCAAAGGAATTGAGGAGGAGGACTGTGAGGAGGTTTATGGAAGATCTTGGATCGACGAGTGAAGAAGACAAGGGGATCGTTGAATCGGCGATTAGGAATATGTATAAACCAGATCTGAAGAATGGTTGGGGAGTTCATGTCGTTCAGGAGGTTAAGCTTTTGGCGAGGAAATCAGATCGGGCAAATTTGGATTCCGCGATCATGGAGCTCGTAAATATTGGCATGCTGAGGTAAGTCTTTCCTCCCCGGTTAGATCTGGTTTTTCTGCACGAAGTTTTCAAGATCCGTTCTGTTTATTGTTTTATTTACTTTTATTTCATGGATCTTCTTTTTCGCTCGAATTTGGTTTAATTCCTGCCAATTTTAATTTTGAGGAATATTCATCTCTTAACTTCTGTCTTTCCCCCCAAATTCATATCTATTTTTTGGCTTTATACGATAGGCACTAGCTTAGTTGTTGGAATTGGAAATTATAATGTTTTGATCTAATAAACGAATAGCCTGCATTTTCTTGTTATTTCTAATTCATTGATATCTCTACCGAATAATAATAATAATTATGTTCTTTGTCTCTGCCCGAAAGTGGGAGCATTTAAATTTCAGACAGCGTTGCCCCCAAATAAACAGTGAAGAAATTGGAGCTGTCTGCTATCTAACGATTGTTTCTTTTGTCTTTCTGTTTGTGATTCTTATAGAGAGACAGCAGCAGAGTCGATATACAAAGAAAGATGTATGGCAGTGGAAGATGGACAAAGTTGGGCTAAATACATGTCCATCTCTGGATCCCCTGATAATGAATATGATATCATCACATTGCAATATACGGAGGATGGTCTATTGACTGTAGATGAGAATAGGGAAGGTCATGCTGCGGCATTTGGTGATGATATCGCTATTGAGTGCCTAGCGAGTGAATTCAAGCGGGAGATTTTTGTGGTAAGAAGTTTTGAAGCTCGTATACAAGTGATTTTATTGTTCTTAGTCAACGTGATGGATGACTCTTGTTGTGTTGTGGGTTTGAGTGTAATCTGTTGTGTTTTGTTGTGTGTACGTGTGATTGCTGAATGCCGAGTTTGATGGAATGTTGCTCCACACCCTAAATCTGAATTAGCTGAGATGCTGTTTATCTTCTGAATGTCTGCATGGCCCTATGTTGCAGAATTTTTTTGTGATGGTTTGTGGGCTTCATCGAAAGCTACGTGCTATTACCTGGATTATGCTTTTTTAAGCTGCATTTACTTGCTGGATTTGAACACAGTAGGCCAATTGTTGGTGTATGCATAGGTTCTATGGGATATTGCCGGATATGTAGGTATCTGAGACTATCTGAGCAATTCCATGCTTTTGTACGAGTTAACACTGGATGATGAAACAAAGCATCAAGTTGGAAAGTCTATGCCTGAATGTTTATGATCTTCACGTAGTAGAAACCCAGAATTGCAATGTTATATTTTGTCCCGCAAGCTGCAGTTACTTGGTAGATCTAAACATATTGTGACCCGTCCAGTTCTTGGTATTGGGAGGAAGTTCTATGTGATATTGTTGTAGACTTGGGTGGTTTATGTTTCTGCTGATTTAGCATCTAATAATGGAAAAAAGGGCATCCACTTGGGAAGAAGAATGCTTGTTCAAAAAAGTGTAGCCTATATTGTTTTGTGCTGTTTTAGCAGCGCATAATGAAACCAAGGCTTCAAAATGGATCTTTAATGGCGTGGTACCACATGAACATCCTGGAGATACTTGCTGATGATGTTTAGGGAAACCCCAGATTTTGTACCCAATCAACACTCCTGCTTGGTTTCTAAGGTATGATGGTGTGTCAGTATCAAGAGGAGGCCAACCCCTTTATGTATATACATATGGCCTTATTCTGTTTGTTATGTTTCCAGTTCACGTTGATTATTAAATCTTGTATAGCGCTTATAGTACTTAATGGTTTACCGGCATAAACAACAGCTGTATTGAATGCTCACCTTTTCTACCTTGCAATTCGGAATCGTTCATGATGTCTACATTTAGAATTGTCTATTTTTCCGCATTTGGTGCCTATTTCTGCCACGACTGTGTAGCTTCTAAATTGGTTATACTTCTATTTTGAATTGGTTTATGTTAAAGCTTTTTATGATTATATTAGAATACTTTGGTATCCAACTTTGCTCATTTCAATTTTTGATTGCATATTCGAAATTGTCGGAGTAATTTAAATCTTCCCACCCCCCAAAATAAAAAATAGCGAAACATAGATTGTTATTTGAACTTCTTTAATTTAGTGCTAAATTTTTTTTCTTCATCTAAACTGCAAGTAAACCTCGCTCACAAATAGAGGCTTATGTTCAATATCATCAGGTGCAAGCACATGGATCAGATGCCATGGTCGATGAGGACAACTGTGTCTTCTTCCTTCCACACCGTCCGAGAGGCCAAATCTCAGAACCTCCATTATTTCTCTTCATGAAAGGAACGGGTAATGACGAAGGAAATGTGTGTGCGTGTTTCTTTTCCCTGAATCCGTATGTTTCCGAAAATTATTGATTTCATTCCGTCATGCATAGGTTGGTGTGGCGCGGGAGCTGATCATTATGAGCCATTGATTGCACACCCGTCTGCACTTATTTGTCAGGAAAAGGTTGGTTTCGTGCTTTGAAGGTGGTAATTATTATCACATTGCAATTTTGTGGAGAGTGAGGGACGTGTAGCCTTTGTAGGGAAAGTAGTAGCTAGCTATGCTTCCAATTCCGTTACCCCAAAGAAATAAACGGCAGCACTCATCAGGAGTAGTAGGTTTTAGTTTGACCATTCTTTCTGTGTGATGCAGAAATTTTATTGAATTGAAGAGATTTACCTTTTTTTTGGTCAATGATTTATCAGTCAATCCGGCGACTTTTGCAGCGAGTTCTTTTGGGATCGAGTATTAGTTTTGTCATTAGTGTTCGAGTTGATTTCTTTTTTTTTTTCTCTTTTTTTTTTCAGAGTGGGATATTTTGTATTGGAGTTTCTTATGTACCCGATCTGGCACTCTGATTTTGTACCCAGTGCGTCCAAAATATTTATCCATTGAATGAAGAAGTCTTGCCAATTTTTTGGGACTGCCCCTGCTTTGCGTTTACCACTTCTTAGGTTTCTACTTCTGGCTAGAATCTTTTACAAGCTTGTTCCTTGAAGCTTCATTTCAAATCTGGAACTTTTAGACCGATGATTTTTTTTTTCCTTAATATTTTATTTTTTAAATTTCATTGCATTATTTGATTCAAAAATTTCCCTATCCTCTCGGGTCCTTAGAAGCTAATACCCAGTTGCTGCATATTTTCTTCACTCCAAAGTTTATTAATAGAAGTAGCAACGCAAGAAGGGCCTTTCATATGGGCCCCAAAAGTCAAGTGGCTTGGTCTGGGATGCTGGAGGCTGTGATACGCGAGGCTTACTTGTTACGTCACGCTTACTCTTAAGACGGAGGCCTCAGAGCTAACAACCATTTTCAAGCACACGAACGAGATGCTTGGGTGTCGAGCAACATTTTGTTCCAAATGAAACATTATTTTGAGGTCACGCGGTGATAGATGAAAGTGTTAAGGTATGAATGATAACTCAAGTAGTCATATAGAGGATTACGATGGTAACTCTTGATGATTATGGTTCGCTGACTTGAGGATTATAGAAGACATAATTTGTAAACTTAAAGAACTCATTTAAAGAAGAAAACCTGATTTGATCGTCTGACCCCGATTATACATGGGAGTTATCTTGATTTCAGACTGGATATTCAATCTAAGCACTTAGAGCACAACACAAACTCATAATGACTTTGTGAATGCACATAGATTTTTTTTTTAATTTTTTTTTTTAATTTTGTTTACTTATCTTACCAAGCCTTTTATACTGAGATAATACATGCATGCAAAAAACAACTCCACGCCACAAACTGCTAAGGAAAAGCCTGAGGGGCCCAAGCTGCTTACCTACAGCAGAAGAAAGAAGGTGGCACGTGCACCATCAAGCCAGCAAGGCATCAGCACAGCGTAATATATGAGAGGTGGTTATGGAATTGGTTACACGAGAATCTGTTAAGCAGCCTACTTTGTCGTTTAGCAGGTCTATTATGCGTATTCTGTAATAAATACACCATTAGAGAGAGGAGGCTGGGGGGCGATTATTGTAATAGAATTTTCTTTGTGTCTGGAGAGTATTTCCACCTCTCGAATGTGGAATATCGAGTCAGTAAAACGCTTTGGCTGAATACAAACTTTGTTTATCTTGAATTACGAGTATCAATCTAATCGATATATTTTTATATAAGTTGATTCCACAGCAAATTTGGTATCAGAGCCTCGATCATGGTGCTCTCAAACACTCAGCGTCTAGAAGGTGCTGAGGGGGAAATAGCTGAGCTGAAGGAGCAGGTGAGTTCTCTCCATTCAACCATTGCGGAACACGTCACCGCAGCAGTGCAATCTGCCATGGCTTCCCTTCAACATACCTTGGCGGAGCAGATCGCGATAAATATTGAGAACGTCTCCAAGAAGGGTAGCGAAGATTTAGCTGAAAACACTCAGCGTTTAGAGGGAAGAATCGAGCGCGCAAGAGAAGGTCACGAAGAAACGATTGCTTTGATAAGGCAAAATCAAGAGAAATTTCACTCTGAAATTCGAGCCTCCATGTCCGAACTTAAAAACACCTATAACAGTCAAACATCACCTCAGGAATCTAATGGCAACCCCATTGGAAACCTTACTTTCGGAAGGGTAGGTTTCAACGTTCCAAACGTGACATTGGGTCAACGCTCAAGGGGGAGTCCTGGGGGCGGAAGCGCCGGCAACGAAGGTGGTGGTTCCGGTGAGGGGCACCTCTTAGGTGATCCAGGTGGAATGCACGGTGGAGGATGGAATGGGGGGTATAATCCGTCATGGCGACAAAAGAAACTTGATCTGCCCACTTTCGACGGGAACAACCCCGATGGGTGGGTATTACGAGCAGAAAGATATTTTCGCTTCTATCGTTTGACTGAGGAAGACAAGGTAGAATCGGCGGTAGTGGCGTTAGAAGGTGATGCTTTACTGTGGTTTCAATGGGAAAATAGGAGGCGACCCATTTATCAGTGGAACGAGCTCAAATCCTTGCTGTTGCGTCAATTCAGAACCATGTCGGCAGGAAGCTTGCACGAGCAGTGGTTGTCCCATCAACAAACGGGAACGGTAGTGGAGTACAGAAGGAGATTCATCGAATTACTGGCTCCGTTGGAGGGGATTCCTGAAGAAGTTGCTAAAGGCTAGTTTATAAATGGGCTGAGAGGGGAGATTAAGTCAGAACTACGTCTACATGGGTCTTTAACATTGGATCAGTCCATGGATCTCGCGGTAAAAATAGAGGATAAGCTGAGTTTTACCACTGGTCGTTTCAGACCGGGAAGCTCCCAGCCCAGTACTCAAGCCCAGAACCGGAACTCCTATCTTGCTGCCCAAAGAAGCCCAATCACACAACCCCACCCAAATTCATCAACCCACGTTAATCATTCCTCGCCATTTCCCTTGACCAACAGTAATCGACCCTCAGTATCGGCTATCCAGACCAGAGCTTCAGGGGAAATCAGACGTCTGAGCGACAAGGAGATGCAAGAGAAGAGAGAAAAGGGATTGTGTTTTCGCTGTGATGGCAAGTGGATGGTCGGCCATAGATGCTCTAAGAGGGAGCTCAGTGTTCTTTGTGCTCAAGAAGAAGAGGAAGAGGTTGAAGGGTTACTAGAGGACGAAGGGGAGGAACTCGACCATGGCGCTCCAGCTATCTCTTTGAACTCAGTGATGGGCATTACGAGTCCGAAAACAATAAAGATGAGGGGAACCATTCATGGACAGAGTGTGGTCGTAATGGTTGATCCAGGTGCTACCCATAATTTCATCTCCTTATCAGTGGTGGAGAAATTGAAGGTTCCTATTTCACCCTCAAAATCTTTTGGGGTGTCCCTGGGAACCGGTGACGCCGTACAGGGGGAAGGAGAATGTAGGCAAGTGGAGTTGCAGCTCCAAGGGGTAAAGATAGTGGAGGATTACCTTCCATTAGTGTTAGGTAACTCTGACTTGATTCTGGGAATACAGTGGTTAGAAAAATTGGGTACAATGACAGCCAATTGGAAAACCCAGACGCTGCGTGTTGTGATGGATGGAAAGGAGGTCACCTTGACGGGAGACCCCTCGCTGGGCAGAACTATGATATCGCTGAAAGCCATGCTGCGCACTCTCAGGAAAACAGGGGATGGGTATTTGGTGGAATTCAATTATCTGTTGGGAAAGGAGGGGAATGACGCGGTAGTAAAGGAATTGGAGATGCCAGCTGGGGTACGGGAGCTATTGCAACAGCATAGTGAGGTCTTTGAGATGCCTCTGGGTCTTCCACCAAAAAGAGGCTGTGAACATGCCATAATTCTCAGAGAGGGAACTGATCCAATAAATGTCCGGCCTTACCGTTACCCGCAAAGCCAAAAGGATGAGATTGAACGCCTGGTACATGACATGATGCAAGCCGGCATTATCCAGGTATCTACTAGCCCCTTTTCAAGTCCAGTATTACTTGTTAAGAAGAAAGACGGATCCTGGCGTTTTTGTGTTGATTATCGTGCATTAAACAAAGCTACTGTCCCGGATAAATTTCCTATCCCGGTTATTGATGAATTGCTGGATGAGCTGGGTGGAGCTACCATTTTTTCGAAAATAGATTTGAAATCCGGGTATCACCAAATAAGGGTGAGAGATGAGGATATCCCAAAAACGGCATTCCGAACCCATGAAGGACATTACGAATTCTTAGTAATGCCTTTCGGGCTGACGAATGCTCCGGCAACTTTTCAAGCTCTCATGAACAGAGTTTTCAGACCATTCCTCCGCAAGTTTGTACTTGTGTTCTTCGACGATATACTGATTTACAGTCAGTCTGTGGAACAACATTTGGAGCATTTGAGTATGGTACTATCAGTATTGGCAGAAAATGAGCTATTCGCGAATAGAGACAAATGTGAATTTGCTCGGAGAGAAATTGCCTATTTGGGTCACGTAATTGCAGATGGAGCTGTAGCAATGGACTCTAGCAAAATTCAAGCCATTCTGGATTGGCCAATTCCTAAGAATATTCGGGAATTACGGGGCTTCCTGGGCCTCGCTGGTTATTATAGGAAGTTTGTGCGAGGTTTTGCAAGGGTGGCACAACCGCTGACAGAACAGCTTAGAAGGGAGAGTTTTGGTTGGTCGGAGGAGGCTACAATGGCATTTCAATCACTGAAACAAGCCCTGGTGACGGCCCCGGTACTGGTTATGCCGGATTTCTCGAAGACATTTATAATAGAGGCTGACGCCTCCGGTTTCGGTCTGGGGGCAGTGTTGATGCAAGAACAACATCCCATAGCCTTTTTCAGTAAGGTGTTGGGATTGAGGGCACGAATGAAATCTATATATGAAAAAGAGCTCATGGCTATGGTACTAGCCATCTTGAAGTGGCGTCATTACTTAATGGGGAGACGGTTTATCATCAGGACTGACCAAAGCAGCCTTAAATACCTCCTGGATCAGCGGGAGGTTGGCCAGGATTATCAGAGGTGGCTTAGTAAAATTATGGGTTTTGATTTTGTCATTCAATACAAACCAGGTTGTTCCAACAAGGCTGCCGACGCCCTTTTGAGGGAATTTGGAGGGGTATTTGAGCTCGGATCAGTGGTGAGTTCTTGTGGAGTTGGGTGGGAAAACATTCAGAAGGAGATCAGTCAGGATCCTTTTATACAACACCTAACTTCAATCCTGGCCGAAAAGGGGGAAGCACCTAAGGGGTATACTCTGGACGGGGAAATTCTGAAGTATAAGGGAAGAGTGGTATTGCCAAGTAAAGCATCAGTAGTAGGAGCCTTGTTGCAGGAGTATCACGATTCACCCTTGGGTGGGCATGCGGGAGAATTAAAAACATATCAGAGGATTGCGGGAGAATGGTTCTGGCCTGGAATGAGGAAGACGATAGCTCGCTACGTCCAGCAATGTTCGGTCTGTCAACAAAACAAATCCTCATCCTTGCTACCTGCTGGACTCCTACAGCCCTTACCAATACCAATGTCAGTTTGGGAGGACATTTCTATGGATTTCGTGGAAGGGTTGCCCAAGTCCCATGGTTTCGATACTATCCTAGTGGTTGTTGATAGACTGACCAAATTCAGCCATTTTATCGCTCTTAAACACCCTTTCACAGCTAGAAGTGTTGCTCGAGAATTCATCAAGGAAGTTGTGAAACTACACGGTTTTCCTTCCTCAATTATCTCCGATAGAGACAGAGTTTTTTTGAGTGTTTTCTGGAAAGAGATTTTCCGGTTGCAGGGCACCACTCTTAGTCGGAGTACGGCCTATCACCCTCAGACGGATGGACAAACCGAGGTGGTCAACAAGACCTTGGAGACGTATTTGAGATGCTTCATTGATGGCAAGCCAAGAACGTGGTACTCATGGTTACCTTGGGCAGAATTGTGGTATAATACATCCCCTCATTCTGCAACCCAAATTACTCCCTTCAAGGCTGTATATGGGAGAGATCCACCCCCTTTGGTGCGTTTTGAAAAAGGAAGCACAATCGTGGGAACTCTGGAAGAACAGATGATGGAACGGGATGCGATTTTGGATGATTTAAAGGCGTGTTTGATTAAAGCCCAACAATTCATGAAGTGTAGAGAGGATTCCAAAAGGAGAGAGCTGGAATTTCAGGTTGGTGATCATGTTTATCTTAAATTGCAACCTCATAGGCAGCAATCTGTGGCCGTGCGAACATCGGAGAAATTGGCTCCCAAATATTTCGGCCCTTTTGAAATTATACAGCGCGTGGGAAGGGTCGCTTACAAATTAAAACTGCCCAATGAAGCTAAAATCCATCCTGTCTTTCACATATCCAAATTAAAATCAGCAGTGGGGTCTGCTGGTGCAGCACAAACTCTTCCTCCTCAATATGGTGAAGCTGATAATGAGGTTATACATCCTGAAACTCTTTTAGGACTGCGGTACTCAGACTCAGGAGCTTTGGAGGTCCTTATTAAATGGACCGGGTTGCAAGATTTTGAATCGACTTGGGAATCATATGATGAAATACGGCTCAGGTTTCCCCTGTTCCACCTTGAGGACAAGGTGCTGCTTTGGGAGGGGGGTAATGCTAAGGAAAAGCCTGAGGGGCCCAAGCTGCTTACCTACAGCAGAAGAAAGAAGGTGGCACGTGCACCATCAAGCCAGCAAGGCATCAGCACAGCGTAATATATGAGAGGTGGTTATGGAATTGGTTACACGAGAATCTGTTAAGCAGCCTACTTTGTCGTTTAGCAGGTCTATTATGCGTATTCTGTAATAAATACACCATTAGAGAGAGGAGGCTGGGGGGCGATTATTGTAATAGAATTTTCTTTGTGTCTAGAGAGTATTTCCACCTCTCGAATGTGGAATATCGAGTCAGTAAAACGCTTTGGCTGAATACAAACTTTGTTTATCTTGAATTACGAGTATCAATCTAATCGATATATTTTTATATAAGTTGATTCCACAGCAAAAACCTTATCCACACTTTTCAGCTACGTAGTACGATATCTCAAAAAAGAATTCAAACAAGAAGTAAATTTATGTGTCCACGTGCATATGTTTGCAGTCGCACTGCATACGGGAGTGCTAGCTAAAAGCACCGCAAATCTTAATACCGACCTCCGTTGTCCCCACATATCCATGTCGGGACACCATGCATTTGGCCTTAGCAAGCGCCGGCGAGTGATAGGTAGTCGGTGCTGAGGGCCGGCTACGTGGCCCTAATTAAGATTTGATACTACGTACGCGCACAGGCTGTTCGACGTACGTGGCTGTTGTTCTTTTGTACAGGCTGTTGACCCGAGGCAGTTCATGCTTTTCCAAAACAGCGGCCATTTCGTCTCCATGTGCATACAAATACAAGGGATCTCAACTAGCTAGCCTTCGATCAAGAAACAACTTCTTGTACAGAGCACATCCATAGCGGCATATGGGGAGCACCAGAGTTTGATATATAAAATCATATTTTGGTAAAGGTACGCCAATGCTATCATTTATTGGATTCAGATAAGGATGCAATATAGGATTGATAACAATTGGCTGGTTATTATACAAGCTAACTAAGAGCACTTGCATTAGACATCCACAAAGTTGGTTTTGCAAACCCTTTTTTCTTAGAAAAAAAAAATTTGTTTGGGAACCAATTAAAACACTAACCCAAATTCTGCTGGATTGATGAGCTGGAGACTAACGAAGTGATCATTTGTATTCAATCTTTGCTTAATAACAAACCGTACAATGAGCTCAATCCTTGTCGGAGCTGCACCAATCCATACAGTACTCAATTCTCTAATAATCTTACCACTTTTCGGCTCCCGCTTCTTCATTATAATAAGCCTCGCAGAAAAATCTCATTATATAGGATCCATTCTTATCATGATTCAAAAAATCATGTCTTTCTGCTCCTCATACGAGAACTCTCCATCAATCAGTGACAACAACTGCTCTATCTGCTCCTCTTCTCACCTTAAAAGTCTTCGGCCCCAAATCTAATTCCATTGCTACATTACTTTGTCCCAAAAACCCATATTTGCAATCTTATTGTTTTGCTTGCACAAAACTAAGAAGAGCCTTGACAAAGTTTGTCACAATGACACCTGTCCTAGCCAAGCATCTTGCCAAAATCAAATCTTATTGTTATCTCCTTATACGATCTTCAATCCTTCTGTCAACAGCTTATTCTGCCGACCATGCCTGACTATTTCTGCTCATGGTGCATTGTCACTATTAGTTTCCCACGACTTCAGCATTCCCAAGTGGTCACCCAAATAGATGGCCATAATAACTTGCTTCAAAACTACTCCATCGTAAAAAAAAAAAAAGAACATTCACCACCATTTGAAGATCATAACATTATTTTTGAGGATCGGATCCCCCAATGCCCAGTCCACCTAAGAAGCTTCTAGGCCTTTAGATCACTTCCCAACTTATCAACAACTTCCTCTTATCCCCATCACCTGTCCAAAAGAAATTTCTTTGAATTCGGATGATCTCCTTGGCCACATTTTTAGGAATTCTAAACATGCTCATATAATACAATTTAAAACCGTTACGAATGCTATTACTAAGCACCAACTAACCTACTCTAGACAATGTACTGGCCTTCCAACTCTTCAACCTGTCTTTTACCTTATCCAAAATTGGTTTCCATGCCTGTGTGCTTCGCTGATTTGCACCTAAAGGAAGCCCAAGGTAAGTGATAGGTAACTTGATGATCTGGCAATTAAAGGTATCAATAGCTATCTCCTGCATGTTCCTATATGTGCCTAAACTAATAATCTCTTGCGTATGCCCAGACTGGAATGATTCGAGGGATCATAATATCGATGGGTACTCTTAAGGTTTTTATTTTAATATGTTGGTTATTGTGGAAGAGATTGAGCATTGGGGTGAGGATTATGGTGCCCCGAATGCACCACTACTTGAGCCTACTTAGGTGTCAAGATCTAATAGTAACATTGAGAAAGTGCACACAAGCAACCAACAACAACCTAAGGATGCAAGGGAATGAAGGGACACCAGGAAGCCTCTAATAGACATATCTAATTCATCTCATGTCCTTATTCCTAATCCCTACTTTGATTAAGAATACATATTGGTGACCAATGAAAGATTTGGAGTTAATAAGAGTAGAGACATCAAAGGCCGAATGAAAAATTGTCGGTGGATGACACTCCTTCTATCATATATCCTTTGATTGGGGCTACTGAACTAAATCAAAAGAAGTACCCATCCACAACTAGAGTTAAAAAAAGGTGGATCAACTTTGGTGTAAATGGTTATGGTAGTTTGATAATCTTGGGGAGTAACATCAAGGGATGACTAGTTACTCGTGATAGTGAAACTTCGAGCGGTAAAGCTAAGCCACATAAGGGTGTTGTGATTAAATGAGTTTTGTGTAGGGTTAGCTCTCTTATGTTCATTCCTAAGAAATTTCTTTCTTAGAATGTGAGAGAAGCAACAAATGATGGGTGCTTCATCATTTAAGGGATTTGGTTGAATGGTACAAATCATGGATAGTACTAATTCTCAAGTTGCACATTAGCTAGCAGGGAGATGGTGCATAAGGTAATCTCTTCTAGGGGTTCCTCTAGATTTGAGAGTGGTTTTTATCAACTTTATATGCAAGCTCCAATCCTAGTACTCATGTAACATCCTAAATTTTCAAGCTAAATTTTTTATTTAAAATAATAGTTTTTATAGAATCAAAAACCAAAACAAAAGTATTACCACCGCTTTCAACACAAGCTTGATCACCATACCATTTTCATACCAACGATAAGGTTAAAATAGTTAACAAACAAGTCGCAAAATATAGCAACGAGAAAAAGTAGATATACACATATAAAGATAAAGGTTAGTGGAGATTAACTCCTAAAATACAATAAAAAGGGCAAGGGACATAATAATCCAAAATATATGAAATACAAAAGATCCCAAAAGTACTACTAGATAACTCATACTTTATGACCCTACCCATATACAATATATAACCCATATTTGGGTACACTATCTTATAAAGTGACATCATCCTCATCTGGTACCTATAGTAGATCACCTAAAAGTGTTGTATCAATAAATTGATGTATTAAATAAACAAAGTCTCCCCTCTAGAGGCAACATGGAGCACATATATGAAGATATAAAAGTAGTAAACCATGTTAAACGTATAGTCATGTTGTCAAATATTACTCATAATCAACTCGTTGAAGAACCCTATTTATACTTATCACAAAAAAAATACCATTCTCGTAATACATTCTTGCTTACCCAATATAGGTGGACTAAAACCATTAGCTTACCCAGTATATAGATAGTTAGTGCATTTCAAAAATAGGCGGACTAAAACCACTAGCTTACCTAGTATAAAAGCAAGCACAATTCAAATAAAGGTACAATAAAAACACTAGCTGGCCTAGTATAAATAGTTAGTGCAAATCAAATAAAGGTGGACTAAAAATATCAATTGGTCCTGTAATGATAACCAAAGCAACTCAAATAAAAGTGTACAAAATACCCCAACTGATCTAGTATAGATAACTAGAGCAACTCAAATATAGGTGGATTGAAATCACTATTTGATCTAGTATAGATAGTCAACATAACTCAAATAAAGGTGGAGTAAGTCCATTGGATGTTCTACAAAGGGAATTCAACACATAATTCTATTATCTTCCACTTAATCAATAATCTCTTATTCGAGGCCAATAATTAATCGCATATCATAAATCCAAACTTAAGCTAATTACTCTCATTTTAATCATTATTCAAGAAGGTTTAAGGTCAAATAAGAAATAAATTTTAAAGGTTAATCCATGAAAAGCTCACCAAAATCCCAAGCAAACTAGTTTACTAGTTCCACAAATCAATGGATTGGTGTAAGAAACAAATTGAGAAAAAATAATATAAAATAACCAAACTAGTAAATTGGTATGAAAAACTAGTTGTTCAGTACCATACCAAGCTAGGACTCTAACTATTTAGTTGGTTCTACTAGGCAAAACACAATTTGAAATTTTTTATGCTTTTAACTTAAACTAAAATGCATATGCACCTCACAATACCTTCTAGAAATTACAAATAACATTAATGCTTCACATTACAACACTTAATCCATTAAGAAATTTATTATCCTTCATCTAAAATTCACATTTTGCATGAAAACCAAACCAAAACATATCATGATGCTATAGTAGTTTCCATGCTTTAACACATAGACACACTTTTAAATAGAAATACATCATAGATTCTTGCTATAAAATAATCAAATCACATAACACTTAGCACATTATTTTCCATCTACAAGGTCTAGCCAAATTTATCTATCAAGCAAGTCTTCAAGAAAAGTAGAACACTACACTATGAAAATACAACACCAAATATTCTTGCTCACCTATTAAGAATCAAGGAAAATTAATTTAGAAAAACTCATTTAGAGATTAAGATAGAATCAAGAGAGAGAGAAGAAAATAAAATAAGTAGAAGAAGAGTATGAAAACACTTGAGATTTCTTGCAAATACGGCTTCTAAGTTTATAAAGGGATCAACTAATCAAGGAAATGAGGGAGGAGAGAAGGTTTGGTTGAGATAAAAGAGTAGGAGGGAAAGAAATATGCAAAAAAAAGGTGTGGGCTAGTGCGTAGGATATGACTAAGGGATAATAAGATCTCTAATAAACTAAAAAGGGAGCCCTAAAAGGTGGAATTTAGGCTATAAGGGGTTATCTATAATGCATTCACAAGGCATACAGATAAGGAAGTGGAAATCAAGGGGGGAAGTTGAAAAAAAAAGTGAAAAAGATGTGGGATCATATCAAGTAGGAGTTAAATTCAAAATTTAGTTTGTAATGAGATTTTAAAGCTCTCTTGAAATCATTTACAATCAAAGTATAACATACTCCCAAAGCTAGGAAAGGATTGGAAGAAATTTGAGTTCAAAAACAAAACATAGATTATGAGTTATAACATAATTAGTTGACTAGTTTTTGTGTACCAATTCACCAGTTCATCATAACCAACAAAACAAAGTCATAATTTGCTAGTCAACTAGTTCTATTGTACCAATCAACTGGTTCCCTAGTTTCAACATCATTTTTACAATTCATTTTCCTTTAAAAGTTACACAAAAAAATATTTTTTATGTGAAATATTACATCAATACCCTCTTAAAATTGGACTTCATCCCAAAAGTCAAAAAGTAAAATAAAATGCTAAGAAAACATTTGTGATCGGAAATTACCAAACACTATGAAAATAGATATGATAAAGGGGCACTAAACCCTTAAAAACCTAATATAAGGAATACACACCATATGTGAATATCTAAGGATGAATACTATGCAATTCTGCCTCTATCTCCCATGTATTCTCCTTAGCTCCATGATAACTCCATACAATCTTCACCATTGGTACATGCCTTGATTACATTTGCCTCATCTTGATCTTCACCATTGGTACATACCTTGATCACATCTGCCTCATCTTAATGTCGAGTATCCTTAAAGTCCTCTCATTATAGGTTAATAACTCATCGAGGTCGATCTTGCCTACTTAGATCACATGAGATGGATTTATAGTGTACTTCCTTGGTTGCAAAATGTGGAAGATTTGGTAAATGCAGACTAAATCCCAAACAAATATGACCTACTAAGTTAACTCCTCGATCATCTCTAACTAAAGCAAAATGTCTCACTAATGTCACTCTAACATAATAGACTTCAGCACTTCTGTCCATCGAGTACCTCAAATGGTGTTATCCCTATGTTGGCATAATAACTGTTGTTATAGAAAAACTCCACCAAATGTAATATGTCCTCCCAACTGCTCTGAAAATCCATGATGCAAGATCGTAGCAGGTCCTCCAATGTTTGAATCATCCTCTTGGTCTGGCCATATTTATTTAGGTGGAAGGTGGTAGGCATATTCAATCACGTGCCAATAACATCCTATAACTTCTCCTATAAATATGAAAATAATCTTAAATCACAATCGGAAACTATGTCAATAGATATACCATACTGACTCGCCATAAATCTAATGTAGGAATTAGCTAGCCAAGCCATGCCCCATGTTGACTTCATCAAGATAAAGACCACCAATTTAGTCAATAGGTCAATGATGAAAAAAATCATATCACATCTATTGTTATACCTTGGACGACCACTAACAATATCCATAGAAATTGAATCCCACTTCCATTAGGGAATATCCAATAGATGCACCAATCTTGCTTCTCTATAGATCATATTCTTGATCTTCTAGCAAGTCAAACACTAGGATACAAAATCGGTAATATTTCGTTTCATGTGAGGCCATTAGTAGAACTGTCTCAAGTCCTTTTTCAATTTAACCCCTTTGAGGTGGACGAAATAAGGAGTACACTAGCACTCCTCTATAATATGATGTTTCATATCAATGTAACTCTAGGGCATACACCATCTACCTTTGTAACTAATGTTACCATCATCATGAATATGAAAACCTTATGCTCTACCATCATGTATCTTTAGTTAGATATACTTGATCTTAACATCCTTAGGCCATCTAACTCAGATCTCCTTGAATAAAATAGACACGATTGCCAAAACGCTCATTTAGACCTTCAAGTCACCTTACAGAATCATCACTATTCTCATGTCCCTCTACTCCTCTAACAATCTACTTTCCAAAACCATAGGACTCGGATAATGTGGCATCTTCCTACTCAACACATCTCCCACCACATTAAACTTACCCTTATGGTAGGTTAAGTTGAGATCATATTCCTTAACCAATTCAAGCCATCTTATTTGCCTCATATTCAACTCCTATTGGGAGAAGATGTAGTTTAGGATTTATTGGTCGATATAGAAATTATATTGGATCTTGTAGAAGTAATGTGTCTAGATCTTTAGGTCGAAGGCCACTACTACCAACTTCATATCAAGTTTGGTGTAATTTTGCTCATGTAACTTCAACTAACATGAAGTGTAATTGACTACTCTCCTATATTGCATCAACACACAAACCATCCCATGCTTCGAATTATCACTATATACCTCATGCCCATCTAAACTAGAAGGCAACCTCAAAATTGGTGTTGAAGTCATATGATACTTCTACTCTTGGAAAACATGCACACAATCATTATCCCACTAAAATATAGTTATCTTCTTCAAGAGGGTTTTCAAATGACAAACCAAAATCAACAAGTCCTATACAAATCATATAACATACCTTGCTAGCCCCAAGAAGTTGCAGACCTTGGTGACACTTATAAGGGCACTCCAATCTGACACAACCTCAAATTAAATAAAACTCTAGATACAGACACTACATGGCCTAGGAAGGCAATATCTCCTAGCCATAACTCACATTTTGAGAATTTGGCATAAAGTTTATGATCTCTAAGGAGTGTCAATATCATTTGTAGTTTTTGTTTATGATCCTATTAACTATGAGAGGAAACCATTATATCATTGATGAAAAAAAACAACAAACAAATCTAGGCACAATTGAAATATCTAGTTCATTAGATCCATGAGTATGGTTGGGGCATTGGTGGGCCCAAGTGGCATTAGTGTAGACTCAGAGTGCATGTACCAAGTGCAAAAAGCAATATTTAGAATGCTTAACTTTGCAATATGGAATTGATGGTACCTTGACCACAAATCAATCTTCATAAAGACCTCCGCCCCTTAGAGCTAATTAAACAAGTCATCAATTCTCTAACAATGGGTAATAGTTCTTCACCATTAGCATATTCAACCCTCTATGATCTATGCACAATTTTATACTCTAGTCCTTCTTCCTAATGAACAAAATTGGTGATCCCTACGAGGATGCACTAGGATGTATATAACCATGTGCTAGAGTTCCCTTCCTATCCTAGAATAAGGTCTATCATAAAATTCACCTTGCACACAGATGACGTGCCATGTATTTCATTTGGGAACACATTAGGAAAGTCACACACAACTAGTATGTCCTCTAGAGTCATAACATGAGGATTTAGGTCTTGTACATTACATAAATGCATCGGATAAACTTTTTAGACTAAGGAATAAATGGTGATGGTCAACACAAGAATCACAATGACCATAAGCTTGCATCTCCAATAAGAAACTCTAGCATCCAAAGGTCCTCTAAGATCTGCTTTAAAGTCCTCCCGAGACATAAACGATCCTCACATGGCATGAATTCCAATCCACCACTCATCTATGGTTGCTCACAAGAAGTAGGTTTCCAAGTTGGCTCTCTTTGACTTAGAGCAATCTATAGCCTTGAAATTACTATCCATGTCTCAAATTTAAGCCTTGAGAATAATCGGGTCCTCCTGACCATGGTACATAGGAGGGTGATGACTAGGGCTGTAAATGAGCTGAGCCAGTTCGGTATTCGGCTCGGCTCGGCTCGTTAAAAGCTCGGTTCGGCTCGTTCGTTTAATTAAACGAACCTCAAAATGAGGCTCGGGCTCGGCTCGTTTATTAAACGAGCCGAGCTCAAACAGGGAAAAGCTTGGCTCGGTTCATTTTTTGGCTTTGGCTCGTGAGCTCGGCTCAGTTCGGCTCGTTAAAAGCTCGGTTCGGCTCGTTCGTTTAGTTAAACGAGCCGAGCCCAAACAACATTTTAGGCTCGTTTAGTTAAATGAGCCGAACCCAAACCTAGGGGTATTCGGCTCGGCTCGGCTCGTTTACAGCCCTAGTGATGACCAATGACACTACGTAGACAAATTTCACTGATGACTACCTCCCGTGGAATATACAAAGGTGGTGATGGAGGTTGTAGCTCAACCAGATGTGGTTGAGCCAGCTACAAAATAAATTCAGTGACGGAGATAAAAGTGTCATCAAGACAGGTGAAACAATCATCCTTAGAACATGAATTGAAAATATTACAAATCAACTCAATTTGAAAAAAAAAAGAAAAAAAGAAAAAAAAGAAACCATGTTAGAATAATAATTACTACCTTGCTTCAATGTAAGATTATCCACACATAATCGTAAAAGGGAACCGAATCTACCCTATCAAAATCCTCACACACTAATTTGAGTTTCAAAACACTCAAGGTAGAATCTTTTAAAATGAGAAAAGGAATTTTTTAAGAAAAAACCTCTTATACCAACTTGTAACACCCTAAATTTTCAAGCTAAAAAGTACGTTAATATACTGAGTAAATAAGACATCCTTATAGAGTTAACATGCAACACATTGGTTATATTATAAAAGTATTAAATTATGTTATACAAATAGACATGTGGTTAAAAATTACTCAGAATCAACTCATAGAAGAAACCTAAAAACACTTATCACATAACTTATACCATTATTGTATCACAATCCTGCTCATATGAGTAGATTGGCTACCAATAGCTAACTCAATATAGATAGTTAGTACAACTCAAATAAAGGTGGACTAAAACCATAAGCCAACCTAGTATAGATAGATAACATAACTCAAATAAAGGTAAACTAAAACCACCAATTAATCCATAAAAAAGAGATGACATAATTCCATTATCTTCCACTCAATCAAGAACGCCTTATTCAAGTCCAAAATTTAATCTCATACCATAAATCCACACTTAAATATATTTTTCCCATTGTAATAATTATTTAAGAAGGTCTAAGGCAAAAAAAAATCAATCCTAAAATTTAACCCTTGAAAAGTTTGCCAAAAATATCAAACAAACTAGTTGGCTAATACCACAAATAAATATTCTGGTCTAATAAATAGATTGAGAGAAAATGATGTAAAACTTGCAAGCTTGTCGATAAGTATGAAGAAACCAACCAATTAGTGCCACCAACTAACCAGTCACAAGCTTAACTAGTTGAGTTGTACCATGCCAAACCAAGACTTCAACCTCCAAGAAACCACTTGATTAGTGAGTCAAAACAAAACTACTGGTAAACCAATTATTGTTTTTACCCCTAACCGGTTGGCTGGTTCTATTAGGCAACACACAATTCAAAACTTTTCATGGCTTCAAATTAAACCAAAATGCATCCATACAACACAATACCTTCAAAAAATTAAACATTAAATTAATACTTCACATCATATCTCTTAATATGTCAAGACATTCATGATCCATGCTTCATCTAAAAATCACATTTTGTCTTGAAAACCAAACTAAAACTTATCATGCTACTATAACAATTTCCATACTTTAAGACTTAGGCATGCTTCTAAATAGAAATTAATCATTGGATCATGATAGAAAACAACCAAATCACATAGAACTTAGAATATGATTTTGCATGTACAAGCTCTAAGCCAAATTTACCTACAAAGCCAGTCTTTAAGTAAAGAAGACCACTTCACTATGCAACTCCAACACCTTAGATTCTTGGTCACTTATCAAGATTCAAAGAAAAATAATATACCAAAATAAATTTAGATATAAAATAAAAATCAAAATAGAGAGAAGAAAAGAAGAGAAACATGTAAAACTAAGGAGAAGAGCAAGGGAATCAACACTTGGGAGATTTCTTGTAAAAAGGGAGAACAAATACTTCCAAGTATAGCAAGGGAATATTTGAGAAAGGAACTATAAGGAGAAAAGGTCTTATCAAGCTAAAATAGTAGGGGACACAAGAACTAAACATACTTGAGTGTGAGGAAGAAAAGTGCAAAAGGGGTTCAAGCTAGTGTGTAGGAGATGACAAAGGGCTAGTTTAGATCTATGATCATCTAAAAAGGAAGTCCTAAGTAGTAGGATTTGGGTTAGAATGGGTGATTTGAGGTGTAGCCACAAGGTATAGAGACAAGGAAGGGAAAAGGTAGAAAAAAGTGAAAAAGGTGTGGGAATCATGTCAAACAGGATTTATATCTAAAAATTAGTTTGTAGTGAGAGTTTAAAACTCCATAAAAATAATTTATAATCAAAGTATAAAAGATTATCAACTCTAGGTAAGGATGAGAAAAGATTTTACTCTCATTCGATTGGTTTTGGCATACCAATCAACTAGTTCATCAAAACTAGCAAAACAAAGCCATTATTTATGAGTTGATTGGTTTTTTCGTACTGATCTATTGGTTCCTCAACTTTAACATCACTTTCACAATCTATTTTAAAAATTATTTTCCTTTAAAAATTATACAAAATTATACTTCTTTATATCTAAGGTATTAAAATTTGTGACATGTGGCATGCTATTTATATAGTCACACATTCTCATGATTATCTTTGGACCATTACCAGGGATTTAAACCAGATTAACAAAGTGGAAGAGAAAGTGGGAGGTTTGTCCTCTTATACTTCTCGTGTGTATAGGTTAGTGGACACAATGGATCATAGTAATATGATAGGGTTGGGATTTTTTTGAATGTTAATTTACCTCGTCAAGCCCTTAGGACAAGGTTAGAAGAATTTTATAGAGATTAAACATAGTGCCCCTTTATTTTGAGGGAACATTGTTGAGATACATGCAATTTGAAGAACTTGTGAGGTAGATGTGGCGATCAGATGAGCTCCTATTGTAGAACACCAATCATTTTAGGGTAACTTCCTTGAAATAGGTAAGAAATGTAGGACCTCCAAATTCACTGCTATAAATTTCCATCTTTTACATAAAATATTGGGTATTACAACAACATCCAACACAAAGAGAGGTATAACTAATGCTTAAACTATATTAGATGTAAGGAAAAATAACTCAAATAACATGATTAAGTGTAGTTAGCACTTAACCCAAGGTTGAGATAAAAATAATGAGAAATTAACAAGAGTATAAGGGAGAAATTAGGTACAATCAGGAAAAATATTTACAACATTTGAAGTCCCAAAAAGGAGACAACAAGGAAAACCCAAAATGAAAAGCAAAACTAGATGCACCAAATAGCCCTAAACACTTTACGCAAACCCAATGTTGCCAACCCTAGGACCTTCAAAGATATTCCTACAAGGTCAATACTGCACATTGAATAATCATTAGGCCACAAAACAAAACCCATTAGTACAATGGTACTTATACATTACTAGACACGCAAATGTCATTTTGAGCACATAGAAGGAAACAAAAAGAGTAATGGCATAAGCACATTAAAGAGCACATGTGGTAGCTAAATTTGATAATCATGCCACAATTCATACCATACTATAAGCAGCATGATCGTCATATAAATTAACCATATTACAACCATTTCTTTAAACCAGCACATATCATGGGTATCCCACAAGGGAAACATCAAATCAATACACAATCATATCTAACAGCAACCACAATATCACTCATAAACATAAAGAGTAATGCTATAAGGCAATTACCAGCTGATACACCAAAATAACTCCATTAAACCAAAATACTAAATCCAATCCCAATAACCCAAAGGTTGTACACAAATATACCTAGTGAACTACCATACCAAATCCTATTCCAATAAAACAAAGGTAGTGCACTATGATAACTACCAAGCCAATATACCAAATTCAATTCCAATAGACCAAAATGAATGCGCAAAGATAACTACCCAACATACTAAATATCATTTCAATTAAATCACCATTCAAGATTTATTTCCATTTGAAATCACTCAAAGGGGTAGAAAAATCACCCAAAAATATATAAATTATACTAGTCATATCAACATATTAAAGTAACACAATCCCCTCCAACCTTGAAACTTGGAGATATATAAAGTACATCATTCATATTGTTGCGCCAAGGTTTTACAAAATCCTCCCATCTTAAGATAACTAATTCTCAAATTGATAGTTCCAATATAAAATTAGATATATTTTACATTATATTGCATAATAAATTTATCAAGAATATCTTAATCAGATGAATCTTCCATATCTAGACATAATCGAATCAAAATTCTGATTTTTAAAAATCAACCACATACACTACATGATTAACTACTCTAAATCAATCATACAACATATACATACATATATACATGCATACATGCATGCATGCATATATATACATATAATTAAATGACCAATTTAGCTTACCATAACCTAATTCACACAAAATTACTCAAAATAAAATTTAGGGTTTTGATAAAAAAAATATACCAAACAAAATAAGTTGTTACAAGCTAAACTATAATACCCAGCATTTTTGTAAAAATAGTTGAATGAGAATTGTGCCAAATTTTTTGCCTTTGATTTTGATTTAATGTCATGATTTGGTTTGGGATAAAATTTGATTTGAAATCAAGTTGAAAAACAAAGTTTATTGAGTTTTGCAAACAAACCCATTGACTGGTTCCATGAACCAATCAATTGGTTTGTCGATTCAGCCAATTTTGGTTTCTCAACTAAACAGATCAACTTGTTGTAGGAAACTTATCAAATGGTGGTAGAACAGTTGAATGGTAGATCCAAACCCATCGACTGGTTTGTTGAGTTGGCCACATTTTTTAGCTTTATTTGTTTTTAAAATCCCTTACACTAAAATGGAACCTTACCAATCCATGTGAATTTGTCCCTAAGAGATTCCTAACCATTTCCATTATGCAGTTAACCCAACGTGTTGTCTCGATTTGATCTAGAGGTCGATTGGGAAAATTGAAGGGGAGAGAAGACCTCAACATTGTCTTCTTCCTCCTCTCTCCTCTGCGCGATTCTGAGATCGAATGCTTCGATCATAGGCATGCTTCTAAGCAGCTAGAAGATTCCTTCCACGTTGACCTTCTAATAATCCATTCGGGAATGCTAATTATGGCCTAATTGATCTGAATTATCCAGAGACACCATTTGAGCTCAGGAGAGGAGGTCAATAAATCTTGTACTAATCAAATTCAAACGGTATATGGTAAGGTTTCGATTCAATTTCTGAAACTTCAATAATTCCCTTTGATTGGTTGGCTATAAATATCCCCAATCATCCCTGATATACACCTTTCTTTCAGCCACCAAAATTTTCTAAGTCTTGTATTCCCTCTCTTCCTTCCACACTTTAAGCCTTGTCAATCTATTTGTCACACACTCTTCTGATCTTGTATCTATCTCTCTGTTGTTTCAATTTTTGGTCTCAAGTTTGTATGCCCTTATTCTCTTCTATTTTAAGTTTGAAATTTTATAAGATTTAGGTATAATGTCCCACATTTCTTACTACTTGTTGTCGTTAATCTTGCTTCAAGTGGTTGTTGCACTGGAGGTTAGCAATGATGAAGATGTAGGGAGAAGTATGGTGGAGTTATAGTGGTGGTTGTTGGCAATGTATCTAGATCGAAGGAAGCTAGAGGGAGTATGGTGGTTGGGTTGGGGTTTGGTTGCATAAGAAGAACGAGAAGAGAGAGAAGAATAATAAGAAATAAAAGACGGATAAAGAAGAAAAAGTGAGGGGGTTTGTACAGGTTTGGGTTTCATGTTTTTTTTTACTATTACATAAACGTATTTGAAAATATTAATGGGTTATTTTATCTAAAATTTATTTAATGAAAATCATTACGTAAAGATATAAAAGTATAAAATCAATATAAAGGCTATCTAAAGAATTTTGAAAAAGCTTTCGAAAAAAAATACTGACCAGCACAAAGATTTATATCATTTACAAAAATACATAATATGTCATTGAAAAATATTTAAATCTATCTAGAAGGTACAGAGATTAATTTAAATGATTTTCATAAAAGGTCTTTCGTAACCCAAAAGGGCAAAACAAAAGAAAATTAATTTCGGAAGGAAAATCATAAATAAGTTACAAAAATAATTTTAATTTAAAATTTTTCAATGATTTAATGACCTCAAAAAAATAGATAAATTCAAAGACAGAAATATTTCTGTTGATAAAAATCATTAAAATGATGATATTATTTTAAATTTAATTTTATAATTTAAATAATTTATTTCGTTAACGAAATATAACTTCAAGACAAATTCGTAATCACACGACGAAGTTATAATCGAAAATGAATCTAAAATATTAAAAATAAAAATATGAGAAAGAATAAAAGTATATATTTTTAAACGGAAATCAAAATCATATGTATATAATAAAATCATGGTCGTGAACGAACTTATCTAGAATGATCCGCAACGACAATGATTAATTAAATTCTAATATGAATTCTAAATCGTTGATAAAATCGTAAAACAAATTGAAATTAAAATAATTAAATATTTTTATCAAATTACACTAATATAATCATTAAGCTTGAGAAAATTGAATTTCAAAACCACGAAGTATTACAACTATAAATTTGGGTAGCCTCAACACAATTCAACACGCTATACCCTTGAGTTGAAATATGAATTTTTTTTAAGTTACCCGTTCCCCATCTAGAAAGTTGAGTGAAAACTTTAATTTGAGTGTAAAATCTCATAATTTATATCTTAAGTGTTGAAACTTTGAGCGGTAGTTTTGAGTGTTTGATCTTTAACTTTACCTTAGATCAAATACTACCCTATTTCTCTTTCCCTTTTCTCCTTTGCAATTTTTATGGTTATTATTCTCTAAGTTACCATCTTCCATAAACATATGCCAACTTGTTTAGCATATGAATCAAACCCTAAAAAGTAAATCATTCACAATCTTAAACTCTTCTACTTAAAATATTATAACCTATTTGAGTGACCATCAATCACACATAATACACATAAGAGAACCAATCCATAATTTTCCATTTTCTCTTATTTACGATTATTCAAGTCAACTTTAAAGTCAATGGTTAATTCAAAGTCAAATGCCAACACTAAAGTCTTCCTACAATCCAATAAGGTTTTCTTGTATCTAATTATTCGATACTTAGACACATTAGGTCATGAATGACCAAAATACACTTATGGGTAGAGATGGAAATGGATTGGGTACCCTCTATCCGTTACCCAAAACCGATAAGAAAACTTATATCCATATTCATATTCAAACACAGTAGGTATTTTGCTTTCTCATCCATATCCATATCAGTTTATTCTTATACGTTTACATATCCATCAGGTAAAACCTATCAATTTTAAAATAAAAACCATTCAACATTAGAATTATATACTTAGATTGTTAGAATTTAATTATATCTTCACTTTTTGCCTTGGAATATATATTAAAGGTTATATAAATGAGCTTAATAATGTAATTTTGAAGATTTTGCATAAAGGGATGCGAGTATAGATACCGATATGAAGTATGACATCAACATTACTCCATTTTAGCCATATTACTTATAAACATTATTAGAATTTAATGAAATCATGTCATCAACATTTTAGATTATATTAAACATATTAACATAATTAATAAAACTAAAACTACCATTTTACCCCTAGCTCACACTTAAGCCCAAATAGCACATATAACTCTAATCATGCTTCTCTAGGATACCATAATTCACATGCTTCACATACTCTAAATGTCATAGCATATATAATGCATAAGTGCAAAAAATAGAAGTATGACACATGCAAAAAGAAACATTTTCCCCTAGAAATAAATCCTAAGTCATGTAGAAATAAGTCTAAAGATGCTCAAAACATGTCATGTTATATCTCAAACTTCAAGTAAAATGTGTGAGGGGTCTAATGGGTAACTCAAAACTATAATATGATGGCTCAATAGGTACAACAAGCCCTTGTCCGAACTATACACACCCCACATGCATGAATATTTCACTTTGTACAATCGTATTTTAGTATTCTATCATGCATATATCAATATACATAAATTTAACATAAGAGGATGGCTCAACAGGGACAACAAGCCCTTATCCAAACTATACACACCCCACATGCATGAATATTTCACCGCGTACAATCGTATTTTAGTATGTTATCATGCATATATTAATATACATAAATTTAACATAGTCTTATATAAAATCACATGGTCTCATACTTAAGGAAATTTACAAAAAAATATGGTGCATGTGTATATTCATAAAATCACAAGAATTCATAAAATCATACCTAAGCATTAAATAAAATAAAATAAAATAACTAACATTTTTGTGAGACATTTTCTTCTCTTTTTTCCTCGCGCTTGTCGTATTTTTGTGAGACGCATGACTCATGCATGGCCTCACTAATGGTTGTGCACCTCTAATTACCCTTATGGCATGCCCGTGCAAACCACCACTTTTTGTCCGTGCACCCTCACATGGCTTACGCACAACATACACAAGCCCGTGTATTGTTGCTTTATTTCTTCAAGGGGTCGCCGACATTGGGTGGGTAGATCATCGTATACAGGGAGGACTGTTGATGTCCTAGGAGGAGTTCGAAATGGTGATTTGGACTAATTTTTATCTGGAGAGTTTTAAGAGGGATAAGTTGAAGGATTTCATGCAGCTTACTCAGGAAGGCATGACAGCAAGGTAGTATCACACTCGGTTCACAAAGCTTTTGATGTTTGCACCGAGGATCACAACTAGCGAGTCTACGGTTATCAACCAATTCGAGCAGGGGTTCTACTTCAGAATCTGTAGGATGATGGTTGTTGTGGCTTTCCAAGACCTAACTATATTGTACGAGTGGGTGTGTATCACTGCTATTATGGTTAAGAAGAAAACTTTTATTTTAAGTAGAGGAATCTTGAGACACAGGGATCTAGGGGTCATATTTAATTCCGCTGAGGTGGACCTCTAAGTTATCAACCCAGGGGTTAGACTGGTGGACAGAGCTTACCTACTAGACCTACGAGACACTTCTTGTGTCGTTTTTACGACCAAAATCATCCAAGGCGAGACTATCGCGGAGCTCTTGTTTAGTGTAGTACATGTGGTAAGTTGGGTCATCGATCTTTTGAGTGTTAGCATTAGCAGGGTCAATTATAGTAGCGGAGACCACTTGCACCTCAATAGCAAGCATATCAGCATTGGACCTATCAATAGTTTTAGTAAAGAGAACTTATCCCATCCAATGGACAACCTAGAGAGATTCAGGGGAGACTGCAGGGGCCTCGCCCTTTCCCTTAGAAGGGAGAAGGTCAAACTCAGGGTTTAGGAGGGTATCATGAAGGATACCAGGGAGGATAGTCAGGCGAGCACCTTAATCTCATCAGCCAGGCAAATGCTGACAGGCATTTGGATGTGGTCACTTGTACATTTTCCATCCATTCGCTACTAGCATATGTATTGTTTGATTTAGGGGCATCTCAGTCTTTTTTATCTACTTCTTTTATCCCTAGAGATGCCTTATCTCCATCTTCTATTGTATCTGTTTATGTGATGTTACCTTCTGGGGATAAATTAGATTGCACTAATTTCTATTCAAAAGTGTCCTTAGAGATAGGTAGGGTATACTTTCTAGTGGATTTGGTTGAGTTAGACCTACAAGACTTTGACGCTATTTTGGGAATAGATATGCTAGAGAGATATTAGGCTATGATAGACTACACGCAAGAGCGAGTTGTGTTGAGGGAACCTCAGGGCACTACGGTCTCTTACTAGAGATGAAAGCCTAAGCCTACGATGAAGGTTGTACTTGCCCATATGTTGTATTCTTTGGTGTAGAGAGGTTGCCCTATCTATTTATGAGGATTTTGAGAGCTGAACAAGGATGTATCGGCACTGGAGGACATTTCGGATACTCAAAATTTTCCAAACGTGTTTCCAAAGGAGATTCCATGTATGATGCTGGTATGGGAGATAGACTTTACCATTAAGTTAGTACCAGGGGCTGAACCTTTTTCGAAGGCACCTTACTGGATGGCACCGGTAGAGTTGAGGGAGCTGAAAACTCAGTTGGAGGACTTGGTGGAACACGAGTATGTTCATCCAAGTGTTTCTCCATGGGGAACATCGGTTTTGTTTGTGAAGAAGAAGGAAGGGAACCTTCATCTGTGCATAGATTACCAAGGTCTGAATTAGTTGACAGTGAAGAACCGCTATACACTTTTGAGGATCGACGACTTATTTGACCAGATTAAGGGTTCTTCGATTTTCTCAAAGATTAACTTAAGGTCAAGATATCATAAGTTGCATATCGCAAAAGCATACATCATGAATACAACCTTTAGGACATGGTATGGGCACTAAGAGTTCACCGTGATGCCTTTTAGGCTCACCAATGCGCCTGATGTATTTATGGACTTGATGATAAGGATTTTTTGGTAGTTTCTTGATCCATTTGTGGTGGTATTCATTGAAAATATTTTGATATACTCTCATTGTAGAGAGAAGCATGAACAACACCTTCATTTGATTTTGTCACTCCTTAGAGAGCACAGGTTGTATGCTAAACTCTCTACGTGCGATTTTTGGCTTCAAGAGATTACATATTTAGGTCATGTGGTGTCAGTAGGATTCATCATGGATCCGGTAAAAATTTTGGTAGTCACTGCTTGGAAGGTACCCACCAATATTCTTGAGGTTCATATTTTCCTGGGTTTGGCTGGGTACTATAGGTGTCTTATGTAGAACTTCTCAAAGGTACCTCGTCTCTTGATGAACCTTTAGAAGAAGATGACCAGATTTTATTGGGATTTTGCTTGTGATGGAGCATTTCAGGAGTTGAAGCGGCAATTGACTACGACACCAATTTTTAACTCTGCCTTCGGATACAGATGGATTTGAGGTTTACAACGACGCGTTGAATCATGGACCCTATTGTGTTTCGATGCAGAATGGTAAGGTAGTGGCTTATGCTTCTCATCAGTTGAAGAAACATAAGCAGAACTATATAACGCAAGATTTAGAGTTGGTAGTTGTTGTTTTTGCATTAAAGATTTAGAGGCATTATCTAAATGAGACTTAGTGTAGATTTTATACCGACCATAAGAGCTTCAAGTATGTATTCACTCAGAAGAAGTTGAATATAAGGCAAAGGAGATGACTAGAATTGGTGAAGGACTATGATATAGAGTTAAACTACTACGAGGGTAAGGCTAACTCGTTGCAGATGCCTTGAGTAAGAAGACATCATACTCTTTGAGTTTTGTTGTGGTGTCTAGTCGGTTGTTGGAGGAGCTTGGTGAGATGAGGATAGAGATGATCCAGCATGGTGACTTAGAGGTCCGAATGTGTGCATTCACAATTATGCCGACAATTTTTAATGAGATCCGAGCAAGACAACCTAGGGATGTTAAGCTTGAGAAGATTTGGCATAAATTACAGGACGAACAAGCTGAGGGTTTTCAGATCCATGAGAATGGTAGCATTCGCTATAGAGGTCGTTGGTGTTCACCTTATATTTGCGCTAATCTAAATTACAGAATTTTAGAGTAAGGTCACTATACTCCGTATTCCCCCCACCCAAGAGGGGATAAGTTGTATAAGGACCTGAAGAGGATATATTGGTAGCCTCGCATGAAGCGAGAGGTAGTGGAGTTCATGCTAAGATGTCTAACCTTCCTGAATGTCAAGATCGAGCATCAAAGACCTACAATGTTGGTTCAGCCTTTAGATATTCTAAGGTAGAAGTGGGGATCCATCTCGATGGATTTTGTGAGTGGGCTATCAAGGACTCTCATTGGGTGCGACATGATCTGGGTTGTTGTTGACAGCTTGACTAAGTAAAAAAAAAATTCTAATGAAGTCACCTTGGAGTATGGATTAGTTTTTCGACACGTATATGAGGTTTGTGCTGAGTAAGCATGGTACACCTACCGACATAGTCTCCGATCAGGATTCAAGATTTATTTCGCACTCGTGGGGGAAGTTATAGGAGGCCATAGGCATAAAATTGAGGATGAGTACTTCCTTCCATCCAACTATAGATGGGCACACTAATAGAATGATTTAAACTCTCAAGGATATGCTACGATCTTGCATTTTGGATTTTGAGGGAGTTGGGATGATCGTCTACATTTGGTTAACTTCTCGTACAACAATAGTTATCATGCTAGCATAGGGATGGCACCCTTTGAGATTGTTGTGCTTGGACCGGAGGTGATTGAGGAGATGACTCAGCAGGTTCGATTGATTCAGGACACAATGAGAGCAGCTCAGAGTCTTCAGAAGAGCTACGTGGATCAAAGATGTTGCGGTGATGGTTTTGACCTAGGGGATAGAGTTCTGCTGAGGGTTTCACTTACCAAAGGGGTGCAGAGATTTGGTTAGAGGGTTAGTTGAGCACAAGGTATATTAGTCTATATGAGATTCTTGTTAGGGTTCGTGAGGTTGCATATTGCCTAGTGCTTCCTCCACAGTTGGCCCAAGTCCATAACGTCTTCCACATTTCTCAACTGAGGAAGTATGTCGTAGATCCATCCCATGTGATCAAACCAAATGAGATTGAGCACGATGATTCTTTGTCATGCGAGGAGAGGCCATTGCGGATTCTCAACACCAAGTTACTATAGACACGTACGAGCTCAGTATCACTCTTGAAAATTTTTTGGAGCCGCCATAGAGTAGAAGAAGTGACCGGGAGGCTGATAAGGATATGCGTGAATCACATCCCAAGATTTTTAGTTCAAGTGTGCTAGGCTTTGGATTTATCTCTCTTTTAAGGGGGTAATCCCTAATAGTATAGTAGCAACTCTGCTAGGATTGACCGTCGAGATCGCTTTCCATATATCCTTTTTCCTCTTCTTCCTTAACCTTTACTTTTGACTTCGGGATTGAAGTCTCTTTTAAGGGGGAACCTTAATTTTTCAACTATCCTCAACAATTTCTCCCTTCCTCTCTTTCTCTTGGTCATTTTGATAAGTTTTAGGCGTTCCCTCCACCCCCCCCCCCCACACACCCATTTTCTTTCCTTTCCTTTTCTACTAGAAAATAGAGGATTGTCTCTTGTTTTCCCTTATTTGTCTAATTACATTCTTTATTTTCTCTTCTCCTAATCTTAACCTTAGTTTTTCCTTATTTATTTTAATTAAGAAAGGATTCAAGTTTAGAGAAATGTTGAAGGTCTTAGCTTATCTTCTACTTGAAATCAGTTATGAGAACAAGTTGAGAAATGCATATTTTCTTCTTCTTCTTCTTCTTCTTCTTCTTCTTCTTCTTCTTCTTCTATTCGAGCCCCCTTTTCTTTCTTTCTTTCTTTCCTTCTTTCCTTCTTTCCTTCTTCTTCTTCTTCTTCTTCTTCTTCTTCTTCTTCTTCTTCTTCTCTTCCTCCTCCTCCTCCCTAGGATGCTACTCTATTTTTTATGCCAAGCCATCATCTCCATCGCTGTGCACCACCACAACCACCAAGCACCACCCAAAGATTGGTGGATCAACCATCAAGCCCACCCCATCACTCCCCCTCATCATCGCCGACCATTGTCGACCACCACCTTTTTCTCCTCTTCTTTCCTTGCGTTCGTCGCATTTTGGTAGAGTAGTGATAGAATTTGACTCCTGGTAGGTTGTTGAGTTAGTCACAGGAGACAAGATTTGGTTGGTTACACCAATTTAGTTTGTGAATGTAGATCGACCTTGGAGGAGGGATATGAATTTGACGTCATACATGTACATAGTGAGGCACGTGCAAACAAGTTGTTCAATATGGCACATAATTTTCCTCTTGGTGTGCGCCGATTGTACCCTATCCTTCATGGCTTACATAATTACTTCTGTAATCATTTTTATGTATGTTTTTTCGAACATATAATAATATAACCGGACAATAAGTTATCCAAATGGTTAAAAAAATGATTACTCCAACTTTTTGAGTTTATGAAAATAATCTTTTCTAACAAGTATCCAACACTTGTTAAAGTTATTAAAAGTTTACATAAAGTTATCATTTAGTGTTGTAAACCAACTTGTGTATTTACCATTAAATGCACTAGTTATACTATTTTTTATAATAATCATATTAGAAAAACCGGATAAAGATTGTTGAGATAAATGCCAACTACTCCGGATTTAAAAATTTAGTTTACTACTCGTTTATAGTTAGTGAAAAGGAACTCTTTTCGTTGGTGTGAATGTAAGCAAGTTCATGTAAATTTTATTTTCGTATTCGGACTCTCAAGAGAGAGATTTCCACACCTAGATTTAGGTCATGTTTCTCTTGCCTAATATTTCTGATATAATATGATTATTATTAATCTAATCTAATTAGTATTCATAAAAATAAAAATTATTATATTAATATTAATCATATTATCAATAGTAGCAATTACTATTATAATAAATTTATTAATAGAATCATAATTAATTATAATAATTATTATTATGTTAAGTATATTAATAATGATTATTATTAAAGTATTATATTCATAATTATAATAATATTGAGAATAGTAATTATTATAATAATAATAATTATCATTATTATCATAATTATAAGACATAAATTTATATTATTAGTTATAATTATAATAGTTACTATTTTAAAAATATTTGCAATATTATTAGTCATAATAATAGTAATTATTATTAGTATTATGATTATAAATATTATTTTATATCATAATAATTGATATAATTTAATTTAACTGCTTATGATATGACATAAAATATAAAAACAACCATCTATTTTCTCAAGATTTTTTAAAAAATACAAAAGAGATGCATAACACAAGCCACAAAGAAGCTAAAGAACCGTGCAACATCGAAAATAGTTAACCTTCATCATTAATGTTGAGGTAAAATTGCATTATCAATAAATTGAATCAAGCTCACGAACTTAAGTTATTATTGAGTCGAACTAAACTTTTTCTAACTCGAGTTTAAATTATTTAATAAACAAATCTGATCTTAAAATTTAAACTCGTTTCATTTAACTAAATAAAATAAGCTTTTAGCAAAACTAGCCAAACAATTCGCAAATCGACTTGACTCATTTAAAGCCTTTCTAAGCAACGGACAAAATCTTCCTTCATTTAAGATTAACTTTAAAGCCTATTTTCAAAAGAATACTTAATTTTTTTTCCCACCATATTAAACACCATTTAACAAATAATATTTTATTTATGATTCTTTTGGATGGTATGAGTCAAATTGAAAATAAAAATTAAAAATTTACTTAAGTGAAAGAAATAAAAATAAACTATAATGAATATTTTACAATATTCCTTTAATAATATTAACATAGTGTAAATAAAAAATTATTTTAATTTCACTTAGATTGAAACCAATCAAGGGAAAAAAAATGATTAATGATTATATTTTATTCTTCACCTAAATTACCTCAATTATCTCCAGATACACGGCTAATAAAATTGAAATAATTGGAGGTAAATATTTAACCTGTAAAACCCATATAACTATTTCTAAATATATTTCCAAACAAAATAAACTAAGATAAAAATTTATTCACTCCAAAGCATGCGGACACCATGTTTCAAATATGAATGTTCTTATCACTTCAAATCTCAATTCAAGTAGCTCGCATTAAAATTTAAATCAAGTAAAAAAAAAGACCGGTTAGATGGTTACAGAATATGCCGGCGCTCAGAGCTACACATGCAACAAGTCTACGCCTGTATGGAAACGTCCTCGCTCCATATGTATACATTTTTCTTTTCGCTTTAAAGCTATCCCTTTGCTGTACAAGCTCTGTAAGGAACCTATTTCAACACTCCCTGAATTCGATTAGCAGAAAAATATAAAAATAAAAAATAAACTGGACATCCTACACTAACCCTATTCAATCCAAAGAATCTCCTCTATGATTTACTTTAGTACCTGAAACTATACAACTCTATGACCAAAAACAAAGAATGTACACCGTTTGAGATAACGGACGGTACAACATCAAACGGTCAATCGTCCACCCGCTGAATCTCACCCATCATTATTCGATTGCTGGTAACCTTGAAACCTAGGAGAGCTGGATCAATCTGCCTTCCTTTCTTCCCCTTCTTCTTCCCACTCCGGCCACCCTGTGCATCTGTTGATTCAGAGTGAGACTCAGGCTGTGGTGGTTTTTTAGCATTGTTCTTTATTATGTCGATAAATGAAGTCTCTGAAACATCTGCATCACTACAGGATGAGGTCCGTCGAAAACGCATCTCCTTCTTCCTGGTTGAACTGGCGTCGAGAGTTGAATTTCCTGCATTCAAACCCACATCTGGTCTTGCACCTAAAATTTTCAAACGTACAGATAAATTTGAATGTATTCCCCAAACACACACCACCAAAAACATAAGAAACGCAAGGTGAAAAAAATCAAATATTTGATCCAAATGACCACAATGTCGTTGCACCTTGGTAGATGCGTCAAAAACAAAAATCACAATCCCAGTTTATGCAAATCCAGAAAAAGACAGTACAAGAGCCGATTGTTCTCATGAAACATACACAAAATAGGACCAGATGGGTCAAATTTCAAGAGGGTGGCTAAAAGGAGATGAAACTTTAATGTGAACATCAAGCAAACCCATATCACATGACACGCACACCCCAGACACAGGTATCAAGACGTCTTTCTACTATAGCCAAGATAGCTTTTTTCACCTTTCCTAAGCCCCATGCTGAACTCAATGCTCTCTCCGATGTTATATAATAATAACAATAGGGCTTCCCTTTTTACCTCACCCAGTAAAAGAAAGCCACATCGCATTTTCAGATATGCAAAGTTTTCCCTGAGTAAAAAGTAAAGTTCAGAAATGGTGATATTGTCAAATAGTCAACTTTTCATTCCCCCATCACTAACTACGAAGAAAGAAACTGCCAGTGATGAAGGAATTAAATGCATCGAGAAGCTAAGCTAAAGAGAACAGATTTGAAGCTGCAGAGCCAATACTCAGCTCATTTTGCTGTAAGCACATGATATTAAGGTAAAAGGAGGCATACCATCAGAAGAAGACATAGAGGGACTCTTCCCCTGAGTGACAGAATCTGGAGTAATCTCAGATAACCCTTCTTGAGATAACGAAGCACGTGATAGAGGAGGACGCTTAAGCAAGATATTTTCTGACCCTCTGGAATAGACTGCAGGCACCCTGCTCCTGCTCAAAAGAGGTTAAACTCAGCAAAATTCACAACCAGCCCATTCAAAGCAGTTGACCACATAATGGCCAACCAACCTGACCTGGACATAATTTGTTCACAGTTACAGATGATGGCAAAAAGGTCCATACCTATGATTCACAGCCTCTTCATTATACAAACTTACAGATGTATCTGCAATCAACTCCCATGAATTACGACCTTCATCTCAACATTATGCAAGTGTTATCAAATGAAAAAGCTTGGAAAAATACCAGATATGCCAACTGAGTTCTGCCTGTTTGTGGCATTGGTCGAATTTTCTGCACCACCCAGCATAGGAGTCCCTGCCTGCTTTGCCACACTTTGCTGAATCTCAGATCTTGTCCCCTTTAACATGCCCTCAATCCTATGGACACTCTTTCCCTCTGCTTTAGACGATTGTATGTCTATGTACGGCTTGCCAACCATATTGGGGCTCATATAAATAGATTGGGAAGCCTCACTGACTCCTGAAAAACCTGAATTCAGAAGGATGGGTGATCTTCTACCGTCAAAGCCTCCAGCTTGCTGATTTGGTAATTCTCGTTGTTCAACTGAAATGGGAGCATAGGATGCTGCAGCAACTGCAGTGTTCAAACCAACTTCCCCATCTGAACCAAGTTTCAACAAAAGCTCTGCAGAGCTAGACCCAGAAAAGAAATCAGAAGGTGCCCTTTCGAAACAAGCCTTATCATTCTTATCTGATGGCTGACTGGATTGATGGCAAGATTTTTGGTGCAACAGCTCCATCAGTAATTGCTTGGACTTTTCTTCGTCAACACTAGCTGAAGCCCATAAATCGTAGTCTTCAGAATTTAGTTTCATTTGTGACTCTCTTTTTTGCCGCATAGCATTGAGATGCAGCTGATGAATGTGCGACTCCATCCAATCATTTGATTGATGACCATCGACTTCAGACCAGCGACTTTCCATTGCATCTAAATGACTAGCAGGAAAGTCACCTGGGACCAAGGGGTGACGAGAATGATGAGAATAGGCACCAGAAGAAAAGTTACCAACTTGACCAGTGGCATGGCGATGCACATTTGGGTCCTGAATATCCAAACCCTGGATACGAGCCATAGCATTTACCATATCCAAGTTCATCCCTGGACCACCAGCAGCCACAGATATAGATCTTTCAAATGAGTGGGCACCTTGATCATAAAGTTCTCGTTTAAGTAGCTCTTGCAATTGCAGATTTCTTTCAAACTGAATAAGTTGCTCCTCATGCACTGGTCTTTGTTGTTGCTGAAACACATCCAATGGGCTGAATGCCAGTTGCTCGTCCGGTCGCTGCCTTAATCCCATTGCCAACTGCCTCGCCCGATGCTGCTCCTGCTGAAGAATTTGGCTTTCCAATCGCAACTGCTCATGCCTACTATGCCCCATCATTTCAAACATGTTGTCTTGATGATTTCCTTGGCCAAGTTTAGAATGAAGCAACTGGTCCACATAAGGATCAGAATGCCTTTGGGAACGCTGCTGCAGCTCCTGTACAAGATGCTGTTCAAGTAACAACTTATCCAAAGCACTATTTACACCACTAGGATCAATATGGGACTGAGGAAAGCCAGCATCATGCATTGGGCCATGAAGCAATTGCTCAAGCAGTAGCTTCCGTGCTTGGGACTGCTGATCCTGCATAAGCATCTGCTGTTGATGAAGCTGCTGTTGCTGCAAATGTTGCTGCTGAAGCTCCAGCTGACGCTGTTGCTGCTGTAGAGCCAGAAGGTGTTCAATATCTGGCAATGGCTGGTTTGCCATTCGCTGGTGAATTAAGTTCCGACTTGGGAGTTGCTCCAGAGCTGAATCATTTAAATGAGGAAGTTGAGACATAATATTTCTTTGTTGAAGCTCCAACTGCTGCTGCTGCTGCTGCTGAAGTTGCCGTGATATTAGCTGTTCGGCTAATTCTCGACCTGGATCTTGTTCCATGTGAGTAAGACGGTGGGCATCCACAGCATCCTCATACATATTTGCATTAGCAAGAGGACCTTTTCTGTATAAGTCGGTCCATTTTTCCTCTGTAACATTTACATCAGAAACTCCACCAAATGGGCCGGCCCTTCTGTGGATGTGACTAGCTAAGGGATGACCTGGCATGTTGATGCTTGGAGCCATGTTCAACGACTGGGTCTGTCGGTGTTGATTCCCTTCCAGCTCAGACCACAATAAGCCGAAAGGATGCAACTTATCATCACTTTGGCTTGTGGCGAGAGGTTCATTCAACTCCTTTGAATTAGAAGCAGCTGATGTTCCCAAATTAACATCAATACACCTGACAGGCTCCACAATTGCATTTCCCCCGCTACCTGGTCTTCCAGGAAATACAATTTCTACACAAAATAAGGGCACACAAGAGAAAAGCAAGGAAAAAAGAATTAAAAGCCGTAAGAGTATGCTCATAACTGAAGTCATGGGCCATCGGAAAAAGAGACCATACCTTCATCTTGGGCACAAGGTTCCTGAAATATTTTGCCATCAAGCTGTAATGATAAATCATCTTCTCGCAATCTGGAATGACCTTGCTGACTGGAGAGATTGTTGTAGTGTGGAACATTCCAGCTTTGGTCAACTAGTGGAGACAAACCCCTGTCCTCGGTGGAAGTAGCAGATGCACCCACACGAGTTTCCAACTTTCCTCCCCAGGCTGCATACTGATCGAAAGTAGATCCTACATCTGAGCAGTTACCTAGTCCATCTCTAACTTTTAAATGTGGCATGATATCGCCCAATCTCTGGAAAGGTGCACCCTCTGGTGCATCAGCCAAGCGAACAGGTAAATTTGTATCAAAGAATCCTTGTTCAAACCAAGATATAACATCAACCCCAAGAAATGGTCCCTGGATCTCTTCTTGGGGATCAAGGTAGAACATAGATAACTCTTCAGGCGCTACACCATCTCCAAACTGACTTGAAACATTTCTGCTCTGAGAGTATAGCAGATGTCCACTCTGGCTATCCTCTAAGGATGAAGAAACAAACAGAGAGGTTGAGTCATCAGGAAGCTTCATGCTGATGTCCAGAGAAGCATGTTCTGAATTGTTAAACATGGAACTTTTGGTCCGTCCAGAATCACCAGACAGCCAATTTTCAGCAGGTTTCTTTTGAGTCATTTCAGAATTGGAACCATCAACCCGCATGATGTTACCCAGATGTGGGACACTCAACAATGACTCATCAGATTCCAACTCAGAAACCTTGCACTCCTCGGGTTCAGATTTTCTTTCTGCAGGAAGTTCAAAGTAACACAAATAATCATAGACTATTAAGTAATTGAATATATTCAGACTGCAGTGAAAAAAGACAATCACCTTTAGCCTGGCTAGGTACACTGTTAACACCATCTTGAGCATTATCAACAGTTTCAGATGTAATAACAGACGGCTGTGAACTCATTTTCTCTTCAGTGAGATGCAACTCACTAATTTCTGAAGAAGGTACATCTTAAAAAGATTAAAGAAAGTAAGCTAAAAAAATATTCAGGAAAGACTAAAGCAACCGCAAGCATATTACCAGCTGCAGTTTCAGCCTCACTGCTCTTTCTTAATGCATTGTATGAAGCTCCACTGCTGGCAACTTTTCCCTTCCATATATCCTTAAGTATAGCCTACAAGTCCCACACAATAAGCTTATAAAACATGACTTAAAAGATAAAACTGACTAACGATACTGCTAGTACGAATAACAAATTTTATCATTAGGCAAACCTCCTCATCAGCATCCGGAGCAACAAATGCAAAAGGCTCCACAACCTTTGTCTGAATTATAGAAGGTACTTCTTCTATGTCAGGCATGGTAGAAAAAACTGGATCAAGCTTGTGCAACCGGTAAATGTCAAGAAGTTTACCCCTTGGATAGCGGAATGTATCAGCTGAGCAGCTTGGTTTACCAGGAGCACACTCATTTTTACCCAATGGATCAGCACCAATGGGACTTCCCAATGAGGGCTTGACATGGGGAAAGCTATTTGACCTCCCTCTTCCAACAGTAAATCCCGTATGTGAACCCTCATTTCGACCTTTCTCTACTACAAAACCTGGTGCAGCACGCTGAGGAGTTGGTGCACCAGAGTTTGACTCTATCCTATGGCGAGGCCTCCACTTATCACGAGCTTCTTGCTCACGTTCCACTGTAACACGGTTGCCGCTCAGAGCATTTTGATTGTCGCCAACATCTTCTTTCTCCACATCAGACTTCTTTTCGGACCAAGCTTCCTTTTCCTTTTCTTCAGGACCCCACCTAGAAGACCACTTGCTGTCACGACGTGTTTCATGCATAGAACCACGGTTACTAATGTCATGCCAGCGGTCAGAAGATGCCAAAGGTCGTCCTTCTCCAGTTTCCTTATTTGCAACATTTTCAACACGACGATCTGTCTTTCTTTTGTCTCTTCTACCAAGTAAGCCAGTTTCTCTTTCTTCTTCACGCCAGCGGCCAGGTTCAGGCACAACCTTTCTCCAGTCCTTTTTGTCAGATTCCTTTGGATTTGGATCATTGGCATTTCCAAGGGAGAGAGCATTTGGAGCGCGTTGATCCTATTACAAAATGGGGAAAGAACACAACAGCAATTATGACTTGAATCAATAACTTGCATAAACATAGATGAAATCAAAGGAGCCATACACTACAGCTAAGAAATTTTCTGGATATGTTCCCTTAATGTTGTATAGAAAAGGAAGCCTAGTGAGAAATGATCAACACTCAGGACAAACAAAACCCATGAAAGAAACCTTTATATTGCTATTTCATCTCCATATTATTTATAAATCAATTTCATGCACCAAAAGATGGAAGGTGTTCAAATGATGTTCATTTAGTTCAGCATTTACAGACCCTAACCTAGAGAATTCCAACCAGATCTCACGATATTTGATGCTATAATGTGAATTCGAAGGAGGCACCCATAAGCACAAGTAAAACCAATTTATAATATACTGCCATCTAATCTAATACAATGTATGATTTCCCAACACCAAGCAACACCCGCTGTCACTTTAACATCAACAAGAAATAAGCCCATCACATAAAGCAATCACTGCAAATGAGGATCAGGATTTGATGCTTTCTACTCATACTAAACATCACATGAATTAGATGGCCACAGCCATCATGTAGAACAATGTCTAGAGAATGACTTCTCTGAGCAAAACTGAGTAGAGTCCCAACATGGGCTCAAAGTTACCTACTGAACCTATATTCTTAATCAACAATTGCTTGCCAGTCACAGAAGCATAAACTCAAATATGGCATGTCAAGCTAATGGCAAAACAAAACCCTGTATCCATACCACAAACCAGAAAGAAACATGTTTCCTAGTACATATGCAGAAGTTATATACTCGCATATAACAGCATTTGACAGACACATTGTCCAACATATAAATAAAGTTTGAATATAACAGGAGCTTTAGAGTCAGGTGCTCCAGGTAAACAAAATAGCGATTGTGTCAAAGTAGACAAGCACAACTCATCACACCCAAAACATAACAAATACATCATTGACACCAATAGAACGAAGAAAGTCCCATATACATATATGATAATTAGCAGAGTACCAGAGGCCATGCCACAAGGCCTTAGATGGAACAAAAAGACCAGAACATCCAAGTGAGAAATGCAATGCACAAATGAATCAAAAACCATGATACAAAATGGCCACGTCAAATCAATTCACATGCACTGCCACAACTATATATTGCAGAAGCAACTAACATCAAGGCATCAATAATTCTGTATTGCCACACTGACATGCAAAGGCGAGAAGTATTCTGCTAGAAAACTTCACATACAGAAGACGATACAGAAACAAGGATAGATAACAGACCAGCTTAGTGTCATTTGGTTTTGTGTAAAGCCACTGGGGAGACAAAGGTATGCTGCTATCAGAAGCACCTGGATCTGCAATCATTACAAAATAAAAAACTCATCTAATAGGTCAAACTAACAATTGCTCAGGGAACCCAAGAATACGTTCAATAAGTCTAACGTAGAAGAATTTAAAGTTCACCTCTCGCCACATCAAGCAACCCCATCATCAACATATCATCGTCATTACCTCCCAAAGCTTCAAGAAACACAAGATGGAAACGGGCAAAAACAGGTAAATATCTTAGGCTTCGACCAGTGAAAGATTCAATCCATAATATCACCGACAGCATAAAGGTTTCAAACTTTTTAATTGCACTTGGACTAAACATATCTTGAATTTTGCAGATTGCCTTTACGCAGGTGAAGCGGATACAAACAACATAAAGATCCAATACAGCATCCAAGCTTAGGAAACTCTCACCAGCTAATGCAATCATGAAATAAAACTAAGAGTCTTGGTAGATGAGCTCAAACATATGTGTGTGTGTGTGTGTGTAGATCAACTAAAAGCAACTTAAATCAGTTGTTTGAAGTCAATAAGTATCAACTAAAAGCAACTTAAACCAGTTCGAAGTCAATCAGTAGATAACGCTCCAAATGACAACAGACTACAACCAAGGAACGGCAAAACATATTACCAGTGTAAAAAATACTCCACTTTAGAGAGAGAAAAAAAAAAGAAAAAAGGAAAAAAACATCCGAGACACTTCTGATCCAGAGTAGGGAAATCCTTCTGTTGATGCCAGAAGTCGTTAGGGTGTGATACCATCCAAATGCCAGCTACTAGGACATTATAAAACCAACAAACAAACTACTCAGCAAATTAAAACGCTAATGTCACCACAAAAACCAATTTCAGTTCGATAAGCCCTAGATTAAAACACACTTCAAATAGAAGATCAGCCAACAGATAACAACCCAACCAACAAATCAAGCAGAGGACCATTCAACTCAAAATTACAGATACAAATATTAGCAAGCAAAATACATACCAATAAGTTTTCTACTACCTTTGGAGGTGGATGAAAGAAGATCGTCAGGCAGATCAAACTTCCCGTCAGCCATCGAAAAGGACGTCAAAGTTCAGATGAAGATCGTGTATAGATGACAGATAAGAAATTAGGAGCAGAGAGAGAAAGGTGAAGACGAGCTGATTCGGATTTGAAATTCGATAACGACTTGGGAGCACAGGACGCAAGAGGAACAGAGAGCGGGGGGGAGAGCTGTTGCAAAATTTCGTTTCAAGTGCGACGTAATGGAGATTGAGGTAGGAAGACTAGGGTTTCGAGAGCTGTAAATGAACACTAGTCGCCGAGCGGAGGGGAGACTGGAGAGCGCGACAGAGAGAGAAAGACCGCAGGAGAGAGAGGGGAAGAAGAGGAAATGCCCAATGGGGTGAAGTAGAGAGATAGAGGCCGGACAGGAGAGAAGGGTATTCCGTATTGGTATGGGTGGTCATAAGTTACAGCTTACGAGCACCCGAATTATGCTGCTAAAATTAAATAAAAAGTACGAGGAATTTGACAATTTTATATAAGGAAAACGGTAAACGAAAGGTTCCGAGTGAAGTGTTTGATATCGCTAAGGCCGTAAGGCGTGTGATCACTATTTAGCGTGGTACGTGGTAATAGGGTTACCCTCGTGATATTTTATATAATTTATTTAAAATTAAATATTTATTATTATTACATAATTAATATAAAATAATAATAATAATTACACCCCTATTACCTTCATATCAAATAAGTTATTAGTCTTTAGTTTGTTTGGATTAAAATCCGTTTGGTAAATATATTATGGAATTAAAAATAAATAACTGAATATGATGCAGACTATATATACAAAAAAATAAATGAATATTTTATAGTTTTTTAAGGAGAAAGATATTATTTTGGTCTCTATGGGTTGTAATTTTATTTATTTTAGTCTCTAAAAAAATATTCATCTTAGTTCCTCTAGTTTGCAATTTTTTATCTTTTTTGGTGTTTTTTAAATTAAAATTTTTATTTTAGTTTTCAGTAGAATCACTTTCAATTCAAATTAGTCCGTTAGCCTTATATTAACCCACTATTATAGGTTAATTTTCATACTTTTTCTCCTTTTAAGTAAATTGCATCCTAATCATATAATTACTTAGTAATATAATTATTAATTTCAATTCTAATTACATCCTATACTGGTTGGAAAATGAGGGGTTAAATTTTTATAATTGCTGATATAGGGTTTTTTTAATTACATTTAAAAGTAGTAATAGATTAATAATCATCATGCTAAGTAAGTAGGTGATCACAAGTAATTTGCTTGTAAGGAGAGATAGTATAAAAATTAATCTATAATAATAGGCTAATATAATGTCTAGAGACTGATTTGAATATAAAATAGTTCTACAATGACTAAAATGAATATTTTATTTTTTTTAGAGGTCAAAATATATAAAGTTATAATTCATAGAGCCGAAAAAGAACATTTTATTTTTATAGAGACCAAAATAATATTTAAATTATTTTTTAAATGGCAATCTAATACAAACTATGATAAAAAGTAATATAAGTATAACATAGATTTTTCTATTCTAGAAGGTAACCACAATTCCTTAAGCAATCAACCTCGGATGAATTTATTTTTATAGATGAATTTATTAAAATCAATCAATACTGAAGTAGAGGTCAACAACTTTTGCTCTAGTATTAATACTGCCCTAGTTGTCCTCTCCATATGAAAATTGTGGAAAACCTCTTACTTTATATTGCAAAGTAGTTAGATTGGCTTGCAATTGCATTTGGGTTTTCATATGATAATAATACCTAATCAAACCTCCCTTTATTTGATCTTTGCTTCGGGTTTGGTTCTCTTATCCATGAAAATATTCAATCTATTAGGATTATAGCATCTATTTGGTCTTATAAAAATATATAAATGGGAAATTTTTTTACCACGATCAAGTTAATGTCAAATTAACCATAAATATAGGGTTGTGCTTTTTTAATTCTTGATCCTTATATGAAGATACTAGTGGTTCTTTTGCATATGGGAAGTAGATTGGTTGCTTACTCCTACGTATATTACTCCACCTTCCTTTATCTTTTGTCCTGAGGATGAATGAGAAATGATTGTGTAACGGGTATGTCAATAGTTATTCAAGATCATATGAAAGGTTCATCTGTGTATTGCTACTCATGATGTGCATATCATGGACAAACACTTAGCTTTTATTGTAGAAGTTGGGGCTTGTTTATTAGGTCTACAATTAGCCATTGATTAAGGACTTAGAATGGTGATAGGAAATTATATTGTTCAAATGTGATTAATCTCCTCAGTTATTCCTCTAAAAGTGTGTCCTAGATAATTAGATATGCATTAGCCAATGGTGAATGTTATAGCAAAAGAATTTAAGTTCCAAGTTGATGATGATTTTTGAGAATCAAATATCATAGTTCACAATCTTGCTCGTTATGATACTCATTCATTACAATCTTCCTCTTAGGGTTTTATAATCCCAAAACATAAGAAATATGTAATATTGCAATAATCAATAATATAAATAGCCTCCAAAAAAAGAGATAATAGTAATGTTATTTAAAATAATAATAGGATATGTTAGTCGGTGATAGAATTAGAGTTTTCTAATGATGTGTTATTTGTCAAGAGAAGGATATTAGCCATGCTTCATTAAATTTGTTTCACACTTCACGAACTTGGTCATTGCTTAAAAATAATAAACTCAGAAGATACAAACGACAGAGTTGCTCTCCAATCAAATAGCACATAAACTGGTAATGAAAGAATGGAGAATGTACTAGTGACCACATTCATCTGTCAATCAACATCTACATAGCTGATGACATTCAAGTGCCCGTCTGACTGTCCTCCCCCTAAGGAAATGGGTGAGGTCCCGATAGTCTCCCTAGGCTAACCACCAGCTGAGGTAGGTGCCCTCTACGACTGTTATGTCTGGTAGGCCTACTACTCGTATGCCTACTAATAAGGTATCAGGGGTCCCTACTGCTAAAACTAACCTTGTTGATGTTGCCACTCAAATGACTAGTGTCCTAGCTAATCATGCACTCACACTGAACAAAAGTGCCCCAACCGTCTCACCCTAGATGATCATTCCCACATAAACAACACATGAAGTGCATCGGTTGAGCTAAAAAATTTCTCTGACCGCTTGTTTGACCCTAGTGTCAAAACTAATGTCCCTAAAGTTGGACCTAACTCTGCCGGTTAAAACCTGGAGGTTTGCCTCCCCATAATTGGATTCTGCCTTTAGAACCCTTTGTTTTCAGCTTCCTCTGACCCAATATGGAAGCATGCTCCTATACTAGAGTGGCGAAAACACACGCCCACTCGTATAACATAGATAAATTATAGAAATCTACGACACCGATCATCCTTTGAATGCTAAAGTTGAGTCCTTATTCAAACTGAAAGACCACTATCGGCTCACCGGTTGCTATCCCAGCGTAAACATTAATAACTCGGTGACATGGGTATAGTACTGCCTCACAGTCATGCTTCCCTACATCAGTTGCATGAACTCCTTCAGTTTATCCCTCTTATGACTCTCAAGGTAAATTTTAGTACAAATCACCACCTTGAAGTCCTTCTAGGACATTTGCAGTCCTCCCAATGCACTAAAGCCTACCCATCAGATGTTAGCAAATCCTCACAAGAAGAAAGTTGCAATGCTCGCCTTCCAAGTAAGTGGGTAGTTAACTGTCTCATACGTCCTATCCATGTCACAGATCCTGAAATACCCCAAAATCCTAATTCGAGAAATTATGGCCAAGTAAGGATTTATTAGGGAAATTAATTAAATAAAATAATTTATTAAAATAAAGAGAGTTAATTAAGGTAAATCAAGAGGAAAACAATAAAGAATTTAATTAGAAAAAAATTAAGGTATTTTGCTAATTAAAATGGAAGTTAAGAAAAATTTATTCAAAATAGCCCAAATTAATCTAAAAAGGGATTTAATTATTATTTTCTAAATATTATTATTTTAAATAACAATCCAAAAATACCAAAATAACCTAAATACCCCCAACCAACCTAATTTTCCTTTTCCTTTTTTCCTTTCTTTTCTTTTTCTCCTTCTTTTCCCTTTTTCTTTCTTTCTCTCCTTTCTCCTTTTCTTTTTGCTCTTCTCCCCCGGCTTGGGCCTGCTTCCCTCACAGCCCAATCCTTTCCTTCCCTTTCTCCTTCGGTGCGACCCAGCCCGCACGCCTCACCCCCTTTCCTTTGCCCGTCGCCCAACCGGTCCGCCTCTTTCTTTTTCTTTTCTTTTCTTCCCAAACCGCCTGGTCCACTCCCTTCCCTATTCCTTCTTCTTCCCTAGCCCTAGCCTACTTGCAACCCTCGACCTACAACCATTTTTTTACCGGTAACCAACCACCGCTGACCAGCCCATCCTCTCCCTCTCTCCCCCGTCATTTTCTTTCCTCTTTTTGACCCAACCAACCCCTCTCTCCTCACGCATGCCTGCCCCATTTCCTTTCTCTCCCCAACCTAACCTACCCTACCATGGCAGGACTACACTGCCTACCACCACCGGCCGGTGGTCCTGCCTCACCTGCCCCCGCTTGTCATCTTCCTCCTTCGTCAGTTCCCCATAAATTTGGCCTATAAATACCCCCATAGACATCCATAACAAAGCCTTTGTTTTGGCAGCCCAGAAATCCCAACCTTTACACCACCGGCTGATCAAATTAAACACCCGTTTTGTCGTCGTCAACCATCGTTACCGCCCACCTAAGTGTTCCCTGCATCACCCTCTACCCAACTATACCTCCCTCCTCCCTCGGTCTGTCCTGCACAAGGCACCCCGGCTGTGCAAAGTCCCCCTCCCGATTAGCCCCACTTTGACCCCCGTCGCCCTTCGCACCATCGTCCGCCACCAATTCCACCACAACTAACGCCCTCTCTACCTTCCAAAACAACCAGGGGACCTTCCTCTACCTCCCCATACCTCCATCTCTTCCTATCTCCCTCTCCTTCTCCCTCCTCTACCCTCCACCACCTTCGGCCACCACACCCGTCGTTGTGCGCCGCCATCTTTGGCTGCACCACCACCTTCATTCCACCCTCTCCACCTGAGGCACCCTCCACCACCTCAATCACTCCCTCATTCCCTCTCCTATAGCCTATACCATCATCTCTCCACCTCTCTTCTCCCTCCACTACCGCCGCCAATTCCGCCACCATCCTTAGGTGGTACTCTAACCTTTTCAACCCCTAAACCCATTTTATACAAGTATTAGATATTTTTAATAGTATTAATAATTACCTTCCTTAATAATATTAATATTAATATTAATATTATTACTGTTATGTTATCATTATTATTATTTAACCTAACTTTAGAAATATTTCTAACTAATGTTATTATTATTAAAGGTCTACAACTTTAGTATTATTATGATCATCATCATCATCATCATCATCATCATCATCATCATCATCACCATCATCATCATCATCATCATCATCATCATTATTATTATTATTATTATTATTATTATTATTATTATTATTATTATTATTATTATTATTATTATTATTATTATTATTATTATTATTATTATTATTATCCTCATTATTATTCTTACTATTATTATTAATGCTATCTTTGGCCTATTATGACTACCTTTATTAGTATGGTATATATTTGAACCCTTATATTACTATTATCATTTTGGTTATTATTATTATTAGTATTATTCTTAACATTATTATTATTATTATTGTTATTGTTGTTGTTATTATTATTATTATTATTATTATTTGTATTATTATTATTATTATTATTGTACTTGACCATATTATCACTAAGGCTACTACTATTATGATTACTAGGACCTTTATTAGCATTATCCTTAAGAGTAGAACCATTATTACTATTATTACTATTACCATTGTTATTACCTTGTCATTGTTGTTAACATTTCACATATCACTAACCTTACTAGCACTACTAATATTATCATTACTAGTATCATTATGGTCACTAATTTTATATTGCTAATATCACTATTATTATTATTACTAGAGTTTGGGTTGTTATTAGTATTATCACTATAACTATTATTATTATTACTATTATTAATAATATTGAAACTATTATCTTTAATAATACGAATATCGCTATGATTACTTTAACATAAACCATAGTAGCATGATTAACTATTTTGAGGATAATAACCCTACTTTTACTTATAAAACTACTATTATCCTTATTATCCCTAATAGTAGATTATGATAAGGGTAAGATAGGAAACGATTGTAATTTTGGTAAGAGGGAGATTAACCCATAGTATTTCCCTCTTATAGATGAATCAAGTCAAAACCTTGAGGAGGTGTAAGAGCGTGCTCCAAGCCCAGTGTCATATTAGGTAAGGATATGGTTAAGGCTTTTTATGTGTAAGAGTGTGCTATGTGTGTTGGTTTGGTATGTGTGCTTTATATTTTATATTATCATGTTCTTATGTCGCAGCTTGCTAAGCATGGAGCTAAGGTAAGTTGCATGTGTTTATGATATGGGTAATGTGATGTTATTACTTGTACTTAAATTGTGCTTATGTAATACTACCCCTTATGACATGCATGATAGGACGTCCTAAGTAGCATGATGTGGTTGTGAGAGAAATGGAAAATAATGAGGAAAGTGAGTTGACTAGAAAATGGTAATGATTGGCTAATTATCTTATAACCTATGGGTGGATAAAAAGAGGAATAATAGGAATGAAATTAAGGGAATGGATCACACATGCATGGGAAGTCTAGAGTTTGCATGGGATAGTTAGCCTTTGCATGATGATGGATTTTACATGGGAAAAAGTTGATTTGAGGATCGAGTAAGGTAAGGGAAGAATTGCTAGGATGATTGGAGTCCATATGTGGAAAATAGTATGTGGGTTGATGTAAGGATGCATGGGGATTTAATTAGGGCTTTGGGAGGAAACCCTAAGTGAGAGAAATGTGTAAGGGAGGAAAAATGAATGGAAATAGATAGAATGAGGATAAAAGATGGAAGTGGTGTCACATGGGGGAAAAGTGAGTCAAGAGAGAATATTGTATTTGGGTGTTGAGTGAGTGACATAAAAGAAAGGAGAAGTATTAGGGTTTTCGGGGAACTAACTAGGGTTTTGGTGATCATATGTGGGAGGTGGATAGTGAGGATGTAATGTCAAGTGTGGGTTGAGAGAAGTGATAGTTTTGGTGATAAAGAAGAGTTTTGGGTTCATAGTGAGTGGAAAATAGGATGGAAGGAAGTCTCGGGATCATGGGTTGTGTTGGATATTTGTCATGTGGAAGAGGTGAAGGTAAGTAAGAGTGATGACTAAATAACATCGTATTAAGAAAGAGAGTTGCTAACGTTTTAGGACGACCAACTAGGGTTTCGTAGTCACATATATTATATGGGAAGTAAATTGTGGTGCTTGAGGATGAATCGAGCGAGGTGATAAATTGGAGGAGTATGAGTTGTATGGGTTAGAGGCAGGTTGGGCCATATAGGCCAAATTAGGATTTTCCCGAAAGAAAACCCGAGAGAGTTATATTAAGTTGATCCAGAAATATGGGAAGTGGGCCTCGGTGTTGAGTATTCGTGGTAATGAGGAAAGAGTGAAAAAGGATATTTTGATGTACTAGAAGAAGTAAAAGTCCCGAGATATGGGACATGATTGTTGGGAAGTCAAGTGGGTTGTGCATGTCTAATCGGGGTTGTGTGTGGAATAAGATACAATAAAACACTAAACACTTAAAGTGAAAGATTATCGAGCCAGGGCCTAGTGAGGTTATATATATTCTCCGGTCCATCGGCTATAATAGTGGTCAGGTGTGTTTTGCTCTACTGAGTGATTTTTCGGTCCACCGGCTATAATAGTGGTCAGGAGCATTTTGCCATATTAAGTATTTCGGTCCACCGGCTATAATAGTGGGGGATTTCGGACTTGATAAACCAAACATTGTATGGTAATAAGTCATGGAAATATACTATTTACTTACAGTGGACAACCTCGTGAGTCAGGGCCAGTGAGGATATATATTTTTCGGTCTATCAGCAATAATAGTGGACAGGTACGTTTTGTCCTGTGGAGTGTTTTCAGTCCACCGGCTATAATAGTGGAGTTCCTGTACTCACATGGAATTACTATGAGAAATGTGTGAACCATAAATATAAGGCATGAAAAGATACTAATTATTTACAATGGAACACCATGCGAGTCGGGGCCGGTGAGGTTATATATATATACTTTCTGGTCCACCGACAATAATAGTGGTCAGGTGCATGTTGCCCTATTGAGTGATTCCGGTTCACTAGCTATAATAGTGGTCATGTGCGTTCTGCCCTTTGGAGTGTTTCCGGTCCACCAGCTATAATAGTGGGGTTTCCGTACTCTCATGGAATTAACATAAAAGAGATGTAAGATAAATCATTAATATAAGTTTGGCCTAATCTTGTAAATCTGGATTATTATCTTGCATGGCCTTACTTACGTGCTTCTTGCTGGTTTTACCCATATGGTTACCTTACTCAGTATGTAGCATACTGACCACCCGTTTCATGGGTGGTGCTCATTCCCACGAGCAGATGGCCCACCTGAGTTTGTGCAGGTAGGTGATGATTTCTTCGACACCTATGACACTTACGAGGCATCAGGTGGGGCTGAGATTTGAGCCTGGACTTGGCCTGGGGATCGAGAGTGACCTGGCCAGATTCTATCTTTCATTTTATTTTACTTGTATTATTTTCATTCTAGTTATGTTCTATAGTACGATATTTTATGTCTTTGGAAAACTTTGGTTACTTACTCCTTGGATTGTAACTCTTTTAACCGCACTCTGATTTTTATATGATGAACGATTCAGTTCTTTTATGAATTATAGTTTTAAGTGTTGAATTATATTTAATGGTAATCCTCTTCAGCCTTAGCACTTAGTACTAGAATATTAGAAGTGGACTGGTCCGGTACTGAGTTTGGCGATTATATCCAAAGAATTTACGGTTTTGTTATTTCGTTTACGTTAAACCTCTTTATTAAATGAATTTTTTTAGTAGTGAATTTCGGAGGTATTACAGATCCATCCTTCTAAGATGATTGGATCCTCGTCACGAGCATAGGTCAGGGAGTGATGTCCCATAACCCTCTGAAGTCAGTCTTCTCCGTTACCATCCTATGGGTAATGTAGAGGTGGTGGAGGCTGAAACTGAGGTTGTAACACCCCAAAATTCACTACTTTTTCTTTGCGGAAGAATTTAAAATTTAAACACTTGTGAATTCTAGGGATATTACTGCCACACTTAGTACCAGACCGGTTCACTCCGACCATTCCAGTACTAAGTGCTAAGGCTAAAAAGTAGGGATGGCAACGGGGCGGGTCGGGGACGGGGACCCCATCCCCATCCCCGAACCTGATAAGAAAAATAATTTCCGAACCCGACCTGATCCCCGTTATTTTTTTATCGAGGATTCCCCGACCCGATCCCCGCGGGGATAAAATCCCCATACCCGACCCGATCCCCGATCCCATCCCCGATCCTCAAACTATTTTTTTATATTATATTTTTAATTTATATTCTATAAAAAATTATAAATATATAATTATATATATATATATATATAATTTCGGGGCGGGTTCGGGGATGGGGACCCCAAACCCGTCCCCGCCCCGTCCCCAAAAAAATCCCCATTAAGAATCCTCGAACCCGAACCCGATCCCCGAATTCTCTCCCCGAACCCGAACCCGAATGAGGAATCCCCAATGGGGCCCGAACCAGCGGGGAAAATTGCCATCCCTACTAAAAAGATTATTTTCACACTTAAACCGAGAGTTCATAAAATGCATTAAAAATATCATAATATAGAAATCAAAGTACGCATAAAAGTTTGTAATCAATAATAAGATAGAAATCAGAGTGCGAAATTAAAATTCCTCGGAGGAAATATTCTTACAATCGATAAAAGGTTTATTTGAAATACTCAATATAAGGTAATAAATCATAACAGAATGAATGGGATACAAAAGAAATAAAATCACATGAAGAGAAAATATGGCCACGACACTCTCAAACCTTGAGCCAAAACACGCTCAACACTTAGCCCCGCCTAATGCCTCGCCCACCTGCACAAAATTAGAAGGGCCTACTACTCGTGGGAATGAGCAGCACCCATGAAAAGGGTGATTAGTACACTATGTACTGATCAAGATAACCGTGCACTAAAGCCAACACTTAAAATCACATAAATCATGCATAAGAATAAAAGAACATAAAAACCATCATGATAACATAATATCAAACAATCATTCGGGTAGATATATAAAGGCCCATTCATAGTCCGGATTATTTTTTTTATTAATCTTTTATCGAAAATCGATACACACCATGCCTTATATCAAATTCATGTAAGTACAAGAACACCCCACTATTTTAGCTCGTGGGCCGGTCACTTGCGGGACAATAGTCCACACCACTAATTTTCACTGGTGGATCGGTCACTTGCGGGACAATAGTCCACACCACTATTTCTGACCGGTGGATCGGTCTGGTTCTTACTCACATGGTGTTCCACTGTGAGTAATTAGTATCTTTTAAGTGTCTTAGAAAACTCTGGTTTGTGTTTATTAAGCTCGAGCCCACTATTATTATCGGTGGGCTGGTCGCTTGCGGGACAATAGTCCACACCAAACCCTAGCTTGGTCTCCTATGTACCCTTATATTGCTCCACATACTATTTTTCACCCAAAGTGTTCAAACATCTAAACAACACTTACATTACCTTCCTCAAATCCCAAATCAACTTTCTATACGTAAACTTTACTCCCATGCAGATGCTCACCTCCCTATGTAAACCTTCAAAGTTTTTCATGCAAACCCTAAAACTCCCACATAAAGACCTTAAAATCACCCATGCAAACCCTAGATAAATCCATATAAAACCCTAAATTCTTTCATGCAAAACCCAAGATTCTGTCATACAAAACCCTAAATTCAATCCACACAAAACCAAAGATTCATCCTTACCTAACCCTAAATTCAGACCATATAAAACCAAAGATTCATTCTTACCAAGCCCTAATTTCAAACTATATAAAACCAAAGATTCATTCTCCCATACAAAACCATAAATTAGATTCTCCCATATGATATCATAAATTAGATTCTCCCATACAAAACCATAAATTAGGTTCTCCCATATAAAACCATAAATTAGATTCTCCCATATAAAACTACAAATTATATACTCCCATATAAAACCATAAATTAGATTCTCCCATATAAAACCATAAATTATATACTCCCATATAAAACCATAAATTAGATTCTCCCATACAAAACCACAAATTAGATTCTTCATATAACACCATAAATTAGATTCTCCCACACGAAACCCTAAATTTCCCATTTTATTCATCCACTCATGGATCATTAAAATACTTAGGTCAACTCACATCCTTGGTCAACTTCTTTCTCTTTTGTCAACTTACTCTTCTTGGTCAACTTCTTTCCCATTTTCCATTTTCAACCTTTTTCCCACACAATACCGCTTTTATACATCCTCACATGCATGTCATAAGGGTCACAAACCATTCATCACATATACATAATACACATGCCATATAATAATACAAAATCATACTTCAACTCCACATCATACCATATACGAAATAATTAATAATGACAAATATAGAATACATAGCATATGAAGCACATAATTCACATAAACACACAAAAGGCCTTAGTAACACCCTTACCTGAAAAGACACCGGTCTTGGAGCACACTCCTACGCCTCCTTAAGGCTTTGACTGATCTCACCTATATTAGGAAAAAACTAAAATTAGATTCCCTCCTACCAAAAATACTATTATTTACTAACTTATTCTAAGACTAGGCTTTTGATAAAATAATAAAATATTAATAATAATAACCATTAACTAATTACTAACTCTACTAAAGATATAAGAAATAATAGTAATATCATAAAAGTTGATAATATAAGGTTGAATACTTTACCCTAATAATAATAATGATATTAAAAATAATAATAATAAGGATACTACAAATAATAAGAATGATAATATTAATAAGAATAATAATAACAGTAACAATAATCATACTAAAATACTAATAATAATAATATGATTCAAAATAAATGGTAGAATAAGGGCCTTGACCCTTCACCAAAATAATACTAATAATAACATTAGTAAATTTAATTAACAAAATTTAATAATAATAATAATAATAATAATAATAATAATAATAATAATAAAATAGTAACAATAATAATGATAAAAAACCATAATAATATTGAAAAATAATAATAACCATAACGGTAATAATGGTAATAATAATAATCGAAGATAAAATGAAGTAGGGTTTTGACCCTACATTGAATAATAATAAACTTATTAAATAATAATAATAATAATAATAATAAAACTAATAAGAATAATAAATGCTATTGATAAAATATTAATAATATTAATAATAACAAGACTTGATATTTATAATACTACTACTACAATTCAAAATAGGCACAATAGGGTTTCAGCCCTATATAGAATAATAATACCAATAATGAAAATAATAGTAATAATAATAATAACAACAACAACAACAATAACAAAACAACAACAACTATGATGATGATGATGATAATAATAATAATAATAATAATAATATTAACAACACTAATAGTAAAATAGTTGTAATAATAATAATAATAATAATAACAACAACAACAACAACATATTAATATTAATAATAAATATAATAACAATAATAAGAATAAAAATGATAAAATCGAAATAAAAAATATAATAGGGATTCGACCCTCAATAGAAATAATAATAAAATCATTAATAATAATAATAATAGAAATATTATTAATAATAACAATAGTAACATATTTCAAATAAATGAAATAAAATAAAATAAAGCTTGTAAAAATATGGAAAAGGGTTGAGAGAGTCTAGGGTTCAATCTTAGGCTGGCGGTGACAAGCGGCGCCGGCAGTGGTGCATGAAGGCCACGTCGATGGCCGAAAAAAGAGAAGAAAAGGGAAAAAGTTGAAGGCTGGCAGCAAAATAGGGAGAATGAAGGTGGGAGTTGGGGTATTTAAGACTGCCTAGAGGGAGAGGAGTTGAATGAGGGTGGCGGCGCAGCCAATGGTGGCGGTACACGGCAGTGGCGGTGGTGGCCGAATGGAGAAGAAGGAGAAAAAGAGAGGAGGAGAAGGAGGGAGAGGAAAAGAAAGGTAGGGGAAGATAGAGGGTGGTCTGTAGAATAGAATGGAAGGTGAAAGGAGCGGCGGACAGTGGCGCGAAGGGTGGCAGAGACAGAAAATAGGTTGGTCGAGGGGGCTACTTCGCACAGCCTGGGTGGCTTGTGCAGGAAGAATCGAGAGATGAGGGAGGTTTAGGTAGTTAGAGGACGGTGCAAGGAGTACTCGGGTGACTAGAAAGGGCGGCGGAGTTGGTCGACGGTGGTAGGGCTGGTGTCTAAAGGGGCGGCGGCATGCAAGGGGAGTTTTCTGGGTTGGGGATCAAGAGCTCGATACTAGGCTCATTATGGGGGTATTTATAGATTTTAGAAGGGAGGTTAGGGTTCTATAGGTCGGCTACGGGGTAAGGCAGGTAGGTTTTCGGTCGCCGACGACGATGGTTGGCTGGTGGCAGTCAAAACGGGGCAAGGGCTGTGCGCAAGAAAAAGATATGGGATCGTATGATAAGAGGGAGAGTTAGATTGGTCTATGTGGTCGCCGAATCTGGGGAGGAGAAAGGGAGAAAAATGGCCAGTGAGGAGAGAAGGATTTAATTTAAACGTGGCGTTTTGGTGGCAAAAGGAATGACGAGCGGCGTTTCAATTGGGTCGCGCTGAAAGAAGAAAGGAAGGAAACAGGTCGTGGTAGGAGGAAAGAAAATGGGTCGCGGCAGGCCCAAATCAGGGGAGGGGAGGAAGAAAAAGAAAAGAAGAAGAAAGAAAAAGGAAGAAAGAAAAGGAAAAAGGGAAAAAGAAAAATAGTGGGTTGGGTTAATTAAATTAATTAGGATATTTGAGATATTTAAAATAATATTATTTTAAAAAAATAATATTTAAATCCCTTTTTAGGCTAATTTAGGGTTTTTAAACGATTTTTTTTCACAAATTCCATTTTAATTAGCAAAACACCCTAATTTTCTCAAATTAAATTATTTATAAAATTCATATTAATTTGGAACTATTTTCTCCTTCTCATTTTAAATAAAATAATTTATTTAATTAATTTCTAAAATAAAATCCTTAATTAGCTAAAATACCCAAATTTCTCATAATTATAATACTTATAAATTTCTTCTTGATTTGCTTTAATTAATTTCCTTTTTATTTTAATAAAAATAATTTATTTAAATAATTTTCCTAATAACATCTTATTTAACTATATTTTTTAAAATTAGAATTTTTGGGACATTTCAGAGATAGTGGCGGACGTCAAATGAACTTAATGAATGCCTCAAATGTCTCCTCTAAATGAACAATGCGGTTGTTAAGTGTCATGTTGATTCAATTGCAACAAAAGGAAACACATTATGATAAACATTCCTTGTAATACCCCAAAATTTTAAAACCTATAATTTAATTATTAATCATCATTTAGAATAATTTAATTTTAAAATTAATTAATTTAATTATATTTTGGATCTTTGAGTGTATAAAAATAGATATGATTATTTAATAAATTAAAATAAATATATTGTTATTTTATCATACTTATTTTATTTAAATAATTTTCCAAACATATATTCTTCTAAAATTACCCTATTAAATTAATATATTCAATTTTAAATAAATTAATTTATCTATCTAAATAATTAAATACCCTTATTCCAAAATTATTTTAATTTTATTTTTCTCGTTTTTCCTTTTCCCTTTTCCCTTTTCCCTTTGTTTCTCCTTTTCCTCCTTTTTCCTTCTTTTCTTCTTCTTTGGGTTGCCCGAACTGTCTCCTCCCTGCTAGGTCACATCCCTCCCCTTCTTTTCTTCTCCCTACGTCGCCAGCCCGTTCCCCCTTTTCTCCTTTTTTTTCTCTCCTTTCCTTCCTCGGTTGGGCCAGCCCAACCTCTTCTTTTTTTCTTACTCTCCCTCACGTGCAGAGCCACTCCATCCCTTCCTTTCTCCCCTACCTCTTGACCCGTTTTCTTTCTTTTCTTCTTCCTTCCTTCCTTTTTCGACCGTCACACACCATGCCTGCCTGCAACTCACCCCCTGCCACTACCTCCCCTACAACCTACCTCTTCCTCTCCCCTCATCCTTATCCTTCCATTTTTTGCCACACATGCCCCTACACCACATCCCTTTGTGTGCCCTTTCCTTTCCCTTTCTCCCTTCCTTCTCCCTGCCACCTTGCACGCCCAACCCCATGGAACCTACAACCACCTTACTCAGCCACGCCTGCCTTCTTTCCTTCTTCCTTTTCTTCTCATCATCTCCTTCTTCCTTGCTCATTTTTTACCTCCCTCAATTCCCTGCAGACCACCCCCTCTTTTATCCCTTCTTCCCTTTTCTTCTCATCCTCTATTTTGCTTCGCTGCCTCCAACCACCGCCTCTACCGCCCAACCTACCTCTATAGCCACCCCCTGGCACCCCCTTCTACCTCCCTACAGCCACCCAGCAACCACCACTCGCCCCTACAACCACCCTTCCCCTCCTTTCTTTTTCTTTCTCCATTCTCAACCTCTGCCCTGCACCACCACTGTGCATTGCCATTCCCCCTCTTCTACTAGGGCTGTTCATATTATCCGATATCTGCTTATCCGATCCGATATCCGAAGTGATCCGATCCGAAAAAATAAATATCCGATCCGATTTTTTTTTTCAAATCAAATATCCGATCCGGTCAACGAAAAGTCAAACAAATCAAATATCCGATCCGACAAATACAAATAATATCCGATCCGAAGAAAAAATATTTATATATTTTTTATAATTTTTTATTTTATATATAATTGTATATAAATAAATATATAAATTTTACTTAATTTATTAGTTGGACCAAAATTTAATTTACTCTAAATTATATTTTTAATATAATTATTTTTTAAAATATTTGTAAATAAAAAACTAGTCGGGAGTCTGTAGTCTGTAGCAGTCTAAAATACAAACTAGCAGTGTAGCACTTGTTGACTTGTTGACATGTTGAAAACTTTTCAGTAAGTAACAACTAGGTATCAACTTAGCAGGTAATGTATGCGTAGGTGCACTGTGCACGCACGCGGTACTCTATTTGAAAAAAAAAAGCAGCAATTAGTCGGCAGCACGCAGCACTGTACACCCCGACTCTCCCTTCTCTAATTTTTTTCCCCCGACTCCCTACTCCACACAGCTCCAATGCTTCTGCAAGTCGGCAACCCTAACCGCCGCCCTCTCCCCAGCTCCTCGCCGGCCTCCAACCAGTCGCCACTGTAGCCACTAGCCAGCCACAACTAGTAGCAGCAGCAGCAACCGAAGCTGCAGTAGCAGCAGCGGCAGCACAGCAGCAGCAAAACGCAGGTCGTGCCGCCGCCGCTAGTCACCGTAGAGGCCTGCTGACCACCGGCGAGCCATCCTCAACCTCTGGCACATCTTTCCCGGCCTTCACCTGCCTTGATTTGTTAGTTTCGTTTGGTATAATTTCTAAAAAGCCCTAACCCTTGTTTTGATTAATTGGGTGTGAATTAGCTTATAAAAAGCTAAATTGATTATTTGATTATGTATATATGTGCTGTAAGATTAATTTGGATAGGTTAATTGTATGGTTATGTTGAAATTTTGGAAAAATCGGATAATATCGGTTTTATTTGATATCCGATCCGAAATTTCGGATCGGATATCAAATATCATTTTCAGATATCCGAAAAATCGGATATTTGATCCGTGAACAGCCCTATCTTCTACCACCACCATAACCACCCATCAACTCCCTGACATCTCCCCTACCGCCACCCTACCTCACCTTGGCCAAAAATCCCCTGCAGCCCCCTCCCTTCTTCTCTTCTTTTCCCTTCCTTCTTCTTCTTTGCCCATCCTTACACCCATATTCCTAGCCCTGCAGCCTCCTTCTCTGCCACCCTAAGCTACTGATCTTCAACCCACGACCACCACCTACACCCCTATTCCCTCCCTGCATCTAGCTACCACCCTCACTCCTCTCCACAAGCCCTCAACCTAAGACCCCAAAACCCTTACCTGAACCAACCTTCTAGCTTCTCCCATCTCCCTCTTCGACTCTTTTTCTTCTTTATATTGTGCATGCAGCTCACCCTACCATGTAGCGTGAGTTCTGCTACAAAAATTACAAAATTTTAAGGTATAAACATAATTATTATCTGTATGTATTTAATAACTTTTGATAAAAATTTATTATTTTAATTTTCTTCTTCTAATATGCTAATTTTTGTATTATGTCTAGGTATTATTTTTTACTAATCTAAGCACAAACCTTTAACTGGGATACCGGTAAGGTTTAATTATTGTTGAAAATAAGGTAACCATTATACCCTACTAAAATATGTGGATATACGTATGCTAGTACACTAGGGTTTTTAATATGATTATGTGCATACTGTATAATGCCAAGTGTATTATTACTTGTACCATGTGTTGTTTGTTGAAATGAAAAATATGTTAAATTATGTGTCATGTGTAGAAATTATGTTTAAGGATGGAGCCTTATTATTAACGATAATGTTAAATACATGTATATGACATGATAAGCTAAGGTGGTCATTTGTTGCATAAGTAATGTTAATGTGAGCCCTAGGGGCATTTTAGTAAATTTTAAAACGCATGGCATAAATAAGTATGTGTGGTAGGTGATAATGAGTATTAATAATAAATAATAATAGTTGGTGGTGTTAGATGATTTATATGGACCATGAATATTAATGTTTTATGCGGTAAGGGTATTTTAGTAAATTTGGTACAATATGGGCAAATTGGTAACTTATACAAATAAAAGGGGTAATATGATGATTTAATAAGGAGGGAATTTTAGTAAATTTACATGGAAAAGGGGATAACTTGGTAATTTTGTGAGTAAAAAGGTATGCTGGTAACTTAATTAAATGAGAAAGGTATTTTGGAAATTTTGGAACAAATGAAGGGTAACTTGGTAATTTGGTGAGTAAAAGGGGTAAAATGGTAATTTAGTAGGTAAGAGGGGGTAATTTGGTAATTTGGCAAGATAAGGGGCAATTTGGTAATTTTAGTAAGTAAGAATGACAATTTGACTAACTAAAAGGGCAATTTGATAATTTTAATAAGCACGAAGGACTGTTTGGTAATTTAACCAACCAAAAGGGTAATTTGGTAATTTTATTAAGTATGAAGGGTAATTTGGTAATTTATTTAATAAAAAGGAAAATTTGGTAATTTAATAAACCTGAAGGGCAATTTGGTAAGTTTAGCAAGTATAAAGGGCAGTTTGATAATTTAACCAACTAAAAGGGTAATTTGGTAACCTAACAAGTACGAAGGATAAAGTTGGTAATTTAATAAGTATGGAGGATAAATTGGTAATTTAACAAATACAAGGGGATATTTTGGTAGTTATACAAGCATAAAGGGTAATATGGTAATTAGGCAAGTAAAAAGGGGTAACTTGGTAACCTTACAAATAAGAGGGGTATTTTAGTAATTTTGTAAGTATGAAGGGGTAAATCAGTAAATTGTAAATAACATGTCAATGGATTAAATAGGCATCCATAATAAGACATAAGTAATATTAAATAATAGGATAAGGGTACTTCGGTAAATCGGTGAGTATCACAAAAACATGGCATAACATAAGGTTGAATGGATAATTAAGGGTGTGATATGGTATTTATCTCATATTCATGTAAGAGGTGCCTTGATCATTAATTATGCATGGAAATGTGTGTTGGATGTGACAAGAGTACATGTTAGGGTTTAAGTGTTCTATGATCCTTCGATGTAGACTACTAGACTTTAAGACCGCATTATGATTATGTTATGATAAACCTTATTGACATATGAATAAATGAAAATGAATCTTGAAATGGAAATGGATGATAAAAGGATGGCCTTAGTGGTTTATTTAAGTCAACATGGATAACTATATGAATAAGGATTGCTTAATAATAACATAAATAAATGGAAATGATTAAGTATGTGGTTGTTGTGTTTCTCGTGGTTACCTTAATTAAGACGCTAATAATTAAAGTGGAAGACCTCGAGATTGGGAATGGTGGCTCTTTAGAGGTAGCTACCCTAAAGACGTGGTTTAGCCCACAATTGTTCTGGTATTTGTTGGTGCTTTAACACCCCAATCAGGCCCTACATCCTACTCTATCTAACTCTATGGACCTATTTAGGGAGTATGCATACTTATGGATTAGGTATCCATATCGGTAGGGTACTATTAGTCCTCATACACCAGTACGACCAGGGTACCTTTGCGTCCCTGGGTTGATAGTTGGAGGGTACTGTGTTGCTTGTATGCGTCAGTACCTTTGTGTCTCCAAGTTCATAAGCTCCCCCTCGAGTTAAATAAATGGACTTGTTGTGCTAATTAAATGGAAAACACTAATCATGTAAAGTGAAAGGCTATTGAACCGGGCCTAGATGGATTATATTATATGTATCGGTCCATTGGTTATAATAGTGGCCAAAAACATTTTATCCTGGAGGATGTATATATGTATCGGTCAATCAGTTATAATAGTGGCTAGGTACGTGTTGCCCTAAAGTGTATTCCAATCCACCGGCTATAATAGTGGGGGATCCTGAGCTTAATAAACCAAACCTTGGATGTTAATAAATCATGGGAAGATACTAATCACTTATAGTGGAACACTATGTGAGTCGGGGTCAGACTAATCTACCAGGGATAATAGTGGCCAAAAGCCTTCTGCCCTAGAGACTGGTTCACCGTTAAATAATAGTGGCTAGGTGCATCCTGCCCTAAAGTGTATTTTCAATCTACTGGCTATAATAGTAGGGTTCCCGCACTCACATGGATATAATTCAAGAGATGATGAGGAATAACGTTTAATTAATGACTTAATACCAAAAGTATTGATTTCATCTTTAAAATCCATTATGATAGTATAAGTTTAGCCTTGGTGCATGTCTCTCTCTTAGTATGTGATAGTGGCGTGGTCGTAGTTGATACGTAATTTAAACCCTATTGTTGACAATGGTAGTATTAGTAAATAAAGGTATCGTTCTATATCAGGGATTGAAAGGGTTCACCTCTATTTAACTAACTTAAAAAAAATAAAACTAAAAAACTCTAAATCACACAAAATAAATAAATACAAAAAATACTAATGGGGGTTATAAAAATAGAAAATAATAAAAGTAATAAATATAATAATAATAATAATGAATAACCGTAAATATGATAAATATGCTAGGGCAATCAAAATCTACTACTAGATTAGGTCAAAATATAAGATTAGTTTCTAAGTCAATATTTAATTATGAAAAAGAGATCGACCAAGTTATACACCAAAAGTAGGTTCATACACCTTATATTACTTTCCTAAAATAATTAATAAGACAAAGCGCCAATATTAACTAAAATACCCCAAAACCCTAATTTTAGAAATTATGGCCAAATAAGGATTTATTAGAGAAATTAGTTAAATAAATTAATTTATTAAAATAAGAGGAAGAAAATAAGGTAAAATTAAGAGGAAAATAATAAATAATTTATTTAGGAAAAATTAGGGTGATTTGCTAATTAAAATGAAAATTAGGAAAAATTAGGAAGAATATCCTAAATTAATCCAAAAAGGGAGTTTATTTATTATTTTATTTAAAATATTATTAATTAAATATTCAAAAATATCAAATGTCCTAAATACCCCAACCCGTCTATTTTCTTTTTCTTCCCTTTTTCCTTTTTCCTTTTCTTCTTTCTTTTCCTTTTTCTTTCTTTTCTCTCCTTTATCCTTTCTTCTTTTTTTCCTTCTTCCCCGACTAGGCCAACCATCACGACCCAAGACCCTTTCTTCTTTTCTTCTCCTTCTGCGCGACCCAGGCCTGCACACCTCACCCTTCCTTCTTTCCCCGTCGCCAACCCGGTTTGCCCCCTCTTTTTTTTCTTTTCTTTCTTTACCCCCAGATCGCCGGTCCAACCCCTTTCCCTTTCCTTCTCCCCCAACCCGACCTACAACCCCGAGACCCTACAACCCCGTCTTACCTTCCTTACCTCTCTCCCCTGTCATTTTCCCCCTTTTTCAACCCAACCAACCTCCTCCCTCCTCATGCACGTCTGCCCCCTTTCCTTTCTCTCCCCCGACTACCAACCCTCCTGCCATGGCAAACCTACGTCGCCTGCCACTGTCAGTCAGTGAACCTGCATCACCTTCCCCCTCTTATCCTCTTCCTCCTCTGTCGTTTTCCCCTCCATTTGGCCTATAAATACCCCATAGGCAGCCATAATCGAGCCCTTTGTTTTCGCAGCCCAGAAATTTAACCCTTACGCCACCTCCTAATCAGATGACCGCCTCATCGCCGCCACCCAGCACCGCCACCCGAGCCACCCATAGAACTGTCCCCTACATCACCCTCTACCAAACTACACCTTCTTCGTCCCTCGAATTGCCCTGAACGAGCCACCCCAACCATGTAAAGTCCACCTCCCAATCATCCCACCTCGACCACCATCACCCTTCGCACCACCGTCCACCGCCAATTCCACCACTACCAACACCCCCTCTACCCTCTAGAACAACCAGGGGAGCTCCATCTACCTCCCCATACCTCCCTTTTTCCCTCCATCCTCTCCTCCTTTTTTCTCCTCCCTCCACCACCTTCGGCCACCACACCCACCATCGTGTGCCGCCCCCTTTAGCTGCACCACCACCACCACCTCCATTCCAACCCTATCCACTTGAGGCACCCACCACCACCTCAATCACCCCTCATTCCCTCTCTCCTAACCTATACAACCACCTCTCCATCTCTCTTCTCCCTCCACCATCGTCGCCACAGCCGTCGGTGCCGCCACCATCCCTAGGTGGTACTCTAACCTCCCCAACCCCTAAACCTTTTTTATACAAGTGTTAGTAATTTTTAGTAATATTAATAGTATTATTCTTATTCTTCTTCTTATTATTACCATTATTATTCTTATTATTATGTTATAATTATTAGTATTATTTAACCTAATTAATATTATTATTATTAAGGGTCGACAACCTTATTATTATTATGATTATGATTATCATTATTATTATTGTTATTATAACTGTCATCATCATCATCATTATTATAATTACTACTGTTATTATTATTATTATTAATACTAACATTGGCATATTATCACTTTTATTATTATTGTAAATATTTGAATCCTTATATCACTATTACCATTTTGATTATTATTAGTATTATTCTTAACATTATTATTATTATTATTTTTACTATTATTACTACTATTATTACTACTACTACTACTACTACTATCACTATTATTATACTTGACCATATTATCACTAAGGCTACTACTATTATAATTATTAGGACCTTTGTTAGCATTATTCTTAAGATTGGAACCATTATTATTATTATTATTATTATTATTATTATTATTATTATTATTATTATTATTATTATTACCTTATCATTATTGTTAATATTTCATATATCACTAACCTTGCTATCACTACTAGCATTATTATTATTTGTATCATTATGGTCACTACTTTTGTATTACTAATATCACTAGTATTATTATTACTATGATTTGGGTTGATATTAGTATTATCACTACAGCTATTATTATTATTATTATTATTATTATTATTATTAGTAATATTGAAGCTATTACCTTTAATAATATGAATATCACTATAATTACTTTAACATAAACCGTTGTAGCTACTAATACCTATTTTAATTAGTAGTAGCATAATTAGCTACTTTAAAGAATAATAACCCTACTTTTACTTATAAAACTACTATTATCATTATTAGCCCTAATAGTAGGTTATGATAAGGGTAAGGTAGGCATAATGGTAATTTTGGTAAGAGAGAGATTAACCTATAGTATTTCCCTCTTATAGGTGAATCGAGTCAAAACCCTAAGGAGTAGGAACGTGCTTCTAGACCGGTATCGTATTAGGTAAGGATATGGCTAAGAACAACAATGTGTGTATTATGTGCCTTGTGTGCCATATGTTATGCCATGTTGCATACTTTATGATTACGATGACTAATTATTGTAGCGCAACTTGGAGTTGAGGTATGCTTTTGTGAATTCCTTATGGCATGTGTATAATGATTATATATGTTGTGCTTATGATGTTATATGATGTGACCCTCTAGGACATGCATGCTAGGATTTTTAATAATATGATATGGGGTGAAAGGATAAAAAATAAAAAATGGGAAGTGATTACACTAAAGGGGACGTGAGGTTGACCCAATAATATCATGATCAATGAGGGAAAAATAAAAGGAGGTTATGATCAAAATGGCCGAGTGATGTGATTCTTGCATGAAAAATTTTTTGGGTTTGCATGGGATGGATGGAGTCTGCATGGGGGTGATCTTTACATGAGAAAAGTTATTTTAGGGCGTAAGTAAGGTAAGGGGAGAGTTGTGGAGTGAATGGAGACTTGGGGGAAAATAGTACGTAGGTTGGTATAAGGTGTATAGGGGACCTAATTAGGGTTTTGGTAGAAAACCCTAATCTGAGGGGAAATGTGAAAGTAAAAATAATTGAGGAAGAGTGGAGTATGGAATAAGAGTGGAAACTTATTATATGAGGGATGAGTATGGGTGTCATGGAAATGAAGAGATGTTAGGTGAAAAATGGAGATGTGACTTGTAGGGGAAGAAAGGTGCTAGGGTTTGGGGTGGCCAACTAGGGTTTCTTGGTCACATATGTAATCAGTGAGTAAAGTGATATGATTTGGGTTGAATCTAAATGAGATGAGGTGTTGGGAGATAAAAGAAATAATGGTAGTGTAAGTCAAAGGAAGTTTGAGCTACATAGGTCCAATTAGGGTTTCAAGGGAAAACCCTAGAGATTGGTAGTAAGTGGATTTAGATGTTATAAGGTGACAAGCCTTAACCTACACCCTTAGGAGTCGGGTTTTCATTATGAGCAAATGGGAGGGGGAATGGATATCGGGGGGTGTGATAGGAGGCGTAGAAGTCTCAAGATATAGGACGAGCCCTCTTGGAAGGATAGAAGTAGAAGGTTAGTGACATGCATGTCAAGGGTAAAATATTTATCGAATAAGATACTAACCATTTAAAGAGGAAGATTCTTGAGCTGGGCCAAGACCGGTCCACCGACGAGTAATAGTGGCCAGGAGCCGAGGTGCCTTGGAGATTAGTCCATCGACGAATAATAGTGGCCAGGAGCGTTTTGACCTGCATGTTTTCCAGTCCACCCGCTATAATAGTGGGGGATCCCATGCTCAACAAACCAAACGTAATGATGATAAGACATGGGAAGGACACTAAGTAATTACAATGAAACGTCATGTGAGTCGGGCAAGACCGGTCCACTGACGAATAATAGTGGACAGGAGCATTCTGCCCTGGAGAGCGGTCCACCGGCAATAATAGTGGTCAGGAGCGTTCTGCCCTGTATGTATTCCGGTCCACCGACTATAAAGAGTAAGTGTGAAATGAGCATGTTGACCATAGATCTAAAGAACACGTTTATCTGGACTATAATTCGGCCTTTATTATTTGTATTGTTGTATGCCATCTATATGATCATGCTTGTGTTATATGCCTTATATATTTGGCCTTAGCTGCATGGTTACCTTACTCAGTACGTAGCATACTCACCATCCGTTTCATGGGTGCTACTCATTCCCATGAGTAGAGGGCCCACCTGAGTTTGTGCAGGTAGGAGATGATATCTTCGATGCTTACGATACTTATGAGGCATCGGGTGGGGTTGAGAGTTGAGCCTGGACTTAGCTTGGGGATGGAGAGTGACCTGGCCGGATTCTATCTTTCATTTCATTTTACCTTGTATCATTTTATTTTAGTTATGTTCTATCGTACGATATTTTCTGCCTTTGGAAACTTTAATTACTTACTCCTTTGATTGTAACTATTTTAACCGCACTTTGATTTATGTATGGTGAACAATTTCGTTCTTTTATGAATTCTCGTCTTAAGTATTAACTTGTGTTTGATGATAATCCTCTTCCGCCTTAGCACTTGGCACTGGAACGGTAGGAGTGAACCGATCCAATACTAAGTGTGGCAGTAATATCCCCAGAATTTATCATTTTGTCATTTCGCTTCCGTTAAACCTTTTCATTAAACGAAATTTTTCAATAGTAAATTTTGGGGATATTACATTAACCTTATTAAATACTAGCAGTATAGCAGCAGCAAGCGACTCCTATATTTAACTAGATCTAATGCATTAAGTATAATTAGAAGGATGACAATCTAAGTATCCAAACTAATACACTAAGCATGTCTAGCTGTATTTTCCTTCCTTGACCTACACATATCTAAACATTTTACTACTTTGGTTAGAATCACAAAACTATTAGGTAAATAGTTCTCTAACCTAGCTGTAATTTATACATATAAATTTTAGCATATTTTTATGGCCACATAGCAGGTAAATAATCCTACATACTGTCACTATGAGGAAATCAGAAAAAGACATACACCATATAAATTATACCTGACAGAAATATATATATAAACAATAATAATTAAAATAGAGTCAAGAAACAATTTCACAAAATAAAGAAAAATAAAATTATATATCAAACCCTAATCTAGGGTTTCAATATATTCCCCAACAATAAATAATTAGTTAGCTATAATTATTAAATTAATTACATAGAAATATATATCAAAAAATATAAATTAAAACTAGAGAAATAAATAACCGAAATTAATTTTAGATGAAAGATCAATAATTTATTCAAATGAAAAAACAATTAATTTCATTTGAAATAAATTCTTCCGGTATAAATTTATCTACTCTTTTTTTTTCTCTTCTCCCCTAACTGACAGTGTGAAATTCTGTGTCTGTGCACGACAATTTGTTACGCTGACTACCCATCCTACTCTTACTGGCTCCGTGCGGCTCTGACTTCGTTCTTTGGTTGACAGCTTGATCTTACTTTTCCGTGCGACTGAATACTGCCTTTTTTTTGTCTCCTCTCCCTTTTCATTTTTTCTCTATGCCACCTCTTATTGTTCGTGCCCTACGTCCCACCTCTTCTTTTTCTTTTTTTCTTCTGCTAACCCACGTCCTTCTCTCAATCTTCTATGCAGCCTTTTTTTTTCGCCTGTCTCTGTAACACCCCCAAATTTCACTCCTGAAAAAAATTTCGTTTAAAAGAATAATGAGGAAGCTAAAACATAATTTGGGGAATGCTACCGCCACACCTAACACAAGATAAATGTCTATCATCTATCTCATGCTAGATGTAAGGCTAAAAAATGTCCAACAAAATTCAACAACATCTATGCCTTGAGGATAAACTCCCACAAGGAAATATCCACAAGTAGATGGCAAGTGAACGATTTCACTAAATAAAATCATCGCTGAATAAATCAGCGGAAACTTGTGAAATAGTTTTGGATTTTTAAAATCTTATCAAAGTAATTCCATTTAAAATTCAATTACAACACCTTTGAAAATTTAATACAACACTTAAAACTTCCAAAAATGAATACAGATAATTAAGGACAAATTTTGAAGGATCAAACTTCGGATTGCCTACTCTTTTAAGCCAAGCCTTCAACCCAAAAACAATATTTGATCTCAAACCTGCACAAGAGGTCTGCTCCCCACCATCAGTGGATCATCACAAGACCTATTCAACCAACGTAGTATCAGTACGGGTCCAGTAATAAGTAAATCATGACTAACTAACTCATGGAAGGAAACAAGACACACTTAAGATATGCCAATCTTTAGCTTACAATACTCATGCTTAATTATAAATGTGATACATATTCCATTCCACTCATACAATAACTCATGCTCAATTATACATGCGATACATACACCATTCTACTCATATAATAACTCATTCTCGATTTATACATGTGATACATATACTATTTTACTCATATAATAACTCATGCTCGATTATACATATGATACATACAATAGAATACGGGACTACAAACTCATGCTCATAATACATGACTAGACATGACAATACATAAGGTATAAGTGTACAAGAAAATCATGATCACATGCTAAGTAACACACACTACCCTAGAAGGTATCATTATGTATATAAGGCCCACATGCGATTTTAAACAATAGATCATGTGATAATTGGGTACGAATATATATCATATAGTATCACTATTGTAAGGGAGACAACAAAGAAACATGCATAGGAAAAATAAATATAAAGCCCATGAGTGAGCGAGAAATAATTCATTATTATATTCCTTTATTGTGATCACCACCATTTATTTGTATTATATTGAGGACGGAGACTCAAAGAGATCGTAACAACTAATCTAGTACTCGAATGGTACTAGCCTTAGCTGGCCCGCCCTGAAACGTAACTAGACCAGCAATAAATATGACACCTAATGTAACACCCCCAAATTTACTATTGAAAAATTTCGTTTAATTAAAAGGTTTTAACGGAAGCGAAAAGGTAAAACCGTAAACTCGGGGGCATTACCGCCACACTTAGTACCAGATCGGTTCACTCCTACCGTCCTGGTACTAAGCGCTAAGGCTAAACAAAAATAACATCAAATACGAGTCGTTAATAAAACACCAATTATTAGTAAAACACAAGTCATACAGAATCAGAGTACGGAAATCAAAAGGGTACAACCCAAAAGTACAGTCTTAAAGTACCAAATGACAGAGAACTTTATACAATAGGACAAAACAACAATACAATAGTACAGGGAGAACAAAACAGATGATGGACTCCGGCCACGTCACTCTCAACCCCCAAGTTAGGTCCAGGATCAACTCTCCGCCCCGCTCGAAGCCTCGTAAGCATCGTAGGCATCAAAAACATCGTCCCCTACTTGCACAAACTCAGACGGATCTTCTGCTCGTGGGAATGAGCAGCACCCATGAAACGGGTGATCAGTACGCTACGTACTGAGTAAGGTAACCGTATAACTAAGGCCAAACATATAAGGTACACAACACATACATGATCATATAGGCAACATATAATAATACAGATAGTGAGGCCGGTTACGATCCAGTTAGACTTGTTCTTTGAATCTCTTAACGACATACTCATTTCACACATACTCTTTATTAATCCATGTGAGTGCGAGAACCCCACTATTATAGCCGGTGGACCGGAGAGACGTACAGGGCATAACGCTCCTAACCACTATTATTCACCGGTGAACCGGCCTCCAAGGCAAAACGCTCCTAGCCACTATTATTTGCCGGTGGACCGGTCTGGCCCCGACTTACATGGTGTTCCACTGTAAGTACTTAGTGTATTTCCCATGTCTTAGCTTTATTACGATTGGTTTGTTGAGCATGGAATCCCCCACTATTATAGCCGGTGGATCGGAAATCATGCAAGGCAACACGCTCCTGGCCACTTTTATTCGCTGGTGGATCGGTCTCTAGGGTACCCCGGCTCCTGACCACTATTATTCGCTGGTGGACCGGTCTGGGTCCGGCTCAACAATCTTTCTATTTAAATGATTAGTGTCTTATTCGATGATTTTCTTTACCCTTGACATGCATGCCGCACATCTTCTACGTCTATCCTCCCAAGAGAGACCCGCCCCATATCTTGAGACTCCGGCACCTCCTACCTGCCCCGACGTCCCTTCCTTATTCCAACACACACACTAGAAGCCCAATTTCATTGCAAATGGGTCAAGGCCCACCATCTCATACCATTAAGCCTATTCATAGTCCTCTCTAGGGTTTTCTCCAGAAAAAAACCCTGATTTGGGCCTATGTGGCCCATCCTCCTCTACCCCACACGACCCAAACTATTCTAGCATCCCACATGTCACGATTCTTAGATTTAACTCTCCCCTCATACCTCACTTACCCTCATTTATTATTTCATTATTTTCTCTCTCTTTTTCCACCTTCTCAAATTAGGGTTTCCTTCCAAACCCTAGTCGATCCCTATGTACCCTTATATTATCCTACGTATTATTTTTCATCTCAAGCCTCCAGTCACCCAAACAAACCTTCCATTGCCTTCCCCACGCCCCAAAGTAACTTTCCATACATAAGGTTCGCCCCCATACGGACCTTAACCACCCCATGCAAATCCCTCGATCTCTACCATGCTAAACCTTAAGATTTCCATACAAACCCTAGTTCCTCCCATGTATACCTTAGTTTCTCCCACTCTTTCATTTTATTTAATTCCCCTTTCACTCATCCACTTGTGGATCATAGATTACTTAGGTCATCCTTACCTACGTTAGCCAACTTACTTCCCCTTGGTTATCTTACTTTCTCATTTTTCTTTTTCATGCCCCAACCCACATCATCACATCAAATACCCTAGCATGCATTTCCCAAGGGCCAAATCATATCACATCACAACTTGCAGCATATCCATATTAATACATAACAGAAGAGATCACATGGACATACCTCGGTTCCAAGCTGCGCTACACATAAAACAGGTAAGATAATAGCATATAGAACACGACATATAATCATACGAGACATCTAAAGCAAGTAAGATATGTAACACACAGGCGGCCTTAGCTACACCCTTACCTAAAATGTCATCGGGCTTGGAGCACGCTCCTACGCCTCCTAAGGGTTTTGACTCGATTCACCTATAAGAGGGAAATACTATGGGTCAATCTCCCTCTACCAGAATTACCATAATTTCCTATCTTACCCCTATCATGGCCTAATACTAAGACTAGTATTAATAATAGTAGTTTATAATTAAAAGGTAGGGTTATTATTATTCTCAAGATCGTTAATCGAACCACTACTAATCAAAGTAAGTCTTAGTAATATTCATAGTATTAAAGTAAGGGTTTCAATATTACTAATAATAATATTAATAATAATACTAATAATAATAATAAGAATACTAATAATAATAAGAATACTACTAATAATAATAATAGTAATAATGATAATAATGATGATAATAATAATCGAAATCATAGTAGTAGTAGTAGTAGTAGTAGTAATAATGATAATAATAATAATAATAATAATAATAATAACAATAATAACAACAACAACAACAACAACAACAACAACAATAATGATAATAATAATAATAATAATAATAATAATAACCACAACCATAATAATGATAATAATAATAACAATGATAATGATAATAATAATAATAGTAAAAACACTAATAATAATAATAATAATAAAGATAATAATGATGATAATAATAGTTAGAGTAATAAACATAATGATAATACTAATAATAATAATAATAATAATAATAATAATAATAGCGATAATAGTAGTAGTAGTAATAATAATAATGATGATGATAATAATAACAACAATAATAGGAATAATAATAATAATAACAATGATAATAATGAGGATGATAATAGTAGTGGCAATAATAATAATGTAATAATAATAATAAGGATAATAATAGTGATAATAATAATAATAATAATAGTAATAATAATAACAACAACAACACTAATAATAATAGTTAACAATATTAAAATCATTAACACTTTTATATACAGAGTTTAGGGGTTAAGGAGTTGGGAGACAACCTAGGCTGGGTGGTAGAGCTGGCGGCGACAGCAGTGGAGGAAGAAGGATGAGAGAGAGAGATGGATGTGGAGGCTAGGGGAAAGGGAAGTAGGGGAAAATGGAGGAGTGGGGTGGTAAGGCAAGATTCCCTGGTTGTTTTGGGGGGTAGAGGCGGCATTGCAGGCGGCAGAATCGGTGGCAACCGGCGGCACGAGGGGCGGCACAGGGTCGAATGGGTTGTTCGGGAAGGTGATTTCGCATGGCCAGGGTGGCTTGTGCAGGGCAAGGTAAGGAAGGCTGGTGGCTCGGTTGCAGAGAGCGTTTTGGTGGCCGGAGTGGGTGGCGAAGACGGCCGACGGCGGAGGGATAAAGAGCTGAACAGGCGGTGGTTGCGGGGTCGGTTTTCTGGGCTGCCAAAATTCAAACCCGATTATGGCAGCCTTCGGGGCTATTAATAGGTCGATCGAAAGGGGAAAATGACAAGGAGGAGTGGGAGAGTAGAGGGACAAGAGTTACGAGTCTCCGGCCGGCGAGGATGGGCCAGCGTAGGCCATAACTTGTCGGAGAAAGAGGGATGGCACGCAGGAGAGGGGAGGGATGGTCCTGTCGAAATGGCAGGGAAGTCAACGGGGAAGAGAGGGGAGGAATGGCTGGAGTGGGAGATGTGGTTGGTGGCGGGATTTTCGACGTTCATTTGGGAGTTACAGGTGCTGGGAGGTTGAAGATGATGCGGTGGGTTGGACCGGTGGTCCAGGGGAAAGAAGAAAGAAAGAAAAGGGGAGGCCGAACCGGCCGGGAGAGGGAAGGAGTGTCGCGGGGAGGTTGGGCCGTGTAGAGGGAGGGAGAAGTTGGGCCAGCGGGTCGGCCTAGGTCGGGGGGAAAAAGAGAAAAAAGGAAGAGAATGAAAGGAAAGAAAAGGAAAAGGAGGGGGAAAAAGGGGAGAAAGGAAAAAGAAAAGGAAAATGGGTTTAACTAAAATAATTTAATTTATAAAATAATAAAATACAATATTTTGGGGTAATAAATTTATTTAATAATTTAATTTAATATAATTAAAATATAAGGGTTTTAAAAAAGGATAATTTTAGTAAAGTAATGATTTGGAATATTATTTAAATAATAAGAGTATGATAAAATAACAAAATATTTATTTTAATTTATTAAATATTTATATCAAAATTTATATGCTCAAAAATTCATAAAATAATTAAAATAAATTTAAAGGCTAATTTATCCTAAATAAAATTTATTTATTAAAATATAGGCTTTTAAAAATTTGGGGGATTACACCTAATCACTTAAGTATGCATACCTCCTATAGGGCCGAAATATATCGAGACACCTATAAAGTAGAAGAGAGCCTCTCCGAACCTCGTAAGGCACCCGGAATCACAGAATAGAAAAACACGGGAATGGTACCAAGTGAATACCAAACCTAACTCGGATAGCTACCCTAAGTGATACAAGTTCCAACTCAAGATCTTTCACTTTATGTGATTAATATTTTATTCAATGATTTAACCAATCATAAATCAGCCCCACATAACAGCACTTAGCTCACATCCATCAACACAATGAATTTCCATTATTATATCAATTTCAAGTGGCGTTAAAGCCAAGCAACATTAAATTTGATAAATTTCAAACGGCATTAAAGCTTATTCTATCCAAGTGGCATTAAAGCCGAACCAACCCAAGTGGCATTAAAGACGATCGATTCCAGGGGCATTAAAGCCTATCCAATTCATATGGCAATAAATCTGATCAATTCCAGAGGAATTAAAGCCGGTCCAATTCATGTGGCATTAAAATGGAATAATTTTAGGTGGCATTAGAGCCAAGTAATTCCATGACATAAAGATACAACATAAGGTATCATATAATTTCAATCCATACTCAACCCTTTACATACTCAAATACATACAATATTCAAGAGGTATACTGACATGCGTTTGCATTAAAACTATAACTCATACATACATACAATTACCATACAAGAATACAACATACACTTGACATAATTAAATAATCAAGCATACTCATTACCTTCCGCTCTAAGCATACATACATCGAGATTCCGTCATAAGTAAAGGTAAGTAATGACTTACCTAAATCTGAAGCTAGCTAAGAAAATTGAGAAAGAGAGAGAGAGCTATCAAGAGCTCAACAATCCACGAGAAAGTTTTCCTAGATCATCTATGGAAATTGGAACTAGGTTAGAAATTATCTTATTGATCAATAATTTCGATATTATAATAAAATAAACATAAACGATCTTTCTTAGAAATAATGTCCAAAACCTAGGACTCGCGAACGTTGCTCTATTAAGATTTAAGATTAAATATCAATCAAATCAGGATTAACACATATCACTTGGGGAATTTCAAATTAATTTGAAAAAGAGGGAAAATGATAATAGAAGATAAGTTATTTTCTCAAAAATGATTTACTAGATAGGTTTTACAACCCAAAAGACAAACCAACCATTTGCATATAACCAAATCCAACTTGATAAGATAAAAACGTAATTCAAATGATTATAAATCAAAGCCGGAAATCGATTAGGTAAAAGAAGCATAGCATAATCAATTTTATAAAACCATCTCCGAGAAGTAGGGTTTTTAATGCCCAAACTACGAACTGAGTAATTCACTTCGATTACTCCAAATTGATAGCTTTAAAACACAATTAAACTAATTTTAGATAAATCTAGATAATCAATTCCAATGATATAATCTTGCGAGTAGTTAATTTAAGACAATCAGTTTCCGAAATTAGGGTTTCAAAGCCCAATACACAAACTCGGATAATTCAAATTAATTAATTACAATCAAAGGTATTAGAATGCAATTAGGATCATTTCAACAAATGGTATAAATTCAATTTTAGAAAAACAGCTATATGAATGTCCAATTTCATAATTTCACTTGAAATATAGGATTTTGGGCCCGAAAATGCAATTCGTATACATGTTATTAATTTATTGAAATTTAATGTTTAGAAATGCAATTAGACATATGTTATAACATATCATATAATCAATTGCTCAGAACCAATAAAAGAAATACTCAATTATGCATAATTAGGGTTTTTGAGCCCGGAACGCAAACCTAATTAATTTTTGCTAAAGTATATAAATTGACGGTTTGAAATTGAAATTAAATATATTCTCATGTAATTTATATAATCAATTGAATAAAATAACCAAATTACACAATCCAATCTAAACCTGCAAGAGTTTTGACCTAAAAATCCAATTCCGATAAATTTCACACAATTTTTCCAAATCAACACTTCTGATATGAAATTAATTACATTTCAAATGATATTATAAAATCAATTAAGTGAAACAACCCAATTATTCAATCCAATTTCGTCACACATAGATTTTGACCTACAAATCAAATGCTGATTAATTCTGCATAAATTTCTCAAATTGACGATTCCGATATGAAATTAGATAAATTTTACAGCATATAGTAATATCAATTTACTCAAAATAGCTTAATTGGACGAATTCAAAAAATTCGGGCATAACCCGGCCAAAAATCCAATTTTCACAAATCAACCAAATACACTACAATTAACCACTCTAAATCAATCATACAACATATATATACATAATTACATAGTTAATTTAGCTTATCATAAACTAATTCATACTCAATTAATCAAAACAAGGGTTAGAGTTTTTGAAAATTTATACCGGATGAAATAAAATAAATTGAAGCAGTTGGAGGTCGGAGGAACTTTGTCGGAGAGCAAGGACCACTCGCTGGTGGTCGAGAGATGTCGGCGGTGACCAAACGGTGGCGCCGTCACTCCTGTCCGCTGCTTCTGCTTCTATCTGTTACTGTTGCACTACTACGGCATTTGCTGCGACTGCAGCGGCGTGGTGCTATGCGTCGTCGGTGGTGGTGTGTGGTAGCAGTGGTGGTAGCCGACGGTCGACGAAGGAGGAGTAGGGAGGAGGAGGCATGTCGCAGTTTTTGGGCACCGAGAACAAAAAACCCGATAGGATAGAAGAAGAGGAGGGAGAGAAGAAGAGAGAAAAGGAAAAGGAAGGGGGGTCGAGGGAACCGGTCAGGATTTCATTTTTTTTTGCAAATACACATATATAAATAAATACTAAACATCTAAAAATATTGTTGGAATATTTTATCTAAAATTTATTTAACGAAAAATAATTTTGAAAGGATCTGAAGGCTTAAAATTGATATAAAAGCTATATAAAGAATTTCAGAAGTATTTTTAGAAGAATTTACCAACGAACGTACAAATTAATATTGTTTACGAAAATACATTATAAGACATCAAAAAATTATTTTAAAGTACATAAGAAAATATTTAATTCAAATTCTAATAAATCGAGACTAGTTTAAATAATTTCTGAAACTGGTCTTTCGCAAACCAAAAAAGGTAGAATGGAAGAAAATTAATTTTGGAAAGAAATCCATAAATAAGCTTCGAATATCTTTTTAATTTAAAACTTTCCAAAGATCTTAACGACTTCGGAAATGAAAAGATTCAAAGTCAAAAATATTTTCTATGGATCAAATCATTAAAATAAATTTGACTATTTTAAATGGAAATTTTATAATTTAAATAATATATTTTGTTAATGAAATATAAATCCCAAAATAAAGTCGTAATCACATGATGAAGTTATAGTAGAAAAAGGATCTAAAATATTAAAAATTAAATTACGAGAAAGAACGGAATTACTGATTTTTAACTAAAAATCAAAATTAGATGAATATAATGAAATCATGGTCGTGATCATGAACGAATTTATCTAGAATGATCCGTAGTGACAATGATTAATTAAATTCAAATATGAAGTCGAAATCGTCGATAAATCCATAAAACGAATCATAACTAAAATAATTAAATGTTTACATCAAATTATGCTAATAAAGTAATTTAGCTTAATAAAATTGAATTTTAAAATACGGGATATTATAATCTCCCCCTCTAGGTCAGCCCTTGTTGGCCTCTCTTTCAGGCTTCGTTTCTTTTGTCCCTTTTTTTTTTCTTTTAACCTATCCTCCTATGCGTTGTTTTTCTCCTTTCTTTTATTTCTAAGCCTTTGGGCCTTCGGCCCTTGGGCCGTTGGTCCAATGGTCCGACTTTTTCTTTTCTTTTATTTAAAAACAATACCTACAAAATAAAATTAATAAATAATATTATATTCTAAATTTATTTAATTATGATCATTTTAGCTCAAATAATATCTATGCAATGATTATCACTTAAGCATAAAATCATAATTATTCACCTATATTACTTAAATAAAATACTAAAAACTAAGATTATAAGGGTATACAATATTTCAAAATATGAACTTATCAGATGGAATTGCTAAGTCAATGGGCCTTATGTTATGCACTTTCTATTGCATGTGGTGTGGCATTGTGTATTAGCTCTTATGTTGATTGTGATTATCGCTATGCTCGTGTATGCTATCGTTTTTACATCATTTATGTATGATGTGTTGCGTGCGGGTTTTACCTTTCAGTTTGGTATAAAGGGTTACTTAATACCATATTACTGAAGGATTCTATTTGTAGGCCCCTACCTATTCAACGGGCAGTGTCCTTGCAAGTTTGTTGCAGGTGTTATTTGAGCTATTATCAGGTAAGAGAGTAAGGATTGTCCAGAAAGATTTCACGGTTTCTCTTTTAACCTTTTATTTCTTGGTTTAAATGATTATACTCTTATAACCACTAATAGTGAGTTTTACCTCTTGTAACGAATTTAATGCGCTACTATGATTTAAATGAAAGTTGAATTTGAGTAAATTATACTATGTTCTTTTTATCCTTAGCACTTGGTACTGTAATGATAGAAGGAAATCATTCTGGTACTAAGTGTGGCGGTAACATCCCCAAAATTTACAATTTTTTCTTCTGCTAATTTTTAAATAAAACAAAATTTTTCAGTAGTGAATTTTGAGGGTGTTACATTCCTATCTTACTAACACATAATACACATAATCACATTCAAAAGCCACCTAGACGACCCATTCTCGATCTTTCAAAAGTTAATCCGGGTTTTTGAAAAATTGAGTTTTCACGAAATATGAAATAAACGGATGAAATCAGATAAGGAATCGTTTGAAAATTGAATTTTGAAAAAAAAAACACAGTAATCAAAACTTGTAACAACCCAAATTTTACTATTAAAAAAATTCGTTTTACAACGAAAGCTTATAATAAAAATACAGGGTGTTACCACCGTAATCGATATAAGTTTAGCTTACCATACCATCTTCACATCAATCACAAGGATAAAATCATTAAAATGTGAACCAATATTAATATAAAATAAGAGAAACTTTATATATATATGAGTTTGAAGGTTTACTCTGAGTACAATGATAAATATAAAGAAAAGGGATACCATAGATCTAAGAGTCCAAAAGGTAAACTAGTAAATCATCATCTAAATAACATGACTCTTCGCTCAAAACTTTAGTACCAAAATAATCACTCCACCCCATACAACACATCAAAGGAAAAAAAATCATCCAGCTAGTCCTCAATGACCTATACAAAAGCATTGGGATTGTCTGCTTGTGAGAATGAGCAACAACCATGAAGAGGATGGTCAATACGCTACATATAGAGCAATGTGACAATACTGTTGAGTCACAGATACAATTAAATACATGCATTCATAGTAGACAAAAAGTACACATGCAAACACAAAATATCCCAATGTAAGTACTAACTCATGCCTCTTTACTAGATATAACAATTTCATTCTTTTATTTACGTTGAGTTGAGGGAATCTACTATTCTTAAACAGATGGAATGGTCTGAAACACCTTTTGGAAACAACACACCTGAGCCATTATTATTGTTTGATGGAATTTACCCAACACCTATCAAGGTAAAATTCTATTGAGCCACTATTCTTAAACCGATAGAACTGTCTGAATAAACTTTCAGGGACAATGCACTTGAGTCACTATTATCGTCCGGTGGAATAGACCCAACACCTCGATATTGACTCACGTAGTGTAACACCCCCAAAATTTACTACTAAAAAAATTCATTTTATTAAAATAATTAGCGGAAGCGAAATAATAAAACTGTGAATTCTGGGGATATTACCGCCACACTTAGTCCTATAACGATTCATTCCTACCGTTCCAGCACCAAGTGCTAAGGTTGAAAGAATAAAATACAATATACGAGAAACTCAAACCATAGCTAAATCGGAGTAGCATAATAAACAATTTACAAGAATAGAATCGAATAATGGTGGTTACAAGAATACAGATTACATTTAAACCATGGTTAAAAGAGAGAGAGAGGAAACCCTAAAATTCCGGATAATTCCTTACGCTCTTTCCCGTTGCCCACTTGAATAGCACTTGAAAAGGACCTGTAAGGGATAGTGCCCATTGAATAGGCACGGGCCCCACGAATGGAACCCTTCAATACTATGGTACTAAGTAATCCTTCAAAACACACTGAAAAGTAGGTCCGCAATGCAATACATGATACCAAACTATATACATATATAATGAGGTATGCATACATAACATTCACATACTTAACAAGTCCATCAAATATTAATAGGTCAAAACGTACAATCAATACTTATGGGCCTTAAGCCATTAGTCCATCATCATTCAATCATTTCTCGGATTATATATCCATGTGAGTGCGGGAACCCTACTATTATAGCCAATGGACCAGAATACATACAGGACAGAACACTCCTGACCACTATTATTGCTGGTGGACCGGTCTCCAGGGTAAAACGCTCCTGGCCACTATTATTCACTGGTGGACCAGTCTGGCCCCGAATCATATGGTATTCCACTATAAGTGATTAGTATTTTCCATGACTTAATTATATATGTGTAAGTGTGGGAACCCCACTATTATAGCCGGTGGACTGAAAAACATACAGGGCAGAATGCTCCTGACTACTATTATTCGCCGGTGGACCGGTCTCTAGGGCAGAACGCTCTTGGCCACTATTATCAGAAGAATTCCATTTATTTGCCTTGGAGGGAGATCAAGATCCCAAGACACAAAGGTACATCGGTCGCACTGGTGCATACATGCTACTCAGTACCCTTCAAATATCAACCCAAGGATGTAAATATACCCTGGTCGTACTGGTGCATACAACTACTCAGTATCCTATCGACAATGACACCTAATCCATAAGTATGCATACCCCCTAAGTAGGTCTGTAGAGCTAAATAGAGTAAGATATAGGGCCTGACTGGGGCACAAAGGCACACCGACAAATATCAGAATAACCATGGGCTAAACCACTTCTTTAGGGCAGTGACCCCTAAAGAGCCACCATTCCCAATCTCGAGGTCTTTCACTTTAATTATTAGTGTCTTAATTAAGGTGATCACGAAAAGCATAACAATCAGATACTTATTCACTTTCAATTGTTCTGATATCATTAGGTATTCCTTATTCATACGGTTATCTAAGATAACTTAGAGGAATCATTAAGGTCATCATAATTTTATCCAATTTTGATTTAGTATTCATTCTCGTGATACTTTCTAATTGTCAAATATCCTTATCTTACTATTCAGTGTTACTTGATTCTTATTACACAACTCCGTTATCACAATGACATATTCGATACGGGTTACTAATTACCTCTTGCTTGAATAATTATTAAGTCACCCCTTCTCTACTTACCAATTTACCATATTACCCTTCATGTTGCATAATTACTAGATTACCCCAGGCTCGGTTTAGGTTACCAAGTTATCTCCCACACTTATTAGGTCACCAAATCGCCCTTTATAATTGTTACACTTATTATATTTCCATTTGGTTGGTCAGATTACCAAATTGCCCTTCTCCTTTATGATAACTACCAAGTTATCCTTTAAATGGTTAAATTACCAAATTGCCCTTCTCCATTATCATAATTACCGAATTGCCATTCTCTATTATCATAATTACTAAATTACCCTTCTCCATTATCATAATAACCAAACTCCCTTTAGTTGGTTAATTTACCAAATTGCCCTTCTCCATGATCATAATTACCAAATTACCCTTTAAATGGTTAAATTACCAAATTGCCCTCCTCCATTATCATAATTACTAAATTATCCTTTAGTTGGTTAAATTACCAAATCGCCCTTCCTCATTATCATAATTACCAAATTGCCCTTCTCCATTATCATAATTACCAAATTATCTTTCTCTTATTATAATTACCAATTTATCCTTCTCCATTATTATAGTTACCATCTTAGCCTTCTCCATTATTATAATTACCGTCTTACCCTTCTCCATTATTATAATTACCATTTTACCATTCCCCATTATTATAATTACCATATTACCCTTCTCCATTATTATAATTACCATTTTACCTTTCTCTTCCAAAATTACCATAGTAACCTTTTACTTACAAATTACCATTTTGCCCTTTACTTCCAAAATTACCATAATACCCTTTTACTTACAAAATTACCATTTGGTCCCTTTACTTCCAAAATTACCATTTTCCCCATTATTATACCACTTTTATTAAATTATCATCACTACATGAAATATTAATATTAATACACCATTCTCATCATCTAACTCCACCAGCTATCATATTCCAACATAATACTCATTAGCACCCATACATATTAGGCTACACTCTTACACAAGACATATTACTAAAATGCCCCTAGAGCTCACAATAATATTATGCATGCATCAATGGTTAAAATAACATAAAATAACATGGATAAGTACTTAACATTTTCTTGAATAACAAAACTCCTTCCTTAAGCATGATTTCCACACATATCACATAAACTAGCATGCTTTCCTTTTTATCAATCAATGTAAGCAATTACATATATTATATTAAACAACATATATCATGCATAATAACATATTAAAACCCTAATGTGCTAGTATACATTTATCCATGCGTTTAAGTGGGGTTTAACGATTACCTTAATTCCCATAAAAATTAAACCTTACCGGTATCCCCGTTAAAGATTCAAGCTTTGATTAGCAAAACTAATACTTAAAAATAATATCAATACTTATCATATTAGAAATGAGAAAACCAAAAGCATATGACTTTATAAAACTTAATTAATGAAATACTTAACTTAAATATTATTATACCTTAAAATTTATTAACCAAATTAGACCAAGGCATGCAACAACTCACACTACTCATGCAACATGAGCTGCATGCAAGGCAAGGGAGAAAAGGCTCAAAAATGGCATGATAGGAAGGAGGGGGAGTCAATCTCGAGTTAGGGTTCTGGGGCTAGGAAAGAGGGCAGGTAGGGGAGGATTTAGGGGCAAGGGAAGGGGGTAGGTGTGGTGAGGGGGTGTAGGTGGTGGTAGGTGATAGGTTGTTGGCGGCCAAGGGCAGCGATGACCGCGGCAGTGGGGCTGCGAAGGTGGCTGTCAAGTGGAGGTGGATGAGAAGGAAGGAAAAGGGAGGAGGAAAATGAGGGGTGAGGGGGTTTGTTTCAGCCAAGAAAGGTGTGGGGGTGGTAAGGGAGATTGTAGGGAGGGTTTGGTGGTCCAGGTGGCGGCAGAGGCGGTGGAACGACGGTGAAAGGAGGTGGTGCAGGGTGGCTGTTGAGAAGGAAGAAAAAAAGAGAGGAGAGGATTGAGGTGGGCTATAGGGTGGCTCAAGGGGCGTTATGGTGGTGTAGGGATGTGGTAGGGGTGGCAGGAGGTGGTGCATGTGGCTGATGAGGCGGAGGGGGCGATGGTGCAAAAACAGGGGGAGAGGATGAAGGAGAAGAAATGGAGAGGAGGAGATCGGGGGAAGGTAAAGGAGCTCGAGAATGGGGTAGGAAGGAGCCTTTGAGGGGAAGAAAAAGGAGAGGGAGAAGAGAGGGGGGTAGGTGGCTCGGTCGGGTGGCAGGGAGAGGGAAGGGAATAAGAGGGAAGGAAGGTCATGTGTAGCTAGGGATGCAGGGTTAGTTTGGTCCGAAATGGGAAAGAAAAGGACGGGGGGAGACAGGGAGTGGTTGGGAGGCAGGTGCGTTGCAGGCAGGGTGGCTGGGCATGACAGAGGTGGTTGGGGAAAAAGGGAGAAGGAAGAAGGTAGGCCGGGCAAGGGAAAAGAAGGGAGTGGGCCGGGTGGTTGGGGGGAGGAAGGAAAGAAAAGAGAGAAGGGTTGGGTCAGGCAACGATGCACGGGAGAAGAAGGAAGGAAGGAAAGGGAGCTGGGCCGCGTGCGCTGGAGAAGGAGGGGAAGGAAAAGAAGCAGGCCTACAGCCTAGGCGCAAGGAGGAAGGGTAGGCCAGGGTCTGGTTACCCGAAGGAAGGAAAAAGGAAAGAGAAGGAAAGGATAAAGAAAAGGAAAAAGGGAAAAAGGAAAAGGGAAAATAAAATAGTTTAATTTATAAAATAATATAATGTAATATTTTCGGTAGATAAATAAATTTAATATAATAAAATATATGGGCTTAAACAAAGTTAATTTTTAGGAAAAATATTGGTTTGGGAATTTATTCATATAAAATGAGTATAATAAAATAATAAAATATTTATTTTAATTTATTAAATATTCCTATCCAATTTTATATGCTCAAAAATCCATAAAATAATTAAATTAAATAATTTTAAAAGCTAATTTATCCCAAATAAAAGCTATTTATTAAATTATAATTTTTTTTAAATTTTTTGGGATTACACGTAGTCTTCCACTTTAAGTCATTAATATCTTATTCATTAAGTTTCTTATCTCAAATGATGTTATCTTTTATGTTGAGTTTAGGGCCCTGCTATTTTTCATCTGGTGGAATGAACTGATATACCTCTCAGGACAAAATGCGTCTGAGTCACTATTATCATCTGATGGCATGGACCCATAAAACACCTCAGCCCGACTCATGTGGTCTTTTACCTTAAATGATTAACGTATTATTCTTGATTGATTTGAAGAGTACGAGGCGTATTCAAAGTAGGTAAGGCACATCAAAAGGTTATAAGGTCATTCTCTAGGGTTATATTCTCCCAAAACCTTAATTTCATATTTAGGTCATAAATCCTCTTCTATTACTATTTTATCCACCAAACTTAGTATCTCTTCCTCAATTATTATTATTATTATTATTATCAAATTTTAAGACCGAACACTAGGGTATTACACATGTAATAATAACCATATCTCAAGAGTTACTATTCTTGGGACATATAAACCCTATTTCTACAAGTATGTCATAAAATTTTCTTGTAGGGATCAAACAATCACCAAATTCAATATAAATTTCCAAAACACTAATGTTAACAACATATTCGAATTTCGTAGTCCAACTCTATAATTTCACATATGTGATAATAACCTTATTATTTTAGAATTACTATTGCCAAATCAAACAATATCCAAACTTTATTAAACATAGGTAATTCACAATTGCTCTAAACATGTCATATCAATTCCTTAGCATATTATAGATGACATAACACCTTAAAATACCATGATTCTCATATTAAACCCATATTGAACAAAATATCCTTGTTGATAAAAAAAACCCTTATTCCATGTAAATCCTTATATGTTTGGTAACATTATTTTCAAATCCTCTATTTATCTCTTTATACTCATTTCGCACTTATCATAACTTAATAAACTCATGTTGCAACCATAAATCACACTAAGGGTTTTCACATATAATAACAATGTCACATAATCTCCACTTATTTTCTATCTTATAATATCAACCTCATATCATATCATTAACAATCATACATTAAATCACATTATTACAATAACATGGTATAACACAAAAACATGCCTAACACTTAGCAACAAAATTCCTTTACTATGACATATATCCTTACAAAAACAACTCTAGTCTCTAAGCACGCAATCCTATTATACCTCTTTTGGAACCTTGGAAAATTCACCTAATAAATCATAATAAAACACCATTAGGATTTAATGACATATTTAAGGAGCTATTAAGGTAATGGAAGGGAGAAATAATAAAAGAAAACTGGAACAAACCAAATAAGTGTTTTGGGAAAAACTTGCGAAACAAATAGATGATAAATGACAAGGTGTTGAGATAAGGGGTGGTAGCAACAACACAAGCTGCCATTGGTTGGTGGTGTGTGCCAGTAGGGGAGGCCAAAATATGGGGTGGCACCGGTGGAAATAGCTGAAGGTAGAGTGTGGGATGTGGTTGGGGTGGTCCAATGGTAGGGGTGGTATCCGGTTGTTGATGTCACAACCAAGGAAGAAAAAGAAAAGGGGGAGCTTTAGTGTGGTTATTCAAAAAGGAATGGTGTGGGATGCGGTGGAAGTTGCTAAAGAGTAATGGTGTGGTGTGGTGGGTATTACCGAAGAGGAATGGTGAGGTGTGGTGGTTGTTGCCTCAACCAAGGGGAAAGAAAAAGATAAAGGGGGATGCGTTGTGGTTGGTTGAATGGTGGTTGTAGGGGGTATCGATGCAGGTTGTCGTAGGTGATGGAGGTGTCTCGGGGGTGCTCACTGGTGGTGGTTTTTGAGGTTCTTTGGTGACGACAAGGAGGAGGAGAAGAAGAAGAAGCTTTGGTGGTGATATTTTGACATAAAGAAAAATGGAGGAATGAAAATATTGGTTTGGTGCATGTGTTGTGTGTATATAGACACACTCACACGCACACACATGCTCGAGGGGGAGAGATTGTGAAAGGTAGAGAGGAAGACAATAAAGCTATAGCAAGCAATAAGCCAGGCATAGGAGGAGTGGGGGTTTAACGTGTGATTGGATGGAACATAGTAGAGGTAAGGTTTGTGACAGAAGGGGTTTACACGTAAAAAGAAAAGGAAGAATGGGCAGTATTTTTTTTGAACGACATGTGGTGAAAAGAAAAGAAAAAAAAAAGAAAAGAAGAAAAGGTTTAGACTTAGATTTAGGTTAAATAATTTAGGTTAATATAATAGGATATACTAATTATTGAGCATCCAATTTTTGGTTTAGGTTGAGAAAAATATTATTAACCCGAAATAAAGTTTTAGGGTTAAGATAAAATTTAGGATAAGAGAGTTAGGGTAGGATAGAAATATAAATTTCTCAAGATTAGAATTATGTTAGAATATTAATTATTCGAGATGAGGGTTAGCTAAAATTTAAGGTATTATAGGAATGGAGGGTGACTGGAACTATATTTTGAAAATTGATAGCCCATGAGCATGCTTTTAATGGGGTGACTTCTATAACATGACATACTACCTATCAAATAATGACTTTACAACAAATGAATCATATCAAATAACCTTTTCCTTATCTCTGCTACTTAGATGGAAAACTATAATTACAAGTTCTATTATTGCAATTACACTAGAAGAATTTGGGCAAAATTGAAGGCTTCAAACATCTTAGGGTTCACAAACCAGAGTAACTTCATTTGTTGGTTAAAAAATAGTTGTGGAGATAGGAAAATAAAATTTGGAAGATATTGTAAGGTTGCACTTTCATCCTCGCAATATCGACAATTTGGTATTGTAGAAATAAAACCGCCTTCAAATCATAAGAAACATATAACATCTTCACTATTCTCTCAATGTGGGTGTTCAAATGGTGTTTTTACATATAAAATAGGTTAAGGAAATTTCAAGACAATAATTGCGCTAAGTTCGGCACAAATGAATCGACTTCTGCATAATGGCTTAAATATGAGGCAAGGGTTCTTTTACGAGACCATTCTAGTAGATGGATTGGAAAATTTGCAAGGAACGTGAAAGCTACATATAGTATGCATGGAAAACTTTAGGCTTTGAGGGATGAGCTTCATCTCACTACAACTTTAGGGTTGAAAAGAATATATGTGGAATGTGATCCACTCCCCATGATTCAACTTCTTCATTCTCATATTACTCCTCACTCATGCTTTGGAATTATTATGTATTATGGGGGCCTCATGGAGGATTTCTCTAAATCAAGGGTGGAACAGTATTTAGACAATTTAATAGGACAACTGATAAACTAACATCTTTTATAGGGGTGCTCATAATCGGATATTCGTATCTACCAAATTAGATATCTACATCTTGTATTTGGATTGTATGTAGAAGCATTAAACTGATGTTAGTTAAATACACAGAATGATAGTTAGTTCCCATTAATTAATTCAGAGTTGCACATATACACTTGATGCCTCTAATTATTTATAGATAAAGGACATCTAAAAGCACCCAAGGAATAAAACATACACATAAACACACATAAATGCATGCATCAAACAAAGACAATGATCAATCTGCATGTGGTCAATCAAATATCTACTTTTTCTAAGTCCTAAATACATATCCATATTTTGGAATGCATATTGACTTACCGAAGGAGTCATATTTCTATAGAATTTACTTAATAGGAAGTATATAGCTGAGGATGTCATGTATATATGATTGGTAAACACTAAGGAAATATGATAATAAATTACTATTTATTTTTTAGTTTCTAGTGAGAAGCGTCAATGAAGGAAAGCAAGTGCTATAATAGTTTATTTACAAAAGAAGTAGGCGAAGAGTCAAAATGAACTTTAACTTAACTTTGACTTTTAGTTTATACCAACTTCTCAGACCTTATTAAACTTTAATATATGTGTCGAATGAGATGCGCAAAGAGAAAGGAAGGGACGTGATAATATGTTTTGCGTCACCTTTTTCTAACTCTATATATAACAACTAAGCAGGTTTGACTACATTAATCATTACACTACACCTGGGAGCAGTGCTAATGGTAGTAAATTTAGCATTCAGGTGGAGCATGGACACACATTGGAACCTATTCAGGGTATTAAGCTTGGTAGTCATCCAAAGAGCCAGTTTGGAACAACTTTATGGTGACATGAAGCTCATGTCTATACTAACAAGCTTACAAACCATACATCCGTAATCAACTAATAAGCAGACCACAACTCTTACATGCAAACAAATTCAAAATCCTAGCGGAAATACCATTGGATACAATGACAAAAACTTGATGCCAATTGCCAAGCACCATTTCAAGCCAACCTAAAAAATGAGAAAAGTTATGTAACTACTTAAAAATAGAATGTCAAGCTGAACTATTTTTTTTTTGTGCCATCACAATTCACAACCCAAAAAATAAATAAAATATGAACAAGATTCTAACAAGTCTTACATACAGTATGAATATCCATATTAACTAACAGTTTAGAGCCTGAATTACATATTTATATTATTATGGGTACTAGCAACATTTCATAGAAATGTGACTGATAAAACACTGACTTAAAGGCTACAGCTATGAATTAGATCAAAATAAGGATAACTCATAAATGTGGCAACACCATGAGGATTCTCCTTCTGCATAAATATAGATTAGCCAGTTTCAACTTAATGCAATTTAATTAATTAAGGTAAAAATACAGTTAGCCATGCCACTATCAATATTGAAACAAATACCATAATTTCACAACAAAATTTGCGAGTAAACCTATCAGAGAAGGGAGGATAACTCATAGCTTGACGCTAAATAAGCTCTAAAGAGTCATATGTCCCTAATATGGCATTAATTAAATTCAATATAAATGCCAAAATAAGGAATGCAAATTTATCGAGGAATCTAAGTTAGGGTCACTGACTCACAACTAATCTTAGCAAACACCATAAAAATAATTAATGATTAATCAAAGCATAATCACCAACAACATAAACACACTTTGTGCCATAGTAAGTTAGCAACGCAAAAATTAATATCTAAGTTTGGTAGCAAGCATAATACTTAAATATGATTTAGTAGAAGGGATTCAACTAAACTTCTTCTTGACAAAAAATTCCGTAGATAAAAAAATGTTTTAGAGTTTTACTTACCTAAATATCGAAAACTTAGCTTTAATTAGAACACAAACCTTAGTCGTGTAAACTTTATCACTGTTCTCGTTAATGTAAAACCTCTTCAACAATTTTTTCTGCTGCGTCTCCTTGATTTTCACCTAGTTAATTGAAAAATAAGGACTGAAATGAGAATTACATGTAGAATGCATGGCTGAAGAACCTGCATCAAGAAGGAATCATAAATGGCTGCGTACTTTCAAAATTAAGCTTACAAATTAGACAAACTATTAAAATAGGAAGGAATCATACATTGGACGCCAATTATCATCATTGATTGTCCTTAATTTTACCCGGTCGTTGATTTTAGCAGATAAAACCCTCTAATCTCGACGTTACCCTGCGTGCTAATTGGAAAACTTCGTCTATCATAGGTCGTCGAAGAACAGTGCCTATCGTCAGAAGGGCCATAGAACTCCGGCAGCCGTCGCAGCAACTCGAAGACTAAAACTGTTGTTGAAGCAAAATCAGTAGAACAAATGTGTGCGGAGGTGGTTGCTTTACCTTGGTTGAGAATATCGTGAGGTAATATGTATATGGTTGACTTAAACATAAAACTGAACGAAACATATGTTTCGTTTATTACTGCCGAAAACTACCGCTAAATTTTTTTAGTCCAAATTAGATTTTTCGTAACAATTTTTTTTTGTAGCTAAACATATATATTAACTATTTTGTAACGATTTTATTCGTTGCAAAAGTTAAATAAAAATGAACTATGAAATTTTTTGTCACAATTAATCAGATCCGTTGCGAAAGCTAGTAGAGATTGAAAATTGTGAAACTATTTTCAGCCACAAATTAATAGTTTCGTGGCTAAATATATATATATATATATATATTAATGTGTGAATATTTTTAGGCCACAATTAATAAAATACATTCTTAAAGTTATATTAAAATTAATAAAAATAATTTTTCCCATAATTTTTTGTAACAATTTTATTTGTGGTGAAAGTTAAATAAAAATTTACTAAATTATTTTTTGTCACAATTAATCTGATATGTTGCAAAGGCTAGTAGAGATTAAAAATTTAGAAACTATTTTCGGCCACAATTTAACAGATATGTTGCTAAAGTTATATTGAAATTGGTAAAAATATTTTTTGCAACAATTAAAACTTCGTTGCTAAATACCAGAGTTAATTTTTTATAACCTTTTCAAAGAATTTTATTTGTTTCTTTATTAACTTTAAAGAAATAAACTATAGTGCAATATCTTTTTATGTTTATTGCACAAAGTGATACTGGTTTCTTATAATATTTTTTGTAAAATAAAAAAATAGAATAATGTATTTTTTAAAACTTTTTTTTAGCTTAATATATGTTTAAGGAGCATTAAATAAAAAGAACTATAAAACAGTTTAGCCACGAGAAAAATTTGTTGCAAAAATATACGTTCGTAATAAAATTGTATTAGCAACAATATTGTCTGGTGATCATAAATATCGTATATGAAACACTCTCTAATCGTGTGAAAGCTTTAGTCACGAGTTTATTGGTTGTTGCAAAATATGGTTTTCCCCAACAACATGGTTGTTGCAAAAGTTTTTTGTTTTTAGCACCGATCAATTATTGTGGCAGTAAAGGAATTTTTTTTTATAACAATGAGATTAAAATTGTTGTAAAAAATACTTGCATTTATGACAACATGCTTTTACCACGAAAGTTAGGAATCGTGGCAAAAAATAATTTTTCGCAACAAAAATTTGAGGTCGTGGCTAAAACACGTTGCCAAAGATAAGTTTTCTTGTAGTGCTACCAAATCTGATATCCACTCTACATCATTTAAATTGGATATCAAAATTTTAGATATCAAAAATAAATATCGAATATGGAATAGATATCGAATATACCATATGATAATACTATTTTAACAAATTTAATAACATTTACAATTTAAAATAAATAAATATCATATATAAGTTACTATTTATATTTATATTCATATAAGTGTCTTATTTTTATCTAAAATGAGTATTAAAATATTATTATTAATGTATAAATTACAAAAATAAGTAATTTTTAAGAAATGAATACCACAAAAGCACATTATTATGATATATTGTTGAAACAACCAATGAAATACCAGCTATCTTTTAAAAATTAGATTAGATAATCTTGTAATAAGTTGAATATTCTAAAGGTCAAATATTCTTTTGACAAAATCCAAATTGGATAATTTAAATGTCATATCAAAATTTTCGGATATAATATAGATTTTTGAATCCCAATTTTTCTCACAACCCTAATATTTTAGTCATCACATGTTGACTAACTATATTTTATTTGATTTCTACCATTTTATTGTTATTATGGAAGAAAATTTCAAGGAAAATAGTTTCCCAAAACTTGTAAACATTTTACTATTACTACTACAACTATACATATATATGTAAATTATTTTTCACTTAATTACCTTTTAAAAAACTTTAAAACATTCATTGTCACAAAGTTGTGATAAATTATTATTTAAACAATAAAATAAGATTAAAAACACACCCAAAATATCAATATACATCAAGTTATTTTATCTTCATAACCTATTTTATAGCATCTAATAATAAATTGTCATTGTGTATTGAGGATATGTTCTCTAGCGCTTAATTTTATAGCTTATAGATCAACACTAATCAAATCAAATCAGATTAGCATTAATAAGATCATATTAAATTAACATACTAATTAATAATACTAATTTTAATTTAATAATATAAAATATAATAATTATAAATATTTAATGGAAATAATAATTAATATTATTATAATTATACTTAATAACACAATTATAATAATTAATTATTATGATATTTATTTATATAATTAATATAATTATAGTTATTTATATTCTTAATATAATTATTATTTTAATTATTAATATTATTATAATTATCATCATCATCACTATTATTAATGTGATTATTATAATTATTATGATATTTATTAATATTAATATTATGATTATAATTATTTCTAGTAATAATATTATTAACAATATAATAAATATTATTATCATTATTAATACATCAATTATAATAATTATAATTATTAATATAATTATCATAATTAATTATACACATTATAAATATTAATGTCATAAGTACTATTCTCATCAACGCTAATTAATGAGATCAACACAATAGCATATTAGATCATCAAAAATAAACTTTAGAGAACAAGCCCTAAGCATATATATTACTGTATATGTCATTTTTTTTTCTTCTGGTAAGTATGATAACTTTATTACTAAAATGAAACATAATGTGTGTTGCCTTGTAGAACTACATATCGCCCAATATCAAAAGAAAAATCTATAGGTACAAAATCTAATTTTCTCAATTCCTCACTAAACTTAGTTACTCAAGGACTATGCCATAAACGAATATACACATTTAGTATCAATTTATCTATCAAAATCAAGGGCAACAAGAACTTATGATGAAAAGTAGAAAGATTTACCCATAGGCCATACACCAAAGCATTAAAGCTTGCCCTCAGTATACCAACCTTCCAATTTATTTTCTTGGTTCTTCACATAACCCAATCCAATAAACAATCCCATGAATTTGGTGTAACATCATAGCCAAGTTAGGATAATAACTTGTGCCAACAACTCTTTTTGAAGCAAAATGTAGTCGGTATGTGATTAGTAGTCTCACTAAATTCTCTGCAAACACCACAACAGTCTTTAATGACAGTATTTCAATGAACTAGTTTAGCATGAATAAACAAGTATTTATGGCATGCTAACCAACAAATAAAAGAGTGTTAGGGCATGTCGTCATGGTGTCCTACCACATAACAACATGGCTTCGTATCCTCCTTATATCTTAGTGCATCATAAGCTAAGGCGATTGAGCATGAAATAGTATTAAAATCCCCATTTTGAATCTTATGTAGAAACAAATGTCTAAGTTTCAAAATAGTTCTATAATCCTAGGATTGTTGAACTTCAAGGGTTATATCTACCATTTGGATCCCCTTAATATAGACATTATATACCCACTTAATCCACAAGCCCTCCTTATTATTGATTATTTGCTAAGACCATCTTCCTAAAGCAACAATATTCTAAATTTTAATATCATATATACCCAAGTTCCCTTCTAATTTAGGCAAGCATACCATTTTCCAAATAACAAGTGCTCTATTTGATGAATCAACATTACTCGTCCATAAAAATCTTCTACAAAAATGTTCAATCATCTGAATAACCATAGTTAGGAGAAGTAAAATCTATGACCAAAATCGAATAGAGCCTTCAAGAGTAGAGTATATCAACTACACACGTTTGACATAACTAAAGTATTTGATGGACCAAGTATTCACTTTGCTCAAGAGTCTATCGACAAGGCATTGATAGCGTTGGGACCTCAATTATGTTGTCTCTAAAGGTATTCCCAAATACCTGAATGAGAATTCTCCTTTGCCATAATCATATAGCTCTAGAATCTACACCTTGGTGTCTTGTGTCATACCCCAACAATAAAGATAACTCATTCGAGCCACATCAATAAATAACTCTAAAATATGCACCATGGTGTCTTGTGTCAAACCATAACATAAAGAGAACTATGCTAGATTCATCTTTAGGCCAGAGCATTGAGTGAATCTTATTAGAAAAGCCTTTATGCTAGTGCCAAAAAGAATATCGCCCCCCTACATAATACAAGCAGGGATGAAACCAGGATGTAAAATTTATGGGATTCCAAAAAATAATAATCATATATCTAAATATAAAATAACAATAATAATAATAATAATAATAATAATAATAATAATATATTTAATATTATCCATAATCATGCATTGATATTTATTTACAATTATACTCATCAAGGTTTCATATTTTGAAAGGAAGCTATTGCAGTCTCATTACTAATGGTATCAGATATATCTTTTTTCTATATGATATTAGACAATTATGTACCCATTTATCATACATATGATTTCACAAATTGTTTTTGATAAAACTCGCTACTGAAAAGGATCTTTCAACAATTGCGGTAGCTATCTAAAAAAAATCAAAGCTAGCTTTACTAGCATATAAACCAAATGATATATATTGTGCTTCTTTGTTTCCACTAGCTTCCTTAAGATATCACTAAGTCCTTTTAATTTAGAAAATATATCATTGGATCAAACATCCAAAATATAATTCTCAAGCAAATTGTCTAGTATCATAATATCAACATCAGAAAACTCCAAAGGATAAAACTTTGTTAACCTAATTAATGATTCTTTATCAAAAGCATAAAATAACTCCAATGGATTCAATCATGCTACACAAGACAACAACGTAGTGCCTATCACATCAAAACGTGATTCAAGCTCCCTTAATTACAAGTCTAATACACCATAAAAACAATCAAACTTGTCATGATGCATATTTGTAAGAAATGAAGCCAACCATTTTGACTTGTTTTCCTTAACATACCATCCATCATATTTTCCATCACAATATTCTTAGTGTGGCAAAATAAAGAAACTTAAAAAAATTAAGATCTTCCCATCCATCATCCCTCATGGTTTAGAGGAATTTTTTAGCAAGTTAAATAAGTCTCATAGAATTCATAATGTCTTGATCATGCTTCTATAACATCTGAGACAAATCATTTGCGATACCTAGAACCCTTTTCAATAAATATAGCATGAAAGCACATTCAAGGACATTAATATATCTTTGAAGTCTTTGGCCTCACCCTTCTGTTTACTTTTGAATCTTTTTTTTTTAAATTAAGCACTTCAAGAACCAGAGAATATAACTTAATCAAACTTGAAAGAGACTTAAGATGCAACTCCTAACGAGTATCCTCGATCCTTAAAAGGGCTAATTCTTGATTCAATCCACACCCATGTTCTATCTCACCTAGATCAAATGTTGCTTCTAATTTGAGATCATGTTTATCTTGAAGCCTATCTTGACATTTGTTAGATGATCTAATTACATTAACAACAACAATAGTAACAAAAAACAACCAATCAACATCTTCATGAAACCTTGTAATTTGAACGAGTGACAACTGAAGCTAATGAGAAACATAATGAACATAATAAGCTGAATTATTTTCATGGTGAATCAAAGTTTTTAAACTGCTATATTCTTCTCTCATATTGTTTGCTCCATCATAGCCCTGTCATCATATTCTTTATAAACATAATTTATATTTCACCAACACTATCTCAAGTATTGCCTTGAGTGACATGACAATTGTATCAATTACATGTGCATTACCAATGAATTTTTCCATCACAAAACCCTACAATCCATATAATGTAGAACAACAACCATTTGTTTTTTCCTGGATATATCACCAGATTCATCAATTAATATGCCAAAAACATCACCCCTTAGCTCCTTAATAATCACATTGCTTATTTCAGTTACACAAGCATAAGTAATATTTTTTTTTTAATATTAGGAGAAGTCATCTAGCTATTTGTTAAAGCATTTTTCAACATAAAACGAGTCATAGATGGATTAACTTCTTACAAAATTTTAAGAGCTCATAAAATTACATTAGTTTTTTGAGCCATTTGATTCATCATTTCCTCAAAATCCTATCCCTTGTCAATAAAGATATCTAATAGCAATGACCAATGATTCTAAACGAATATGATACTCAGATTTTACTATTTTGGATTACTCTGACAAAGCAACTTAAATGCCATGATTTTGATTCATCAAATTATCATAATTTTTCATGGACTTATTATGAGGATTATCATAATCACCAAGATGAACTTCAAGCATATCCTTTTTATTCTAACCCCCAAAACCATACCCCACAAAATGACCACCATCGACTTCAAATTCATGTTTGAATAAGTAACATAGTATCCAAAAAGCAACATCTTTTGCTATGCAATATTCTAACCAGTTATATTAATCAAACTAAGATGCAACAAATCTTTAATTTTTTTCCCAGTAATAAGCTTAATTGATTAATTGTGTGCACGAGGCTAGAAAGGACCAAGACGAATATAAACTTTCCTTACCTTATCTTGTTGATTTGGATGGAAATCTGATCCCCCCTCAAACTTGGATCGAGCTTTAGAGAATTTAAATCCACTCGATTATGTTGTGTATCTTGAGCTTGATGAAGATACGGAGAAACTTGTTCATGAATTCTAAGAGTAGGAGCTAGATTAGAATGATTCCCATTAGGTCCTTCTTTATTTTTAAGTTGTTTTTTAAGATATTTCCGCATGCTATTTTCACAAAATAAAATATACAATTATCAGTACAACAATACACAATATAGTGGACAAATATTCAACTAATTCAAAATTACACAATAATCATTTGATTCATAAAACCAAACTAATTCAAGCGACACAAACAATTGAAAATTAAAGTAATTTGAAATTAACACAACCTAATTAGAAAAATACACAATAATCAACTAATTCATGTATCCCTAATTCAAAATTACATTGTTGTTATTATGAAAACAAGAAATATACATTATCACAAAATCACAATGAAATTAGAAGTCATTGTTATGCTTTTGTGTGTTGGGATAGGCTAGGTGTCACCAATTAGGAGTGGATGGATAGAATTATGGTGGTGAGGAGAGCTTTGAGCAATGTAGCAATAGAATGTAGATGTTGGTGCTTGGTGTTGCAATAGTAGATAGGTAAGGCCGCAAATGTCCTAGTATCGTGTCAAGCTCCGAGAGTGGATGATGACACTTGTTGGTGAAACCAAAGGTGGTGACTGGCAAGGACGAAGTGGGCGCAGCCGTAGGCAGAAATGTGAGATGAAGGGTTTGAATTGCCGATGAAGATGAAGTTGAAGGAGTCGAGGAGAGGTAGGCAAGCAGGGCATAGAGGTTAGGCCATGAGGGATCAGCAACAGGTTAGGTGGGTGTGGGCCTAAGGGAAAAAATAAGAGGAAAAAAATAATAAAATAAGAGGGAATTTTTTTTTCACCATTAAGGTTTGAACTCGTAACCCCCTACTTTACTTAAGTTCATATCTAACTCCTAATTTTAAAAAATCCATGAGGCTAAGAGACTTCACGAGCTCTTAATTAGCTCCATCCCTGAATACAAGTAAGTCATCAGCAAAATTGAGGTCAATAATCTTGAGCCTCTTACACCCTAGATGCCTAGTGAAACTACTGCCAACCCATAGTTGCATCATTTTCTATGTGTGAATATTCCATACATAAGTCAATAATATATGGGGAAATTAGGTAACCTTAACAAAGCCCTTTTATACACAAGAACGTTGGAGTAAAGGAGTTTTTGATATTAATAGAAACCCTTATGGTAGTAATGCATTGCATTATTAACTCAACCACTTGCCATGGAAAATTGAAATCTAACAATATTTGTTTGATGAAGCTCCAATCAATCATAAGCCTTTTGGATATTAACCTTTAACAACATTCTACAATTCATTTGCTTCCTCCCATAGTGTTTAACTAATATAGAAGCCATTAAAAAAATTATCATATAACACCCTTACCTAAATGTAGTTAGTTTTACTTTGATCAATTATCTCAAACGAAACCCCTTGCAGTTTATTGGCTAGTGTTTCATAAAATATCTTGTAGATTAAGTTGCTATCTATATGTGTGTGTGTGTGTTATGGAAATGAGGAAAAAATGATCTACTTTATTTGCTTCCTCTTCATACTACCCCCTCTTTCTCAATTTTCATTTCTTTTAGTGTACTACACTTGTGAGATGCATATCAATGCCTATACTATGTAATATGCTACACCCACCGTCACCACGCAACCTACTAACATCATCGTGATGTCAACTTTTTTGATTTTTAAATTAAAATATCTTCAATTAAAATTATTAATATATATGTATATATACACACCATAATATCCTTGACATTTTTTTTTATAAATAATCAACTATATTGATATACTATTAACTTAAAAAATAATTTGTGCATATCTTTTACTATTATCATACCTATCTTTCATCATTTTTGTTTAACCATACATAAAATAAGCTTTCACTATATATAAGTTCATCTTTTACTAGAGTTGTATTTATTTTTACTATATAATATAGTCAATAGTTTATTATACATAAATTAATCTTTCAGGTGAGCTGATCTTTCAACAACGTAAAACTAATATTTTTCCATAATTGAATTGATATTTCACTAGCATTATAGTTATCTTTCACCATATACTATGGTCAAGATTTCAACATATATAAACTAATCTTTCATTATAACTGAGTTGATCTTTTATCTACTATTCTTTCTCTAATGTTATACTTATCATTCATTGTTGTTATACACATATTTCATCATTATTCTACTAAAGTCTCAAAATTTCAACATTATTCTTATAATTATTCACCATCATTGTACATGTATTTCGCTATTATTATAATTATCTTTCATCATTGTCATACTTTCACCATTGTACATATTATTTTTGTAATCCTATGAAAATTTCATAATTATTAAACTAAAACTAATCTTCCACCATTAATACACACATAGTTTACTGATACTCTACAAACATCACCCAATTGTTTTTTTTTACTCAAAATATATTTCATAATCTTTTACATAATTATACTAATATTTTACCATATTTATTTTTATTAAAAATATATTAATATATTTTTTTGTTTATAAGTACAAAACTCAACAATATTATGGAATTTTTTTCCTAAAAATATTTTAGTTTTAAAAAGATTTCATGATAATACCAACATGAGATTACAGTTCACGCCATGCTTATTATGTGAACGGGCGCATGATATAAATTGAAATGTATATTAGTTTAGCTTATTAAGTACTATGTGTGTGAATATTTTTCTCCTACAAAAATCATGACACATTCATTCATCATCATCATAATAAGTACTCATATTAAAATAACCGAGCATTAAATAAGATCATAAACTAATAATACTATAATTACGGGATACTACCACACCGCTAAGAAGGGGTTGGGGAATAGGGATCAACAACAGACTCATAACTTTTCATAGCTCAAACGGACCAACCAAAAACTCATAGCATCATAGCTCAAACCAATGTGCTGACTGCTGATGCCCTGGCTAAACATATGGTTAGGAATGCCGTCACTTTGTGCTATGAGCCTATGAGCTCTCTTCTTCTGACCCTCCTCAGTTTACATTCTCTTGTGTGAAGGGGAAATAATGTAGGTAGCTAATGCACCTTTTATGCTGTAAAAAGAAGATGACTTCCTTTCTTTCTTTTTTTTCTTTTTTTCTTTTCCTTCAATTAAAAAAAATAACAAATAGGAATATAAAATCACCGAAGACGTTACACCTTACAGAATGCACATTTTATTCGGGATGCTAATGCCTGCCCTAGTCAATAGGTCACTTGAAGCTTGCTTTGCCACCAAAATAACTTTTCCCTGGAAGTAAAGACGAAACATATACAGCATGAGGTATAATTGTTCAAAATGAATAGTTAAATATATTTGGTTTAACACTATGCCTTCCAACCCGCTATCCTACGATTCCACCAAAATATGTACAGCATTTCTATCTACCTATGTTTTAGGAAACAGAATTCAATTTCTCTGAGTTTATTTGTTCCAAGCATGAGATCCCTATAAAAATTAGAATAAAATATATTCTCAGCCATTCCAAACAAGCTTATAAATAAATAGTCAGAAACAATCATATTTCTCAGGTTTAGTTTTCATATATGACCTGTTTAGGCGTATTTGGAGTTTTCATGCAACAAGAGCAGTAGAACAATGATAGAGAAAGAAGAACCAAAAGTAAAGCCTTCTAAATGACGACAGTTAGATCTACAAGTCAAATACAAGCATGAAAAGTAGTTGAAATAAGAATGTTGGTTGAGGCAGAAGTTAGATACAATTTGGGCTGATCAAACTAAATCACAGGCCGCATCTGCTGTGCACTTATAATGAAAAGAGAAACGTTACTAATAACTAATATACAGGATTCAAGTGAAAATACAAGCATAATTAAAGTCAATCATCTGCACCTAACTGCGCCTTGCGATCAGTCTTTTATAAATGAAAAATGGCTTGTTCCATTTTACTCCTCAACTCCCCATTCAACTCATATCTACAACCATTTGTCTGGAATACTCATTTCAATCTATGGAAGATCTAAAAGCCACCAAAACCAGAACTTCTAGCACAGAAAAAGAACGCATCTGTGAGGATGACAAAAACTCTGTACACTCTCTTCCGACTGAGAAAGGATTTCTAGGTCCTGCCCTCATCTTATACCAAGGATTTTGGTGTCCATCCAGGGCTTTACAAAATGTCATCAACTTTCAAAACCATTTCCAAGCTCAAGATACTGATATCATTGTTGCTACAAAACCAAAATCAGGCACGACATGGTTAAAGGCCCTCACCTTTGCAATTGTGACACGCCAAAAACATAACATCATGAACTCTTCAAATGATCATCCCTTACTTTCCTCAAACCCTCATCAACTTGTACCTTTTCTAGAGTTCAACGTCTATGCTAATGGCCAAACACCAGATATAGCCAATGTTCCATCTCCACGGCTCTTTGGAACACACATTCCATATGCATCCTTGCCAGAGTCCGGGAAAATTTCCAAGTGTCGTATTGTTTACATGTGGAGGAATCCATTTGATACACTGGTTTCATTTTGGACATTTGCTACTAAGAAGAGACCTGATCTTCTCCACGAATCCTCAATAGAAGAGTACATCGATTACTTTTGCAGAGGAGCAGAGGGGTTTGGACCCTACTGGGATCATGTCTTAGGATACTGGAATGAGAGTCTAAAGGACCCTGGAAAGATTATGTTCATGAAGTATGAGGACATGAAGGAAGACAGCATATCACAAATAAAAAGGTTGGCAGAATTCTTAGGACATGCCTTCTCTTTGGAGGAAGAGAAAGAAGGGGTTATAGAAGGAATAACAAAGTTATGTAGTATAGATACTCTGAAGGACTTGAAGGTGAACAAGGGTGGAAAGTACATGCCTCATATTGAGAATGAGTTATTCTTCAGGAAAGGTGAGGTAGGTGGCTGGGCAGATTACTTGACTCCTGCCATGGCTGACCATTTACGTAATGTCATGAAAGAAAAATTTGCTGGATCTAGCTTATCATTCTAGCAAGAAATGTCTTACTGAATTTGTCATTTTAGTTTCTTAATCCTTTGAACGTACTTGCTGTATTTTCAAAAAGTACTAATATAGATCTGGGTCTCTGCGTATACAAAGTTGACAGCACTAGTTCCCATTTAATCATCAACTTGACCAAAAAATGCAACAGATCAGTGTCTACCAATCAAGAGGCCTTTTTTATTTTTATTGAATAATAAAATTAGTGTTCATTTTGATTACCTTACTTTTAAAAGCTAGTTTCTAGTCTCTACAATCTATTTTCATTTAAATCTTCAATCATATTGTGGTAGTGGTGGCAAGACATAAGTGTTCAAGATGACCACTCAAACACATACATATATCCACTAAAAATAAAAATTGTGGCCGACAGAGCAGAGATGTAAGAATGTAAATACCTCATCGACATTCAAGATTTTCCTGTCTCTCATGATCCATTTACCATTGCACATGACTGAAACAATATTTTCAGACCTCAAGCTGTATACGAGACTAGAAATGCTGCACATCACATCACAAGCACGAATGTTTTAGACTACTGTGAAAAAATCCATCAATCAATTCTTCATAATCAGAAGAGCCTATGTTGTCACATAAGTAGGAAGAATAAAAAGTAGCCGAAGAGTAAGTTCTAAGCACCAGTCATGAACAGGAGCCATAGTCCAAGAACAGGGATCAATGATAACCAAGTCAGCCTGCCAAACAACAATTATTATCAACAAATAATTAGCATATAGTGAAATATAAGTTCATGTCAGGCAATTGAGGTGATCAATGGCAGCCAGTCAGGACAAGTATCCAATCATGATTGTCAATTAGAATAGAGAAACTAAAAATTACAACCCACTGACCTTTTTCCCAATTTCAAGCGAACCAATCTCATTATCCCAAAGAACTGACTTCGCACCATTAATTGTTGCCATTTGAAGAACAACTTCAGCAGGCAGAGCAGTAGGATCAGTTGTTCCATTTGTAAATACTTCACGTCCTTTATTGATCAATGAAGCCAAGTACATCTCATCAACTGCAAACAATTAGATAGCAATGCTCATCCTACATTTCCCCACACTTGAGATCTACAAGTACAAAAGATGCACTACTTTGCTAGTCAAATACCAATGCTCATCCTGTTGTTTGATGGTGCTCCATCTGTTCCCAACGAAACACATATCCCAGAACGAATCATTTCTTTGACAGGAGAAAATCCAAGCATTCGCATCGCCGCAGCTGGACAGTGAGAAACTTTAACCCCAGCTCTCGAGAGAAGCCCAATCTACAAAGAGTCATTAATAGAGGAATAATTAGCACATAAGTGATTGCTTACAATCCTGTATTCTGCACTGAGAACTAGCTCAAGTAAAATATATGAAGAATAAGATACTAGCAGCAAGAAATTATTGACTTAACCTCATCATGATTGACCCAAACAGTATGAGCAGCAAGTAGATTGTTATCCAAGAACTTTAAGTCATTTAAATGAGTAACAGTGCCATGGTCGACCCCTCGAGTACTCTTGACAACTTCATTCTCCAAAGATATCTCTGCAACGTGCTATGTATGTATACAGGATAATGAGTGATTCGCTGAATAGATTATGAGAACAATGAAAGAAAAAACAAGATTATGTGAAGAACGGAAAATAATATAAACAATGCTTCTGAGTGATGCCAGTAAGTATAGAGATGTAATTATTATTCTTTTCCAAATTTGCTGAAGATATGGGTCCGAGGGTGTAATTAATTAGCTTACCATGTGAATTCCAGTTTTGAGTTCTTTAGCTGTTTGTTTTGTTTGAATAAGCAATTGATCAGTAGAGTTCATAATCTGTCTGATTCCGAACCATATCCTAATCCGCCCATCTGCTGCATTGTTGTACTTATCATAATTCTTTTTCTGTGACTGTCAATTTGTACACCAACTGATTATCATTATCGAAACGTACTCGCAAGGAACCAAAAGAAAAATGGCAAAACCAGCCTGCCATGGGCAACAAAAGGGACGTGTATTTATTTTCTTTGTTTTTTTTATTTATTTTGTAAATCCACCTGGATACACTGATCAGCTGATCGATTGCTCCATGACTCTGGCAAACCCTCACCGGAATCCATGATTGATTCTGTCAAACAAGCTCGTAAGCCTAATAATTCAACCGCCCTCGCCATTCCTGGTACATGTTGACCTCCTGCTTCAGCAAAGCAAGTCACCTGAAAATCAGATCCCCACCCCACAAAAGCATATACTTAGTCGCTTAATACACGCATTATATAAATTCTTCCACCACAAAAATCCAAGTAAAATTGAACAAAGTTTAAAGCAATTATTTCGCTGAACACGTGAAAGCATAGCTTACGCCGGAATGAATAAGTTCGATGCCGCAAAGCAGAGCCGAGATGTACGAGTCTTCCTCCGACATATTCGATTCGTACGGCCAAATTCTTCTGTGAAGCCACGTAACCAAATCAACATCATCAGCAATCCCCCTACCTAACTGCTGCGACGTATGTACATGCGTATTCACAAACCCTGAAACAATTTTAATAATTTAATTCCAACGAATTTATTTCAGTACAATTGAGCACGAGCATAAGAAAATTATTACCTGGTAGGATATACTGGCCGTGGAGGTCGATGATTGAATCGGCGGTTGATGAGAAATCGCGAAGGATATCGGAAGACTGGCCAATTGACTTGATCCGATCAGATTCAATTACGACGCCACCGGAGGAGAAGACGATGGAGGATGGATTCATAGTCACTATTATTGCGTTGTGGAGGAGGAGTGTTGGCTTAATGTTCTTAGCCTCCATTGTTGTTGACTCGTTGTAGCAGTTACTGCTAGAAATGCACCGAGCTATTTTATCAACGATCACTCTGGGAGAGAATGCGGACGATAGGGCTGCGGGGGCAAATGGCTTACTGTGAAGTTTCAACTTTCAGCGAGATAATTATGAATTCCTCCATAAAAAAATATTTCCTCCGCATAAAAAGAATTTTTTTATCAAAAAGAAAGTAACCTTAAAAACTATTATGATTTCTACCATTTTATTATTATTTTCTACCATTTTATTATTATTTATTAGCAATTAACAGCATGCTTTGAGGAGCAGTATTGCTAACTTTTCTAGATCTTCATATTTGTCTCTTACTATCTGATAATAAAGAAGATACAGAGATGGTTTTTTTCTATTCTCTCTCAATTTAGGCTTGTCTTGGTTGAAGAAGACGATGAAAAGATCAAATTTTGATTTTTTTTTTTTCAATGAGTTTACAGATTTATAAAGTGGTGGTTGTTTATTTTCTCCTCTTCTTCTCTTTATTTCCTTTATCCTGAAAAGTTGTTTGACTTGAACTTCTTGTCCTACCTACAAGAAACAATTGATGCTACGCTATATTCTTTTTTCAATTTTATGTATTTTTTTTACAGATATTCAATTTTTTATATATACTGTATACATTCAGCAGCAGACTTCTTATTTTAAATCTTAAACAATTATATTGTAGGGTGGAAAATATTAGAATATGAAGATGAAATTGACGAAGATAATTCCAATCAAAAGGTTCAATCCTTGTTAACTCACAATATTTCAAAGTTTCAACCATAAAAACTGATGCTTAATTTGAATTTGTTACGAGAGGAACAAGAAGCGGTTGATGGCCATGCTGAATTTTTTTTGACAAATATTGTAAGTTACCTTTTTTTTTTCCTCCGTACGGAGAATTAATTTTGTGGTAAAAAAATTATATTTTCAATGACAGACATGTTATTCTCAGTCTTTAAATTTTGGATTGTAGGGCGGAAGACGTTGAGATATGAAAATGGAACTAATGAAGATAATTTTGATCAGAATTTCAATTATTGTGATCTCATAAGGGGTCAAAGATGTTTAATTTGAATTTGTTACCACAAGAACAAAAAGTTGTTGATGCTATGCTGAATGATTTTTGACAAATAGTGTGAGTTTTTTTATTATTTTTTAACTATTATACGATATTAGTTTTTATGATTGTCTAGTTCTAGATTCCTATTAGTGCACGTGCTTGTATGGTTTATCCTATCCCCCATTTGGTATTACTTATTTTTAATAATTAATTTTAGATAAAAATTACTTTTAGAAAACTAATTTTCAAAAAGTACTTTATTTAGTAAAACATATGTTTGTTTTTATTTTTATTATATAAGCGATTAATACTAAATTATACTTATTGTACCTCATTAGTATTTAGTTTTTATTTTTCTGTAAATTTACTTTTTATTTTTCATCTTTAATTTTTATCTTCCTATATCTATAGTTTTTGGTAATAATTATTATATAATTTCTTTAATATTAAACATAAAAAATCATATGAAACATAAAAAAAATTATTAAAAAAATATAAAAGTATAAAGATATTATAAAGTACTAAAAATTGTGAAAATAAAAATTATAAGTTTTTTTATCAACAATCACTAAATAAATTTTATAAAATTTACTAACATCTAAATTTCGAATAGTGATATAATCAAAGTTTATATTATGCAATGAACATTCTTATATTTATAATAAACATCATTAAAACAACTAGTTCAGTGACGTACATGGTAAATATCATATGCAATCCTACACTGCACCATTTCTATTTTTGTAGCAGCTATATCCTCTACATGTTGTCCAACATCCTTATTCATATTGTTTTCTTCATATATTTCTCTATTACAAAAATCATTAAATAATATATCATCCATTCCATTCAACCTAATAAAATTATAGATTGTCATTGTTGCAATGACAATGACCATTTGTTGTTCCAAACCCATACTTAGTTCACTTATCAACCTTGGGAAAAGTGGATTCCTCAAAGGATGCCAAACGAGAGATAATGTTATCATCGCATAGGAGATTATCCATACCATGAGAAAGAAGAAGGGAAATAGGTCGTACATGGAAATTAAAATCAATCTTGAAAAATTTTATGATTGCCTTTCCTAGAACTTTATTGAAGGTACTTTACATGTAACTAGATTCCCTACATCTATCATCCAGCTTATTATGTACTACATCAAAACCCCCACTGTTGAGCCATTTGGAATGAGGATGCATCCAAAACCTTTTACCTCAAAAGACTCCATCTCTTCTTACATTTTTGTCTTATACCAAACATTTGACCTATATAATCAAAAGGGAATTTGATAATAAATAATGGAAATTGCTTATTCTCACTAGAGATGGCACAAAATCATCACATTTATTCTTTACCGACAAGTTACTTTTATTCGTGTAGGCTAGCATATTCCAGATGAACATAATTATGAAGTGTCTACATCACTTGGAGGAGGTAGAAAACCAAAAGGTTAGTGCAAAAAATTTAGCCGTCACTCCAAATGTGTATCACCAAAAATTAATCACCAACATTTCCAACTTAGAGTCATTCAATTACTTAAATAAATATCTTGGAATCCGACTTCATGATGGAATAAATACGAGGAGGATCTTTGCACATATCATTGATAAAGCCTAAACAAATTGCTTGAAAACTTGAGATTTTCTACTTGGTAGGTAGAGCAACCTTGATACAATCCATAACTAGTATTATACTGGCTTACCACATGCAAACTTGTTGCTTACTCAAAGTTGTTAATGAGGAGATCAATCACATGAATCTTAGCTTCTTGAGTGGCAAAAAACACTAATGTTGCCATCTCTAGCTTGCCAGGTGGGATTTAGCTTATTGGAACAAAGACCGAGATGGGCTTGGCATAGGGAACATGGAAGTTTATAAGGAAGCCACGATTATGAAGCTTGTATGAGAATTCTATAATAATCAGGATGCACTATAGGTTGGATCTTATCTAAAAAATATGCCCTATATGGCCAAATCTTTGAGGGAACACCTTCTAAAACTTGTTCGCGTACATGGAGGAGCACCTTGAATTTCTTTCCATAGTTCTAAAAAGGGATTAATTGGGTCATTAAATTATGGGATTTAGTAAATTTTTGGCACGATTTGTGAGTGGAGAGTAGATTGTTAATTAAATTTATTTTTCCATTATTGCTTTAGGAAGAGAAAACTAAGTCAGTTTGCAATTACATGTCCAATGAAGGACCTGGAACCATGAAACTCCCATCCAATTTCTCCCAAACCACAAAGTTGTTGAGACCATGTCATGCTTTTTCAATCCAAAGTGCAATACAAATGACATTATGCCTTAGGGACTTACTTCATATAACATCTTCTTACTAAAATCAACACACGCTCTTGTTCAGGGCGGTATGACTCTAATTTTTTTCTCCTAGTGCCACTTGTGGATACTTAAGATTAAACAATTAATCAAGTGCTTTGCTTGGCTTTTGGCTCATGGCAAATTGGTGACTAATGTAAATCATGCTCAAAGAGGTTTAATTGATTATATAGAATGTGAAGTTTATTGTCATCCTAATGAATGCACCATGAATGCATTTTGTGGTTGTCCAGTAAGCACGGCTATTTGAGTTAAGATGGTTCTTCAAGTAGAATGATAAGACTCCTTTTAAGGGGGACTCCGTGACTAATTCTAGAATAATATTTGGAAATGTTAAAGCCTTCAAGCAAGTGAGCCATCATCATCCTCCTACTCTATCATCACTTGTTGACACCTTTTTTGTTAGAGAAACAAATGCATATTCATAGGGAGATAAATTGATACCAATAAAGTAACCGTGTGGCTCAAAGATTTTATACATGAAGAGCATAGTGCTTAGAATAATATTATAATATTTCATAAAAACAAAACACATACAAGTACCTGTGCACTTAGTTAGAATTTGCTACCTACTAATTTTTATCAAAATTAACGTGGATGAAAGTGTGCTCTCAAACTTGGGATGCATCTCCACATGGGATGTAGCTTGTGACCATCTAGGTTGTTGGCTCTTTAGTTTCACAAAGAAATTTTGGACTGAATTAATTATCACCGCAAAAGTTTAGGGCATTCTTTATTGCTTAAAGGTGACCCTTAGGCATGGATATTAGAATTTTATTCTCTACATAAACTTATACATTGTAGTTTGGTTCATTCATAGATCAATTACTATCCAACATAAACTTTTTCCCTCTAATATACACATGTAGAGATCTTATGTACCAATTCAAATCTTGTGAGGTAACTCACTCATATATAGAAGAGAATCAATTGGTAGATGACAAGGTCCATACTAGCACGACCTAGACTATGGATTTCATGTTTATGATACTCTTCTTATGTGTGTTAAAGATAAACTATTATTTGATTTAGTGGGTAGTATTAGTTAACACACTATTAGAAACTAATGTAATGCTTGGCGTGCATCTTGAAGCCTTTGGATTTTAATCCCTCCATTTAAAGCAAAAAGAAGTAAAGAAGAAAAAAATGCGATTCCATATGCAATCTATTATTGTTAATTAATTTCTTGTATGGTTAGGTTTGCAAACTTAGTTGAAAGTTTAAAAGTTAATTGTAGCCTAAAAACTTCCTGTTGATATCTAAAGGTGATTACTAGTTTTTATTAAACATTTTTGCTATAATTATCCATTGAACTAGTTAAAAGGGTATCATCTGTTGATATCTAAAGATGATTACTAGTTTTTCTTAAATGATTTTGCTATAGTTATCTATTAAAATAGTCAAAGGGTATTAAATGACAATGATAGATATACTTTTTTTTTGGAAATTAAGGTTGTATTTCATTTATACCATGAGATCAAAAATGAATTACAATCCCAACATGACACTCTAAATCAAGCTAAACTATTTACAAACCCAACTAGTTTTGTACAAGAAGTATTAACTAAAAGAGACTCGATTCAATGAGCAAGGTTTGTGACAGTAGTCTGAACAAGCTAGGGTACTAACTTTCTTTTTCCCACAAAGGTTCTATCATTCATCTCCCTCCATATATGATAAGTACATGATGTTAAAAGGGCTCGCAAATTCCCTCATCAAATATATAGTTCTCGTCCTTTTCATACTTAAACCGAGCGGATATTTTTCCCCTTTTCCTATATCCTTTAAATTCCATAGAAAACACATACCAATTGACATTTATACATCGAACCCCTACTTTGCCCCTGCATGGGGTCCCTTCAAGCTTCAACGAGAAGCAAGCAACGACACAAAGCTTTTGCTCCTTATGCTCCGTTTGGTTTAGGGTGAATGGAGGTTAATGGAGTTAAATTAATCAATTCACCTTATTTGAGGACGTATTTTATTAACCTCACTTAGGTAAATCAGAGTTAGAGTTTCACATTCACTCACCCCGATCAACTTTATTTTTGTTAACCTTTGATTTTGGGGATAACGGAGGTCAATGTAAAAATATAAATAAACAACCTTTATTCACTTCAATCTAAATAATGTTTTTAAAACATTCAATCCAATTCACTCAAGTTAGATTAATATTATTTAAACAATATTTTAAAATATTTAACTTTATTTTCTTTTTCTAGGTTAATTTTTAATATTTATTATTGTCTCAAACTAAATACACTATTGGTCCCTGCCATCTTGTTTCCTTCCAAACTTCGGAGCGCTGTGTTCATATTCGGTCATAATCGCTGGGGAGTAATGGTGGCTTCACAACAGTCTCCAATTGCATTTTAGTCACGATTCACGAACAACACTAGCTATGTCGCCAATGAAGACTCTTTCTTTGCATTCCGCATCCACTTAATATATGCTTCTCCTCTTCATTCAACCCTATCAAACTCTTAACTCTGACTAGAGCTGATAAAAGTTAACATGACCCATCTGACCGACTCGACATGCACAAAATCCGACCTGATATGACCCGATAAATTTATCAATCCAACCCGACCCGACCCAACCCAAATATGACCCGAATATAAGAAATCCGACCCAACCCAAACCAACCCTACTCTGACTCGTAACCCGCTACCAACCCGATTCGACAAAACCGAATTCGATATTAATTAGTTATGATAATAAAAAAAAATACACATATCTTATTATTTATTTAAAACTTTTAAAAATATATTATTATTTAAATTTTATTTATTTTTCTTACTTTTAATGTGAACTTACTTATTCTCCAATGATATTCTAATTTTATTGATTTTTTTTGCGTAAAAACACAACATTATAAAGATATAATAATAAATAATGTAATTAATAACACATTGTTAATCAAATGCTTACATGAAATTAAACTTAATGCTTGCTTACGAGGTTAATAATTTAGATTAATTTTGGTGGTCAATGTCCGATTCGACCCAAATCTGAAGTGATTTGATATAGGATTAGCTCAGCCCAAACCTAACCAGACCCGTCAAAATCTAAAAGATCTTATTTGTCAAGTTAACCCAAACTTGACCCGTCAAATTAACTTGAACACGAAATCACCATAATAGGAGATTTTTAGGCCCAATCTCGACCCAATAAGGATATAAACAGGGCAGATATGTTTATACTCGTATCCATATACGTACCTGTACTCAAATTCGTACCCATACCGAAATGGGTATCCACTTACACGTCCAAATTCGTATTCGTTGGATATCTTTTACCCGACGGATAATCCGTTTATCCATTAAAGTATATTTTCTAGAGGATAAATCCATCTAGAGTTAAGCCAAATGATAATTTTAACCATAATTTATACTATATTTATTTTAAAATTAAGGGTAAAAAGGTAATTATATATCCCGTAAACAAGTATCAATATGGATACGAATATGAGTATGAGTACAGATATAAATAATCTATATCCGTATCTGATGGATATTTTTTCCATCATTCATATCCGTTTAAGTATCCGACGAATAAAACTCATCGTATTTCGAATAAAGTATGCCTAATTTACATTCATAGATTCGACTTGATCCGACAAACTAATCCTAAATAATTCAAACCTAGACCCGAAACTATCCAAACCTAAATTTAATCCGAACAATAAGATAATCCAAAATAATTTAAACATAAATGATTTAACTTAACCCACAGTCGACCCACAAAGGAGAATGACCTACAAATAATTCTATCCAAGAACGATTCCACCGCCTATAACCTGACCCGACCCTGACGCGCGGGACCTGATTGCTACCTATAACCCTAACCGCCAAGCTTTTTGCGAAGCCACACGGTGGTGGCAGCGCCATGGGTGCCAGAGTGGAGGTTCCGCCGCCGGAAGCTACGATGCCGCGCTCGCCGATGTAGGCAAGTCCACTGGAACACTAGAGACTACTAGTGCTAATGTCGAGAAGATCTTCGCGAATACCCAGGTATCTGAGTTTTTCCCAACTCCGGATATCGATCTTGAAGAAACGTGCCGTGTTGGATGACATTGCGAAGGTGAAGAAACGTGCCGTGTTGGATGACATTGTGAAGGACTCGTCTCTTCAACCACACACGGCTAACTTTTTTAATATTTTGGTAGATATGAAGAGGATTGATTTGATTAAGGATATTGTGAAGGAGTTTGAGATGGTATATAATAAGATGACGGATACCGAGATGGCGCTTGTGACTTCGCTGGTGAAGTTGGAGAGCCAACATTTGGCGCAGATTGCCAAGCAAGTGCAGAAGTTGATGGGAGCTAAGAATGTGAGGATTAAGATGGATATTGATCCTTAACTCGTTGCTGGGTTCACTGTAAGGTATGGAAATAGTGGATCAAAATTGATTGATATGAGTGTGGAGAAACAACTTGAGGAGATTACTGCTAGGCTTGATATGGGCGATATCCAACTTGCTGTATGATTTTAAACAATATAAATTCTTGTTTTTGTCTGAATTGTAAATTTTTGTTCATTTATATCGGATGCTTCATTTTAGACAATCATGGTGGCGATGGGCAAGTTGTGCTTTCCTTCCATCAAATTTTTACTTTGAACTATTTGTTTGTATAGCTGTTCTCAAGTAATGCAGCCACATGTGTCTTGGGAAAGCCGGTTGTTATCTAATTATTCATGGATTGTTATTCAATTCTGAGTTTACTGCGCAGAACTGCATTTCTTACCTTTGCTGGGCTGTGCATAGCATTTTTGGCAGTTAAAAATAAAAACAAAAATTTGTGCAGTGTTTAACTTGCACTTCTTATAGAAGTCTTGCAGAGGTTGACTAGCTGGTTTTGTAATTTTAAAATATAGTTTGAAAGGAATGAGGTTATACAGTCCTTATCTAAATGTAAGAGTCGTGACCCTTGTAAGGTCTGTACCACTCTGGAATATGCAGTGGCATGTATTTTGTAAAGTTGACAAAAAGTAAGTTATCTAGTCCTATTGGTGACTCTGTTTTAGTAGTTTAGGATTTGCTCGAATCTTCTCAAACTCAGTTAACAAAAAAGGATCTAGTCTAATTGGTGACTGATTTCCAACCATATTAAGACAAAGCTGATACAATAGAAATTATATCTGTGAAGGATACTTACAGGAAAGTAGGGAGAATATTCTTAGTATAGCCGAACAATGCCTTAATTCTGTCTAATTGAACCGAGTTCTATTTCTGCTTTCCAATTATTAAAAGAGTTTATGTTAATGTGAGATCGGCGTTGTACTGGTAAAATCCTGGCTACCTGACGCAGTTGGATGCATTAAAATTTGTCTGTCCATGCTTTTTTTTTTCTTCCTGGCTTGGGTCAGAATAAATTGATCTACTCCGTAATCCTGCGCATGTGGATGAGAATTTGGTGAAGCATCAACAGTGGATGTCATTATCACTGTGCTACTGTCTGATTAGCATTTGATTTGATTACTTGTCAAGCATTTACTTTTTCTGTTATTATTGCCTCGTAACGGTTCACTACTTCATTTGCCAACTTGTTCGAAAGCTTTTTCGAATGCATTTTCTCGTCATGACCATATGGATGATGTTTATCTACTCATGTAAATAGCAACGTAAACAATACTTTTAATGTTGTATGCAGCTCGTTCATTCGGTTTTATTGTTATGGCACTGCTAATGATTGAAGAATATATTATTCGTATGAAAGTTGTCATGATTCGATATACCTTGTTCAAAATTATTCTTTTGTGAGTTTTTCCATGTAAAGCTGCCGGTACTTTTCTTCGCTTTTTCTGGCAATTAAGTTGACAAAAATATAATATATCTGTTTGATGTAGTTTTCTTTTGTCCCCTTCAGGCAGTCTTAATATCTCTTTAATTGATTGCTCTTCAACTTTGAACGTCTTAAACTTTCAGAGTTTTTTTTTTTGTTTTTTTGTCTTTGTGTGACGTTATATCATTGCTGTGTTTCATCGTTTATTGCTTAATGTGTCTCTGCCCCATGGGGCTGATGGAATGTGTCATTGTTGTCATCTTTGATGTTCACTAAAAGCTTTTTGCAAACTGAAGCTGGACACTGGCGATTGTAACCTCAATTCTCAAAATTTGCTTCCAGTACAGTCAGATCATGACATGTTAGTACTGCTAGGATTTTGCAGTTTATTCTCTCCCTCCCTCAGTTGTTAGCAGTCCCATCATATTTAAATGCATCAAGATTATAACTGCTGAGAATTTTGTGATAAGTTGGTCCCTTTTGAACACCCTCCCTACCTGCTTGTATAAAGTTGATCTAGGCAAAATGTAAGGAAGAAAACACCGTTATTTGCACATTGATTCTTATATCTATGTAACAGGGCTATATATATATATATATATATATATATATATATATATATTATTCTATTACTTTAACTGGTATATTATAGTACTCAAATACTCAAATCAAAGCTCTATATCACAAGGAACAATGTATTCACATATTATCTTCAGCAAATTGAATAATAGTATCGAAGCTATCCTTTTGGCTGCTGGATTTATATCTAAGGGCTTGAAGGAGAAGATGGAGGGATAGGTATCCATGTTCTTGGATCTAACGGGTTGAATGCAGGTGGAGGTGGTGGAGAGAGGACAGGGATGTGTGGTATCCACGTCCTCGGGTCGCCTAAATTAAATGAAGGTGGTGGTGGTGGATGAAATAGGGAGGGAGTTGGAGTGAAAAGAGGAGGAGGTTTAAAGGGGAAGGGTGGAAGTGGTGGAATGAAAAATGAAACTGACAAGGATGGTGGTTTGGGGGAATTATTTGGTGGGTAGGGAAAGTCACGAAGCGATGATGATTTGGGCTGACGCAGCTCAGGGATGCCAGAAGGTAGAAAGAACTTTGAATTAGTTAAAGTGCTTGGCACCTCTTGGCTTCTTTTTCTGCACAAGGTATCATTCTTCACCCTTGGTCTAAAACTCAATGCAGTAAAGCTGTAGATACAATGATATGATTGCTTTGATTTCACCGATACTTCTTCCGTTGTGGAGCGGGAAGCTGGAACGTTGCATTCGGAAGACAAGCTGCTTATCAAGCTTGCCTGGCAGAAGGGCTGGATCGGAGGACCATCCACACAGTCAACGCCATCGACAGAAGGTATCTCCAGCCTGTACACACCATGTGTATCTGTAGTCCTGTTAACTGAAAAAGTTATTACTTCTGCTGTACTGGGTGAAAGTGCCTTGAGTCTGCATTGGATGTGTACATCAACTCCTGCTTGTACATTATATTCACTCATTAGCCCATAGATGACCAAAAATAGAAATCTGCCGACAAACTAGAACTTTTTGCCCATTCTTTCAGACTATATACAATTGAATGAATTTAGCAGTTTTTTTTTTTTTTTTTTCCAACTAGATAAAAAACAATTTAACTGTCTGCTTTTATTTTGCTCATCAGTGAAAAGAAAAATGATGCAAACTACATCAGATTCTTGAGATACCTGGAATGAAGTAGCTGTATTTGGAGAAGCTGTTGTCAAAGCAAGTGTCACAATAGACAGCGCCGACCACTGAGATACGGGAGGAAGTGCCAGCTCCTGAGGGTGTCGATCGAGCTTGAGTAGCACAAGGAAAATAAGGTAGCAAGCTTGTGGTTGCCAGGAGGAGGGAAAAGAAAAGTAGAGCCATGAGAGTAGTCGTAGGATGATGGTGGATGGGAGAAGAAAGAGGTGGTAGAGAAGCTTCTATTTAGAGGGCCAAGAAATTGTTGTTACTATTTATGAAGGAGCATATGAGTTATTATTTTAGTAGAATTTTTAAATTGGACTCAAGAGGAAAATGGCCCTTTCTCTCTACAGTAGTGAGTCCCGTGAGTTTGTGGTAGGACCAACCATTATCTGGTCGAAGATGCCTCTCTTCATTCACTACAAACAAAGACATGTGAAGAGGCAGTTTGGAAGATTATAGATAGTGCCTTATGGGAGAGGAGGACATTGAAAATGGAATTGCAAGAACAAAGAAAAGGAAAATATATTCTTAAAAGTGAAGAAGAAGAAGAGGGGGGGGAGGGAGGGAAATGATTGCAGTCCAAAAACTTGAGTTAGCATAATATAATGTTAGTTTAGCTATTAGTTAAGATTTCCTTGGACTATGGTAGCACTAGATGATCTAAGATTTCTCCATTGAGCTGCTAAAACTAGATAATCTTTCGCTTGGCAACCTTGTTCTTTTGGATTTATTAAGTGGTTTGTCGTGGTGTAGCATTCGCATGAACTAGGTGGGCATCAATGAAGGGGATTCTTTTTGTCTTTCATTCATTGAGCCCCCACTCGGGACGCATGCTTAGCATAAATCTGAGCATTGGCATGTGAAAGTTTAAACTAGGCTTTATGAGGCAGAAATTCATAACAACCTGACCATCGTCCTACCTGCTGCCGCTTTTCAGTTCCCTTCCTTCTAAGATAATATACATAGATGACACTCTTGGAAATAACTATAGATGGGGCCTGTAGGCGTGAACTTGGCACCTTTCATTTTGTTGCGGGTAGCATTTTTGAGCATTCGAGGCTTGAAAATTGAAATTTGTCCTTTGTTCTTCTTTTTTCCGTCGTTTTTCCTGGGTATGACCGTTTGTCTTTTGTTCTTGGTAGAAGAACTTTGGTCCCTGTGTGTCTCATGCTCGTTTGCTACATTTGTTTATTTAGCTTCAGTGGATCCGCCCATGCATGCATAGTACCATGAGGGGAGGACACCAGTCTATGAGTTGGGCCTCTCGTTTGCTGATTCAGAAGTTCCACGGTACATTTATTCTCATTCTTTTATCTTTACTTTGGTTTCATGAAAACATTTTCATGGGTTGAGCTGCACCTTGAGTTAGCTATCTTGGGTTTGATGAGATGGAAGACCTGCGTTATACTTCCAAGGATAAACTCCTTGACCCTACGTAAAAGATGCGGGAGGGATGCCCACCGCGTATATATGATCAAATCAATGTATCCACTTTAATCTAAATGCTGCGCTAGTCCAAAGAGTTAACATTGTTTACATTATAAAATGTAAATGTAGCGCCCACACCGCAATTAACATTAACATCATCTAAGATATCAAATGTATCCACTTTAATCTAATATTGCTTCTCCATTGATAATATAAACAATTATTGGTAGGTTCATGGACCATTTTTCTGTTGTATTTTAACCGTCTAGACCTTGGCTATTTTGTAATTATTCTCAAAGTCCACTTTATTCTAAACTTGAGCCCACATGTCGCCTTTTTTCTTCGGTTGATACTGAGATCCTTCTTTTTTTTTCTTCTTGCCCTGATTATGTGAGGTAATGCTGATGCAATCCTTGTGATCATTACATATTTATGTTGTCGTAAGTTATGAAAAGAAAGGAAGAAAAGAAAGTATATCACATCCGATTTTAGTTTGATAGATATTTGATATCTATGATATCTATGATATTTAATATTTTTATTAGATTATTTTATTCTAAATAATATTTAATATTTTGTTGATTAATTTAATAATATATTATGATATCGTGCTTTTTAAATTTTATTTATTTTTGCAATTCTAAATTTTATAATAATATTTTAATATTTTTTCAAGAAAATTAACGTACACAACCTTAATTTTTTTTTAAAAAAAATCTTCTTGCAAAAGTTATTATAAAATTAATAAAATAATATTTTTATACAGATATTAGATATATTTAAATTTATTCTATATTCGGTTTTGTGAATAAGGAGTGGATATCTGAAAAAATTATGTGAACAAATCCTGATATTTGGTTTTGTAAGACCTTACTTAAGAACATATCCAACAGGGATGTTAGTTATATGATATATTTTTTTTTTCCAATTTTATATAACAAAACTCTCTTATACTCTAATTGGAGGAGATTTTATTTCATTATTCATTTTTTTAATTTAAGTTTGAGCTAAAATGGACATAAACTATTATATTAGAAATTATGTAAATAAAAAAATACAATATTTTTCTAAAACATTTTCAAAATTGAATATTTAGAATTATTGTTATAAGATTAATGACGATTAATAATTGCAATTGATGTTATTCTCAAACACCTATTTTTGTAATAAAACTTAATTAGAGTTAAATGTTTTTGTAGATAGTTGGTTCCTACGTTGAAATAAATTACACAATATTACAAGATTAACATAACATTATTACATAAATATTTTCTTAGACAACACATCACATAAATATTATAATATCTAAACAATAATAATACATAAATATTACTATATAAAATACCAAACAAACATGACAATTACATAAATACTACAATATTCAAACAATATTGTAGCACTGCCATAAATACTACTATGTTCACATAGTGATCACACAAATAATAACTAAAAATAAAATAATAACTTAAGTACCAAATCTAATTATGTGCTCCAAAAAGTTGTGAGATATGTTACACCAAATTTGATTAAAATTGATGATGGGCTAGAACGTCACATACTTTAATAACCTTCCGTAGATAAGAATTAATGCTGACTATCCGACCATAATTAACCATAGAAGAGAAAATATTATTGTTTACGTTATCAAATGTATCCACACTACAATTACCTAATTAAGTATTACTGTAATACTTTTCAAATTAAGTGGAGTGTTATAATGATTGATATGATTATTTATACCAACATGATATATTATTCTTTTGGTGATTCCGTCCTAAGACCTCCATAGTTAAGCGTGCTTGATGCGGAGTACTTTTTAGGATGTGTGATTATATTGGAAAGTTTCAGAAAACTTACAAAAAATTTCTTGAAAAGTGTGTGAGTAAGGACAAAATATGCTGAAAGGACTTATGTTAATTTTTGAGGCCTATTGATCAATCAAAAAAGATCTAGGATAGCCCCAAAATCCTTGTGGGTCCGAGGCGCTATTAGGTGGCTACCAAGTGGTCCCTTTTTTATTACATTAAACTGTTATTTTACAAATGGTTTAGGACAAAACTACAACTATGACTTGGACTTAGATGATTCAATCTGTAACACCCCCAAATTTACTACTAAAAAATTTCGTTTAAAATCAAAAGGCTTAGCGGAAGCAAAGGATAAAACCGTAAACTCGGGGGTATTACTGCCACACTTAGTACCAGATCGGTTCACTCCTACCGTTCCAGTACTAAGTGCTAAGGCTAAATCCGATCAACATTTAGTACGAAGTATCAAAAAAAAACGCAAGACGACATTTAACATAAATCCTTAATAAGAGGTAAGTCAAACAGAAGTTAGAATACGATTTGGGATTACAACCTCAGAATATGTTTCTCGAAACAAGAACGTAATACAAAATATAGCTAAACAAAAATAAATCCCGAAGGATCAATATCCGGATTGCCTACTCACTCAAGTCAAGGCTTCCACCCCAACACAGTATCCGATCTTAAACCTGCACAAGAGGTCTGCTCCCCACCATCGGTGGATCATCACAGGACCCATTCAACCAGTGTAGTATCAGTACGGGTCCAATACTGAGTAAGTCTCACTACCCTACCTTATAGGAGAGATATCATCAAGTGTGTATTAAATTATAGTACAATACGTTAATACAATATCCTACATACTCACAACCCACAACATGAATCTTGCCATACACTCATAGTAACATATAAAACATATGCAACATCCCATTTAACATATAAGCGTGGTATAACCGAAATATAAAGTGACTCATTATGCACATAAGCAGCATGTGGTAATACATATAATAAAAGCTGGCCATGGTCCAATTAGACTTATTCTTTATTCTCATTAATAATATGTTCATTCAACACATATTTTTTAATAGTCCATGTGAGTGCGGGAGCCCCACTATTATAGCCGGTGAACCGGAAGTAAACACACAGGGCAGGACGCCTCTGACCACTATTATAGCCGGTGGACCGGAACAAAACACACAGGGCAGAACGCCTCTGACCACTATTCTGACAGGTGGACTGGACTGGCCCCGACTCACATGGTGTTTCACTGTAAGTATTTAGTATTTTCCCATGGATTAACTTATTTATTTGGGTCTGTCGAGCCGAGATCCCCCACTATTATAACCGGTGGACCGGATGTACACACACAGGGCAGAACGCCTCTGACCACTATTATAGCCGGTGGATCGGAACGAAACGCACAGGGCAGAACGCCTCTGACCACTATTCTAACCGGTGGATCAGACTGGGCTCGGCTCAACATCTTTCGCTTTACGTGATTAATGTCTTATCCGTGTCTTATTAAACCACACTTCACCCTTAACATGCATGCCAACAACGGATAATCATGCGTTACACAACATAACATGATATATAAAGCATACAAGTCACGTAACACATAGGGGCCTTAGCTACATCCTTACTAAACACTCATAAGTAGAGGTAAGTAGAGACTTACCTGGATCCGAAGCTAGCTAAGCGAGATAAGAGGGAGAGAGATCACTAGCTCGTGGATCCACGAGAAAGCTTTCCTAGATCCGATAGAAATCGAAAACTAAGTTAGAACTATTTTATCAATCAATAATTCACATATTCTAATTAAATAAACCCAAACAACATAAATGATCTTTATTAAAAAACGTGTCCAAAACTTAGAAATTAAAAGTATAGATTTATTAAGATTTAAGGTTAAAACTAAATCAAAACGGATTAATATAAATATCACTTGAGACATTTCAACTTAATTTGGAAAGCCCGAGAAAGAATAATCGATCATAAGTTAATTTATCGAAAATAACTTATTTATTAGGTTTTACAACTAAATAGGTAACCTAACCATTTACATAGAACCAAATCCAAATCGATTAGGTTAAAACATAATTTAAATGGTTTAAAATCCAAAGATAGAATTCGATTAGATGAAATATACATAGCAAAATCAATTTTATAAAATCATTCCCGAAAATTAGGGTTTTTAATACCTAAACCACAAATCGGCCAAATCACTTTGATTACCTCAAATTGATAGTTTTAAAACACAATTAAACTAATTTTAGATAAATCTAGCCAATCAATTTCAACAAAAAGATCTTCCGATAAATCAATTCTAGATGATCAATTTCCAAAATTAAGGTTTTACAGCCCACGAAACAAACTCAGGTAATTCAATTTAATTAATTCGAATTAAAGGTATTAGAAAGCAATTAATACCATTTCAACTATTTCTATACATTCAATTTTAGAAAAACAACAATACAAGTAATCGATTTCATAATTTCACTTGAAATTTAAGGTTTTAGGCCCTAAAATACAATTCGTTAAAATTCTATAAATTTAATCAAATTGAATGTTTAGAAATGCAATTAAACACATTTTATAACATATCAAATAATCAATTGCTCAAAACTAGTAAAATAAATACACAATTTAGCACAATTAGGGTTTTTGAGCCCGGAACGCAAATTCGATCAATTCTTGCCAAAACATATCAATTGACGGTTCGGAAATGTAATTAAACATATTCTAATGTAATTTATATAGTCAATTAAATAAAATAACCCGATTACCCAAACCAATTTAAACCCGCGGGAGTTTTAACCTAAAAATCCAATTTCGATCAATTACACACAATTTTCCCAAATCAACACTTCCAATATAAAATTAAATACATTTTAAACAATATTATAAAATCAATTGAGTGGAACGGCTCAATTATACGACCCAATTTCATTACACCCAAAATTTGACCTAGGAATCAAATTCCGATAAAACCTGCATAAATTCTCAAATTGACGGTTCCAAAGTGAAATTGGATACATTTTAAAACACTTTATATAATCAATTTATCAAAAATAGCTAAATCGAACGAATCCGAAAAATTCGGGCATAACCCGGCCAAAAATCCAATTTTTCCAAAATTCCAACATAACCATACAATTGACATATCCAAACCAATCCTACAGCACATATATACATAATCAAATAATTAATTTAGCTTTTTATAAGCTAATTCATACCCAATTAATTAAAATAAGGGTTAGGGTTTTTCGGAAATTATACCAAACGAAACCAACACAAATCGGGACAAGAAAATGGCGGAAAAGCTTCGTCGGGGAACGGGGGTGGCTCGCCGGTGGTCTGCGAGGCTCGCCGGTGACCGGGCGACGGCAGCACAGCCTGCGTTGTTGCCCGGTGCTGTGCGCGGCTGTTTCGGTCGCTGTTGCTGCGGCTATTGCTGCTGCTGGTGGCTGCTATGGCGGTGGTCGACGGGTGTTGGCGAGTTTGGCCGGAGCAGGGAGGAGGAGCTGGGGAGATGGAGAGGGGTGAGGGAGGTCGGCTAGGGTTCCAGGGGTGTAGGGAACAGTGGGCCGACGAGGTTTTTTGGGAAAAAGAAGAGAAGGGAGAGAAGAGGGAAAAGAAAAAAGGGGAAGGGGCGTCGGTCGGGCTGTTCGTTTTTTTTTCAAATACAAGTAGAAATAGGCAAAATTATTATTGGATGATTTTATATAAAATTTATTTAACAAAAAAAATTTATTTCAAAAAGATCCGAACGCTTAAAATTAATAAAAAAAAACTATATAAAGAATTTCGGAAACATTTTCAGAAGAATTTACCAATGAACGTAAAAATTTATATTATTTACAGAAATATGTTATAAGACCTCGAAAAAGCATTTAAAAGCATATAATAAAATATTTAAGTCAAATTCTAATAAACCGAGACTAATTCAAATAATATCCGAAAGCGATTTTCCGCAACTAAAAAGCGTAGAACGGAAGAAAATTAATTTCAAAAAAGAAATTCTTAAATAAGTTCCGAAAATATTTTTAATTTAAACTTCCCGAAAATATTACATTCAATTAATTAAAACGTCGATAAAATATTACTTCCCGAAAATGATTAATTACATTCAATTATGAATTCGAAATCGTCGATAAATCCATAAAACGAATCAAAATTAAAATAATTAATTGTTTACATCAAATTACACTAATAAAATCATTAAACTTAATAAATCTGGGTTTTAAAAATACGGGGTATTTCACAATCAGTTGCCTAATGAGATGATTATTTAGATAAACTATAAGGAGACAGTTGATGGTTGAGGCACAACGATGGCATTGCGTTCTTGATGGGGGTGAGCGTAACAACCCCAAAATGAGTGAAGTGTTATAATGATTGATATTACTACTTATATAAACATGGTATATCATCATTTTGGTGATTTCATCATAAGAACTCTATAATTAAGCGTGTTTGATACGGAACAATTTGTAGAATGGGTGATCTTTCTGGAAAGTTTTAATAATAAAAAAATTAATTTTTTTAGAGAAGTGCATGAGTGGGTACAAAACTCATTGAAATAACCCGTGTTGATCAATGGGGCCAACCAATTAATCCGAAAGCTCTCCCAAGTAGGATGGGGCTACCAAATGACCTATGCATGGTTGTATCAACTCGGGGTATTACAAGTACGTTTATCCTCAACAATTATATTATACAATATGATTCAGGCATATATTATGTCCTTTAGCATAGAATCTTAGAAACATTCCATACCACGAAAAATCGCGAAACACTGCTCTATCTCTCAGAATGCATATTAAATGCTCGTTCTAATAGATTCTTGACCCTCCACAAATAAGTTTCTCTTCAAGATTATTTTGACAAAAGTTTCTCACTCTAGTTAGATACCATCTTCTAGGTTACTCTGCACGATAGTAGACCATATAATATTATGTGACATTTACTATGCAGTAAAATTTGGGAGCTCAACCATTATAAATGTCTTTGAACACTAGCAAGCCACTAAGAACATTGATGTTATTATTTGATCTATAGTAACCTAAAATAACATGTTGAGTGTACGATGGTTGTCATGACAATATTGGCATTTCCATTCAATACGACAAATTTTCTACTCTCAATGCATATAATCAATACTTTCCATCATACTAGAAATGCTATGCCTTTCTCCTAATTAAAGGAGGTATTAAACATCATCAACATTTGATCTTTTGAAGTATTGTGAAGAAAATACTTCGTTCACCGTCTAACAAAATACCTCAGACATTATATTATTGTTGTTTATGCAATGCAAACATGTTCATCCACGTAATTAGTAAGCATTCTATAAACCATCATAAATATTGTAGCTGTGCATTTTTGTAATGGATACAATCCACTTCTACGTCTTGCATCATAACTCATATGAAAATGTGAAGAATGAGTACTAACAACTTCCATAATTTGAAGGAATAAGTGTCTTCTCATATTAAATCTTCAATGAAATTGATTGCCATAGAATTTTGAAATCTTAGAGTAGTAATTATTGTAGACTCGTTTTTGTCCTTCACGATTTCTCTCTACATGTGCCCATTGCCTTCTTCTGCTACTATAACCGCTCTCAGTAATAGAGTTCATTATGTGTTTCATAAATGTCAGTAGCTTTTGGAAATGGAATATCCATAGCTTCATTGGCTATTCTCTCTCCAAGAGATATGCCTTCAAATGGATTGAAATTGTTTGGCATAGTTTGTTGTATATTTTAAAGAGGGGTTAAAAGAAGATAAATTGGTATCATGGAGTGTTGTGAATCAATACATAAGAGGACCTTCATTTATAGGCCTTATCGTGGAATTTTGTGAATGGTTTCGGATGACTTGATTGTTCAATGTGGTTGTAAGATAATTACTAGCTTTGTCAATAAGTTATTATAACTTTACTTTAATTGAATTGAATATGATGTAATTATTTAATGTGGTTGTAAGATAATGTCTAGTATTGTCAATAAGTTATTGCAATTTTGTTTTAATTGCATTAAATTTGACTTGATTGTTCATTATGGTTGCAAGATAACGTCTAAGCTTATAGAGAAGTTATTGTAGCCTTGTATTTAATTGAATTAAATAAGGTGTGACTATTCAATGTAATTATAAGAAAATGACTAGTCTTGTAGAGAATTTATTGTAACTTTTTCTTTAATTGAATTGAATCAAACATGACTATTCAATGTAATTGTTAGATAATAATGAATAGTATTAGAGATAATTATTGTATCTTTACCTTTAATTCATTTGAATATGATGTGAATATTTAATGTAGCTATAAGATAATAATTAGTCTTATACATAGATGTGCAAAAGATTCATACGAGTTGGATTGGGTTGGGTTAAAATTGGGTTTACTATGTAATTAGGTCAGGTTTGAGTTTAGGCAGGGTGTCTTTCTAGGTTAGCACCAATTCAAGTAACGATGATTCATATTGGGTTTATATTGGGTCAGGTCCAAGTCTAATCCATTATATTTCTTCAGGTCTATAGACATCAGGTCGAATCATGTTTAGGTCGGGTGTATTCGGGCCTACACACTCTGGGTTTTATTGGGTTTTGATTAAGTTCTTTCTGTTTAGAATTGGTGGTTATATTGATTGTTATTAATTTAATAGAATCAATAAATTAAATTCTGTGATTTATTATGATTGTTATGCTTATTATAGTAATTTTTATTATAAAATATTTAATAATACTAATAATAGTAATATTAATAATAAATTATTATTATTCTTAGTATTATTATTGTTATAGTTATTGTTATAAATACAATTATAAATATTATTATATACATACGTATAATCATTGTTATAACAATTATAAATATCATCATCATTAGAAATATAATAATAATCATTATTAATAGAAATACAAATATAAATTTTACTATTGTTGTTGTATTATATTATAAATCATTATCATTATTAGTAGTATAAATTTCTATGATCTAATTTGATCAATACTAATATGATATTAAAATAAAGTGAGGAGAACAAGGTCTTACTAGAATTGTTTCATTTGTTATTATATGGGATGTCTATAATTTTTTTACATAAAATTTTATTAATAAGATAGTTTATTTGTATTTATGTATCATTTTATATGAGATAAAACATTATCTTTGTTGATCAAATATGACTTTAATTTGGATTAAATATGAAATTATATTTTAGTATTGGTCAGGTTTGAGTCAAGTTATTATTAGATTTCTATTTAGGTATAGGTTAGGTTTAAATTGATTTCTTTTTGAGTTGGATTATTTTAGTTTGGGGAATTTAGGATACGGATAATTATCGACTTAGCTAATTTTGGGTCGGTTTCAAATTGATTTAGGTTTTTGAGTTAAGATTGGGTTTAATTTTTTGGGTCTAGATCAGGTTGTAGATTGGATTATTCAGGTTGGGTTAGTTTTGTCAGGTCTACTTGTAGATAAGTAATTATAGATTTATCTATAATTGAATTGAATTTGACATAATTATTTAATGTAGTTATAAGATAAAAACTAGTCTTGTAGAGAAGTTAATGTAGTTTTATCTTTGATTGAATTGAATCTAACATGATCATTCAATGTAGTAGTAAAAAAATGACTAGTCTTGTAGAGAATAGTTGTACAAGAAAATAACTATGGTTTCAAACACCACAATCCACCAATTCGTCTTTAAGTAAGTTATCATAAATAAAGATTAAAATTATAACATTTTGATATAATATTACAACATAAAAAAAAATACAACATTACAACACCTTAATTAAAAGTAAAAGCAAAACATGACAACATCTTATTTTGAATTAGCATGTATCCTCTTTATAATTGTCATGTATAAGAGTAGATGGACATTTAGTTCCTACTCGGTCATCTTTGATGTATATCTTGATATATGATTGCAATATCTATCCTTTTTTTTTTTGCTTCAGCTATCTTTGTTCAGACAATTCCAAATTTATATTTTCCAATAGTTGAATTCTTTTTCCTTTCATTTCTTTTTAACTCCACAAATTTTTATGTTGCTACTTCAACGAAGGGAGATTGTTGATATGTGTTGACCTCATAGGTCAATAAATCTTTGTTTTGATGACAACAAACTTAATTATGAATTTAACTTATCTTATTAAGTGTGCATGTATATCATAGCAAAAAGTGAAGTATTCAACACTTAACTAAGTCAATGAGTGCTAAGGAGATCAAGTTTACAAATCATATCCCAAGCACACGCCAAATATCGACAAGGAGGCAAAAATAAGACTCTAGATTCAAGTACTTCAATTTCATATGTGTAATACACAAACTATGAAGGGACAAGTAAGTGTACTCAATATACCAAGACTCAAGCTTCAAATAGTATATTACAGTCTTAGGTTTTATGTACATATGATTTACATATTGAGCACTTAGATTTTTCAATAATTTGTTATTTATTATCCTATTTAAAAAATAATTTTGAAAGATCTTAAAGTGATTTCATGCATCAAGAATATTATCAAGTATTTGTGCAAAATGTTATCTTAAACTGTTTTTTTAAGCAGTTTTACATATGATATAACTTGTAAAATTCACCAAAAATTACCTAGACATTATTTTTAGGTGAATAATAATTCTTTGTAAAGCTTACGATGTCTACTTTACAGAAAAAAGGCATACAATTTAAAGCTCTGTAGCTCAAGTTATAATCTTTTTTATAAAGGCGAGTAGTGATAAAAAATTTTCCATCAATAGATTGGTTTTGACAAACTAGTTGATTGGTCTGGACATTTTTAAGATTTTCTATTTGTTGTAATTCAACCGTTGGAGCACTTTTTACACCCAACGGCTAGTGCCAATTTTTTCCCATCTTTTAGCACTATAAATAAGAGTTGTTAGACTTTAATAAACATCAATCAAGCTATCACAACTCTTCTAAAATTATCATTTTCACATTTTACAAAGAATTAAAGAGAATTTGGATTTTACCCTTTCAAGTCCAAATCAAACTTCTCTAGTGCTCAATTTGTTCTTCATATTTAGTTAGAGTGCTCATAAACTTGTAATTATTATTTATCTAGCTAGATAAAAATCTTCACTAGTGATTACACACTTTTATATGCTATCTAGTAAAAATTCTTATTGTATTAATTCAAACTCATCATCTCAAACACAAGTGAGATGATGAGTGGTCTGTTGTCTAATATTTCTAATAGAAGTCATTAAGATTATAGCCTCATAAACCTAGAGATAATAGATAGGCAAAGTGTAAATCATCTCTTAAAGGTTCATTGAGATTGTAGGCTCATAAATCAAAAGAGGAGTGATCATCATCAAACACACGATAAATAAAGAGAGATTCAAATCCAAAATGCAAAACCTTTTGGTAGTAGATATATAGAAACTTTGTAGAGTTTCTTGAACCACTATAAATTACTTGTTTATTATTTGCCATCTTTCTACTTATTTTTCACAAAATTAATTTGGTATTATTGTTACAAAATACTTTATTCACCCCTTATAGAATATCTATATGATCTTTCATGATTAATTTGAATACTTTGTTTTCCTTTCTCCTTCAATTTGCTCTTTGACTCTTTTTGGTCAATAAGCCTTACCTTTTTTTTTCCCTTACTCCAGTGTCTAAATTTTCAGCATCAAGTGAGGAAGTGTGTGCCTTTGATGCATGCACCTTTTTTTGCTTTAATGTAGGATTATTTTGAAAATTATTGGTCATAATTCATACCCCTCCATTTTGGATGACCCTTCATCAACTACGATGCACAATGGTCGGTAGAAGTTGCATTAAACTTGTCTTATATAATTTTTGTACACCATCAATGATCTTTGTCTCATTGGTGTCGTTTTTATGGTAATGAACAATTTGACTATAGCATCTAATCCACTGATTCATATCTTTATTAAGTTGATGATATTTTATCTTCAATTGTTGTGGAGTTTTATTGGGCTCCACTAGTTGCCACTTGTCAAAGAACTCATTCATATGTTTCCACAAAGAATATCCTTTTTTAGTTGTTTCTTATTATTGGATCTTCTGAAATTTCTAAGAACCTACTTATGAGCGTTTCTTCTTCTTTTTCTAACCATCTACCACATGATTGGGTTGGAAGGATATTGATTTCTTGACTTTCATTAATGTGTTCCACCTAATCTTAAGTGAAAAATTCTGCATATTGAGGTCCATCGGGCGGATGGATGATCAATGAAAGGTGGAAGGCTAGAGATATAGTATGCTAATGCCTCGGAATGATGACTATTAATATTATAAAGTTTTGGATTGAATTGAAGAGGATAATTTAGCTGTTGGAAAATTTGAGGGTTTGACATTTTATATATTTGGATAATGAATGTTCGAGTAATTTAGATTTTGATAACTCCGTGGCTCATTTGGATTTGTAGGAGATGGAGTTTCAAATAAAATTTAAATATTAAATTTATTGGGATCCATTGTGAAATGGTAGATAATATAAATAAATATGAATAATATATGGTATTTGAATGATGATAATATTGTTTTGTAGGAATAATTAGGACGCAGAGAAATACAAAGAAGTAATACGAAAATTGAATAACATGATGTGTAATATTCATAGGAGAAGAAAAAAATAACTCTTGTTGAGTAAAAATTGAACCGTTTGGCTGCCTTATCTGGGCTTTTGTTTTTTTTCTTCCTGTTTTTGTTGAGTAAAAATATTACCGTCGGTATCCATTTGGCTACAGAGTAAAAAAAATCCATTTGATGGCCCTAAAATTTTTGGGGGAGTAAAGTCCATCGACAAAGCAATCTCTCTTCTTTTCGTCCAATTGCTTGGACCAATTCCAGGTGAAAAAAAAAAGGATGCCTAACCAAACCAATAGGGCCTGCCTGCCTAAACAAGTTGGCTCCGTGGCTCTGTCGCGCGCGTGAGTTACACAAGTCGCAAGGATTTTAGTTGTGAAATCGGGGCATTACATTGTTTTTTTTTTTTTTTTGGTTTCATTGGAGTTGCTCTAGTGTGAAAGCCTCACTTGCCAGCGTTACATATTTGAGGAACAGAACGGAAAAGACTTTGACATTTGTCCTCTTTTCACTTGTCATGAATATATAAGATGTTCTTCTCATTTAAATGCGTGCAATTGAGTCGAATTTATAATTATTTGAAGTTATTAATTAAAGTTAGTTATTTAAAATAATTATTTATTTAATTTTTTTTTAAATTTAAATATTTATAAAATAAATAATTATTTTATATAATTATTTTTATACGTAGCTCTAAAAATCATGAGAAATGGTTGTAAGGGGGGGGGGGAGGTGCAGCGATTGAGAGAGAGAGGGATTGATCGAGTGATAAAAAAAAAGAGGTCAGACACGGTAAATTCATTGAGTCAGAAATATAATTCATTGAGAGTCAGAAAAGGCTCTTCCTCACTTCCCTCTCCCCCCCCCTCCTCCACCCTTTTCGAATATACTACAAGCTACCTATACATCCCAGAAATTAATTAAGATCATTCTCACCTAACATATGAAAAGGCATAGCCGGAAAAATAAAATAAGAATAAAATAAACAAAACCCAGAAGAAAAATTAACACTCCCAAAACTACCAAGAGTATGAAGAAAGAACATGCAATTTACACCCTAGAAACTCCGAAGCTAGCTACCTCCTTCAGTCCCTCTTGTGTGTGCGATCCCTCTCTCTTCATTTAAACCTTCCCTCTACAGATATGAGACATCACTTTGATTCAGAGTACGTACACCTTTTCAGAGCCAGAGAGCTCCAGCTTCCTTAAGAAGAGGAACCAATGTGCCATTAATGTGGGAAGCCATGACTCGATCCATGGATCCCACGAGCTTCCCTCCGATGAAAACGACGGGCACAACTTGTGGTGTCTCGAGCAATGTCATCAACGCCCTCTCCATTTCCCTCCCTCTCGGGTCCTCGTCCAGCTCGTAGACGGTTGGGTGCACTCCCATCCCACAGAACAACCTCTTGACCGCATGACACATACAACAAGTGCTCATGCTGAATATCACAACTGCACTCTCGGATGCCAGCCTAGCCACTCTTTCTAGTGGATCTGACTGAGCACTCATTGTATGACCCATGTAGTATCCCCACGGCTCTGCTGTTTGGTACATATTGGATGTTGAAACTAGATAGAACGTACTCGCAGTTAGGAAATTTGGAAAAGTTTGTAAGGTCTAAGGAGAGAGAGCAGAGAATTGAACGAGTCCTGATGACCGAAGCTTATTAGGGTGGAGTTTCTATGAAAATGTATTTTGGTGCTGTTATGGTGGAGTTGGGGTTGGATGAAGGATGAGGAGCGAGAGTAATTGGGTCTTTTATAGGGATCGTAGACGGAAGAAAGGGTACATGGGTAATTTTAGAGTTTGTCTGTTAGTTGTCGCAAGGCGGGCAAAAGAGGGGACGACGGATGGGGGCAGGCAGGCGCATGAGATCTACGTATATACGTACGTTGTCTTTGCTTTAAAAGGATGTATGTGAAGTAGGGACATATTCTGGCTTTTGGTACGCTGTTTGGCACAGGTGTGGTACGCAGATCGAAACAACGCTGGCTCGCTTGTAGCCTACTGCGTAGCGATACTAGTAAGGAGAGACAGTCGCTTAAATGCAACCTATTTTATTTATTTATTTCATTCTTTCAGGGAAAAAAAAACAAAAAAGACATCCTCAGATATAGAAGGCGGCGAATGGTAGCTGAGCTTCTACTGTTTCCTGTCTGCATTACCGTGCGTATGCGTAAGCAAAAACATTAATGCGGCTACTGAGCCCTAATGCTGGACGAGGCATGCAGAAAAACACTTCGTTGGCAGTGCTGTTGCATTACAGTAGAACCAGAGAGAGAGAGAGAAAGAGAGGAGGGAGGGGAGGCTTGGTACTTGGCAGGCGCTACTTTAGCCCCTAAAATAAATAACAGTCATAAATTCGGTTCGATGAGCCTTTGAGACGAGCGAGAGCCAGTGGGACATGTTCGTGTTCGGCAGGCTTTTCCTGCAAGGTGAGTTACTGCTGCTGTTGTTGTAAGCATAGTGCAGTGTTGCTGTTGTTAATGCCGCGGCACATTCGGTTATTAAAAGCGGCTGAGTTTGTCCTTGCTGTCGGGGTTACAAGGATAAAAACCAGTATTTTTCTACTACGTACTGTACGTTGCCAAATTTGTGCCCATCTTGTTTCCCTGGTTGGGGTGTTATATACAAGAAACCCCTAGAGTGTCATCGTAATGTGGCTTTACGGTTGTAGACTCATTTTTTTTAACTACATTTGGTCAACGCTTTTGTGATTTGGACATGCATGTAGCAAGGAGGGAGAGGGACTCTTGCGGGTTAGCACCCCCCCAATCTTTGGTTTCCCAAGGACTTGCTCGAAAATTGTAGGGGCTGTTTTTGGCCAAGGGATGTAATTTCATTATTTTTGAACTACATAATGTTTCCCTAGGATATCAGTTAATGTATGATTATTTAAAGCATGTATAAAGGGAAAAGGGAAAGAGGTTGGTAGGGTAGCTAAAAAAGGTGTCGGACTTGGGCATTTAAATTAATTTTAATACAGTATTAAAAAATACTAGTATAAATTAAAAATGGTAGATATTTAATTGCTGAAAATAAAATTAATGAGGATAGGTAAAATTATCGGAGCTCGTGCACCATTAAAAGATATTTTTTAAAGGGTAGCACTATCATATTTGGGTAGCTTAAGGAGAGTTACTCTTCTTTTATTTTTAATCAAAAAAAACACAGAGAGAGAGGGGGGGGGGGAAAGATACTCCAAAAGTATAATTTCCATTGGACTCATATTGTGTTTTACTTTATTTATTGAAGCTAGGATTGCACTTTCCAACCAATAATTGAAGGAATATAATTACTAATCAAAGAATTTACAATAGCTGATGGCCTGTTCAGGATCACTCATGGAAGTTTGAGATAAACCCATAAATAATTTTTCGTGTAACCCAAAATGATAAAATTCTTTCCTTTATATTTACCCTCTTGCTATAAGCTCTTCGCATGAAATCAGATCAATTACTCAACTCGGCAGCATTAATTAGACTTCAAAGCCACGTACGTGAGTCAACTCATCAGCTAGTCCTTCCATGGCAAGTTTAATAAGAGCCGCCGCCGCCGCCGCTTTTCATATCCAACCGTTTGTTGCGGCCCACATCTAAGTTGCTTTTTAATTCCTCATAATAGAGAGAAGAGTTCCCACCAAAAATGTCCTAGTCTAGTTTCATATCAAGGGGTCTTGGTATAGGAAGGTTCCAACTTCAAATCTCCAACAACAGCTAGTAGAGTTGAGGTTATTTATGTCATTGATCTCTCCCGCATATATACTTATGTCTTAGTCTTGTTAATCAAAGATGGATTCACATTTAATTTAACCTAACTATAAACAAGAGGTCCTCCCGAATGGTTTTTCTCGACACTATAAGAAAAAATAGATTCCACAATGATACTAGATGGATTCACATTGTATTTAACCTAACTATAAACAAAAGGTACTTTGGAATGGTTTCTCTTGACACTATAAAAAAAATAGATTTCATAATGACACTAGATGGATTCACATTGCGTTTAACCTAACCATAAACAAGAGGTCCTCCAAAATGGTTTCTCTTTAACACTATAAGAAAAAACAGATTTCATGATGATTGATTTTGTTTGAAATAATTGAAAGTTCGAACAACATGTCATCAAAAATATCAAACCACTACTAGAAAAATGATTAGCACCAACGATCTTAACACCGATGATAACTCATTGTTGGCATTATATCATATACCAAATATATTTTTGTATGAGAAAATGGTAGGAAAATACTTAATATCGACTATAAATATCGTCGGTATTAAGTAGTGTCAAAGTTTTCCTCTCAAAATTTTTATTAAAATCTCAGAAAAATAAATACAGATGTATTCTTTCTTAATAATGACAATAATATCATCAGTAATAAGGAATATATTTCATCAAAATACCATGGAGGAAAAAATTACTTCCAAGGGAAGGGGAGTGGAAATGAAGATCTTAATACCGATGATATTTGCTTTAATACTGGTGATCTATTGTAGGTAATAAGTGTGATATTTGGTTGAAATAAATAGGAGGAAAATTGTTGCCAAGGAATGAAGAGTAATAATGAAATGCTTAATACCGACGATTTACTTTTAATACCTATGATTAATAATCAACAACAAGGGTTTTAATATTTTTTTTTGCAAGACCAAAATGACGTTGTCTAATTTAGTTCCCCTTAATACCGATGATTATAATCATCGGTATTAAAGGTATGTTCAATCCAGCCCGCGAAGCCTAACTCTTGTTTTGCCCTTTTCTTCTTCAACTCTTTCTCTTTCTCTGTCATCGGCAAAATCATCCACCATTTTTTCTTCTTCTCTTTCAACTTTGTCCCTCATTTTTTTTGAAGGTTTGTTTTAATTTAATCTCTATTTCTTATGTATATTTTCGTATAAGATTATCTAATTATTATTTTATTGGTTTAATCTGGAGCACCACCACTATGCTGCCTCCGAGCACCACCTTATTATTAAATTTGTATAATTATTATGTATTTGTTTGTTTTATGTTAATTATTGTATATTATTTAAATTGAAATAATTTTATGAATTAGGTTATTGTAGTTAGAGTATGATCGATTAATTACGTTATTTTAATTAGATTTTGTATAATTATATTATTAAATTATTATAGTTAGGCTTTATATAATTGATTAATTAGATTTTTTATAATTGAGTTATTAGATTATTATAGTAAGATTATGTGTATAATTATATTATTGTATGCAGTTATTACTATGCATGTTAGTTAGAAAAAAATATTAGTATGTTAGAGTATAATAAATATTTTAGTTAATTTTGTTATTAATATATATGTTGGGCAGTATCTTAGTATATATGTGTATGCTTTTGATGGTAGCATGTTAGTTAAAGTTAATTTGGTGATATATATATTTTTGGTGAGTTTGTTAGATTTAGTTAATATTTGTTATAGATTATGCATTTAATTTGTATCTTAGTATGTAAGTATATTATGTTATCTAATTAGAATATTAATTTGGAGGTGAATGATATATATATATATATATATATATATATATATATATATATATATATATATATATATATATATATAGTATTGATTCACAATGTATGAAAAGGTAAAAATAAGATAAATAATTTTAAGATAAGAGGTAAATAGTTAAAAATTTATTTTCATTTGTTATTGTATAATAAAAAACATTAATGGTGTCAATAATTCAAACAATTGTGAAAATATAGAAACATTCATGACCTTAGAGAGTAATTAATGAAGATGAATAAAATTATTTTTACATTTTTAATATTAAGGATTTCTATATAGCTAGACTATTGTAAAATTATACAACTAATATGTTTGTGGTCATTGGATATAAAAAGAATCTACGTGTAAGGTCTTGACCATAGAGAATAATTAATAGGTATATGTGTGTGAACATAGTTATTGAAAAAGTAAAGGTAAAAAATTTAATATTAATGAATTTGGCAATACACAAATATTTTAGATAAAAAAGTAATCTTTAATCTTATAGAGTAATTAATGAAATGATATAAAAAAAAGCTCAAATCTTTGATACTACTTAATTTTACATAGTCAGACCCTTATGAAATTTAAATAATTAAAATAAAGTCCATGTCAACTTAAAAAAAGGTCTTGATATTAAGGTTATTGTGATTTTGTGTCATTTTTATAGGTGATAGGATGATATTTGATGCATACCCTCTTATAAAATAATTTCAATCAACGTCTAAAATTTTGGACGACTTGTCCTCCAAAATAATCTATTAAAAAAATCTTGAAATCCTTTCTATTATTTAAGCCACGTATCATATGTCTTCAATCATTCTCTATTTTCTCTATTTGACAACATTGTTAATCTTAGTTCCAACCAATATTAGGTAATACCATTTGTTTGTTTCATTAGATTATTGTTGATATATCATCCATTGTTCTAATTATTTGTTGAATTTTTGTTTTTGTTAATTGATATTCATATTTTTTCCACCACAACCACCTTCTCCACGACCCTGCACCACTACCTTTGGCCAAGCTATGAATTGAGGCTAGTTTTCCTTCTAAAATGTTGCTAATAGATGGATTTTGTAATTTAATTAAAATTTTGACATTAATTTTCTTATTAAAATGTTTATTTTTGGTGGCTAGTCACCATCTCCACCACCTGCCACCGTCACCTACTACCACTGATGTACGGGGACGGCAGTTGGGTGTCGTCCCCTGTCCCCAAAACGTCCCACCTCTTTCGAAAATTTTTCGGTGTCAGAATTTATATTAAAATTATTTAATTAATTTTTTTATTAATGATTAAAATTAACTAATATAGGTAATAATTTTTTTATTTTTCTCTCTTAATTTTAGTAGATTTGATATATTTTAAATATATATATATATATATATATATATATATATATATATATATATATATAATTTTTTTTTACATTTCCTACCATCCCCTTTTCCTAAATTTTTAAGAAATGACGTTTCTGCGTTTTTTTCCATCCCCGTGCAACGTTGCCTACTACCACCACCAACGGCCATTATTATAATATTTAATTCATATATTAATATTGAATACACACACACACACACACACACACACACACACACACACACATTCTAGTTATTTATGGTTATGTTGATTAATACAATTTAAATACATTGATAGTAAATATGAATACAAGTAGATATATTTAATGTTAGGGTTCATTCCAAATTTGAACGTGTTGATTATTCTTAAGTTAGTGTAGAATATGAATACGATGATTATGAATAAGAATAGAATATGAATATATTGATTATGAATACAAATATGGTGATTGTGAATATATAGATGGATATATTGTTATTGTTGTTGTTGTTGTTGTTGTTATTATTATCATATTTAGTATACTAGAGTAAGAATAAGAATATATGTACATATATCCCATTGGATAATATATTATATTAAATTAATTATAGAAATAAGATAATAAATTATAAGTATAGAGAAATATTTTTATTTTATTTAAGTATAAGAGTATATATAGTTTATTATAAAATAATATATTAATTATCATATTTAGTATAATAGACCCTTAACCTTAACCCTAACCCTACACCCTTACCTTAAATAATAATAAACCTAACCCTAAACCATAACACTAACCATAAACCTAATATATAATAACCATAAACCCTAACCATAATAAACTCTAAATTATAACACATTAGTACATTTAGTAGTAATAATAACCCCTTATATTAATATCATCTCATATAAAAATCAATTAAATAATATATATATATATATATATATATATATATATATATATAAAGTAAAATAATATGATATCATTAAAATCTTAGTTAAGAAAAATATATATAATAGTTTATAATAAGATAATATAATAATTATGTTATTCAGTATAATAGACCCTAAAACCTAACCTTATACCCTTACCCTAAACCATAATAAACTAACATTAACCATAACCCTAACCCTAATAAACCAAGCCTAACCATGATGAACTTGAATAAACCCAAAATCTCAACCATAAACCCTACTATCCCAAAACTATAATATATTATTAACTTTAGTCTTAATCATGACCATAATTTATTAGATCTTTTCTCCTTTTGCACATGATAGGACATCTCTATTACTTTAAGCATGTTTTTCAGTCTACTTTTTTATGGCTATTGATATAAATATTAGGTATCATGTAAGATGGATATGCGATGAGTTAGGCCGCATATTAGAGATGGTTTTGCTATGTGAGGCCATAAAATTATATTTTTTATATCTTTCCACAAATTTAGCCATAGTTATGGGCCTAATTTAGATATATAGCTAAGTTTGTTAATAATAATTTCCCACACCCTATGTTTATTGAGGGTGGATATTTTACAAGAGATTATAGTTAGATTGCAAAGGAGTTGATGGTGATTGATAATGAGTAGAGGTTTTAGCATGGGATACTGCTGAGTATATACCTTGATTACCCAAATTACGGTTACAAGTCTATTGAATATATGAGAGAGAAAAAAATACTTCTACGAGAAATATGGATTCAATGGGTGATTGATCGCATTCGAGGTGGAACTAGGGGTTGATCATAATGAGGTATTTTGGGTCATAGTGGCTCTCTTTCAATATATATCATTCTACTTTTATATATTAGGGTCCCTGATATAGCTAATATATTGGTCCATGTTTAGTCTTGCTAAGCTATATAGTATTTATGCCTTTGAGATCATTTGTATTATGTACAGAAAGAAATTTTTAAATAGTGTATTACAGAGTCAATATAGTATATCTGTGAATCCATTATTGAATTATTTTTCATATAGACAAGATGCCAATTGATAAAAAATGAACGTTGTTAATGAATTAATGATCTGATGAATTTTGGCATGGGCGTCAATTGTTTATTAACATGGCATGACCTTATATTTGAACTAATGATGGGCTCATTTATTGTCCTTTTACAAAGTGTAATAACACGGAATGTGATCAATCAATGATGTTAAGTACCAAATATTGGGGAAAGGTTCATATAGAAGTACAACATACATATGTATCATGATGAAGTCAAACCAGAGTTGGAGAAAGAACAATGGAATAGGGCTGAGGAGGAAAAAGATGAGATGTAAAAAGTACTAGGTGATTTTATGGGTGGAGGGGAGGAAGATAATGCCATCAGTAATGAACCACATGGTCTTATAGATGATAGGTTAGCTAAAATGGAATTGATTCGTATTATAACGAGTTATTCCATGATATGGAGAGTGAATATATTCTGGTAGTAATAAATTCTTGTCGATGATTTTTTTGGTCAAGTTGATGCATTGTATAAGTGGACAAATAAGTCTTTTGATAGACTTCTTAAATTTATAAAAGAAACCCTTCCATAAGGGAATAAGTTTTTTAAGTCACACTATGAGGCAAATAATAAGATGAGCAAGCTCGGCTTAGGGTATAAAGTCATTCATGCATGCAAATATGATTTTTCTTTCAATTGAAAAGAAAATATTGATTAAGAAAGATATCTTACATGTGGTACTGCTCATTAGAGAGACAAAGCTACAACAAGTAAGAAAGTATCAAATTCTTTGGAAGAGTTTTTTTTTAAATCATTTTTAAATAATTTTGGACTATATGATATATTTTTTTTAAAATAATTGACTAAATATTTTCATAGATAGTGATATTGTTATAAATAATAATTATTTCATATGGCTGTTTTTGAAATGACTTCTCTCTTTCTTATGATGGAGTTTTTGCATTGATGTGTCATACTAAAAAAGTGATGAGTTTTCTTGTGGTGTGATTGGTTGGTTGGCAAGCACAATCGACTATAAGCAAAAGGATAAAGATACGAGTATACATGGCAATCGGATTGGGCGGATCGAGTCGTTCTCTGGTCAGGTTATTTTGAGTTGCCTTATTGCTTGGGTCGAGTCAGCTTCAGATTGTTACAAATCTGGATTACATCAGCTTAATACATCGGGTCAGTTTGGGTTTGAGTTGAGATAATTCAAGTTCAAGTCGGGTTGGGTTTGGATTATTTTGGGTTAGCTTTATCGGATTGGGTTGGGTTGGGTCTAGGGATATAAACGAGTGTAACACCCCCAAATTTACTACTGAAAAATTTCGTTCAAATCAAAGTTTTTAGCGGAAGCAAGAGAATTAAAACCGTAAATTCGGGGGCATTACCGCCACACTTAGTACCAGATCGATCCATAACTACCGACCCGATACTAAGTGCTAAGGCTATAAAGAATAAAACTAGATACGAATCATTCATAAAACACGAATTCTACAAATCAGAGTGCGAAGGTAAGAAGTTACATTCCGAAATACAATTTAAAAGGTCCATATATCAGAATACTTAAAATAACGGAATTGCAAGATACGATAAAACCCTTAAAAAGTTCAATACGACATTTGTATCCTCTAAAGACAGTTACGATTAAACCACACGATTTCGAAGGTAAATACCCGGACCACTTACTCACTCATATCCAGCCTGAACCCCAACTTAGTAACTGATCAAGACCTGCATCAAAGGTCTGCTCCCCACCATTGGTGGATCATCACAGGACCCATTCAACCAGTGTAGTATCAGTACGGGTCCAGTACTGAGTAAGGGCGTAGGTTCTCTAAGGCCCACACACAAAGATACATAACATAGCAGACATAGCATAGATACGTAGATAGAATGCGATAACACATATTAACAGCACCAGCTATGAGCCAGATATCACTTTTTCCTGTATCAGATCTCTGATTATAATCGATCATCGTCTTATCCAGACCATGTGAGTGCGGGAACCCCACTATTATAGCCGGTGGAACGGTCGCGAGGGCCATGCCCTGCCACTATTATAGCCGATGGAACGGTCGCGAGGGTAAGATACCCTGCCACTATTATAGCCGGTGGACCGGTCTGGCTCCGACTCACAAGGTATTCAACTGTAACCATTTATATCTTTCCCATGACTTATCACTTTTACGTTTAGTTTGTTGAGCACGAAATCCCCCACTATTATAGCCGGTGGAACGGTCGCGAGGGCTTATGCCCTGCCACTATTATAGCCGGTGGAACGGTCGCGAGGGTAAAATACCCTGCCACTATTATAGCCGGTGGACCGGTCTGGGTTCGGCTCAACATCTTTCTCTGTAAGTCGTTAGTGTCTTAAAGTATCTTATTCGAGGGCATATCTTTGTCATGCATGGCCAGAGTTCTCAACACATCACATCAAAACTGACGACATAATCGTACTATCACATGTTAATAAAACATAAGTACACGTCTTGTTTCCAAGCCACATTACCCACGAAACAAGTAAGATAACGACATTTAGAATACAACACAGCATTCATATAAGGCATCCACAGCACATAGGACACAGGTCACACATCCAATCTTATCTATATCCTCACTCGGTTTAGGTTACCGAGCTGTCTCCTATGCTTATATTAAGCCACTAACACCCTTTGTATTTAACATACTTCTCGCATCGGAAACCCAAATCATGACCCTCAACTCAACTCCCCCACATACTTCACTCTTCCCCATAAATTCTTATTATTTTCCTTTTCTTCTCTACCTCCTCAAATTAGGGTTTCCATCCCAAACCCTAGTCGGTCCCTATGTACCCTTATTTTATCCCACGTATTATTTTTCACCTCGAGCCTCCAATACTCCCAAACAACTTTCCGTTACCTTCCCCACGCCCCAAAGTGACTTTCCATACGTAAGGTTCGCCCCCATGCGGACCTTAACCACCCCATGCAAACCCTAACACTTCCACCATGCCAACTCTATCATTCCCATGCAAACCATAGTGTTCCCCAGGTAACTTTACTTTCTTCTACTCTCCTATTTATTAAATCCCCCCTTTTCCCATTCATTCATTAATCATAACTTGCCTAGGTCATTCTTACCTGCGTTAGCCAACATACTTCCCTTTGGTTTTCCTATTTGCTTATTTTTCTCTTTCAAAGCCCCCACTCCACAACTCCTCATCAAAACATTCTAACGTGCATGTCACATCACACCATATCATCCTTGTATCATGCCATACTAGTACATATAAGCCAGAGTACGGAAACGTACCTCGGTTCCAGGTTGCGCTACACGGTAGAACAGATAACATACACGTAATATAGCATATAAAACACACGAGGCATCCAAGGCAAATAAAACATGTAATACACACAAGCGGCCTTAGTTACGTCCTTACCTAAATCGGCGCCGGGCTTGGAGCACGCTCCTATACCTCCGGTGGTTTGACCCGGTTTACCTATAAGAGGGAATACTTAGGGTTAATCTCCCTCTACCGAAATTATCAAAATTCCTATCTTACCCCTATCATGGCCTAATACTAATGCTGATATTAATAATAGGGGTTTATAAATTAAGGGTAGGGTTATTACTATTCTTACAATAGCTTAAATGGATTATCACTAATTAAAGTGGGTTTTAGCAATCCAATACTAAGGAGAGGGTTTTCACAACATTAATAATAATTACCAATAATACCTACCATAATAAGAATACTATTTATAATAATAGTGCTCCTAATAAAAATAATAATAGCTATAATGGTAATAATGATAATAATGGTAATAATTGAAATCATATTAGCATCAGTAATAGTGCATTATCGATAATAATAATAATAATAATAATAATAATAACAATAATAATCGAGTATTTGTACAACCATAGTCGCTTAGGTGACAAAATCAATGATAATGTTAATAATAATAATAGTGATAATATTAATAATGATAGGAATGAAGACAATAAGAATACAAATAATAATAATAATAAATACAATGAAAGTATTAGTAATAATATCAACGATTATAAAAATAATATTAATAAGGATAATAAGAATAACAGTAATAATCGATAAAATAATGGATGCGATAAACACAATAACGATAAAACACTGATAAGAATAATTGTGATAATAATAATAACCATACTAATGATAATAATGAAAGTAATAATAATAATATTACAATAATAATAGTAATATGGTAATAATGGTAATGATAATAATAATAATAATAGTAATAATAATACTAATAACATACGTTGAAAATAGAATAGTAAAGACAATAATAATAATAATGATATTAACCACAATACTTCTACTAATAATAATAGTAATGGTAATAGCAATAATGATAATAATAACAATAATACTAATAATAACAATAACAATAGTAAAATAACAATAACAATATTAATAATAATACTTATACTAATAGTAAAATAATGACCATGATAATAATAATAGTAATAATAATAACAATAACACAACCCTAAGAATAATAGCAATAATAATAACAATATCAATAATAATAATAATAACAATAATAGTACTAACAATAACAATAGTAAAAATAACAATAATAATATTAATAATAATTATTATAATAGTAATAATAATAATCATACTAGTAATACTATTAATAGTAATAACCATTATAATATTAATATTAACAACAATAATAACGATAACAGTAATAACACTAATGGTAACGTTAGTAGTAATAACACTTAATAATAATAATAGGGATAATAATAACAATAACAACAATAATAATAATAATAATAATAATAAAGATAATAATAATAATAATATCAATAATAATAATAGCAATAATAGTAGTAATAATAAGGATAATAATAATAATAACAATATGATAATAATAATAATAATGATAATAATAATAATAATAATAATAATAATAATAACAATAAGATCAATAATAATAATAATAATAATAATAATAAAGATAATAATAATAATAACAATAATAATAATAATAATAATAACAATAATATGATAATAATAATAGTAGTAATAATAATAATAATAATAATATTGGTGTTAGTATTAGTAGTAACAATAATATTAGTAATAATAATAATAGTGTTAATATTACTCATAATAATACTCATAATATTAGTTAATAATATTAATCCCACTAATCACCTTTATTTATTTAATCATTTAACCCTTATTATTATTTACTTATCTTATTCATTTATTTATTTTATTTTCTAGGACTTAGGGTTCAGGGGGGGTTGACAACCTGACTGGGGTGGTGGTGGCGGCGGCGGCGCGGCGGCAGCAGCGGCGGCGGCGGCGGTGGAGGAAAGGAAAGAGGGAAAAGTGGTGGTGGAGGCTAGGGAAGGGAAAACCAAAGGGAAAGGGAGGTGCGGGGTGGTAGGGCAGGAGTTGCTGGTCATTTTGGAGGGTGGTGGTGGCGCTGCAAGCGGCGGCGCGGCTGGCGGTGGCGGCGCGAAGGTGGCGCCAGGCTGGAGGGGTCGATTTCGGGGAGGGATTTTCGCACGGCCAAGGCGGCGCGTGCGGGGCGAGGCAGGGAGGCTAAGGAGGTTGGTTGCGTAGAGGGCGGTGCAGGGAGGATTTTGGTGGTAAGGGCAGGCGGCAACGGTGGCCGATGGCGGAGGAAACGGCGGCTGAAAGTGGGGCAGCGCGACGGGTTGGATTTCTGGGTTTCAAATCTCGAACCCGATTCAGGCCATTTCCGGAGCTATTTATAGAGGATCTGGAACGGGAAAACAACAAGGAGGCGAGGGAGAGTCAGAGGGTAGGTGGAGGCGTGTCCGGCGAGGCTGACCGGAGTAGGTCTGCAATTTGCAGATCGTGACCCGCCGGAGAGGACGACAGGGCTTGCGTGCGGGGAAAACGCTGCCCGATTGGTCACATCTCAAGGTAAGGTCAAATCAGGGACGAAAAGACAGGAGAGAAGGACGGAGAAGGGACGGGACGCTCGCCGCTGCGTTTTCCGGCGAGGTCGAGTTGCAGGCGGGGAGAAACGGCGTCGCGAGGAAGAAGAAGAAGGGGAGGGGCTGGACCGGCGGTCCAGGGGAAAGAAAGGAGAGGGAGGAAACCGGCCGGACCGCGCGGTTTCTTTTCCCTTTAAATGAAACGCTGCGTTTTGGGCGAGGTTTGGCGAAAACGCAGCGCTCGCGTCGTCAGGCAACGGTCGAAATTTTCCTTGTATCGCGACGCGGCGTTTCAGCGACTTCAGCGTCGAAACGCCGCGTTTTGGGTCACGGACAGCCGGGCTCGCTGGGCCGCGGCGAGAAGAAGGAAAAGGAAGGGGTTTGGGCCAGCAGGCCGGCCCAGGTCGGGGAAGAATAGGGGAGAGAAGGGGAAGGAAGAAAAAAAAGGAAAAAGGAGGGAGGAAAAAGGGAAAAGGAAAAAGAGGGAAAATTTGGGGTTGGTTTAATTAATATCATTTGGATAATTTAGGGTATTTAATATAATTATCAAAACCATAATTAATTTCTACTTTTAGGTAAATTTTGGGATTTAAGGAAAAATCTTCCTAAATTTATTTTAATTAACAAAACCCCTAAATTTTCCTCTAATTAAATTATTCATATATTTTATATTAATTTGAAACTATTTTATCCTCCCCATTTTATATAATTTAAGGTACTTAATAAATTTCAAAAGTGAAAACCTTAATTAACTTAAATACCATAATCTCCCCTATTTACACTCTTATAATTTCCTTCTTGATTTATCCTATTAATTCCTTTTTATCTCACTAAAAGTAGTTTATTTTAATAAATTCCCTAATAATCTCCTATTTGGCCATGATTTTCTAAATTAGGGATTTTGGGGTATTTCAACGAGGCAGCTTTTATCCAAAACCAATGGATTTTATTTGTCAGATACTTTATCGAATATAGATAAATGGATATGGAGGATGGAAAAAAATACTTGTTGAATTCAAATACAAATATGGGTATGGTATCTCCATATCCGTATCCATTTACTAGATATATAATTACCCTTTTACCGTCAATTTTAAAATAAATATAGTATAAATTATGGTTAAAATTATCATTAGCTTAACTATAAATAGGTTTCTCCGTCGGGTAATAGATTTATCTACTAGATAATATCCTTAATGAGTAAACAGATAATGCATTGGATAATAGATATCCAATGGATATGGATATAAATGTGTTTATGGATACCCATTCAGGGTACGGGTATGAATTTGGATACAGATTTTTTTATTAGATACAGGTATGGACGTATTCACCTTGAACCCAGCCTATTTACATCTCTATCAGGCCAACGGGTTTGGGTCGAGCAAGCTTGTATTCGGTTAATTTAGTATTCGAGTTAATTTGACTAGTAGGATTGGGTTAACATGACGAATCAAGTCTTTTTATGTTTTGATGGGTTGGGTTGAGTTTGAGCAAAGCTAATCTTGGATCGAATCACTTTGGATTTGGGTCAAATCAGACATTAACTACCAAAATTAATATAACTCATTAACCTTATAGACAAACATTAAGTTTAACTTCATGTAAGCATGTGATTAATAATGTGTTATTAATTGCTATTTGTTTATTATTATAACTTTTTAAGGTTGTGTCTTTATGCAAAAAAATCAATAAAATTAGAATATCATTGGTGAATAAGTAAGTTCACAATAAAAGTTAAAAAAAAGAAGTAAAATTTAAATAATAATATATTTTTAAAAGATTTAAATAAATAATAATACATGCGTATTTTTTTTTCTTCTGATCATAACTAGTTACTATAGAATTTGATTTTATCGAGTTAGATATGGCCGATAGCAGATTGGGTTAATAATGGGTCGGAATAATGGCCGGTTGGGTTGATAGCGGGTTATTGGTTGTGGTCGAATTGGATTAAGGTTGGATCGGATCACTTATATTCAAGCCAACGTCAGATCAGGTCAGATCGGATTTTGTGTGGGTTGGGCGGGTCAGGTTTTGTATGGATCGAACGAGCCGGATAAACTTTTGACAACCTTAGATAAGAGTCTACATGTATAAGATTATTGTGTACTCATTATATGAGGCCAAACTAGCCAACCAATTACTATGTATGAATAGTTAAAACATGTACTCACATGGTTCATGCATTTATTTTGGGCAGATGACGCATTGTTTGTTTTGCCCTGACGGCTGATGCAATCGATCAAGGCTAATATGCATGCAAACACTCTAGCCTAGTCTTGTAGAAATTTATGGTCATAAATATCTCCCTTCGTACATAGATAATTTCCCCCCAGCGCAGATCCCATGTAAGCATTAATGCTTGCTTCAGTTGGATGATGGCTTTGGTCTTGCAAGTTCCCAGACACAGAGCCACGATCTATTGTCGCTACACAAAGTATTCAACATTCTTAATGAACTCGCTATATATGCATGTGTCTCTTTTCCTGTTGGCCTAGCGGCCTGAATGGATGACAACAAAATAATAACAATAATTTCTATTACTTCTGCAATTGATCCATATATAACCTGTTCATGAATATATTTACAAACGTAGTATACTGCATTCTGAAATACATTATGAAGTTTACTGAGGTTCAATTTGTGACAAATAATTTTCTAAATTGACTTATTTAACTTTTTTTTTTAATGTATAGGAAGACTTTAAGGATGGGTACAAATTATTATAAAGGTGTAGAAATTTAATATTATTTTTTTGTCGGAAAAATCTAAATTTAAATACTTAACTATTAAATTATGACCTTAACGGTGAGTAATTAATTTTTTTTGCTAACAGCTATCTATGGACGCCACTTTTATTTATTTGTTTGATCTCACTGCATATTAAGTGCTTCAACTCAATCATCACAAACTGCCCAATGGATCACTCTATCCTCCTCCCCGGTCACGTCTTTTACCGAAACCGTATATAATGTGAAGCTGTAATAATATGCAACCTTCTGGCATGGCATGTAGATTAAATTCATGCCTGCCGGCGTCAGGTGCGTCCAGAGATTCCTCAATTATTCCCCCTCTCACATCCTGAGGAAGGGTTATTTCCATTAATGGCAATGGTGGAACGGCTCGATTTCACTCCGATGAACGAGTAAAAGGTAAGCTTCGCACTTACTAATTACTATCCCCTGCGTCAGTTCAACCTGGTTTTGACAGACTCAGAGAGTAATGATCGTTTCGCTCACATATATTCATATTTATTTTATTATAAAGGACGTGTGCGTTTCACCCGTATGCTGTAAAATACACAGAGAAGCCTATCCCGCCCATTATTTGATTTACTGTAAAGACTGAGGATGTGCAAAAGACAAATGTTTTAAATACGTGTAGTACACTGGCATATCTACCGTAGTATTATTATAGTGATAGAATAATTAATATGCAGATAAAGTTGAGGCTAAGTGCTTCCTTAAATTAATGGGGTCCCAAATGCATGTATACCTAAAGCATTGACATTGCAGACGTTAGGCTTACGAGGAGGCGAAGGCTTGGGGGTAAGAGAGAGGAAATGGGGTGATGGTTAGTGCTCTGAATTAAGATGGTCGAATTTTTTAGACTCGACTTGTTAAAGTTATGGCTTGATTTATTTATTTAAATAAATAAATCGTGTTGGAGAATTTAAATTCGATCACATATAAGATATAAAAGTTTATGAGTCGATTCATCTTATCAAAAACTCCTTATTTATAAAAAAAATAGAGTCCAAACTTTATTTTTAGAATTGTTTATTAAATGAGTTGAGTTCGATTCTACTTCGACTCGACTTATTTATAACTCTAGTAAAGTAGCAATAGTGGTGTGATGTACCTTGTTGTGGGTACTTAATCTTGGCGATTCTAGTTTAAAATAGACTAGATTTGCACTCTTGAGATGCATAAGGTATTTTGGAGTATCAATAATCTACTTATATTTAATTTATAATAATTAGTTAATAAAGATGTATTAATTGTAAAAAAATAAAATATAGACATATAATGAATAACTTTTCAAATATATTATATGATCATATATTTTTAAAGACTTCCTTAATTACAACATTTATTGTTGGATTACTTTCACCAACATCATTGTTGCAAATAAGAAATTTTAAACCAATAAAATTGGTGACTTAAGAGACAACAACATAAAATTAATCATGATTAAATACTGAGTGTTTTTTTCAAGAAAAGAACAACATTACTAAGGAATTTTCCTTGATTTTTGTTGATTATCATTACATATGATATAATCAACAAAAATTGCCTTCAATTGAAATGAAAGGCAACTTCAGATTAGGTGGTATTGACGACATTATTAGTAACAATATTCAATGAACAACATAATTATCACCTAAGATATTTGCTTTCAAGACACAAACTACAAGCCTTGTTATAGCCATCCTAATATCGTCGCATAACTCAATTTAATGATTGACATTCCTCAATAACATAATAGGTGTACCAATCTTCAAATTCAACTCATAATTTGGACACACCGAAGCACTTAAGACTATTTAGAAATTATGGAGTGTGTAGGTCTTGCAATAAATCATTCTTTGAATTAGATACGCACGTTGTATCTAAACTCCAATACGAGTTAATTGATAATATGTATTCATTAATAGACTCAACAATATCATGAGTTAGTGCTAGTATAAATCTTTCTTTGAAATAAAAATCATCAATGATATAGCTAGTGAATTATGGATATGTGCTTTTCCATAATATCTATAATTAGATCATTAGAATATTTTATTAGAAGATCACCTGGAAATTTGATTGTTGCATGGCTATAATTAGGATATCTAACTGTTCCATCTCCATTGCTTGTAATCTAATCTAAAAATTACTTCAACTCAACACATTCATTAACCAAACTAAGTTTTTGTAACTTCATATTCTTTGTCAATCGTAACACCTTAGAATCTCTCTATAACTATGAAGATTGGACAGCTGCATGGATAATGTATTATCGAGTACCCTTAGGAATCACATGTAATATTTGTAAAAAAAATCTTCACCAAGAACAAATGTCTTACTTTTGAATGGCTTGTCAAGGCTAAACTCATTGTTGAAGCATAAAATATCTCTCATGGTTTTATCTAAAGCTTCAAAAAAATATCTATGCATTATTAGAGATTCATCCCATATTATGTGTTTATACCTTAGAATCAACTCTACAAGTAGACTACCTTGTTTGATGTTGCATGTTGAATCTTTATTCATATTTATAGGAATCTTGAACAGAGAATAAGTTATTCTTCTACCCAGTAATAAAAGAGAAGCTATTCTACTTGATGTCACATTTAACATGATATCACCTTCACATATGATAGTGAATAATAGAGTCATCCATATAAATATCTTTTCTCTACCTCCATACCAATAAATAAAGAACAATCCACGTACATATAATCTAGTTGCCTCCATTACGGTGTCAGATACATGTCATTGTTTCATGTTCATATCTTATAGATGCTTATTGAGTTCCTAATGAAAATTTGATCGATTAAAACACATTTCCTCAAGTATCAATGCATTTCTAATAGTTGAAAAAAATTGGATGGTAGGAATGACATTGACTTAAACTCTCTTAAGCTTATTCAATAGTTTTGTAACAAGTTTTTATGCATATAAGATCCAACTTAGGTCATGCTAGGAGGTGGTATTATAATTTAACTTAGAACAACTAAATATAAAGAGAAGAATTGGGAGAGATTTGAGAGGATAACATTAATTTTTGATAATTCCTTGAGTCAGTACTCACAAGAACCATTTACGGTATAAACTCTTAGGATAGATCTTGGAAGATTTTTGTAAACTTCAAACTCTTACACTTAAGTTAGAAGGGGGGCTCTCAGTTTTGCTATAGAGAAAAGTTACAGTCAATAAGTTGTCTATCTCTCTTTCATTCCATCCTTGACACTTATAGATGAAGTGCAGGATTAAATGTTATAACTTAGCCAACTAATACATGCAATTTGAGATAAAACAAAGGAAGAAATCTACCTAATATCTCAGCTATGAGTTTTGGTCATTGTAGGGTGTTCTGTGTAGATTTCAAACATAAAGATCTCCCTAGCACATGTTTAATTCATATAGCAGCCACATGAATCACAAAGTAAAGAGACAAATATTATGTTAATCTTATAATAGACAAAAGTGAGTAAGGAATTTTTTCTATCCTTCCTTGTTCTTCCCAAAAATCTACATTGTTTTTCTCAAGTGTTGAAAAGGATATGATATATAACTTGAGAGGGGCTTGTAGTTGTTTTGTGTGGATCTTATGGATTTTTTGTGGCATTTTTAGGGCTAAAATATTAAAGAAAAATGGGTTAAAAAGGAATATAAAAATAGAGGAAAAAACTTGGCTAAAGGTGACCTATTTTTAGGAGTGTTTTGGGGGTGATAAAAAAAAGTTGACAAGGCTTACATGGCTAGTTTTTAAGAAATGATTAATTTGTTCAATTAAGGAGAGTTTTGTGGCTCTCAAATTTGGAAAAATTAATGATGAGATTGTGGTCATCAAATGAGGATGCTCCCGCATCATCCTCTCCCTCTGGAAAAGCAGGCTCCTTGTCTCTGAATGGCTCATCATGAATGTAAGGAAGTAGATCTTCCACATTAAATGTGTTTGATATATCTCCCATTTCCTATGGTAGCTCCAATTTATAAACATTATCACCAATCTTTTCGGTAACTTTGTATGGTCTATCACTTCTAGGCATGAGTTTGATCTTCCTTTTAGAAGAAAATTATTCTTTCCTAAGGTGAAGCCAAACTATATCTACTAATTCATATAAGTGTTATGTCCGGTGTTTGTTGGCTTTACTCCTATTCATTTCATTTACCCTCTCAATTTTCAATCTCACTTGCTCATGAAGCTTCTCCATTTTCCTAGCACTTTCTTGTGTCTCAAAGTTGGTGTAGGCCTTGATGGGAAGAGGTAAGAGATTGTTGGGAGTAGTATGGTTAACCCCATATACTACTTTAAAGGTTGAGTGCCTTGTAGAATAAGTTGGTAATTAGTTGTAGGCAAACTCAATATATGATAGTTTAGTGTCCCAATCCTTTAACAATTTTTGAATCAAACTTATGAGGAGCATTGTGAGAGTCCTATTGGTGACCTTGGTTTGCCCATCGATTTGTGGATGGTAGGTGGTACTAAACAGGAGTTTAATACTAACTAGCCTCCACATGGTCTTCCAAAAATAGCTAAGGAACTTGGTATTCTTGTCGAAGAAAATGGACTTGGGAAAACCATGTATCCTAACTATCTCTTTAAAGAATAGACTGACTATGTAAGAAGCGTCATCCCTCTCATGACAAGTAACGAAACGAGCCATCTTAGAGAATCGATCCACCACCACCATTATCACATCATTTTGCCTTTATGTCTTAGGCAATGCTAAAATGAATTCCATACTCACATGATCCCATGGTTGATGTGGTATAGGTAAAGGAGTGTAGAGCCCCTGGTAGAAGTGACTCTTAGACTTTTGACAAGTGATACACCTAGCTATTACACTTTGTACATCTCCCACAAGCTTGAGCCAATAAAAATGCTCACTATGCACGTTTACAATCTTGTTGATGTAGAAGTATCCAGCTATCCCTCCTCCATGTAGAATTTGATGTTGGATTAAAAATGAGCCTTTCTATATGTCCCGATCCTTGAAGTAGTAGAAAAAGTTTTTGTCTTCCTTGTAGAGCTTCCTAATGCAAACAAACCCCAATACTCTCACTTCTAACAAAGAGAGCATACAATATGTCCTAGAAAGTTCATCTGCTACTACATTCATTTTTCCACTTTTATGTTTGGCTACAAAGGAAAAAGATTGTAAGAATTTTGCCCATCTCTCATGTCTTAGATTAAGCTTGTGTTGGTCATTAATGTACTTCAATGACTCATGATCTGTGTGTAGCACAAATTGCTGGGGTCTCAAGCAGTGGTACCAATGATCAAGAGCTCTTACTAAATTGTAGAACTCATTGTCATATGTGTTGTAATTCACCTTATAGCCATTGATATTTTCATTAAAGAAGGCGATCGGTTTCCCTTCTTGTAGTAAAATAGCTCCAAGGCCCACTCCACTAGCATTACACTCAACCTCAAATAATTTTTTTTAATTGAGGTAATGTTAGGATATATTTTTTGCTTAACTTTCCTTTGATCACCTCAAAGGTGTCTTGGTATGCCTTGGTCCATTTAAATTCACCTTTCTTCATGCATTCAATTATAGGGGACAACAGGGTGTTGAAATCCCTAATAAACCTCCTATAAAATGAAGCCAAGCTATGACAAGATCTCACTTGTATAAGGCTTGTAGGTGTGGGCCACGCCTTGATTTCTTCCAATTTGGATTCATCCATGGCCATTTCATCCTTGAACACCACAAAACCTATAAATGTATCCCTAGGCACAAAGAACTCACACCTTTCTAGCTTAGCATGCAACTTGTGACCTCTAAGTGCTAGAATTACAAGCTTGATATACTTTACATGTTCTTCCTCATTAGAGCTATACACAAGAATGTTGTCAAATTAAAATACTACAAACTTGCTAATGAACAACCTAAGTACCTCATTCATAAGTCTTATGAAAGTATTAGGGACATTTGACAAACCAAAGGACATATATATCCGCTCATACAACCCTCCCTTAGTTTTGAATGGAGTCTTCCATTCATCACCATATTTCATTCTTATTTGGTAGTAGCCACTCCTTAGGTTAATATTACAAAACAAACATGCACCATTCAAGCAATAAAGCATATCATCAAGTCTAGGTATAGGATACCTATACTTGATAGTAATGTTATTGATAGCTAACCGATCAACATACATTCTCATGGTGCCATCTTTATTTGGCACAAGCAAGGAAGGCACGCCATAAGGGCTAAGGGACTCCCTTATTAAACCCTTAGATAATAATTCGTCTACTTACCTTTTTAACTCCAAGGCTTCCTTAGGGTTACACTAATAGGCTGCCTTATTAGGGAGTATAACACTGGGTACAAAGTTAATTTAGTGCTCCATGCATCTAATGGGGGGTAATACTTGGGGTAGGTCATTAGGGAATACATCATCAAACTCTTCTAATAATTCTCAAACCTTGGTTTATTACAAACCTTTCCCTTATTATCTTCTAACAACAATAACAAGTAGATTACTTTCCCTTTCACTATCGCTGTATCTAGATAATTTTCACCTATGAGTAGGGAATTTTTACAAATCATATCAATATAACTAGGCCTAGTAACTAGAGGGGTGAGTACAATATTCTTATTGGAAAACTTTAATCAATAGGTGTTCTTTCTTCCATCATGCAAGACACTTCTATCAAATTTCCATGATCTCCCTAAAAGCAAATGACAAGCATTTGTTGAAACTACATCACACACCACCTCATCTTGATAGGCCTTTCCAATGGAGAATGGTACTTTCCCTTGATTTATCACCTCGACTATTTTACCATCATTAAGCTATTTTAGCTTATATGTTTTGTTTTATTTTATAGTAGTGAGACCGAGATTCTCTACTAAGGTATAAAAAGCAACATTGGCATAACTTCCTCCATCCATAATAAGAGAACATATGTTTTCAAGTATGGTGCACTTTGTTTGAAAAATATTTTCTCTTTGGGAGTCATCACATTTGTCCTCCTTAGTTTGCAACACCCTCCTAATCATCAAAGATTCTCCCACATCCGGTAGTGCAAACTCTTTCTCTCCATTAAAGGCCAAATCTTTCTCCTTTTCCTAACTTTCTTCCTCTTGTTTGGCCTCCTCTAAATCCACCATGGTCATTACCCTTTTTTTTAAGACAATCATTTTGATATTTCCCTAAACCTTGACATTTAAAACACCTAACACTTTAGGTTTGATTCTCAACCCCCACTCCCTTACACTTTACATCTTTTGTCAAAGGTGTGGAAGGGGTTTTGAATGGTGGAGGAATATCCATTGAGGTGTTATCTCCCTTATATGGACCTCCAGACCTCACAAAACTTTTCTCTTTTTTATGTTTTTTGACCTGGATGGATAAATGATATAGCTCATATAAGGTTTAAAGCCTATGCATCCCCACCTTCCTAGCTATGTTATGTTTAAGACTACAAAGGAATCGAGACATGATATAATCCTCTAGCTCATCTAAAACAAGCCTTATAAAGAGTTTCTCAAACTCTATAATGTACTCCTCTAAACTCAATGACCCTTGCTTCAAAGATAAAATTTTATTGCACAAGCCTTGAGTAAAAGGAGGAATGAATCTCTCCTTCATAAGCTTCTTCATTATTAACCAAGAATTAACTTTCTATTTTTATTTTTTTCTCCTCTTATGAACCAAGTTCTCCCACCATAATGAGGTATGGCCTTTGAGCTTAAAAAACTCCACCTTAAAGGCTTTGGCGTCGGAATAACCCTTGGCCTTAAACAATATACTACACCTTAACTCCCACTCTAAAAATTCTTTGAGATTGTGATTGCCTTCAAACTTTAGGACCTCAACCCTTACATGATGAAAACTCTCTCCTATTTTTTTTCATCCTCTTTGGCTATATATAAGACTCACTTGAGGATGAATCTTCCCCATCCTCACTACTAACATGCTCGACATCCCCATAGGGGTCTCGAAATAGGGTGTGGTTTTTTGTTAGTCTCGGGCTATATTAAGGACTATGATCTCCAAGATATCAAGTACTCTTCTCCTATCATTTTGAAGAGACTCAATGGATTTATCCCTTCTTAGATTATTTGTCTCCTCAAGGTTAAACCCTATTGGTAAAGGAAGGTCTCCCATTGAAGACTAAAAAAATTTAATAGGTTAAGAAGAAAAGTGATGCCGGTTAAGGGTAGGAAAAGATGGGTTTAGGTTTGAATACAAAGGGGGTGTTTGGTTCTGAATTTGTGTGTGTGTGTTTAGTTTAGACAAGGACTATGGGAAGATAAAATAAGACCCAAATTACTGAAACCTAAGCTTTGATACCAATTTTATGCATATGAGATCCAACTTAGGTCATGCTATAAGGTAGTGTTCTAATTTAACTTAGAACAACCAAAAATAAAGAGAAGAATTGGAAGAGATTTGAGAGGATAAACTAATTCTTGATAACTCCTATTATCAATAAGAACTCTATTCTTCTTCACTATTCTCCTGTTATCTCTTCTTCCATACATAGGATGCCCATCATCATCAACAATTATTGATTCGATAAACTTTATAGTGAAATACTTCATACAACAACCATTAGATATGTAAAGGAAGCTCCTTTCAGCAATACCAAATGGTCCATATACCATATAATCTTGAATTGTTGTATACTAGGTAGGATCAATGCTATTATCTAGAATTTTAGCAGAAATTTTTTCCTCAATATTGCTTCCGGTTGGATACTAATCTTTTGCTACAATATATGTGCATATGGAACCCATGCTTCTAGAATTATATAGTAGATATAAGTGCAATTAAAATAACATAAAGGAAATTTATAGAATGTTATCAATATAATTAATATAATTTATAAACAAACTATGATATATTACTTGATTTAATTGTTCCAAATATCTTGTTATTACAAAGATCTTTAATGAGACAACCCAACTTCATTTTAAAAATACGATAAACAATATTTGGCTGATTATAAGCTTTGAGACATCCATTATGGACAAAATAAAGTATTTCTTTTCATTTTGGATTGCAAGTAAATATAAAAAATGGTCAGGATAGCCAACTTATCCACCAACTACCATAGTGTCTTGATAGTTCTAAATCATATATCAAGCACCATCGGTGAATGATGTTGGTAATATAACTTGCTTTTCTTGCGTTGATGAATCATTATCAACCCCTAAAAATTGCATCCCTTAGTCCACTATATAATTCACACTGCAAAAGTTTTTGATAAAACTTAATATTTGTCAATCTTGAAGACTCAATCATAGCATATGCATTGACAACAGATTTTTGGAGAAGTCTCATGGAAGAGAGTATAATTGATAACTATGAATTCCTTTCATGTAAATGATAAGAAACATACTTTGTTGAGATTACATAATTTTGACCACTTTGTTAGATTCCCTCATTAGATATTAATGAAATGTCTTCTCTAATCTCTATAGTAATCTTCATTTTGTGGAAATAATATAGGATATTGTAACCCAAGATATGAAGCATGGGGTTGGTTTATGTGTTTGAGCATTCCTGTTTTAGTTTCGACCAAGATATCCCTATCACCCAATGATTCATCAAAATCTCCAACAATTTATCCAACAATCTGTGAAGCTGTAGGTAGATTATACCTTCTACAATGTTAACATTATGTTCATTTATAAAGATAAAACTATATATGATATATGATGTAGAACCCTAGAAATGTTGCATTCTATTCAATTACAATGTTAACATTCTATTCATTACAATGTTAAGTTTTCATATTAAAGTAATTGGAAGTTATATAATTTTTTGCCTTTATGTGGAAGAAGTTTTGAGACATGAATTGGAACAAATATAAGGTTGAATTGCATTCGTGGAACTATCATATGTAGACTTACATAGGTAAAACCAATGATTCCTATGTTAATTAGTAGTCATTTGTAGAGTTTCATAATTTGTTGTATACTTCTCAATGGTGCATTCTACTATAAAGTTTTAAATTTTGTCTTTGTGATTATGTTTATGTTTGCTTATTTTTGTATCTAATGTGTTAGGAATTTGTATGGTTGTTTTATGCTAATGGGATCGTTGATGTAATAATATGCTAAATCTATAGATGATAATTGTACATTACATAGGAATTCCAATCGATAATAGTTGTTACATTGGACATTAAACATCAAAAGTCCTATTTTCTTCTACCACATGTCAACATTAATAACTAATATAGTAACTATGTTTTGATGCACAACCCATGAATATTCATACCATATTACTTATATATACCAATTTAGAAAGAGAAAGAGAAAACCCTAACGATACCGGATAACTCCTTACTCTCTTTCCCGTAGCCCACTTGAGTAGCACCTGAAAATACCTGCAAGGGCACTACCCATTGAATAGGCAGGGGCCCCATAAAGGGAATCCCTTCAGTACCACGGTACTGAGTAACCCTTTAATACCACACTTAAAGATAGGCCCGCATACGGCACACAATGCAAGCTACACACATAAATAATGAGAGGTGCACACATAACAATAACATGCATAATAATTCATAAATCACAATCGATACTTTGGGCCTTAAGCCATGTCATAGTGTAAGATCAATACATTCGGGCCTTAAGCCATTATTCCATCATCATTCCATCAGTATCATATTTTATATCCATGTGAGTGCGAGAACCCCACTATTATAGCCGGTGGACCGGAAAGTATACACTCAGAGCAGAACGCCTCTGACCACTATTATTGCTGGTGGACCGGAAGATAAACACACAGGGCAGAACGCACCTGACCACTATTATTTGCCGGTGGACCGGTTTGGCCCCGACTCACATAGTGTTCCACTATAAGTGATTAGTATTTTTCCATAACCTTATTCACATACATAACTGATTTTATTGAGCTCGGGACCCCCACTATTTTAGCCGGTGGACCGGAATATATATAAAATCATCATCCAGGGCACAACGCTCCTGGCCACTATTATAACCGGTGGACCGGTACTCAATATCATAATCATCTGGGCCCGACTCATTAATATTCCACTTTCAATAATAGTATCTTTCCTTTTCTTTATTTGCCTCGAATGGGAGATCGATAACCCGGGACACAAAGGTACACCGGTCGTACCGGTGCATATCAGCGACTCAGTACCCTTCAACCATGAACCCAAGGACGCAAAGGTACCCTGGTCGTACTGGTGCATAAAGCTAACTCAGTACCCTACCGACAAGGACACCTAATCCATAAGTATGCATACCCCCTAACTAGGTCCGTAGAGCTAGAAAGAGTAAGATATAGGGCCTGGCTGGGGCACAAAGGCACACCAGCAAATACCAGGATAATCGTGGACTAAACCACGTCCTTAGGGTAGCGACCCCTAAGGAGTCACCATTCCCGATCTCGAGGTCTTTCACTTTAAGTAATAGTGTCTTAATTAAGGTGATCACGAAAAGCACGGTAATCAGATACTTATTCACTTTCAATCGTTCCGATATCATTAGTCATTTCTTATTCAGATGATTATCCAGGATACCACAGAGAAACCATTAAGGCCATACTAATTATCAAATACTCTTACTTGGCTAATCAGCATTATTTAAATCATATTCTAATGTTCCACAATCATAACAATATGTTAGGTGCAAATTACTCATTTGCCCTTTACTTATGTAATTGTTAAGTATCCATTCCTTCCTTGCCAAATTACCATATTACCCTTTGGGTTACATAATTACCAGATTACCCCTTATACGGTTTAGGTCACCAAATTATCCCCTACACTTTTTAAATCACCATTCACTCCTCATAATTGCTACACCTATCATATTTCCCATTTGGTTGGTTAGATTACCAAATCGCCCTTCTCCTTTGTTCTAATTACTAAATTGCCCTTGAGTTGGATAAATTACTAAATTACCCTCCTTCATTATCATGATTACTATTTTGCCCCTTTAGTTGGTTAAATAAATATCACTTTACCCTTTAATCGACTAAATTACCAAATTGCCCCTTCAGTTGGATAATTTACCAAACTGCCCTTCTCCTTTTTCATAATTACCATTTTACCTCTCTCAATTATTTTAATTGCCATTTACCCTTTTCAATTATCATAAATTCCAAATTAACCTTCCTCATAATTAATTTACCCTTCTTCATAATTATAATTACCAATTTTACCCTTCTCCATATTTAAAATTACCATAATGCCCTTTAATTGGTTAATTTACCAAATTACCCTTCTATAGCATCATACTCATCCAATTGCCCTTCTACAATCATAATTTAATTGCTAAATTATCTTTTGTCGTTACCAAGTTACCCCTTACATCCAATTTTACCATAATATCCTTTTGTTTTATGAAAATTACCACCATACATCTTTTACTTTACAAATTACTATTTTACCCTTTCACATCCAAGATTACCATCTTTATCCTTCCTTACATAATTACCATTTTGCCCTTCTTTTTCAAATTACCATATTACCCCTTTACTTATGAAATTACGATTTTGCCCCTCTACCTCCAAAATTACCATAATGCCCTTTTTCATCCAAAATTACTATTTTACCCCTACTTCCAAAATTACCATTTTACCCTTCTTTCTCACAACTTATAATTTTATCCTTTACTTATAAGTTATCATTTAACCCCTTTATTTACCATTTTTATGAATTTACTAACACTACATAAAATAATGATATTAATACTTCATTTTTATCATCTAAGTCCACCAACTTGTCATTATTCTACATAATACTCATTAGCAACTACATACATTAATTCACACACCTCATAAGCATAATTACTAAAATACCCTTAAACAATAACATCATTCATGCATTAGCAACATGATACATCATAAACAAGCATTTAACATTTCCATCCATAATCAAACTCCTTCCTTAATTAACATATCTACATATGGCACAAAAGTTATCATGCTCTTTCTTTTTATCAAACAATATAAGAAACCATATACATATCATGTTAAGCACACCAAACATGCATAAAATCATACTAAACCCTTAATGTGCTAGCATACGTTTTTCCATATATTTAAGGGAGGATTAACGGTTACCTTAATCCCGCAAAATATCAAATCTTACCAAGCATAATTAGCAACTCAACACCTAAAAATAATATCCATCATTATTGTTAGAAATAAGAAGTTAAAAAGGATAAAACTTTATAAAACAAATTTATTTAATAATAATACACTTTAATTAAATATGGATATACCTCAAAAATTTTCCAAACAAATTCCAAATTAAGGGGGGAGCTCACGCTGCATGGGCAGCGTGAGTTTCATGCAAAAACCATGAGGGAAAAAGGCTCAAAGAGGGTGAAGGGAGCAAAATCCATTATTTTCGGGTTAGGGTATTTAGGCTAGAAAATAAGGTGGTTGGGGGAGGTTTCAAGGTAGGGGAATGGTGCAGAAGTGAAGAGGGGTTGTAGGTGGAGGCTAAGGGTGGTTTCACGGTGGCTCAAGGCGGCGGAGACGGCGGCGGAGAGGCAGCGAAGTTGGCTGCCAAGATGGGTCGAGGGAAAGGGGTTGTGAAGGAAGGAAAAGGAGAGGGGAAAATGGAGGGGTGCAAGAGTTGGTTTCGGCCAACTAAGAAATGGCGGTTGTAGAGGGGGTTGCAGGGTGTCGAACGGTGGGTTGGGTGGTGGCATAGGTTGCCGGACGGCGGCGGAAGCGGCGGTTGCAGGCGGCTCGGTGGTAAGGGGGAAAAACTGAGGAGAAAAAGGAAGAGGAGGAGAAGGGAGGAAGTGCAGGGCTCGAAGGGGCTTGGGGGGTCTCGTGGTGGTGCAGGGTGGTAGTAGGTGGTGGCAGTAGGCGGCACAGGGGCTGGGCTTGGTGGTTCGAGCGGCGGAGGGCGGCGGAAATAAAAAAGCGGGGAGCGAATGGGAGGAGGAGAAAAGAGAAAGGAGGGAGCTCGGGAAGGGGATGATAGGCTCGAAAAATGTGGGAATGAAGAGCTGGTGAGGGTAAGAAAAAGAAGAGGGTGAGGCAGGGGAGCAGGCGGCCGATCGGTGCTGCGGTGTGGTGGCAGGGCTGTCGGTTGGCAGGGGAAGACGGGGAAGAAGAAGGAAAGAAACAGGGGCACGCGGCTAGGGATGCAGGGGTTGGTTGGGTTCGAATGAGGAAAGAAAATGACGGGGGAGAGAGGAAGAGAGAGGGCAGGGAGGTAGGTGGTGGCTGGGTTGCAGGCGGCGGCGTGCTCGTCGTGCGCAGGCTGTCGGGCATGGGAGAAGAAGGGAAGGAGAAGAAGAAAGGGACTGGCGGGCGGCTGGACCGGCGCAGGAAAAGGAGGGAGCCGGCCGGTCCAGGGGAAAATAAGGAGGCGTTTGGGCTGGTGTGCTGGGCGGCGTGCGCGAGGGAGAAGAGGGAGGAGGCGGGCCGAAGGCCCAGTGCGCAGGGGAGGGCTGGCCTGGCGAGGCAGCCCGAGGGAAAAGGAAAAAAAAAGAAAAAGAAAAGAAGAAAGAGGAAAAAAGGGAAAAAGGGCAAAAAGGGGAATGGAAAAATAGGAAAAGTAATTTAATTTAATTTATAAAATCATAAAATATAATATTCTTGGTAAATTATTTAATTTAATAATTTAATTTATTATAATCTAATATTTTAGTTTAAAAAGGATAATGTTGGTAAAATATTAGTTTGGAAAATTATTTAAATAAAATAATATGATAAATAGCAAAATATTTTTTTTATTAAATACTCTTATCCAAATTTACATACTCTAAAATCCATACAATAATTAAAATAAATAATCTTAAAGCAATTTTATTCCAAATAAAAGTAATTTATTAAAATATAAGTTTTCGAAAATTTTGGGGTATTACACTGTAACACCCCCAACTTTACTACTAAAAATTTTCGTTTTAAGCGGAAGTGTATAATCAAATAGTTGGGTGTTATTGTCGTAATTGACATAAGTTTGGCTTACCCCACCATCCTTACGTCAATCACAAGGCAAAATGATTAGAAAATTTCAAACATAATAGAAAGTGATGAGACAAATTTTAATAACATTAAATAAGCATTTGGAGATCAACTTTGATTACAATATTAAAATATAACAAAAAAAGGAATCCTATGGAACTAAGAGTCCAAAAAGGTATTCAGGTAAAACTATCATTTGGATAACATGACTCTACGCCCAAACCTTGATACAAATAAATCACTCCTCCACATATATTGTATCAAAGGCTACAAAATCATCCACCTGATCCTCATTGACCTACACATAAACATCTGGGTCGTCTACTAGTTGGATTGAGCGACACCCATGAAACGGATAATCAGTACACTACGTACTGAGTAAGGTAACAGTATAATCAAGAAGGGTTACAAGAATTATCATAAGAAAATCATACATATGCAAATCAAGAATGTTATATAACTACTGATTCCAAGTCTTTCATTAGATATACCATATTTCAGTCTTTTATTTATGTTGAGTTTAGTAACCCTACTATTCTCAAACCGGTGGAATGGTCTGAAACACCTCTTGGGGATAACACACCCAAGCCACAATTATTATCTGATGGAACGGAGCCAACACCTCTCAAAGTAAAGTACTCCCAAGCCACTATTATTAAATTGGTGGAACGGTCTGAAGCACCTCTCAGGGACAACACACCCGAGCCACTGTTATTATGTAACACCCCAAAAATTTACTACTGAAAAAGTTTGTTTTACTTAGAAGGATTAGTGGAAGCAAAATCACAAACTGTGAATTTTGGGGATATTACAGCCACACTTACTACCAGAACAGTTCACTCATGGCGTTCCAGTACCAAGTGCTAAGGCTTAAAGAGTAAAGCACAATTTACAAACCATACTTAAATTAGAGTAGCGTAATAAACCATTTACAAGAATAAAATCCACTAGTGGTAATTACAAGAATGTAGATTACATTTAAATCAGGGGTTAATGGAGAAAGAATAAAACCCTAAAATTTCGGATAATTTCCTTACGCTCTTTCCTGTTGTCCACTTGAGTAGCACCCGAAAATGGACCTGTAAGGGACATTGCCCATTGAATAGGTAGGGGCCCCATAAATGGAACCCTTTAGTACTATGGTACTAAGTAACCCTTTAAATCACACTTAAAAGTATGCCCGCAATGCAACACATGATACAATACTATATACATATTTAATAAGAATGCATACAACACAATCACATACTTAACAAGTTTATCAAATATTAATAAGTGATAATGTGAAATCAATATTTGCGGACCTTAAGCCATTAGTCTATCATTATTCAATCATCTCTCAGATTTTATATCCATGTGAGTGCGGGAACCCCACTATTATAGCCGGTGGATCGGAATACATACAGGGCAGAATGCTCCTGACCAATATTATTGCCGGTGGATCGGTCTCCAGGGCAGAATGCTCCTAGCCACAATTATTCGCCAGTAGACCGGTCTGGCCCCGACTTCACATGGTGTTCCACTATAGGTGATTAGTATTGTTTCATAATTTATTCACATCCATAATTGGTTTTATTGAGCTCGGAATCCCCCACAATTATTGTCGGTGGATCAGAATACATATAATCATAATCAACTGGGTCCGGCTCATTAGTCTTTCACTTTTGCGATTAGTGTTTTTCCTCTTTAATCATCATAATAATTCTGTTTATTTGCCTCGATAGGGAGATTAAGATCCCGAGATACAAAGGTACACCGGTCGCACTGGTGCGTATAAGTTACTCAATACCCTTCAACTATCAACCCAAGAACGCAAATGTACCCTGGTCGTACTGGTACATATTGCTAACTCAGTACCCTACCGACAATGACACCTAATCTATAAGTATGCATACCCCCTAAATAGGTCCGTAAAGCTAGATAGAGTAAGATATAAGGCCTAGATAGGGCACAAAGGCACACCAGCAAATACCATAATAATCGTGGGCTAAACCACGTCTTTAGGGTAGCGACCCCTAAAGAGCCACCATTCTCGATCTCGAGGTCTTTCACTTTAAGTATTAGTGTCTTAATTAAAGTGGTCAGGAAAGGCATAACAATTAGATACTTATTCACCTTCAATCGTTTTTATATCATTAAGTATTTCTTATTCATACGGTTATCCGAGGTAACATAGAGGAATCATTAAGGCCGTCGTAATCTCATCCAATTTCGATTCAAGATTCGTTATTGTAATACTTACTAATTATCAATTACCATCATCTTACTATTCAGTGTTACTTGAGTCTTATTACGAAACTCCATTATCCCCTCAACATATTAGACATGAATTACTGACCTACCCCTTGCTTGTATAATTATTAAGTCATCACTTCCTTAATTGCCAATTTGCCATATTACCCTTCATGTTGTATAATTACCAAATTAACCCTTGCTCAGTTTAGGTTACAAAGTTATCTGTCACACGTATTAAGACACCAATCACCTTTCATAATTGTTACACTCGTCATATTTCTCACTTGGTTGGGTAGATTGCCATCTACCCTTCACCTTTGTTATAATTACCAAAATTCCCTTTGGTTGGTCAAATTACCACACTACCCTTCTCCATTATCAAAATTACCAAAATGCTCTTCTCCATTATCATATTTACTAGATTACCCTTCTCCATTATCATAATTACCAAATTACCATTCTCCGTTATCATATTTACTAAATTGCCCTTCTCCATTATCATAATTACCAAATTACCCTTCTTCATTATCTTAATTACCATATTACCCTTCTCCATTATCATAATTACCATTTTACCCTTTTCTATTATCATAATTACCATTTTACCCTTTACTTCCAAAATTACCATAATACCCTTTTACTTACACAAAATTACCATAATACCCTTTTACTTATAAAATTACCATTTTACCTTTTTCCTCCAAAATTACCATAATATCCTTTTACTTACAAAATTACCAAAATACCCTTTACTTATAAAATTACCATTTTACCCTTTTCCTAAAAAAATTACCAATATTTTTATTTACTTACAAAATTACCATAATACCCTTTTACTTATAAAATTACCATTTTACCTTTTTCCTCAAAAATTACCAATATACCCTTTTACTTACAAAATTACCATAATACCCTTTTACTTATAAAATTATCATTTTACCCTTTACCTCCAAAATTACCATAATACCCTTTTACTTACAATTTACCATTTTGCCCCCTTCCAAAATTATCATTTTACCCTTTATTACACCACCTTATCAATTATCACCACTACATCAAATATTAATATTAATACTCCATTCTCATAATCCAATTCCACCAACTATTGTATTTCAACATAATACTCATTAACAACTACACATATTAGGCCACATTCTTGTCCAAGACATATTACTAAAAGGCCCTAGGGCTCACAATAATATTAATCATGCATTAATGTTCATAATAACAAAATATAGCAAGGATAAGTACTTAGCATATTCTTGAATAACAATTCTCCTTCCTTAAGCATTTCTTCCATACATAGCATATAACTAGCATGCTTTCCTTTTTATCAATCAACACAAGAAACTACATATATTATATTAAACAACATATATCAAGCATAATAACATATTAAAAACCCTAATGTGCTAACATACGTTTATCCATGCATTTAAGTGGGATTTAACGATTACCTTAATTTCCACAAAAATAGAACCTTACTGTTATCTCGGTTAAATATTCAAGCTTTAAATAGAAAAATCAACACCTAAAAAGAATACCAATATTTATCACATTAGAAATAAGGAAACTAAAAGTATAAGACTTTATAAAACTTAATTAATGAAATACTTAACTTAAATATTATTATACCTTAAAATTATTAACCAAAATTAAACCAAGACATCCAGCAGCTCATACTACAGCTCATCCTGCTTATGCAGCATGAGCTGCATGCAAAACAAAAGGAGAAGGGATCGAAGGTGGGTGAAAGAAAAGGGAAGATTAGCTATTTTCGGGTTGGGATTTTGAGGCTAGGAAAGAAGGTAGATGGGGAAGGATTTAGGGAAAAGGAAGGGTGCAGGGTTAAATACGGGGTGTAGGTGGTGGTCAGGGATAAGTTATTGGCGGCCAAGGGCAGCGGCGACGAGGCTACGAAGGGGGCTGTCGAGGTGGGAGTGGCTGAGAAGGAAGGAAAAGGGAGAAGGAAAATGAAGGGGATGAGGGGACTTGTTTCGACCAAAGGGGGTGTGGGGAGGTAGAGGAGGTTGCAGGGAGTGTCTTGGTGGCTCGTGTGGCGGAATAGGCCGCGAGATGACGGCGGAAGGAGGCGATGTAGGGTGGCTGCCAAGAAGGGAGGGAAAAGAAGAGAAAAAGAGGAGGGGAGGAAGAAGGGGGATGTAGGGTGGCTCGAGGGTTAGTGTGGTGCTTTAGGGCAGTCACAGGTGGTGGCAGAAAGTGTTGTCGACGGTTGGTGAGGCGGAGGAAGCGGCGGTAGAAAAATAGGGATGGAAATGGAAGGAGAAGAAAATGATAGAAGGAGGTCGGTGAGGGAGAAGTGAGGCTCGAAAAATGGGGCAAGAAAGGCTGGTGAGGAGAAGAAAAAGAAGAGGGATAGCTAGGGGTAGTGGCTGGTCGGGGTGGTAGGAGGGTGGTCGGGTGGTAGGGAGAGGGAAGAGAAGAAGAGGAAAAAGTCAGGCATGCGATTGGGGATGCAGGGTCGGTTTGGTCCAAAATGGGGAAGAAAGTGACGGGGGAGAGAGAGTAGGTGCAGTGGCAGGTGGTGGCAATTGTAGGGCAGTTTGGTGGTGGCAGGCATGGAGTTGAAACAGGCAGCTAGTCGGGCACGAGCAAGGAGAAGAAAAAAAGGAAGGAGGGGGGAGCAGACTGGTCGTTAAGAAAAAAAAAGACTGGGTTGGCCTGGGTAGGAAGGGGAAAGGTAAAGAAAAGAAGGCATAGGTTGGGTCTGCAACGTGCGTGGGAGAAGGAGAGGAGGAGAGGGACGAAACGAGCCTGTGGCCCAGGCGCGTAGGGGGGAGGGGGAGGGAGGCCTAGTGCGGGCGACCTGAAGGGAGAAAAAAATAAAAAGAAAGAAAGAAGAAAAAAGAGAAGGAAAAGAAAAAGGAAAAAAAGAAAAGGAAAAAATAGGGAAATTATAATAATTTAATTTATAAAATAATTGAGTGTAATATTTTTGGGTAATAAATTTATTTAATAATTTAATTTAATATAATTAAATATATGGGTTTAAAAAGATAATTTTAGTAAAATATTGGTTTGGAAAATTATTTAAATAAAATGAGTATGATAAAATAATAAAATATTTATTTTAATTTATTAATTATTCCTACCCAATTTTATATACTCAAAAATCCATAAAATAATTAAATTAAATAATTTTAAAAGCTAATTTTTTCCAAATAAAAGCTATTTATTAAATTATAGGTTTTTGAAATTTCGGGGTATTACATATTATCCGGTGAAATGGACTCAACACCTCGGTCCTGACTCACGTAGTCTTTCACTTTAAATGATTAGTATCTTTTCATTTATACTTTAACTCTTAATTGTATTTTCATTCACATTAAGTATGGAGCCCCACTATTCTTAATCTGGTGGAATGGACTAAAGCACCTCTCGAGAACAACACACCTGAGACACTATTATTATCCGATAGAACAAAGCCATATAAACACCTCGGCCTGACTCAAGTGATCTTTCACTTTAAATTATTAGTATCTTATTCAGAGTTGATTGTATATTATCATGCGAAACTCATATAAAAACACAAGAAATACAATTAAACCATATAAGTACCATCACGTAATTATCCTCAAATGACCATAATACCCTTAGGGTAGGCAAGACAATCGTATTCTCCCAAATGCTTTATGAAGCCAAATACTAATACATATAAATTTTATATAATTATCCGAAGTATATATCCTCAATTTTCCATAGATATCCTGTATCCAATATTATACCCAAATACGTACTTACAAAATTTTGTTACTCTCAAGAATATTATTTCATAGCATTTCCATAAATAAATTATTACAACATACTCAACACAAAAACATATACAAAAATACAAGTAACACATAAATCCCTACCTACAACATGTATCCTTACCAACAAGGACACCGGGCTCTATGCACGTAAATCCTATAACTCCTCCGAGATCACCTACAAAAAGAAGATAAAATATGATTAGGATTGAAGATTAAAAATTAAGAGGGAAGTTAAGGTAGAGAAGGGTAAAAATAGAATTTACCAGAGTTAAATGGAAGCTTGAATTGTATGAGAGTGTATAAGAATGTGTGGTGGAGCTATGGTTAAATTTTGGTAGTGTTTGGACAAGATTTGTGGTGAAAATATGGTTGCACGGCTTAAAAGGATGATGCACGGCCAAACAGTGCAAGAATTGCATGGTTGTGCAGCAATAGTGCACAATAGGTCGATGGAAGAAAAGATGCATGGCTAGGTGGTGCAAGAATTCCATGGTTGTGTAGCACTGAGCCGAGAGAAAATAAAACACACAGCCAGACGGTACAAGAGTTGCATGGCTATGCAGTAGGGGATCTAAGCGTTGCACGGCCGTGAAGTAGGCAGTACATAGGACGTGCACTTTGAAACGCTGCAATGAATGAGAGGAAGGAGAAGGGAAAAGAGGCGGCAGTCGGCGACGGTTGACGGTGATGGCCAACGATGGCGAGGGGGAAGGTTAGGGCAACCTTAGTGGTCGGTCCATCGGCCAAAGGGTGGCTAGTGGTGGCTTAGGTGGTGCTCGGTGGTGGATTGGGTGGTTCAAACTCCAAAAATAAAGAAGAAGGAGAAAGGGAGAAGGAAGAAGACAAGAAGTTTAGGGAGCTGATGGATGGCAATAAAATGGAGGGATTGAGGCGTATATATATATATATACTAGTAAGGTGGCGTACCTTGGAGGAGAAAATGGAAAGGGTGACGACAACGATGACGATGATCTACCGAGAAGAAGGAAAAGAAAAAGGATAGGGGGATGGTGATGGTTGTTGAGATGGATAGGATTTAGGCAGAGGCATGAGAGGGGTGACGATGAAGAAGAACATGTGCATGGGAGATAATAAGCAGGGAGTATGATGGTGATGGGCTGTGAAACAGAGTAGCAATAGGGAGAAGAAGAAAGAAGAAGGAAGAAGAAGGAAGAAGAAGGGTGGTAGGGGAAGTGATGGAGAAGAAGAAGAAGAAGAAGGCAACACAAGGGGTGGCAGAGTTGGTGTCATGGTGCATGTGGAAGGCTGACTTAGTCTCTCAAGGAGTGAGAAAAGACTAAGATTGCACATAGCTAGACTTGGTGAAGAAGTCAGTGCATGATATTGTGCCTCAAATTTCCTTAATCATTTTTATTACACTTCTTATAGTTGAATGGTTATCCAACAACTTTGGGTTTTCTCATACATGTTTTATAGGCCACATATTACCACTCACCAACTATCTATATCATTACAACTCGCACGTTGATCCAAAACTTTCCGACCTAAAATAAAATTAGTTTTAGTGTGACGTAGAAAGTATATAATTATCAACTATTTATAAACAAATGAAGTGCACCTCATTTTCTTGAAGTTGCTCAACTATTTTCAAAATGGATCTCCTATTTGAAAGCTCAACTGTTTTTGTTTGTGATGATGAAAGTGTTATTGGTTTACAAATTATAATTAGTGCATATTCTCCTTGGGGTAATCAACCAAGTCAATTTGTTAGAATTTTTAGATATTGTTTTTATTTAAAAAATAAAATGAGAATATTGTGCTAAACAATTTACCCATTCTAGAAGTCATTAATCTATTAGTGTCAAGAATTAGCTGTGTCACATTTCAAGTGTTTGATATCCTGATTTATTCTCCAATTATGAAAAATAAATTCATTAGTTGTTTATTATTATTATTTATGCTAATTTAATCGTGCAATTATTAATAAAATAATTATATTAATTATCACACAAATACTATAAATATTACTATTAAATGTGTCAATTCTATAGAAATGGAGAACCACAACAACTAGGTTTGAATTTGTGTTTCTAAAATATTCACTCAGATTTGTTGCATAATCTTCCTAGAGTATGCATTGTATTGTCTTTTGCCTATAAAAATATGTATAAATAATATTAAGTTTAGACTAATCATTGCTATAAATGTAAAAATTGTAGTTAATGTTAATGCTATTCACTATTTTTACATTTGATTTTCTAGAACAAAGTCTATGTATCTCTTCACTTGCCCAAACAATTCCTTCTCTCTCAATGAATGTATTGTGCAAACTCTTCCAATGATATCTACCATATAACTACTTGTTGGGATGTTGATTATGAGAAAATAGCAAGTTTTATATCGATTGTAAACTTAATAACCATGCATTTATTCGTACCTATGAGGGATGCTTTTTCAATGGTAGCTAAATCATCAAATGGTGTGAACTTGAATAGATGTATTGGGAATACTTCTATTTTTTTGACACATTGCATTATGTGAAATTGTTGAAGTAGATGACATATTTGAATATTTTAATTTTATAGTCTGCTACTATAATGGTATAGTTGTCTTTCCATGAATTTCGCTTTATATTCTTGAATATGAAATTTTATGATTGAAACATGGGTTCTAACACCCTTTTTTTTTTGGAAGATATTAGAAAATCACATATATTTAATGTTAGAAGTAAGAAGTTGGATGCATGATCAACTTACTTCACAGTCTTGAAATACACATTCTAAGCTAAATGTGCAACACACCAAGGTTTACAACTTCATTTAGACAGAAGTGTAAAATAATATAATTGGGTGTTACTGTTGTACTCGAAAAATGTCTAGCTTACCATGTCATCCTTACATTGAATACAAAATAAAATAATCAAACATTTAAAACATGGTATTACAAAATGCTTCACTCTTATTGCCAAAATAAGGCTTATCATAAAATCTTATGAGCCTAAGCTTTATCACCCAATTGTTTTTTGCTAGATGTATTTCATTTAGAATGTTATACATAGACATATCTTGGTTTTGATGGTCATCTATTTTTGATTCTACAAATAATGTTAAGTAAATAGGTCAGTTAACTAAAACACATTTCACAGTATAATAAATCAAATATTTTAATTAAGGTTTTTTATTTTTTAATTAAGGTTTCTAACTCTCTCTTCTTCTTCTTTTGAGGTTAGTTGTTTTTCTACTACACCTCTAAGTCACTTTCTATTCATTCGTTTTTCTATTTTACCAAATATTATGTCTTCATTATGAAATACTACTCTCTCCATCAACGATTATTATCGTCAATTAAGGATATTTCGATCTCGTCGTGACGTATTCATTTTCATTGATTCTATCTGTAATATATAGTGTTGATGAAATATACTCATAGCTTAGAAAATTAAAATTGATAAATATGTTATTAGAAAATTTGTGATAATTAATATGCAATTAATCTATAACTTTTACTATAGTATACAGCGAAAAAATGCACATATATATAAATTATTGAGGTTAGAGAAATTTATACATCATCTTTTGAAATAAAATTTTTCTTAGAAGCCATTTGTTCAAACGAAGCTTAAGAGGATCCTCAACATCATTTCTACCAGAAAAGGAATGTATTTCTGTTTCGAAAATCCAAAATCTGAATATTTCCATTTCTACTACTTTGCTTGGAGCATAGTGTGTGCGACAGTGGGAAATAGAAATATTTATATTGCTTAGAATAAGAGAAGACGGAAGCATATATAATTGAAGAATTGGTGGTCATTAGTCACATAGAGCATGCAACCAAAAAGGAAGAGAAAGAAATAATATTGAAATTGTCATCAACATAATAAAATACCAGTAACAAAACATTAAAAGAAGAAGAAGAAGAAGAAGAACTAGAATCGGAAACGTCATGCAGAAACGAGAGGGTGAGGAATGCATAAAGTAAAGGAGAGGAGAATGTGGAAAGGATGATAGAAATATACTACCTTCGATTCATAAGCATCATTTTAGCTCCACGTCTTGTCGGATTAATGGTGGTTCGATAAAAGATTAATCGTCGATCAAGACTATTGATTAATCAGAATAACAGATTTCTATAAACACTGACATTAATTATTACCACCGACCAGTTCGTAATCATTGCCATTGATTAGTTCTGAATTATTATTCAAATTCCAAACACTTTTGACCTCGGGCGAAGCTGCGCAGAAACAGGTACTAGGAATTCCATAGAGTACTGGTACATTCCTTTTGTTCGGTATTCGGTCTCAGTTATTTAGTGCTTAGATTACTAGTTCGGACATACGTTGCGGTAGAAAATAGTGCGGAGTATAATTTTAGGCATTTCGTGTGAGAGATCCTGCAGTAGAACATTTGCAAGGCCTAACACAGAAAACAATCTGAAGCAGACTCCTGAAGTTTTAACTTCTACTACACTGAAGAAGTATGCTGCTATCAAAAACAACAGAGGGAAGAATATATCACCGTCATCATCATGGCATTTTGCATGCTACAAACAATAAATCAGCAAACACCTTTGGAAGAAAGAATCTATCAATTTAAATCAGATCACCCGGGGATGGGGGAAAAAAGAGGGAAAGGGGTCTATGTTCTCCTCCTTGCCATAGAAGTAGGATTGCCGTCAAATAGTTCTTCAATAGCGGACTCAATATCTTCTGGTTGATACTTGATGTACTTCTCATACTGCCTTCCTGGAGTAAAGTACTGCTGTCCAAACCTTGCTAGGAACGACCTGTATGCCGGGATCATGACGGCTGATACAGAAACCCGGATCTCTGACTGAAGCTGCTCATCGCTCACCACCCAAGTGCTCTGCGTCCTGTGAATCTCATCAAAGAGTTGGTTGAAATTCTTGAACCTCTCTTTTAGTATCGGCTTCTGGACCTTGCCGTTCACCTGCAAGCCCTCAGGGTTGATGCATTGTAGAACTCGGCTCCACGTCTCCCTTTGATAGCTCTTATGGTAGTGTCTCATGTCGGACGATCGTCTCTTACACCACTGGTCGCCGATTACCTGCTTAATCTCAGCGCCTCCTTTGATCTTTTGCAGCATGTACCTACCGTTGTTCATCAAGAATACGAACCTCAAGGCAGGGTCCTTGTACAGCTTTGACTTGGCATCGAGGTATGCATCCAACAAGTCCATGATTTTTGCCAACTCTGAGGCAAAGGATGACTGCTTTTGTAGCTGCTGTTCGCCGTTTCGGTTCGGTGGCCTCTTGTCACTTTCTTGCCCCAAACGATCTTCTTGATGAGGGTGGCCGGTTTTTTGGTGCTGCTGAAAGACATCTTCTAGCGTGTCCTTGTAGTCACAAGTTAACTTTAGGTAATTCATGATGTACCTCGTCATAGGATGCACCGCCCCACTAGGAACTGGAGTCCTTGAGTTGTCGTTCTTGATCGAGTTCTCCAGCTCCCAGAATATGGCCACGACCGCCTCACCAAGCCGGGTCCGGGCTATGGATAGTTCGGACCTCATTTCCTGTAAGCAGTCTTCTGTATACATCGATTCGTCCAACGTAGGACCAATGCTGCCAAGTGCTTCGTACATGTCTAAGAACCTGAACATTTTCTCGGTTCCTCTTTTGGTCATAGCCACAGCCTCAGCGAAGTTTACCATCCGCATGATCACAGCTCTGGATATGCTGCTAAACAGCACCCTAGGCACCTGTTTGTTTTCTGAGAAGACGGAGTCGTAGAATGTTTTTTCGCCGGGAAATAGGTGGGTGGAGCAATGCTTTAAGGCCCTGATCCATGTACTCATCTCTCCTTCGATCGTCTCCCACTGCATCCTCTGCACATCGTCGATGCTGATCTTCTCAAGTCCCTGCTTGTCGAGCGCGTCCTTGAAGCCTTGTCGCCTGGAGATGACGAATAGATTGAGGCATTCGGCCTCATACCCTGCCGAGATCATGGCTCTCGAGAGCAGACCGATCGTCGAGATCACTTGAGGTGGATAAGGAGGGAAGGCGTCTTCTGTTTGCTCGAACTCTGATTGATCGGACAATACACAGCGATCGGGCTCGTGATGGCTGTGTTTATAAGTTTTAGAGGAGGGATCCGAAGAAACAGAGGAGCTCTTGGAGGCAGCATGATCGTTGCCGCTGGGGTCATTTCTTGATTCATCGAGGAGGGAACGTAGCTCATCCTCCATGAGCAGCATTCCTCGATGTAAGGCGACGCCGGACCGGTTAAGCAATGGCACGGCATTGGAATCGTTGGCGAATTGAGACAACTCGCCTACTAACCTGGGCAAGCAGCCGATGGCTGTCAGGAAAAACGAGTCCTCTCGACGATCGTCGCCGAGCTTGGTGGTGCCCAGATCATAACCTTCCATCATGGACTCGACCCGGCCCAAGAGCATTTCCGCAGCCGCGCTGGGGATTTCGAGGGGCTCAGATTTGTCGTCGATGGTTGAGATGACGGTTATAAATCGATCGACCTCTTCCACGAGCTGATCGAAGCTGATTACAGCGTCGGCCTTTTCGGTTTCCCCGTCGTGGACTGCAGCGGTGTCCTTATTATTATCATCGTCGCCGTCGATATGGTTGCCCGTGGCACCGCGGACGTCACCGGCTCCGTGATCCACAGCTGGGTCGGGATTAGGGCTTGGAACGCTGTGGATTGCCTCCGAATGCGGCGATTCTACAGGCTCGGGGTTTTCATCGTGACGGTATTCGTTTGGAGATGAGAGACCGTTGGACTTCTCGAGAGTAGATTCTTTTGCCATTGGAGGGCCGAAATGAGGAAGCGTTTGATCCGCGTGTATGGATTGGTTTTCTGTTGTGTAGGGCACGAACGAGGGTGGGATGGAAATGCAACAGAGGCAGATTAAGGTGGAAGAGTCAGTGCGGGAAAAACGGAGGCGGAGAAGGAGGAGAAGAAGAAGAAGAAGAAGAAGAAATGTTCATGATCGAGAAGGACTCGTTTTAAAACCATTAAATCAAATAACTACTTTATTTAATTCGAAGGGAAGTGCGGGGAATCATCCCCGTAAACATTATTTTAATTCGAGGCATAAGATTAGATTTTTTTTTGTAATAAGATTGGCTAGAAACAAAAATGCATATGGTTTGATTTGTTTTTGTCTCTCTTCTTTTTGTTTTGTTATATATTTGCTTTTGCTCTGGTCCGTTTAGTACCCCTTTTTTAAATAAAAAAAGAAAAAAGAAAAAGAAATTAGGGATGGAGGAGAAGTGGCAGTTGACAGTTGACCTGGTTTGAGAACAGGGGTGTCTCGTAAATAAAAAAGTTTGTGCTAACCACGACTTCTTTCCCATTTTATTCCTCCGTTCCAAATGATTCGAGAGAGTAGAGGAGTAGCCTCGCAGTCCTCACGTTTTTCTCTCTTCGGGCATGTTTGGTACGAGGATAATAGGGGTGAAAAATTTTCCCCTCTATTTTATACTTCTTATATTAAGTATTTAATAATAATAAATATATTTTTAATGAAATATCCATTTTAGATCAAATTAAGATCTCAAATGGATATTTATTAGAATAAAAATATTTAATTTTAAATAAATTATATAAGATATATAAAATATGAGGATAATTTTTCCACTCCTATTACCCCCATACCAAACAAGCACTTCTACTATTTCATTCCCCTCCCCCTCCCCCTCCCCACTAAATTTAGATATTAGAAGGCAGAAATATGTGCCTTAATTTTATAGGGAATTTTCTATTTTGCGATAAGGATTTTGATAACAAGGCAAACTCAATTCATTCTCTTTTATGCTTATGCTTATAAACAAGGATTTTTGTTGATGCATGCATGCAGGGCTTTTTGTAAATGCTGCTGCGGACAAGTTGGCGCCGTGAGGAGGACACAAATCTTTGACTTCGCCCGCTCCTCCTCCTGCATACCCTGTACACTATCCTCACATTGCTCTTTTTTACTTCTCTAATGAAAAAGTCGGGATATTTGTAATACTACACTATTCTAAATTTTTATTTTAGAATTAAAGAATAAAATAAAAAATTATTGAATAAGATTTAATTATATGTACTATTTTTAATAAAATAATAATAATAATAATAATAATAATAATAATAATAATAATAATAATAGTAATTAAGGCAATAAAAAAAGAAAAATGATACAGGAACATAATTAGTGGATACTAAATTAATCAACTAAATTAAAATAAATTATAAATAAATTAGAATAATTTCTAAATTAATAAAAATTATTTTATTAATACTATTATTAATTTTTATTATCCCTAAAAGGCTAAAACTCCCAAAAATCTAAAACATCCTACCACCCTATTTTTCCTTTTTTTTTTCTTTTCTCCGTTTCTTCCCTTCTTTTCTTTCTTCTTTTATTCATTTTCTTTTTTTTCCCTTCTTCTCTTCCTTCCTTCGGCCGGCTGGGTTGTGCCCAGTGGCGGCCCAACACCCTCCTCCTTCTCTTCTTTCCTTTCTCCTTTCCCTGGCCCAATCCCTCTTTTCATTTTTTTTCCTCTCGATTGGCCCAACCGCACACGTACCCCCTCTTTTTCCTTTCTCGCCCTCTCTTTTCCCTTATTTCCCCTTCTACCTTTGTCTTCATCTTCCTCCGACCTATGCGACCGTGCACTCTGCTGCCATTGCTGCCCTCCCCACCTCTCTTTCCCTTCATCCTCCTTTCCTCTTTTGGCCCTATAGGGTGTGCAACAAGCATGTCCCTACATGGTATCCCTCCCCCTACGAGCTCCTCTTCCCCTCACCTACCCTCCTTGTCCCTACAAACCTGCCTTATGCCTATGCAGTTGCCTTGGCTTACACGCAGGCCGGTGGCCCCCAATCCCCTCCCTTTGTCTTCTTCCCCTTCTTGTCCACTTCCTCCATCCCCTGCACCTATAAAACCCCTCCCCACTCCCTTCTTTCCCCTCTTTTTCTACCAATCCATTCCCCTACCCCTTACTCTCGTTACCCAAATAGGCGTTGTCACCGCTGCCTCTTGGCTGCGCTGCCATCATCACTCCCTCCCTTCCTCTTCCCTGCATCACCCTACACCCAACCAGCCACTCCACTTCCCTTCCTTCCCCTTCCCCTTCTCTCCCCACCTGTGCAAAGTGGGCAGCTCAAGTTGCCCTTTGCACCTTCCTCCACCACTAATGCCATCCTACATCGCTGCCACCACTGCTACCACCGCCCTCCCTACCTCTCTTCTTGCATAGAAAACCCCCTACCTTACCCACACTTCCACTTCTCCCTTTCTTCCCTTTCCTTTTCCCTTCCTCTCGGGTGCCACTGCCTTGGGTCCACCACCACCATAGACTACCTGAACCAGGGAACCCTACCACCCAAGAAGCCCTACCTTCCCTCTCTTTTCTAACCCTAAGAACCCCCTTTTTTATCTCCTCCACCACCATCGTCGCGCCGCCACTTACCTGATGTCCTTCCTAGTTACACCCTTCTCCCTCTTACTTGTTTAGTGAATTTTGTTTAATAACCTATTATTATTATTATTATATGATTAATAAAATAAGGAAAAAAAAAGAAAAAGAAGTAGGGAGAAGGTGAAATGACCTAGTTGATACTTTTTTTATATGTTTTGAATAAACATCTCCCAGTTAAGAGGTGTAAGATTCTTGCTTCAAGCCCGAAGCTCAACTAGGTAAGGATATAGTTAAGACTTTAGGTTATGTTATGAATCTTCTTTGTATGGGTGTATTGGTATGTTATGTGTAAATATATGTGAATGTGAATGAAGTATGTGTGTGGTGTAGCTTGGCTTGCAAGATGCTAAGGTATGGTGAGCATGCATGATTTTCATTATGTGTTATATGTGTGGTTATAACTTGCTATGGATGGACATTTTCTTATGTATGGTTAAATATTAATATATGTATGCCTAGATGCCTTAGGTGGGACTTGAGTGGCTATGGGAGGTTAAAGAAAATAAAGAGGTTGGAGTGAGTAAGGTAATATGAGGAGAATGTCCTAAGTATCTCATGAAATTTGGTAGAGAAAATAAAAGGAGAAATGATAAAATGAGAGGTTAGGGTTAAATCTTGCAAGGGGAGAAGATTTATGTGAGAAAATCTTATTTGAGGGTTAATTATGAGGAGGAAAGTATGTTTTGGGTGGTTGGTGTACTTAGGAAAGATTTAGTACGTGGGTTGATGGAAAAGTGTATGAGAGTATAAAATAGGGTTTCAATGGAAAAATCCTAAGGATATGGGTATTTTGGGGAAAAGGTTGAGGAAGTTGGTTGAGACTCGGTGTTGAGACGAGGGGTGTGCCACGTTGAGGCGGTGAGTCAAGTAAAAAAAAACTTTCCCTAAGAAAATGCATGATTCTTAATTATTATTTTTTCATGGATGTCTGCAGTGTAACTTTGGTATGTTACCAAATTACCTGTTACCAATGTATTTTAGGCTATAAATAACGCTCTAGACATATAATTACAGTCGAGATATGAAAGGGCCCGGGTAATATTGTAACACCCCCAAATTTACTACTGAAAAATTTTGTTTAAGACAAGGGTTTTAACGGAAGCGAAAGAATTAAAACCGTAAACTGGGGGTATTACCGCCACACTTAGTACCAGACCGGTTCACTCCTACCGTTCCAGTACTAAGTGTTAAGGCTATATCCGATCAACCTTTAGTACAAAGTATCAAAAACGTAAGACAACATTTAAAATAAATCCTTAACAAGAGGTGAGTCAAACAGAAGTTAGAATACGATTTAGGATTACAACCCCAAAATATGTTTCTCAAAACAGGAATGTAATACCAAAACACAGCTAAACAAAAACGAATCTCGAAGGATAAATATCCGGATTACCTACTCACTCGCGTCAGACCTTCCACCCCCAAACAATATCTGATCTTAAACCTGCACAAGAGGGCTGCTCCCCACCATCGGTGGATCATCACAGGACCCATTCAACCAAGGTAGTATCAGTACGGGTCCAATACTGAGTAAGTTCCACTACCCTATTTTATGGGAGAGACATAACTATACATCAAGTGCGTATTAAATCATGATACAAAACGTTGACACATTATTACGCATACTCAGACCCACATCACAAGTCCTGCCATACCCATATAGTAACATATGAAACATGTGTAACATCGTATTGAAACATATAAGGGTGTTATGACCAAAATGTAAGTAACTCATTATGCACATAAGCAGCATGGGGTAATACAGATAATAAAAGCCGGTTATGGTCCGGGTAGACTCATTCCTTAGATCTCTGGTAAGTATAGTAGATTCACGTCACAATCGTTATGAATCCATGAGAGGGCGGGAACCCCACTATTATAGCCGGTGGATCGGTCACTTATAGGGCAGAACACACCTAACCACTATTATATGCCGGTGGATCGGTCTCCAGGGCAGAACGCTCCTGGCCACTATTATGCCTGTGGATCGGTCTAGTCCCAACTCTCATAGTGTTTCACTGTGATTATAACGTATCTTTCCATTATTTGTTTATAAGTCATTTCACACCATAATCTTTGTTAATCCATGCGAGTACGGGAACCCCACTATTATAGCCGGTGGATCGGTCACTTATAGGGCAGAACGCACCTAACCACTATTATATGCCGGTGGATCGGTCTCCAGGGCACAACGCTCCTGGCCACTATTATGCCGGTGGATCGGTCTGGCCCCGACTCACATGGTGTTCCACTGTAAGTATATAGTATCTTTCCCATGATTTAATTACAACATACTGTTTGGTTTGTTGAGCTCGGGATCCCCCACTATTATAGCCGGTGGATCGGTCACGTATAGGGCAGAACGCACCTAACCACTATTTTATGCCGGTGGATCGGTCTCCAGGGCACCCCGGCACCTGGCCACTATTATGCCGGTGGATCGGTCTGGGCCCAGCTCAACAATCTTACTCTTTAAGTACTTAATATCTTATTCGTGTCTTATTAAATAAGGTTCCACCCTTGACATGCATATCACTACCCTCTACTCCTTCCCTTCGAGGAGGCCCGTCCCATATCTTGAGACTGTTCTCCCCTTCTCACGCCCGATATCCATCCCCTCTTACTCTTCTACATAAGGAAGCGTAGTAAGGGCACACTCTCCCGAGAATGCGGGCTAACCCTATCACAACGATATCGGTCCCACATGTTCTCACCCCTCTAGGGCTCCTCCTTGGAAAACCCTAATTTGGCCTATATGGCCCAGCTCTTTCTTACTCATCCTAACTTCACTTTGTGCCTTGTCTCGTATCCCGTTTCTACTAAGAAATTCCCAAATTATATCTCTTTGTTCCCCAACTCCGCATGTGACCGCCAAACCCTAGTTGGCCACACCAACCCTAGCACTTTACTTCCTCTCCAAGTAACCTCCCTTCTTTCACCCCAAATATCTCTCTCCTTTAGAAAACCCATACTCATCCTTTATATAAGTGAATTCTCACTCTCAATCCCATACTCCATCCCTCTTTGATCATTTTTACCCTTGTACTCTTCAAATTTCTCATTTCCTCCCAAAACTCTAATCGGAACCCTTAGACACCCTTACCCCGACCAACGTAAAAATTTGCACCCAAGCCTCCAACGGGTCCATAACTTTGACATTATTTTACTCACTTCCTCAATCACCTTTCCTCACGTAAGATCCATCCCCATGCATAATTTAAACACTCCATGCAGGCTCTCCAACACCTACCTACATACAAACCCTAAATCTCATACAATCATTAACTCCCATGCAAAACCCTAACTCCACCATGCAAACCCTAATACCACCATACTGACCTTAATACCACCATGCCAACCCTAATACCACCATGCCAACCCTAATACCACCATTCCAACCATAATACCACCATGCAACCATTAGTACCGCCATAAAACATTAATACGATCATACAACTTCCAGACTCCCATGATGGTTACCAACTCATATTACCATTTATCCTAACATGCATGTCCTAGAGGGCCGTAACATAATACATCATAAACATCATACATATAAATGTCATGCTCATGTCATGGAAGCACATACAACATACCTCCATCTCCAAGCTGCGCTACACATAAAATAAGTTATCCACAAATCATATCATACATGGCATAGCATGGCATATACAGCATTCAACACATCCATGTCACACATAACACAAGGCCATTAGCTTCGTCCTTACTAAATACCCATAAGTAGAGGTAAGTAGAGACTTACCTGGATCCGAAGCTAGCTAAGCGAAATGAGAGGGAGAGGGATCCCTAGTTCGTGGGTCCACGAGAAAGCTTTCCTAGACCCGATAGAAATCAAAACTAAATTAGAAACTATCCTATCAATCAATAATTTACATACTCTAATTAAATACGCACAAACGACACAAATGATTTCTCTTAGAAAACGTGTCCAAAACTTAGAACTTAAAAGCATAGCTTTATTAAGATTTAAGGTTAAAACTAAATCAAAACGGATTAATATAAATATCACTCGGGACATTTCAACTTAATTTGGAAAGCCCGAGAAGGAATAATCGATCATAAGTTAATTTATCGAAAATAACTTATTTATTAGGTTTTACAACTAAATAGGTAATCTAACCATTTACATAGAACTAAATCCAACCCGATTAGGTTAAAACAGAATTTAAATGATTTAAAACCCAAAGATAGAATTCGATTAGATAAAATACACATAGCAAAAATCAATTTTATAAAATCATCCCCGAAAATTAGGGTTTCAAAGCCCATAACACAAACTCAAGTAATTCCATTTAATTAGTTCAAATTAAAGGTATTAGAAAGAAATTAATACCATTTCAACTATTTCTATGCATTCAATTTTAGAAAAACAACAATACAACTTGAAATTTAGGGTTTTAGGCCCGAAAACACAACTCGTTAAAATTCTATAAATTTAATCAAATTGAATGTTTAGAAATGCAATTAAACACATTTTATAACATATCAAATAATCAATTGCTCAAAACTAGTAAAAGAAATACACAATTTAGCCCAATTAGGGTTTTTGAGTCCGAAACGCAAATCCGATTAATTCTTGCCAAACATATCAATTGACGGTTTGGAAATGTAATTAAACATATTCTAATGTAATTTATACAGTCAATTGAATAAAATAACCCGATTACATAATCCAATTTAAACCCGCGGGAGGTTTGACCTAAAAATTCAATTCCGATAAATTACGCACAATTTTTCCAAATCAACACTTCCAATATAAAATTAAATACATTTTAAACGATATTATAAAATCAATTGAGCGAAACGGCTCAATTATACAACCCGATTTCATTACACCCAAAATTTGACCTAGGAATCAAATTCCGATAAAACCTGCATAAATTTCTCAAATTGACGGTTCCAAAATGAAATTGGATACATTTTAAAACATATTGTATAATCAATTTGTTCGAAATCGCAAAAACGGACAGATCCGAAAAATTCGGGCATAACCCGGCCAAAAATCCAATTTTTCCCAAAATTCCAACACAACCACGCAATTAACCTATCCAAATTAATCTTACAACACATATATACATAATCAAACAATCAATTTAGCTTTTTATAAGCTAATTCATACCCAATTAATCAAAACAAGGGTTAGGGTTTTTCGGAAATTATACCAAACGAAAAACCGATAAATCGGGGCAAAGGAAGGCCGGGGAAGCTTCGTCGGAGGCCAAGGATTGCTCGCCGATGATCGCCCGAGCTCACCGGTGACCGGACGGCGGCTCGCCGCTGCTGCGACTGCTCCCGCGCTGCTGCTGCTTCTCTCGCGTTGCTGCTGGTGGTCGCTGCCACTGCTGCGGTCGAGCTGGCTGCTGCTGCGTCGCCGGCGGTTGCGTCGCCCGTGGTGGCTGGCGAGGTTGGCCGGAGCGGAGCGGAGGAGGCGGTGGTGGCAAGCTAGGGTTGCGGGACAGGGCAAGGCGCAGGGGGTCGGGGAATAGGGAAAACCGAAGGGAAGGGAGAGAAGAGGGAAAAGAAAAGGAAGGGGGGTCGGGGCATGGGGTTTTTTTTTTTTTTCACCGACAAGTGCTGTGTGTGTGTGTGTGTGTTTTTTTTTAAATGCACATATGAAATAAATACTAAATATTAAAAATATTATTTGAAAGAGTTTATCTAAAATTTATTAAACAAAAATTTATTTCAAACGGATCAGAAGACTTAAAATTAATAAAATAGTTATATAAAGAATTTCGGAAATATATTTTTTAAAGAATTTACCAACGAACGTAAAACATTTATATTACTTACGGGAATACATTATAAGACCCCGAAATAATATTTAAAAACATATAATAAAATATTTAAGTCAAATTCGAATAAACCAAGACTAATTTAAATAATTTCTGAAATCGATTTTCCGTAAACCAAAAAGCATAAAACGAAAGAGAATTAACTCCAGAAAGAATTCTATAAATAAACTCTGAAAATCTTTTTAATTTAAAACTTTCCGAAAATATTAACGATTACCGGAAACGAATAAATTTAAAGTCGGAATTATTTTCTACGGATAAAATTATTAAAATAAATTTAACTATTTAAAATGAAATTCTATAATTTAAATAATATATTTTGTCAACGAAATATAACCTCAAAATACACCGTTAACACATGACGAAGTTATAATCGAAAATACATCTAAAATATTAAAAATAAAAATAACAGTATGAGAAACAACGAAAGTACATATTTTTAACCGAGAATCAAATCCATAAGAATATAATAAAATCATTGTCGTGAACGAATTTGTCTAGAATGGTTCGCAACGACAATGATTAATTACATTCAATTATGGGTTCGAAATCGTCGATAAATCTATAAAAAGAATCGAAATTAAAATAATTAATTGTTGACCTCAAATTACGCTAATAAAATCATTAAACTTAATAAATCTGGATTTTAAAAATACGGGGTATTACAAATATACGATAATACCCACAAGGATCAACGCCAAGACAATCAACCAAATAATAGAACCCAAATCTACCACAAATAAGTCACCAAAGTAGTCCACCAATTATGGGCAATAAGCACAATCGAATAGATCATAAAAAATAAATCAATCAACACATGATTTATACGTGGAAAACCCCTTCGATGTGAAGAGTAAAAACCACGGAACGTTTGAGGAGTCCACCCTATTTCCTTCTCTTATTATGATAAATTGAGGGCAAAATGAACCACCCAAATCAGGTTCACAACAATTCACAACCCACCAACAAGAACATACATAAGAGCTTAAGCAATAAGAGATCAAAGGTGAAGAATATCACCACAAATCAGAGTTTCGGTCCCGCTGCAATAATTGACAAACCAGATCTAAAAATGACGATCCAACCGTTCAAAATGAGGCCCTATGTGCAAGATGACCAAATTTCAGTAAAATCCAACGGTGGAAACTCCGGCGATCGACAACTTTCTGAACGTTGTTCTTGAACAATCGCAAATCACTATTCTCAAACCCTTTGTCTTCCTCTCTTCTTTTGCTTCTAATTGTGTGTGTGACTTTCTGAATTCACACCCTTTTCTCTTGCCCTAATTTGTAAAGCAAGTATTTATACCAAAGTATTAATTAAGAAGCCCAAATAATAAGCCCAAGTTGGACTTAATCCAAGATTAGTAAAATGCTATCAAATGTCCATTTATTAGGATAAAGCAAAATACACATTTTACTAACACATGTGGACTGGACTCACAACAATCTCCCCCTCCAGCCCAATGCGGGGAAGATACGATCACTTCCATGATCACTTGACCTTCATCCCAGCAAGCTTACCCACAAACTTCATGCTTGCTTCCAGGGACTAGCTTTGTCAACATATCTGCACCATTCTTATAGGTGTGGACTTTCTTCAGCTTCAAATGCTTCTCCTCGATCACATTCCTCAACCAATGATATCTAACATCAATATTCTTGGTGCGAGCGTGATACATTGCATTCTTGCTCAAGTCAATAGCACTCTGACTATCACAGAATACTACATACTCACCTTGCCTCAAACCCAAATCTCGAAGGAACCTCTTAAGCCATAACATCTCTTTACTTGCTTCCACGGCTTCTATATACTCTGCCTCAGTTGTGGAAAATGTTACACACTTTTGTAACTTGGATTGCCATGAAATGTCTCCCCCTGAAAATGTAAACACATAATCTGAGGTAGACTTCCTGTTATCAAGATCACCTGCCATGTCTGCATCAGCGTAGCCTTCAAGTATAGGTTTTACACCTCCATAACAGAAACTAAGTTTGGAGGTGCCCCGCAAGTATCTGAAAATCCACTTCACAACTTCCCAGTGAGCCTTACCCGGATTGAATAAATATCTGCTCACCAAACCAACAGGATGTGCAATATCTGGCCTGGTACACACCATAGCATACATCAAAGAACCAACAACAGAAGAGTAAGGAATAGATGACATACTTTCTTTCTCCTTCTCCGTTGTCGGACAATCTCTCTTAGCTTGAAATGAGTAGCTAGTGGTGTATTAACAGGCTCGGCATCTTTCATATTGAACCTTTCAAGCACCCGTTCAATATACTTTTCTTGTGATAGCCATAATTTTCCAACTTTCCTATCACGAGCAATCTCCATGCCTAAGATTTGCTTTGCTGGACCCAAGTCTTTCATGTCAAATGACTTGGACAAGTCTTTCTTCAAATTCTGAATCATATGTGCATCTTGTCCAACTATCAGCATATCATCAACATATAGCAGAAGGATGATGAATTTACCTCCAGGGAACTTTCTGAAATACACACAAGGATCGGCAGAAGTTTGTTTATAACCATTATTCATCATAAATGAATCAAATTTTCGGTACCATTGCCTTGGTGCCTGTTTAAGTCCATATATACTCTTCTTCAACTTGCAAACAAGTTTCTCTTTCCCTTTCTCTTCAAATCCTTCATGCTGCTCATGCAAGTCACCATGTAAGAAAGAAGTTTTCACATCAAGTTGCTCCAACTCAAGATCAAGACTTGCAGCTAAACCTAGCACGGTTCTGATAGATGTTATTTTGACCATTGGAGAGAAGATTTCATCAAAGTCGATGCCCTTTTTCTGGTTGCATCCCTCAACCACCAATCTGGCTTTCCGCTTCACAATCTTCTCACTATCTTTCTTGTTCTTGAAAACCCCCTGTTCTTCAAGACTTTCCTGCCCTTGGGAGGCTTCACTAACTCATAATTATCATTATTTTTTAAGGAATCCATCTCTTCCTTCATAGCATCGAGCCAAATATTTTTCTCATCAGATGACAATACTTCCCAATAACTCGCTGACTCCTCATCTTCTTTGACTAGAATGTACTCTGAGCTTGGATACTTTGTTGAAGGTTTACACTCTCTAATTGACCTTCAAACCTCTGTATCCTCCACTTGAAGGGTAGGTTGCTCACCCTGCTCATGAACCTCTTCATCATAAATATCTTCCTCATGAAGCTCTTCTTCATCAGATGAAGATTCACTATAATCTGAATGATCGCCATCATCATTAACTGGTACATCACCACCATTAGGTTGTACCTCACCAACATAATCAAGTATCACATCAACATAATCATTTGCTGGCTGCTCAACAGAAGTATTAGAAGAAGAATCATCAGTAGTATCAAATAATAATTCTGATGTAAAAGAGTACCTTGTATTCAGAAGCTCTGCACCCATCTCGTGCTCAAAGAATACTACATCTCTACTTCTCACTACCTTCTTCTTATTTGGATCGTATAGTCTAAAACCATACTCTTCATCACCATAGCCAACAAACACACAAGGATGAGTTTTGGAATCAAGTTTTGACCTCTGTTCTTTCGGCACATGCATATATGCCTTACACCCAAAAACTCTCAGATGTGAATAAGTGGGATCACATCCCTTCCATGCTCTCTCAGGAATGTCAAGGCCAAGAGGAATTGATGGAGCTCTGTTGATCAAGTACACTGCACACTGTACTGCTTCACCCTAGAATGTCTTAGGAAGATTTTACATTCTAAGCATACATCTCACTTTCTCCACAATGGTTCTGTTCATTCTCTCTGCAACTCCATTGTGTTGTGGTGTGACGGGCTCTGTCTTCTCATGTCTAATTCCATGTTGTGAACAATAATGCTTGAATTCATTAGAAGTATATTCACCACCATTGTCTGAACGAAGACGCTTTAGCTTTCTTTCTGTCTCCCTTTCTACCATGGCATGAAATTTATGAAAAATCTCGAAAACTTGACTCTATGTCTTCATCATATAGACCCAATTTTTTTGAGTAGCATCATTAATAAAGGAAACAAAATATTTATTACCACCAAGAGACTCCACCTCAATAGGGCCACAAACATCAAAGTGTACTAGCTCCAACTTATCTTGCCTTCTAGTAGACTTCCTAGCAAAGGAAGCTCTATGTTGTTTTCCTGTCAAATAATGATCACAAGGGTCAAGAGAAATAGTTTTATCAACAGGAATAAGAGCTTTACCTGCTAACAATTTCAACCCCTTGTCACTCATATGTCCTAGCCTTCGATGCCACAAATTAGGAGAGTTATTTTCTTCCACTGCATTTAGCTCACCAGAACACATAGTCAAGTATGTCTTATATAAAGAACAACACAACTCGCCTCAAGCAACTGTCATAGAACCCTTGAATAATTTCCATTTGCCATCACCAAAGGTATGTCGAAAACCCTCTTGATCAAGGAAATTTGGAGATGACAAGTTAAGGCGTAGATCAGGAATATGGTACACATTTTTCAATGTAAGCTTGCACCCAACACTCGTTTTCACACGAACATCACCTAACCCAACAATGCTTGTTGAGCTCCGGTTTCCCATCTTAACACTACCAAAATCACCAACTTGGTAGTTCATGAAGTAATACCTTTTGAGAACACAATGGTATGAAGCTCCTGTATCTACTAGCCACTCTGAATCCGAACTCTCAACATGATTACAATCATTAGTTGCACAAATCAAAGCGATCTCATCATCCCTTTTGGAAGTGGTTGCTACAATATTTTTATCATCTCCATCCTTTTGTGAATTTTTCATCTTGCCTTGCTCTCTCTTCCACTTGTAGAAAAACTTTTTCAAGTGGCTAGGTTTTTTACAATAATGACATGTCCTAGTCTCCTTGTCTCTGGACTTGGACCTTTCTTTTGAGTTGCCACGCCCTTTGGGACCTCGACTCTTACCTCTTCCTCTGTTCTCAACAACAAGAGCTTGTGAATTATCAACTCCCATCTCCTTTCTTCTTATCTCTTCATTGAACATGCTTTCTTTGATCACATCCAATGATAGCACACCATCCGGAGCAGAGTTACTAATAGTCACAACCAAAGTTTCCCAACTATCTGGAAAATAACTCAACAAGAACAAAGCCTGCAATTCATCATCAAGAACAATTTTCATGGTAGTCAACTTGTTAATGATGTCCTGGAAGTCACTAAGATGTTCTGACACTGGCTTTCCACTCTTTAGTTTCAAATTAACAAGTCTCTTGATTAATGAAGCTTTATTATAAGCGGTCTTTCTTTCATAAAGACCCTCCAATTTCTTCCACAGATCATATGGGTCGGACTCTTGAGACACATGGTTAAAAATACTAATATCAACCCATTGTCTAATAGTCCCCAAAGCTTTTCTTTTCATCTTTGTCCAATCTCTATCTTCCATCTTTTCAGGTTTTGTAGGTTTACTAATGGTGCCATCTTTATTTGTGATTGAATCAACTGGGTCAAACAAGTCTTTACAGTATAATAAATCTTCCATCATCGGTCTCCAGATGGAATAATTGGTTGATGTCAATTTAACCATTGAACTGCTACTACTAGACTCCATAATAACAGTCAAATTAAAACTTAGCTTTGATACCAGTTGAAAGGGCCCGGGTAATATACGATAATACCCACAAGGATCAACACCAAGACAATCAACCAAATAATAGAACCCAAATTTACCACAAATAAGTCACCAAAGTAGTCCACCAATTATGGGCAGCAAGCACAATCGAATAGATTAGAAAAAATAAATCAATCAACACACGATTTATACGTGGAAAACCCCCTCGATGTGAAGAGTAAAAACCACGGAACATTTGAGGAGTCCACCCTATTTCCTTCTCTTATTATGATAAATTGAGGGCAAAATGAACCACCCAAATCAGGTTCACAACAATTCACAACCCACCAACAAGAACATACATAAGAGCTTAAGCAATAAGAGATCAAAGGTGAAGAATATCACCACAAATCAGAGTTTCGGTCCCGCTGCAATAACAGACAAACCAGATCTCAAAATGACGATCCAACCGTTCAAAATGAGGCCCTATGTGTCCCCAACAATCTGACCAAATTTCAGTAAAATCCAACGGTGGAACTCCGACGATCTACAACTTTCTGAACGCTGTTCTTGAACAATCGCAAATCACTATTCTCAAACCCTTTGTCTTCCTCTCTTCTTTTACTTCTAATTGTGTGTGTGACTTTTTGAATTCACACCCTCTTCTCTTTCCCTAATTTGTAAAGCAAGTATTTATACCAAATGCTTAATTAAGAAGCCCAAATAATAAGCCCAAGTTGGATTTAATCCAAAATTAGTAAAATGCTATCAAATGTCCATTTATTAGGATAAAGCAAAATACACATTTTACTAACACATGTGGACTTGACTCACAACAAGATATTTAGGGAGATAAAAGCGGCCTTGACTTATAATAACAACCGAGATATTTAGGGCGATAAAAGCAACGGAGATATTTAGTGCTTTTTGGTACGGGGTAATGAGATACAAAAATTACCTTACGTCTATTATACGCTTTAAGTGATGAACGTAGTGTGCCCATATCTGCCATAGCAAACTCCATACTAAGGGCAGCGATGATGCGGTGGAGCGGATGTAGAGATGAAGCAGTGAGGATGATATGAAGAAGAAGAAGAAGATAGGGTTTCTCAGTACCATGTTCATAAACGAATAGAGAGGTTGCAACCATGAAAGCCCAATGAGGAGAGAAATCAAGCTAATCGTCGGTACCATGTTCGGGGTTCTTGCTTGAGATTGTAAAGTACCTTATTACGACGTCATACATGCGTGAGGCATTGGGGGTCGGCAAAGCCAAGTAGGGTTATTGACAATAAACAATTTCACCAATGGTGCGATGAAGGCAGGCATGCAATCTTCAACATCAGCTCGGTGGATAGGCCATTGTCATGAAAATGCTAAGCCCAGAACAATCTTGATATTAATAGGTTTGACTACAGGGCTGAATGTTTCATCAAAATCAACACCAAGTCCTTAAAAAAAGCCACAAACTACTCATCTAGCTTTATGACGAGCCAGATCGAGTGCTATATCAGAGAGAAATTTATGTCGGAAAAGCCATTTCCCAGACACAATGTTTGCATTTGGAGGATGTGGTACAAGTTCCCAAGTACTTTTTTTTTTTTTTTTTTAACATAGCAGTATTAGTATATTCATCCGTCATAGCAGCACACTATTAGAGATCCTTGAGTACTTGCTTATAGGTATTGGGAAGATAAGAGGCGGTAGTAGCTAGCGGGAAGGTTTGAATGGGAGTTTGGGTTTGGAAAATACCAGTTTTATATATTGCGGGTAAGCATAGGATGTGTATTGGATGGTAAGGGAGAAGGGCGGTGATTTTTCGATGAGGCGCGCGATGGGTGAGGAAGGCTGAGAAGAGTTGTTTAGCAGAGGTGATTTCGGTGTAGTATAATGCGGTCGGGAAGGTGGAATATTGTGTGAATAGCTAGTGTAGGAGGAATAGTGAGGGGTATGGCTGTAGAGTTCACAGCATCTTGCAGAAAGTCAAACTCGGATTTTTTATGCGTGAGGTGAGAAGAGAAGGGAAAGGCGGACTCGTCCAATTGAACATGCATGGCGAGAGGTGATAATTTTATGTGTGTCTAAGGTAAGGCAGAGATGATTGGCCTGGATAGCTAAGGAAAATGCAAGGCGTGGATTTGGGAGCTAATTTTTATGAGTTGTGGCAGAGATGTTGGGATAACACAGACAACCAAGGACAAGGAATATGATGGTGGCTGCTAGTAAAGTGCTTCGTGTTGGGTGGTAAAATTGAGAGTTTTAGTAGAGAGAAGATTGAGCAGGTGGGTAGTGGTGTGTTGAGCTTCAGCTCAATATTCAGGAGGCATGTGAGCTTGAAAGAGTAAAGCGCGAATGGACATCATTAAATCCGGCTTTTCCTTTCTGTTGGGACGTGTAACGGCAAGAGGAACAACGAAATGTAATTCCTTTTCGACCACCAAAATTATGGGACATGGCGTTATGAGATTCACGGTCATTACCACATTGGAAGCTTTTTATGTGTTTATTAAAGTGAGGGGAGACGTGGGAGTGAGAGTGTTGCATTGCATGGTTGTAGAAGTATCAGATTTTAAACCAGGATATTATAGAAACCAGAAACACTGGCAACAATCGGTGATGTCTGTAAGTCACAATGAACAATACCGAAAGGTTCCGTGCATCTTGAATTAATAGAAGAATGAAAAGGCAACCAAACATGTTTGCCTAGTTAACAATCATGACATAGAGAACCTGTATAGCCCTAATTACAGTTTTTAATAAATGATTGAATTAAGCTACAAAAAACGTGAGCGATGGGACGACCAAGACAATTATGCCATAAGATAGGGGACAAGATCATTTACTAACAACTATTGTCTCACCTACTTTTCTGAAACAAGTTTAAAATTATAATTATGCAAAATCTAATTTAAATAAGTCTTATTAAATCCTATAACTTGATTCGAATCTCTCATTATCCTTCTAAAACATCATTTAACTTGATTCTAATTTCTCGTTATGTTTCTAAAATATTTTTGTTGTAATTTTTAATCTTTTGTATGGTTTTAAGCAATGTAAAATTTTCAAGCCACGTTTGATCATCAAACTTATTTTGACCATCCTAAATTATTCACTTTTGGATTACTTAGTATTTTTAATAAATATTCTCATATTCATTTTTCAAATCACAAACGTAGATTTAGACAAAAATATCATTCACCACCATTCACCTTTTATCGCGCTTTAGGTCCTGGAACAACCTTTTTAGCTATATAAAATTTATAAAACTTTAGGGATACTTATATTTTAGTATTATCGAGCTAAAAATAAATTAATTTTTTTTTAGTATTTTCATATTTATTTCGCTAATTTCCAACACATTTGGGTACTAAAATTCAACTTTCAGCTTCCAAATCTTATCTGCACCTTACAATAGTCAATCTTGGCCCTTGATTAACCTTTAATGAAGTAAGGCCAAGAGGGTTGGCTGCCTTTTGTTCCTTTTTATTATTCATTTATTTATTTTTGCTATTTTTCCTACTTTATTAAAAATATCTAACAATTATCATAATCCTTTAGTTCATTTTTCTCATCCTTCTTTACTACTTTGTCTTCTTGCTCTCCTTCCCCATTTTTCCATCTATTATTCTCCCTTCCCCATCATTTTTCTTAGTTTCTTTGATTCTTATTATCATTTGTTTTGGCTTTAACTTCTTTTATGTAAATTTGGTTCAAGGGGTTCAAGAAGCAATTTTTTAAGAGTAAATACAAGGTGTTCAAGGTCAAAATACAAATAGAGAAGCATTAAAGATTTTATGTTAAACTAAAATCGTAAGAGTAAATACCAGGAAATAGTGAAGGAACAATAAGTAATGTAACCTACACAAGGACTAACATCGCATCTCCAAATAAAAGTCCACAAAAAAGGTCAGCTTGCAAAACAAGGTTAACTGCTCCCTCAAATGAGTTAGTTCATCACAAGGACACAAAGGATATCAATACGATAAAGTACTTAGTAAAATCTAACTTAGATAAGCACTTAAAACATAATTTGTGAAATTACATGCTTACACATGTCACATCTACATATGCTTGCACTTTCAATTAGCTTAATGTAGATAACATGCAATCTCCTAAGAGAGTACTCATTGGGTTTGTTACACACACATTTAAAAGATAAATTTATTAATATAATTATTAAAGTAAAGACCACATATTCATCATTAGATGGTAATAAATCTAGTTAAACACATGGGTTGTACACACCTGCCACACATGGTCTTTCACAAAGGTAAAAAATAAAATAAAACACATATCATGCTATTAGAGGAATGCTTAGCCCCGAACATTAATTAGGGTATGTTCAGCTCCATCAAAACATGGAGTTGGTTCTTAAGGGAATGTTTATCCTAAAAAAATACTTAGGGGATGTTTAACCTTGACCAAGCTCTTAAGGAATAATCAACCTTGATTAGGCTCTTAAAGGATTTTCGACCCTGGCCATCTCAACTAGAAAACAATGCATAACTGTGGTCATCTCGACTAGGAAACAAGGCTAAAAAGTGTGGCCATCTTAGCTAAGAAATTCAAATGCAAATTAATACATAAGTCATCACAACCAGGAAACTCAAATGCAAACTAATGCAAGGGTCATCACAGCTAGAAAAATCAAATGCAAATTAATTCATGGATCATCATAACTAGGAAACTCAAAAACGCAAGCCATCACGACCATGAAATTTCAAAAACATGGTTCATCACAACCAAACAATATTAAATAAAAGTATAAAGACTCTCATGTCCAACGTCACATGGAAAAATATATATAAAAAAAACATAAGTATTTCATATGTTAACACCAAACATACATAGTGTTTATAGGTAATACCCAACTCACATCACAAATCACACACTAGACTTTCATAGATTGCAATACATATTCACATAAGTGTTTCTAGGTTACACCGAACTTAGCTTATAATTACATTGATTAAGACATCCCAGTAGAATCACTTTACCACTCAAACAGCCATTTTGGGGCCAAATGGTCCAAAATATTTGGTATATTTGAGTCCAAAATCATAATATAAGGTTGCATACAATTGTTAAGAAAGTTACTATTTATAGACAATAGGAAAAGTCAACTATCAAAGTCAATGGGTAATGGTCAGAGTCAAACCCGTGGCTAATAGTAGTCTCGTGGCACATGGGTCGACAACCACAAATATTATCATATACGATGCATGTTATAATAGTTAGTAGTCCCATGACACACATAGACACGCGTAGTCACATACCACATGTATTGATAACCACGAGTAGTAATTCCGTAGTGCCCATATCAATGATGATGATGATAGTCACTAGTAGTCACGTACCCTATGTATTGATGTTAATTATTATTATTATTATTATTAACCGCTCCATCCTAGTACCGTGAGAATACCTCATTTTGATACCCACCATGAGTAGTTAGAGCATGCTTCCTGAGAAACTTTTTGTGAGGTCACCTATTCTTATACTACTCCAAACCAAATATACTTAATTGTGAAGTTCTTCAATAGTTGATTTCCTTTAATGAACTTCAACAATTGACTTCCTTTAATGAATGTGCACTTTATTTATGTAAGTAATTGTATCAAACCTTTTAATCTATCTAAAATATACATTACTTATATTAGGTATTACATATATATAATTTTCAAATAGCCACACATTTGTTTATATATATTTTAATCATAGTTAAAATAACATTTTTATCTTATAACCATAATAAATTTTTTTTGTAAGTATAACCATAGTATGTTGATAAGTATATTTGTGTGTCTCTGTGTTTGTATATATTATTTACGATTCTTTAATTTATATACACATTTAATTTAGGACACAAACTAATAATTATTTTATTTTATTTTTTAATTCAAATTAGTAAAAATAAAAAGTAGAAAATGTACTAATAATGTATTATAATTGTTTTAAATGGCCTAATTAATTATTAATATGGTGTTTACTTCGGCATATTAACATTTAAATTATATATATATATATATATATATATATATATATATATATATATATATATATATATATATATATATATTAGTTTATCACTTTTATGTACATTTAAACTATAATCTAAATTAATAATTAGCTAATTTTACTATTTGGTCAAAATAATAAAAATGCTAAGATGAAAATATAATGTATTGTACATTTAATCAAATTAATTCATACGATGGTCATATTTTTATTTATTTTTGAACTATAGTTAAAAAGGTATCGGTTTTTTTCACATAAAATTTGTTCATATGACATCTAAGGTGAGTCAACCAAAAATTATATTTTTATTACATAGTTGTGGTGAGTAAGCCATAAAATTATTATTTTGTGGCATGTTAACCACAAAAATATCTTTTTGTAATAAATTCATGGCGAATTAGGCACAAAAATATCTTCATATAGTAATTTCGTGATAAGTTACTTATAAAAATATCTTTTTATAGCAAATTCATGACAAGTTAGCCAAGATAATAAATTTCTTGGCAAATTAGCTACAAAAATATTTTTCCTTTTACAAATTTGTCATAATTTAGTCATAGAAATATCTTTATGTGATCAATTTATGGCAAGTTAGCCACAAAAAGAAAATTTTTATGTGAAAAATTCATGGTGAGTTAGCTATAAAAATATCTTATTATGATAAATTTGTGGTGAGTTAGCCACGAAAGTACCTTTTTACGTGCCAAATTCGCTGTGATGTAGCCACAATTTTTTTAAATGAAACATTTGTAGCAAGTTGGTTACATAAGGACTTTCTCGTGGTAATTCATGATAAGTTAGCCACAAAAAAATCATGTGACAAAATCTTGATGAGTTTATCATAAAAGTGGCTTTTTGTGGTAAATTTATGGTCAATTCATCACAAAAATGTTATTCCTATGGCAAATTAGTCATATATATATTAGTAAAAAAGGTAAACATAGCCACACATTTTTGGGGCCATTTTTACCAAAACCAAAATTTCATACTTTGTATAAAAATTTTCACCACCAATTTTTGCCTCTAATGGACATTTTTGTGGCTTATGCCACCCCTTGATATTTTATTCACATATTCAATATTTTACCCTTTTAAAGCTAATATGGTCATTTTAGGGTTTGATTATGATTAATCCCTAGTTAAACTCATATAAACAACATGATTAATTCTTTAATACCCTTAATTATGGGGATTAGTGGGTAATTAGTCAAGAACACTTTGAACATTCATAAAGAACATTATGCTCCTATTCACTAAACTTCCTCAAACTTTAACCAATCATAAATTAGGTTATATTAATCTAAATGATAATATATTGTATATCAAATTTATCTTGAAAAAGTAAATAAACAACTTTAAATTCCTAAAATATACAAAAATCAACTCCAACAAAAAGATTAAACCCTAAACATAAGCCTATTCTTTTAGTGTTAGATTTGAGCAATTATGTGCACTTTTGAGAAAAGCATAATAAATTATTTGATACTTAACATTTTTAATATCAAAAATTTTTGTTGGAAATTAGACATATTAGGATTTAATTTTATATCAAATAGGCTTTCTAAATTGTATCCATTTGAGAGTATTTCATTCAGAAATTTGCCTTAAATTTATAAGTTTAAAAGCACTATTTTCCATGATTTCCTTAAATATTTATGTATCAAATACTTCAAGGAAAAACTTATAATAATTGTCATACTTATATAAACTTATAAAAAACCTATATGAAGCTCTCCAACCATCAAACACGTTATATGATCCATATTGCAAAATATACATGATAAATATGCTAAAACATGCATAAAACACCACAATTCATTGCAATACGTGTGATAATAGAAATAAATAGAAAACTATATTTTACCTTTACTTAGAAGTTAATAAAAGGGCCTTAAATATATGAGAGGATAGAACCACCATTACCATACCGAAACTCCTTGAGAAAGCTATCAAAATAACATAGAAACTAAGTAAGAACCATGTTAAGATATAATAAAACTAAAAGAGATTAAAACTAAATAAAAAGGGAAATATTATCATATATAAGGGAATATTGGAGATATTATTATGATATTTAAAAATTGAAAAAGATATTAGGAAAAACTCACACAAACTAGGACTTAACTCCTTTTTTTTTATTTAAAAACACTAAGGAGCTAAATCTAAGTGTGGTTTGATGTTGTGAAGGTTGAAGTTTGTGTATCAGTGGAGGAAAATTTGAGGATGAACAAGAAGTAAGATGAATATGTTTCAAACAAGATGAAGGAGATAATAGAAAAGGGGAAATGTATTAGTTTGCATAAGAAGTAACACACATAAAGCACATATATAAGCTAATAAAATATGTAGATTAATGCACTTGTGTTATAATTGCATGAACACTTGTGTGTAGGTGAATTTAGGGATTAAATTTGTCCTCATAAAAAAATTATGAGTTGGGAAGGGTTTGTATGTGTCATAACTAAGGAGGAAGAGATAGGGATGAATATTAAGTGTTGTGGCGTGGTTGGTGGAGAAGGAATATAGTAATGATGGAGAGAATATTTGGGAGGATGAACTTAAATAAGGGAGGAGCATTTGGGGATACACATATTGGGTAATACAGGAGCTCATGAAGTGGGTAAAGGGTTTACAAGTGAGGTAGGTGGAGTGGTGTATAAAGTGTGAAGAATCATACTCAGAAAGTAGTGATAGGTTGAGGGGAAAATATGGTAATGGTTAGAGAATATTTGGTCATAATTGTGGAATATTCTAAAGGTACGTATGATTATATATCGTGGATTATGTGAATAGAAGAAAGTAAGATCATCTAGTTAGAGTTAACAAGTGTTAGGAGATGAATTTTTATTAGAAATGATTAGGAAGTTTTTTTAGGGAATATTCTTTGATATTACCTGTGCCATGATAAGTGGAACCAATGGGCTCATGCTAAGATAAGTAAATGTTTAATATCAGATCTTGATGGGTATAGGTGTAACACCCTCAAAATTCACTACTAAAAAATTTTGTTTTATTAAAAGATTCAACGGAAGTAAGTAAAACAACTTGTGAATTTCGGGGATATTACCGCCGTGATCAGTACAAGTCCAGGCCCTCGGCCGGTCTCATACTAACCACAAGGCTAAAGAAGAACTAACATCCATCATAATTCAAACTCAAAATAAGGATTCATAAAAGCATTAAAACATTCATAAGATAGAAATCAAAGCACACATAAAGAGTTACAATCTAAAGGTACATAAATAAAATTCCTCAAAGGGAAATAAAGCTATAGTATGATAAAACAAGTCTGAATAAACAGATACAAAATAAGAGAACATAGGAAGTAAATCCAGCCATGTCTCTCTCAATCCTAGACCAAGTCCATTCTCAACTCTCATCCCCACCTGATGCCTCGTAAGCATCGAAGGCATCGAAAACAGTATCACCAACCTACACAAACTCAGAGGGGCATTCTGCTCGTGGGAATGAACAACACCCATAAAACGAATGGTCAGTACGTTACGTACTGAGCAAGTTAACCATGCAACTAAGGCCAACACAAAAAGGTATATATTACAAGCATGATCACATAACAACATAAAATCACTATAGATAAATAAAGGCCAACCGATATTCCACATCAACTAATTCATTAAATCTCTAATCAATACTTATTTCACACCATGTTTATTATCGTTCCATGCGAGTGTAGGAGTCCTACTATTATAGCCTATGGACCGGAAAAATATAGGGCATAACGCTCCTAACCACTATTATTGCTGGTGGATCGGTCTCCAGGGCAAAGTGCTCCTGGCCACTATTATTCGTTGGTGGACCGGTCTGGCCCCTACTCTCATGGTATTTCACTGTAAGTACTTAGTGCTTTTCCCATGCCTTATCATACTTATGTTTAGTTTTTTGAGCACGGAATCCCCCACTATTATAGCCGGTGGACCAGAAACATACAGCGCATAACGCTCCTGACCACTATTATTCGCCATTCATCGGTCTCTAGGCCACTCTAGCTCCTGACCACTATTATTTGCAGGTGGACCGGTTTGAGCCCCACTCAACAGTCTTCCTCTTTAAATGATTAGTGTCTTATTCAATAATTTTCACCCTAGACATGCATGACAAAATCCATCTACATTTATCCTTCTAGGAGGGCTCGCCCCATATCTTGATACTCCAGCATCTCCTAACACACCCCAACATCCTTTCTTTATTCCACTTACTCACATTGGAAGCCCAACTCCTAAGTGTGTGGGTCAATGCCCACTACTTTATGCCTCCAAGTCCACTCACTGCCTTACCCTAGGGTTTTCTCCAAAAACCCTAATTTGGGCCTATGTGGCCCATCCTTCTCTTCCTCACACAACTAAGGTTGTTTTAACACCCCACACATCACATCCCTTAGATTCAACCCTTATCATTTCACTTTACTCCCCCAAATACGCGCGTGACCACGAAACTTTAGGTGGCCACACCAAACCCTAGCTGGACACACCAAACTCTAGCAACATTCTTTTCCCCATATCACCCCTCCGTTTCTCACCTTCCACTCTTACTTTCCCATGATACCCATACTCACTCTACACATGACATTCCTCCATCCTCATCTCATACTCCACTCACCCTCGATTATTTTTACTTTCACCACCATCTCACATTAGGGTTTTCCTCCCAAACCCTAGCCAGGTCTCTTGTGGACCCTTATACTAACCCATGTACTATTTTTTTACCCAAAGCCTCCAATCAGCAAAACAACTCTTCCCTTACCTTCCTTACACCCCAAGGCAACTTTTCACACATAAAGTTCATCCCCATGCGGACTCCATGCACCACATGCAAACCCTCGAAGTTTTCATACAAACCCTAGAATTCCCATGCAAACCCTAGATTCTCCCATGCAAATCCTGGAATTCCCATGCAAAGTTCACCCTCTCTTTTATTTTATTCATAGTCCCCTTTTATTTTCCCTCTTGTGGATCATGGGATATTTAGGTCAACCCCACATCCCTTGGTCAACTTACTTCCCCATTTTCCTTTTTCATCCTTTCACCCCATATCATTACACTAAATATCCTAGCATGCATGTCCTAAAGGGCCACATCACATCACAATATATACATATTATACACATTCCATAAGAAACATATGAGCATGCCTCATCTCCAAGCTGTATTACACATAAAAAAATTATAATGACAATCATAAAATACACAACATATCATGGTCCATGGCATACAAGGCAAACAAGGTACATAACACACATAGAGCCTTAGCTACATCCTTACCTAACACGACACTGGTCTTGGAGCACATTCCTATGCCTCCTTAGGGGTTTTATTGGGCTCACCTATAATAGGAAAAAACTAAGGATTAAATTTTCCTCCTATCAAAAATACTAGTATTTCCTACTTTATTCTAAGATTAGGGTTACTATTATTAAAAGAAACTTTACAAGTAAAAAATAGGATTTTTAATTCCCAAGTTAGCCTACTAGAGTATTACTAGTCAAAATAGGTTTATGTTAATATTTATAACCATATTGATATTATTAAAGTTAATAGCTTTATTTCTTCTAATAATAGTACTAATACTATTTGTAGCAAAAACAGTTATATTAATAATAATAGTAATACTAATACTAATACTCATAGTAATAGAAACCCTAGTGTTATTAAGGTTAAGACTAATAGCAGGGTTAGTAATAAAATAAATAATATAATAATAGTAATAGTAAAAAAATAATATTATTTATAAGGATACTAATAATATTAATAATAATCGAAACAATGATATTTATATGGGTAACGGTTCGAATATTTACAAAAGTAATAATAACAATTATATACTAAGGCTTGCACTTATAATAATAATAATAATAATAATAATGATGATGATGATGATGATGATGATGATGATGATATTAATAAAAGTGTTAAGAATAATACTAATAATAGTAATAGTCGAATAGTAAATAATAATAATAGGGTTTGAATATTTATAATAGCAATAAAAGTGATAATATGCCAAAGTTCGTATTAATAATAATAATAGTAATAATAATGATAATAATATCAATAATGATAATAATGAATATAAAATAATGATAATCAAAATAATAATGAAAATAGGGTTTCAACCCCCTTAATAATAATAATAGAATTAATATTTGAAGCTGTAAATAATAATAAGTATGATAAATAATAATAACAAAAACAATAATAATAGTAATAATAATATGAATACAAATAAAAAGAATAAAGTTTGCATAATTAGGGTTTAAGGATTGAGAAGGGTTAGGGTACCACCTAGGGTTGGTGGTGACCGGCGGCACCGATGGTGGCGACAGTTGTAAAAGAGGGAAAAAGGGGGAAAGTTGGGGGTTTAGGGTAGGAGAGGGGGAATGAGAGGGGAAGTTCAGGTGGTGGAGGCTGCCTGGGTGGAGAGGGTTGGGCTGGTGGTGGTGGCGCAACCAAGGTCGGTGGCGTAGGCGGCGGTGGTGTGGTGGCTGAGAGTGGTGGAGAGGGAGGAAGGGAGGAGAAGAGGGAGGTAAGGGAAAACGAGGGTAGGAAAAGGTAGGGGAAGGTTTGTTGGTGATTTTGGAGGGTATAAGGGGAGGTGGTTGCGGTGGGAGTGGTGGTGGACTGTGGCGTAAGGGCGGTCGTGGCTGGGTTAAGTTTGGTCGAATGACCAACTTTGCACAGCCAAGGCGGCTTGTGCAGGGAGTATTGATGGTGGTGAGGGGTGTAGCTTGGTGGACAGTGGTTTAGGGAGTAGTTTGGGTGGTGTTTTGGGTGGCGGTGATGGACGGCAGCGGTGCAATAGGTGGTTGAACAGGCGGCGGAGCGTAAGGGTGTGGATTTCTGGGTTGAGAGAAAAAGATTGAATGGGGATGGATGAAGGGTATTTATAGGCCATGGATTAGGGGGAATAACATAGGGGTAAGGGGGAAGGTCGGTGGCATGCGTGTAGGTCATCAGCCGGCGGCTTATGGCCGGAGTAGGCCTACAATTTCTGTAGGGGCTAGCTGCTCGAGAAGGGGAAAAGGAAGGGAGAGAGAGCCACGCGTAAGGAGAGATAGAGGCTACGATTAGGTGGGGGAGAGAGAGAGTGTTAGGGAAGGAGATAGGGGAGGCAAGCCGACATGCGGTGGCGCATAGGCCGCGTGACTGCACCGGGAAGTGAGATGGTTGGGCATCGGGGAGAGAGAGGGTCAGGGGAGGAGGGAAAGAATGAAGGGGGTGCAACTGGTCGGTCTAGGGAGACATGGAAGGAACTAGACCTAGTCACGAGGGAAGGAAAAGGAGAGGGGGGGCCGGCTTAGGCAACGTAGGAGGAAAGGAGGGGGAGGGGATTTTGGGCTATGAGGGATGGGCTGGTCTAGGTTAGGAGAAAAGAAAAAGAAAAGGGGAAAGGAGAGGAAGGAAAGAAATAAAAAGAAAAAAGAAGAGGAGAAAGGAAAAAGGAAAAAATCGATGGGTTGGGGTATTTAGAATATTTTGGTGTTTTGAAATATTTAAAAAAAATAATATTTTAATAAAATAATAATTAAATTCCCTTTTACGCTAATTTAGGATTTTTGAGAGATTTTTCCTAAATTCCATTTTAATTAGCAAAACACCCTAATTTGTTTTCAATTAAGTTATTTATAAATTTTCTCTTGATTTTACCTTAATTACCCCTCTTATTTTAATAAAATAATTAATTTAATTAATTTTCCTAATAAATCCTTAATTTGCCATAATTTTCTAAATTAGAGTTTTGGGGTATTTCAATAGGGGGCATAGATTAAGTTGCACAAGGGTTAGATAATATCAAATCAAAGAAAGATAAGGTTCGATAGACGATTATGTCAAAAAATAAAAAAATAAAGTAAAATACTTTTAATTCATTTTATCTTATAAATATGAAAATATGTTGATATTTGAGGATTCATAATTTTTGGATAACTAAAAGGACTAAAATGAGACTTAAATTGCAATAAATTGTGAAACATAGCGTAAATGATGATTTTTCATTGTAATCACCCTTTTTTTATTTTGAAGATAACTAATATATTAAATAAATTTATAAATATAGATAGATTAGAATGATTCAAAAGAAGTAAGATAGCTAGATGTTGCTCAATAATCTCACAAGATTAAAAACCACAAGAAATGTCAAGGAAGTATGACTAAAAATTTCTAAAATATAACTAGAGTATTCAAAATGTAATAACCCAAATTTCATCTAATCCTAATATTGAGTGATTAATCTCATAACCTAATTCTAATACTCAAAAAATTTATGTTTTACCTATCCTAATCTCTATTCTTAGTTATTAATATATATTTTTTCAAAAAAAAAACTAAACCTAGATCTAAATGGTTAATAATTAAATTATCCTAAGTACCCTAATCTAAATTATTTTATTCTAATCCTAATTATAATTCCACCTTATTTTCCTTTCTCTTTTTTCCTTTTCCTTTTTCCTCTCTTCTTTCTTTTCTTGTTCTTCCCCCTGCCCGGTTGACTTTCTTTTCTCCCATTATTCTTGTGTGAAACCTTCCCCAACCATGCCTTTTTCCATGCTATCATTTCCACTCTACCCCCATCAACACATCAACTCCTACAAACTCATTCCCCAATTGTGCATGCACCATCCCTTGCCTTTCTCCTCTGACATCTCTTCATATGCACGCTACTTTGTGCATATAAATACCCCTTCTGATCCCTCTTTGCTTCATTTAATGCTCCCATTCAATTTTCTCTCTCTATTTTTTTTGCTCAAATTAGGACAACCAACCGGAAGCTATTCCTGCTCCTCATCATTGACAAACACACCACAAAAATCCCATTGGTAGCCCTTGTCATGCCTATTCTATTAGCACCAACCACTTTTACCAAAACCAAACCATAACAGCTGGCCAAGCTCACCAAATACCTCCCTTTGCATTAGCTAAACTTATTGAACACTTCCCCCTAAGCTTTGGAAAGCTCCATCAAAACCCCCCATTTCCTTCCTCCCTTGAGCATTGATGATCCAAACCCCAACCACTAGCCCAAAAATATTGTTCCCTACCCCTACCACTAGCTAAAACCATCATAGCAACTCCCTAAACTTCAACAAAAACCACAGCAGCACCCCATCTCCGTTTGGCCAAAACCAATGCAACCAGCCACCCCCTTTGGTCACTTCCAATGCATCCAACCACCCCCTTCATCCTCCTATATCTTTCACAACCCTTAGCAATGACACAAATTGTTGTTGCTCCCTCCATTTCCTCACCATATTCCATCGATCCCCTTTTGTTGTTTCACTGCTTTCCAATGAAGCCTTTACCTTAGTTTTGTTTTATTTTTACTCCTTTCTTTCACTCTTCCTTACCTTAAATATTTATTAATTATATAATTAAGTTATGATGGTGTTTTATTATTGCTTTCTAGGTATTTTTTGGAGATTTAGGAGGAGAATGTATCGAATATGAACTTAGAGACCAGTACCTTTTTCTATAAGGATACTAGTCGTAATTATGATTTTGTGATAAATGTCTTGTATGAATTCATATACTATTGTGTTTTTGTGATTATGTTGTTAATTTCATGTTGATCAATATTATGATGTGGTAATATGATATTGTATGATGAAAAGTGATTAAGTTGAGAAGCATACAATATCATTACAATAATTACTATATTGAAAACCCTAAGAATCAGTATGATACGTGGTAACGTATTATGAGTTGAATAATCATGATAAATGGGAAATGAGTATTTAAGATGTATGGTAATAATTGGAGGATTTGGAAATAAAGATACCAAACATATAAGATTTTTGTGAAATAAAGACATTTGGTTATCCTTAAGAACATTTTGGTTAATATGGGTCTAATATGAAAATCCTAGTATTTTAAGGTGTTATATAATTTAAAGTATGCTAATAGTATTATGTGAAATGTTTGGAGTAAATAAAAATGACAAAGGTTACACAAAATGAGAAAGTGGCTTAATTTGGGAATAGTATCTCTAAAATGACGATGTTATTATTGCATGTGTAAGACGTTAGAGTTAGACCTTGAATTTTTGGGTATGCTGATAATAATAATAATAATAATACCTTAGGAAAATATACTAAATTTGGTGGATAAATGAACAAGAGGGAAAACGTTATGCCTAAAATGTAAAATTAGGGTTTCTTTGGAAGTTATGGACCTAAATCCTTGAGAATGACCTTGATATCTATGTGGTTGTGGTTTACATGCTTCAATTATGTTTTTAACCCATCAAACCAATCACAAATAATACATTAATCATTTAAAGTGAAAAATCAAGTGAGTCAGGTAGAGGTGTTTTATATGTCTATACCATCGAATTATAATAGTGACTTATGTGTGTTTTTTCCTAATATGTTCATCAGTTCGTTCCACTAAATTAAGAATAATAGGGCTCTAAACTCAATGTGAATGAGAATATGATTTGATATAAGTAACTAATGGATAAGATATTAATTATTTAATGTAAAAGATTGTGTGAGTTAAGACCGATGTGTTGTGTTTATTTCATCATACAATAATAGTGGCTTAGGAGTATTCTTTCCTAAGGGGTGTTTTGGACTATTCCACCAATTTAATAATAGTGGTTAGGAGTGTGTTGCCCTAATATATGTTGGGCATGTTCTACCGAACGATAATAGTGGCTCAGGTGTGTATAGTTATTTTTCTTGAGAGGTGTTTCAGTTCGTTCTACTAGATTAAAAATAGTAGGGTCCTTGGACTCAACATAAATAAAAGAATAAAATATGTTATATCTAATATTGAAAGATGGATAAGTAATTACCTTGCATTGTTTTATGTATCACGCATGTATAGTTATTTTTCCACTATGAACTCATGTAATTATATGTATCCCTTATTTGATTGTCTTGCCACCTTACTTAGTACGTAGTATGCTGACCATCCTTTTCATGGGTGTTGCTCATTCCCACAAGAAAATGACCCAGATGTCTATGTGTAGGTCAATGAGGACCCGGTGAATGATTTTACAGCTTATGAGGCTTTTATTTGGGGTGGAGTGACGTTATGTATCCAGGTTTTTAGACTTAGAATTATTTATTTAGATGAAAGTTGTACCAGGATACATTTTTGGACTCTTAGATCTATAGTATCTCTTTGTTTGTATTTTTAGATATTGTACTTGGAGTTAATCTCCAACTTATATTCATGTTTTTGTAGTTTCTCCCGTTTTCTATTTATCATACTTTATATTTTAATTGTTTTGCCTTGTTATTGACGTGAGGATGGTTTAGTAAGCCAAATTTGTGTCAATTATAGTGGTAATACCCAGCTATTTTGGTATTATGCTTCTGCTGTAAACAAAAAATTTTAACAGTAAAATTTAAAGTGTTATGAAAAATCTTAAAGGATGTAACAAATTTTGTAAGAATGACATCATTATTTTGAAATCACTAAGATCCTAGATGAATTGGGGGTTTTGATATTTGGGAACTGTATTTATTATGCCTATTGTTTTATATATATATATATAGGTGTTTTTAGATAAACTTTGATAGATAACATATTTAGGTTTGAGCATCATTTGGCTTTGTTTGATTTAGTTTAAGTTTAAACATGCTAAGGTGTTTGACGTACTAAATGAACGACATGATTGTGTTGATTTTGGGATTTTAAGTTGTGTTTGAGCATGCCATTATATTCATAAGGGTTTTGTCTTTAACTTAAATATATGATAAGTTGTGATTTAAGTTTGTTATGCCTTAGGCAATTTTGGCACGAATGTTCATAATTTTTTAAGTGTTCTTAGTATATGTTTGTATTGAAAATTAGGTGGCATTGACTATTGAGATTATATTTGGCAAAGTTGATCCGATTTAACCTATAGCCTGATATGGACCCGAAAAGTTAAATTTAATCTCAACCCGAATAAATCTAAATTTTGTCCAAATTTAGCTAATATGATAGCTATCCATATCCATAATGAACCCTCTATTTTTGGAAATGTTGCACATTAGTTCTTGAGGAGGACCGATGAACAATTTATGTAAGAAGATCAACCCTCTATTTTTAAGTTAAATTTTTTTAGAAAGACTTATAATATTTTTTAGAGGATTACACCTTAGGTTTATGTCAGGTCTTTTTTGGACGATTATGCCTTTGTGTTCTAGATTGCAACTGGAATGATTGATTGTATTAGGAATGTAAACAAGACGGGTACGTCAATATTTGTTAAAAAAATTTGTACTCATACATGAGTGGATATCCGCTAACATATCTATATTTATATCATTAGAATATTCATTATCCGACAGAAAATTTATTTATCTGTTGGCGGATATTATCCAACAGATAAACCTATTTAAAATTAAACTAAATGATAGTTTTAAATTTAATATTATATTATATTTATTTTAAAATTAAAAATAAAATAATAATATATATTAAACAAATAGATACATATATATAAATATTTTTTATCCGTATTTATATCCGAAGCATATATATTTTCTTTCATCCTTCTTATTTATATTTAGATATAAAATTCATGGATAAAATCCACCCTCCTAGATTCCTGGATTACACTTTGCAGACCATTAGACGATTACGCTGGAAGGGGTTGGTAACACATTCTAGTGTACGGATCCAATCAAAGTCAAAGAGCTTAGTTAGCAGAGTGATTCGTTTATTCTTTGTAAACTTTGCTCATCCAAATCCAACCAAACCAAGTACTTCATTTCTCATGGTACTTTAACTAACTATTTTCTGCAGCATTCTCAGCTCGCACTTTGACTAATTGCCTAGCTAAATTTAATTTTCTGGCAGCATAGTAATAAGGGAGTTATCGTACTTGTGTATAGCTTTATTAGTGGCAGGTTACTTGTCATACGGAATTGAATTGACTCTTTTTTTTTCTTTTTTCTTTTTTTTTTTTGAGGTGTCGCTGCCTGAAACTAAGGGATCCAAGCGGCCGAGACAGTAAAAGTTGTGTAAGATGTAACATCGTCGTCGGAGATCGCTTCATACACGAACCTTAGCCCTTCCCATGTGTTCTAGATGGGTTGATTTATGAACAATCTCCATTCTGTACTAAACATCAAACGAATGAAAAATTATTAATAAGTCGGATTTAGCATGAACTCTTTTATGATATTTACCGTACGTACTCCACAATATCAGATTGCCGCCGATGATAAACCATATATATGGTGACTAAACCATATATAGGGGGAACCAAAAAAAGGAAAGATTATGTTTCTATAACTTACTTTTATATATTATTAGATCATATTAAATTAGCACTAATTAAATCAGATTAGATCAAATTAAATCAACACCAATAAAATTATATTAATATAATAATTGATAATTTTAATTTAATCATTTAAAAATAACAGCTAAAAAATAATTAATAGAAATAATGATAATATTCATTTACTACTATAATAACTATTAATGTAATCCCCCAAAAATTTTGAAAACTTATATTTTAATAAATAACTTTTATTTAAAATAATAGTTGCTTTTAAAATTATTTATTTTAATTATTTTATGGATTTTAGAGTACGTAAATTCGGATAAGGGTATTTAATATATTTAAAATAAATATTTTGCTATTTACCATATTATTTTATTTAAATAATTTTCCAAACTAACATTTTACTAACCTTATCCTTCTTAAATTAATATATTAGATTATAATGAATTAAATTATTAAATTAAATAATTTATCAAGAATATTACATTTATGATTTTATAAATTATTTTATTTTATTTTTCCTATTTTCTCATTTCCCTTTTTGCCCTTTTTTCCATTTTTCCTCTTTCTTCCTTTCTTTTTCCTTTTTTTCTACCCTTGGGCCGCTGCACCCAGGCCAGCCTTTCCCGCGCAGTGGGCCTCAGCCCACCTCTCCCTCTGTTCCTCCCTCTCTCCCGCGTGCCTGACCCAGCCGGCTTCCCCTTTTTTTTTCTTTTCCCCTTGGACCGGTCGCCCTGCCTTCTTTCCCTTCTCCCAACCGGCCACCACAACCTTCCTTTCTTCTTTCATCTTCTCCCCAGGCGTCGACAGTAGCCCGACCACCTGCAGCTGCCGCCCGACCACCTGCGACTGCCGCCGCCTACCACCGCACCTGCCCCTTGCTACTCCCTCTCTCTACCCCGTCCTCTTCTCCCCTATTTCGAGCCAAGATACCCCTGCACCCTATCCATGTCTGCCATTCTCTCCTCCCCGTTGCCACCCTCTCCCTACCACCCTACCGCCTCCCTGCCACCCTATGCACTGCCATCTACCCCCTCACCCTTCCTCTTCTTTTTCTTCTCCCCTTCGTCCATTTTTCTGCCCCATTTTCGAGCCATCTTCATTCCCCGAGCTCCCTCTTCTCTCCTTCCTTATTTCCCTTTTTTTTCTGTTTTCTCTCTGCGCCGCCACCCTCCGCCGCTCCGACCGCCGTACCCAACCCTTGCGCCGCCTCCTGCCACCACCCCCTACTGCCCTGCACCCCCACGCAACCCCCTTGAGCCCTACACTTCCTCCCTTTTCCACCCCTTCTTTCTTTTCTCCCCATTTTTCCCCTTATCGCCAGCCATCTTCGCCGCCTTGCCGCCGCGAAACCATCCTTAGCCACCACCAACACCCCCTCTTCACTCCTGCATCCTTACCTTGGCTCAAATCCTCCCCCACCTACCTTATTTTCTAGCCTAAAGACCACAACCCGAAAATGGCTTATTTTCTTCCTTCACCCCTCTTCGAGCCTTTTCCCCTCTCATTTATGCATGACACTCACGCTGCTCATGCAGCGTAAGCTCCCCCTTGTGTTGTATCTTATTTGGAAATTTTTTGAGGTATATTAATAATTAATTAAAGTGTTCTATTATTGAATAAATTTTGATAAAGTCTTATCCTTTTTAATTTCTTATTTCTAACATAATAATGATTGATATTATTTTAGGTGTTGAGTTGCTATTTAAGCTTGAATCCTTAACCGGGATACCGGTAAGGTTGAGTTTTGCGGGATTAAGGTAATCGTTAAACCTCCCTTAAATGCATGGAAACGTATGCTAGCACATTAGGAATTTTATTATGATTTTATGCATGTTATGTGATGCCTAGCATGATATATAGATGGTTGTTATATTGTTAATGAGAAAAAGGGAAAAGCATGATAGCCTTTGTGCCATATGTAGGTATGATAATTAAGGAAGGAGTTGATTATTGATGGAAATATTAAATGCTTGTCTATGATGTATTATGTTGCTAATGCATGTGTATTATTATTGTCTAAGGGTATTGTGGTAATTATATAAGTTAGGGGTATGATTGTAATTTTATGAGAAAAGGAAAAGATGGTAACTTTCAAGTAAAGGGGCATTATGGTAATTTTGGAGGAAGAGGGGCAAAATTGTAATTTCATACGTAAGTGGCAATATGGTAATTTTATAAGTAAATAGCAATATAGTAATTTTACAAGTGAATGTCGAAATGACAATTATATAAGTAAGGGGTATTATGGTAATTTTGGAAGTGAAAGGGTAATATGGTAATTTGGAAAAGAAGGGCAAAATAGTAATTTTGTAAGGGAAGATAAAGATGGTAATTTTTGGATGTAAAAGGGTAAACTAGTAATTTATAAAGTAAAAAGAGCATTATGGTGGTAATTTTTATAAATAAAAGGATATTATGGTAATTTGAAAGTAAGGGGTAGAAGAGTAATTTTATAAATAAAGGGATATTATGGTAAACTTGGGAGTAAGGGATAACTTGGTAATTATGATAACGACGAAAGATAATTTAGTAATTAAATTACAATTGTAGAAGGGCAATTGGATAAGTATGATACTAGAGAAGGGTAATTTGGTAATTTAACCAACTACGGGGTAATTTGGTAATTATGATGATGGAGAAGGGCAATATGGTAACCTATCCAACTAAAGGGTAAATTGGTAATTATTTAACCAACTCAAGGGGCAAAATAGTAATTATGATAACGAAAGAGGGTAATTTGGTAATTTATCCAACTCAAGGGCAATTTAATAATTATAACAAAGGAGAAGGGCAATTTGGTAATTTATCCAACTAAAGGGGCAATTTGGTAATTTAGCCGATTAAAGGGTAAAGTGGTAATTATTTAACCAACTAAAGGGGCAGAATAGTAATCATGATAATGAAGGAGGGTGATTTGGTAGTTTATCCAACTTAAGGGCAATTTAGTAATTATAACAAATGAGACGGGCAATTTGGTAATTTAACCAACCAAAAAGTGAAAGATGTTAAGGTTAGTAATTATGAAGGGTGAATGGCGATCTAAAGAGCGTAGGAGGTAACTTATGATATGAATCTTAAGAATTTATATTTAATTAATTTTGATAATTGCGGTGAATTATTTACTTATAATTGTTTGTCTTATTTGGTGGATAAATAGGAATGTAATGTAGCATATGGACTCTGTGGATCTTTGGATGCAGTTGCTGGAATGTGCAGATTATGTAATTTTGTTAATTAATTGTAATCCCATATGATGCATTCGCCGGTCAAATTTGGCTAATGGAAATTAGTTTGGTTGTATAATCCGCCACCTGGTCCTTAATTTTGGACTAGATGGATTGTGGATTAATCGATCCTTAATAGCCATGATTAGCTAAAGTTTTGTTTAGCTGATGGGAATTATGTCTCAAACTTACCTTGTATTTGGGGCATTTCTCTTGTGGTTATTTGGGCTGGTCGACTTATGTATATAGCCCAAAGTAGCAGCCATTCAGCCCTTTCCGTTGTAAGGCTGGCTGTGTATTTCGTTGGTCTGTATTGTGTATTTTTGTACATTGTTATACGGTCTGTAATACGCATATAAATAGCCTTGTAAACGTGTAATACGGGAAAATCTTTGACAGAATACATTGCTAAGTTTATTCTCGATTCTTCTCGTGACTTGTCTCTCTTTCTCTCGGTGAAACTCTCGCTCACTCTTCTTCTCTGAATCTCTCTCTTGCTTTGATCGATCTTGATCATTCTTTCTTCGATTTCAGTTGCCGTTGTACAAACTGTGCCTCTGAATTTTTGGGTCTTCCTTTGGAGTTTTTCCTTAGGCTGAACCGGCGAATCAAACGTTGCGCTCGATTAATCTTTCGATCCTTTCGTGAAACCCTAACAGGTTTCCATCAACTTAGTAATGTAAATCAAGAAAGGGGTAATTTGGTAGTTATGCAACCTTAAGGGTAATATGGTAATTTATCAAGTAAGGAAGAGATGCCTTAGCAATTACATGAGTAAGGGGGCAAATAAGTAATTTGCACCTAACTTGTTGTTGTGATTGTGGAATGTTATAATGTGATTTAAATAAGGCTGATTAGCCAAGTAAGAGTATTTGATAATTAGTATGACCTTAACGGTTTTCTCTGTGATATCCTGGATAATCATCTGAATAAGAAACGATTAATGTTATCGGAACGATTGAAAGTGAATAAGTATCGGATTATCGTGCTTTTCATGATCACTTTAATTAAGACACTAATACTTAAAGGGAAAGACCTCGAGATCGGGAATGATGACTCCTTAGGGGTCGCTACCCTAAGGACGTGGTTTAGTCCACGATTATTCTGGTATTTGTTGGTGTGCCTTTGTGCCCCAACCAGGCCCTATATCTTACTCTTTCTAGCTCTACGGACCTAATTAGGGGGTATGCATACTTATGGATTAGGTGTCCTTGTCGGTAGGGTACTGAGTTAGCTTTATGCACCAGTACGACCAGGGTACCTTTGTGTCCTTGGGTTCGTGGTTGAAGGGTATTGAGTAGCTGATATGCACCGGTACGACTAGTGTACCTTTGTGTCCCGGGTTATTGATCTCCCGTCCGAGGCAAATAAATATGATTGATGTACTGATTAAAGAAAGGAAAAATACTATTATTGAAAGTGGAATATTAATGAGCCGGGCCCAGATGATTATGATATTGAGTACCGGTCCACCGGTTATAATAGTGGTCAGGAGCGTTGTGCCTTGGATGATGATTCTTTATATAGCTCGGTCCACCGGTTATAATAGTGGCCAGGAGCGTTGTGCCCTAGATGATGACTCTTTATATATCCCGGTCAACCGGTTATAATAGTGGCTAGGAGCGTTGTGCCCTGGATGATGATTTTATATATATTTCGGTCCACCGGCAATAATAGTGGGGGTCCCGAGCTCAATAAAACCAGTATTGTATGGGAATAAAATTATGGGAGAATACTAATCACTTATAGTGGAACAATGTCTTAAGGCCTGATTGTTTTAAGTTTGCATTATGACATGGCTTAAGACCGTAAGTACCGATTGTTCGTAATGATATATTGATATGCTATGTGAATGTTAATTATGTGAATGTTATATATGTATGTAGCTTGTTTCATGTGTTACATTGTGGGCCTGCTTTTAAGTGGGACTTTAAAGGGTTACTCGGTACCGTAGTACTGAAGGGTTCCATTTGTGGGGCCCCTGCCTATTCAATGGGTAGTATCCCTTGCAGGTATTTTCAGGTGCTACTCAAGTGGGCAACGGGAAAGAGAGTAAGGTCTCATCCGGAACTAATAGGGTTTTTCTCTCTCTTTGAAATTCCTAGTTTTAAATGTATATGTTGATACTGTAACTACCATTAGTGGATTTCATCCTTGTAAACGTTTGATACGCTACTCTGATTTAAGTATGTTGAAATTCTTGCAAATTGTATTTCATTTTCCTTTAGCCTTAGCACTTAGTACTGGAACGGTATGAGTGAACCGGTCTGGTACTAAGTGTGGCGGTAGTACTCCCAAAATTCACGGTTTATTAATTTGCTTCCCCTAGTTTCCTTTTTATTAACGAAATTTTTCAATAGTGAATTTTGGGGGTGTTACAATTAATGATAAGTTAATTTAATAATAATAATTAATTGAAAAACAACAATATTAATGAACCATATTAATAATTATTATAATTATAATTATTTATTATTAAGATTATCAATATAATTAACATAATCATAATTATTAACATTATTAATATTAAACATATTATTAATATTATGATCAATATTAATATAATTATTATGATAATAGTAATAATATCAATATCATTATTATAATAATATTCATAATAGTTATTATTAATATTATTAAAAAAATATTTTAATTATAATAACATTTATTATTATGAATAAATTTATTATAATGACAATTATTCTTAAGGAAATAACTATAGTTATTATACTAAATATTAGCATTATAATTATAATTATAAATAATAACATAATTATTATGATATTTATTAATATAATCATTATTGTTATTTAGATTATTTATATTAATAAATTTATTAATATTATTATAACTATTAACATGGTCATTATAATAATTTTTATTATTGATAAAATTATTAGAATTATTATTAATATTTTTATTATTATTGTAAAAAATTATTATTTTAATTATTAATAATAGTATTATAAGAGTTATTATTAATGCTATTATAATGACTATGATCTAGATGGGGGTTGATGTTACTATTTACTTAATTTTTATGGGAAGAATTAATTAGATGGTTGGGAGGGTGGAGGAAGTTGTGGTGGGCAGTAGCACTAAAGAAGAAGAAAGGTTGAATGGGAGTGGGTACCTCTGGTGGTATGGTGATGGCGGTGGCAACGGTGGTGGCAGCGGCGGTGGAGGAAGAAGAGAGGACAGGGAGGGTGGTGGAAGTTGTGAAGGGAGTGAAAAGAGGGAGAATGTATTGTATTGGCAGTTTTTTTTTAAAAAAATTGTTTGTTGTTCTAGTTTCCTAATATATTCTAATTTTTAATTTTAATTTTTCTAATGAATAGTTTATGCTTTATGTTATATTTTTATTAAAAAAAATAGTATATATACTTTAATGAAACTAAATGAAATTGATAGTCCATTTTCTTTAATTTTAAGTTATTTGTTATATTAAAATTTACTTCTATTCTTATTTATAACTTAACATTTTTCATTTTGTATTTTTTATTCAAGAAATAAATAAAATAAACCAAAATAAAATGAAATAAATAAAATTGCTAAAAATATATTGTCATAATATTAAAGTCAACATCAAATAATTGACAACAAGAGGAAGAAGAAGAAGAAGAAGAAGAAGAAGAAGAAGAAGAAGAAGAAGAAGAAGAAGAAGAAGAAGAAGAAGAAGAAGAAAGGGGTGAGAAAATGAAGGGAATATTGAGTGATATGAATAAGAGTAAAATCATCATTTCATATGTTCAAATTTGATTTTTTTTATAAAAAAAATCCGTCAGATTATTGTTCACTAATGGTTTTTTTGGTGTGTAACCCTTTAAACTTAGGGTTATATCATTCGTTTATGAAAACTCATAATTATGTTGTATATTTTGCCTAAACTTAGGGTTACATCATGTATTTTCCCATAATATTATAGTCATAATTTATATAATCATTATAATAACTATGAGTATAGTTTATATAATTATAATTGTTAATATAATTAATTAGTATAATTACTAACATAATTTTATATTTATTATTAATAATATTAATAATATTATAATTATTAATACATTGATTATTATAATAACAAGTAATATCATAATTATTACTTTTATCATCACTAATCATATCAAATTAGATTAGGTCAACACCAATTCAATGAAATCAGATTAGGTTAGCAAAAATAACCTCTATAAAATAGGGCCTAAATAATTGGTAGAATATTAGAAAGTAATAGGGTAGAAGTCTCAACAATACACAAGTATTTTTAAATAGGTAGACACATAACATTTTCAGCATTTAAATGAAAAACATAATACAAATTTCTTATTTTATCATTTCAATTGGATGTTTAAATAAATAGTTAAATATATGATGTTCGAGTTTATATGTTAATATTTGATGTTAAAATACCATAATCCTTTCATTGCTTATACTTGATTTAACCATTTTTCTTGAGTTTTCTCTTTAATTAGATTTTACAGGTTTAAATGGAAAATAAAGAAATTAAAGGATTAATCAAGAGAAAAGAGAATAGAAGAAAGAACACAAGAATGTAGAGGAATGTATGGATTCAAAATTACTATAATTAGATATGGAGAACATGCATATAGGGAAGTATGTGTGCAACATGACAGAAGAAGCAAATGAACATAGGCAAAACACCAGTGCCCTGTGTTAATAAACATGACTCGTGTTTAGCTAGCTATTCCCAATATGTTCAGTTTTTGAAAATCTAGAACGCATAATGTTTAACAAAAAACAATGTAGTACTTTATGTACATGTATAGTCTGTATTTATCTAAAATCTCTATAACCACTCATGCGAGGTTTCTCTTTTCAATCCTTGACTTTGTTTTGTATCATCCAGTATGTATTTTGCATATTTTGAAGAATAGAAACTCTCTCTTCAGTTTAGATATCACTTTCCCATTCCATAATCTCTTTTCCTTTGTAATTAAGTAGAAGATTGAAAATTTATGAATCAACGATGATAAGTTGTTCTCAACTTCATCTTATATTTTCAATTTTTGATATATATTGAATGCAAGTATTAATTTCTTATTCAATTGCCCTATTTATTTTGTTAATTAATTCTTTGTCACCTGTGATCTATAATTGAATGATGAGAATTGGCGATAGTGATTTATTGTATTCCTTTTTCATTATGAATACATTAGAGAAGAACTCGTAAAGGATAAGAGGAATTTATTATGACTTAAGGTTTCATACGTGATACAAAAATTTCTAAGTGTTTTTAATTAGATTGATAAACTACTTTAGATGAAAACTGATTGAAGACTAGGAGTTTGAATTAATTGGACTGACCACCTAATCAATTTAGATTCTAATCAAATTATAGGATGATGAAATTAATGTGTAATACATGATCAACATCTCTGAATTATCATGATATCATTTATTAATCTTGTTTATTAATATGTACAATTGTAGTATTTGAGCTTATGTGATCTTTTCGTTCATTAACGTTGTTGTTAATTGAATATAGTGTTAATAACCTTAGTAATTAATTTATTAGATAATAAATCGAGATCTTGTTTGATTTTTTTACACTAAAAGAAAAGCTAGGAAGTGAATCTATATGAGTTTCCATTGGTCAACATCAAAATACTTATAGTTGAATACATCATGTCCTTAAATTCTCTTATTTGTGAGTTGCATATTATATTAATTGGTATTAGCATAGTGATTAGTAGTAGAAGTAAAATTGATTCACAAACCAGGTTGTGGCATTAATTACAAAATTTACAATAGTATCCTATTCTTTACGGGTTTGATCCTTACTATATACTACGTATTTGGGAAATAGGTTAAATTTGGCATGTATACAACATTATACTAATATATCAATATAATATCTACAATGTTGAGTTATTAACAAAAATTGTATCAACATTGAGTTGTGTTTTGGTTGCTTGTGGTTCTGATGTATGTTATTATTAAATGGTATTTGATTAATTTATGTAAGTGTTTGTATATGGATTTGTGTCATATGCTATAATTTTTCTACTTTTTTGTTTGAGTTATTATTTATTAGCTAAGTTTTTTGCAGGATTGATGGTTTTAAGGTCAAAAGGAGCAAAGTACCTAGTAAGAAGAAGGTTTAGATGATAATGATTAATGGATCAAAGGAGTTAAGGTGACATGTTATTAGCAAGCCAAATATACCAAGGAGTAGTCGTTTAGCCTAGAAAGCTTTGATATTTTGACCTAAAACTATTACCATAGTGTATAATATCATCTTAACACTACACGTATTAAATTTCACCATCAAATTCCTTAGGAATAGTGAACAAGGGGACATGTTGAGTAACACGACTCATTTTAGCTCAATTTTATCCTAGTTGCATTTTTTTAACGCCATAAGTCGATTTGGGGTTAATTTGGAAACCTTCAAATAGTTGTGTATGAGTGTTTCTATGTATCAAAGCTATAGAAAATATTATTCTTCAGTTCGATTCTAGATCCAAAATTTTACTATTTTGTATTCAATTCTTCTTGAGATTAATAATTTATATGCAATTTAGTTTTTTTATTTAATTTAAGTGTGTTAATTTCAATTATTACCATGTTCTAATATATATATATATATTTCAAGGATATGGTTAAAAACTATTCTTTAGGATATGTAATTAATTGAATGCTTGATTTATAGATTACTCTATGTGTTTTATGCTATTGTGTTTAATTGATTGCAAGTAATTGATGATTTGATATTCTTGTTGTGATTGAATGTCATGAACGTATATTCATGTTGGTATTAGCGTATGGTTGTCCATACATGTAACACCCCCAAATTTACTACTAAAAAATTTCGTTTAACTAAAAAGGGTTTAATAGAAACGAAAAGATAAAACTATAAACTCGAGGGCATTACCGCCATACTTAGTACTAGATCGGTTCACTTCTACCGTCCCGGTACTAAGTGCTAAGGCTAACCAAGATCGATTGTCAAGTACAAATTGTTAATAAAACACTGGTCATTAGAAAAACACAAGTCATACAGAATCAGAGTGCGGAAATCAAAAGGGTACAACCCCAAGTACAGTTTTAAAGTACCAAATGTCAGAGGACATAATACAGTGGAATAAAACAAAATACAATAATACAGGGAAAAAAATAGAGGATGAACTCCGGCCATGTCACTCTCGACCCCCAAGCTAGGTCTAGGCTCAACTTTTAGCCCTGCCCGATGCTTCGTAAGCATTGTAGGCATCAAAGACATCGTCCCCTACCTGCACAAACTCAGATGGGTCTTATGCTCGTGGGAATGAGCAGCACCCATGAAACGGATGATCAGTACGCTACGTACTGAGTAAGGTAACAGACGCACTAAGGATAACATACACAAAGACATGTGACATAACATACATGGCATAAATACGTAGACAACATGCGATAACACAGATAAACAATACCGGCTATGGACTGGATAACTTATTCTTTAGATCTCTGATAAATATAGTCGATTCACATCATAGTCTTTATCAATCCATGTGAGTTCGGGAACCCCACTATTATAGCCGGTGGAACGGTCACGAGGGTACATGCCCTGCCACTATTTTAGCCGGTGGATCGGTCGCGAGGGTAACATACCCTGCCACTATTATTTGCCAGTGGACCGGTCTGGCCCCGACTCACAAGGTGTTCCACTGTAATTATTCATATCTTTCCTATGTCTTATCATATTATGATTGGTTTATTGAGCATGGAATCCCCCACTATTATAATCGGTGGAATGGTCACGAGGGTAACATACCCTGCCACTATTATTCGCCGGTGGACCGGTCATGTAGGGCACCCCGGCCCTAGCCACTATTATTCACCGGTGGACCGGTCTGGGTCCTGCTCAACATCTTCCTCTATAAGTGATTAGTGTCTTAACTTATCTTATTCGAAAGAATATCACCCTTGACATGCATGGCTAAATATATCTGCACTTAGCCTCCCGGGAAGGCCTGTCCTATATCTTGAGACTTCTGCACCTCCTAACTCGCTTTGACATCCTTCCCTTAACCCATTTTCTCATACCAAAAACCCAACTTCTAAGTGTGTGGGTCACGGCCCACCACCTTACCCTAGGGTTTTCACCAGAAACCCTAATCTGGGCCTATGTGGCCCTTTCTTTCCTGCCTCCCACAACCCACACTATTTTAACGCATCACATGTCATGACCTACAGACTCAACTCTCCCCTCATACCTCGCTCCTCCTCGTTTATTTTTATTATTTTCATTTTCTTTTTCCACCTTTTTAAATTAGGGTTTCCTCCCCAAACCCTAGTCGGTCCTTAGGTACCCTTATATTATCCTACGTACTATTACTATTTTTCACCTCGAGCCTCCAGACTCCCAAACAAACCTTCGCTCCCATGCAGACCTTAACCTCCCCATGCAAACCCCTTGATCTCTACCATGCCAAACCCTAAGATTTCCATGCAAACCCTAGTTACTCCCATGTAACCTTAGTTTCTCCCACTCTTTCATTTTATTTAATTCCTCTTTTACTCGTCCATTCATGGATCATAGATTACCTAGGTTATCCTTACCTACGTTAGCCAACTTACTCCCCCTTGGTTATCTAAATTTCTCATTTTTCTCTTTCATGCCTCCATTCCACAACACCTCATCAAATAACCTAGCATGCATGTCCTAAGGGCCACATCATATCACATCATACTTACAGCATATCCATATTAGCACATACCAGACAAGAGCACGAGAACATACCTCGGTTCCAAGCTGCGCTACATATAAAAACAGATAAGATAATAACATATAGAACACAACATATAAATCGTACAAGGCATCCAAGGCAAGTAAAACACGTAAAAAATAGGTGGCATTAGCTACGTCCTTACCTAAAATGTCACCAGGCTTGGAGCACGTTCCTGCGCCTCCTGGGGGTTTTGACCCGATTCACCTATAAGAGGGAAATACTATAGGTCAATCTCCCTCTACCAGAATTACCATAATTTTTATATCTTACCCCTATCATGGCCTAATACTAAGGCTAATATTAATAATAGTAGTTTATAAATAAAAGGTAGGGTTATTATTATTCTCAAGATAGTTAAACGAATCACCACTAATCAAAGTAAGTCTTAGTAAAATTCATAGTATTAAAGTAAGGGTTTCAATATTACTAATAACAATATTATTAATAATACTAATAATAATAAGAAGAATACTAATAATAATAGTTATAATGATAATAATGATGACAATAATAATTGAAATCGTAGTAGTATTAGTAATAATAATAATGATAATAATAATAATAACAACAACAACAACCATAATCATGATAATGATAATAATAATAATAATAATAATAATAATAATAATAATAATACAAATAATAATAAGAATACTAAAAATAATAATAATAGAGATAATAACAATGATAATAATAGTTAGAATAATAAATATAATAATACTAATAATAATAATAATAATAATGATGATAGTGATAATGATAGTAATAATAATAATAATAACAATAATAATAATAGTAGTAGTAGTAATAACAATAGCGATAATAGTAGTAGCGGTAGTAGTAATAATAATAATAATAATGATGATGATAATAATAATAATAATAATAATAATAATAATAATAATAATAATAATAATAATAATAATAATAATAGTGGCAATACTAATCATAATAAGAATACTAAAAATAATAATAAGGATAATAACGATGGTAATAATAGTTAAAGTAATAAATATAGTAAATATAACGATAATAATAATAATAATAATGATGATGATGATGATGATGATGATGATGATGATGATGATGATACTAAGAGTAAGAACAATAATAATAATAATAATAATAACAATAACCACCATAGCCATGATAATAATAATAATAATAATAATAACGATAATGATAATAATAATAATAGTAATAATACTAATAATAGTAAGAATACTAAAATAATAATAATAATATTAGTAATAGTAATAGTAATAATAATAATAATAACACAACAATATTTTAGTATTAATTAATACCATTAATTAGAAGTTCTTCGGGATAAATGTTAGGACATAATAGTAATAATAGTGGTAGTAATAATAGTAATAATAATAATGATGACAATGATAATAATAATTATAATAACACTAATAATAATATTTAATAATATTAAAAATCATTAACACATTTAATAAACAGGGTTTAGGGGTTAAGGAGTTGGGGAACAACCTAGGCTAAGTGGTGGCGCCGGTGGAGGAAGGAAGAAGCGGAGAGGTGGATGTGGAGGCTAGGGAAGAGGGAAGTAGGGGAAAATGGAGGTGTGCGGTGGTAGGGCAGGATTCCCTAGTTGTTTTGGGGGGTAGAGGTGGCACTGCAAGGGGCGGAATCGGCGGCAACCGTCGGCACGAAGGGCGGCACAGGGTCGAATGGGGCTGTGTTGTGGAACGATACCAATTCGGAAAAAATAAGATCTAATTAGAATCAATTAGAGCACACAAGAATTGACAAGAGAAGAACACTCAAGAACACAGATTAGGGAAATAGATGATCTTATTGATGTGAAGTAATTGTGATTACAAAGAATCAAAGAAATTCTCACATAAATCACTCAATTCATCAAGGAATTACAATAGAACTCAATAGGAGAAGAATACGGCGTTCGCTCTTTCGATTAGGGTTCTAATTGCATGGTATTTATACTATACGAAATTGTCATTAGCGAAAACCGAGGCGGAGCGAAAAACCAAACAACACGGACCGTGTTAATAAACATGATACCCCCGTGTTTATTTTCTGTCTCTCGGCTTCTCACGGAAACAGAACACATTTTCCTGATAAAAACACGGATCGTGTTTCACAAACACGGGCCCCCCGTGTTTCACAAACACGGGCCCCCTGTGTTTCTTTCCAGCTTTGACAGTCTTTAGTATTTCGGCCACAACTTCTTCATATGACCTCTGATCGAGCTGATTCTTGATGCGTTGGAAAGCTATCGAACAGATCTGAAACTTTTATGTTCAGTATGTTTCCAAATTCTAATTTCTTCAAGATAAAATATTCACATCTTTCCAGAATATCTCACAGTTCTACTCCACATTCCTCCGAAACACTTCACACACAAATCCAAGCTATTCTACACACCAAATACAAGTCATAAGCTCACAGGCTGTTCCGGGAGGCAATTTCGCACAACTGGGGTGGCTCGTGCTGGGCAAGGCAAGGAAGGCTGGTGGCTGGGTTGCGTAGAGGGCGGTGTAGGGAGTGTTTTGGTGGCCGGAGTGGGCGGCAAAGGCGGCCAACGGCGGCGAATTAAAGAGCTGAATAGGCGGTGGTTGCGGGTTTTTTTTCTGGGCTGCCAAATTCCAAACCCGATTATGGTAGCCTTCGGGGCTATTTATAGGCCAATCGGGAAGGGAAAAACGACAAGGATGCGTGGCAGAGTAGGGGGCAGGGTTATGGGCTTCTGTCCGGCGAGAATGATCGGCGCAGGTCTGTGTGTGCAGACCGTGAGTTGTCGGGGGGAGAGAGATGGCGTGCAGGAGAAGGGAGGGACGGTCTTGTCAAAATGACAGGGGAGTCAACGGGGAGGAGAGGGGAGGAATGGCCGATATAGTTGGTATGGTTGTTGCAACCTTTTTCCAACGAGAATTTCGGCTGTAGGAGCGTGCTGGAGGTTGAAGATGAAGTGGGAGGGGCTGGACTAGTGGTCTAGGGGAAAAGAAAAGAATGAAAAGAAAAGGCCGAACCGGCTGGGAGAGGAGAGGAGAGGAGAGGCGCGGGGAGGCTGGGCCGCGCAGGGGAAGGGGATTTGGGCCAGCTCGCTGGCCCAGGTCGGGGGAAAAAGAAAAATAAGGAAGAGAAGGAAAGGAAAGAAAGGGAAAAAGAGGGGAAAAAGAGAAAAAAAAGGAAAAAGAAGAGGAAAATGGGTTTAACTAAAATGATTTAATTTATAAAATAATAAAATACCATATTTTGGGGTAATAAATTTATTTAATAATTTAATTTAATATAATTAAAATATAAGGGTTTTAAAAAGATAATTTTAGTAAAGTAATGATTTGGAAAATTATTTAAATAATAAGAGTATGATAAAATAAAAAAATATTTATTTTAATTTATTAAATATTTATATCAAATTTTATATGCTAAAAAATCCATAAAATAATTAAAATAAATTTAAAGGCTAATTTATCCCAAATAAAATTTATTTATTAAAATATAGGCTTTTAAAAATTCGGGGGATTACAATACATCTCTCTCACTCTCTAGACTTCTAGTTCTCTATGCTTTTGTTATCTCTATCTCTCATCTCCTAGTTCGTAATCTTGTATCGTCGTGGGATAAATGCTTTCAACACTGGATCTCTAGGTATGAGTTTATGTTTTGCCTTTCACTCGGTATGGATTGGGTGTAGGGAGTACATTCTCCATGTTGGATGTGGCTTAACATCCTACATTTTTATTTTTAGCTTTCACAAAGCCTCAATTTAATTAAATAAATTTAGTTTGTGAAAATGGGGGTGTTACAAAACTAGTCAACTGATCAAACCACTCAATTCAATCTAATGAAACTTTCAGGTGCTTTTTAGTTTTATTTTGATTTCTCTTCCAATGATTTTCTAAACTTCTAATTAGAGTCTCTTTATGTTAATAAGAATATTTTGGTGCTTTAGAAATATTTTTACATTTATATAAATATTCTATGATTTTATTTAGCTGAAAATTTCCTAAAAGCACTTTTGATGTACTCTTTCACCAACTTTCTCTCTCTCTCTCCCCTCAATTTTCTCTCTCCTATTATTTATAGATTTTTATGCAAGCTTCCCTACAACCTTGAACCTACCTCACCTCTATATTAGCTTAACTACACTACTCCTTCACCGTTCTTCATCATGTTGTTCTCTTATTCAAGACTCCAACACTCTACCAAAAGTCAACTTCTTCTCTCCTTTTGCCTTCTATTTTGATCGGCCAACAATTTCTCTTAAGCCTCATTTTTTCAATTCATTCCCCTTTTAACACTGACTTGCACTATTTTTTCTTAGCTTATTTTTTCAACTGTTGAGAGTTCCTTATCCTTCCTCTTCCTTCATCTTTCTAACTGAGGCTTTCTCTCTTGGATTTCTCTCTCTTTTTCAACTATTCTTCTTCCCTTATCTTCTCCTAATAGTTTATTTATTTCTTCCTTCTTTTCCATTAAATGGAGAGGGATTAAAGTGTAAAGTAAGGTTAAAGATTGTAGACTTTCTCCTCTTGGCAAACCTAACTTTGGGAGGAGGATGAGTTCTTCTTTTATTTTTGGTTTAAATTTGGTTTAAAATGTTTTTTTTTTACTAATTTTGAGTATTTATATTCTTAAGATAATCAAGAGTATTGGTAGTAGGCATCAAGTTAGGAATAGTTTCTTTTTGCGAAAAGGTTGTTGCTTAAGTTGAGATAATCTTATCTTGAATATAATTAAGTTCTTGAGTTGTATGATATGGTAGCATGATCTTAGTGTGTTATATGATAAGTATGTGGTATGTTAATTTTTTTTTCTTTGTGGCATGATGGTATGTTTTTTATTAATTTGGGAATTGAGAGCATGCCTTAGCTATTTTTACTCTCTAGCATGACAATTGTGATTTAGGCATAAAGGTTGTTGTGATTTTAATGAGTATGTATATGTGTTCTAAGGTGTTAAGCATGTTTCTTTATGAATTTAAGCTATATAGAGGTAAGTAGGGCTGTTCGTATTATCCGATATCTGCTTATCCGATCCGATATCCGAAGCGATCCGATCCGAAAAAACAAATATCCGATCCGATTTTTTTTTTCAAATCAAATATCCGATCCGGTCAACAAAAAGTCAAACAAATCAAATATCCGATCCGACAAATACAAATAATATCCGATCCGAAGAAAAAGTATTTATAAATTTTTTATAATTTTTTATTTTATATATAATTATATATAAATAAATATATAAATTTTACTTAATTTATTAGTTGGACCAAAATTTAATTTACTCTAAATTATATTTTTAATATAATTATTTTTTAAAATATTTGTAAAATAGCACCACTACTAGTCTACTACTCACTTAGTAAGTTAGTATCAAACTCACTTAGTAGTTAGTAGCAGTCAGCGGCCCAGCATTGCGTAGGTGCGTACTGTAGCACCAGTGCACCACGCAGTGCACGACTGCACCTGCACGCACGCGGGACGCGGCAGCGGACTGTATTAAAAAAAAACAAACAACAACAACTACTCAACACAACAGTCAACTAGTCGGGAGTCGGGACTCCCTGTCCCTGCTCTAATTTTTTTTCCCCCGACTCCCTCTGCTCGGCTGCTCCAGTGCTCCCGTCAAGTCTGCAACCCTAACCGCCGCCCTCTCCCCAGCTCCTCTTTCGTTGGTCGCTGGCCTCCAACTAGTCGCCACCGTAGCCACCACTAGCCAGCCACAACTAGCAGCAGCAGCAACCGAACCTGCAGTAGCAGCAGCGGCAGCACAGCAGCAGCAACGCCAAGTCGTGCCGCCGCCGCCGGTCACCGTAGAGGCCTGCTGACCACCGGCGAGCCATCCTCAACCTCCGGCACATCTTTCCCGGCCTTCACCTGCCTTGATTTGTTAATTTCGTTTGGTATAATTTCTGAAAAACCTTAACCCTTGTTTTGATTAATTGGGTATGAATTAGCTTATAAAAAGCTAAATTGATTATTTGATTATGTATATATGTGTTGTAAGATTGATTTGGATAGGTCAATTGTATGGTTATGTTAGAATTTTGGAAAAATTGGATTTTTGGCCGGGTTATGCCCAAATTTTTCGGATTCACCCGGATAATATCGGATTTATTTGATATCCGATCCGAAATTTCGGATATCCGGTAATCGGATATTTGATCCGTGAACAGCCCTAGAGGTAAGCTAGGATTTTTGGGTTGAGTTAGGGATTTATGTCCCTTTAATAACATGGTTTTAATATGTCTACTTACTGGCACCAGTCGACTGGTGTTAGTCAACCAATCGACTAGATAAGCTAGATTTTTTCTCCCTCTTTATTTTATGCAGTAGTCAATCAGGTTATGTGTTTTTTACCATCAGTCAGTAGGTTTATCTAAATTTTATTATTCCTTCTATTTTGGCACTAGTGTTATGTGAGGTGGGTCTAGTAGGCCCAAAATTAAGTATATGCCTATTGCCTAGGAGACCAAGTGTAGTGGATGTTGAATATACCATTGAAGGCCCTTGACACTAGTGTATAATGGTAGTGGTAGTTGAAGTCCTACATTCATCCCGATCATGGGTATTGATAATGGTTTAATACTATGGATATGTAAAGGGTGTTGCAGACCCAAAATTGAGTGTATGCCTATCTCCTAGGAGACCAAGTGTGGTAGATGTTGAAGATCCTAGTGAAAACCTTTGACACTAGTACAATAGTGGTGGGAGTTGCATTCCTATGTTAGTCCCAATCATGGATATTGATAATGGTTTAATAATATGGCTTGTAAAGGGTGTTGCAAACCCAAAATTGAGCATATTTCCTCATTGGCTTGTACTAATGTGCAATAAGATTTGCCGCCCTATGTTCATCTCCATTATAGATAATGACATTAATGGAATTATCTTAATGGTTTTGTTCTTATAAATTTATGGTTGAGTGTTTGTGTGTGTGTGCCTCACATATTATTCCATGATAACCATGATCCTATGTGATAAATTTTCTTAGCATGTTTCGTACAATGTTATTGTATGCCCTCAATGTGCACCATTAACCTTTACTATGTTTTAAGTAGTTCATTTTATTAATACTTCATCATACTACTATTAGCTTGTGTGATCATTGTGATGATTTGAATTGTTTTCTAGTGAGTAAAAGATGACCTGATAGGGTATGACTCTTAGATAGAGCATACCAAGGATCATGATATGGGCCCTAAGCGGCCATTGCGTGGGAATTGATGTAATACCCTAAAATTATAAAATCTAGAATTTAATGACTAATCCTTATTTAAAATAATTCAATCTTAAATTATTAATTTAATTATTTTGTGGACTTTTAATTTATAAAAATGGATATGATTATTTAATAAAGTAAAATAAATATTTTACTATTTTATCATGCTCTTTTTATATAAATAAATTCCTAAACCATAGTTTACTAAAATTATCCTCTTAAATTTTAAATAAATTAATTTATTAAAATAATTTCTCCATCTAAATAAATTCTAACCCTAATTCCAAATATTATTTTATTTTTTTATTTTCTCCTTTTTCCTTTTTCCTTCTTCTTTCTCCTTTTTCCTTTCTTTTTCCTTTTCCTTCTTTTCTTTCCTACCTTGGGCCAACCGACCCCCTCTTTCCTTTTTCTCCTTTCCTTCCCTGCTGGGCCACCCATTTCTCCCTTCCCCCTCACCCATCCAGCCCAACCGTGCTATCTCCTTTCCCCCTTTCCTTCTTTCTTTCCTTTCTTCCTTCCCTAGTTGGGCTAGCCCAACCCTCCTTTCTTTTTTATTTCTTCACCTCGCGCATAAGCCAACCTATCCTTTCTTTTCTCCCCACCCAGCCGGCCTACCTCCCTTCTCTTCTTCTTCTTCCTTCTCTCATCCTACACATCAATCCAACCTCCCCCATGCTTGCACCTACCCCCTACACCTACCATTGCAGCCCTGCTCTCTCCCTCTCTCTCTTGTCCATTTGCCTTCCATTTTCGACCCTACACACCTCCCTACAAATCCCCGCATGCCTCTTTTCTTTCCCTTTTCCTCTTCTCCCTTCCCTGCCACCCTACACCCCAACTTGCAGCCTCTGCACCTCCACCTAACCCGACTAGACATGCCCTCCTCTCCCTCTTCTTTTTCTTCTTCTTTGCTGCCCATTTTCTCCCCTCCTCGAGCCTCCTTCCCAGACCCCGCCTACCTTTTTCTCCTTTCTTTCCTTCTTCTTCTTCTCTTCTCCCTTGTTTTTGGTTTACTGCCCCCCAACCACCATCTCCACTGCCCAACCAACCACCACTCAAACTCCCTTGCCTCCCCTACTTCCTCCCTGCACCACCCAAGCAACCACCACTCCCCTTGCAACCAACTTTTCCCTTTCCTTTTTCCTTTCTTCTCCTCTCAACCCACCCTACACCGCCACCTTACACCGCTATATCCCCTCTTCTGCCGTCGCCAAAGCCACCCCTCAACCACCTGACATCACCCCTATACCCCCTGCCTCAGCTTGCCCGAGATCTCCCTTTGCAACCATTCCTTTCTCCTCTTCTTTTTCCTTCCTTCTTATTCTTCTTCTCCCTTCCTTGCACCCATTTTCCAGCCTCTGCCGCTGTCGTCTCCGCCACCACTCTTTGACCCCCGGCCACCACCTACACCTTACCACCCTTTCTACACCTAGCCACTACCCCAAATCCCCTCCACCACTCCCTCAAAACCCTCTAACCAAGACCACCTCCCGCTTCTTCCAACTTTCTTCTTCCCCCATATTTTCTCCTCCCTTTTGCGCATGTAGCGTGAGATTTGCTACATATTTTTAGGTTACTCAACAAATCTTTGAGGTATAATATAGTTAGTATTAGTATGTATTTAATAAGATTTTTGATAAAAATTTATCCTTTTAATTTTCAACTACTAATATGCTAATTTTAGATATTATTTCTAGGTACAAATTTTTACTAATCAAGCTTAAGATTTTAACCGGGATACCGGTAAAGTTTAATTATTGTCGGAAATAAGGTAACCATTATACTCTACTAAAATGTGTGGATATACATATGCTAGCACATTAGGGTTTTGGTTGTGTTTTGTGTGTATATTATGTGTTGCTAAGTATATATAACACCCCAAAATTCACTATATATATTTTTTTAAATAGAAATACTTAAATTAAAACTTGTGAATTCTAGGGATGTTACTGCCACACTTAGTATTAAATCGGTTCTCTCCGATCGTTTCAGTACTAAGTGCTAAGGCTAAGAGAAATTTTTGTTAAGCTTTAATCAATACTTAAACCAAGAGTTCATAAAAAGAACAAAAAGGATCATAACATATAAATCAAAGTACGAATAAAAGTTTATAATCAATAATAAGATAGAAATCAGAGTACGAAATCAAAATTCCTTGGAGGGAATAATGTCTACAATCGATAAAAAGGTTTATTTGAAATACTCAATACAAGGTAATAAATCATAAAAGGGTAAATACGATACAAAAGGAATACAGAAGGAAATAAATCGTATAAAGAGTAAATACAACCACAACACTCTCGAACTTTGAGCCAACCACAAGCTCAACACTCAGCCCTGCATGATGTCTCGCCCACCTGCACAAAGTCAGAAGGGCCTTCTGCTCGTGGGAATGAGCAACACCCATGAAAAGGGTGATCAGTACTCTACGTACTGAGAAAGGTAACCGTACACTAAGGCTAACACAAAAATTACATAAACCATGCAGAAGAAATAATAAAAGCATAGAGACCATCATGACAACATACTATTGTATAATCATTCAGTAGATACATAAGGCCCAATTATAGTCCGGATTAATTACTTAATTAATCTCTGATCGAAATCGATTCACACCATAGATTTTTATCAAATCTATGTGAGTACGGGAACCTCCCACTATTTTAGCCGGTGGGTCGGTCACTTACAGGACATCATGTCCTCACCACTATTATTTGCCGGTGGATCAGTCACTTATAGGGTAAAACCCTAACCACTATTCCTTACCGGTGGATCGATTCAGTTCCTGCTCGTATAGTGTTCCACTGTAAGTAATTAGTATCTTTTAAGTGCCTTAGCAAAACTCTGATTTGTATTATCGAGCTCAGGAAACCCCACTTTTATAGCTGGTGGTCGGTCACTTGCGGGACATCAGGTCTACACCACTATTATTCGCCGGTCGATCGGTCACTTATAGGGTAAGAACCTTAACCACTATTCCTAACCTGTGGATCGACTGGACCTGACTCAATAATCTTTCACTTTAAGTGATTAATGTCTTAAGTATATTATTTAGAAGCTTTTCCCCCTAGACATGCATAAACTACTCCCTCTGGCCTCTACAATTATCCTCCAACTGACTCATATCATATCATATCATAAGAACCTTGTACCTTCTAACTTGTCCAACAACCTTTCATCTATACTCAAACTAACACCAGAACTCCAACACCAAAATATGTGGGTCAAGGCTCACTACTATACACCTCCAAGTCCACTTATTTCCTTACTCTAGGGTTTTTCCCAGAAACCCTAATTTAGGCCTAAGTAGGCCATCCTACTCTACCTCACGCAAGCCAAATCATTTTGACACCCCATTTTTCACAACCATCGATCCCATATTTATCATCATACTTTATTCCCCAAGTACACACATGTTATCATCGAACCCTAGTTAGCCATATCAAAACCCCAATTAACCACAACAAACCCTAGTTAATCATAACAAACCATAATTAGCCACTCCAAACCCTAGTTAATCACAACGACCCATAGTTATTCACTCCAAACCCTAACTCAATCTCCTCCATACCCTTATAATGTCTTACGTACTATTTTTCACCCAGAACTTCCAAACACCCAAAAAACTCTTCTATTACCTTCCTTACATCTCAAGTCAACTTTTCATACGTAAACTTTACTCCCATACAGACGCTAACCTCCCTATACAAACCTTCGAACTTTTTTCATGCACCCTAAAACTCCTACGTGAAACCCTAGATTCAACCATGCAAACCCTAGATCCATCTATGCAAAACCCTAGATTCCACCATACAAAACCGTGGATTCAATCCGTACAAAACCCTAGATGAGGTTCTCCCATACAAAACTATAAATTAGATTTTCCCAGATAAAATCATAAATCAGATTCTCCCATATAAAACCATAGATTAGATTCTCCTATACAAAACCATAGATTAGATTATCCCATATAAAACCATAGATTAGATTCTCCCATGTAACACCATAGATTAGATTTTCCCTCACGAAACCATAAATTCCCCATTTTACTCTTCCACTCATGGATCATTAAAATACTTAGGTCAACTCACATCCCTTGGTCAACTTCTTTCCCCATCCTCCTTTTTCATCCTTTCTCCCACACAAACCACATTAACCTCCTCACATGCATGTCTAAAGGGTCACACACCATTCATCACATATACACAATACACATGCCATGTAAATACACAAAAACATACCTCAACTCCACGTCATACCACATATGAAATAATTATAATGTTAAGCATAAGATACAACACATACAAAGCATATAATGCACATCATCACACAAAAGGACTTAATAACACTCTTACCTAAAACGACACCGATCTTGGAGCACGCTCCTACGCCTCCTTAGGGCTTTGACTGGTCTCGCATATATGAGGGGAAAACTAAAATTAGATTCTCTCCTACCAAAAATACTATTATTTCTAATTTATTCTAAAATTAGGTTTTTGATAAAATAATAACATAATAATAAAAATGACATTAACTAATTACCAACTTTGTTAAAGATATAGGAAATAATAGTAATATTAGAAAAATTGATAATATAAGGTTGAAGAATTTACTCTAATAATCATAATAATGATATTAAAATAATAATAGCAAAGATACTAAAAATAATATCAATGTTAATATTAATAAGATTAATAATAATAGTAAAAAAAAAGGGAATTATTCAAAAACAAAGTGAAATAAGGGCTTCGGCCCCTTTACCAAAATAATAATAATGATAATAACAATAACGCGAAAAATAATAATAATAAAAATAGAATAATATAAATGATAAAAACCATAATAATATTGTAAAAATAATAATAATCATAATGGTAATAATAATAATGATAATAATCGAAGATAAAATGAAGTAGGGTTTCGACCCTACATTGAATAACAATAAACTTATTAAATAATAATAATAATAATAATAATAATAATAACACTAATAAGAATAATAAATGCTAATGATAAAATTATTAATATTATTAATAATAATAAGACTTAATATTTATAATACTACTACTATAATTCAAAATAGGCACAATAAGGTTTCAGCCCTACATAGAATAATAATACTAACAATGAAAATAATAATAATAATAATAATAATAATAATCGCATAACAATAATAGTAATAATAGCAACAATAATAGTAAAATAGTTGTAATAATAATAATAATAATAATAATAATAATAATAATAATAATGAAAAAATAATAATAATTTTGAAATAGTAATAATAATAACAATAATAAATAAAACAAAAACTCATAATAATACCGATAATATTAATAATACTAATAATCTACTTATCCAAATAGGGTTAGCTCTAATAAGAAATATTAATACTAACAATATTGAACCTAATAGTAATAATAGTAATAATAATAATAATACATAATAATTATAATAATAATAACATATTAATATTAATTAATAAAGATAATAGCAATAATAGTAATAATAATAATAAAATCAAAATCAAAATATAATAGGGCTTCGGCCATCAATAGAAATAATAATAATAATAATAATAATAGAAATAATAATAATAATAATAGATTTTGAATAAATGAAATAAAATAGATTAAGGCTTGTATAAATAGTAAAAAAGGGTTGAGGGGGTTTAGGGTTCAACCTTAGGCTGGTGGTGACAGGCGGCACCGGCGGTGGCCGAAAAAAGAGAAGAAAGGGGGAAAGTTGAGGGGTGGGAAAAAGATAGGGAGAATGAGAGTGGAAGTAGGGGTGTTTGAGACTGCCTCGAGGGAGAGGAGTTGAATGAGGGTGGCGGCGCACGGCGGCGGCGGAATGGGGGAGAAGAATAAAAAGAGAGGAGGAGAGGGAGGAAGAAGAAAATGAGAGTTGGAGGAAATAGAGGAGGGTCTGTAAGTGGTTTTGGGAGGTGTAGGAGGCAGCGGCAGTGGCGGGATTGGTGGTTAAAGGCAGCGTGAAGGGTGGTGGAGGCAGAGAAGAGGTTGGTCGAGAGGGCTACTTAGCACAGCCAGTATGGCTTGTGTAGGGAGAATCGAGGGATAAGGGATGCTTAGTTAGTTAAAGGGTGGTGCAAGGATTAGTTTGGTGGGCAGAGAGGGCGGCGGCGTTGGCCGATGGCGGCGACAACGGTATCTGAAGTGGCGGTGGCACACAAGGGGAGAAGGTCTGGGTAAGAAATCAAAAACTCAATACAGGGTAGATTATGGGGGTATTTATAGATTTATGGAGGGAGATAAGGCTAGAGGGGAGACGGGAGAATAGGTAAAAGTAGGTGGGCAAGCTCCGGCCGGCAATGGCAAGCGGGCGGAGGTCAGCTTGCGGCAGGGCTTGATTGGCGGGGGAAGAAAGAATTTCGCGCGAAGAGAGAGGGAGGGTTGGTTGAGTCGAACGGTAGGTGGGTTAGTAGGGGAGAGAGAGGAGAGAATTGGCTGATCAGCAGCACGGTCGGCGGCGAAAATACCGGCAAAGTATGGGGAAGAAAGTGTAGGCTACGACGGGCTGGGTAAGAATAAGAAGGGGACTGGACCGGCGGTCCAGAAGAAAAGAAAGAAAGGGATAGGGGGAGAAACGGACCGACCGAAGGAAAACAAATACGGTGCGGGATTGGGGTGCCGAGGGAAAGGAATGAGGGAGAGAGGAGTGGGCCGCTGGGCTAGCCCAGGTCGGGAAAGGGTAATGAAGAAAAGAAAAGAAAAGAAAGAAAAAGATAGGAAAAGAAACGAAAAGGGAAGAAAGAAAAGGAAAAAGAAAAAAGAAAAAAATAAAAACACGAGGTTGGGTTAATTAAATTAATTAGGATATTTGGGATATTTAAAAATAATAATAATATTTAAATAAAATAATATTTAAATCCTTTTTTAGGCTAATTTAGGATTTTTGAAAGATTTTCCATAAATTCCATTTTAATTAGCAAATCACTTTAATTTTCTCCAATTAAATTATTTATAAAATAATATTAATTTGTCCCTATTTTTTCCTTCTTATTTCAAATAAAATAATTTATTTAATTAATTTCCAAAATAAAATCCTTAATTAGCTAAAATACCCAATTTTCTTCCTAATTAAAATATTTATAAATTTCCTTCTTGATTTTCCCAAATTAATTCCTTTTTATTTTAATAAATAATTTATTTAATTAATTTTTATAATAAAACCTTATTTTACTATGATTTTATGTTTTAGTATTTTATGTTTTTAATGTTATGTTGGAAGATAGAATGAAAAGCATGCTATTATATGAAATGTGACATCTGTGGAAATAAGGGATTGTTGTTAATAATGATATTAGTTGCATGTACATGTCATGATAAGTAAATATGGTCATTTGCAGTAGAGATAATGCTAATATGAGCCCTAGGAGCATTTTAGTAAATTTACTTGTACATGGGTTGTGATCTAAATAAATGTGCATGGTAGGTGATAATGGGTGTTAATAATGAATAACAAGGGTTTGTGTTGTTAGATGATGCATGTGGACCATGGGTGTTAGTATTTTATGTGTTAGTGGTATTTTAGTAATTTTGTATGAAAAGGGATAATTTGGTAAATTAATAAGTAAGAATGGTAGTTTGGTAAATTTTCATAAGAAAGGGGTAAATTGGTAAATTAATAAGTATGAAGGGTAGTTTGGTACTTCTGCATGAGAAAAGGGTATTTTGGTGATTTCATAGGTGAAGGGTATTTTGGTAATTTAACAACTAAAAAGGGTGTTTTGATAATTTAACAACTAAAAATGGTATCTTGGTAATTATATAAAGATAAAGGGCATTTTGCTAATTACACAAGTATGAAGGGTATTTTAGTAATTATACAAGTATGAAAGATATTTTGCTAATTATACAAGTATGAAGGGTATTTTGGTAATTGTACAAATATAAAGGATACTTTGGTAATTTAACAACTAAGAAGGGTAATTTGGTATTTCTTCAACTAAGAGGGGGTATTATAGTAATTTTTGTAAGCAAGAATGGTAAGTGGTAATTTCTCAACTAAGAAGGGCATTTTGGTAATTTGGCAATTAAAAGGGCATTTTAGTAAATTTGCAAGCGAGAGGGGTATATTAGTAACTTTGTAAGTAAGAAGGAGTAAATTGGTAAATTGCATATAACATGGTAATTTATCTAATAAACCTTCATAATAAGTCATAAGGGAAAATTAAATAATAGAATAATGATTTATGGTCTTAGTATCACTTGTTTAAGTATAAATATGTATATTATACGGGTGAGGGTATTTTAGCAAATTGGTGTATATCATAAGAGAAATGCATGGTTTAGGGTTGAATGGATAATTAAGGGTGTGCTATTATGTCAATTTCATAATTATGGAAGAGGTGCCTTAATTGTTAATTATGCATGAAAATGTGTGTTGGATGTGCTAGAAGTACATATTAGGGTTTATATGTTTAATGATCATTTGGTGGATAGAGTACATGATTCCTTGGTCAGTAGTCTAATTATGATACAATAACCTATTAAGGCATGTAAATAAATAAAAATGAATTATGTGATGAAAGTAGATGATAAGAGGAGGCCTTAGCCTTAGGGGCATTTTGATCATTTTGACCTAAGATGCCTAAATATAAGAATTAGATCTAGGATGGCCTTAATGGACTATTTAAGTTAACATGGACTTTAATACTAATAAAGATTACATAATAATAATAGAATCAAATAAAAATGAATAAGTATGTGAATGATGTATTTATCGTGGTCACCTTAATTAAGACATTAATAATTAAAGTGGAAGATCTCGAGATTGGAAATAGTTGTTCTTATGGGTCATTACCCTAAAGACGTGGTTTAGCCCACGATTATTTTAGATTTTCTTGGTGTGCCTTAGTGTCCCGGCCAGGTCCTACATCTTACTCTATTTAGCTCTACGGACCTACTTAGGAGGTATGCAAACTTATGGATTAGGTATCTTTGTTGGTAGGGAACTATGTGTCCTCATGCACCAATGTGACTAGGGTACCTTTACGTCCCTAGGTTGATAGTTGGATGGTATTGTGCTGCTTATATACTCTAATATGACCGGTATACCTTTGAGTATCTGGGTTCGTGATCTCCCCCTCGAGTTAAATAAATGGAATTGATATGCTAATTAAATGGAAAGATGCTAATAATTTAAAGTGAAAGATTATTGAACTGGGCCCAGACCTATCCACAGGCAAAAATAGTGGTCGAGAACATTTTGTCATGGAGACCGGTCTATTGACAAATAATAGTGGTCAGGTGCGTGCTGCCCTGGAGTTGTATTTCCGATCAACAAACTATAATAGTAAGGGATCTTGAGCTCAATAACCAAACCTTGGATGATAATAAATCATGGAAAATATATTAATCACTTACAGTGAAACACCATGTGAGTCGGGGCTAGACCAATCCACCGACGAGAATAGTAGTCAGGAGCATTTTTCCTTGGAGATCAATCCACGAGCAAATAATAGTGGCTAGGTGCGTTCTGCCCTAAATCAATCCACCGGCTATAATAATGGGGTTCCCATACTCATGTGGATATAATTTTAGAGATGATTATGAATAATATTTAATTAATGGCCTAAGACCAGATAATATTGATTTCACCATTATGATCTATTGTTATTGTATAAATATGGCCTTAGTGCCTGTCTCTTTTTGTAAGTGTTGGAAATGCTAAGTAAATAAACTTTGTGATATATGATTCTTGCGGTACGAGTCCACCCATGTTTGTTGTATTTATTTCTATGTATTGTGCATGTTATTGTTCTTATGCTTGAATGATGTGTTGCATGTGGGGCCTACCTTTTAGTTTTGTATAAAGAGTTACTTAGTACAATAATATTGAAGGGTTTCTTTTGTGGGCCCATGTCTATTCAATGGGTAGTGTCTCTTGTAGGTTAACATGCAGGTGCTATTCAAGTTCTTTTTAGATTAAGAGCGTAAAGACTGTCTGGGAAGTGTTTGAGTTCATCTTTTAAACTTACATATTTTCTTGTATTAATGAATTTATTTCTGTAATCACTAATAGTGGATTTTATTCTTGTAATGTAATTTAACGTGCAACTCTGATTTAGTTTTATAACTTGATTTTGTGTAATATGTGTCCTCTTCCCTTTTTGTTAACCTTAGCACTTGGTACTGAAATGGTGGAAGGAAAACGGTTTGATACTAAGTGTGGCGGTAGCATCCCTAAAATTTACTGTATTTGTTTCCGCATAACTCTTAATAAAATGACTTTTTTCAGTAATGAATTTTGAGGGTTTTACAATCGAGACTTATATTTATATTTTTGTAGTCAAGAGTTAGGCTAACCAAATATCCGGTTTGCTTTCCCACTACGTTGGGTAATGTTTGAGCTTTTGGTTATTTAAACTCTTAGTTTTGATCAATGTATTTAAATTTTGTATATCTCTCTTTTCTATCATGTTAATTTCATCATTATTATTACGATTGCTAGATTTTGTATTGCATTATTTTGTTTGTATCATTTTGTTTTGCATTGGACCAAGCATGTATTAGGTGATGATCAAACATCTCCTGTGTTCAATGTAGCGGTGACATCCTTCGATTTTATTTTCAAATCGCTCATGCATCGTCTTTAAAATAGAATTTTTAAGTTGTAAAATTTGAGGGTGTTATAGTAATTTTAGCTAATAGATATGATGTAAGTATATGTATTCATTATAAATCTTTTACTATATACCTAAACAGATTCATGTTCTTTTTTCCCTATTGTTTACATAGTTAAAGAAGTTAGAAAATTGCTCAAAAAGTATTGTATGATTTGTGCATTACTTGAATTTTTTTTGCCAATTACAAATATGGTTTATATATAAATGATACACAGACACACAACTATATAGTAAGTTAGATATTACTATATTAACAAATTTTACATTAAAACTTATTATTAATTATTGATTAGTTTTGATTTTCGTAAGCATATTAAAGTGAATTCAAGCTAAGTAATTAATAATTAATATTTAAAATGCAAAAATCATAAACTACTAATATAGTTGGGTTTGAATCATTCAAAAAGTAGTTTGGTATGGTTTGAGAATTTTTCAAACTACAAAAATATGATTTGGTTTCGTTTGAGGTTGAAACTAGGCAAAAAAAAACCCTTGCCTTCACCCTTAATCAAAACACCTAACGTTTACGACATGTATCGTCAACTTAATAAATATATAATTCATATAGATTAAGAAATTGATTTTGCTAAAAAAATTAGGAGACTAAACCACACAATTAATTAAAACAACACAAGGAAAGAAAATGTATTCTTCATCAATTTAAGATACTAGAACTTATAAGTCTGATATATATTTAATAAGCTATAATAATAATAATAATAATAATAATAATAATAATAATAATAATAATAAACATCTATAATATATTAATAAAAAAAATTATTTGATATTAATAGTATGCTTTATGAAGTCTCTATTTTTGATAAGCCACAATGATATGACTATTTAAATGTATATTACTCCATTTTTATTATTATTTAACATCAACAATATAAATATGTAATTACATTTATTTGATAAGTTATAATAGTATCATTATTTAATATATGTAGTATATTAGTTATCCTAATTTCATATCTTTAGCTATATAGTTAGAGCCGACAAAAGTTAGCTTGACCTGCCTGACATAACCTGATAAATCCATCAACCCGACCCGGCCCAACTCCAACCCGTAACCTTACATCAATTCGACCCGCTATCAACCCAACCTAACCCGATTTGACAAAACCAAATTTGATATTAATCAGTTATGATAAAAAAAAAATACACATGTCTTATTATTTATTTAAATATTTTAAAAATATATAATTATTATAATTTTATTTATTTTTCTTACTTTTATTATAAACTTACTTATTTAACAATGATATTCTAATTTTACTGATTTTTTTGTCTAAAAACACAACATTATAAAGCCATAATAATAAATAAATAAATAATAATTAATAACACATTATTAATCAAATGCTTACATGAAGTTAAACTTAGTACTTGCTTACAAGGTTAATGATTTAAATTAATTTTGGTGGTAAATGTCCGATTTGACCCAAATCTAAAGTGATTCGATCCAGGATTTACTCAGCCTGAACCCAACATGACCCATCAAACCTAACCCATCAAATTAACTCGACCAGGAAATTACTTGAATACAAGCTTCCTTAGCCTAATCCCGAACAGATATCCACTTACACATCCATATCTGTATCCATTGGATATCTGTTACCCGACGAATAGCTCGTGTACCTGTTAACGGATATTATCTAGTAGATAAATTAATTACCCAATAGATAAATCCTTTAGATTTAAGTCAAATGACAATTTTAATCTAATTTATACTATATTTATTTTAAAATTAAGGGTAAAAGGGCAATTATGTATTGTGTAAACGGATGACGGGTATTTTTTTTCATCCTCCATATCTATTTAAGTATCCGACGAATAAAACCCAGTGTGTTTTGGATAAAATCCACCCTGTTTACATCCATAGAACCGACCCGTCCTGGTAAGCTAACCCGGAATAATCAAAAACTGACCCAATTTGAACCTGAACTATCTCAACCCGAACCCGACCTGACCTGGTAAATTAACCTGATACAACCCGAATTTGTAATAACCTGAACCTGACTCGAACCTGAATCCGACACGACCCAAAAAATTAGGTGACTCGAACCCGAAATGACCCAACCTGATCCATGACTAACCCGCATACAACCCGACCCGATAACGATACGATCCGCTATAACCCAACCCAAACCCGACATGTCTGACCCGATTGCCACCTATAATAATTCACACACAAAAAATATGGTTGGCGAATAAATATATTTAGGATAACACACACAATACTTTCAATATATTTAAGTGAATGATAGAACTTGTGTCTAATTTTTTCCACTTATTATCATAATGAGTTAATATAGAATTTAGCCTTGTTGGTTTAGGTTGCTATAGAGTCGGGTTGTAGTCGGATTTTGAGTTGACTTGGGTCATGGGTTAGATTCGAGTTGAGTTAGACTTGAATTTAATTATTTATTATGGGATCAATATTGGGTCAGGTCAATAATATATCGGGTTTAGATCGAGTTAACTTTTATCAACTCTAGATATTGTGTAGTGATACCATTATAGTTTTGTATAGATACTAACCTTACATATTTATATATTTTTTCATTTAATGATAATACTATATTAATACTTAAAAAATATTAGTTGTTCTAGTTGTGCGATTTTATGAGCATAATATTAGTCCTCAACATTGATAAGTAGTACAAGTCATAAATTAATACTATCTTAGTTATCAAAAATATTTCTGATGATATGTTTACCGTTCCTAATTTTCAAATTACAAAATATATTTCGTCAACAATATTATGGTTACGGATCACATTGACTGAAATAAAAATGGAATAGTTTGGGAGATCATAGAATTTCTTAGTTGACGAGGGAGGATTTTATCAAAGATGGAAAGTAATGTCAAATCCATTTGAACTACGCAATCAATCATCAAGGTTTTACCTAAAGTCCTTTGCTTCTGCATATAAATGCCATCATTACAAATAGGGTACATAAAACCTTTAGGCTCTGTTTGGATTGGGGTGAATCAAAGTAGGGGTAAACATTAAAAATTAACCTAGGTGAAGGGAATGGAGGTGAATCGGGATGAATATTTTAAAATGTTGTTTGGATGATGTTAACCTAACCTGAGTGAATCGGGATAAATATTTTAAAATTTTTGTTAAAATTAAGGTGAATGAAGATTAAAATAAAATAAAAAATTATATTTATACCCTTATATTAAATAAATAAGTCATATTGAGGGGTATTTTGGTCCTATCAAGTCAAAAATTTACTTATTCTTTCACCTTCACCTTCGTTACCCTCGAAATCAAAGGTTAATAAAAATGAGGTTAATCGAGGTGAATAGAGGTGAAACATTAACGTCGATTCACCTAGGTAAAATTATCAACCTAATATCCAAACGGGGTGAATCAATTCATTCACCTCCATTCACCTTCTTCCACCCCAATCCAAATGGAGCCTAGCGTGAAACACAGAACAAAGATGAAACTATGTTTCGTTAATAAAGGTTGAATATTTGGCAAAAAAAAATTAATGGAAGGTGAATTGGAGGGCGTAGTAGAAAAACTTTATTGAGAAAATACAATTAAAAACTGACCTAATGTATACTTTTTTTAATATATTAATTTAATTATATTGAAGCTACGTAAACTAGAATATATGGTAAAAAATTATAGAAAATGAATATGAGAGTCATAAGGAAGGGGACAAAGAGGGTTTTTATGGCACAGTTAGCTACTCAATAATATATGTTTGCACAGTTAAACCCATATTTTTTTATGGCACAAAGAGGGTTTATTTTTAGTTTTATAAGGTTATGTTTTAAAGGCTCATAATTAGAGTCCTTAATAAGTCAAATCAAGCCGAACTCTTTTAAGTTCGGAAAAATAAGGTATGAGCTCAGCTCATTTAACTAAACAAATGAGTTGAACTAAGTTCATGGACCTAAGTTATAAATAAACAATATAAAACTTTTCTAGGTTTGTATTCGGTTCATTTAATAAACTAGCCTAAAATTAAGTTTCAAATTTGACTCATATAACTATACAAATAACTCAGACAGAGTTGAATTGCGAGCTTGCTTGGCTTATTTACAACTATACTCATAATTATGTTATACAATTTATATATCATCAAAATGAATAAGGATTAATAGAGTACCTGCCAATTTTGGTTCCAACATCCACAAAATTACAAAGTAATGATAAAAGGAGCATACCTTTAAATACTTTACCTAGTAAAATTAATAAAAAATAATACCTAATTAATTAACCTAGTGGACTATGGTGTATTAATTAAGGATTAATAGATATATTTTTGTAGATTTTCTATAAATATTATCTTATTTTTTATAGTAATTATTGAGAACATATGAAAAAATTATTTATGGTAATGAATTAATGAGATCATCAATTTTTATATTAATTATGTGAATAACGTACTTATAAGCATTAATGACGACAAAATTATTGTGGTGAGAATGAAATATAGACTATTGTTTACTTAGTTTATACAGTCTCATTCCATATAAAAAAGGAAGTTATTTTAGTAATTTACCCTTTTTTAAGAGCTAATAGTATTAAAATTTAACTTATACATTTCATTAAAATAAATCATTTAATGTATAGATAATAAAAGAGAAAATGTGAGGATAAAAGAAAAAAATATACTTTAATTTTTATAAAGTAAATTTTTAATATAAAAATTTAGTGATATAATGACTTATGAATGAAGTGTATAAAGTTATTCTTTAGTTTTCATTTATTATAGGGGTGGAAAATATATATTTTTACTTTATGTCTTTTATATACCCATTTTTGATCTATTTTCTATCTAAAATGAATATTCTCTCAAAAATGTTTTGTTATTTCTAAATACATTATTGAAGAGATGTAACATATAAGGATTTATAATGTACCTCTATTATTCTCATGCTAAGAACAATTTCTACCTCTTTTTGTGACTCTACCCCTCAAATAGTTTTGACTTTAGAATTTTGACTTTTGGGTGCTAAAGTCATATGCCTTTTATAATTTTGTCATAAAACTATAAGTTAAAATCTACAAGTAGACTTCCTAAATCTTCCCAAATCTAGTTACGTGAACTCTTATTATTGTAAACATAATTTAATGATGGATATGAGAATCAAATGTGATTATATTACTCCCTCTATTGTTAAAAGGATAATCTTATAGTAATTACATACTATTTTAGAGATAATAAATATAACTATAATATTATAATCATACCATTCATTGAAAAATAACATAGTAATTAATACATAGAAGAAAAAATAGAAAAAAGAAGAGTAAAAATAGAAAGTAAACATTAATATTTCTAGAAAAAACTCTTTGAAACAAAAATTTCAATCTAAAAACTTAAAAGAGCCCCTTTCATAAACAATGGGAGTGAAAAATAGGATTTTTTTTTCGAAATAAACTTCCCTATATAATATAACATAATTAATTTTCAAAGCTAAGCAAACCTTATAATCATAGTTTAGCTAGTTTCATTAATTTAGAAACAAATTAAATTGGTTTGAAAAAATAACAATATGATTTGATTTAGTTAATATATCAAATATCAATTAATTAAACTATGTCATAGAGACCATTAAAGAAAGAACAAAACAATTATTATTTCCTAGTACATACTTTCTTTTTATATTAGTATTATTGTTCAAAGTTGTCTTGTAAGATTTGATTTTATAAATTATTACATTTTTTTTTTACTTTTTTTATATGCTTTGATTAATCCAAGATTTTCATATTTGTTTTTAATAAAGGAACTCATTAATAAAATGATAAAAAGAAATAAAACTATATAACTATTGATGTATCCCTTTAATTAAATCTATTTGATTACTTTCCTAATTATCTTGATATTATTCCATCCATTTTATAATATAATGTATATTAGATTTTTATGTATATATTAAGAAATATTAAATTTTAAATAAAAAATTATATACTTTAATATTAAATTAAATCCTATTTATTTATTTAATTAAAAAGAGAATAATATAATGTTGGAATTAAAAATAAAATGTTTATTTATTTTATAAAATGGTTTATATTATAAAGTAAAATTTGAAATACAACTATAAATTTAAGTTAGAAATATAATGTTATATATTGTAAAAATGAGATCTTTAATCATGATGTCTTTGGATACTAGTTAGAACTTAAAATAATACTATAACCGGTGCATTTATTACAAAGGCCATAAATGGATGGTTGGCATGAATTGCCATCTTTCGCTTAGAAAAAACCGTTCATATAAGTACGGATCTTCGAACTGAGTCAAATGACCTTCGCAATAAAATCCCATAAAATTTGATGTGTACGAAAGCTCATAAAGCTATCAATTTTCCACAACAAGAAAAATTGCCATAATTAATCGGGGTTGACTAAATATTAAGTCTCAATAATCCACGAAAATTCGATTCACACTTTGTTTAATCCGTCCATCCCGCCATTTGACACGTCCATGAATTCCGAAATTTCACAAATCCTTTGTCTCCATTAAATTCGCTGGGAGATAGAAATATCAGATCCAAACAAACGAACCGGCCAAAGCTAACGGCAACAAGCAACTGCAATTTACCACCCACCGCCACCAACACAACTTCTTATACAAATCAGCAGTCAAGTGTGGAGAAGTAAAAGAGATCAAGTCTAGTAAAAGTGGGTGCTGATGTATGAAAATGTGAATTGTGTAGAAAGAGAAAGAAGGGGGAGAGGGAGAGGGAGAGAGAGGGAAGAAACAAGGGATTAAAGTTTTGTTGGCGTCTTCACATCTCACTATCTCTTAAATCTCATATCAAAATCTCTTTCATAAGACACTCAAAATTCAAAAACCTGTCTTGCAACTGCTGCGTTCAGTTTACTCCGCGTCCTTCTCCTCCTCTACCTTTCCTGAGCTGAAGAAACATCAATCGGTTCGATCCCATTTGACTGATTGGAAGGTCGTAGATGCCTTTATGATTAGACTGGATTTGGATTTTGCCCACCCAGAAAATTGAGAATCCCATTTCATAAAAAATTGGATTTCGTGGATCGAAAAACGGTATTCGATTGATGAAATAAAGTAGGAAATGCGAGGGTTATTAGTATATTGAATCTGTGTATTTTCGTCCGAGGTTGTGGAGCTTTGAGGTGAAATGGGTTGTTTTTCATGTTTTGATTCAAAAGAAGAAGAAAGGTTAAATCCAGAAAAGGAGAAAGATGATCATGGCAAAGAATCCCTCTCTCGTGGCAACTCCAATATATCCAAATTGTCTTCTGGTCGGTGCTTCGTTTGGTCTTTCGAAAATCTGAATTAGATATAATGGTTTATTTGATTGATCTGATATGGGTATCATTGATTGAATGATGGCTGGTGTTGTGACTTTGTGGATTTGGTTCGTTTGACTATACTGATTGTGTGTTTTACGCTTTCAGTCTACTTTGGGGTTGTCAAAAGTTTGATGCTTTAAGGTTTCTGATTTTGGTTATGAATTCAGTCATTTCTGTTAAAGTAATAAGATCTTGAAGTAGTATATGACATTTGTTGATTCAAGTGTTTGGATTTGGGAACTTGTGTTATGTTTTGCTATCTGATTGCTTATGTCTTCGCAAGTTGGATTTTGCATCACATGAAAATTTTAAATCCTTTTTTTGTTCATGAAAGATGAAAGATATTTTCGTGTGGCTGTTGCAGAACTGTCCCTCCATTAGTTTGGACTTTGGACTAGTGAGGGGTAAGTTCGTACCCTGCCAACGCGAAAGGTGGAATTCTTATTGACTTGTGGTCGTTGTTGTGTATATCCTCCGCTGGGGTTTTTGTATGGGCCTGTCGAGGGGGATATGGTGGTCTTCAGCAGAATTGGACATTTGTTTCTCTTTAAATGGTTGATTCCTGCTGATGTGCGATCAAATAGTTGCAGAGTTCAACATTGTTGCAGTTAATGTTTGTTTTGTCATTGATTGGATTTGGCAATTCGCAGGAGCTGACAGGCTCAAATCCAGAAACAATGTTGGCTTAAGGACTGAATCATCTACTCCGAAAGATGGTGCCATTGCCATACCAGATGGAAATATTGCTGCTCAGACGTTTACATTCCGTGAACTTGCAACTGCAACCCAGAACTTCAGGCCAGAGTGCTTTATCGGTGAGGGGGGGTTTGGACGTGTTTTTAAGGGGCAGCTTGACAGTGGTCAGGTAATTACTTCAGTACTCGGTTTAGTACTTGGTTTCCTGAGTTTAGTTGTTCAATTTCATGCTAAAAATGAAACTGACTAGTGCATGGGGATTCAGATATTAAATTTAGTACTCGGTTTCCTGAGTTTAGTTGTTCAATTTCATTTCTAAACCTATGGGCTATGATTGTATTGCAAACTGTATCTACCAATTTAATGATCATGGGTTATGGAAATTAAATATCCATTTCTAGGAAAGCTAAACTTAAAACTGTGTCAATGTTGGCCAAGCCAATTCCCAGATTGAGATATTTAATTGTGTATTTTTGATACCTGGATGAACTAGGAAGGAGGGCAGGTTTTTTATGGGTTTTTTCAAGGTGCATTATTCTAGTTAGGTATGTACATTAAACCAAATATAGCTGCAACATGTAGGATTATGTATTTTATATCATTTCTATGGAGTTACTACTGTTTACATTTCATTTTTATAAAGCTTATTATTGAATCAAATGGCATGTATGTATCCTGCTTAGTAAAGAAGTATCTGTAAGTTCAATTATCTGAGGTTATGATCTCTATTCACAAGCAAATTGCCCAAATATCACATTTGAGTTTTGCAAATACCAAAATAGTACTTTCACTATTAAACTTCCCATAATAGCACTTTTTTTTAACTTTTTATAAAACTCTGTAAAAATTTTAATGTACAATATGTGTACTAGATGTGCAACTAATATATACTAAATGTAAAACATAATTTTTTGTTAATTTTTTTTATATGTAAAACTATATATTCCTTAATGTACAACATATTGGCACTAAACGGATAAGTAATTTGTTCAAAGTGTACCATATTTTTTATTCAAATCACATGATATTATGGAAACAAAGAGTGCTAGCGTGAGAAGTTTGGCAATCAACATACTATTTTGTTAATTGCAAAACTCAAAAGTGCTATTTTGGTAATTTACCCTCTTTTCACTTGCTATAAATTTTTGCTTGATGGATCTCGTGTTGAAGCCTATGTTCTCTTGAGTGTGTTCAAATATTCAATTTCACTTTTGCATATGAAACAGAAAATGTAACATTGCCGGCAAAGTGTTATGCTTCTGAGAGAGAGAACATTGTGCATATTATTATTATTATTATTATTGGGGTGCAAAAAGCATTGTTTATCGGATTGTTTGAGGACACATACTTGGCCTGGGTAAAGGGAATTTGAAAAGGGGAACATTTCTTATTTCTGAAAGACGTTGCATCAACTTCCCTGTGCCATTGGATTAATCTGTACCTTATTTGTTATTCTTACTGAAATTATTTGCTTTGTTTATGTGGTGATATGAATAAATTTGAGATGTTTCAGGTTGTTGCTGTAAAACAATTGGATAGGAATGGTCTTCAGGGTAACCGGGAGTTTTTAGTTGAGGTTCTTATGCTTAGCCTTCTTCATCACCCAAACCTAGTGAATCTGATCGGATATTGTGCTGATGGTGACCAGCGGTTACTTGTGTATGAATTCATGCCATTAGGATCTTTGGAAGATCATCTTCATGGTAATGTTTCAGCATCTACACTTTCTTGTAGATCTTGTTATCCTCGTGACTGTGCCTTTTCATTCAAACTGTTTTGGTTTGTTGGTGTGAACTACTGTGGAAAATGTAGAATCTGTTGAAATAATCTGAATGCTGTATAATAATAAGAAAATGAGTAGTACCTTGATAGCCGTTCTACAAACCATTAACATCCACTAAACCATTTTGAAAACAACCAACGCTTACCATCATTGTTTATCTATTGTAGCATGTTCATATCCATTGAGTTGAACATATGATCGATGTAGATTTATCTTATCCTGCTTTCCTCTCACCAAAGGAATTGTTTCATATAATGATAACACTCCAATCTCTCTTTCTGCTTGGGCGTATGCGATTCAATTGTGACACTGACCTATAACAGAAATCCCTTATTTGCTTCCCTAGAGCCTTCCTTCACAAAAAGAATATATGGAACATCATTATGAAGGAGGTTAATGCTTCATCATTGCCTCACCCTGCCTTAAATCAAATCTGCAAATTTAAAACTTTTCAATATTACTATAAGAGTATACTGATACTACAAAATAGATTTTACAACGGGAATATTCTCCATCACCCTATTTGAATGGAGGTTCATTGTTGATACTTTCTTTTTATTAACATACAAATGTATCAGTCCTCAGTTGGAGAAAATGTCATCCAGTGGCTAAGACATCTACAGCAGAGACACATTCGTGCTGGTAGAAAATATGTAGATGCTTATGGTCTTTATGGTTTCATGATCATCTGCATGATAAAACCTCATTGACTGAAAGGGTTAGTGACTTTGGATGCAGTGTGATGGACAGTACAAGCCGTATAGTTGAGGATTTATATCCAACTGTCTCCAAACTACATTAACATGATGCAATTTCTGCGACATTATCCACCTTAAATTTTGTTCTTCCGCTGTGATGCATCCAAAATATTGTAGATGACTACACCCTAGCCATTATTAAGTACTTCTGAATCCTAGACGATGTTGCTGGAGATCTGTGGTTGATAATCCTTATGTGGCATGATGCAGACTGACTTTACGTGGTGAGTATGATTGTGTTGGTTTTATGACCAATAAACAAGCCCTGCTACCAGCACTTGCATGAAAAAAATATATTGATCCTTCAAGCATTATGGAGTGTCCAGCATGGCCAATCTTCAAAGCCAGAGCGGACTTAATGATGCAGATGCATGCAAAGAATATGCAATTATGCCCACCGAAATGAGTTATTTTATCAAAAGAATTTGTCAGCCTAGATAGTTTCTCCTCTCAACTTTTTTGCTTTATATGCTGCGTCAATTTGTCAGTCCCGTTTCTCTAATGTTTTCAAAATTTTCTCCTTGCACTAGATCTTCCGCCTGATAAAGAAGGACTTGGTTGGAATACAAGAATGAAGATCGCAGCTGGAGCAGCCAAAGGATTGGAATACCTACACGACAAAGCCAATCCTCCCGTTATTTACAGGGACTTCAAGTCATCCAACATATTACTAGACGAAGGATTTCATCCTAAGCTCTCAGACTTTGGTCTTGCTAAGCTAGGACCTACGGGGGATAAGTCCCATGTGTCTACTAGGGTCATGGGAACGTATGGTTATTGCGCTCCTGAATATGCAATGACAGGGCAGCTGACTGTAAAGTCAGATGTGTACAGTTTTGGGGTAGTCTTCTTAGAGCTAATCACTGGACGTCAAGCCATTGACAGCACACTGCCCCAAGGAGAACAAAACCTCGTAACATGGGTAACTGATCCTGGAACTCACCCTCATTGATACTATGTTATGATTTTTCTTTTGACTTGGGATTTTTCACAGTAAAGATTGTAGTAATACTCTTGATTGCACCTTAACGTAGGCGCGTCCCTTGTTCAACGACAGAAGGAAATTTGTGAAACTAGCAGATCCAAGGCTACAGGGTAGATTCCCAATACGCGGTCTTTACCAAGCATTGGCTGTGGCGTCTATGTGCATTCAAGAAAATGCTGCTGCCCGGCCTATGATTGGCGATGTGGTGACCGCTCTATCTTACTTGGCGAACCAAGCATATGATTCAAAAGATGAAAGGAGAATCGGCAGGGGTGGTGGAGAAGATGGTATGACAGGATCTGGACGGAAATGGGATTCAGAAGGAGGTTCAGAGAAAGATGATTCGCCTAGAGAAACAGCTAAGATGCTGAATCGGGATTTGGATAGAGAAAGGGCTGTTGCTGAAGCTAAAATGTGGGGAGAGAATTGGAGAGAAAAGAGAAGACAAAATGCTCAAGGTACGGTTGATGGCCACAACGGCGGTTGATTCTTGTTGTTGCAGTTCCTTTTCTTCTTCTGTTTTTTTTTGCCCTCCTTTCACCATCCTGGCTTCTTTCGTTTACATGCTGAACATTTTTCATGGTATTGGTTTCTCTCCTTTTTTTCCCGTCCTTTTTGTGAGGAAATGTTGAGGCACACCCGGAGGACCCCGACCGCCCATATGTTTTGTCTACCTTTTAGGGTAGAGATGGAAATGGGGGGGGGGGGGATACTGACATTGTAAACAGATGATATTTTCCTGTAATTGTCGTTGCAATGAACTTTCTACTTTTGCTCTGCACGCTCATTCCTTGTTCTGGCCCCCTCTTTTTTTTACACAAATACATTTGTGGTTATGTAAACGGTTATACGTTGCAAGAACTCTCTATTTAGCGAAGATGAACACAATTCGTCGAGGACCGAGAACTTTTGTTTTTCATCAGTTTGATCAGATATGAAAGACGAGATATGCTTTCCTATGCTTTAACTGAAAGAACTATATTTGCCTAGTGATAACTTTGACGTTAACTGAAAATGCTCGTTTGGTATGGGGTAGAGGAGGAGGAGGAAGACATGTCCAAACAATGCTGAAGCTGATCATCAAATTCAAATAATGAGCTTGCATATCAGCTTGCATCGCTCCCTTGGTGGTGGCGTTGCTATTCTCCTAACCAGACGATGCTTACAAGCTTGCGTATAGTGACATCCATGTGCAAAACCCATTACGTTGAGGCTGATCAACAAATGAATTTTATGGTCTATTTGGATTAGAATTAATTTAGGTTAGGTTAAATTAAATAGCTGAATTGAGATTACGTGAAACTAGATGAATATTTCATAAAATTATTTGATTATTTGTTAGGTTAACTAGGTGAAAAAGTGCAAACGACATATAGCCATATATTCTACAATTCCACCCAAACTTCTGGCCCATACCATATTAGTTTTGCATGGTAATTAAATTTATGGAGATAGGGATTTTAATTATATGCATCACACACTGTTTATAGGTACATAATACCAACTTTAATTGTTTTTACTGTTAAAAGGGTGTTCTATTTTTTTTTTTTATCAATAGATATTCTAAAATTGACGTATCTATTGGTTTATTCTTCCAAATAACATACCACTCATTTAAATCAATAACTTTGGTTTTATGATTCAGTGGTAAGCAGTTTAGGCTTTGAATTTATAGATTGGGTTAGACTCCCCTAGGACCTTTTTTCCTTCTTTTTTTTTGTCCCCCTCCGATCCTGTTTGTCTCATGCCTCTGGTCATGAGACATCCTCCGCCCGTCCGCCTCCTCCCAAAGCCCAAATTTGAAATTCTACATACCCAACCCTCGAACCTCTACCACTACCTCGATCAAAGCCCCACCTCTATCATAACACTCTTAACGGGAGGGCATCGCTTATTCTTTGGCACCAACATATCCCAGGATTTGGTGCCCGTGGCATCGCTTATTCTCCCAATCCCCGAATTTCAAACTACACACAAAAGCGTTGATTGCGACTCCTAGAGAATTGGATTGGAGTTGTACTGCTGCTAGTACCCATTGACCTGCGTGTACAATTGATTAGAACTTGTAGGTTGTTGTTATGGCGATTACCATTGCTATGGTAACGCTGCAGAGTTTGCATTGTTTACTTGGAATAAGACAATTTGGTAATGATATGGAGTCGGCGTTTATCCGGAAAAGAGGTTCTAGATAGGGCCGTCTCATACATACGTTCTGGAAATTTCATGTAATTTGTTTTTAAAAGTACCTTAAAATTTTTTAGGCTTAACTATCAAAATATGAGATAAACTCTTATCACACAATCATGTTATGAATATTTATTTTTGATAAAATCCCAATTTAATTTTTTATTTATCGACTATGTTTATGTTTATTTTTGCTTATTCAAACAACCGATGTTAGTATGATTGTACGTATAGTTATAATTTTATCTTAATGTATAATAATAGTTTTTCTATTTTTTTTATAAGATACAATTTATTAATACTAGTTTTTTAACCCGTGAGATGTTCTGATTTTACTTTATACTACTTGAATAAAATTTGAACTTTTTTTATTACTCTGGATAAGATTTTAAAAATAACTGATAAAAATAATAGTTGTTTGACTTTATTAGACTTGAATAAAAAACTTTTGTATTCCAAGATAGTTATAAGTAAGGTATCGAACACCTCTTCAACTTATTTAACAACTGAATTATCTCAATGGTATAATTTTAAACAATTAAGAGAAGAAAATGAAAAGTTACACACAATATCGAGTAAATGGAAGAAACTGCTGCATGGGTTTCACCGCTGCTTGTTGCTGGTGTTGTTGCCGGTGGTACGGGCTATTACAATGCATTGGCAAAAGCCCAATGTTCGCATCACGGCTGAGAACCTTTGTAGAGATCATGCTGGAGATGGTAGCACCTCCACCCTTGCAACAATCTTCTCCCTTATCCTCACAACCACCTTCTCCCTTGTCTTCCTGGACCAGATTAAAGAGAGGATAATGGTATCTTGTCCAATTGGGTCTGACCCATTTACAGTTCTTTCATGCTTTGCTGGATAATGCGATCCGAAATGGCTGCCTCGATCAAAAGAAATCACTAGAAGCTTGTGTGTGTGTCGGTAAAGACCGTCTTTTGCGATAGGAAAATGGTACGTTGGAGGGATCCGAGGGTCTAGTTGCTTCCATTCGCTGAATACTAAAATAGAAATTGTTGCCCTCACGGGCTTAAATAAAACCGACAGTAAATACATCTCTGTCGCTTCAAACTCGCTGTTGCAGCTGCGTGTTCCCGTCCCCGTCTTCTTTACTGCTCCTCGCTAGCTCTTGCCTTCACACAGTCGCAAACTCCGACCGAGAGTAAAATGGCTATGAAGGCGGCTCATGTTTCTGACGTGCCTAACATCCTCCTCGACCAGGTCCCCGACGATGACAGCACTTCCACCGCATTAGGCACCCACTGCTCCAATATCTCTGCAGGTAACTACAAAAAGCCCTCTTTGCTTATTCATGATTTAATATCATAGAAAAAAATCGATTGTTACTCATAGCTATATTGTAAAAATAATGAAAATTACTATTTCTGCAGGTGTTCTTATAATACATGGGAGATTTATTACTAACATAACCATTTAGTCCGTAAAGTCATTTGGTATCCAGACTCCAACCCCAACAATAATACCATGAAATAATGGCTTCGCCGGTTATGACGACGCGTAGTATTGTTACTATCGTACATCGAGTTAATTATATGATATGTGTGTATGATGCGTCATGTGGTGGTATGTACTACGTACGTTCGATAGGAAGGGGAGATGAGGTGCATAAAAGAAGGATGACGATGATGCGGAAGTGGCCATTATCATCCAATTTTATAGTGGAGGGATATAAGAGGAAGCCGCATGGATCATCTACCACCGTCTTCTTCTTGTTGTTGTTTTTCTTCTTCTGATCATGATCATGATAGTAAGGGGATTCTGATAAAATATTAAGTGGTAGTTGTATCAAAGAGAATTCCATTATCTCTTTCCAATCCGCTGCTAATAACAATCTCCACTTCATTGAGTTCGACGTTCAGGTACGTACTTTTTCATTTCTTTTAGCTTGTGACTTCCGTTCAATTTTTATAGTACATAAGAGTTAACAACTGATCGTGGAAGACTGGCGTCAGTCCTCGCGACTTACGTTCTTGTCCTAGTGTGGGTGATTGTTAGGCTAGATCTATCTAATACAATGGAATGATGGAACCAAGATTACTTAAAAGTCTTTCTCATCTAGGGATGACAATTTTTCCTACGGGTTCAGGACCCTATCAATTCCCCATTCGGGTTCGGAGAGAGAATTTAGAGATTCTTAGCGAGAATTTTTTTGGGGACGGGTTTGGGATCCCCATCCCCGAACCCCCCCGAAATTAATTATATATATATATATATATACATATATAATTTTTTATAGAACATAAATTTAAAATATAATCTAAAAAAATAGTTTGAAGATCGGGGATCGAGTATAAAGTTTGGTTTCAAGAATCGGGTCAGGTTTTAAGAACGAAAAATAAATCGGGGATGGAAAATAGATCAGGAATCGGGTCGGGTATGGGGATTTGGTCTCCATAGATATCGGGTCGGAGAATCCCCGATAAAAAAATATCGAGGATCGGGTCGGGTTCAGGGATTATTTTCCTTATCAGGTTCGGGGATGGGGATGGGGTCCCCGTCCCCGACCCGCCCCGTTGCCATCCCTATTCTCATCCGTTACTATTTTGGAAAAAATTAGTTACTCTTGAGGCTTGTTTGGTATAGGGGTAAAAGGGGCGGAAGGATTTCTATTTTTTATCTTTTATATTAAGTATTTAAGAATAATAAAAATATATTTAATGAAATACTCATTTGAGATTAAATTAAGATCTAAAATGGGTATTTGTTAAAAAATAAGTCTTTCATTTCAAATAGATTATACAAAAAATATAAAAGAACGGGATAATTTTTCTACCACTATTACCCTCGGTATCAAACAAGCTTTGAGCTTATAAGGTAGTAGATATGACGTTGGGTAATATGCATACATTGAACAAGAGAAGGGGTATTTGGATATTTGAAGATAGGCTATTTGGATCCTTTTTGTCGTAGACTCAGTGTGCACTTTGATCTTTATTTTTGGGTGATGGACTATTGTTGTTGGCACGTTTCTACCCTTTTCTATCATTGGCTCTTGTTGTTGGATGCACAATTTGGACCAATTCTTCATGTTATTTTTTCCCTGTCACTCTGCTCTTGAGGCGATGGCCAACAGCCATATCATGCTTCTCGAGGATTATTATGCAATTGTTCTTGCTTATGTTATCAAGAGGAACTGGAATTCCTGCTTATTGGGAGACCAGATGTCCAATAGCCCAAGCCAAATTTCTTCTTCCTGGATCTCCCTAGCTAGCTACCTTATCTCCTCCCCATAGTTAGCTAATTTCAATTAAACTTACATTTTTCACTTGACTTTCTCCCTCTTTGTATTTTCTTTCCTTTTTAGGTTACAAAGGATGACTGCCCTGTCATTTTCCATGACGATTTCATTTTCATAGAGGATGATAAGGTGTGTGTGTGTGTGTGTATATATATATATAGTCATATACATTCCTTCCTATCACCTTAACTCGGTTCAATTAGCTTGGCGAGGCTTGGATAGGCTAGGTTTCTTAGTCATGACTCCTTTTGATTTTTGTTAATATTATATGCATGAAAGTGATCGTTTGATCCATTGCAGGCATCGATTGTATCAATTCAAATGCACAATAAGAAAAGTGAGTTTGGGCAACGATTTCTATGGTAAAAGGGTGATAAAATAGGTACTGTTGCCTATGGTTCTATTTTGGGTGAAAGAAAAATATTGTTTCCTTTCTTTGGTTTAGGCCAAAAGGAAAAATATAATCGTTGCCCTTGTTCTAGTGGAGAAAATACGGGGTAACAAAGACATTTTATGTTATCCATAGTCAATTTTGGGCTACGAGTTTATTTTGTGGCCCATTAACTGGCTCCTAAAAAAGCTTTGGCTCAACGTCAGGCTTATTACCCTCACATAAACTAAACGTAAAAAGTTTCCCTTCTATTCCTTTCTCGTGTTCGTCGTCTTGCCCCTAATCCGTCACAATTCTTTGCTCTAGTGCGTCTTCTTCACTTCACTTCATCTGTTGATCTTCTTCCATCTTCGTTGTCTTTCTTGTTTTGGTGTGCTTCCTCCTAAATATTCCTCTCTAGTTCAGTCATTTTGTGAGTGCAGGTCTTGTTTAGCGACGTTCTTCTTCTTCCATCGCTAGTGGATCCATTCTGGTCTGCTTGGCACGAAATGGTAAGTTCTGTTTTACTTAATCCTTTTTCTCTTTAATTGTTTCAGTTCCAAATTCTGACTGTTATTTCTTTATCTTTACCATTTTGATCAATTGGCTTGTTCATAATAATACCACAGAAGGTAAGTAATTTTTTTATTTCATGTTTGTAGGTTACTTATGAAAACCTAAACAACGAATTATTAAACTAGAATGATTTTTTGTTGGGATGGGTTTTTTTCATGATTTTTTGTGCATGCTAGTTGGTTCTTAGACTATGTAAGTGAAACTATTTGATTGAGGCTAGTTCTAGAGGGCTATGGTTTTTTATGTTATGGGTGTGGTCTTTCTAATGAAAAAGGGTGCTTGGTTGGATATTTTTTGATCTAATGTGAAGGTTTGGGACTTTTTTCTTAGATTAGATTGGACCTATATAGAAGCTCTTAGTTGAACTTGGAGAGAGATGAGGCATTATCAAATATGTTTGTTGACCAGAAAATCTAGGTCCTTGCTTTTGGATTGGAGTTCAATATGATGAACCGCTTGGAAATCATGATGGCATGTGGGTGGTTTAATCGAGTTCTAATCTTGCTGTACTATTGCAATTTTACTCTTTTACTAGTTTGCATTTTAGCACTAGGCTAGACTATCTCTATACTTTATGTGGAAGGGATCATGGTTGTTATATTCTTTGAGCATTGTTTATTAGCTATTTAGGTTCTCTATGGCTTAAGATGAACATGGACAAAATCTAAACACGATTTCATCAAAGATAACTATTGGGAAACTAATTCAAACAAACAAAATGAAAGCTAGGTTTTTTCGATAATATTTGTGAGTTACTATCCCTCTTGTCTGTACCTTCTATTGCTTTAGGGACAAAGATGTGCAACAATATTTTGCATTCCTATTACTTGTGGTAACTGCATAATTGTATTTGTGTGGTTATTTGGGTTATTTTGTAAAAGGAGTGAAATGTTGATACTTGGGAGGCATTTGGTTTGGTAGTAAACAATGAGAAAAAGATACTCCTATACTTTATCTCTTTCATAATGTTTTTGGGGTGGAAGAGAACCTTTTTTAGGGGAAATAGAACACTACCTAAGATTGATATATAAAATGAGTTTTTGGACGAAAAGGTTTTCCTTTGTTTCAAACACTGTAAGTGTAGCTAGCTAGTTAAGAGAAATTGAGAAAAACAGTTATATAATTTTAAGAACTTGGATCAGCATATTTGATATTCGCGGATTGATTAGGATTCTGCTCTCCCAGTGATCATGTTGTGCTTTGGTGCATCATTCTTACCTAAAGAAATATCACGTATAACAAATTAACAAATAAAATAAAATGATGCACTATGAATAATAATTTAAATAGTAAAATTAGGAGAATGAATATATTGAATAAAAGTTATAACTTTCCATAAGATTGCAACAATGTTATACCCTATTTTATTGGCTCATAAGGATGTTAGGAATGGTCCAAGATTTCATATATATAATAACTAATAATTAACACATAAATCACCCTAATCAATAAGAAAAATGGAAGATAGTCATTGATTATATATGAAGATTCAGTGTTGGTGTGTATTTTCCTACTCTTAATTGGTAATATATCTAAATCAACAAATAATGTAAGTGGCCGATAATTTTAAGAAACATGTGCTTGAGTTAACTTGTCTTGGTTTGCTTAAATTATGCTCACATGTGATTTTGTTTTTCTATTTCTATTTAACTTATGCACATTTCCTAACATATCTTTTCCTATTTGTTTATGTATGTGTAGTTATCATTTCAACAGTGTTTGGGGATCAAAGTTGGATGAACCATATGGGAATAAATGATAGGAGAAAGTTTGAGTATATTAAAGGTGTTAATGAGTTTTTTCATTTTTGTTTTGATGGAAAGGAAGAGAGAATTTTTCTAAAATGCCCTTACTTGAATTGTAATTTTATTTTAGCCTAAAATTGTCGTACTATGTAGATTCATTTGATGATGTATGACATCAATAATAATTATAATCCATTGATTTTTTAAGCAGAAAGTGAAGCAACACTATTAGGGGGTGATATTATTAGCACTCATGATACTTGTGATGAAGAGACTGAAATTAATGTGTGGATGATGAAGCAGATCTTGATAAGATGGGTCCATTGGTGCAAGATGTGATAAATGTTAAACTTTACATGGGTGTTAAAAATAGTGGATCAGAGGTAGGGTGCCAATCTCTAGAGGAAAATGATGTTGGTTTAGATAAGTTTTTTAAGTTGATGAAAGATGTGACAAATGTTCAATTTTTCCGTGGGTGCTGAATTTTGCATGAAAATGATTTTGGTGTCAATCTCTAACTAGCATAGTTGATTTTTGTGGTTCCCATCTAGCATGAACTTTGCATTTTGTATATTGTGGTGTCATATACTTTAAATTTTGAATGACATTTGTTTTTGGACATTGATATTGTAATCTATGCATGGTTTGAATGATATATGATTATATAGGGTAATGAAATATGGTGAAGTATATATATAAATGATACTACATTACAACATAATATATTATTATGAATACAAGTTACCGATCTTTGGGCTAAAAAATATTTTTGTAGCTTGAAATAAAGACTACAAATTAATTTTGTTTCAAAAGAAGCAATAGGACTTCAAACGATTTTGGGTACGCAAAGTTCTTGGGCAATGAATAATTTTTTTCACACAAAAATGGCTAAAGGTGAAAAAATATATTCGTCACACAAAAGTATTTTAGGGTGATAAAATATATTTTTTTTCATCGGGCTGATCAAGAGCAACGAACTTTAGGCAACAAAATTATGACAATTTTTTTTGTGGCATAAAGTTTGGGCAACGAAAAGTTTTTTGCCCAAATTATTATTTCTTATTGTGATGGGAAATGAACCAATATGCAGGGAGTCATTGTTGAAAAAAGAGTGACATATTTGACCTTGGATAGGTTCTTGATCTATGGACCATATAGAGAAGCAGGAAAGGTCTTTTTTTAAACAAATAAAAAAATAGATCGTGATTAAACTCATTTATCATATATCCTTGGTTTTCTTTCATTGATTAATATGCCTAGCTAGTGGCTATTATATACATATTTAAAAGTGATCTTACATACCATTAGCATTGCAACAAACATGAATCTATTCACAAACACTTGTTAATTGGTATGTGTTAGGCTGGTGGAAAGCCATTGTTCATCTAGATGCATTTCAGGTTATGACAACCTTATAGCAGAATTACCCTATGCGTTCATCACTACTCTTAGTTGTTCTTCATTTTACTTCACTAGCTTGCTTTATTGGTTGAAGGTTTATTATTGTGCTGTATTTAATTCAATGATCTCTTATATTATTTATAGGTTTTCTTCATCACTGAAGGAGGATGTGAAATCTACCCTGATCCATGAAGGAATTTGTTAGATGAAGCCCTCAAGCTCTGCATTGCTGCTAGTTTACAAGGCATTGTTTCTCAATTTACTATCGTACTAAGGATTCTATCCATAGTAGTTAAGATCAGACAATCCAACCTCTACCTATTAACTTATGGCAACTTTAAGTACGTAATTAGATGCCTTAATATTTCTAGATAGATCTCATTGTCTCAATTAATTTATCTATCTATGTGCTTTTCAGTGCATACATTATTGATAAATTCCTTCGTGCTTTCTAAAATATGTATGTATGGGCCTAGATACTCTCATGTTTTTTTGTGGATGACTTATTATTCATTAGAGAGACTTCACCGGATTAGTTGGGGTTGTGTGCTCCATTCTAAAAAAGTTTGTCCTTGAATTTGGTCAACTCATCAATTGGGAAAAATCCAAAATGTATATCTCTCTTAATACGAAGGCGAGCCTTATTTAGCAACTACATGTTTTTAATGATATTCCAATGCTGATAGAGCTGGATAGATACCTTAAAGTCAACTTAGTCACAGGAGGGAAGATGTTGGCAAAGTTTGAGAAAAGCTTGAGGGTTGGAGGGCTTATTATTTATCCTTCACCGAGAGAGTTACCTTACCAAAGCAATGATGAATGAATTGCCCACATATACGATGTAAGCATATTGTTTTCCAAAGGGAGTTAGTAGGGGAATTGATCGGATAGTCGACCAATTTATTTGGGGTGGCCCCAACCTTGATTGAAGTACAGTCTGGGTTGCTTGGGATATTTTATATCAACCCAAGTGCAAGGGAGGGTTGGGTATTAGGCAAAATGAAGTTGTGATTCATGCTCTGTTGGGGAAGCTTAGGTAGAAGGTAGCTTTAGGAGATAATCTTCCTTGAGTGGAGGAAGTTAGGGCTAAATACTTTGTTGGTATTAACCCTTTTGTAAAATCATGTAAAAACCAAGTTTTTTTAGTGGGAAGAGGGGTATAGAAAGGGCTTGATCTTGTTTCTTGAGGTAGTTTGTGGAGTGTGGGAGATGGCTGAGTGATACATTTTTGGTTAAATGCTTGGGTGGGTATGAAAGCATTAAAAGAGTTAGCCACCCCTACGATTGAGGAGGAGTAGTTGTACAAAATAATTCATAATTTTGTTGATGAGGAACGAAGGTGGAAATAAGAGGTCTTTGCTCAAAAGGTTTCGAATAGATTGTTTCTTGCCATTACTGGGATTATATGTCTGCTATACAGTGGGATTGTTGATAGAGTGGTTTGGTAATCAATTGTTATAAATCATTTTAAAGTCGCCTTAGCCTATAATTTGTTGGAGGGGGCTAAAGCTTAAGGGATAATGTTTCCTTGGAAGATTTTTTTGGAGGTTGTAGCTAATAGAAAGAATCACACTTTTCATGTGGAGGGCTTCCTAGGAGAAGATTGCCACAAATGTCTAGCTAGCGAGGAAGGGGTTTACCCGGGAGACTCTATGTCCTTTTTGCAAAATTTTTGAGGAAGATGTTGCATCCATGCTTTGGATTTGCCTTGTGGTGAGGCTTATTTGGTTGGAGTTATTGCAAACAGGGTAACAATATGTCTTTTTCACATGGGATTTTCCGACTTGGTTGGCGCAGAACTTGATTGAGCAGGCTACCAAGCATGGTGGCCTTCCATGAAATGTCATCTTCGATAATACTTCCTGGTAGGTTTTGAAGTGGCAATGTAGTGTGGTTTTGTGAGCTTGAGTAGACCTAGCTGATGTAGGCATGTTATCTTGGAAAGAACTAGAGAGATGGCGATAACTTAGAGGAAGTTGGGGGGAAGCAATTTCTTGAAGTACCTTTCAAAGTGAATGTGAATGGTATTTGGCCAAGTGCTTCTAGAAGTTCTATAGTAGGGGGTCCTATAGGATCATATGGGACAATGGGTATCTGGCTTTGTAATGAATATCGGTAAAGCTGATATCCTAACAGTAGAACTTTGGGTTATTTATCAAGGTTTCATGTTTGACAATTTGCTGAAAATTGATAGGTTAATTTTAGAGTGTGATTAAAAGACAGCGATTGAGTTGATTGAGCAAGGGGAGTTTACTACGGTTGTATCGATGCACTGGTACATGCTTATCGTACATTACTATAGGAGCATGAGTTCTTTTAGGTGTAGCATATACTTCGTGAAGCCAACATGTGTGCATATTAGTTAGCTTCTTTTGCTCATGATTTTCCTTTGGTTGTGCATCCCCCATATGGTGTTAGTATCATCATGTGTAAAGATGTTTTGGGTGTTAATGTTTCTTATTTTACTATAATTTAACTGGATTTTAGTACTTTGATTTAACCCCAAAAAAAGATTAAGTCATTTATAATTTAAATGTATGTAAGAGTACACGCCTTTGGCTTCTGCAGCAATGATCTGGATAATGTGTATATTTAGTATTTGATAGGCATAGATGGCGTGATTATTGACCTTATTCAAGTGATTTCAAAAGCTGACTCTGATTTCACCAAACCCAAAAAGGTTAGGAGGAAGCAGAAAAGAAAGGAAAGAGCAACTACTATATCGGTCTTGTTTGAGATGTAGGAGGAGATAAATAATTGTTAGCGAGGAGAATTCTAAAGAAAGATATACTAAGCAATTGTACATTTTTTTTCGTTCTAAAGTTCGTAATAGAGTTGAATGAGAAAAGGTTTGTTTTCTATATGGGTTTTAATTTAATGGTATTGTTGGGGGTGTGCATCCAAGCACCTAATTAGGTCATAGGCCTCCTTATCTAGGCCTGGTTTGTGCGAGGCGTGTGGTTGTGTGTGTTTAGTTCAACAGTGTTTAGTAGGGTAAGTGTAAAATGAAACACAACACAGTCATGCAAGTATACATGGTTAACCCAATTAGTAAAGTGATGAAAGGATGTTGATCCCACAGGGATAAAGAGGAATTAAATATGCTAGCTAAAGTGAAGTATCCTATAAATCTACTGATGTGACTAAATATTGAAAGGGTGATGCTGAAAATGTAAGAAATAATCGAATGCACAAAGAGTTAACAAATTCAATTCAGGATAGATTTGAAGGAAATCAAAAGGTAGAGTTGTGAGAGGAGAGTTGTTAAAGATAAGTGTGTGTATCCTATGACAATTCATAGCATGCCAGACTCAATGGATATTAATCTTCTTAGATTCATTGGGTTTCACTCAGTGGTGAAACATACTCTTAGGCCATCTCCATCACAGTGCATGGGCCTTGGCAATGTCACATAGTGAGGGTTGAAGGATAAATGACAATGTCTCTTCACCTTTCGGTGCTAACCCTATCACCATTTGTCATTGTAAGTTCGGTACACTATCCAGTTGATGCATAATTTCAAAAAGGGCCTAATGTGGCCAACATTCAACACCTCGACAATCGTAGCTTAACAAAATGAAATATCATTTAACTCAACATGACTAGAAATGTTAAAATTACAGCAACAAAGGTTTCCAAACTTTTCCTTTCACTAAGAAGCTAGCCAACGCTAAACTTCATCCAACCAATATAAAATAAAGAAGAGAAAGAAGGGAAGGGACTGTGGATATTATAGTAATCCAACCCTTATCTATCCTAATTCCTCTCTCAATGGAGCTCTGTTGGGACTCTTCTCCTTTTTTCCTCTCTCTACTACTCTTCCATTGTCATTGTTATTTTTCTCTCTCTATGGATTCCCCGATCTTCCTCAATGCCCTTCCCTACTTCGATCTTGGTGTATTTATAATGTGCATCCATGTAGATAGAATAAATGTCCCCTGGTTCTACGGTGGTTGGTTGTACCCAGGTGTCAGGCGGTTGTACCCTATTGTCAAGTGGCAGTGCCCTGCAGTGGTCCCCGAGTGAATGCTACCAACTTTAGAAAAATCGTGCATTCTTCTTTTGTCGATATGCAGACCTGTGATGGCGATGTGGGCGATATCTCCTGCAGTCTTGACAAGGTGTAGAGATGCTTTGAGACGTTGGGGTGTCATCATTCATGCACATGTCTTGAAAGTAGTTAATCAAAACTCATTCAGCCTATGAGGAGTCATACGAATGGAGAATGTTGTCTATTCATAGGATAAGAGAGATATTTTTAGATTAAACTCAAGTGAGTTGTGTGAGATTTCAAAAGGTGAAAAAATCATTATGAATCACATCCTATGACTCCCTAATGTAGAAAAAATCATAGATGTAATGATTCTCTCAGCTTAAATCCACTCATATCAGGGCGCAATCACAAAGACCCAATAAGGCCAAGTCTGGGAGTGCATCTCCCCTCTTCCCTTGAGAAAAAAAGTTATCCAATTTTCACCACTTTTCACCACACACACATCTTAACTCTCCTCATCTTCTCTGAACTCTCTCTTTGGGTCCAAATTTTCCTCACCACACTAGGCACCATCTATGGGGAACTCGAGCAAAAGTCATGTCTTAGTCCCCCTGATTGAGATAGTTTGCCTCCAAAAAAGATAATGGATCAATAGGTAACTCTTGCTCAATATCAAGCTAACAATGAGGCATTGAAAGATTCTATCCAGTATATATTTGGAAGTACGCTCATTGTCATGCCAACGCTTCTGGTGAACAATCATCACGGCGCATCGGAGGAAATTGACAAAGCACCTAAGGAAGTTCTAGATCTCAAGGAATTTTGGAGAGGAAGATGGTGTCTACCTAGTATTGTAGTCAAGGGAAATCACCAAGAGGTAGAAGAGTCATTTCACGAAATATGAAAGGAGACATAGGGTTGAGAGAAGAAATCCAACATAGCAAAAAAGGTTATGGCCATGATGATAAGAGTTGAAGCAAACATGATGAACTCGGTGATGATCCTAGAAAAATACATGATAGGAAAATAAGAGGTAAGGAAACATGAGGAAAAAGGTGTTATGGTGACATGGAGAATGTCATAAAAAACTAGTTGACCAAAGGATGGTAAAGGCCTAAAGGAGAATAACTCAAGTATAGAAGTTTTGTAGCTACAATGAAATACATCTTTTCAGAGGAAATCAACAAAGTAGCCCCTAATACTAGACTTTGGATGGCACAATTTGAGATATTCGATGGTTCAACAGACTCACAAGACCACTTGAACACACTTAGATGTATCACGATGTTGGTTGGATAAATAGAGACAACTATGGGGAAAGCCTTTCCAACAATGCTTAAAGGATTTACCCTAAGATGGTTCAATAAGATTGATAAAGGGGCCATATGTTATTTCAAACAATTGGCTAAGGATTTTGTGAGCTACTTTGATGCTTGTAAGAGATAATGCAAGGACTCCTCTAGCCTAATGGATTTCTCTCTGCAACATGGTGAGAATCTTTAAAAATACCTCTTCCATTTTGACAAAGAAGCTAGACGTGTACATGTGGATGGTCTAGATAAAAATATTGTTTTGTTTGCTTATTTATAGGATTAACATATTTAGATTTGGTGCAAGCCTTATACCTAGAAAAAACATAAGACTTGTGCAAGGTTAAGGAAGGAAGTCTAAGAAAGGATTGAGGCAGAAAGCATGAGTAAAGTTATATAGGGGCCTTACGAATTATTTTGCATGCCCAAAGGGAAAATAAATTAGATGTCAAAATATAATTTATCTTCCCAATTTAATGCCATGAAGATGGTCAGGGGACTATTAAAGGCACAACATAGCCATCTTTCGGATGGGATAAGCCTTTCTAAAGGTAAGATAGGTGTGCACCTCTTGTTATTAGCATGTCAAAGATATATAATTTGAAAAAATGCATGCCAAACTTCCCCAAACCCCTCCCAATTAAAGCAAACCTAAAATATAGAGACCCTAGTAAATACTTTAAGTAGCATGATGACATAGGTCATACTAAATAGATATGTCGACACCTAAAGGCATCATAGAGGGTCTCATTAAAAGATGCCAACTATTCTATTAACTTCCAAAATAATCCTTGGCTAAAGGAAGAAAATATGTTCAATAAAAAAAAATATTTTCTTTGTCTCCTCCCTATCAAAACCAACCACATCAGATAATAAACACCATATCAGAGGGATGGTTGGGCATGGTAAATGAGAAGAGACAACCGACCTGAAAAGGCACCCAAGATGTAGATTTGGTGAGCTTGGAAAAGATAAGAAGGGATATGTCTTAGGAAATTTATTTCAATAGAGAAGATGAAGAAAACACTAGTGTTCGAAGGTTATTAGTTGATTACTGGTATTCTGTAGACGTCCTCTTCGCCAAAATCTTCAAATGAATGGGCTTGCCCTCCATATGCCTCTAGAAATCTTCAACATCCTTAATAAGTTTCATGGGAAGAATTATTTCTACTGAAGGTTATGTTATCTTACCAATAACACTAAGAGGGCCAAGCACTAACAGGAGGGTGTGGTGTACATTCAATATAGTGGATTTCCGTTAGCATATAACATAATCTTCAGACAATCAATGCTAAACAAGATGAAAGTAAAAAATTTCATGGAATGTCTTTTGATACAGTTCCTTATTGGTAGTTCATGGAGCAAGGTTAGGTAAAATCAATCTCAAGCTTAGTGCCATGCCATGGAGGTATGAGGACGTGAATAACCCATGTCCCTAGGTGGTATGGGCACTCAAGTAGATGGGCCTAGATTAAAGCTAGCAGCTGAGACAAAAGAGTTGTTTCTTGAAAGAGAGGAGAAATAGGAAGTGGATGTTAGCAAGAAACTTAAAAGGGTATAGAGGGAAAAAGTAATAGAATTCCTTAGAGTTAATAGAGATGTGTTTGCTTGGTCTATTTAAGATTTAAAAGGGATCCCTTGGGATTTCATGGAACATCAGTAGGACATATTACTAGTGCCTACTCTAGTGAAGCAAATGAAGATAGTCATGGGCTCAAAAAAAGAGATTAAAAATCATTAGAGAGGAGGTGAAGAAACTATTGGACTCCAACTTTATAAAGGAAGTAAAATACGTTGAGTGGATTACAAACTCAACCCTAATTAAAAAAAAGGAAATGGAAAATGGAGGATGTGCATCGACTTCATAGATGGATTTGTATGAAGCATGTCGAAAATATAGTTATCCTCTTGAAGGATTGATAGGTTGATAAATGCTACTTTGGTCTACTAGTACCTAAGTTTTATGGGTGCATTTTTTAGATACTGCCAAATCCCATTAGCCAAGGAAAATTAACCATGATTGATGAGGGTATGTATTACTATTAGATAATGTCCTTTGGCATTTAGAATGTTGGGTTCACTTACTAGTGATTAGTAAGCAAGGTGTTTTTCGGGTAGATAGAGTAGAGTATGGAGGTTTATCTTAGAAAAATATGATAGTTGGCATCCAACATAGTGGTAAGCATATGACAGACCTGGACATAGTGATCCAAATACTTCAGAGGCATAAGATGAATTTAAATCCAACTAAGAGTGCCTTTTATGTTGTAGGAATTTTTTTTAGGATTCATGGTATTCAGAAAGGTAATTGATGTCAATCCTGATAAGGAATTGGCCATAATAGACATGTGTCCACCAACCAGCAAGGCTGATAAGAAAGATAGAGTATTTACATAGGTTCCTATCTTAAGGTGTTGATAAAAGTCACCATTTCTTCAAAATTCTAAAAGGAAGTAATGATTTCACACGAAAAATTGAATCATAAAAGGCCTTTGAGGAGTGGAAAGATTACTATACTCGCATTCTGATGCTAGTGTCCCTAGATCCAGGGGAAGCATTATATCTCTATCTAGTAGCTACTAATTTAGTTGTGTCGTTTTTTCTAGTCTAAGAACGGATTCATAAGAAAGACCAAGATCCCATTTAATATGTCATCTAAATCTTGAGCAGAGCTTAAGAAAGATTCCTCAAGCTAGAAAGTTTAGCTTATGCTCTTCTTATGGCTTACAGGAAGCTAAAGTCTTATTTTGACTCATATACCAACAGCGTACTCAATAATACAACCCTTCACGAAATCCTTCATAAACCAGAGAATGTTGGTTGGAAGATAAAATAGGTGGTCAAACTAAGCAAATATGACAACCACTATAAACCCAAGTTGACGATGAAAGGTCGGGCCTAGCTAACTTTAAAGTCAAATGTTCTTTCAAAAAGAAGAATAGTGGTAAAGCGAAAAAAATAGTATATCAGCTGAAGAAGGATTAGAGCATGGAAAATCTATAACTTTTGTTGATGGGGCCTATAATTTGATAGGAAGTGGCATAAGCATCTCCCTCATAGACCCCAAGGGGATTAATGTCGAGTATGCCATATGGATTGGTCTTGTGAAAACTAATAATAAAGCAGAGTTCATAAGTTGTCAACTAGGTATAGAGTTATAAATGGAAGCACATAAGTTGAGGTTGTGTGATGATTCAACTTTAGTGCTAAGATGCTACATTGGTACTCATGAAGTTCAAGTCCTAATTATGCCCTAGTACTTGTCAACTAGTGCGATGTTTGGCATCCAAGTTTGCAAAACTATAAATTATGCAAATTTTGAGGGATCATAATTGTAACACCCCCAAATTTACTACTGAAAAATTTCGTTTAAGATAAAGGTTTTAGCGGAAGCGAAAGAATTAAAACCATAAACTTGGGGGGTATTACCGCCACACTTAGTACCAAACCGGTTCACTCCTACCGTTCTGATACTAAGTGCTAAGGCTAAACTAAACAATTATTAAGTAAGAGTCATCAAAATATAGGTCCATAGTTAACATAGACCATTCATGAAAACCACGAGTCAACAACAGTTAAAATATCGTTTAGGAATACAACTTAGAGTACGGTTTCAAAACAAGAAGCGTAGTACAAAATATAACCAAATAAAACAGATCCCAAGGGACCAATATCCAAATCGCCTACTCACTCAAGCCAAGCCTTCCACCCCACAATTTGTAACCAATCAAACCTGCATAGGAGGTCTGCTCCCCACCATTAGTGGATCATCACAGGACCCATTCAATCAATGTAGTATCAGTACGGGTCCAATACTGAGTAAGGGCGCTGGTGCGCTAAGGCCAAGCATACAATCATACCACACAACACACATAGTACAATCATATAGACAACATGCGATAACCTGCAAGATAAGGTCTGAAAACTTTCCGGTAACTTATTCTTTATCCTCGTTAATAATATGTCCATTCCACACATATTCTTTAGTAGTCCATGTGAGTGCGGGAACCCCACTATTATAGCCGGTGGACCGGAAAGTATACACTCAGGGCAGAACGCTCCTGACCACTATTATTTGCCGGTGGACCGGTCTCTAGGGCAGAGCGCTCCTGGCTACTATTATTTGCCGGTGGACCGGTTTGGCCCCGACTCACATGATGTTTCGCTGTAAGTACTTAGTGTATTTTCCATGGTTTAACTTACTTACTTTGGTTTGTCGAGCACGAAATCCCCCACTATTATAGCCGGTGGACCGGAAAGTATACACTCAGGGCAGAACGCTCCTGACCACTATTATTTGCTGGTGGACCGATCTCCAGAGCACCCCGGCTCCTGGCCACTATTATTTGCCAGTGGACCGGTCTCGACTCGGCTAAAAAATCTTTCACTTTACATGATTAGTGTCTTATCCGTGTTTTATTTGAAATCATTCCACCCTTGACATGCATGTCATTGATGTTCTACTACTGTTCTCTCAAGAGGGCCCGTCCCATATTTTGAGACTCGTACCTCTTCTCACACCAGACATCCATCCCCCGTAGACTTAGGCATAGTGGCATATAGTAAGGCACAATCTCCAAGAATATAGGCCATCCCAATACATATGATGTCGACTCCGCATGTCCTCAACCCTCTAGGGTTCCTCCTCGGAGACCCTAATCGGACCTATATGGCCTAACTCTTTCTTACTTACCCAAACGTTACTTTATTCTCTATCTCGCACCTCATTCTTTTATTAGGAAATTCCCCAAATGTGTTACTTTATCTCCCAAGTTCACGTGTGACCGACAAAACCCTACTTGGCCACTCAAAACCCTATTTGACCACGCCAACCCTCGTTGGCCGCACCAAACCCTAGCACTTTACTTCTTCAACAAGTAACCTCCCTCTTTCACCCCAAAATCTCTTCTCTCATTTAGAAACCCCCACTCATCCTTTATATAAGTGAGTTCTCACTCTCAACCCCATACTCCACCATGCAAACCCTAGTACCACCCTACAAACATTAATACCACCATAAGCCATTAATACCACCATGAAATCACTAATACCACCATACAAACCCTAATACCACCACAAGCCATTAATACCACCATGAAATCACTAATACCACCATACAAACCCTAATACCACCACAAGCCATTAATCCCACCATGAAATCACTAATACCACCATACAAATATTAATACCACCAAACCATAACACCACTATACAAACTTTAAGACTCCCATGCATGGTTCCCAACTCTCATTTATTTCGGACATTCCTCCCACTTAAATATTCTCTCATAGATCATGAGGTACTTAGGTCAACCTCATATCCCCTTAGTGGTCTCACTTCCCATTTATTTTCGGTCATCCTTATATTCCCGACTTATATTACCATTTATCCTATCATTCATGTCCTAGAGGGCCATAACATAATACATCATAAACATCATACATATACATGTCATGCTCATGTCATAGGAAACACATACAAACATACCTCAATCTCCAAGCTGCGCTACATAAGACAAGTTTCCCACAATCATATAATACACGACATAGCATGGCATATACAACATTCAAAACATACAGGTCACACATCACACAAAGGCCATAGCTTTGTCCTTACCTAAGGTGACGCCGGGCTTGGAGCACGCTCCTCTAACTCCTTAGGGCTTTGGTCGAGATTACCTAAAAAAGGGGGGAAATGCTAAGTATTAGTTTCCCTTGCAAGTACCATCAACCCTTATTCTAGTTTAGGATTAGGGTTTTTATTACTAAAGAGGGTATTATACAAAACTAGGGTTTTTACCTTAGAGTTAGTATACTAAATATTAGTAGTCAAAATATAGTTATTTATGATACTTATTGTTACACTTATTTTATTAAGCCCATTAGTTCCATTCTTATAATACTAGTGTTCACTAGTCATAGTAAAATAGTGATAATAATAATAATAATAATAATAATAATAATAATAATAATAATAATAATAATAATAATAATAAGACTACTAATAGTGACACTTATGTTTCAAGTAATATCACTCTAGCATTTTTAAGATTAAGTCTAACAATGGTGTTAGGTTTGAAATAATAATATTATAAGGCCACAATATTACAAGTAAACTATTCCTAAGGGTGATAATGATAATAGTAATAATACTAATAATGATGATAATAATAGTAATACTCCTAGTAGTAATGATAATAACAATAATACAACCAAGTAAGGTTTAGCAACCACAATAATAACCGTAGTAAGGATAATAGAAGTAATAATAGTAATATTATTAATAATGTTAATACTAACAATTATAAAAATTAAGATTAAAGTTAAGTATAATAAAAGTTAGGGTTCAAAAGGGATGTTAGTATTAGTAAGAAAATAAGACATTAATAATAGAGACAATAATAATGGTAATAATGACAATAATAATAATAATAATAATAATAATAAAAAAAGTAATAATAATAATGATAATAATAATAATAATAAGTATATTAGTATTAATATTAGTAGAAAATGGTAGCAGTTATATAAAAGGGGTATTAGGGTTTGGATGAGTGGAGAACCACCTAGGGTCGATGGTGGTCCGGCGGCGGTGCGTGGCGGCGACGGTGGCTGCGGTGGAGGAGGAGAAGAGGGGTAAAGATGGAGGTGGTGGTTAGATAGGAGGGGAAAAGGAGGAGTTTGAGGTGGGGAAAGAAACAGCAGGTGAAGGGGAGTGGAGTGAGGGTGGTGGCGTGGCAAGGGGTGGCGGCTCGCGGCGGCGACAGTGGCGGCCGAGGGTGGTGGAGAGAGGTGGAAGATGAGGGAGGAAGGAGGAGAGGGAGGCAGGGGAAGATGGAGGTAGGGGAAGGTAGAGGGAGGTCTGCTGGACATTTTGGAGGGTGGAGGAGGCGCTGGTGGCGGCTGGGTTGGCAGTGGAAGGCGGCGCAAGGGCGGCGAGGGGTTGGAAGGGGCTGCTCGGGGTGGCTATTTTGCACGGCCAGGGCGGCACGTGTAGGGAAAATCGAGGGTTGAGGAGGGCTTGGTTAGGGGGAGGGTGGTGCAAGGTGGGGTTCTGGGCGGCGTTCGACCGGCAGCGTTGGGGGAAGGCGGCGGTCGGCGCGTCTGATGGGGCGGCGGCGAGAGGGAGCAAACCCAGGGTTTTGGGGTTCCAAATCCCGAACCTAGGTGATCAATGGGGGTATTTATAGGCAGGGTGGTCGTGAAAGGCCAAGGGAAAGAAGACAAGGGTGTGCAGGCGCCAGGCTGGCTGGCAGGCGGTGCAGGTCCTGCCATGGCAGGTTGCGTCGGGGAAGGGGAGAGGAAAAGGGAAAGAGATGGCACGCGGGAAAGGGAGAGAGGGACTTGGTCGGGGTCAAAAATAAAAAGACAACGACGGGGAGAGAGTAGAGAGGGGAGGTCGGACGACGTGCTGCTGTCGGCGCCAGGGCTGCAGGGTTGGCAGTTGCAGATCGGGGTTTGGGAGGGAGGAAGACGACGACTGGACCGGTCGGTCCAGGGGAAGGAAAAACGGAGGGGGAACCGGCCGGGCGGCAGCGGTTATTTCCCCCATTAATGAAACGCGGCGTATTGGGGGTTGTGGGAGGAAGACGCAGCGTCGCGTCGAAGGCTGGCAACGATCGATATGGTACTTAACGCGGCGCGGCGTTTCAGCGACTTTAGCGTTGAAACGCAGCGTTTTGTTTCGCGGGCAGCTGGGCTCGCTCGGTCGCGGGCGAGGAGAAGGAAGGGAAGGCTGGGTTGGGCCGGGCGAGGCCCAATTTCGGCTGAGGAGGAAGAAAAGAAAAAAAAAGAGGGAAAATAAAAGGGAAAAAAAGGATAAGAAAGAATTATTTTGGGTTTTGGATTTTGCATAAATTATTAGGATATTTTTCTGACTATTTAAAATATTAATATTTATAAAATATTAAATAAATTTCCTTTTTGCTTAATTTAGGCTATTTTAGATAATTTTCCTTAACCTCCATGCTAATTAGAAAAAGACCCAAATTTTCTTCCAATTAAATTCTTTATTATTTTCCTCTTAATTTACCTTATTAATTCTCTAAATTTTAATAAATGAATTTATATAATTGATTTTCCTAATAATTGCTTATTTGGCCATAATTTCAGAAATTAGGATTTTGGGATATCACATCACTACCCCCTTAAAGGCAAACTAATTACAAAAACCAAATAAAGGTCACAAAACACAAGGCCACTTACGCTACCCAATCACACAACCCTCACAAATTAATCCGGATTTTAAAAAGAAAGAAACGCTTGAAGAAGCGAAATACATTTTTAGTTAAAACATTTAGGATCGCGAGAATCGAATCTCTAACCGAAACCCGATTCTCAACAACCAAAAGCTCTGATACCAACTTGTAATACCCCCAAATTTACGGTTTTAATTCTCTCGCTTCCGCTAAACCTTTTGATTTAAACGAAATTTTTCAGTAGTAAATTTGGGGGTGTTACAGTAATCCAGTGGCAAACTCTTTAACAAAGTAAACTTCAACAAGCCAAATGGATTTTCCCTAAACTATCAAGCTAAAGTTGTTGAAGAGGCATTCCAACACAAGGCTGCTTGAGTTCCTTGGTAATATTAAATCTGATGAATTTTTAGAAGATGACATCTAGATGAATGGAATTGATAGTGATTCTGTGGAAGGGGGGAATTGCCGAAAGATAAGCATAAGACCTTCACCCTCAAAAGAAGAGTGACCACATACTTCATTAAATACGAGAATTTATACAGATGTTTTAGACATTTACGGTATTAAGATGTGTGATGAGATCCTTCGAAACCAAGCAACCAAAAGATATGCACTTTGGTTTTTGTGACTACATCAAGTGACCCAAGTGATATCAGCAAAAGCCCTTCAATAGAGATACTTCTAGAAGATGTTTGTCGATGCTTAGAAGATGGTGTGGAAGTGAGAGGCATGCTAGAAATTTGGTCTTGGATAGAAGAGGTTGGTCACTAAGTTAAACCCAATTACAAGCCCTTGGTCCTTTGCAATATGGAGATCAGACATTTTTGGACCCCTACACCAAGGTATAATTATTGATATTCTTTTATCATATTTGGTATGGTACTTTCAGTAGTTGTAATTTGTTGTGCAATAGTTACTTATATTTCATATGAATTATATTTAGTATGCACCTATGGGTTCCTATTACTAATAAGAGAGTGTAGGTCTTGGTTAGAGGAGGTATGCTTTAGTAGCAGTAGATTAATTCACTAAATGGGTGGAAGCAGATTCCCTTACCAAGATATCTTCAAAAGCATACCTCAATTGTTTTCACGAGGAATATAATTTGTAGGTAACTAGTGATACTGATTGATCCTCAGGTAGTCATAAGACACTTATAATGTTTTGGATGTTTGTTTCTAACTTAATGTTCTATAGATATGGCCAAGGTTCCTTATGCTATAAGTAAAAACAATGGCTGACAAAATGACAAGAAGTAGTAAAAGTAATTCTATAAAAAATAGGGAATTGACACTCCTTTCACTACAGTTGCACATCCTCAAATATGCAATGATATTGTTAATTTATAGTAGACTTATGGACAAAATTCTGACATATGATTTACAATCTTGGCTCTAGCCTTTAAGCAAGTGCAATGAGCAAAACAAAAGGTGATGTGGTTTTTATCAAAGTAACAGAAGGTTGGATCAAAATTTGTATTAGAAGCTTTCACCCCACGATCTAATGCAAAAGAAATGAAGTGAATTGATGAATTATAGGTGAAGAACTTGAAGATACAAGTGAAGGTGTTTCGACAGATTTGAAGACCTTCAAATAAGTCAATTTGAAGATAGGTTTGAGGAAGGATTAATCTCGGATTTTCCTTGCTCAATGTAGACCCAAAGGGGAGGATTAGACTTTAGCTAACTTGGCTCAAAGTTTGATAAAAAATTCTCATTCAAAATCTGCATAATCATGCGCATAAGGAAGGCTTATATAGGAGAAGGAAGCTCGGTGGTGAACTAGCTTAAACCAGCCGAGTATCCTTACTTAATCCAGCCCATTAATCATGGTAAAATTAAGCCCATATTAACCTTAATCCAAAGCATAATATCATTGGTTAAATGATACTAAGGATTAATATTACAAAGCTATACAATTGACTAAGATACATACATGAAATTATAGCAATACCCTAACTTACATAAGATATACTTAGGGTTAGGGTTTACAACAAGTTTATACAAATAATGAATATCATCACTTTATCTCTTGTTGTAATGTATCATCCCATGTATGTCATAGCCTTGCATGCCTTAGAATACTTGTACACATCAATGTGTATGGACATCATCTTCTTGCAAATATGTAACATACCTACAAGAATAACTTGAATGGTTTTCAATGTCAAGCATATAAGAATTATCAAGAATATTTAACATGATAGGCTCCAGTATTAAGAAAGCTAAATCATCTTCCTTACCTTGAGGATTAGAATGAACATGACAATCATTATGTTCATTGGATGCTCCTGCATCAAAAGGGAAAATAGAAAGATTTTGGATGCCCTAAAACATCGCTTGAACATATCTAATCAAGGATGGGTTGAGGAATTATCGAACATTTTATGGGCATCGCGAACAACTAAGGTCAACTGGCATGACCCCATTTATCCCGGCTTTTCGGGCTAAAGCAGTAGTGCATCTAAATGTGGGTGCACCATCACATAGGGTGGCTAGTTATGAAGTCACAAGTAATCTTGAAGTCCTCTAGGTGTAGAAAGACTTTCTTGAAGAAAGATGTGATAGGGCTCAAGTAAAGCTTGTCATATGCTAGTGGAAGGTGGTGTCCTACTATAACAAGAGGGTTAAGGTCAAGCTTATAAGTAAAGGGGACCTCATTCTAAGAAAGATAGAATTCAAGCTTCTATAGCAAAGTCTAGGAAATTAATATTCAAAGCTTGCAGAGAAGGTCAATGGGGTTGTGAATAAGTTTTGAGTTGAATAATATATTATACAAGAAGCATGAGGTCTGTCCCAAGAAATCATGAGTGTTTTTGGAATGGTCGGGGCATGGTTTGATCCAGAATTAAAAAGAAGGAATGTGCACGGTGTGCATTTTTGCACACCCATTGAAGGGTGAAAAAAAAAATATTGATGCCCTATATGCTATAGATACATACCATATTTTTAGTGTTATACCTTGATTTTCATCAACACAATCTCATTTACTCTATATTCTATGTATGTGTGTGTATGTGTGCGTAATATATTAGTCGATTTGCCAGTTGGAATGCATGAATGAAATAAACCCTTGCTCTTGAGAGATAACAAAGATGAGATTAAAAATTTAGATCAAATTGAGTTTGAGATCTATTATAAGATATCAATTCATTAATAAAGTTATTTGCCTAAGCAATAGATTAAGTAATCTCTTGAACCACATACAAAAATTGTGTCATTTTCTACTTCTAATTCTTTATTATTATTATTATTATTTGTGTTCTTTTCATTTGTTCGGTGATCCTACATCACAACATAAGAAACTTTTAAAAATGAAGACATGTTATTATATTGATATCACAATCACTATAAAAATGTACAAATATTGGGAAATAATAGATTTAAAGTTAAGAAAGTAATATCTAGGAATTTATCTACAATTAGTAAAATATGACCTCACCGTTAACGTAGGACTCGATGTTTAGGTGCAATAGGAACTCACAAACTTGGTAAATGTGAACATGGAAGGGGTGTGTTGCATGACGTGACTTTGAGTTTGAGCACTCCCGCGAAAGTCAGTCACATGGATATTGTTTCTAAGTCTAAAGGAGGAAAGAACTAGTATTTCTTTGAAGCAAAGCGATCGAGAATTTTTAGTGCAGCCAAGTCCCAAGCAGCTGACTTGTGGACATTGCAGTTCTTGGTGCGGAATAAAAGAGCATGCAAGTAACATTCACACTTTATGTGTGCAACCCTGCCGCCAAGCATCTATATGTAATTTTTTTTTTCTTTTTCTAATACTATCCATAATTTAAACTTCATTCATTCCGGATTTTAACCAGGAATGAGTGCGAGGAAAATAAAATTATTTTTCTTTAGTTTTAATGCAGCTTTATTTTTAAATATTTGATCTTGAATTTTTTAGTTAAATTAGAATAATACTCTATCGATAGATTCACGTGTTTAAGAAGCAATAAGTTAGGTTTTTGTTGCATTCATACTAAAGTTGTTTATATAATTCGATATTTAAATCGGCCTGATCAGAAAAATAAAATAAATAATTAAAAAAAATTCGAATCAAATAACTAATTCAATCAAATAAATTGCATATCTAATCCAAAAAATTATATAAATATATGCATATATATTATAAAAATGAGTTATTGTGAGTTAATTTTATACTTTTTAATTAATATTTGTATTAAATATTTAAATATTATTAGAAATGTAGAATCACTCCGTGAATATAATATAACTTAAGACTTAAATTAAAGTATTGTATTACATCAGTTTAAGTTAGATTGATTTTGTATCTTTTGATTGAAAATTTTTTTATCCGATATTTTTTTTGTGATCTGTTAGAAAATTTTAGATATTTGATGAATTATTTATATTTCGATTTAATATTTTAAATATTCAAAATATCATATAACCAAAAAAAACAAATATTCAATATTTTAAAAAAAATATTAAATATTCAATTATCAGTTATCGAAAATACTAAATATTCAATCCATAAATACTCGGACAAAAGAATTAACCAAATTTTGTCTACGCCAGCTTATGGCTACCCAGTCTTTAGCTACGCTTTTAACTTTAGACGCAGAATTCAACCATAAACGTGATCACGTGCCGGATTCATACATTGTGTCTAAGAAAGGTACACGTTCATGTGCCGACAAACTTAGTTTAATCTGTGGGTATCCATATTACAAAGCAATCCATTCACACTCACCACACTATGATGCACACAGATTTCGCGAAATCCATCATCGCGTCCTCAATCTTTCTAAGATTATGCGTAAAAATTATTTATGTAGTTAAACAATTGTCAGTTTTTAATTTTTCTTTATATCGGCTCGTTTTTGTGCATGTGCAACACTAACCCATGGCTGCAGTTATTATTGAAGAATTAAATTAAATCGGTACACTAAGAAGAGAATCCATGTCTACACATTTAAAATGTCGCATCAATCTCACCAATTAAGTTGTAATATATATATATATATATATATATATATATATATAGATTTAGGCTCTTGTACAAACCATTACTTAAAATACAAATATAGGAACATTTAATTACCATTAGATCTAAAAGATTGAAGGGTCAAGATTAAAATAAATTCAAGTTAGTTATTTACTAAATCTTGACCATTGATCAAATATTAATCTAATGATTATGATTGGTTCCTACAAATGTATTTTAAAAATAGTGTGTATTGGACATTCACCCTATATATATATATATATATATATATATATATAATATTTAAGAGCCCTAGACTCGGTTAGGATCGTCAAATGAAGATTGCAAGCTTACTTAGAGGAAATGTGGCTACTCGGAGCCTTACAGGAGTGTAGCAACGATACGTCTATCTCCCTTTTGTGCACTTATATTTGGTAGTAGAATGAAGTTCCAAGGTCAATGTTATTAAAATTGTGATTCTACTTAGAATTTATATGGATCATCATAATCGAATCGTAGCAGCATAAAATCCTACAAATACTATAAAAATATGACCTAGAAATACTTGTAAGCGACATGATTCCATAATTAAATTTAAAAATATATATATATTCTTAAGCTCTTTTTTGATTACTAAATAAGTTGTAGCAAGTAACATGTAAAATAATTTTTCAATTACATGTATACAAAAAATATGGACTATGCATGCATCAAAACTAACAAAGGCCTAAGAGAAAATAAAAAATAATAATTATGAATAAAATAAAAATTAATAAATAAATGGCATCACATATTTAATATGTTTTTTTTTACTTTGCTATAGTATTCAGATTTTTCTTTTCATTAAATAACTTCAATAATATCTCACTTGTATCACATTCACATTAGTTAGTGTTCAGTTATAGTAAGTATAAAATAATATGATTAAGGTTTATAGTTTGGAAGAAATATAATGATACTAATAGGGAAAATAGATTGTAAGGTAAATAGATTATATATATATATATATATATATATATATATATATATATATATATATATATATATATATATATATATATATATATATAGGATTGTAACATTCTATCAAGGATCATAAGATTAAGGTGATTCTATATATGATCCTACCATAATTATATTACTTTAAGGTTCTACCTAGAAATGTGGATGGTTTAGTAACTTTTTAATCATATAATTGTAAGATCTGAATAGAGAATTTAACAACTATGATTCCAATATATATAAAGTTATAACTATTCAGACATATGGAGACAATATATGATAGAAGTGGTCAAAATTTCGTCAATCACCCACATTCAATCCCGTTTATCCCTATTTCCCAATGATATTTTTTTAAAATAAGGCCGATCTTTAAGAAAAAGAACCACCTAGACAAGTGTAGCAAGATACAAAAAACATCAAAAAGAAACAAAATGTAATCCTAAAGCAACCATATAAATGTATATTTGATAAGATTAAAAGTAACTTATAAGCTGACTTTTAGCTTATTAAAGAAATATTTTTCTAAAAAGAGCTTTGTTTTACAATAAGCATTTTACTAGCTTATAAGTTTTTTTAAAAAAAAAGTTACTTCACTTCACTTACAATTTTTTAGTTTTTAACTCACTTTTTAGGTAGTTTTACTAGAAATACTATAAGTCAAATAACTAGTGAGGGTTCATAAAGAGTTGTACTCACTTAAAAATGTCTACTTTTTTTTTACTAAACTAGGAGGGGTTGGCCTTGTGCTATTTATTCAGATCAAAAGTAATTTACACCTGCACTATTAGCAACCAAAAAAAAGGAAGAAGAAGAAGAAGAAGAAGAAGAAGAAGAAGAAGAAGAAGAAGAAGAAGAAAATTTAGATCACTTTGGGGTCACTTAATACATGAAAACCTAGGGGAAACTCTAAGCATAATTAGAAAGTCAATCAACACCTTGATTGGCTTCCTTATATCCATGCATGAAAGGAGAATAACACAAGCATTAATCATGTGTCTAAAATCATCTAATAGAATCTGATATTGCGTACTTGGAGGTGTACATCCACCAACATTATGTGTCACTAGCATTGAGTCTATCTCCATCTTCAATTTCCCATAGTCACACTACATGGCCACACGCATAAACCCATAAACAAAGTGTACATTTTAGCTTTGATAGGGGTGGAGGTGCCCAAATTGACCACTAAGCCTTCAATCCAATCACCTCTAGAGTTGTGAAACAGCCCACTTTCCCAGGCACAACTTGGGTTACCTTCAAAACACCCATCTAGATTGAGTTTCATTTCCTCCCCTTTTGGTGAGACCCACTTCATCATGTTGGTTGTTGGAACACTATAGTTGATCTATTTCCCAAACTTTTGGCATGCCTTCTTGTGTTCTCTAGCTATCTTGGTATGTAAAAGCCTCATATTTAGGCAGCGATGATGTGAACTAAAAAACGCAAAGTCATAAATCCACTTCCAAATGTACCAACAAATAAGTGCAAATAATAAATCTTAATATATAAGAATCTTTTACTATTCTTTCAACTTTAGATTTCTATAAACATTATAGAAAATTCCTCTCCATGATTCCATTGAAAAAGGGGGTGGAATAATTTTCTCCCACATTTTAGTCACTATCGGACATTTTCTTAGGATGTGATCAATCGTATCAAGATTATTAGCAAATACCATGCACTATGTTTCCACAGCTATGTAACATCCTAAAATTTATTACTAAAATTTTTTATTTTTGTGAAAGCATTAATAATAAAATATTATGCGTTACGCCACATTTGATAAAGAAAATTTGCACCCTATGCCTAATATATATTAGGTGCAAGGCTAAAAAGTAATGTGTACTTAGAAATCAAGCATGAGAAGCACTTTATCATACAATGATACAAGATTAAAAAAAAAATAGAGGGAGTACAAGTATTATAGAAGTCAGGAGATTATAAGTTCAACTAAAGAGAGATATCTGAATAACCATACACTTGAGCCAACCCCATAAAATGCTCATTTCACATAAGCATAACGAAAGTATTGAATCTACATATACTTACAAATACGGTGATTTTTACTCATGAGAATGAGTAACACCTATAAAAAGGATGGTCAATATACTATGTACTGAGTAAGGTCTATATAAAAGGGCATGCATAGCACAAAAAGCCTAATGGCAAGATAGATACTATACATGTACAAATGCTCAAGATAGGAGATAATCCAAGAGAAAATCATATTTAAAGTTTATCATTAGGGGATCACACAAATCTATTACTTAGTCACTTTAAGATCAAGGATCCACTATATTATAACCACTCCTCTCCTCTTTTTCCCATAAATCAAAGAAAGATAACCATCCTTACTAATGCACACACATATAAGGTAAAACACGCTTGAACAACTAGTGAACTTCTAATTCTTAAGTATGCATACCCCTTTTAAGCTAAAGGATCGGTCAGATAGAGTAAACTAGGGTCCTTTGGTTATGTTAGGACTAGAAAATATAATAAAAAAGTTTTAACACTTGGAATCATTTTAGTCCCATCTCATGTGATCTTTCACTTTAAGTAGAAATATTTTATTGAATCATTAATCAACCCTTAGCACATAATAATCCATCACTTGGTTTATTTAATGTCATCAGACTTCTATCTTCATTACCATTGAATTATGTGAGTTTTGATTGGGTATTTGAGTACAACATAACATTGTGTTGGTTCGTGCAAGTATTGGAGAAGTTTAGTGTAGTATGGAATTTTATGTGAGAAAGACAGAGGTACTGTGTTAATAAATACGGTCTGTATTTCTAAGAGAAACTTTTAATGTATTTTGGGAAAAATTTGAAAGTAAGGAAATAAACATGGGGGGTTCTCGAGTTTCCTAAACATGGACCGTATTTTTTTCTTATTTTTAAAATACGTTATTTTTCCCTATAGTATTTTTTTCTTCTATAAAAGGAGACATGATGAAACCCTAGCCGTCGAGAGTCGTGTTTCCCAACTACTTCTTCTTCTCCATAGATTTATCCATTTAAAGAGAATTATAGATTTGTATAATTTATTTATTGATTATTTTAATCATCATGTAACTACACAAGAGCGTAAATAAAGATATATGCATTTTCCTTAATTTTTATTTTTTGTGATTGAATCCTCAATTGTGCATAATCTTGTTAATCTCAATTTGGTTTGGATCTCTCTAAATCCATACTAATTCTACAAAAATTTGGTATTAGAGCTACTTTATTGAAGAGATTTGGTATTAGGATGGGTATAATATTTTCACTAATAATTAAACCTTACCAGTACCTTGGTTAAAGGTTTAAGCTTTGATTAGTAAAAATAAATACCTAAAAATAATATTAAAAATTAGCATATTAGAAGTAGAAAATCAAAGTAATAAATTTTTATCAAAAGCTTAATTAATACATACTAATACTAACTATTTTTATACCTCAAAAATAACCAAAACTTGCCCAACTTAAGTAGCAGGACTCACACTACATGAGCAGCATGAGTTGCATGCATGAAATGAAGGAAAAAGGGGGTCGAAGAAGGGATGGGAGAAAGGGAGGAGGTTGGTTCAGTTAAGGATTTTGGGGGTTGGGTTGAGGTCTTGTGGAGGGGAGTGAGGGAGGTGGCTGGGTGTAGGGAGGGAGTAGGGGTGTAGGTGGTGGTCAGGGGTTGAAGGTTGGTGGCTCAGGGTGGTGGAGACGGTGGCTGCAGGGCTGGGAAGATGGATGCAAGGATGGGCGAATAAGAAGAAGAAGGAAGGGAAAAGAAGAGAAGAAGGGAGGGGTTGCACCGAAATTTTTGTCAAGGGGAGGAAGGGTGGTGGTAGGGGAGGTGCCAAGGAGTTAATGTGTGGCCATAGCGGTGGCGAAAGAGGGAGAATTGTGGTGCACGATGGTGGTGTGGTGTGGAGGCTAAGAAGGGGGAAATAAAAAGAAAGGACAGGAAGGGTGGTTGCAGGGGCGAGTGGTGGTTGTTGGGTGGTGCAGGGAGGTAGCAGGGGGTGCTAAAAGGTGGATGTGATGGTCAGTTGGGTGGCAAAGGTGGAAATTGTTGGGCGGCGACACAAACAAGGGAGATGGGAGGAGAAGGAAGGAAAGAAAAAGAGGGGCTCTACAAGGAGGGAAAGAAGAGGCTCGGGGGAAGAAAATAGATAGGGGAGAAGAAGAAAAAGAAGAAGGAGAGGAGGGGAGGTAGGGGCTCCAGGCTAGGTGGTGCAGGCTACAGGTGGTAGGGTGCAGGGTGGTAGGGAGAAGGAAGTGAGAAAAGGGAAAGGAAAAGGCACGCGAAGTGCTGTGGTGCAAGGGTGTGTGTGGCCAAAAATGGAAGAGAAAGGGACCGGGGAGAGAGGGAGAGGTAGGCTGCAATCACAGAGATATGGGGGAGTTGATGGCAGGGGCGAGTTGCAGGCAAGCATGGCATGCGAGTGTAGGGTGAAGGAAGAAGAAAGGAAAGAAGGCAGGCCGGCTAGGCAGGGGAGAAAGGAATGGATGGGTTGGCCCTACGCGTGAGGGGAGGGAAGAAAAGAAAAGGGGTTGGGGTTGACCCAACCAAGCGAAAAGGAAAGAAAAAGAAGGAGATAGGTTGGGCTAGACGGGCGCAGGGAGAGGAGAGGGAAAGAAAGAGAAGAGGAGGAAAGAAGGGCCACGGCCCAGGGGGTGAGGAGGGAGGCGACGCGGGCCAGGAGGCCCAAAGGATGGAGAAAAGAAGAAAAGGAAAAGGGGGAAAAAAGAAAGGAAGGAAAGAGAAAAGAGAAAGAAAAAAAGAAAAAGGAAAAAAAGGGGAAATAGAAATAAAATAATTTTTGGAATAAGGGAATTTAATTATTTATATGGATAAATTAATTAAATAAATTATTTTATTTAAAATTTAAGATATTAATTTAATAGGGAAATTTTAGTAAAATATGGTTTAAGAACATTATGTAAATAAAATGAGCATGATAAAATAATAATAATATTTATTTTAATTTATTAAATAATCTTATCCATTTTTTTACACCCAAGGGTTCACAAAATAGTTAAATTAATTAATTTTTTAAAAAATAAATTATCCCAAATGAGGATTAATTAGTAAATTCTAGGTTTTAAAATTTTGAGGTATTACACCTTATCTTCAATTTTAAACTTTCAACATATTCTCACTCTCCACTCTTTGTTTCTAGGAATTTTGAATGCTTGGGCATGAATAGAAATGGTGGAACTAGAGCACTCGAACATAGAAATGGAAGAGGAAGAAAGCAAAATTGTGGAGTCAAATCAACTAAGAGGAAAGAAAATTGTGTGGCTAGATCAGACATAACAACACGAGAGGAAATGAAATTTCGAATCAAAGTCAACAAATTTAGAGAGAAGAGCGAAACAACCAAACACAGGAGAGGGTGAGAAAGAAACAGAAAGAATGGACACAAACATGACACATGCTAGAGAAAAGAAGGCTCTATTTTGAGTTTCAACTATGTTTTGACTTTTAGATGATGGTTTTATAAAGAATTGTTATTAAAGATTTTGTGTTTTATGAATATTCTTTTAAAAAAAATTTGTCTAAAACTCTATTGCATAACATAACCGGATTTTTATAACAGTTTCTTGTTAAAACCGTTATCTCAATTTATGTCTTCAAATTTTCTACACTTTTGGCGAAGGTTTTAATTGTTATTAGTCATCATAAAAACTTTATTTTGTAGTAGTATATGGAGAGTTATCTTAAACAACTCTTGAATAAAAAAACAAAGGCAATCAAGTAAGGTGCATAAGTGAGGTTGAGTGAAAGAAACCAAACATGGGTAAGGCAGTGTGTGTAGGCAGAAATCAACTAGTTATAAATGAACCATGATAAATGTATTATATGGTTTTAAATGTATTATTATTTATTTTCATAAATAATATAAATCTTTACATTCGTCAATATTTTTCCAAAAACATTTTCAAAATTCTTTAAAAAGCTTTTATATTAATTGTATACCTTTAGATCCTTACAAAAAGGTTTTTGTTAAATGAGTTTCAAATAAAATTTATCTGTAAATATTTTACAGGTATTTTATACCATCTTATATATATATGTATTTGTAAGAAAATAAAAAAAATCCCTGACCGGTTCCCCTTTCCTTTTTTTCTCTCTCCCTCTTTTCTTTCTCTTCTCTCTCTCTCTCTCTCTAACCCCATCGTGTGTTTTTTTTTCTTCCGCAAAGTTAAACCCTAAACCCCAACCCCTAACCTTCCTCCTCCCTACTCCTTTTTAGCTCAATACCACCACAACTGGCCACCACCACGACACCACTCTCTCCGCTCGTCTTCGTTGATGCCAGCCAACCGCAACGCAGTAACATACCAGTACGAGCAGCGGAGCAAGGTGGGTCGCTCAACTCTACTCCAGCTCTGACACCACCATCGGCCACCACAAGCCTAGCCAACCACCAACGAGTGGTCTTTGACCACCAGTGAAGCTCTATTTACCCTTATCCCTGCCAATTTCTCAGCAATTCGTTTGGTATACTTACTCCAACTCCAAACTCTCATTCTGATTAAATTTTTATAAATCAACTTATGATAAGCTAAATAGGTTATCAAATTATGTATATATATGTTGTATGAGTTATTTGAGGTGGTTAATTGTAATATATGTGGTTGATTTGTGAAAATCGGAATTTTGACTCGATTATGTCCTAATTTTTTTGAATTAATCCGATGAAGCTATTTTAAAAAAATTAATTATACAATATGCTGTAAAATATATCTAATTTCATATTAAAATTATCAATTTAACAAATTTATGCAACATTAATCAAAGTTAGATTTCTAGGTTAAAATCCGTGTGTAACGAAATTGAATTGCATAATCGAGTTGTTTCATTTAATTGATTTCACAATATGCTTTGTAATGTATTTAATTTTATATTGTAAGTGTCAATTTAAAAAAATTGTGTGAAATCGATCGTAATAGAGTTTTAAGGTAAAAAATCTTGCGAATCCAAATTAGAGTGTGTAATCGATTAAGTTTATTTAATTGATTATTTAATTTACAAAATACATCTAATTTCAATTCCGAATCATCAATTGAAATTTTTTAGCGAGAATTGACTAGATTAGCATCCTATACTCAAAAACCCTAATTGTGTTAAATAGAGTATTTGTGTTGTTGTTTTTGATCAATTAATTATATAATATGTTATAAAATATGTCTAATTGCATTTATAAATATTAAATTTAAATAAATTAATTAAAATTAATCAAATTACATTTTTCAGCTTAAAACCCTATATTTGTGATAAAATTATGAAATTTGTTATTTGTATCGTTGTTTTTCTAAAATTGAGTTCATAGGAATAGTTAAAATAACCCTAATTACATTCTAACACCTTCAATTAGAATTAATTGATTTGAATTATTTGAGTTTGTGTTTTGGGCTTTAAAATCCTACTTTTGGAAGACGGTTATCTTAAATTGGCTACTAATAAGATTATTTTGTTAAAATTAATTATCTAGATTTATTTAAAATTAGTTTAATTGTAGTCCTAAGCTATCAAATTGAGGTAATCGAAGTTGATTAGTTGGTTTGCAGTTCGGGCTTAGAAACCCTAATTTTTGGAGATAGTTTTATGAAAATGATTTGCCTATGCTTCTTTCACCTAGTAGATTATTAGCTTTAATTTAAAACCATTTAAACTATATTTTTTATTTTATCAGTTTGGATTGGTTCTCTAAAAATGGTTGGTTTGTCTCTTTGGTCATAAAACCTATTTACTAAATCATTTTTGATAACATTAACTTATACTCTATTATCCTTTCCCCAATTTTCCAAATTAATTTGAAGTACCCTAAGTGTTATGTGTTGAACTCGATTTGGTTAATATTAAATTTTAAATCTTAATAGAGATATGCTCGCGAGTCTTACGATTTGGACATGTTTTCTAAGAATGGCCGTTTGTGTCTCTCTTTGTTGATTAAATTGTAATACTTGAATTATTGATTGATAAAGTAGTTTCTAACCTAATCTTACGATTTCTATCGGCGATCTAGAAAACCATTATCGTGGATTGTCAAGCTCTCAATATCCCTCTCTTTTTCTCAATTTGCTTAGCTAGCTTAGGATTTAGGTAACTCATTACGTACCTTTACTTATGGCGGAATCATGTAGTGTATATCTTCTAGAAGTGAAAGGTGATGAGTATGATTTATGTTATTGCATTATGTCAAGAGTATATTGTGTTCTTAAGTGGTAATTGTATGTATGTATGAGTTTATAACTTCAATGCGAACACATGTGAATATTGTATGTGTTTGAATATATGAGGGGTTGAGCATGTGGTTAACATGATCAGCTAATTATGAAATATTTGGTGATTTTATAGTATGTTCTAAAGTATCTAAATTATAATCGATTTAGAAAACCATATCCTTGGTTGAGTATGGATTGAAATTGTATGATACCTTATACTAGATTTTATGCCTTGGAATTATTCGACTTTAATGCCACTTGGAATTGATAGGCTTTAATGCCACCTGGATTTGATTGACTTTAAGGCCACTTGGATTGGTTTGACTTTAATACTCCTTAGATAGAATTGACTTTAATACCACTTGAAATTAATCAGCTTTAATGCCGATTGGAATAGATATAATAATGAAAATTCATTGTGTTGATGGAAGTGATTCAAGTGTTGTTATGTGGGACTAATTTATGATTGGTTAAATATTTAAATAAAACATTAATTAATTAAAGTGAAAGATCTTGAATGGGGACTTATATCGCTTGGGGTAGCTATCCGAGTTAGGATTGTTATTCACTTGGTATCGTTCCGTTATTTTTCTCTTCTATGATACACGATGCCTTAGGAGGTTCGGAGAGGTCCTCTTCTACTCTATAGGTTTCTCAATATAATTCTTCCCTATAGGAGACATGAATACTTAAGTGATTAGATGTCTTATTTATTGGTGGTTTGGTTTCATTTTTGGACGGGGTAGCTAGGGCTAGTATCGTTCGAGCATTATATTAGTTGTTACGATTTCTTTGAGTCTCTATCCTCAAGATAATATAATCAAGCGCATACGATCACAATAATGAAATATAATAATTAATTATTCCCATTCATTCATGGACTTTGTATTTCATTATCCTTTTCATGTCTCTTGACTGTCTTCCTTACAATAGTGTTACCATATGACGTATGTTCATACCCAATTATTACATGATCTATTATTTAAATCACATGTGTGCCTTATGTGCATAATTCTATTTTCTAGGGTATCTATGTTAATTAGCATGTAATCATGATTCTTTGTACGCTTGTACCCTATGTATTGTTATGTCTAGTTGTGTATTTATAATCATGAATCTATGACCACATGTTTTATTGTATCTATCACATGTATAATTGAGCACGAGTTATTATATGAGTAGAAGGGTCTATGTATCACATGTATAATTGAGCATGAGTATTGTAAGCTAAAGATTACCATGTCTTATGTGTCTCATATTTTCTCCCATGAGTTATGTAGTCGTAATTTACTCAATACTAGACCCGTACTGACACTACCTTAGTTTAATGGATCCTACAACGATCTACTGATGGTGGAGATCAGACCTCTTATGTAGGCTTGAGATCAAATGTTATTGATGGGTTGAAGGCTTGGCTTTGAGAGTAGGCAACCCGGAGTTTTATCCCTCAGGGATTTGTCTTTATTTCTTTATATTTACTTTTGGAAATTTTCAAGTGTTGCATTAAAATTTTAATGGTGTTGTAATCAAATTTTAATTTTATATTACTTTGCTAAGATTTTACAATTTTTCCACTGATTTGATCAGCGATGATTTTTTTTAGTGAAATTGTTCATTTTCCATCTATTATTGAATATCTCCTTGTGAGAGTTTATCCTCAAGGCCTAAATGTTGCTTGAATTTTTTTTTGACAGGTTTTAGCCTTGCATCTAGCATGAAATAGACGGTGGACATTTATCTTGTGTTAGGTGTGGCGGTAACGTTCCTCATTTTCTATTTTAGCTTCCGCATTATTCCTTCAAACAAAATTTTTTGGGGGTGTTATAATATTAATGTTGTACTAATTTCTTGTGATGCAATTGTCATTATTTAAATTTATTGATTGCTAATTATACATATTTTCTATGATTATGTATATTTATGTTATTTTTGTGTTTTTAACATAGTGATGTATGTTACTAATATATCTACCAACTTAAGTTCCATTCCCATGATGAATAGGAAGAACTTTAATGAATGGAAGGATAATGTTTCAATTATTCTTTTCTACATGGATCTAGACCACGCAACTTGGTTAACAAAACCCATTAATCTGACAACTAAAAGTTCATTTGATTAGAAAAGAAACTTTGAGAAATGGGATCACTCTTATCGCATGGATCTCATGAACATTAAGCACAACATTCCAGAGGCTTTTAGGGATGGATTCTTTGATGAGATTGATGTTGAGGATTTTCTTGCCATAATTGATAAACATTTTGAAAAAAGAGATAAGGCTGAAACAGGCCATCTTTTATAGCACTTGATTTCAATGAAGTATAAAGTCAAAGGATATATAAGGTTGTACATTATGAAGATGTCTAACTTTGTTTCAAAACTTAGGGAACTAATGGTTGAATTATCATATGACATACTCATGCTTTTAATATTGATCTCACTTCTTACACAATTCAATCAATTTAAGGTGAGTTACTGTAACACCCCCAAATTTACTACTGAAAAATTTCGTTTAAATCAGAAGGTTTAGCAGAAGCGAAAGAATTAAAACCATAAACTTGGGGGTATTACCGCCACACTTAGTACCAGACCAGTTCACTCCTACCGTTCTGATACTAAGTGCTAAGGCTAAACTAAACAATCGTTAAGTAAGAGTCATCAAAACATAGGTCCATAGTTAACATAGACCATTCACGAAAACCACGAGTCAACAACAGTTAAAATATCGTTAAGATTACAACTTAAGAGTACGGTTTCAAAACAAGAAGCGTAGTACAAAATATAGCTAAATGAAATAGATCCCAAGGGACCAATATCTGGATCGCCTACTCACTCAAGCCAAGCCTTCCACCCCAAATTAGTAACCGATTAAAACCTGCATCGGAGGTCTGCTCCCCACCATTGGTGGATCATCACAGAACCCATTCAATCAAGGTAGTATCAGTACGGGTCCAATATTGAGTAAGGGCGCAAGTGCGCTAAGGCCAAGCATACAATCATACCACATAGCCCACATAGCACAATCATATAATTAACATGCGATACACACAAGATAAGGCCTGAGTACTCTCCGATGACTTATTCTTTATCCTCGTTAATAATATGTCCATTTCACACATATTCTTCAATAGCTCATGTGAGTGCGGGAGCCCCACTATTATAGCTGGTGGACCGGAAGATATACGCACAAGGCAGAACACCTCTGATCCACTATTATAGCCAATGGACCGGAAAATAAACGCACAGGGCAAAACGCCTCTAATCCACTATTATAGCCGGTGGATCGGATCATGGCCCCGACTCACATGGTGTTTCGCTTTAAGTACTTAGTATCTTTCCCATGGATTAACTTATTCGTTTGGTTTGTCGAGCACGAGATCCCCCACTATTATATCCGGTGGACTGGAAGATAACGCACAGGGCAGAACGCCTCTGATCCACTATTATAGCCAATGGACCGAAAAATAAACACACAAGGCAAAACGCCTCTGATCCACTATTATAGCCGGCGGCCCGGAAAATAACGCACAGGGCAAAACGCCTCTGATCTACTATTATTGCCGGTGGACCGGAACACGGGCTCGGCTCAACATCTTTCGCTTTACGTGATTAATGTGTTATCAGTGTCTTATTAAATCACACATCACCCTTAACATGCATGCCAACAACAATCTACTGCTTTCTTTTCAAGAGGGCTCGTCCCATATGTTGAGACTCGTGCACCCTTAGTCACACCCCGACATTATTTTCCCCTTGAGCTCACACATAATGAGAGACCAACTCCTGGAAGCGTAGGTTAAACCCAACACCCTATGACATCGATCTCGCCTATTCTCACCTCTAGGGTTTTCCCCTTAGAAACCCTAGTTGGGCCTATGTGGCCCAACCCCTTCTCACTTACCTTACCATTATTTATTATTCACCCCACATCTCACCCTCATTAGGTCAAACCCTAAGGCATATCACTTTACTCCTCGATTTCGCATGTGACCGGCAAAACCCTAGTAGGCCACATCAAAACCCTAGTTGACCACGCCAACCCTAGTTGGCCGCGCCAAACCCTAGCACTTTACTTCCTCAACAAGTAACATCCCTCTTTCACCCCAAAATCTCTTCTCTCATTTAGAAAACCCCTACTCATCCTTTATATAAGTGAGTTCTCACTCTCAACCCCATACTCCATCCTTCCTTGATCATTTTTACCCTTGTACCCTTTAAATTCCTCATTTTCTCCCAAAGCCCTAATTGAGTCCCTTAGACACCCTTACATCGACCCACGTAAAGTTTTGCACCCAAATCTCCAATGGACCCATAACTTTGACATTATCTTATTTACTTACTAAATCAACTTTCCTCACGTAAGATTCATCCCTATGCAGAATTTAAATACTCCCTGCAGACTCCCCAACACCCACTTACTCACAAAACCCTAATTAGGTCTCTTATGCACCAACTCACATACTATTTTTCATACCAAGTCTCCAATCGCTCTAAGACTCTCCAAAACTCTTACTTACAACCCAAATCCACTTTTCCCACGTAAGGATCACGCCCATGCAAGATCTAGTCCCCCCCCCCATGCAAACTTCCCAAACGTCCACTTTCCCGTTGTTCTTTTATTATCATTTTATGCTACCAAAACCCTAGCATGCATGTCCTAGAGGGTCATATCATGTCACATCATCAAACATCAAACATGGAACATGTCATGCTCGTACGATATAAGGCACACACATCATACCTCATTATCCTTGATGCGCCACACAAAACAGGTTATTCATAACACATGCATAATACACATTAACATGGCATACTCATCATCCATCAACACATCACACATAGCACAAGGCCATAGCTTCGTCCTTACCTGAGGTGACGCCGGGCTTGGAGCACGCTCCTATCACTCCTTAGGGCTTGGATCGGGGTTACCTATGAAAGGGGAAAATGCTAAGTATTAGTTTCCCTTTCAAGTACCATCAACCCTTATTCTAGTTTAGGATTAGGGTTTTTATTACTAAAGAGGGTATTTTACAAAAAACTAGGGTTTTTACCTTAGAATTAGTGTATCAGCCATTACTAGTCAAAATGTATTTATTTTTTATACTAATTGTTACCCTTATATTGTTAAACCCATTAGTTCTAATCTTGTAGTAATAGGGTTTATGCTAAATATAGGAAAATAGTGATAGTGGTAATAAAAGTAAGAGCTAATAATAGTACCCTAGTGATGAGGTTTAGGGTTAAAAGCATTAGGGGTAATATTAAGTGATATGGTAATAAGGCTCAAGTATCCTTCTTAGTTAACAACCATATGATATTTACTAACTTTGAGTTAAGTCACACGGATAAGACAAAAGTAGTTTTATTGTTAACTAAAAGGATAAGGGTGTTAAGTAGAATAGTAATACCAATAATAATGATAATAGTGATAATACTAATAATGATGATAATAATAGTAATAATTACCATAATAACCCTATCAATAATAATAACAATAACAATAACCCAGTATGGTTAAGTATTAATAATAATAACCTTAGTAAGATAATAGAGATAATAATAATAATAATAATAGTAGGGTTGTTAATATTAACAATAAAAATAAAACTAAAGTTGAGTATAATAGGAGTTAGGGTTCCAAGGGATGTTAGTATGGTAAAAATGATAACTTTAATATCAGAAGTCACAATATTAGAAATGATAATAATAATAATAATAAGAGTAATAATAATAATAATAATAATAATAAAAGAGTAATAATAATAATAATAATAATAAGCATAATGGTATTAATATTAGTTAACTTAATAATAACTATATGAAAATAAAGTTTAAGGCTTGGGATGAGTGGAAGACCACCTAGGGTCGGTGGTGGTCCGGCGGCGGCGGCGATGGAGGAGGAGAAGAGAGGAAAAGATGGAGGTGGTGGTTAGATGGGGAGAGAAAAGGGGGAGTTTGATGTGGGGGAGGAGACAGCAGGGAGAGGGGAGTGGAATGAGGGTGGTGGCGAGAGAGGGGCAGCGGCGCGCGGTGGTTGGCGCGGAGGCCGAAGGTGGAGGAGGGTGGTGGGAGATGGTGGAGATTGGTGAAGGAGGCAGAGAGTAATGATGGTATGGGCAGGTAGGGGAGGATCTGCTGGTTACTTTAGGAGGTGGGACGGGGTTTGATTACGGCGGAGGTGGCGGCAGAGGGCGGCACAAGGCGACGGCGGCATTTTTTGGGGAGGTACCTTCACACGATTGTGGTGGCTCGTGCGGGGTAGGAAGGGCAACGGCGGTTGTTTGATTGCGTGGGGGTGGCGCAAGGAGAATTTTGGTGGGTAGCGGTGGTCTCAGCGGTGGCTGGAGGCGGCAGAAACGGCGTCTATTCTGGCGGCGGCGAGGCAAGGTTTCAGCAAGGTCCAGAGGGAGGGACTTGCTGTGGCCGTTCGGGAGGGGGTATTTATAGGCCATGGGGGAGGAAAACGACGAAGGGAAGGGAGGTGGCACGCGGGGCAGGTGCGGTAGGTGGCTGGCCGGCGGTGGCAGCGTCACCTGCCCTGCAATTTGCAGGGTAGGTTTGGCCATTTTTTGGAAAAAGGAAGGGGCAGCAGAACGCGTGAGGGAGTGTTGGGTCGAATTGGGGAAGAAAGGGACGGAAATGGCAGGGGGAGGACGGTCAGACGGCAGGCGGCAGGTTGCAGGCCTGCGCGGGAGGGGGGAAGAAGACGACCCCTGGACCGGCAGTCCAGGAGGAAAAGAAAACAGGGGGAAACCGGCCGGTTTGGCAACGGTTATAAGATCCGTAAGTCAAACGCGGAATATTTGGGGTTATGGGAGGAAAACGCAGTGTCGCGTCGAAGGCTGGCAATGGTCAATATGGCACTTAACGCAGCACGGCGTTTCGACTGCTTCGGGGGTTAAAACGCCGCGTTGCAGTAGCGGGTCGGCCAGCGGACGACGCTGTGCCATGAGGGGAAGGAGAAGGAAGGAAGGGATTGGGCTGGGCGAGGCCCAATTCCGGCGGAAGAAGAAAAGAAGAAAAAAGGAAGGGAAAGAAAAAGGGAAAAGGGATAAAAAGGTTTCTTTAGGGTTTTGGATTTTTGCACAATTTATTTAGAATGTTTTTGGGTTATTATACGTTTATATATATATATATATATATATTCTTGAATATTTAAAAATTATTTTAAAAAATAATTTAATTCTCTTTTTAGACTAATTTTGGCTATTTTGGGAAATTTTCCTCCACTTTCATTTTGATTAGTAAAATGTCCAAAATTTTCTAAATAATATATTTATCACTTTCTCTTTATTTTCCTCAATTAATTTCCTCTTTATTTAATAAATTAATTCATTTTCTAAATTTTCCTTAATAAATCATTATTTGGCCATAATTCCTAAATTAGGGTTTTTGGGATATTACAGTTACAACTATTAAAAGGAGAAATGGACTCTTAATAAGCTCATTTAATATTGTGTGCAAAATAAAGAATGATTGAAACAAGATAAGACTGAGAGTGATCATCAAGAAATTACCTCTAAAAGTCAGTGAAAGAAAAAAAAAAGAACGAAGTTGCTTCTAAGGGTCCGGTGCAAAAGAAATAGTAAAAGGAAAAAGACAATTGCTAATATTAGACATTTTAATAGGGATTGCCAAAATTACCATGAATGGTGCATGAAGAAAGGTACAATACTTATTTTATTTTGTTCTAAGTTTAATTTAGCTTCAGTACCTAGAAACACTTGGTAGTTAGATTATGGTACTACTACTCACTTAAGTGTTTCCATGTAGGGGTGCTTGAGCCGTCGAATGTCAAATGATAGTGAAAGACACATCTTTGTGGGAGATGGAAAGATAGCAGCTGTTGAAATAATTGACACTTTTAGGTTATTGCTAGAAACTTGTCATTATTTGCATTTGAAAGACACTTTTGTTGTATCGTCTTTTAGACAAAATTTGGTTTCTCATATTGGAAAAATCCGCTTATTATTGTTTGTTCAAAAATAGTAAGTTTGGTCTTTCATTTTATTCAAGTATTATTGGTACTGGTTCATTATGTAGATAACCTATATATTCTTGATGTTATTACTTCATATTTTAAACCTTCGCATGTGGAATCACTCGGTAATAAACGCATATTAAGTAAAGAAAATTTAACATCATTATGGCATAAGTACTTAGTTTATATCCCAAAAGGAAGAATTGAGAGGCTTGTATTCTATGACATTTTAAATTCCCTTGAATTTATAGATTTAAACAGTAGTGTTGAATGTGTTAAGGGAAAACATACCAAAATAGATAGAACAAGTGTATGTAGATCTACAAACATCTTGGAGGTATTCACACGAATATCTATGGAATGTTTCCTACAGCTTCTTAAAATGGTTAATAGTATTTTATATCATTCATAGATGATTACTAATATTATATATATCTATACCTCATTCATGAAAAATCATAATCATTGGCCATGTTAAATTCTTTAAGCTTGAAGTTTAGAATCAACTTAACAAAAGAATCAAGTGTATTAGATTTGACCATGATGGTGAGTACTATGAAAGATGTGATGGTTCGGATGAACAATGTCCAAGATCCTTTGCTAGATTCTTAGAGGATTATGGAATCATCCCATAGTACACCATGCTAGAATCTCCAAGCATGAACGGTATAGCTAAAACATAAAATAGAACTCTTGAGGGCATGGTAAGGAGTATGATTATTCATTCTACTTTACTAGATTCACTCTAGAGAGAAGCACTGCAAACACTTATGACATTCTGAATTTAATAGCAACTAAAGCAGGTACTAAATTATCTTATGAGCTTTGGATAGGCAAAAAGCCCAGTTTAAAGCATTGTCATGTTTGAGTATGTCCAACTGAGGCTATTCCATATAGGCCACATTAAAAGAAATTAGATTCCAAAATGGTTGGTAGCTATTTTATTTGTTACTCTGAGTGATTAAGGGGATATAAATTCTATAATCTCACTCTCAAGTCAATTTTTGAGATGGGAATTGACACGTTATTTGAGGATACTGAGCTTTTGAGGATAAATGAGTTTAGGTACATTTTCTTTGAGGATGAATTGGTTACTATTCCTAATGTTGTCTCTAACGATGTCCAAGTCTTTGCACTTGCCATTGACCAGAAGGAAAATTAGGAGCTTCTATAAGATAACGTTGAACAATCACCCATTGAGAATGAGGTGATTGTTCCATAAAAAAAATCTCAACAACATCAAGAGATAAGGCGGATGATACAATCAACTTTTGTCACGTCATAGAGAGTTCAAATTCTCAAAAGTGGATTGATGCCATGAATGAGGAAATAAAGTCTGAGATGGATAATGACATATGGGATCTTATCCTAAAGGAAAGAAACCCATTGGTTATAAATGGATATTTAAGACTAAAAAGGATTCAAAGGGTAATGCCGATAGATATTTAAGACAATTGTAGCCTCTTCCACTATGGAAGAATCATTTTTAGTGAGTTATATGACTTCTCCTTGAAATACATGGCTATAAAATTTTGTCACAAAGCTACGTATAGTTGACGGTATTGAAAGACCACTTAAGATATTATATGACAACAAGGTTGTAGCCTGGTATTCCAATGACAACCTAAGTTTGATATAATTGAAAAGTATTGATATTATATACTTGGTTGTTGAAGAGAAATTATAGAAAGGAGATTCATCTATAAACCACATCAATACAGACTCCATGATAGCAGATCCACTCACAAAGGCTTTAACACGTGAACAGTTTATCGAGCATGTTGCTCGTATGGGTGTTATGTTAGTTGATGATGTTTAGTTTTAGTAGGAGTGTGTCGCTTTATTTTATCTATGTTTGGACACTTTGTTTTAGCTTATGGAAATTTTTTACCATTTTTTTTGGCTTATGGAAAATTTTAACCATATATTATATGCAGAAATAAAGTTCCAATTTATTTTCTTTCTATTTTGTTTATGGTTTGATCTCACCAAAGTTGTAAGGAGGACCATTTGGAAATAGTATGTTAAGATCACATTATATGATACTTCCATGCTATACATCCACATCTTGATCTGTGTTGTTTGGTTGTATCCACGTATATGACCATTGAAGGTTTAGTTGAGAAGAAATGTGAATAAAGCTTCTCTGATCCTATGTTGGTGTGAGTAATGGACCCGATTGGTTATACATACATTCCATAACGACAAAAAGATTGAACTCATTTGGTTATTTTGTAATTCGTGCTTATAAAGTAACACATATAGCCCAAAGTAGGAGATTATTGGAATTCTATCCCACATTGGGCTTATATGTGAACAATACGAATTGTGGGTTGTATAAAAGTGATTATATTTACGTATAAATTATTTGGGCTTAATATATCTAATTAAACGTGGACTCGTATGTGTAGAGACTTTATGTATTCTAAATTGTTGATGGACTGAACTAAAATAATCCAATAGATAATAACTTAGTTGTCTATACATACCGTTGTGGTACCTGGGTCACATATACTTTGATTCCCATTAGTGAATAGAGACCGACGAACATGTATCTGATTTATATAACCATAGTACCGCCAGTAGAATTATCATCCCAAATACATCGAAATACGATCATTCTCGTACTATGGATTTATGTACAATTCTTCATTATACTTATATATGAATCTTGATGAATTGGCATTTGATCATGTTGGATTTAACTAATAATTTTCTATGAAAATCTATTTTATTAGTTTTATAATCAACTAAGTCATTTGTTGTTTGACTTGTTTTATTGCTTAAGTCGATTGTCAATGATATTAAACAAGTTAATTTGACTTGGTTTGTTTATTAAATGAGAGAATCTTCAATCAAAGTTGGACCGGACTCATCTTGTCTCATTTGCGGCCATAGTCATGCCTAACCGATCGAGATAAGCTGAGAAGCAATATGTTAGAAACTTTCCCTATACTTGAAAGGGCAGAGAAGGAGAAAACATATCAAATCATTTGTCTAGGCTTATCGAAACAGAAGAAACAAGGAAAAGAATTATCTGCCGGTTGTGAGATAAATACTGTCCGGTTACTTTCCATAAACAGTATAGAGGAAGAGACTCTGCCTATTATTCGGGCCCGTCTGCTCAGTATCTCATGTATACCTCCAATTCCGTAATGGTTTTACTTCTACCTTCGTACGACATCAATTTTCTGGTCCAAGAAATGTAGAGACCCTTAAGAAAAATAAATTGAGGAAGGGGTCTTAATCTAGCTTGCAATCTTAAGACACCATATTTATATTTTTACTTGAACAAAACTCTCGTATGATATCAGAATGGTTGGCCCGCACGCAATTTATAGTACGTGAGCTCAGCTTGATGGCTTTATGTCGCAGCATCATGGTAGCAGGTCATATTCAAGGTTACGAAATACAACACTTGTCCAAGTGAAGAAACAAAGGCTAATCCATTTACATATATTTATATAATCGTAGTCGCAATCTTCATGATATACCACAAGTAACGCTATCTCTCTCTCTATAGGAAGAAAAAAAGAACAACAACAAACGATATAATATTATTAGTATTAGTTTATACTCCAACTAGTCAGTTAGTGTCTTTCTTCAAGGGAAAATCAAGGGGATAAAATAGGAAGTCAGTTTAGAAACGCTTATTATAAATTCGTTATTTTATTATAAATTCGTTATTATATGATACCTGCCAAAAATTTCCAGTGCAATAGACATATGGAACAGAGGGTTTGCAAAAGAAAAATTGTGTATTATGCTAACAACAAATAATAAACAAGCTGTTATAAGACATACATGTTTGAAATAATTATATATTGTTTGGAGGGTATATATATTTGGAAGTCAAATGAAAGTAGCAAAATTTCTGGTATACGATTTAAAATGATAAGTATTTGTTTTTTGGCGAAGCTATGGCTAATTTCACATCCTCTCGTAATGCAGATATTTAAGTCTGCACCAAGTGTTTTTCTACCATTCTCAAATTCCACAAAAGTACTCTTTTTCTCAATTGAAGATGGAATAAAGTGATAAATAAATAAATAAATAAATAAATATATATATATATATATATATTATTTGTTCTTATAAAAATATATCATGATACAGTACAATGAGTAGTTTTGAAAAAAAAAAAATCTTAAATATTCCCTTGATTGATGTAATAAGCCGTAATTAATAGGAGTATCCATCGAAGCCCGATTTGCTTTGACATGAAGAAAGAAGTTTATAATGTCAATAAAGATATCATCAAGAATCGATTCAAAGTGCCTTCAGCTTATCTCCCAAAAGGCAAATTTGTAACTTAAAAAAATAGAAGCATTATTTGGTCAACTATATAACCAATCACCCATTTGAATTTTTGCCTTCGCTTCTAGAAATCGTTTATTAGCTGAAGCTAATTAATCAGCTCCTTGCTTTTGTGCCTAAGGTAACCTTTATTATTGCTATTATAATAATAGATATAATAATAATAGTAATAGAAATTTTTTTGTTCTAATATTATTGATGCTAATCTTATATTAGAAATAAAGTGAGGATAGTATAGTCTTATTTATTTTATTTTATTTGTTGTTATATGAGCTGCGATTTATTTTTTACATAAAATTTTATTAATAAGATTGTTTATTGATGTTCATATAGCAATTTATATGAGATCAAATATTGCCTTTATATATCGAATTTGATTTTAGCTTGTATCAAGTTTGAAATTATGTTAGCAAATGGATGAGGTTCGAGTTGGATCATTTTGGATTAAGTAAATTCAAGTTGGGTTTTTAATAGGTTTCTATCATGGTTCTTCTTGGGTTGGGTTACTTCAATTTAGATCATTCAAGTATAGGTCATTATCAGATTAGTTAAATTTGAATCAATTTTTAGATTGGTTTAGATTTTATTAGGTTTTCAGAGTGAGATTGTGTTTAAATTTCTAGATCCTAATCTAGTTTCAACTCGGATCACCTTTGTCAGATCTACCTATGTTGATCAAGTTTATAAAACTATGCATAATATAATATAACACAATATAACATAAAATAATATATTATGTCAAACAAAATTAAATCTTAAATGGTAAATATATGTTGACAATAACCAACCTTTTTTCTTGTAATTTCACAGTTTTAAATATGGGTGTTTATGGAATGGATATCTAATATTTCGGGTATTCGATGATCGAATATTCTATAAAAAAATAATATTTTTTAAGGAAAAAAAACTTTGGATGTCTAAAATTTTGGATCAGATAACAAATAATCCATTGGATATTTCAAACTTTTAAACAAGTTGCAAATGAGAAAGATCGAATAAAAAATTATTCAACCAAAAAATAATAAACCGATATGACCTAATGCTTTAATTTGTGTCTTAAATTACATTATATTCAATTTGTAATTCCAAATTTTAGATAATATTTAAATATTTAATAAAAATAATAATTAAAAAGTATAAAATTAGCTTATAAAAAATAAAATAAAATATATATATATAATTTACAAAGGCATACAACAATATTTACGAAATATTCATTTTAATAAAATTTAATGACATTGGCTCTCCATTTTTCAAATTATATATGTATAAGAAACATGCGCGTTCATGTTATTATATATAATAAAATGTTATGAAAAATAAAAAGTTTAGAGTATATGTGTGTGTATTATTTGTATTAGGTGGATCAAATATTCAATTTATTTGGTTTTTAATTGACCAAATCAGTTATTTGATTTGAAAAAAAAATATTAAATTAGTTATTTAATTTTTAGGTTCAGGTCGATTTGAATATTGGATGAGTTCATCAGATAAATATAATATAAATGATCCTAGTTTTAAGTAGGGATAATAATGTGTGAAGTCTGGGTCAGGTCCGATCAGACCTAAACTCAAACCAATTTACAACACCTAGATCTAGACCCGCTGGATCCAAAAAGTTCATATCTAGACCAATCGGGTCTAAAAGATAAATAAATTATAAATAGGTTATAAATAAATCTAACATCTTTTTTTTGAAAAAAAAAAGTAAATAATTATGCAAATACTAATACATTTATATTTTATAGGTAATTTTTGGTAAAAAAAAGATATTTACAAAAAAGATAAATATTTTAAAGTATTTAATTTAATTTTCAAATAGTATTTCAATAATTTCATTATCAAATATATTGCATATTACTTATAAAGTAAACATATACAAATAAAACTAAAAAATAAAGTATAAACGCAAATAATATCATGAAAAATATAACAAATATGAAAGTAGTATGTGTGTTTGTATTATATTATATATACGGTTCATTAAACAGGTTTTGCAAGTCAAATTTGGGTCTAAAATTAATAGATTCAGACTTATTTAGTATGTATAAACTCATATATTATTCTTTCTAAAAATTATAGACCCAAAATCATTAAAAATAAAATGAATCTGGCAGGTTTGGATCGAGTCTGATATTCATTGACATCCTGTTAAAAATACACAATGATGGACATATAATTAGATGAAATAACGATTATTAGATGTGGAAATAATTGATAACATAATATTAATAAACCTATGAGCTAAATAGTACCATCTCACATTGTTGTGTATCACCATATTTGTCCAGAATTGCCAAAAATGCCATGCTTTAGTTGAAATTATTACAATAAAAATTGAGACCATATGAGCAAATAAATATTTTGGGAATGCTCCTCTCCTTCGAAGGCCTCCATTTGCTTTGAGTCGTAATTATCCCATATTTATTATAATCATTTTATATGTACTAGAAATTAATGACAATATCTATTGACCATCTTTCAAATATTTAAGTTAGTAATGGGTAATAATTAGGATTAGTGTTTAATTAAGGAGTTGTGGTCATATTTAGTTTCAGTTTTTTTTATTAATCTTATAAAATTTCATCTTTTTTATTGCTCATTTTAAATTGATATGTGTGTGTGTGTGTTAGTCTAAAAAATCTTTTAAAACTATTAATTTTCTTGTTCTAATATTTTTCTTCGGTCAATAACTTGAAAAATGTTAATAGATAACTCTAATTTTATTTATTATTCTTTATAAAATAAATAGAGCATTCATATGTTTTTATTTTTTTTAAAATATTTTTATGCAATGTCATATATGATCGGCAATTTGTACCATAGTGGTAGTAGCATCTTGCTTGATGCTAATGGCTTAATTTTGTTTAGCTGAAATTATCACATGCACTCCATTGTTTAATTAACCAAAATAAATAGTAAACTTTAAACCTTCATCTCTTCTAATAAATTATAAAATATAATAAAATAAAATTAATTAAATGTATTAGTATTTGATAATTAAAAAATATTTAATAAATAAAAAATAATACTTAAAATTTTATTTAAAAAATGAGATAGTAAGTAGTTGATAAAGGGAGAAAATAAATTTATTTTTGGCTTACCACAAAACCTCAGCTTTATTATTGTATTGGAAATATATAAAAATAGTATAAAACTAAGTGTACTTGGAACTCAATACTATAATTTCCTATGGAATTTTGGCTAAATAATTTCAACCTACAAGATCTGAAATTAATTTTTTCTAGATTATTTAAAGTTGATATAATATCTACGGAAATCATATAAGATTTTAAATTATCCTTAAAAAAACCTTCAATAAATAGTTTAATTTATTAGGAAACTCCGCCACTAATATAAAAATGTAAAAAAAAATAACAAAGTAGGATATTTTAAAAAGTTCATAGCTAAAATGGTGGTATACAATAATATATAAAGATGCTAAATAACTATACCTTTAATAAAGTATAGCTAAGCGGCGGGCGCATCAGCTATACTATTCACTAACTACCCTATTTGTAGTTTACCACACTTCGTTTTAAATGGAAACGACTGGGATCCTCATCCAGGGCTCCTGAGTAATCATGTTTAGTATAAAATACTACTAGGGCTTGCATCACTTAAAATACAAATATAATACTGATAATAATAGTTTAATAACTTTAATTTATACATGAAGGACCACTAAACAAGATAATTAAAAATAATATATAATTAATTAAGATCGAACTAAAGCTTGTACTACTTATATATATATATATATGTAGTCACTTAATGTACTTGTAAGTTGAAAGCTACACAGATCACTCCTGAGATGATAGCATTGTTAATGATGTCTTCGACTGAAGGTAATCATATTTAGATGATTGACTTGCTAAGGTTTCTATCCTAATTTTTAACCAAATATAATTATATTATAATTATTTTATTATCTTTAATTATGGCACTCAGCTCTAGCAGCGCAGTCTCATCTTGACTAGAGGATTTATATTTTTTAATTTTATGCTCATAAGTTAGTGATTAATTAATCTATATACAACCACTTATAAGTTAGAGCTCTTGTTAATGGTAAGCACGTTTGGATTACCATTATATACACATCATAAAGCAACGATAGCGATCGAACCTCTCTAAAATGATCTCTTCTTTTACTTCTTTTTTTATCTTAATGAAAAAATATGCACTCAACATCATTTCCTGCAAGAAACTGTTGTCATTACTTGTACTCTTCACTGGTCAAGGTAGCATTATAACTTAAACGCAAAATTTCAGCCATAGGCCTTAAGATTTTATAGTATAAAAAACTTGATAGCTTTATTTTCAATAAATAAAACAAATGATTATAAATAGCGCCATTAGTTTTTTCAAATCATGGCTTCCATGTCTTCATACATACAATCATTTTCCTTTAATTTAGAATTAAATTAAAATTGTGCTCACAAACATACAGTATATAATTAAACTAAATAGTAGTAGAATATTCCTATTTTCAATTTAAATAAATAAAATTAAAGGGCAATTAATCAAATTTGTAAGTGCATTTAATTTAGCTTCAATTAAAATTCTTGTGATTATGTAATCATTACAAGTGATTGTCGAGGTCAAAAAGATAATTATATACTACGTGTCTATTTTTGTGTTATGAACAAATTTTTTTATTAAAGTAAGATTTGTGTTGATTTTCTAAGTTTTTTAGAACATGGTTGATTATCTAGGTAAAAAAAAAAGTGATTATCTCGTCCAAGCAATGATGGTGATTACGTTGCCCTTACGAGTGATTATCTAGGCTAAAAAAGTGATTATCTCCACACTCAAAAAAGGAAATTATGTGGTCTATATTTTGATCTTTTGGGTTCCATGATATAAATCATGTTTTTATTAAATCAAGTTTGGTATTGTGTTCCTAGCCTTTTAAAATATGAGTGATTATTTTGAAAAAAAAATGATTATCTCACCCATTTAGTGTTAATGATTATGTCATCATTGCGAGTGATTGTTTTGGTTAAAAAGTAATTATCCCAATAAAAATATAATTATGTATTTGTGTTTAAGTCTTCTAAGTTCTGCATCATAAATGATTTTTTTCATTTAACCAATTTATATATTTTGATGTTTAGAGTGCATCTTGCATGATATACTCGGATTTATAATATAATTTGCCACAATTATGTGAAAATTTTGAGGCTCGACCATGAATCATGAGAAAGAAAAAATGTCCATATTTGTTACTTATAAAACAAAAGAAATTTAGAGCTATTAGTTCATTAACTTCAATGGCATCTAGATGCTTCAAGGATAGGCAACCTATAAAACAGAAGAGAGAGAAAAAAAAAACCGGAAAGGTGTAACATTAATATAAAAGACTCAAGCAATAAAGAGAAAAACTCAAAAAGGAAAAGGCTGCCAGTAGGCGTGGGGCAGGAGGAAGATGGTTTGCAATTTTGCATGCCCCAAGCCATACAAAGTTACATACCACAAGTCCACGACACTTTATCGAAGGGAAAAAGATATCTTTGAAAAGAGAAATAAAATAAAAGCTGTCATTAGATATATTTTATCTATTTCCTAGCATTAAACAGAGAAAACATGTTTTTTTTAAGAGAATATATGATGTGCACTTTAGCTCTATAAAAGTACCCAAAAAAATATGTTTTGGGGTTGAGAGATAATTAGTACGTAGGAGAATATAATCAAAGAGAACAATATATTTACCTAAAAAGCAAAATAATTGCAGCCTTTGACGTTCCTCTATTTTTTTTTTATTTTTTCCTCAGATAAATAGTATTATAATAAAATAAAATAAAACACTTTTCTTTTCTTCGACATCCACACGCAACTCCGTTTGACCTCAGAAACAAAAGAGACGGTGAGAAAAGCTGGAAAATTTGTTTTAAATTAAAGAAAGAGACAAGCTATGGGTACTAATCAAGGGGAGAAATTTATAGCCGCAGTTGAGCTTACGAAAGCGCACTAATTTTTTCCTTGTATTTTCATACATTACTAAGTAGCACCGGTCTCCTACTAGCCAATCTAATTAGTAACAATACTGCAAATATAATATTTATGTACATTTATTATTGTGCAAGATTGGTGGTCAGCTGGTCAGTTGTGGGAATCATATATTATGCTGCATGCATAAATTCGTTCATTTTATTCGTCCTCCTTGAAAAAAGATTATAGTACGTTCCATTGTAAAGACGGTTCAATTAACCGCATGCTTCAATGATTACCAGTATGATATACTTTTATTGAGTAATATTTGAGGGTGTTTGAAAAAATCAATTGTTATTTGTTGATGTTAAACATGTATTGATATATATATATATATATATATATAGATGATAAAGTGTAAACCATGGTATAATTTAATGTATCAGTATGAACGCCAAACAAACTCAACACAAGATTACCACTTGACTAGCTTGTCATACGCCTCTTTTAACCCCAGCGAGAATGGTGCATTGCAACATTGATGTTACTAACCAATGTAGTGCATGTCATGAACCAATTGAAATAGTAGATCATACAAAGATGACTTGCGAATTTGCTTGATGTTGCTGGAGATTGTTGTTAGATTGGATGAGTTGCGAATTGGAATTCACAAGCTCGCTTGGATGGATGATTGTGCAGGGCAAGTGATGGAATGACAGAGCTGGGATGCTACGTGCATGTTTCAATGCCATGATTTATCACTTATGGTTCAATAGGAATACTTTTATTTTACAAAATATAAGATATTATTGCCGACACACTTGATTAGCACATCAGTATTAGTTTACACATTTTGAACTACCTCATTGTGCATAGGGGCGACAATGTTTAGAACTATTTTGTAGTATTTAGATTTCTTTTCTACCCGATTCTAGAGTTTGTAAAGAACTTGGTTTTTATGAACATAAATTCTCACATTTTTTATATTAATAAAAATTATAACTAATTGCCGATATATATATATATATATATTCGAGTGTTGTGGTTGTTTTTTTAACTTTATTTAAGAAGTTACTAAATTTAGAAAAATGGTGTGTATAATACCTTGATTTTCACTACAAAAGTATATGTTGAGTTCCATCCTAAAATCAGTTATCAATGGTAGAGTAGCTCACAAAATGTATAAACTAGTGTAACATTCTAAAATTTACTATTAAAAATATTTATTTTGTATAAGGTAACATAAGATAATTGAGTATTACCGTCGTACTCAACATAAGTCCAACTTACCACCTGATTCTCATATTGAATAAAAGGAAAAACATTCACAACTTCCAATAAGACAAACAATATAAAGGGAGGAATTTTCATAAATCTAAGGTAAGAGTTTGGGTATAAAACTCCTAGTATAATAAAAATCAAAATGCAATAAAAGGAAATTAATAAAACTAAGAGTCCATAAGGTATTCGAACAAAAACACTAGCTACTAGATACCATAAACTTCATGTCCATACTCCAACAAATAAATCACTCCTCTACAATAAGTACATCATAATCAACAAAATTATCAAGGCAATCTCTAGAAACCTACACATCAACACATGGGATATTTGCTTGTGGAAATCAACAACGCCCATAAAAAGAATGATCAATATCTGCGTATTGAGTAAGGTAAAAATAAGCGATATAAGAAAAGGAGCATGCATAGCATATAAAAAACTATAAATGCATATTAATTTTGACATAAGATAACTCCATAGGGAAATTGAATTAGAGTTTCATTTTAGGTATGCATACATTCCATTTATTTAGTTACGTTGAGTTTAGGGATCCCACTATTCCTATTCTGTGGAATTGGCATATACAACTCCTAGGACAAAGCACTCATGGCCAATAATATCATACGATAAAACGAATAGGTACAACTTTCAAGGTAAAATGCTCCTAGATACTATTCTTGTTCAATGGAATGGGCTGATACAACTCCCAAGACATAAACCTCCACACCACTATTCTCGTCTAGTGGAATGGACCAGTACAACTCGGTTCTGACTCACATGATATATCATTTTAAATATTAAGGCCTTATTATATTATTGGTTATCTTATTAACGTCATGCATAATTAGCACACATATTCATGGTATATAAAACACAACCAAAGATAATTTAGGTCATTCCCCAAGTGAAAAGAATACAATACTCCTATGAAGCCCTAAGTTTACAAACCAAGCGCAACTCATCCAGTAAGGGTCACTATATTACTAATTTTTACACAGAAATCCTAAAATATCATAATTAGCAACATATCAAAAAATTAATACCTAACTCCAATGTTTCACACACATAATACCAATCATGCCCCTAGGTTTACTATTCCTAATTTAAGTCATTTTATCAAACCTACGCTACTCATAATTAACCCAGGAAATAAGCATGTTATACTTAACATGTTTTGATCCAATAACACTTTTGAAATGTTGAAATTCCATATTTAACCCAAACTAGCCAAAATAATATTATCTTGCTTAAATGCCTCAAAACATCTTCTTATGTAACTTGTGACATACTCAACCAACAGTCTAACATATTACATGAAATAAATTGTAAAACCCTAAAAAATTATCATGTTAAATCCATTCTCCCACAAAACCCATGAAAAAACCCAAGTACCCTTAAGATTGAGAACCACCCAAACATTCCACCAAAACCTTACAAGCCCCAACATTGTTAAGTTCCAATCCTCAACATGTTTTATCATGATAACACCTAATCATATTTACTCCCACTCTCCATAACATAACTAAAATAATAGATCTTTCCAATATGCTTAGGGTAACAAGACAAATCTTAAAACAAATAGCATCACATAAGCTCATAATTTTGTATAACGATCATTATATGATAATACAATACAATAAGGTAATTAAATATTGCTAACAACATGATTTCACAATATACGGTTATAATAACATGTTATTTCATAGAATGTCCACAAAGCATAAAAATCCTATTATAAGATATATATCCTTACCTAAAACTCACGGATCTTTAAGCAAACAAAAGACCATAAGTGCCCTCCTCCAAGATAACCTAAAAATCAATAAGAATCATGGTTGGAAATAAAAAAAATAAATAAATAATGAAAGGTAAGGAAAAAGAGGAAATAAAAGAGAATAAAGCTAAAGTAAAGGAGGTGGCTAGATATGTGAGTGGTGGGTGTTGGTAAGGCTTGATTTGTGTGACCTTCACACTTAAGTAGGGATGGAAACATGAGACCTCCACATTGGTTGAGGGATTCAACATGAGGTGTGGATGTCAGAGTCTTGGAGGATGCGTAAAGGACTAACAGAACCAAGGTCGTGCAGTGTAAAAGATGGGAGGCGGTTGCATCAGGTTGTTGTGCTACAAGGGTTGTTCTTGTGAGGTTGGGGTGAGTGTGTGAGCTAATAACTCCACAAAATATGTGTAACATGATATGCGAAGGTGGTAGATGGCAATGTGTTTTGATGTGGAAATGTTGGGATAACAATGTGTTGAAAAATTAGCGAGTTCAAGAGGGAAGAAAACGTATAAGGGAGAAATGGGAAGGAGAGGAAAAATTAGGGGCTTGGTTGGTGAAATAATTAATGATAAAATGAGGGAGGGAGAAGGAGTAACACCCCTGATTTGCTAGCTTGAAATTTTCATTTTTGTAGAAGAGTTAATTACCAAGTTATTGGGTGTTAGTGTCATGCTTAACATAAGTTTGACTCCCTCTCTTTTCTTATGCCAAGTGCTAAGGCTAAAATAAACTATAACCAAAGTAAAGCAAAAGAAATAGAATAATACATAGATAGAAGTTACGGAAAAATATTGTTAGTACAATAGTATAAATAAAATACCGCAAGGGACATAAGAGTCCAAAAGAAAACCAATCATGACCAAAAACCAACATTCGAAGGTACAACAATGATTTTTTCTAACTCTTAGACCCAAAGCCCATTCTGAAAATGGAACCTGTTCCCAAGGACTCTACTTATCTTTCCTATTCTTATACCCTTCATGCCACTCCAGAGTCCTTACGTAACTATCTACAAAAGTAGTATTAGTAATATTTTCTTATACTAATTAAATTGCAAGACCTTACAAGATGCAACATACCCATATTTCACATAGTCATACAGAATCCAAAAAGCATATTGGAGCATAAAGCATGCTCCATAAACAATATTTAAGGAACAACGTTTATAAACATCTAATATCAAACTCAATAGTAAAGCATAATAGTCAACTTCTCATCGATCATTACAAGGTACATAGAAAATTTTGATTAGTTAAATACATTCCAAACACAGGATTAGGGCACTGTGCCAACGACCGAAGCAATCCAAAATAATATCATGGTATGGAGCAGAGGCAATTACTGAACGAACAAATCCAACACAATACCAAGGTAGGGCACTCAAACAAATACCAAACCAACAAATCCATTTCTTTCATTATATTACACAACAAATAACTTACTTTTTACTTACTTATTTGAGGGGAATACAATCAACCTAGGAATACAGCGGTACACCTGGTCATATTGGCACTAGAAGGCAACACAATACTCTTACCTCGAACCCAAGGATGCACTGGTACATTTGGTCATATCAGCACACAAGGCAATGTAATATCCTCCCAACCTTAGTCATCTAATACTTAAGTATTGATACCCCTATAGGGCTTATAGGTCACCTATAGAGTAGAGTAGGGCCTTAAACTAAGGCACAACGTCCCACTAGTAAACTAAAATAATGAGGGCTAACACCTTGTATCTAGGGTAGCTACCCCTAAAGAGCAACCATTCCTAACTCGAGGTCTTTCACTTTAAGTATTAATATTTTATGAGGTGATCACATAAGTCACATACGACACAACAATTTCCATTTTTCCATACTTAACCATTTTCCCTTTTATTTCTAACTATTAAAGTAAACCCTAAGGTCATAGCTCTATGTCAAGACAAGTCAAAGCTAGGGTCAACCTATCAAAAGTCTAAAGTTATCTTAGCATTCAATTATCTCTAAAGGATACATTAGGTTAAAATTACCAAAATGGCCTTCAAAACCCTAGTTTCACTATTTTATTTATTTTTATACCAAACGTTATCATTAGGAGAGATTTTTCAAGAGTAGGCAAAAAGAAAATATTCCACATAATTTTAGTGTATAGGTAATCTTTACATTTTGGCAATTTACTTTATTTTCCACTTTTTATACATTTAGTGGGTTGCTCCCACAAAACCATAATCATACAATTCTCACATACTACATCTTCCATGCAGCATGCACATATACATTTAAAGCATAAAATATCATTCAAATAGGAATACTATCATCACATTACATGCAAGAGAATATTTCTAACCCTAGATCATATGAATAGAATTTATCATAAGCTAACCCTAATCATGTGTCTATAATTCCATGCAAATCATTGTAACCTTAACTACGATGCATGAGCAATCATGAGGCATTTACCTTGGAATTTGAATCATAACTTCATAAGAATGGAAATACTAACAAAATATTATATGTGCGGACATAAAACATTTGACATATTACCATGCATACAAACTAACTTCCACAATCATGCATATTATCCCTTCAACATGTTATCATTATATCATCATTCTATAATACTTGAAAAGCATGAAACCCTAGCATGATTCTATGTCTAAACAATTCTAGCATGCTCGCACATAATTTATGCCATCTTATTAGTGATTAACAAAAAGAAGTCTTCTCTAAAGTCCTTAAAAATTACCTAGGAATTTAATATTCAAACACATAGGTATTAGTATATAATATTACACAACAATAATTCCAACATTAATAAAATAATTTAAGGCTCACTAACCAATCAAAAAAACTATAGAAATAAAAAAAACTTAGCACCAAGGAAGGAAAGCTTTCGGTCGAGAAGGGGGATGAGTAATAGTGGGCTTGCCCGATGCTAGGGAGGCCACAAATGGAAAGAACAATAAGTGCTAAGGAGGCCATGAACAGAACCAAAGGTGTAGCAAAGGTAGAAGAAAAGATGGTACAAAGGGTTGAAGAAGAGAAGAGGGTCTCAGTGGAAATATCTACAACACAAAGGGGGGATCATTGGCCAAAATGGTCGAAGGTAAAAGTGTAATACCCCAATTTGAGCGGAGTGTTATAAGGATTGATCCGGCTACTTATATCAACATGGCATACCATCTTTTTGGTGATTCCGTCCTAAGAACTCTACAGTTAAGCGTGTTGGCCGTGGAAAAATTTTAGGATGGGTGACCTCCTGGGAAGTTTCGGAAATTTTTTAAAAATTTCTCGGGAAGTGCGTGAGTGAGGACAAAGCGTGCTGAAAGGACTCGTGTTGATCTGTGGGGCCAGCGGGGTGTTACAAATGGTATCAGAGCTTAACCGCGACCGTGAGTTGAACTTGGATGAGCCAGTCAGCCACCTAGCGGGACGATTCTTGGGATAAACTGTATTTGAGACAGTTAGTGGTTGAGGCGCAACGAGGACGTTACGTTCTTTGAGTGAGGGTGAATGTAATACCTCAATTTGAGCGGAGTGTTATAAGGATTGATCCGGCTACTTATATTAACATGGTATACCATCCTTTTGGTGATTCCGTCCTAAGAACTCCACAGTTAAGTGTGCTGGCCGTGGAGAAATTTTAGGATGGGTAACCTCCTGGGAAGTTTCGGAAATTTTCTAAAAATTTCTTGGGAAGTGCGTGAGTGAGGACAAAGCGTGCTGAAAGGACTCGTGTTGATCTCTGGGGCCAGTCGATCAATCCAAAAGCGTTCCAAGGTAGCCCCCGCGTGGTCGTGTCGACTCGGGGTGTTACAAAAAGGGGTTGGCGTCGATGGGTTTTGTTGTAGGTTGGGGGTGATTTCAGTAGGAATTGATGAAGGTGAAGGGGTGGAATGTCAAGGTTACCCTATGGTGTGGTGGTTTTTTCGGTAGAAAGAGCAAAAGAAAAAAAAAGGGGGGGAGAAGTAGCACAGGGGAAATGGTTGCTTTGAGGGGTTTGTGTGTGGTTGATGGGGAGGCTTCGGTAGGGGTTGTTAATGCAAATGGTGGAGGATCGATGATGGTGGCCGATGGAAGGTTAAGGAGTCTAGTCGAGGGTTTTTTTGTAACAAATAAAAATGGTGGTGGAAGGAGCAATAGACGATGGAGAATAACAAGGAAAATTTATGAGTGAGGGAGCTAGGGAGAAGGAGGAGGTTGTAGATTTGCTTGAGAGCTTTGGCACAACACGGGAGGGAGAGGAGAAGTGATTAATAAGAGGGTAGTCTAAAGGGAAATGAGGAGAAAAACAAGGAGTGGAAAACATGGGGGATAGGGGAGGTATGGTGCAAATGGTGTAGGGTGATGGTTCAAAGGATGAAGGTGCCAGGGTAGAGGGAGTAGGGTGAGGTAAAGAGATTTCTAGCACTAATTAGGGGATAGTTTAGGGTAAATATGTTGGTGATAAATCAGGATAAAATATCCAGGTAAAATTGATCAAGTTATAGGGTTAGGTTTACTCGAAGAAACATATACTTGTTAAGACCCAACCTAGGTGTAAAAATTTAATACGCATCCTCTAGTATATTTTAAACTAATTAAATTTTATATCTAATAAGTCATAATAATATTATACATATTAAAAATATATTTATTACCATTTATCTGAAAATAATTATTATAACTAATACACATAATTAACGGTTATAATTAGGGTTTCTAGAAATGAGGTATTACAAAAAGGATATATGGATGGGTTACATAAGAATATGATGGTGGGAGGGAGTTGGTCGTGAGGTCAAGTTACAAGTTTGTGAAAAAGAAAAATAGAGGGGTGTGGATAGGATTTTGGTGTGAAAAACACTTGAATGAGGGATGGTGATGATGATTGAGTGAATGATTGAATTTAGTTGGATTTCTTCGTTACAATAACAAAATCGAGAGATTAAGGCATGGTTGGGACAAGGGGAAGAGTCACGCAGGAAGCATGAGGCCAGGGGAAAAAAAGGAGAAAAAAGGAAGGAGGAGAGTTTAGGGGTAAAGTTAGGGTATATGGATTAGGAAAATGTTAAGATAGTAATCATCAGAGATTAGGGTTAAGCTAAATTTGAGATATTACATTTAGTCATCTTAATCTTTCATATCTAATATATATAATGGCGCACACTTGAATCCTTCTTTAAAAATTATTGTGATAAAAATTAAGGTTATATTAGAAAATTAACAAAAATAATAAGTCACATAGCCAAAAATGGATCAAATGTTACATCTTAGTACTAGTAATACGGTGTTTCGTACTTACAGTGTAGCACCCCAAAATTTACTAATAAAAAAAATTAGTGGAAGTGTATAATATCGACCAAATATACTAGTTAAATGATTTAAATAAAAGATGATGATTTTAAGTTTAATTAATTATTTATACTTCCTTATTGTTGTATAAATTATCTAATTTTACTCACAACCCATTCGGTTTCAATTTATGCTATTTGACCTAAAGTAGAGATTTAGCTTGTGTCCTACTACTATCTTTTGGCTTTTTGACAATTTTTTCTTTAGCCACTTTAGCACCCCTCTTTGTCATCCTCTTATTTGTTTTTTCTCACCCTAGCAGTTTCCCCTTGTTCCCTATTCTCTTTTCCTTCTCTTCTATCATATATATATATATATATATATATATATATATATATATATATATATTGTGTCATGCACTTCTCTCTATTTTTTTCTTTCCTTCTTTAGCTCGCCTGCCCGTGCCTTTTTTCTTTTTTTCTTTTGTTTAGCAATTTATGGCGCACTTGTGATGTCTCTCTTTTTTTTCTTTGTTTATTTTTCTTATTTTTTTTATTTATTATGTTTTTTTAGTTTTTCTTTTTCTTGCATCAATTAGTACCTACATAATAAATATAAAACCAAATTTAAGCTCTAAATTAATTAAGTTTGTGATATTATTATAAATTAAGCAAATAATTAAAAATAATATAAATAACCTCATATATTATTCCCATAAATAACCAAAAATTTAAAGTAAAAGGGTATAAAATAGCTAAAAATATACGTTCATTTGTGTCATAACAATATAGTTGGTTGTTATCGCCATAATTGACATGAGATTGGCTTACCGTACCATCCTTACATCAAATATAAAGCAAAACAATCAACACTTAAAGTATGCTAAAACAAAGAATGACAGGGATTCATAAATTTATATAAGAGTTTGGAGGTTAATTTTGAGTAAAATATCTAAAATACATTTAAAAAAAAGGTACATTGGAACTAAGAATCCCAAAAGGTATCAGGGACAAAGATATAAGTCGAATAACAGGCCTCTACATCACAAACCTTAAAGATATTATGGTCACTCCTCCTCAAGCAAAGCATCATAAGCAGCAAAGTCATTAAATGGGTCCTTATTGACCTACACAAAATCATATGGGACATCTGCTCATAGACATGAGCAACACTCATGAAGAGCATGATCCGTATGCTACATACTGAGAAATAAAACAATAAACTCATGGCAATGTTACACAAAATACATAAAGTTATGGAGAAGAATAAGCATGCTTATAGATTAATATAATATGACACAAGTTAAGCACTGATTACAAAAACTCAGTATTAGATATAATCCTAATCTATATTCATATTTACATTGAGTTTAGGGACCCCACGAGTCTTAATCAGATGGAATAGAATGAATCATCTCTCATGGCAAAATGCTATTGAGCCACCATTATTGTCTGGTGGAACAGACACCATATCTATCAAGACAACATGCTCTTGACTACTATTCTTAAACTAATGGCATGGTTTGAAGTAACCCTCAGGAAAAAAATATTCCTAAGCCACTATTATCATCTGGTAGAATGAACACGACACATCGATCTTAACTCAAGTAATATTCCACTTTAAATGATTAGTGCATTATCCATTGTCGTTTCTCACAATACCATCATGCAAAAAAACATGTATATATTCAAGGAAAATAATATAAATTAAACTTAATTATTCAAAGTACATAAAATACAACCACATGAATACCAAAATATCCCCTAAGGAAAAAGGCAATATTTTTCCTAAGAAACCTAAATTTCACAAGATAAGCTTAACTTCTATAATATTCATTTAACCGTCAAGTTAATCATACCTTTATAAAATATTATTATTGACAACATATCCTAAAATCAAGCTTAACTCTAAAGTATTACACATGCCTACCTCTAGCGTTACTATTCCTAATTCATTATAAAATCATAATTTCACAAGTTAGGCATAACTTTTTCCATAAGACTCATATAACCACCATGTTTTGTATATATTCCTAAAACAAAATTATTAACAACATATCTAAAATTCAGTGTTTAAATCTAATATTTTATACATATAATAATGACCAACCACAAGGATTAATATTCTCAATTTAAGTTATTTTCTCATTTTATTAGAGGTATACCCCTTATAATTACACCAAGAATTCCACATGATATACCTAGAATATTTTAAAATATTTAGCACATACTATTAAAGATTTCATTTTTAACCACATTAACCAAATTTCCCTTAAGATAGCCAAAACACCCATATTTTCACAAAAACCTAAGAGCCCAATATTATCAATTCCAAACTTATTATTTAGAACATCATGAACCACTTAAACACATTCATTTACCACTTTCTATACTCCTTCAAACCAAATTAAAATACCATAGTCATACTACCACACATAGGATTTCAAAATGGGACTTATCACAACACTAACATATAAGCTCATGCTCTTCACATATTACTCACTTTTCATAAACTCAATATCACATCATATAATAACTTTGTCTAAATGGCATTATTATCGTAATAATACCAACCATGAGTTTTCATACACATTTACACATTGTATACAAAAACCTTAACTATGGTATATATCCTTACCAAAAATGTATACGGCCTTTAAGCACGTATAACCTTAAGATTTCTCCTATGAGACCATAAGTAAATCACCTATTAATCAAGGATAATATATCATTAGAACTTAATAAAACAATTAAGGAAAAGCTAAGACAAATGAGGGTAGAAATGGAGCAAAACCAAAGAAACCAAATCATGCATGCAAAGCTTGAACTAGTAGTGATAGGATTTAGTGCAGTAAAGTGGGATGTCGCATGGAACACTCACACAACTAGGGGTTTTTCTTGAAATCCTCACATTATGGGGTGTGCATCATGGGTTTTTAGTGTAGATGAGGGTAGTGCAACATGAATTTTTGGTGTATTTGGGGGTTGTACATGCGACTTTGTGAGTGTAAATGAGGGTGGTGTGCATGGGAATATCACGTGGCTAAGGTATGGGTGTGGAATGATGAAGGTGGTGTGATAGCATGGCACACCGAAAGTATTTGTTGCATGAAGTCTTGACATTTAAATGGTGGTGGTTGCAAGGAAATGTGACGTAGCTAAAGGTGACTTAAGGGTAGAGTTTTGTGAGTATGTATATGTTATGCACTGCTTCACTCAAAGAAAAATGGCGGCAACGATGGACAAAAGACAGAGGACTATAAGGAAGGAAGAGGGAGTTTGGGGAGATCTTATGTGAGTTGTAAAATAAAGTATCATATGGAGGGGATGGGGTGAGGATGCAAAATATGGAGGAACTGCTAAAGGCGCAAGGTCTGGGCATGGTTTAGGCATTTCACGCAACACAGTTATGGGAGGAAAAGGATAAGGTTCTCTTGTATGGCTAATAATTGTGGGTTAGGTTGTAGGGCAGGTGTAGTGAGTGGGAAAGGAAATCCATGCAAGAGGGGGTGCATGGCTTGAAGAGGAAGGGGGAGTAGTACGCCGGTCAGGACAAGAGGAGATGGAAAAGGGTGAAGAAAAGGAAGAAGGGAGAAAGAAAAAGGGGAAAGTAAAGGAACTTAGGGATAGTATTAGAACTAAGTTTAAGTTTAAGATTAAGGAATTGGGATAAAATAAATTTATACACCATCTAGGGTTTGGGTTAGGTTAAAATATTAATTAAATAGAATTAGATTTAGGATTAAGAAATTATGGTAAGATAAAAATACAAATGTAACACCCCAATTTTTACGAATAAAAAAATTTCATTTATAGAGTTAAGCATGGAAGTTAAAACAATAAAATGATGGGAGTTACCACAACACTTGGTACAAGTTTGGTTACCCTTGTCATCCTCATACCAAATGCTAAGGCTAAAATCATTACTCTGCTTAAATTAAACTTGATTATAAGAATCATAATAGAGAGAACATTAGATAAATATGGTGCTAAGAAAAAGCAACACCAATGGTTTACAAAACTTAAAGAGAGAAAATACAGAAGGACCAAAGGGTCCAAATACAACCAGAATTAAAATAACAAAAAGGGAACACCGGATAGTCCTACACTCTCAAATCGAAATACCAGCTTCGACTGAGTTCAAAAGTTGACCCATAAAGACCATTGCCCATTGAATAGGCAGGGGCCGATGAAAAGAATACTTTACTACAACACTACTAAGCAACCCTTTATACTAAAGTAGAATGAAAAACAAATAAAGAACACATGTAAGGCATAAAAATAATACATGGTATAAAACATCAAACTTTACATGCGTCAATTAACCATTCATATAATCACATACCACCAATACCACATACTAACCATAGTTGTTCATCTGGAATTAACCTAATCTTATCAATGGAACATCCAACCAATGCTCTTTGAAATATAATTAGAAACAACATCAACCTTGGAATCAAGATAATAACCACATGCCATATACTTTATCACCAATCCCATCAAATATCATAATGCAAGGAGGCTCTTAAGCTAGATCATTATCAAATCATCACATCATAGATAGGAACAAAGGCAACTACCAAAATACAAGTAGGTACAAAGGCAACTACCAATATACAGGTAGGCACAAAGGATGCTAACAAACCATTGGCAAGCACAAAGGCTGCTATCAAACCATAAGTAGGTACAAAGGCTGCTATCGAACTACTGGTACGCACAAAGACTGCTACTAACCAATCCAATAATTTGATAGTCCACCAATCATTTCCATTTTATTTACTCTTGGGGACACTAAGGTACTCTAGTCATATCGGCGCACCAAGGTAGCACAATATCCTACCGAATATCAATCCAATGAGGCAAAGGTACCCTAGTTACACTGGTACACAAAGGTGTACCCTATCAATAAGGACACCTAATCTATAATTATGGATATCCCCTATCAGTCCTCATAATATAATAGAATAAGATTGTAACACCCCCAAAATTTACACATTTTTTTAAAAACACAATACTTATAAATTAAAATAGTAAATTTTTGGGGATGTTACCGCCACACTTAGTACCAGACCGATTCACTCCTATCGTTCCGGTATCGAGTGTTAAGTGCGGCGGTAACATCCCCAAAAGTTTACAATTTTAATTTATAAATTATTGTGTTTTTTAAAAAATGTGTAAATTTTGGGGGTGTTACAAGTTGGTATTAAAGCGGTCGGTTTCGTCGACCACGCTCGTTTTTGAAAATAAAGTTGATTTTGGAAGTCTTTACTAAATTTTGGAAGGATTTCCCGCTTTAACTAAAATCGTTCGGTTTTAAAATTTTTGGAGCCCGGCCACGGTGAGGAGTTCAAGGGTAGATTAGGATATTTCCCAAGAAATAGGAGATATTGATAATAATTTCGAATTTGTGGGTTCGCTTCTAAAATTTTCCTCTTTGTTGCCGTGAAATGGAAGCTAATGGCAGAATTAATTGATTAGAGAAGGCTCGTCTGATCTGTTGCTGGTAGGAGACACTTACTTTGATGCTATCGATATCTATGGGACATTAGGAGGGACGGAGTAATAGATGGGCTAGATCAATCCCTAGAGTGACGTGGCTGTTTTCCCTTTTAATTTATGACTCGTGTTACTTTTTATTATGTTTAAGTTACATAAACAATTTTATTAATGTCGTTTAGTTGTTATTTGGAAAAACAGTAGCTAGTATTTCGAATTATATAAGATTTATGCGTACTCTGTTTTTCATTTTTATAAATTGGAGTATTAATGGTATTATTAGTAGTATTTTCTTAGCCTTAACACTCGATACCGAGACGGTAGGAGTGAACCGGTCTGGTACTAAGTATGGCGGTAACATCCCCAAAAATTACGATTTTAATTTATAAGTATTGTGTTTTAAAAAAATGTGTAAATTTTGGGGGTGTTACAAAGATATAGGCTCTAGTTGGGGTACTAAGACACACCAACATAAATCCATAATCAACCATGGGTTAAACCATGTCTTTAGGGTAACGACCCCAAAGAGCTGCCATTCTCGATCTCGAGAACTTTCACTTTACGTGTTAGTATTTTATTAAGGTGACACAAAATCACATAAAATACAGATTAATTCAATTTCCAAACTTAACCCTTTTACTCATTCCTATTATTCCAAGACAATCAAGATCAACGTCTTCACCAAGGTCAATCATACAAATATACTAAGGCCATTCTAGGTTCAATTATTCACTTTTGGGCACATTAGGCTAAAAATGACCAAAATGCCTCTGAAGTCAAAATTACTACATTAACATCCTCTTTAATTACTAAATCCATTTTATTTATAGGTTTGTCATGAAAAGGCTAAAAATAATAATTAAACCAAATTATCATGCATTTACATTACTAGATACGCCAAAAACTAATTTACCCTCATTCTAGATATTTGCATATAAAACCCTAACATGTGTATCTAATACATCCATAATCAAGTAATTTCATGCTTATAATATATAATGCACATTAGACATATCAATCATGGTAAAAATCATAATACATATAAAATAGCCAAATTGCTCCTAGGGCACATATTCATGATTAATATGCCACAATTATATCTAAGAATGCTCAAACTATTATTTTCCACATACATGTCACAAATAATCATGAAAGATCATTTTTACCATACTTTGTCCCTGAAATTGTTTACATATGATAACATGTTATTGTTGCATATTTTTTAGGATATAACAAATAATCATAATTTAACAAATCATATTTAACATGTTCCACACAAAAACCCTAATGTATTATCATACAATATTTACCATTTTAGCAGAGTATAAAGGTTATCTAAATTCTAGCAAAAAAGTAAATTAGCGGTATCCTACTAAATATTAGATCATCCCACTAATCAACTTTTGTACCTATAAATAATACTAAAATACTAAATTAATATTTAACAAATAAAATAATAATTATAATAAAAAAATATTTATTTTTATAAAACTACTAAAGTATCCTTACATATAAATAATAGGTACCAAAATCTTTAAAAACCAAACACAACTTAAGTTGTGTATGCAGTGTTGGTCATGCACATGCAAAGCGGGGAGAAGGAAGGCTGGTTGGTTGGCCGAGTGAGGTAAGAAGAAGATGGTGGAAGTGGTGGTTGGTGCAAATTAATGGCCGATGAGTGATGGAGTTGGTGGTGGTTGGGTGTTGCGAGGTGGTGATGGGTTGACGTCGACTAGTGTTGTGGATAGAGGGTGTGGTGCAGGTTAGTTTGGTTGCGTGGAAGGGTGTTGCAAAAGAAAGGTGGTTAGAACACCCCCAAAATTTATAATTAAATTTTTTTATTTGTTATAGAAAACCATGCACTAAAAATGAGGAGTAATGCCACCGTGATCAGTACAAGTTTGACCCCAGGCCAATCTCATCTAACCACAAGGCTAAAGGTACAAAAATTATTAACACGAATGATTGATAAAAACCATAATAGTTAATATTCATTAATAAAACCAGAGTACGCAAATATCAGAGTTAATCTAGAACTGAAATAAGGTACAAAACAACTCCTACTACGAAAAAATAAAAAAGGTAGACATAACAAAAAACAACAAGTTCGGAGAACACCATCTCGGACCCCACACTAGGTACATCAAATCATCACTCTACCCCACCCAAGGCATCATACGCATCAAAATCGGCAAGGGCACTATCTCCTACCTGTACAGACTTAGGAGGGGTCACTGCTTGTGGGAATGAGTGGCACCCATAAAAGGGGTGATTAGTACACTACGTACTAAGTAAGGTAACCATATAGCTAAGACCGGGCATAACGTATAAAAGGCATACATTACAAGCAGTAAGGCAATTAGATTAATCACCATTATTAGAATTTAGGCCATTAATTTTATCTTTACACGTCTCTAGAATTATATCCACATGAGTACAGGAACTCCGCTATTATATCCGTGGATCGGAAATACACTATAGGGCAGAACACATCTGGCTACTATTATTTGCCGATGAATCAGTCTCTAGGAAAAAATGCTTCTGGCCACTATTCTTGCTAGTGGATCAATCTAGCATCAACTTACATGGTGTTCTACTATAAGTAATTAGTGTTTTCCCCATAATTTGTTATCATCCAAGGTTTGGTTTATTGAGCTTGGGATCCTCCACTATTATAGCCGGTGGATCATATTGGCCACTATTATTTGTTAGTGAATCAGTCTCTAGGGAAAAAATGCTCCTGGCCACTATTCTCGTAGGTGGATCGGTATGGGCCTAGCTCAATAGTCTTCCACTTTAAATGGTTAGTATTTTATTCGTATCTTATTCAATAAGTAACTCTCAACCAAACATGCATGCCCCCAATGGGCTTCTCCGACTCATTATCACTCTTCCACCCCAGACATCCTGAATGACCTTATCCCATAGCTTGGGACATCTACACTCCCCAAGACTCCATGACCCCTTTTTCTCCTTCCACCCTACTCACCATGAATCCAAAAGCCCCCACACATATAGGTCAAGGTCCATTTTCCCATTTCTCCACCTAGGCTCACCATCGCCTACTAGGGTTTTCCCTTAAAACCCTAATCAAACCTATATGGCCCTAGCCTCTCCTTTTCCTATATAGCCCATACTTCCCCTTGATTCCAACATCACCACTCCACTCAACCCACTTCAAACATCACAACCCTACTCTTCAACTTCCATATGTGACAAAGAACCCTAGTTGGTCACCCCAAAACCCTAATACACCTCTTTTCTTTCACACCTTCCCTTCACACACAAACTCCACCCTCCTTTTCACTTGACTCTCACCCTTCATATGACATACTCCTAATCACAACCCAAAATCCAACCAACCTCTATAAACTCTATCGAAACACCCCTATACTTAGGGTTTCACCCCCAAAAACCCTAGTTAGTATCACATGCATAGTTTCACCAAACCCACTTACTATCTCTTCCCCCAAACACTCCAATCACCCAAAATATTCTCCCCCCCCCCCACACCAAACTAACTTTTTCCATGTAAACTTTTTTCCCATGCAAGCCTCACACTTCCCAAGCGAGATTTTACCCTAACCCTTCAATTTATTACTTTCTTCATTTATACACTTAGGCTATTTCCTCACTTCTTCTTACTCACTCCACCCTCTTTATTTCTTTTAGATTCCCATAACCACTCAAATCCATCTAAGGCCTCTAAGCATGCATGTCATACACTAACAACCATACATAAGAGCATTTTATACATAACAAGTCATATCACCCATATTACACATAATATAAATCACACACAATATACCTTAGCTCCTTACAAGCCAAGTTGTACTGCACACATATTTAGCTCACATTCACATATAAATACACAACACATACCATCATACCCATAAGCACACAAATTATATATAAAAAAACCCAAAGTATTAAATATATCCTTACCTAAAAGGACACCGGGCTTAGAACATGAAACCTACACCTTCTCATGGGAAGGGTTTTATTCACACCTTATAAGAAAGGCATACTAGTCATTTAACCTTCTTCCTACTTATTTTTCCTTTTTCTTTATTTTCCTAATTGAATATTAGTAGTAGTAATAATAAAAATGTTAATAATAAAAAAATTATTTAAAATAAAATAAAATATACTAAGCAAGTAAAAGGGATAAGGGCACAACTAGAAAGGGATAGCAATCAAAGGACGGCAGTGGTGACATATGGCGGTGGCGATGGTGATTGAAAAGGAAAGGTTTTAGGGTAGGAAAAGAGGATAGGAGATAGTTTTTCTTGGGTGGTAGGGTTTTTGGGTTAGAGGGGGTTATGGTGGTGGTGATGGTGGAGTCTCACAATTGTGGCGTAGGCGGCAGGTGTAGTGGTGGCTGAGAGAAAAGGAGGAGGACGGAGGGGAAGGAAAGGGGTAGTGGTGGTGTGGTAAGGTAGGGGAGAGTTTTTTGTGCAAGAAGGGAGGCAATGAGGGTGGTGGTTGTTGCGGTGGTGGCGGTACAGGCGGCGAAGATGGGTGTAAAAGGGCAGTTCGAGTTACCCACTTTGTACAAGTAGGGAGAGAAGAGAAAAGGTAGTTAGGGGCAAAGGAAGTTCTCATTGGGTGGAGGGTGATGTAGGGAAGAGGAAGGGATGGTGTGGAGATGATGGCGCAGTGTGACAGCGGCGGTAGCAACGATTGAAGAGGCTGTGAGAGTAAGGCTGGGGGTTTGAACCAAAAAAAAAAAAGAAGAGAAAATTGAGGATGCAGGGGTGTATTTATAGTGGAAAATGGCTACAGAAGTGGACAAATAATGGAATAACATAAGGGGAGGGGTGGTTAGCTGTCGTCCGGCGTGCAGACCGATGCAGCTGCACAACAGCGGGGATAGGGCAGGGAGATTGAAGGGGGTGTAGGGGTCGCAAGAGGGAGGGGACCGATGCAAGGCAGTGTTGGTTGCACGCTCTATAGATCCAAACGAGGAGAGGATAAGGGGAGAGAGAGGGATGGAGCTAAGAAGCAACCATGCCTACAGCTTCGATTGGGGAGAGTTTGAAGACAGAGACAGAAAGGGAAGAAGGAAAGAAAAGAAGGGAGAAAAGGGAAAAAGAGGGGAAGAACGAGCGTGGGCAGGGATGCTAGGCTACGTAAAGGAAAAGAAAAAAAGAAGGAAGAGTGGGTCGGGGAAGGAAAGGAAAGGAGAGGAGGGGAAAGGATTGGGCATGTGTTGGGCGTGCCCTAAAGAAAGAAAAAAAAATGAAAAAGAAGAAGAGGAGAAAAGGAAAAAAAGAAAAGGGGAATAAAAAGGGAAAAACCAAAAAAGAAAAGTGAGGTGGTTGGATGGTTTGACTTTTTTTTTAATTTTAGGAATAATAAAAATTAGTAATAATAATAAAATAATTTTTAAATTAATTTATAAATTATTATTATAATTTACTTAAAATTTATTTTAGTTTAGTAAATAATTCTAGCATCTACTAATTAGATCCCTACATCATTTTCCTCCTTTTATGGCCATTATTATTATTATTATCATTATTTTATTAAAAATGGCATATATAATTAAACCTTATCCATTTAATCCTTACTTTATTTTTAAATCCTAAAATAAAGTTTGGGGGTATTATAATGGTGCAGGCTAGTGGTGAGTTGGTGGCGCATGCAAAGAGGTGATGGTGGTTGCGAGGTGGAGTTAATATAAGGCTCGATTGTGGGAGCCGAAGGGTGGTGGTGATGGTGTGGTCGGAGGTGCCAGAGTGGATGGTAAAGCAACTAAAAAAATTATCATTGCTCAAGGAGTAGCTACGGGAGAGGTAGCCAAGGGGTTGGAGCAGGGTTCAAAAGAATTTATCGTAGGGAAGGAGAAGAAAAAGAAGATGGGGCAAAAAGGAAGAAGAAGAAGAAGAAGGCTGGGATGGTGGATCTACTGGGTTGTAGGGTGGAAAGGAGAGGATAAAGATGTGGTTGGCGAGCAATCAAATGAAGACAAGATAAGGGAGAGCAGATAACGATTGTGTGGTCGGCTGGAAGTGTAGAAGAGGAAGGGATTACACACGAAAATGGTTGGAGAAGACTATGTGTATGCGTTATGTGTGTGTGTATATATATATATATCTGTAGGGTGATGGTGATGGTGATGGTGAGAGGGTGTGGTTCAGTAGGAAAAGGGTATGGTTTAGATCAAAAGGTGAGGGATGAGAGGTGTGGCAAAGCGTGAGAAGGGGAGGGAGACAAAGAGAGTGATTAGGGGAGGAATATGGGGCATGCAAGGGTAGAAGAATAGGGTGTGTAGAGGGTAAATTTTAAGCGGGTAAAAAGGTAGGGTAATAGAAAACAGGTTTGTTTAATTTTAGTTTTAAGTTTAATTTAGCTAGGTTGGGATATCGAGTAAAAATATATCAGATAAGAATAATTAGTTTTAAAATAGGTCTAGAAAAAAGAAAACGGGTAAAAATAATTGAGAAAAATATTTAGGAATTTATTTAGGTTACAGATCATAGGTTATTAATAAAATAATTAGATCGAGGCTTAAGGGTTAGTTTTGAATAAAAAAAGTCTAAACACCCAAAAGAAAATGTTACAAAATTTTGGGGCGTTACAATAAATTACCCTAAATTAGGATTAGGTAAAATATTCATTATCTGAGATTATGATTAGATAAGATTCAAGGTTCATTATATGGTTATTGAAACATATGTATTAACTACTATAAGATTTGCATTTTATCTGTATGATATGCACATTTATAATTACACAAGTTTTTCATTTACAATTATAATATATGTGCCTTAAAAGATGTGTGTTCACCACTATATGATATGCATTTCATCTATATGATATGCACATTGATCGATATAAGATGTACATTTGTCTTGTAAAGAAGATTGTTCTTTCCAATGAGATGTATATTTATAACACATACACTCATCCAGTATTATATTATAAATAAAGAATGTGTATTTATATCCAAAATATATTTAGATCATATATATATATTTGTTGGATAAGATGGGCATGCTTATAAAATGTGTATTTATATTATGGAATATATGCAAATTTACTTTTAATTCTAATATATATCAATATTAATGTCTATTTATAGAGAAAAATGTGAAAGATAATTTGAAATTATTTTTTAATTAATTTTACACCTCAAATTAAAGATAATTTTATTTAATTTTTTTAAAAATATCATAAGCTATAGTAACATGTTGCTACAACAAACATGGTGCAATATCTAGTGGGCCAAAATTATGGCTAGGGAAAATAGTATAATTTTCTCCTCCTCAAAATAGCTTGCCTCCTTCATATGCCAAATTACGAATGACTTTGTTTGCATGTACACACACACTTTGACGGTGCTTACATATGAAACTTCATCTGTAAAAACCCTAGCATTAATAAAAACCTGGCTTTTATACAAAAACATGTGTCACCAAATTGACTTTTAAGTCATTTATTTATGAAAACCCTAATGGAATATTGGTATGACACTTCTAAATGTTGGACTTATTATCCATATAAATCATGCTCATTAAGCGGATACATTTGACTATTCCAACTTATCAATCATTTGTTGAATGACATTTTGTAATAAATTAAGAATAATCATCTCTTGTATCCATTATCAGTTGCAACTGTTTAGGTAAAAACATCATCAATGTCTATTTTATACCATTTTACATTGGCATAAGAATAATTCATAAGTATTTCATTCACTGGCGGAATCTATTCTCAGATTCTATCCATATGGATATGTCAACGCATTATGGAAAGTTTTCTATCTTTTTTAAGGATTACAACTTCTATTTTAAGAGTTTAGCTCTTTGGACCTATATCATACACTTCTAATGTATTTGTACTATACTTACCATTAACTTATTTGAAGTCACTACAATGAATTATATATGACCTAGAGCTTTAGTTAAAACATATATAACTTTCATAATTTATTGATGATAATAAATGTAATTTATAGCTAAGATACTTCAAGAAATTATAAGCATCATAAAGTATAGTTTTATTTTCCTTTCGCTTTATATCTCATGGAAGGAGTCTTCTAAGTGTTTTATTGCTCTATAATCTCAATATCCTCTTTTATCTCCCTAAATATAAGGAAAAAGCATCTCTAACCTACTTTGTGACTTAATTTCATATCTATAGGAGAATGTAAGCATATATAAGACTCATCCAATATTTATTTATTTTTTAAAAAATAATCATCATATTCATTTCAATTGTAATGGCTTAAGGAATAATGTGATATGTGATTAGTACAAAAAATCTTCACTTGCATATTAGCATATGGCATATCACTTCTAAACTTCACTAACAAAGCTCTACGAATTAAATGCATAATCAAGGACTCTACAAGGCCATCATACCTCCAAATTGAAGCATTGATTGAATTTTTATCCTAATTAGATAATTATTCACTTTTGTGACAACACAACAATAGTAGTTATAAGATATAACACGCGCCACTATATTGATACATCATTGTATACTATAGTATGTTTAATTAATCTATATGTGTTCACTTGAATTCTATAAAGGACATATGATATTATGAGTTTTCTTACATTATCAAAACTTTAATTTTGTCAAGAATAATATGTCATCCAAATGAGATCACCAATTAAAAAGAACTTTTAAGATTCTAAGTGGATGCTTGTGCAAGTTTCAATGACATTTCCTATCTTTGCTACACTAATGTGATCTCATTTATCATGCCACGAAGATAATATTTTATAGGCCACTAACATCTAATTAGTGACACCTTTTGGCTTTTCACATATACCAAATGCATATATTGTGCATTTATCTCGAGCGTACTTCTATCCAATATTGATGTTAACAATACCATTTACAATTAACATATCCCATATATATAGTATATATACTTATTAAATGAATTATGATAGAGAGTTAAAGAATATAGAAGGTAGTTGATAGGTAAAAAAATTGAGAGGTTACAACTATAATAGAAAAGGCTATTACAACATTCATGAATTGTAAATCCACAATTCATATGCATATTCTCATTCTTCATGTCCCTTGTATTGTATGTGCTTGAGAAGGACAAACATGTTTTTTTTTTATGTAAAAAAGAAAGATATTATCTAAGAGTGAGATATAAAATTATTCCTCTCTATTCTAAAACTTTGTATATAGTAAATATAAAGATGGATAATAACTTTTTTTATCTTACAATATATTGGAGATAACTAGATAATTTAAATGATTTGGAGAGCTTTTATGGATTTTGAGATATATTAGAGATTTAACTATATCGAACCTCTAATATTAGTTTTTGGTAATGAATTTCTTGTATTAGCGGTTTGGGATATAAAAAAAAAACTTGTTTTGAAAAATCTTAAAATATAAGTGTTTTAATTTGACTTATTTAGAAATAGCTTTTTTAAAGTGATGTATACTTTCAATATACTATAATAACTACCACAATCAATAAATATTACCAAACACTTTTGTTTAAAATATTAATATTATTCACTAATCAAGCCGGCTAATGCAATCTATTATCAACTATCCGCTAATATAATTCTCTAACTGTTATCAACTATCCGCCCGTCACTAAATAGGGCAAAAAAAAATAGAGCTAAAAGGTATTTAAGAGTTTATTTCATATTTAAGTTAAATCTAATAAATTTATATAAAAATAAATAAACTTAAAACTCAAATACAACTAAAATTGATCAAATGAATTTTAAGTTTTTATTATCATCTAAATATACACGTAATATTAGCTGGGCAAATACCTAATTGTTCATATAGGGAAAACCGTATTTACTTTTTGAGACCTTATCATCACCCTTTGGTGAAACTAAGAATAAAGGAAGAGTATAATTTATCTCTGTCTAAAAAAAAAAAACACGTTTGCAGAAAAAGACACGCACACATACGCACGAATACAAAAAGGGTAGGAAAAAGCGAATCGAAAAGAGGTTTCCCTTCCTCCTACGTAACCAGCAAGCTGGCTTGTTCTTTGTCAATGTCTGAAAGGCTTTTTCCTACATCTCAAAGTCTCAACAATCGCACGTTGCCCCCACTTCCATATTTTAGTTTTCCTCAATAACCCCTGTCTTATCCGTAATTCTACAAGCAGGCCATCGGTGGTGAGTTTCTGGTAAGGGGGGGAAAACAAAGCGAAAAATAAAATATGAGCGGGCAAGGTCCTTGCTTTTCATTGTTCATCCGCATCCATGACATCGGGGAGATCCATTTCCATACATTTTTATTATTATTTGGGGTTTATCATTTTAGAGATCATTTCTCGTAATCAAATTATACAAAAAGATATATAGGAAGTTTCATAACCAAAGTATTTGTGCTATAAAACTTTATAACAATAGAAGAAAAAATATTTATTCATTTAATACACATAAAATTGGTATATACAGAATAAATAGATAAAGTTTTCTTACTAAAAGAAAACTGAAAAAAAAATATAAGGTATTTTCAGTAATATTTTTGGCCCACAAGAGAAAAGAATAGATATAATTACTTGCACACAAATATAAAATTATAAATGCTTGACTTCAAATACTTTTATTTTAATTATTTATTCACTTGCCAACTACATAAAATTCTATGAACTATAATTTCCTACCAAACTTGCTAATTCTAAAATATTGTAATCGAAATTGGCTACATATATGTAACCTCTATCCCATACCAAATTAACAAGTTGGTGGCCCTGCCTATAGGAAGAAAAGAATGCTGGTTTGGATAAATGATTGGAATTGTGATAAGATTTTCACAAAATAAGAAACTTTTAATTTTAGTCATCGCCCGACCAACAAATGAAACCCGAAAACGTATGTATGAAATGAGATGTCAAGATAAGAAGACTTCCATCCCAATCTCGACTTTGAGATATCTTAAAGGATTATAAGCATTAGCATAGAAAAAATGTGTTAAATTTAAGATTATGTTAAATTTTTAAGGTTGTCTAAAGTATAGAAATTAAGGCATATTAGTATATTTTTTAGACTGATTATTACTGTTAGAGAGTATACACCTTTTTTTTTTAAATAGTCATTATTAATGAAATTATTTGTAAAATTATATTTAATTAAGGTTGATTATATAAGATTATTTATTGATATTTATAGATTAATATAAATTAAAAGTTAAATATTATAAAATAAAAATAATTGGTGATATGATTGAAAAAAATAATTGGATGGTATAAAGTTTAGATAGTAAGGTATGGAGTTAAAAAATTAAATTTAAGATAAATTAATTAAAAATAATAATTGGATAGGAACATTAGATATGTTAAATTTAAAATATAGATTTGGATTCTCTAATAAGTAGGCCTTCCCAGACAGGTACCGGATAATTCAAATTTCAAACCTCAGCAAGTAGAAAACACGGATGAGGTGAGGTAACAGATAGGAGCGTATGATAATAATAAGACGGAGACGGAGACGGAGACGGAGATGGATACGCCGGATAACTGACCAAAGAGCCCTGGCATATCGGTCAATTCAAGGTATGAGATTCATTAGTCACAGTTTCGCCTAATCTGTCGTCTGATTGAAAAATAGTGAGACATGAAGATCTTAAGAAATCTTGAAATGGGGCAACCTCCCGAAGGTGGCATTTTTGTCAGGTAATCTTCAATCCGACACGGTTGCCCGTAGTTTTCAGAAGCATTGTAAGTTGTAGGCCATTTCAACCCCCGCCCCTGCCCCCCCATTGGTCCGCTATTATATTAATATCCAATGACAGCTTTAACCTTTATTCGGCACCTTAGGGTACGTGGGTCGATCCGAAATTTTTAATCGAACCGAACTGATAGAGCAAGGGCCGCAAACGTGTCGAGCCGAACCGAATACCCATAGGTTTGGATTCGGCTCGTTTAACTAAACGAGTCTAAAATGTTGTTTGGGCTCGGCTCGTTTAACTAAACGAACGAGCCGAACCGAACTTTTAACGAGCCGAACTAAGCCGAGCTCACGAGCTAAAGCCAAAAAATGAACCGAGCCGGGCTTTTTCGAGTTTGAGCTCGGCTCGTTTAATAAACGAGCCGAGTCTGAGCCTCACTTTGAGGCTCGTTTAATTAAACGAACGAGCCGAATCGAACTTTTAACGAGTCGAGCCGAGCCGAATACCGAACTGGCTCAGCTCATTTACAGCCCTACAGGCAAGGCTCCGACTTAAATCAATTTTGAATGAAAAAAATAAATATTTCAAGCTATGGGTCATATTCTTCGGTAAAAACAGAAATTTAGATTGGTTATACGATTTCGGCCTGATTTGTAAAAGTTCACCGAGCGCTTTTTTTTTTCCTTTTTTGAGTTTTGACCTAACTATTTCTCCTTTATTATTGGAGGCGTTTAAAATTATATATTTTTATTCGTTTAGATACTTTTTTTAATTATTTATTTGGTGTTTTATATATTAAATTTTAAAAAATATATATATAAACAGAATTAATATATATCCAATATTTATATAAATATAATATTTTATTAATTTTAATAACTTTTGTAAAAAATTAAATAAAGATAATATATCAATTAATATTCATATAGGTGTCTTATTTTATCTTAAAAATATATTTAAATACTATTATAACATTTTAAAATATAAAAATAAATAAAATTTCAAACTATAAAAAAAAACACAATATTATAGTATTTTATTCAGATAATTAACAAAATATCAGATATTGTCGCTGATCGGATAATTCGGTCAAAAATTAGATATCATAACTTCGGTTTTTGACTAAAATCGAATCGAATTCTTGCGTCCTAATTTTTTTTACACGGTCTTTTATCCCACCCCAACCCGATTTTGAACTTCCGGTCCTCCTCCTTTACATGATTTGTTAGTCCACCTCCCTTCGTGTTGTCGTTCCATCTCCCATTCTCTACCACCACCAAACCTTCGCACGCCACGATTTCGTCGCTCATCTTCCGGCCAATGTCAGTCTCCCAGTTCTCCGCCCCAATGTGTTGCTACAAGTATGCAGTTCCTCCCTAAATTAGGTAAGCTTTTTCAATTTAATTTTCTCCAACCTTCTCCTTCTTGTTTGAGTCAATTCTCCTGTTGCGATTTTTTTTATTGTGTCCCTAACTCCCTGTTGTTGTGTTTGTGTATTCTTCTACAATGCATCCATCTATCAAATCAAAGTTGATCTATTAGCATTTTGCAGCATAAGTCTTTGTTCATCTACATTGTTTGGTGTTTTTGGCTTTAATCATTGATGAACAATCATGTGCACTTAGGTTTGTAAAATAACTAGATTAGTTAGACCCCCCCCCCCAATTTCAATTTTATCATGTGTATAAGTTTAGCAAATGTAACAATAGTAGATAGAGGAGGATACATGCAAGTTATGAATTTTGAGTATATGATTTGGTAATTATGTGATTCCCTATAAAGATGTACAATTTCCAAAGGTTTGAAACATGAAATTGGTGTATTAGTTGTCAAAAAACTTAGAGTTTGAGACTATATGTTAATTTTACTATTTTTCCTCCATGAATTGTGAATGAAATCTCACGTGCTCCGAGTCTTCTCTTCAATTGCTTTCCCTATTTGATTCCTATACATGTTAAGGCTTAAGATAGATAGGCCATAACCGATTTAGAATTTATAATGAGGCATATAGTTGTTTTTATCGTACTTGTCATGTATGCAATTCATGTGCGATTCCTTAGCCGCTAAACTTGTCTAACTATATTCTATTAACCTAGCTTAGAAATAGATTTTTTTAATATCTTTGTTGAGGTAGTTATAGAATGAAATTGATATGTTTGATTCAAACAAATGTCTGATATTACTAGTCGTAAGGATGCTCATATTTCTGTGTGGGATATTATTTATTTATATTAATACATTTATTTATTTAATTAATCTAATAATGCAGTTGTATTTTATTTACTTGTTTATTTTTGCTAATTTTTTGTGTGAATTAAGACCGTAAAAGCTATTATATGGTCTCAATATTAGATTAGAGCGAAAAATATAAGAGAAAAAGTTGATGTAGAGTAAGCAAGCCTTACAAGAGTTGGAGGAAATAGATAAAAGTAGTAATCAATTAAGCTTTATTTCTTTAACTTATTTGATTAATTTAGTTTTGCTACCATTTGTCAATTATGCTTGATATAATATTACTACTAACTAATGATTGATTTACATTTGAATTTGAATAGGTGTGGAAACGAAAGCTATTATGGAGGTCGAGGCGGTATACGTTACTTAAAATAAATGATGACAGTAAAGACTTTGTATTCACTTTTAGGTAAACTATATTTTTATATTATGTGGTAGATTGTTATTTCTATTTGGAGAACATTGTTGTTTTGTTCTCATCCTTTTGTAATTTATGTATTTATGTTATATTTTCTTTGTTTTCAAAACTTAGTTATTTCTCTTTAAAGGATACTGTTATGGATAAATGGAGGACTCATGTGTGTGAAATGAGCCCATAAAGTCCATGTTGATATTGGATTGTGGATAAAAATAGGGTTAAAAGTTAAAGTTGAATTAAAACAGAGTCAAAACTAAATTGGGTCAAAATATGATTAGCTTCAATTGAGGTGAAATATGGTCAATCAGTCAATTTAAAAATATAATCAAAATAGAGTCCATTTTAACAATCTTGTCCTTATTTTTAGTTGGGCGAATGTTATTAATGATGGTATATAATATAACAAACCAAGTGTGTATAACTCGGTTGGTATTTGCACTAGAGATACAAATAAATGATCAGGATTAAATTATCATTGAAGGTGTGACCCTTTCAAAAAAAAAAGAGTATAAAACACACTTTGAAACAAATTGTTCGTTAATATATAATATTTGATTTAGGTCCTCGTTTAAAATTTTATAGCTCTGTTACATTAATAAAAGTTCTAAGAATGAACTAAAACAGTAATTATAATTTATTTATGAATAAAAGTGAAAAAAATTAGCTATTTGATTCTTGTTGTAAATATTTTAAAACAATTTACATACATAATTTTGCTTAAAAATTTACGAGAATCGAATAAACGTGAGGGGTAAATATTACACGGTACGCACGCACGACATAAAGCTAATTCGCACAATGGAAAGATTACGCTGCTGTCAGACTCTACTGTCCCTTGAGTCCGCCGAGGCGCCACTGTAGGGTCAAATATATATATATATATATATATATATATTGGTCTAAAAATATTTTTTCTTTTTGGCCCGACTAAAAATAAGGATAAGATTGTTAAAACCTTGAAATATGCACTAAAATGGTAGGTATATAGATTGGGCATTTTAGAATCTCTATTGAATTGTCAACTTCAAAAAGGAAGGGAGAGGGGGGCCTTCCTTTGCCCTTGCCCCTCTCACTCGCTCAACTAGTATCACTAATAAAAGGAGCATCTTCCTCCCATTAATCCCTTGTATGAGCACCCCACACGAAATATATAGAATCTGAAAAGGCTATGACACACGCATCCGCCATCCCTTTTATGCGTGTACAAAAGGAAAAGAGTTAGGAATGAAACGACTCTTCCTCCTTTATATGGGAAAAAAAAATGCAAATCCAAAGTCTTTTGATTGTGACGTCACTTGCTAGTACTCTAAACTTGAAACCTTGGTTTAACTTCATTTTAGTTTATACGGCCAACTAGAATAACCTAAAGGGAACGGTTGATTTTAAGCTTACAATATATTGCTATATCCGAACGCACGCTACCCAAAAAATAAAAATAAAAATAAATTGATGGAAGGTTTTACCATATATTTCTTATATAAAAAATTTTCCTTCGTCTAACCGTGTAGCTATGAAACGTGCCTTAAAACCCTGTTGTTATTACTTGTATTATTCATGTTAAAACCCTAACGTGACTATTAAGATCATGCAAACTTTACTACGTGGGAGGTATCAGTATGGAAGAAATATTTACTTTTGAAAGAAATTTTGACATACGTTAGATATTAAGTTGTTTAATACATTTTGTTATTCATAGAAGAATGATCAAATCGAAGTGACTAATACGACATTGAAAACTTTACTACGATAATTAGTTAATAAGAATACAAATTATTGTGATATAAAACTTGCACATGATTAATTTACATACTATAGGGGTCCTTCTAGTACAACTCAATCGAGTCTATCTGAGGTTGTCTATATAATTAATCCTTATTTATCTATTGATATGTCTTCATTAAATAAAGGTGATATTAAAAACTACAATGTTAAAAAAAAAGTTAAATTCTTTAAAAAGCTTTATGAACAAATAACGAATAATACTGATAAATTTAATGCTAAATACCAAAACTAGGTGAACAAAAATAGATCTACACAAATATTTTCACCATGAGACTTAGTATGGTTACATTTAAGAAAATAAAGATTTAAAAATAATGCTTATGATTTAGAATTACCTGAATCTTATGGGGGACTTTCTAGGACTTTCAATGTTGGTAATGTATCTTCTTATTATAGTGATGTTAATTTGATGACAAATTTTTCTTTACAATGGGAGAATGATGAGAGATCATCTCCATCTCATTCTTCTCATGTTTCATTAAGTGATTATTGCAGGTATTATATATATTTGTAAGAACAAGAATTTACCAATGGTATCTAGTATACAAGACAATGATAATGCAAGGGTTACAAAGTTGAATGAAATACAAAGTTATAAGACATGAAGCTTGATTATTTGATTATTCCATGTATTATCATGATTAGGTTTTATGTAACTTTGATGTTTTATGTAAACTTTGTAATATATTGTTATTGAAATTGTAGCTCATTATGTATACTACATGGATGTGTGTTAATTTGACTGTTATTCAATTAGGCCGGTTGATTTGGGTTTAATTAATGAGAGCTAGGCTCCGTCTCATAAGTCATTTGTATGTGTGTGTGCATGTGTGTATATGCCTTGTACATTTGGTGGTGGTGAATAATCATACAACCGAACACTTAATGAAAAAAAAAAGAGAAAACTTATAGTCGAAACTCTTAGTGAATTTATCTTCATATCTTCTCTTCAAATGAGGATAAATCTTGAGTGAATTCTAGAAAAAACATACATTCGATTTGAGTCTAAGGTTACACACGTCAGACTTGTTATTCTATAAAGAGCATGTGTTTATCTAATGTCATATATACTATATAATCTCCTATGTTTACCATAAAATTTCCCCCTTTACTACTCATAGTTTGATAACATAATCTTCAAATCTATGCTTCTATCCTCATAAATTTGAACTAAACGATAAATTCAACCAACATTATATAGAAAAAATGCTCACATGATGCCATTATTTTCATTATTTAAAGAAAATACCCTCATATAATGTCATAATAACATGATACCTCCAACAATCATTTCTTCATTTTTTTTATTTTCATATTTACTCATTATGAAATAATGACACAATTTAATACAATTTTGAGAAAACAATTAATTCAGGTAAGGTATAATCCATAAGCCAATTAAACCTATAATGAAACTAGGAAAGTGGCTATCACTTTAAGAGGGTAAAAGGCTAGAGAAATATTCTCCTAGTTTTGGTACATTCAACGCTTTAAATTACTCACTTCAGGTATGTTATTCATGGAAAAAGATCATACGATTATGTGTCTACTTCAAAGTTTCTAACATTTAGTAATGTGTTCTTGATTTAATACATCACAAAAACAAGTTTTAGGGTTTGTCTCATTTTTCTTGATAGGAAGCTAAATTAAGCATGCAAATAGCTCAACTATAACAAACACAATATCCTTACAAGAGATTTGTCACCTTACAATATTCGACTCGTCATTAATGTATAACATATTCTATTGTTTTCTAGTATCATATGACAAAAACAATAAAAGTTTTTTTTTTGTCACAAAAGATATACATATTCCCTCAAACTTATCATATAAGTCTGATTATCCAATTTAGATCTATGCCTGCGCACACCATACCTATTATTTTGTAACGAACTCATGGTTTAGTGATGTCCTGTCTATTATAAAACATATTACATATACTACAATGTTATTCCCTCTTTTGATTTATGATTTAGAAACATAATCTTCAAAGTCATATTCCCTACACTTTTTCTTAATTTTAATGAGAACCACAACCAATATTATATAAAAAGATTGCTTACGTAATGCCTTTATTATTGTTAATTAGAGAAAATATCATCTTATAATTCTCATTAACATAAAACCTCCGTCATATCCCCCCTTTCCCCTATCTACTTATCATTACAATACTAGGGATGATAATGTTTTCATGAGTTCAGAGGCTCATTGAGGATTTCTTATTCAAGTTCAGGTTTGAGGGAATATTTTGAGGATTAGGACTTTTATTGAATATTTTTTAGGGGACTAATTTCGGATCCACATACACACAAAGGGTTTTAATCTAAATTAAAAGTCTAGTCCCTATTTCTATTTAGTGTATGTTGTGAAACAAGTGGGATCAAATATTAGGAATGTGATTGGGTTTTGAGGTAGGGAAATGTATTGATGATAAGGAATATATTAGGGATCATGTCATAGATTATCCAATAAGAAAAAGTTTAGGATTGGAATGAATTAAAGCATTATTTTACTTATTGGGTTCGAGTATGGGGAAGAGTCCTTGTCCCCGACCCTCTCGGTTGCCATCCCTATACGAAACAATTGGATAAGGGTTGGAGAACCAAATTAATTAAGGTAAGATACAATCCACAAGACAACTAAACCCTATACAATAACAAAGAAAATGACCATCACTTTAAGAGGCTAAAATGCCAAAGAAATATTTTCCCAATTTTTGATACATTTGAGGCTTTTAATCACTTATGTTATGCTCGCTATTCGGAGACAAAAGACCATACAATTACATATCTACTCCAAAGTTCCGAGCAATTGGGAAAAAAATTCTCATTTTAATATATCATGAAATAGGTTTCACAGGTTGTCCCATTTTCTTGGTAGAAATTCATAAACAAAGCACGCATAGTTCAACTATAATAATGTAATACCGTTACGAGAGAAGCATCATTTGGTATAAACCTGAATATTCGGTCTGAATCTATGTTTATACATCTTAGATTTGTTATTCTAAAAATAAAATATAATACAAAATTGTTTTCTTTCTATATTTGTCGTTGAAAAATAGAATCTTTAAATTTATATCTTCGTAGAACGAAGTCAACAAGAAATTCAATTAATAAAGTATGAACAAATTAATCAAGCAATGATATTGTTGTCCTTATGTAAAGAAAATTGCATCCTAGAGTATCACACTATCATCAAAGCGGAGACATTTTTTTGCCCTTTTCTGTTCTCCTATCTACTAATCATTATGAAAAATTAAGGTACGGGTCGAAGAATAAAATTATATAAGGTAATATATGATCCAGATCCACAAGACAACTAAACTTAAAACCAAGGAAAATGACATTCACTTCAAGATGGGTGGATTGACCGCCGAAAATCCTACATATATATCCAAAAATCTAACCCCCCTTTGCGTATTGGCATTGTAGAAGGATCACACGAAGGAGCATTCATTCATCCCCCCTTAAAAACATGCAAATTGCAAAACTGAAAGAGCGTGTTGAGGGCGCTAGTGTGTTTTGTCGTAGAATTGAACATGTCATTAAAAGCCTTTAAAGTGAGATCCAGCTGTGATGATGACAGAACATGACTTCACCCTTACGAAAGCCTCCCTCCCCCCTTGCTCCCCGGCGTGTACGCCCTGCGCGGCTGCACCCCTGCCGGCCATCAGGCCATGCCCTCAACCCATCTCACGCTCTCCTGCGTTCGGTCCGGTCATCATCAAACACAACCTCAGACCTGACCCATCCTAAAGCATGGACGCATTCACCATAATACCCTCAGGATACAGGATACAGTACAGAAATTGTACAAACTACCAAAAACACTTAAAAGACGAAAACAACCCCTCGCCGCCGTCCAACAAGACGTCCGACAAGTTTCCTTTTCTTCCAATACTTTAATTGCTCAAACGTGTGGTAGAGGGAAAAGGGTAAGAATGGAAAAAGAAAGGGGAAAAAATAAGAATAATAGATAATAATAGATTTGTTATTATAGATTCTGAAAACAATGAAAGCGTTCAAAAGCACTTTAACAGCTTCGTTTATTCTCATACACAAAGGTCAGGTCCTATATCCTGATCTTCCCCCTCTTACTACCCCCACCCAGAAAACAAATCCAAAACTGAACCGATTTCTTCTAAATACAAGCAATCGCCCTGTTAAAAAAACATAAGCGAAATAAAGAAGAAGAAGAAGAAGAAGAGAGAAAATAAATCTTTATTTAATTTCCAACACTCCAAGAAAGAAAGAAAATTCAATGATATATTATATTTTTCGTCAAAAGGAATCTATATAAATTCAAGTTGAGTATTGTTTACGCCAAATTGAGGGTGAAAGTTGTCCTCTTCAATAATTCTTTGTTTTTTCTTTCATTCAGAAAGCCCATTACTATAAAAGAAGGCTAACTTAACTTTGATTTTGTCTCTGCATCTCCCCCCCTCCATCCTCCCCCTCCTAAATACAAACACGAAACACCAGACGCTTACCCAACCTCTCTCTTCATTCCTTTTTATTTAAAAGGCCTTTTCTTTTGCCCTTTTTTGCACAAGACCTGCTGAAGAAGAGGAAGAAAGTGTGTAACAGTAATTTTCTCTCTCATCTCCTCCCTATCTCTCTCTGAAACCATTGCTTCCCCAGATGGACTATATATACCACCAATTGTTCACTACTACTGCTTCATCACCGACCTCCTAAGAATCACTACTACTGCTACTCAAGTGTAGAGCGCGAGGAGGAGACGGAGAGAATTTTCATAAAGTGAGACGACAAGGATGAGCCTTGCGAGGAGTGGAGTGATGACATTACCTCCTGGTTTCCGATTCCATCCAACCGACGAAGAGCTTGTTGCACAGTACTTGAGGAGGAAGGTGATGTCCTACCCGGTCCCTGCTTCCATCATCTCTGAAGTTGAGGTTTGCAAGGCTGATCCATGGGATTTGCCTGGTAATCAAATGTTCATTCTTTATTTAAATTTAAACTATTTAGAAGTTTTGTTTAATCAATCATTAATTTATTTACTTACTTTAAATTTTCAATTCTACGTCCGCTATTGATAGTTTATTTACCATCTCCCTCCGTTTCTTACCACAACACCATCCAAACAAACAGGGTTCCATTGAATAAAAAATCAACTTGTTCCCCCAACACGTTTGCCATCACTTAAATGCGTCTTCCAGTCCGCTGCATGCATATGATAAAGGAAGATTAAGATGACAGAATCTCTCTTTCATTATCTTTTTCTTTTGGTGGTGGTTGCATTGCAGGTGTCAAAGGAGAGGAGATGTACTTCTTCAGCACCCGGGAAGCCAAGTACCCAAACGGGAATCGATCGAACAGGGCAACCGTTTCCGGGTTCTGGAAGGCCACGGGAAAAGACAAGGCAATTGTTGTGGGAATTATTCCTAGGCCGGCGGAGAACAAGGACGACGACGAGGTCACCCGAATCGAAACGGTTGTGGGCATGAAGAAGACTCTGGTTTTCTACCGAGGGAAGCCTCCGCATGGCTGTAGGACCGATTGGATTATGCATGAATATCGGCTTGCCAACTATCCTCAGCCACAATCCCCACCTCCTGCTGTTACCGACAACGTAGGTCATGTAAGTTAAAAAGAGATGGAACCATGTATCGTTTTTCCAGTTACGCTTCCGCGGTGATTTTACCCCGATTAATACTAAATGAGACTGTACTGTCAACAGGACAAACCCCGGGGAGGAATGGTAATGAAAGAATGGGTGCTATGCCGTATTTTCCTGAAGAAGAGGAACTCCAGGAGCAACGAGGAAGAGGGCGAGGAGCAGGTGGAAGAAGAACGCAACAACGACAACAACAACGACGACGATGCAGGAAGGGAACCGAACGATGACAACAAGGTGGTGGCAGGACGCAGGGCCCTAAACAGCAGGAAGAGGAATGGGGGAGGCCCAGTGTACTACGACTTCCTCCAGACAAAGAAGACGAAGAAGGCACGGAGAGATGGAGGAGGAGGAATCAAGGGTGGCTGCGGCGTGAGGAAGAGAGGAGAATGGCTATCGACTGATCTGAACCTGTCCCCGTGTCTATCCTCTTCAGGATCAAGCGGAGTCACCGCCGAGGTATCCGGTGGCTGTTTTAACAATGAATCGGCTGATGAGAAAGAGGAAAGCAGCAGCTGCAGCAGTTTCGCTTCCTTCACCAAGAAAATTTGACCCCCAGAAACCGTTGATCAGTCGAGCCTCTGTTTCCGTTCGTACTCGTTCTAGCAGATTAGTTGAGGTTCTTTTGAAGGTAAAAAAAGAATCAACCCCCCAGTCTGAAGTCTAGTGTAAGAAAGAGCGAAGTTCGCATCCTTTCGTGCGGTTCGGTTCCTTGTAAACCCAGTAGTGTCTAGTTGCCATTAGTGTACTTTCAAGTAAATAAGGAAAAGAGTAATTGAAGTACGTACAGCAGCCTTAGTTATATATATGTAATGTAAAATCTGCTTTGCTTTCACCCATCCGAACCCATTTTTTATCAATCGGATTTCTAGGTTTTGTCGATATAAATGCAAGAGGCAATTGATTTCTACAGAAAGCGAGCAAGCGGGGGAGGGAACGGAGGAAGCAAGCCAAATCCCATAATTAAAATGTTGATGGTGAGAAGAAAAAGGAAAAAAAAAATCATGGGTAACAATAATAAAAATAATAACAAGGAGATGGAGATGGAGGAGAAGAAAAAATCAAGGATTCAACTCTGCCTTCCCATGGAGGATGCTCGTGGGCACCGCTACTTTTTCTTTTTTTCCAATCTCAAAAAGACAGAACTGGAAAAACAGAGAGAGAAAAGGTAAGAGACGAAGAATATGAAAAAGAGGAAAGGGGGAAAGAATTACAAAGTCAAAGGCAAGAGAATAAATTAAGATAGAAAAGCAACACGGGGGAGCTTGGCATCTGGATCCAATGTTATAGTTATACTACTACTACTACTACTTAGGAACGTCTGATATTGAGCTAACTCCCTTGAATAGAAAAGTTTTAGAAATAAAAATAAATTATTTCTTTACGTTTTATATCAATATGTCTCTAACTCTATATATAAGAATAGTTAAAAAATGGAGGAAAATATTTTCCAGAGGTTACCTATCTTGATCCAACGAACAAATCTAAAAATTATATTATTTCAAAAAGGTTTTCGTATTATATCATTATACGAAAAGCAATCTTTTCCGTTTTCATTTCTCTCATCCTAATAGTCAATTAATAAAATAATCTCATGCGGATGTAAAATCCAAGCGAAAGTCCTCCTGAATCCAGAAAGAAAGGAAGAAGGCAAATCAAAAGAAAAAAGAAGAACACCCGTCCACGATCCGTAAGATAATAAATAAAAACCTACACAATACTAAAAAAATAAAATGAAAGAGGAAATAGTTATTGTACAAGAAACAGACATTCCCTTCTTTAGCAAAATTTTTAGCAACACAGGTCAGGTCACGACCGCAGAAGCAAAAGAGATAGGAAGAAGACAGATAAACGTAGCTAAAGCTAGGCTGGCAAACTGAGTACTAATATAATAGCCTAATAGGTCCCAAAATTCTAACCGAGGGTTGGTTAATATTTTGAAACTCACTTGGTATCAGTGTTGTACGGGACGGAGAAGGACGGGACGAAACATAAAAAATATTATTTTTTAAAAATTTTAAAAATAAAAATAATAGAAAATATCAAAAAAATTATATATATATATATATATATATATTATCTATATATTTTTAAAAAATAAATTAAATTTATTAAAATTAAGAAAGAAAAATAAAATAAAAAATTAAAATTAATTTTTATATTAATTAATTTTAATTATCAATAATTATTTTTTAATAAAAAATTAATTAAATAATATTTTCAATAAAAATATTAATTAAATAATTTTAATATAAATTTTAATTTAAAAATATTTTTAAAAAGTTTCCGAAACGGAGACGATTTCGGGACGGGGGACCGTGCATCACAGCCTGCTGGTAGCAAGCAACGCACGTTCAAGTTCACAGGCCGAGTGAGAACATATATAATTAATTAACGTACTCTGAGTAAATCAATCAAAATAACCATCCAATTTCTTGTAGCTTTCGACTTCCCAGGATAATAGAATAGTCAGAGGAGATTACAGTTCCTCTGCCGTGCTTAATATATAATAATAGTGAAAAAGGAAACCATATATATATATATATATATATATATAGAGGGAGGGAGGGGGACAAACAATTGACAGATTGACGTGAGTTCCTTGCGGACACAGGAAGCTATATACTGATCAATTTTCCATCACATAAACAGAAGAAATTATATTTTTTTTTTTTGGACGAGGGCCTAGGGGGTGTGGTCCGTGTGGAATTTGTGGAGGGAAGTTTGCAACATAAACAGAACGAATTTTATATAAAACTTAATAAATTTTATTTAATAAATACTTAAATAGATGTGTAGAATGATTTTTTTAATAAATTTAAATATAAATGCAGATAAAAATTATTTATATATGTATTCATATCTATATTAATATCCATATTTATTTATTTGATATATAATTACTCTTTTATTATTAATTTTAAAATAAATATAATATAATATTAATGTTACAATTATTATTTAACTTAACCCCAAATAAATTTATCTATTGAATAATAAATTTATTTATTTAATAATATTTATTAATAGATAAATAGATTATCCGTCAGATAATAAATTTCCGACAGATATAGATATAACTATATTAATAGATATCCATTCAGATATAAATACATCCTTTTTTTTATTGGATATGAATAAATATATCAATATATTTGCCCCATATCCAATTCATTTATATCCCTGCCATAGAGGACTTCGTAGCATTATTGAACATGAGTTATTATTATTATTATTATATATATATATATATATATATATATATATATATATATATATATATATATATATATATATATATATATATATATATATATTTAGATGGTGAAATGACTAGCTGCCATTTTCTAATCCAAAAGTACAAATGCCAACCCAAAATAAACACAAATTATTAACCCTCGTAAAACCGCCGACCACCTTTCTATAGATACCTCATTGCATGTATAGCAACAGGTTAAAGCGAGAAAACAACCAACGCATCGTAGCAAATACCACACCTACTGGCTATTTATACTGTAATATGTTGTATCATATGTTAAATCGCATCATATATTTTATCATATTAAGAGACCCTAAAGCAAGAGTAGATAGACCATAAGTTGTTGTTTGGCTGTTTGTGTGTCGTAGTAAGATACAAAGACTATATTTTTCTTACCTTATTTTCATATCAAATTAACAAAATTTTAATAATAATAAAAATAAATATTAGTTATGACAATAATATATCAATCAAATCCAATTACACCATCAAAATAAGAGAGAATAGGTAGGTCCATAATAAGATGCTAGCCAAGAAACATAATCACGGGTACATAATTATATAATTTTTTTTTTGTATATTTCGGAATAATAAAAATAAGAGCCAAGGGGCAAGGAAAACAATTGAAGGACCAGATTTTTTATTTTATTTTTATTATCCTTCCTCGAGGGTAAATACCAAAGTTTTCTTGTTGAAAATGGATCTTGTAAGCAGCATCTTCGCCTTAAAAATAAGCTTTCGGAATCGGGCACCATTGATAATTGGTAATCCTATACATCTAAACATAAAAATCAAACTAGATAATTGGCCAGATTGGCAAATCATTTGTCAATCAAGTGGGCAGCCTATCATGGTGGACCACAACCACAAAACGTCTGTGTGGGTATAGCTTTTCCTAGATAATCATTAATGTCAATCAACATCACATTATAAATGTATAAAGGGACGGTCATCCAATAATAATGATGATTATCTCCCTCTCTCTCTCTCTCTCTCTCTCTATATATATATATATATATAGACGAGCGCATAGGATGGACTTTGGAAGAAGTGATAGTATATAAGCAATCACAGCACCAACGAGAATTGAATAATCGTTATATTTTTTTAAAAAATATTTTATTAATTTATATACAAATTAAAAATTATAATCTTAATATTTAACGTACACTGTATATTAAAAAATAATAACATATTTAATACATAAATAAAAAAATTAAAAGTAAAAAATGAATTAACTTCTTTCATGCACCTTCTTTTTAATAAAAAATATAATACTAGAATAATTTATTTTTTAATAAGAAAAAATAGTATTTATCTAAAAATTTCTCCCTTTTTTTTTAAATTAAAAATTTATATACTATTCTAAAATATAATAAAGATATTCCTAATATAATTATTATACTATTTACTAAAAAATAATATAAAATTATTACATAAAAGAAGAAAGAGAAAATATGAGTTAAAATAAGTTTTAATTTTTCCAGTAATTTTTTTATTTTAAAATAAAAAAATGAACTAACAATGAATTTTTTTAGAAAACAGATAGATTAATTTTTGACTAGTTTCAGGAAAGAATAAAAAAAGGATTTTTTCTCTAATGCCGACTATTTATTCTTGCTTAAACAAATTTATGTTTCAACAATGCAATAAAAGGGGAAGAATAAAAGAATAGAGGACAAAAATTTAAGGCATCCATCCACCTACTTCTACAAGGTATAATTTAGACTGCTCCAATAAAAAAAATCAGCTACATCGTGGCGTGCAACAGCCTACCTAAAATGAATGCACTCGCCATCAGTCCTGGTCCACCATGTAATAAAAGCCAGGTTCACATTGTGAGTCATTTAAACCTCCAGCTCAGAATAAGTCAGATTCACTTTCAAAGTCAGAAAGAGAGGACTATTAGAATTTGAACTCACGCTTAGGGGGCGCAGTTTGCTTATCAGAAAAGAATGTCCAACTTTGTTTGAGAAAGAAAACTCCCAAGGGCTAATCAAAACTCGTTGACAGACCCCCACACACGGGGCACTATGGCAGGCAAGCAGGCGGAATAACTAGCGGGGTGATGAGCGGCCCACAGGCATCAACAATATTAAGAGCAGCAAGAAGATATAAAAGCTTCTACCTAATAATAAACTAGATAAACTAAGAGGCTGCAACTAATGAAAAGATTGTGAAAAATGGGGCAGAAAAATCCTTAAAACAAAAACGCAGAGGAAAACTAAACTATAAGGATTCTGTCTTTCCTTTTCCTGATGCCGCTAATTTTCATCCTTTGTCACAATCCCTATCACTCCCACTAATCTAGCTCCACTGGGAATCTTAGTCCTATACACCAACACGGACCACTAAATTACATCAGCTGATTTTACGCTACATTCATCACAAAGATAAGCTCCGATGGTAACGGGGCACAAATTCTGTCCAAAAGCTAGTTTGCCTCTTCCAACAAAGAAGGGGTGCCAATGACAAGTCAACCAGCAAACCCGCAGCAGACAAATATCTGCAGGAAAAAGACGGATGCTCCTTAACCTCAGAATATGATGCCTATAATTGTAAAATTAAGGCAATCATCTGAACCACAATTAGCCAAGACAAAAACTTATGTTCCGGGATTTGCATCCCAATCCCCAGGGGCGTTTCTATATCTACACGTTTACATGACATCAGGTCGACAGGTCAGCATATAGCTCATTCAAACACACAGGCAGCATGAAGATGGTAATACGAAAGCCGACAATAAGATGCTCTATAAATAAGATACCACACTATCGATAAAAAAAAATAAAAATGAGAGAGAGTCCGGGGATGACATGTTTTAACTAGTACATCAAATCAGGGATCAGGGATTCCGAATATATATAAGGAAATTCATCCACAAATGATTGATCAATAATACATGTGATTTCGAAAGTGACTTTCAGTGAAGATAAACAGGGTAACAATAATTTGCCGTCAAGAGTGATCCCCTACTCTTATAGTTCCTGTTACTATTTCTCAGCTATTTACCTGGTTTGTTGATACAACTGCATCTGGCCCCACAGTTTTTGATGGAGAAGGTTCTTAGCATGCCCTTAGAACTGCCTCATTCTGCACAACGTGTTTGCAGGAAATATAAGACTACATTTTTCCAGAACCAGACTGAAGGACTCTGATAGAATCACAGAAAAAAGACGCAGCATGGGACAATAAATAAGCAACCAATATGGTGCAATTTCAGTTCAATAAAAGGTAAATGAGGCAGCCTTATAGCTGCTGCATACGACTAAGAAAGGATAAAATGAAAATCTCAATGACAGTTGCATAAGCCAAAGAAGTGTGAATGCATGGATGCAGTTCTATCAATGCTGACTAATCAATCTGAATCGGATGAAAAATTGAACTCAAATCAATCAAATACAAAGCACGTAAAATGTGATTTCACAAGCAGAAAAATAGTCGTGAAAAAAGATGTTCAAAGTCAAACCCAAATGATGGTTGCACAAGATACAGAAATGTGCATGCCATTATGCAATACTATCAATGTTGTTTAACCAATCCGAATTGACTAACTAATTGCTTGAATTAATCAAATACAAAGCACTAATAATATTGCCTCAGCAGCAGCTAAATAGTGATTAAGTCAAAAAGTCTGCATAATCTGTTTTAATACCACTCAGCAAACATTGCGATGCAAAATGGGCTTGCAGGAGACAAAGCCCAAGTTCATAGATATGATTTGCCTTTTAATATTTAGGTATTTTATATAATATATGATAGGATTTGATAAAATTGTACCAAGGGTGGGTTTGGATGGAGACTCCAAAATTAAACTTTGATGGGACAAAGTTGCAAATTGCAAATTGCAAAACTAAGAGCTAGAAAATTTCTTCAAGGGATCAAATGAGAATGATTTCCGTCAGTTCATACTACCCAAGTTGAGAATCAGGGGTCCACTATGCAGCAGCAAGAAACCGCTTCCCACTCTTTTCACAACCAAAATAAGGTACGGAGAGAGAATAATCGGCCAGCTCGAAATAGTATTTACTTCCCTCAGAACAAGAAATTGATTGAATGACCATGAGGTAGTCTAACAAAACCACAAGCTAACCAAACCAACAAAACCTAATGAGCAATTGCATTTCATATGCTCAACAGAACCACAACTAATCCTATGGCAACTACATCCTAAGGTCTCCTCCGCATTTATGATTTCAAGGATAGGCCATAAACTGAAACCTAGATGAATCTGACAGGTCTGACTGAAATATGCCCATAATTTCAATGTTCTGCACCATTTTTCTGCTGGTGCATTGAATTTTACTACCTCCAAACAGACAGGTAAGAACTTCAATTCAAATTGCAACCGAATCAATCACTTTTGTTATTCAAAAGAGGAATTGTCTTCTGATAAGCATCCCCTTTAACATGAAAATCAAAAAGAAGGGTGGCAATGACAAGCAGATAGGGAACTTATTCTCAAAGGATAGCAATAATAGGTAATGACAATCAGATCACTCGAAGATACTATTACACAATGTTATAGATATTATCTCAGGTCCACGAGATAGTATTGAGTCGAAAACATACTATTGTGTGACCATAAATATTTTAAAAAAATATATATACATAAAGTTAGCCGACCTACGCGTAAGATTATTAGTCTTAGGTGATGAAGAAGCTTCGTGTTCTTCTTTTGGCACCTCAATGGCTGAAAATATTTGACCACAAATACATAAATTGATGCAGTTGCAGTTCTTGGCCAAAAGATCCACACTTGCCCACAACTAGCCAGAAACCACTAACCATGGAAGCAATTGCAATCACTCCTCAATCTTGCTTAATGCAAATGCGTCGAGCTGCTTTATGACAGGATATATTGATATTGTTCTTAACTAAAAGATAGACTAGCCAGTAAACGGTAGTATTACAATCGGTCATCAATATGGCGAAATGAGAAAGAACAGAGTAGCCAAAGAACTGAAACAATGAAAACGATAGAAAGTATCCTATTTAGTAATTGCAACGAAAATGATTAGGCGAGTAGATAAGTTAAATTGAATGTAGTTTGGCATCCCGCTCAGCTTACGAACTAAACAACCATACTAAAGCAAAAATAGCCGTATCAACAATCTGCCGCTAAAACCCTTATGGCTTTTAAGCTATGAAATTTTAGCCAATGATAAGAGATCAAATGAAGATGAGAAATATAAATATCAGTGAAAATATAACAGGCAGAGAATAATAAAATTTTAACTCAAATTTAAAACCTAAGCGAGGACGGGGATGGAGAAGCAGTGCGACCTGCCTGCCATACACGGAGAAGCCGTTCCTTGGCATTAGCTTTACGAGTAGTAGTGAGCTTAATCCTCTTACACAAAAGACCACCAGAGTCGTGTTTCTTCACTATCTCCGATCCTCTTGTTCCAGAGAACGCTCCAAATCCCGCCACCTCTGCGCTTTCTTCTGTGTTCTCGCTCGCTCAGTCCCTATGGTTCAGCGTTCAGTTCGGCATCGTCCGTTGAAAATCTTCGCATAACCCTTCATCTTGGGCTTGAACGACAGTCTTTCTTTAATGGACTGGTCTACTCTGGTCTATTGTTTTATCTTATGCCTAGTTGATCCGAATTAATAAGCACGCAAGCACCCTCCTTTTTTATTTATATTTCTGCTTCTTTTGCTTTGAAATTGATTTCCCCCCTTTTTCTTTGCCCTCCGGGTTGGGGTAGGGTAGGTTTACAGCAGGTTGGGCTGGGTAAACAATTGAGAATTTAAAATTTTGATTAAATTTTTAGTCTAAAAAAATATCCAATATTTAAATATTCAGTTTTTTTATTATCCGATAAGAAAAAATATACGATATTTTATTAATTATTTTAACAATACATTATATTATTGTATTTTTATAGTTTTAAGTTTTAAAATTTTATTTATTTTTATATTTTAAATATTTATAATAATATTTTAATACTTCTTTTAGATAAAATAAGATATTTATATAAATATAGATATGAATATTAATTAATATACGATCTTTATTTTTAAAAAGCTTCTAGCAAAAGTTATTAAAATTGATAAAATATTATTTTTATATGGACATTGGATATATCCGAATCTGGTCAGTATTTTTTGGATATCTGCATCATAGATATTCTGTCTAAAAAATGCGCAACGGATATCCGAAAAAAATATCCGAATAGATACGAATATCCGGTTTTACACACCCCTAACAGTAGGCACGAGAAGCAATAGGAAGTTTTCAATTAAAAGGAGTATACAATTGTGCTTGTTTATATTCAAATCTTAGTAGAAACCAAACTAGATATTTTTATTATGCCTATGTAACAAAAATTGAGAAATAAAAATTTGATTTGGAATCTAAATAATTTGATTCGGAACATTTTGGTTGCAATAAGAGATTATATCAAGCTCGGTGTTGATCAGATTATACAACTCATATAATCTCTGATTTTTTTATATATTGTATTGCATTTTGAATATATTATATAGAATTATATTTTAATATAGAAACATATATTGTACTGTATTAATATGTATTAGAATGTGTTATACTATATTTCTATTATATATATATTTTTCTAAATGTATATATAATTATGAATATTAGTAGATACTACTATGGAAACTAGTTTTAATAACGCAACATTAATAATGGTAATAGTTGATATAAGTGTGAAATTTGTGGGTGGGAAGATTTAATAACGATTTTGATGAAAAACCATGATCAAAACCTCCATTTTTTGGGACTGCATTTAAGGCTTTAATTTTAATAACTATTTTGCAGATAGACCGTTATTAAAACTCTAGCATTATTAAAACCGATTGAAGAGAAGTAAGGAAAGCCAAATTTAAACACTTCATTCCTAGTATTAGAAAACCTCATTTAGTATCCTTCAATGGCATATTAGCAACCAACCCCCAATATTTTTTGGATGTCTAGCCATCGCCTCTAGTGACCCTCGCTAGCAAATGTTTTTCCTATCCTAGAACTTTGCTCCTTTTTTTTCATGTAGAAGAATGTTTCACATTCTCATTCAGCCCCTTGGTTCGAAGGTTCAAAACCTACATCTATGGTTGTATGTACAAAAGGAAATCTTGAATTGTTGTTGTTTGCCTCAACACACCCAAAGAATGAAAACTCCGTTTGGTTGTTAACCAAATTTGTTAAAATCTATCATCCTTTGTCTGATGGTTCATGATGAGTCTTGTGTAAAAACCTATTTTGATTTTGCTTATGTCAGATCTAAAAGATTACGGGACTAAATGTTTGATTTGCATGGTTTCTTTTTGGGATCTAGGGTGTCTTGTGTAATTGTCACCGCTTGATGGTTCATGATCCTTATTCTTCTTCAGCTCAAATCTAAAATTTTAGTTGAGCATCGCTCTTAGAGGTGAATTGTTACTCATGTTATTTTTATTTTTTTAAGCTTTTCTTGATTTGTGTTTGATTTTGATTTTTTTAGCTAAAAAATTTGATGATTCATCATATCAATTGTTAAGTGTTTGATTTTTATTCTTGATTGCTCTAATTTGGTTTTAGATATGTTTATCTTTGCTTATGTATGTTTAATTTTTGGAATGAGAAATTGAGGCAATGGATTTGCTCAATTTTTCAATGATTTGTTTTTTTTTTCTATCAATTTGTTCAATGTTGCTATTAGGACCAGACATGTGATTCAATAATGATGGAGTGTGTGGCATATAATTCAATCAAGAACTAGGAGGGTTCAACTCCCTCGCACTTCTTATTAGTTCAATTTGTGACTCTATGTTTTTATAATACTGTTTGATTCTATACGGCTTTTAAAATTGCAAAGATGTGATTTTTGTAATAATGGTTTTGTATAGAAATTGTTATTGAAGGTGAGTTTTGATAGAGGTTTTGGCTAGGAAGTGTTATTAAAAGTGATTTTTGATAACAGTTTTAGCTAGGAACCGTTATCAAAAGGCCATAATGGTTATCAAAATTCCACCGTTAGCATGTTATTAGGGCATTTTGATAACAGTTTTAGAACCGTTATAAAAGATTTAACAATGGGTAATTTGATAGTGGTTGAAAATTTCTATTTAAGCCCCAAAACAATTGTTATTAAAACCTATTTTCATGGTAGTAAGAATTGGATATTTCAGATATATTTGATAACCTGATCATGTTTTTCAGATATCTAATTGAGTTTAAGAAATGAGAATATGGATATTTTTTTTGGTAATTATAATGGATTTCAATACTGTGAGAAAAGCAATAAGGTCTTTGTACAAAAAATTACTAAAATCTTAAATGGCATAGCTCACTACATTCTCTAGATGTCTAAAAGAAGAATTAGATGATACAGAGATTGCATGCAGCTAGCCAACTCCATAATTATAGATTGAATGATACTTTGGGGCTTCTCTTCTTTTATTTTAAGGTTTGTTGGTTCCTTTCCCACCAAATATGGCAAGTACATGCAACAAGCAATGCTCGTAGGGCTTGTGTTTGAATCAAGGGGCCTCTACCACCTAAAATCATCCATTTTAAATTATCTTGCCAAGTCATAGTTGTGTGTTTATTTTTGATGTTTTTGGCTATATGTCTCCAAATTTAATTAGAGAATGTAAAGCTATTGAATAGGTGTTGGTGTGTCTCATCACTTGCCTCATATAAGCTACATGTAGGAGATTGATTCAAAAGGCCCGTATAGTCAATTCTATCTCTAGTAAATAGTTGTTGTTGTATTGCCATCCAGAGGTGAAATTTATGACATGGTAAATAAAGCTTATTCCAAAATACATTATCCCATGGAACCATTGGTGCACGATCTCTGATAAGGTTGTATACCATGGCAATGATGTATGTTAACTTCCTTATGCAAATATGGGTATCATTTGAATCAGTGAAGTATGTATGGAACACTTCCCTAAGGCTCATTAGGTTTTTGAGAATCCATGAAGCTATTTTGTGGGATCTTGATATCCCAAAAAATCCTCCCATTAATATAGTAGGTGTGGATCCATTGTATCTATAGACCTTGTCTCATCTCTGCTAACCACAAGAGGAGCCTACCTTGTGCAACAATATTCCACTTATGTAACTATAGGAGACCCAAACCCCCTTCTTTTTTGGTAGGAAAATGGTGAACCATGACACCATCACTTTCTGAGAGGCTTCTCTTCCCGACCATAGATAATATCTACATATGGTATTGATTTCATGGATAACTAGCTTGGACAAAGCTAGAAATAGACTCCAGTAATCTTGAAGTCCAAACATAATAGATTGCACTAATTGGAATCTTCTTGTCTAGCTAAGAAGTTTGGTTAACCAAGCTTGAATTTTAGCTATAAAATTTTCAATCAGTGGCTTACAATCATGGTAAGATATATTTTTTAATAATAAAGGCACATCGAGATATTTTACTGGTAAATAACCCTCTAGGAATTGATACAAATAAAATATTTTTTTTTCATGAAGGGATAAACTTGCTATAATAGATATTACTCTTGTTGGTATTTAGTGATAGAATAGAAAATTTACAAAAATAATGGAAGATATCATAAATTTCTGGTTGATTTAGCATTTATATGACTAAAAAAATAGAAAATCATCAACAAAAAAGAGGTTGGTGAGTTTCAATTTACTGCACTAAGGGGTGGGGCTTGAAATTTAGATTCGACTAGAGATCATACCTTGATATTTGTAGGTACTCTATAATAAGAACAAAAAGATAAGGAGATAGGATATTTCCTTGTCAAAGGCCCCTTTTGGCTATGAAAGGGGGTTTCAAAGCTCCAGTAATAAGGATGGAATATCTTGTAAAAGTCATGCAGCTATAATTTTTATCAATTGGAAAGGAAAATGTAGTGCATTAAAAACCTACTCAAGAAATGTCCTTGCAACTGTATCATAAACCTTTCTCATATCAAGTTTAACCATACACCTAGGTGAAATATGTTTTATACTATACCCCTTTATAATTTCTGTTGCAAGCAATATATTATCACATATATTCCTTCCCTTGATGTATGCAACTCGGGTGTTGCCTGCAAAATGTGTCATGACATGGTGCATCCTGTTAGAGATAGCTTTAGCAATGACCTTATATAGTATGTTGCAACATGCTATTGGTCTAAAATCCCGTGTCATTATTACATTAGGAACATTGAGAATTCAGTTTAGGATGGTTATGTTTAACCCTCTAGAAATATTACCTGTAGAAAACACCTCTACCACTACTTTCTATATATTAACTTTTATGATAGGGGAACAATGTTGCAAGAATTTTACATTATAGCCATCAAGCCCTAGTGCCTTGTCTCCATTCATGTTAAAAAGGGATTCTTTAACTTCTTCCTTAGTCATTGGCATGGTGAGGGTATGTTATTGATTGATAGTTAATTGATTCCCTCATGACATTGTTCTGTAGTTAAATTGGCCTCTTGCCTGATTTGTGATACCTATAAGATCCTCATACAACTATAGAATTGTTCAAGTGATGAGCTCTTGAGAAGTAGTGATAGTCCCATCATAAATTTGTAGGGAAGTAATTTGCTTCATATGTTTTTTCCATGTGGGCATGAAATCTTTAGTATTTTCATTCCTTCTTGAATCCAATGAATGTGTAACTTTTGTATGAAGAAACTCTCTTCACTTCGAGTAAAATGTTTTAGACTAGTCATGGCTTCTTGTTCATGCCTAATTAATTGAATATTTGAATGATCATCAACCATCAACCTTTGGATATTATCTAGGTAAGTTCTGGCTTGGATTACCTTATCCTATATGCTACCAAATTTTATCCTATTCAGTTTCCTAAAGGGGTGTTTTAGCTACTTTTATTTCCTCATGAAGGATTTTGGGGGTGACGGAGAATCATTGTAGCTCAAAACATATGGTACAATCTTATCAAATTCTAAGTTGTGAAGCCACATGTTGTAGAATTAAAAGGGTTTTGGTCCACCCTAAAGAGGAATTACCATCTTCAAAAACATAAGGGAGTGATCAAAAGTGAGTGGGGAATCAAAATGAACCGTTGAATTGCCAAATCCGTCTATGCAACTATCATTACCCATAACTCTGTCCAATTTACACCATATCATACACTCCTCATTCCTTCTGTTGCACTAGCTATAAAAATCCTTTGTTGATCTTATATCAGGTAGACATATGTGTTGAACACAATATCTAAAATTCTAAACATTCATGTCTTGAGGTGGATCGTCATTCAGTTTTTCATCAACTCAAATAACTACATTGAAGTCTCCCAAAAGAATAAAAGGTTGGTATGCAACATGATTGTAAGTGAGCAATATCTAAAGACTCTTCCTATCGTTACCATCATTTAGTTTATAAATAAATGCACCATAAAAGTTACATGGATTGTGAACACCAGATACCTTACAGAGAATATCTAAGCTAGATTCATTAATCATAGCAATGTGCCAAGATGAAGGAATCCACCCAACCCAAACTTAACCATTGAATGTGAGTTAGAGTTGTGAACCCACTGCCATCTAGGCCATTTATTAGTTATGGACTTAGCATTATTTTCCTTAACCCTTATTTCTACTAATCTTATAAGAGAAATATTGTTACTAATCAACCAATTGTACACATATTTTTCTTTTCTTTTTTGTGGATATCATTGATACCCCTCACATTCCAATGACAAATATTCTTGTTAAATGAATACATAAATCAGGATGGTATGCATTCTCAAGTACATTGATTCCATTGGACACTTTAAACTAGGAACATCCCCAAAATTCACTACTGAAAAATTTTATTTTATTTAAAAGAGTTAGCGGAAGTAAATTATAAAACTGTGAATTTTGGGGATATTATCGCCACACTTAGTACCAGATCGGTTCACTCCTACCATTCTAGTACCAAGTGATAAGGTTAAAAGTGTAAAACATAATTTACAAACCATATTTAAATCAAAGTAGTGTAACAAACCATTTACAAGAATAAAATCCACCAGTGGTGGTTACAAAAGCAAAAATAATATTAAAACTAGGAATTTAAAAGAGAAAGAGAAAAACCCTAACAGTTTTGGATAATTCCTTACTCTCTTTCCGGTTACCCACTTGAATATCATCTGAAAAGGACCTACAAGGGACACTGCCTATTGAATAGGTAGGGCCCCCACGAATGGAACCCTTCAGTATTATGGTACTGAGTAATCCTTTAAAAACACACTTAAAAGTAAGCCCGCAATGCAACACATGATACAAAAGCTATATACATATATAATAAGAAATACATACACCACAATCACATACTTAACAAGTCCATCAATTATTAATAAGTCATAATGTACAATTAATGCTTCTGGGCCTTAAGTTATGTTATAGTGCAAAATCAATACGTCCGGGCTTTAAGCTAGTAGTCCATCATTATTTAATCATCTCTCAGATTTTATATCCATGTGAGTACGGAAAACTCACTATTGTAGCCGGTGGACCAGTCATGCAGGGCAAAACGCTCCTTATTCGCCGGTGGACCTGTCTGACCCCAACTCATATGGTGTTCCACTATAAGTGATTAGTATTTTTCCATAACTTTATTCATATCCATGACTGGTTTTATTGAGCTTGGGACCTCCACTATTATTGCCAGTGGATCGGAATATATATATCAACATCATCCGAGGCAACACGCTCCTGGGCCACTATTATATTCAGTGGATCGGTACTCATAATCATCTGCCAGGGCATTACGCTCCTAGGCCACTATTATATTCAGTGGATCGGTACTCATACTCATCTACTAGGGTAACATGCTCCTGAGCAACTATTATTGTAACACCCCGAGTCGATACGACCACACGGGGGCTACCTTGAAGTGCTTTCGGATTGATCGGCTGGCCCCACAGATCAACACGAGTTCTTCTAGTGCGCTTTGTCCTCACTCACGCACTTTTCGAGAAATTTTCAGAACTTCCCAGAAGGTCACCCATCCTAAAATTGCTCCACGGCTAGCACACTTAGCTGTGGAGTTCTTAGGACGGAATCACCAAAAGGATGGTATACCATGTGGATATAAGTAGCCAAATCAATCCTCATAACACTCCCCTCAATTTGGGGTATTACAATTATAACCGGTGGATTGGTACTCGATATCATAATTCAACCGGGCCTGGCTCATTAATCTTGCACTTTCATGATTAGTGTTTTTCCTTTTTTAATCAGCACAACAATTCTATTTATTTGCCTAAGACAGGAGATCAAGAGCCTGGGACACAAAGGTACACCGGTCGTACTGGTGCATACAAGTTACTCAGTACCCTTCAACCATCAACCCAGGAATGCAAAGGTACCCTGGTCGTACTAGTGCATAAAGCTACTCAGTACCCTACTAATAAAGACACCTAATCCATAAGTATGCATACCCTCTAAATAGGTCTGTAGAGGTAGATAGAGTAAGATATAGGGCCTGGCTAGGGCACAAAGGCACACCAGCAAATACCAGAATAATCATGGGCTAAACCACGTCTTTAGGGTAGCGACCCCTAAAGAGCCACCATTCCTGATCTCGAGGTCTTTCACTTTAATTATTAGTATCTTAATTAAGGTGATCATGAAAAACACAACAATTAGATGCTTATTTACTTTCGATCATTCTGATATCACTAGGCATTTCTTATTCATACGGTTATCCAAGATAACACAGAGGAATCACTAAGGCAATCATAACCTCATCCAATTATGATTTAGGATTTGTTCTCGTGATACTTACTAATCGTTAATTACTCTTACCTTACTATTCAGTGTTACTTGAGTTTTATTACGAAGCTCCAGTGTCCCATCAACATGTTAGATATGAATTACTGATTTACCCCTTACTTGTATAGTTATTAAGTCATCCCTTCCTTAGTTGCCAATTTATCATATCACCCTTCAGGTTGCATAATTACCAAATTACCCCTTATTCGGTTTAGGTTACCAAGTTATCTCCTACGCTTTGTAGATCACCATTTACCCTTCGTAATTGTTACACTTATCATATTTCCTATCTGGTTGGTTAGATTACCGAATTGCCCTTCTCCTTTGTTATAATTACTAAATTGCCCTTAAGTTGGATAAATTACCAAATTACCCTTCTTCATTATCATGATTGCCAATTTGCCCTTTAGTTGGTTAAATAATTACCAATTTACCCTTTAGTGGTTAAATTACCAAATTGCCCTTCTCCATTATCATAATTACCAAATTACCCCTTTAGTTGGATCAATTACCAAATTGCCCTTTTTCAATATCATAATTATCCAATTGTCCTTCTATAATCATAAATTAATTACCAAATTATCCTTCGCCATTATCATACTTACCAAGTTACCCCTTACTCCCAAATTTACCATAATATCCTTCTATTTACAAAATTATAATTCTACCCTTTACTTCCAAAGTTACCATAATGTCCTTTTATTTATAAAATTACCATTTTACCCTTTTACTTATAAAATTACCATAATACCCCTTTTACTTGCAATTTACCATTTTGCCCCTTAATTCTAAAAGTACCGTTTCACCTTCTACTTATAAAATCACCATAATACCCTTTTACTTGCAAATTACTATTTTACCTTTTTACATCCAAGACTACCATTTTGATCTTTTCTTCTAAAATTACCATTTTACCCCATTTACTTCCAAAATTACCATAATACCCCTTTACTACCAAAATTACCATAATACCCCTTTACTTATAAAATTACCACTTTCCCCTTTACTCCCAAAATTACCATAATACTCTTTTACTTGTAATTTACCATTTTCCCCTTCTCCTCTAAAATTACCATAATGCTATTTTATTACAAATTTACCATCTTACCCTTTTATTAAGTTATCATCATTACATGAATATTAATATTAATACACCACTCTCCTCATCCAAATTCCACCAACTATTATATTTCACATAATACTCCTCATCACCCACACATATAAGACCACATTCTTGCATAATATATATTACTAAAATGCCCCTAGGGCTTATAATAATATTATTCATGCATTAATGATCACAATAACATAATCTAACATGAATAAGTACTCAATATTTTAATTAATAACCAAACTCTTTCCTTAAGCAATATTTCCACACATAGCATATAACCAAAATGCTTCCCTTTTTTATCAATCATCATAAGCAACTATATATAATATATTAAACAATATTTATATCATGCAAAATAACACATTAAAAGCCTAATGTGCTAGCATATGTTTATCCATACGTTTAAGTGAGGTTTAACGATTACCTTAATTCCTGCAAAATTAAACCTTATCGGTATTCTAGTTAAAGATCCAAGCTTTGATTAGCAAAACCAATTCCTAAAAATAATATCAATATTTATTATATTAGAAATAAAAAACCAAAGCATAAGACTTTATAAAATTTACTTAATGAAATAATGAACTCAAATATTATTATACCTTAAAATTATTAACAAAAATGGGCCAAGAAAATGTAGCAACTCATGCTACTTATACAACGTGAGCTATATGCAAAAATAAGGTTGGAAGTGTCAAAGGGGGGTGAAGGAAAATGAATGATGGCTATTTTTAGGTTGGGGTCTTTAGGCTAGGAAAGAGGGTAGGTGGGGGAGGATTTAGGGCAAGGGAAGGGTGCAGGAGTGAAGAGGGGGTGTAGGTGGTGGTCGGGGGTAGGTTGTTGGTGGCCAAGGGCGGCAGAGGCGGCGATGGGGCTGAGAAGGAAGGAAAAGAGAGGAGGAAAATGAAGGGGTTTGGGGGTTGGTTTGGAAAAAGCAAGCATGGGGCTGGCAGTGGAGGTTGCAGGGAGTGGATTGGTGGTTTGGGTGGTGGCAGAGGCGACCAGACGATGGCGAACGAAGGGGTTGTAGGGAGGTTGCCGAGAAGGGAGGAAAAAAAAGGGGGAAAGATGATGGGGGGAAAAGAGGAGCTACGGGGTGGCTTGGGTGGTGTTGTGGTGGTACAGGGCTGGGGTAGAGGGTGGCAAGGGGGTCGGTGTGGTGGCATAGCCAAAATAGGGATGGAAATGGAAGGAGAAGAAAATGAGAGGAAGGAGGTCGGGGAAGGTAAGGCTCAAAAATAATGGGGCAGGAAAGGGCTTGTGAGGAGAAGAAAAAGAAGAGGGAGAAGAGGAGGGGATAGGTGGCTGGTCGATGGCAGTGTATAGAGTGGTAGGGAGAGGGAGGGGAAGAAGGGAAAGGGAGGCCATGCATGAGGAGGAGTGCATGGACAGTTGGGTCCAAAGTGGTGAAAAAAGGACGGGGAGAGGGGGAAGGGTTGCAGTGGTGGCAGGTGGTGGCTGGCGTGCCCGAGGCAGCAGACCTGGTCGACGAAGATAAGTCGGGTTCTCAGGGTGGATGATGTTGAAGGAAGAAGAAGAAAGAAAGAAAGGGGAGGTGCAGTAGGCTGGGCATAAGAAAAAAAAAAGGAGTTGGGCCAGCTTGGTCCAAGGGGAGAAAGGAAAAAAAGAAAAGAGGGGGAGCTGGGCTAGGTCGAAGTGCATAAGAAAGAGGATGGGAGAGGGGGAGATGGGTTAGCAACCCAGTCGTGCAAGGGAGGGGGCAGGCCTGGTGTGGGCGACCCAAAGGGGGAAAGAAAAGGAAAAAGAAAGAAAGAACAAAAAGGAGAAAAGGGAAAAAGAAGAGGAAAAGGGAAAAAGGAAAAATAGGAAGAATAAAATCATTTAACTTATAAAATAATAAAACATAATATTTTTAATAAATTATTTAATTTAATAATTTAATATATTAGTTTAAAAAGGATAATTTTAGTAAAATATTAGTTTGGAAAATTATTTAAGTAAAAAGAGTATGATAATATGACAAAATATTTATTTTTAATTTATTAAATATTCTTATCCAAATTTATATACTCAAAAATCCATAAAAGAATTAAACTAAATAATTTTAAAAGCTAATTTATTTCAAATAAAATCTATTTATTAAATTATAGGTTTTCTAAAATTTTGGGGAATTACATCACCAACTATTATTTTTTTATACCTTGGTTGTGTTGTGTATATTCAGGATTAGGATTTGGGTTAGCTCAAAATCTTCCTATCTACAAAGTAATTGTAGTAGTGTTAGGTTTATTGGTAATCGTAGGGCCGGTTTGCCTAATGATCTGTTGTCTTTTATCCTACACTTTAACCCACATCTGTTTTAGGGCCATATGGATTTGTGTTGGTTTGCATTTGTGTCTAAGTTTTTTGCACAGAATGAAAAATTGAGGTTTCCATTCATATCTATTTTCTTTCCATAGAATAAATTTGTTAGGAACTTGAATGGGTAAGATATTCAGGCAAGGGTATTTGGATATCTACCTCAACTAGTATTCGAGCAAATGATATCCAGTCTTTGTTAGTAGTGGCAGGATCGATACCAAGAGGTTTTTCTATGCAACTAACAATTGTCTTTATAAAATCATTAGACTAAAAAGGAAAGGGGAAGACTAGGTAGATTGATCCAAGTATGAATGAATTATAATTCCTCTTTTTGGAATCAAAATTCTGGCAACCAAGCCTTAAGTATCAAGGGTCGACTAGCACATGTTTAATAAGAAGTGTTCAATATCTTCAGATAATTCTCTTCTTAATTGAACTTGCAAAGATAAAATACCTCTTTGTGCATATGGATTGCTGGTGGAACTACATTTGGCCAAGAAGTTCTCACATAAGATTGCATATACTAATAAGAAGGACGACACCCCCATATAAAATCCACCAGACTATTTTCCCATCTCTTGGCAACACTTGATCTCCTCTATTTGAATAATAGCAATTGAGCTTCCTTCATGGATGTGTGGTTATACATAGGTTAATGAATGATATGATTGCGATGCTGGTTAAGTAAGAAAATATCAGGCCATAACTTCCCTTCAGTCCGTGATATCTGTGGTTCCATCGATATGCTAGGTGATGGCTGTGAAAATATCACCGAGGATTCTATAGCACAATTTTTTGAAATAGTTGATACTATTGACTAATGATTTTTTTATCTAGGAGTCTTGTGGAGGTACGCTCATATTCAAAGGAGAGAGCATTTGGAGTTGACTCAACATCAGAATGGCCATGATTTGAACCTCTCTCAATCGAATCATAGATTTCAGTGTCTTCCATCTATGAAACTCTCATCGATTCCAGAGTACTTGGGGAGGATGAAACGATTTCCCATGGCTTTGCCTGAGAACCACACTTCTAGGGAGAACCACGCTAGCGAGTCATGGTGCATAGGAGGGAGAACTTTGCTCTCTCAGTGAACTAAATAGGAAAATACGAATATTTAATTTTGCACATTGCTAATTTATAGAGTCAATTACAAATTATGTTTATTTATATTTTTATTTTTCCAATTAGGTCTAACATATTTTTTTGTACCATTTAGGTCACGTTTTAATTTAATTTCTCTATTATATCCATAACTTTATTTTAAGAAAAGTTACTAATTCTAATTTTTAGTAAAATCCTGTAAATGTTGGGTGTAATTAGAATGCTAAATTTAAAAAATGACCTTATTGATATGAAAAATATGATAATTGGAAAAAGAAAAGTCTAATTTAACTTAATAAATAAGTTGCTATAATTTGTACCACAACAAATGAGGATGAAGTTATTTACTGAGGTAGATGGACTTTTTGATAAACTCAAAGGACAATTTACTAGAAAACTAAAACTAAAGTATATGAAATTAAATTAGGAAATTTTCTTTCTTTCTTATGAAACAAAAACCAATAATAGAAGATGTAGTATTAGACTATAGCCAAGAATTATTTTATGGAGGAATTATTGTCTTTTTCTAGCACTTATTATTATGTCTATGACTTTTTACTACTTCAATCCAACAATAGTTTTCTAACCTATAATAAGGTGAAAAATTTCATTCTATCATAAAATTTTAAGTTATTTAAATTATTTGTTTAACTTAATTAATGTGTTATTTCATAAAATTGCATTTTAGGATATTTTATTAATACTGGCATTTTAGGAGTGAATATTAAATTTGGGAGTCAACATGGAAATAAGTTATGATTAATTTTTGAAATTAAGGTTTTGTGGGGAATTGTAAATAGTAACCCTAAGGATAGGCTTTTATTGCATATGTAAGATGTTAGATTTAGACCTTAATTTTTAGGTAAATTTTCAATAATAATATTTTAAAGATGGGTATTGAATTTGGTGATGAAATTAGTCCGAGTGGGGGAGTTATGGTTAGCTTAAGAAAATTAGGGTTTCGTAGGAGGTGTGTGGACTTTTCCTTATATAGGTGTATCAATACTTATGCAGATTTACTTTTAGCTTTTCAAATGATTATGTTAAGATATATTGTGTGCTTGTATGTCTACATATATGTATGTATGAGAAAATTGAGAAACTTCACCTTGAAGAAGATATTATTTACTCAAAGAGAAAGATTATGTGAAGCAGGGCCGAGGTGTTGTATGTTCAAGTTGATTTATGGTCTCATTGTGACTTAGAGAAAGTGCATGAACATGAGTCATTCAGATAATATACCTCTCTAAGTCACAATGTGAAGATAGATCAACTTGAAACAAAAATGGTTGATCTTCAAGTAAAGCACGACAAATTTGTTAGGATAGATTATACCTTCACTAAAGGTGAATAAGGCTTGAATAACTTACTTTAGTATAAAAGATATAACAAGGTCCATGAAGGTCTTGGTTATGGGGACAAGAGAGTTATGAAACATAAAACTCTCCAAATATTCTTTGTAAAAGCTTTTAAGGCTCATCAATTGTCTCCTTCAATTGTGGTTTGTGATAAATGTGGGAAATATGGTCATACTGCATCATATTGAAAAAAATGGCAGATCTAATAAAAATTTCAAGGATGTATGGGTGCCTAAGGGAACCATCCTTCAAAGACACATCACCGACCTCCTCACTTCTTGGTGTATTGGAAAGAGATTTGTTGATTATTTGTGTAGGGGACAAGAAGAAGAGAATCATATACTTACTTGCAAATGGAAACATAAAGCTCACTCCTTACTTCTTGGTGTATTGGAAAGAGGTTTGTTGAATGATGTTTGATTCTCACCCATCCCCATCTTAGATTCTTTTTGGGTGATTGACTATTGCTTCCACAAAACCATTTACAACTTTGCTATTTATTTTCATATTATTTATTTCTTGATTATTTTTATGACTCATTAAATAACTTGTTCCATATTACTATAAATATCACAATTATGAAAACTCATGAGCTTTAGTGTTATCATATATAAATTATTTGCATTAATCTTGATACTTATAGCTTCACTTTTCATTCCCATGTGATTTAAGATAGTGGTATCTTAGTAATTTTCATTATGATCTGGCTTTTAACGTTGCTTTATGCATACCTTTAAGGGGATCATACTTCTTGATTATCTGTGCTTAAATCCTAGATATGGTCTAAGGGGACATATGTCATATATGTTTCACAAATTTTATTCTTTGATAATATTGTGTATGATTGATTTCATTATGCTTTAATTAATAATATGCATATATTGAGGTGGAGATTTAATCCCTATGAATTTAATTTCTTATGCACTTATCTTTTGATTGGAAATATAGTTTGTTGAATCCCTTTCCTTTTTGCTTGAATGATCTTCCCTTCTTGGTTCTTTCTTAGAGAATTGATTGAGTAATATCTTCTTGAAAAGCAAATAATTCTCTAATCAAGTTCCCTTCATTTAAGCAATGTTGACAATAGAGAAAATTTATTTCCTTTGAAGGGGAAGTATATATGTCTCTTGAATTGCGTATCTCTTCTTTGTTGGATTTGAGGAATTTATGAAATTAATGTGAGATAAGGAAAATTTCCTCATTGTCCATCACTTGGATCCCATCTTCCACTTCATCTTCATTAGCCTCGCCCTCTTCTTAAATTTACTCAATATCTCTTACTTCATTTCAATATTGGACTCATACACCAACAAATTTTCAAGAAGCTCATCTAGTGTCATCGTAGTAAGATGCTTTGTTTCTTTAAATATGGCTACTTTTGGCCTCCGTTCTTTTGAGAGTGATTGAAGAATATTTCTCACTTGATCTTCATTTGATATTACTTTTCCAATAGATACCAAGTAATTCATAGTGGTTGTGAATCCATTGCTTAATTCATTAATAGGCTCACTTGGTTCTATGGTAAATAATTCATACTTTGTTATGTAAAGAGATATTATTGAAGATTTTAATTATGGAATGCCTTCATGCATAATCACAAGTTTATCATATATTTCTTTGGCCATGGTGCACAATTAGATCTAATTATATTCTCTTTCTCTAAGGGTACAATGAAGTATCATGATAGCTCTATCATTTAAGATGAGCTTTCTTTTCTCAATCTCGGTCATCTCATCTTCACTTTCATTTGACCATATAAAATCTTGTTGATCTTGATGGGTTCATTTTTTATGATTTATCACTTGTTAAAAATTTCATCTCTTAAGAAGTACATCATCTTGTTTTTCCAATAAATAAACTTGTCACCATTAAACAATGGCAGCTTGGTGGAGACTCCTTCATACAATCCAGTCACATCTACTCTGCATTTCTTGATATTTGATATTGGATTGTTATGTCCTTTTTAAGATACCTTTATTTCATACTAATTGGAAACACTCTATAGGGGGGTGAATAGGGTGGAATGAAAGATCATGATAATTAAAAATTTTGCACAATGATTATAGTAGTTTAAGGGACCAATGCACCTCTATATCCGCTACCAAAAGATCTTTCCTTTTGAATTTTAAAATCTTCCTTTATTGTGTGTTGTTGATGATGAATATTCTAGGTTTATGAGTATAAAATATCAATTAACTATCTAAGAGATTATTTAAACTTTTACCTAGTCAACCTGTAACACCCCAATTCGATATGACCACGTGGGGGCTACCTTGAAGTGCTTTCAGATTGATTGGCTAGTTCTACAGATCAGCATGAGTCTTTTCAGTGCACTTTATCCTCACTCATATAATTCTTGAGAAATTTATAAAAAAATTATAAAACTTTCCAAGAGGGTCACCCATCTTAAAAATTGCTCCATGAGCAACAACATGCTTAACTATGGAATTCTTAGGATGGAATCACTAAAATGATGACATACCATGTTGATATAAGTAGTCATATTAATCCTTATAATACTCCACTCAATTTGGGGTATTACATTCACCCCACTCAAAGAACGCAATGTCGTTGTTGCACCTCAACCATTAATTGTCTCAATATTGTTTTTATCCCAAGAATCGTCCCCTTAGGCGGCTGACTAGCTCATCCAAGTTCAAATCATGGTCGCGGTTTCGCTCTGATACTATTTGTAACACCTCGAGTTGATATAATCACATGGGGATATCTTGGAGTGTTTTCGAATTGATTGATTGACCTCACAGTTCAACATAAGCCTTTCAGTGCACTTTGTCCTCACTCATGCGCTTTCCAAGAATTTTTAGAAAAATTTTAAAACTTTCTAGGAGGGTTACCCATCTTAAAAATTACTTCATGACCAATGCACTTAATTCTGAAGTTCTTAGGACAAAATCACCAAAATGATGGCATACCATGTTGATATAAGTATCCATATCAATATTTAGAACACATTACTCAATTTGGGGTATTACACAACCTCTGTAGGTTTATAGATATACAAATCCAATGACCTCTCTAGGAATCCTAGACACACATAGCCTTTTGATAATGAGTTTTGAAGAGTGTTGTTGTGTTTAAAATTAATTCCTCACAAAACATAAAAAAGGAAAGTGTATAATCAAATGTGAGGGAAGTAAATCAACTATATGAATAATTATTTCTAGTGTAAGAATAATCTAGCTCAATATGAAGAACAAATTGAGCACTAGAGAAGTTTGATTTAGATTTGAAAGTGTAAAATTAAAACTCTCTTTAATTCATTGTAAGATGTGAAAATAATGATTTTAAAAGATTTGTGATAGCTTAATTAATTTTTTTTAAAGTTTAAAAACTCTTATTTATAGTGCTAAAAGATGAGAAAAATCAGCACTAGTCATTGAGTGAAAAAAGTACGCCGACATTCGAATTCCAATGGACAGAAAATATCAAAAATGCCTAAACCACTCGATCAGTTATCAAATTAGTCGAATGGTTTTGATAGACCAGTGATGTGTTTAAGCATAGGCCAATTTTTTTTTTTGGATAACAAACTTGTCAATTGGTTTCAAACCAATTGATGGGTTTTAAGAAACTAGTCATTATATGGCATCAAATTTTAGCACTGTGCACCTTTACAAAAAAGATAATAACTTAATCTATAGAGCTCTAAATTGTATGCCATATTTTTTGATATAAATTTTACTTCTTAATATTTCCAAAGAAGTATTATTCACCCAAAAATAATCTCTAAGGAATTTATTGAGAATTTTACAAATTAGATCATATGCAAAAATAGTTAAAATAAAATCAATTTAAGACAACTTTTTGTACAAATACTTAGAAATATATTTGATACATGAAATCACTTTAATCTATTCTATAATAATATTTGAATAGGATTAAAAATATCAAATCATTTCAAAATATAATTTCTCAATATTTAAATCATATGTACATGAAACCTAAGACTGTCACATACTCTTTGAAGCTTGAGTCTTGGTTTCTTTGAACACGCTTGCTTATCCCTTCATTGTTCGTGTATTCCACAGATGAAATTGAAGTTATTGAAGCTAGAGTCTTCTTATGTTGTCCTTGTTGATATTTGTCTTGTACTTGATATATGATTTGTAAAATTGATCTCCTTATCACTCATGGACTTAGTTAAGTGTTGAATACTTAAATTTTTGCTAAGATACACATGCACACTTAACAAGATAAGTTAAATTTATAATTAAGTTTTTTTATCATCAAAATAAATATTGATTAACATATGAGGTCAAAAGTCCTATATAATTATAGGGATGAACTGAATATATGAGGAACCAAATAAGCTCTTTTTAGATTTATTTTCTAATTAAAGTTAGATTGAGATGCATTGATTTATGGGTCGTTTGAAGCATAATGCTAAATTATATGCTCATTATTTTGATTCCAATGAGGAGTGGTGGTATAGATGACTTATTTGAAGTTTTGGTTGCTATTATTTGATGTGAAAGATGTTGCCGCTCGTGAAAGAAGATGCCATATGCCTAAATTCATGTCAAAGTGATATCGCAATGTCAATCCCTTATGATTTATATTTATGTATGATAGTTAGCTTTTTATTTTGTAAAAAACTATAGTTTCCTTTCTTCTTCTTCTTCTTCTTCATCTATCTTCATTTTCATTTTATTTTTATTTTTTGATAAAAATTAGGCTAGATTATCCTAGAGTGGTGTTATTAATAAAGAGGCAACAAGACTCCCATGGATTCCTTACATAAAGCATTATTCACCTCCCTAAGAGAAGTACTAAGCCTAGTCATACAAATAGGAGGCTCCAAAGTAGCTCTAGATAATATGTACGTTCACTCATTAGATTCAATAAAAATGAGCTCTAAGTGGTAATTTTGAAAAATGGCTAGTAGACTTTGCCAATTACTAGTAATGGTGGTTGAGTCTACACATATTAGGTCAATCTTGTCTTTGATCAACCAACAACAATCCTTTAGTTTGACTCAACGGATATCTTTGTGAGCCCCATGATCACTACAATTTGTATACCTATCCAAATTACCCAAATCTAAGAAAAAATGCTAAAGATGGTAAAATGCAAGACACAGAATAACAAATCCATCAGCCATATGCATCTATAAACAAACCATCGACATTAGCTATTCCTAAATTTTCAGCAACATGATTGTCCACATTAAGCTTGATCCATTCTTATGGGTGATTTCCAACATAATTGCTTTCCATTTTCTTCATTACACCCCAAAATGATATTAAACCTCTCCTATGCCTCAACCATTTCTCTCAATTACTTAATAATAAAAACTGAGGTGTTTTCGGGAAGTAGTTTATCTTCAAAAGCATTATAGCATCTCTACTACTACATCTACCAACAACAAAACCCCAAGGATCTTTTTGGTTTGAAGAAAATTATGTGGAAATAAAAATATAGAGGAAAGAAAATTGAAGGAAAGAAAATGAAAGAATATAATTTTCTTTCCTTTGTTTGGTTGTGGGAGAAAATTTTGTGGAAAATTAAATTCTTGGAAAATATTTTTAGTGTTTGGTATATAGAAAGAAAATTCTAAGAAAAGTTAAATGTTATTATTTAAATATTAATATACATTTAATGTTATTAAAAATATTATATTGATATATAAAAAATTACATAAAATTTCTAAAAAATTTATAAAAACTCCATAAAATCAATACTACTTCTAATTTTTTTTATAGAACTATTCTAAAATATTACATGAATAACTTATAATAATTTAAAAAAAATCTAAAAAAATCCGTATACAAATTCCGTGAATATTTTTTCACTCTATATCTATAATTATGTCTATTTTTCCATATCCGTTTATATATCCATCGGATAAAACCTATTGGATTTTGATTAAAATCCATCAAATTTAAAATAAAATTTATTTAATGTTAGAATTATATGGTTAGATTATTAAAATTTAATTATGTATTCACTTTTAGCCTTAGAAAATATATGTGAAATTATATAAATAAGAATAAAAATATAATTTTATATCGGATAAATGAATCCGAGTACTAATACGGATATAAAAGAGCTCACCATCATGCCAAAATAGTAAGAGTTGGCATTAGACATCCTTCACAACCCAACACCAACAAAGGGCATGCTCAATGATCTCCATATTAGACATCTTAAATAAGAACTATGCATAGTGATACCCATCCTGGCTCATTTTTCATTAGTCTGTAATCTATCTAAAACCAAGTGCCACAAAAAATATTTTATTAGTTCTATTACTCTCTGATGCCACACATCAAAATCATTATCACTCATCTAAACATTCACTATAAATTTGTAGTTTGAAGATATCATATATTGTTTAGAGGAATCATTTAACCACACAAGTCAAGTAGCTTCCCCATGATGAGAAATACCTATATTACTAATAATGCACAAGATGACTGAATGAGTTAGAATATGAGAAAACTTACCCTATATCCAAGAACCATTATGTGCCTAATACTATGTAACTCTGCATCCAAGGTCACAATTATCAACTTGATGTAGTGAAATCTCAATGAGTGGTTTATTACCAACCCATGGATCTCTCCAAAAGACAATCATCTAACCATTACTAACTCTCAAAATAACAACTTATTAGATGAGCTCTAACCCACAACTAATTTCTTTAAACACTAGCAATGATTGTTTCCTTAAATTAAGGAATAAGGGGCTTTTGTAAGTTTTTTTTTATATGACCTATCAGGATTTTTGTTTAACTTTTTGATCCCCACATTAACCATCTCTAAAAATACTCCCAAAACATGAAAATTATTGTCATATTGATCATTACATTCCTCATATTCATTATGTTTCCACATCGTGCATTTGCTTATATAATTTATAAGAGTTTAGTTTAAGCCAAAGGCTAATATCAAAACCATAATAAGGGCCACGTGTGGAGATCTCAACTCTACGTGGGTTGCCGATCCACAAGATCCACATAATAAAAATATACATTAGTTATAAAATATGGAAGCTAAAGCTTATCTTTATAATAGAAATTAGTGGTAACTTAAACTTTTATTGAAAGTGTTTTTTTGTAATACATATTGTGCTTGTAGATAGATAGCATGAAACTTGGATATTTTATTTAGTAATTGTTTATAAATTTATTTATATTGAAAAATTGGAAACATTAGGTTACATCATACCAAAAACATAATAATACATATAGAAATAACATGGACATGTTTATTTTTTTGTACAAGGCCTTCGATTATTCATGATCAACCATGTTCTTGAGTTGGTAATATTATTGCAAATTTACCAATAAATTGTGAACAAATAGATATTATTTATATCTTAATTTTTTTTGTGAAAGATTTTTGTAATTGTAGTGGGATGTACTTTGTATAATAATGAATAAATGATATTTTAATTTTTTTATATAAATATTAATTATGACATTTCTCTTATTTTTAATTTTTTATTACAAAAATATTAAATTTAATTTCATTGCATAAACAAGTCCTAAGAGAATATTCAATCATTGATTCTTTGAGAAGATATAAGGTATTTATTCATTTAATGGTTGATAAATTGTGGAGCTAAATGAAGAAAAATGTGGTTTAGTAGCAAAAGAAAGAAGGTAGGAGATACGAAAGTGGAGTGATAAAGTTAGTGTAGATAAATAAAATATAATAAAGTTAAGATATTAAATTGGTGTATAGAAAAATGATTTATATGTAAAGAGTGTTAGAGTTTATGCCACCATTTTAAAGTAGTTATTATTTTTTTGTAGTAGCATACGACTAGCTTAATTAGTTTTCTTTATTCAAAAATTTTTTTAAGCTATTTATTGAGTAGCAACCATCAAACTTGCTGATACAAATTAATGGAAATTTGTTTTTGTTATTTAGTATTTTCACTTAAAGTCCTGATATCTCTAAGATCATCCCTTAGGTTCTTGAAGCCAACTAATATCCTAAATCATGTTTTTGAAACACATATACTACCTTTGATTAGTAGTTCTAATTCACATTTCTTACAAGAACTCTTTATTTGAATTTAATTAATCATGTTTCAAGAATTCATGTTTCCTTTAAAGTTGTAACACCTATTTTGTTGTGGCTTTACATATTTAATAAGAATCTAATTAAGGATTTTTGAATTATATCCTTATATGATTTTGGTCTGGAGATTTTGAAAGTAAGTAATTAACTTAGATATTTGAGATTCCAAAGTTTCTAGATTTACGCAACTGCCCCAATTCTTGAGTGTTTACACTTTGGTGGGACTAAGTAGTAATATGCGGATTTTAGTCCAAGCTCATCATAACTCCAAGGAATCATATATGATTGTAGTCTACCATAATTTTTTGAATGTGTTAATTTTCCAAAATTGAAAATTTTAAATAATTAGTAGAAGTTCAAGCTCATCATAACTCCTACTACGTATATTAGTATCAACGCACACTACACACACACACACACACACACACTCCTTATGTATATAAAAAAAGGAAGTAATTCTAAATGTAAATATTAGTTTAAAAAAAATAAATTCATCTTGAAAAAAATTCAAATCCTACATTTCGCCCCTTCCATAATCTATGCATTAAATGCTTTATTTCTTTTCAATAAAGATGTGAGTGAAGTTTTAAGGTTACTTTTATTAGTTCATAATAACATGTGCAAATTGCCAAAATAAATTTTTTTGGCAAGTATTATTACTAACAAAAAGGCATTTAGTACAAGGCATCACCATAAACTCTATCCAAGTATCTAAACCCGAATATTGTCCATAATGTTAGCTTGTTGAATAAAACAATTACGATTCATTACATTAGCTATTCTACTAGCTATGTCATGAACGAGCACCCTCGAAAGTTGCTCGTTTGGCTTATTCTTTTGCTGGAAGACTTGAAGATTTCTTTCTTTCCAGACATGGTACACAACAGCTACAAGTAGTAACCTTAGTGCCACTGATTTCTCCTTTACTCTTCTTCGTTGCTAGGAAATCTAATTTAATTATCACTTCTAGGATTGAATGAGATGACTAAGTCCAAAAGAGTTAATGCTAGTCTGCTAAATTATATTAAAATAAATGTAAGAGAATAAAAGACAATCAAAAGTTTCTTCCTCCAATTTAAATAAGTTTCAAGTTGTATATAACAAGAAGCCTATCTATTTGAGGAAAGTTTTAGTGATCAATTGCTCATGAGTTGCAAGCCATAGAATGATCTGATGCTGTGGGATTACAATTTTCTACCAAACTATTTTACTTCGGTTCATAAGGAGACCTCTAGGTCTGAGTAGATTATAGCAACTAGCAATGCTATATTGGCCTTTAGCATCTATAATGTGATATTGAAATTATTGTAGAAATGGTAAAAGTTTGAACCTTAACCTTATAATATTCCTCATTATCTAAGATACTCTAGAAGTAGTTTCCATAGATCATAGGTCTATATGATTGAAATAGTACTCATAGCACCACTTCACCTATAAAGTATCCTTCTTCATGGAAAATTGCCAGAGGAGTTTCCCAAAGGATGCTTGATTCCATAATTCCATGTTATAAAGACCTAATGCTCCTTCTTTCTTGGGAGAACATACATTTTTCTAGCCTATCAAGGCTTTCTTATACAAAGGATAAGAAATGATCTACAATGCGCTTCTATGGTATGAATAACCTTTTTACGAAAAGATAAAAGGCTGACTCACTCTCAATGCTATAAAGGACTAACTTGATGAGTTATAGCCTTTTAGAGTAAAAGAGTAACTTGACTAACCATATTCTAAGTCTCTTGGTGATTTTCTCCACTACCTGAGAACATTAGGCAACTGTTAGTCTATTGCTAGATAGAGGAACAACAAGATAACTAATTGGGAGAGTATCTTCTTTCATTTGCACAATTGAGACAATTAGATTATAGTATATAATAAAAGTATAATAAGGAAAAAATCAACAAGGAGGTTGTAGATATTTTCCCCCCACAAAGGGTTTAGTCAAAGTTAGCATCTGACCAAAACATGAATAGAAATTGTAATCGAGTTCGCCACACCGTTCATGTAATAATACCCAGTGGAGCTAGCATCTCTTCTATGCATGACTTTCAAATAAAAATATATAGAGCAATAGTTCTGTTTTAAGGTTTATGAGCTGGATCATTGAAAATGGACTTATATGTAATGGATTGAGTCCACAACTTTACCGCCCTATCATGAAGGTTGTATTGGCCACAACCCATGAACAATGAATTGGTCATGGGCTCCAACATTTGCATAAACACAAGATCCCCGTGGCCATGTTAATGCTAAGATATAAAGATTGATTCTCATGGATTTTTCGGATGGTGGGGTTGAGGATTGATGGTGTGTTTTGGGGGAACATGGCCACGTAGGCTTGAGCAGTGACAACGCATTTTTGGTGCATGTGGGTGCGAGGAACGTGGTGAGGGTCGGGTTGAAGAATGCTGATTCGTTTTGGGGACATGTGAGTGTAAGGGAGTGTGGGCGCTCAGTAAAGCCATTGATATTATAACCAAATGCAATTCTTGAAAACGTCAGTAATCTCTACTTTATAGAAAGGGATTAAATTTCTATATTCCAGTTCATTCAAACTACTTTCGAGTTTCAATATCAAGAGACAAACCGTAAGCCTCAGATATGTGAAAGGGATCTCAATATAGGAACACGAGCAAACCATTAAATCCAAACAATTTTTCTTTACGCGAGTTCTTTAGTCTAGATGCCGATAGGTTATGGGATCATGAATGATGGGAGAGTCATGGAGTATGCATTGAACCATATTACAGTCTGCATTCGTATTTCGATCACACGTTGATGTTGCCTAAACCTCCTATGGAAAAAATGTTGAAGGGTCCTTGAATCAAATAAGTAAATGGAAATTAGTATCATTTTTCTTTCTCGTTACATTCACATCATATTTAAGTATTATATATCCAATTTTGATGTGTGCTGACACTGTCAAGTGCTGTACAATTTGGAACTCACATCGGACATTCTGCGACAAGTTGAAGACGCAGTGAGAGCGACGTTAACTGTTATCTTGTCGATCTATACTTTTGCTTGTATACAAGTGAGAGCGAGCGAAACTGCCCAGATAAGTATCAAGAAACCTATAAGTGCAGAAATGGCCATATGAAAATCCCTAAGTAACCCTCTCCTGAGTCCTGACACATACTACTTTAACAAGACACATAAGACTTTCAAAAGAACATATACATTTTTTGTCATCTTCTATTGAAGGCTATACTGCCAGCAGGACAGGGTTATGCCTTTGAACTTGACCCGACGAATTGGGTTCTAAGATAAGCAAAGCGAAACAAGTCCCACACGAATGAATCTCAACACCATCCTTAGCATAGCAAATTCTTCATCTGATCATACTTGCGCGATCTGAAGTTGCCACATGCACCCCCGTCATTATTTGTATCCTATCTTTCATCTTCTTTTGTATTTACGTATCATTGATAAGTATTTGAGGCAAGAAAAGGTAATGTTTAAAAAAAAAAAGAAAAAGAAAGAAAAAGAAGAAGAAAACAAGAGCTTGATATGCAACTTCTGCGTAACAATCAGGTCAAGCAATCTAAGATGAGATGCAAGACATATTTCAGTTATCCACAGAGGTCAAGCAGAATTTATAATCATCCCATAAGCTACTGACACATCTATATTACCAAGTACCAACACTTAATTGTATGATAGTAAATACTTAGTAGGACCAGTCGACCTGATAGCTGCATGGTGTGATAGACTTAAACTAATAAGATAATATCTGTGCAAATGGTTGAAACAAAATCTACCATATTTAAATCCACGACTCATTAAATTGATTTATTTCTGTGTCACATTAAGATTTTGGTGTAGCTGAAATATTTGCAGACAGATTTTCTTGCATACGGATGGTGTTACTGATATTACCCTGAAATGCATGACACAATCAACTCGAGCTCAAACAAAGCCAAAACTCAAACAAACGCACAGCAAGACAAAGACCACAGACAATCAACTCGAACTAAATATTATCATTATATTGGTATGCATAGGTTATTGTTAATCAAATTTTGGGCATTACATTTTCCTCTTTTCCTTCCTGCTTTGTTATGTGACCTATTTTACAACAAGAAAAGCTAAAACCAGAAAACTCACTCAAGCAAATCCCTTCCGAAGCTTCTGAATAGCAGAATACATCTTCCTTCTCGATCCAACAGCATTGATCCCCATGTCCTTAAGATCTTCCAATGTCAGAAACGGCAAGACTTCATCATCTACCTCATGTATCTCAAACACCGGAGCGTACCTTCCAAGTCCCAATTCAATTAACCAGTTCCTTACTCTGTCGTCCAAAAACCCACCACTATCATTACTTCTCCTTCTTCGATCTTGGGAATCCGATTCCGGAATTCCATCCAATTCCAAATCGGCGTCCTGGTCATGAGAATCGGCAATTCGAGACCTTGCCGACCTCCGATTACGGCCGTGCCATGTATCGAGAGCAAGGTTATCAGCTGAATCAAACGGAATACTCTCCGAATCTTCTCGTGCGAAATCCCTAAATTGCTCGTTCTCACCGGTCTCCCTCTCGTCATAATCACCGCCTTCTGAAGGTGCTTCAGCTAATTCAGCTTCGTCGTTCCTCGACGATGAAGTCCAATTCGTCCTCACTCTCTTCGGTCCCTCTCTCTTCCCCTTTAACTCCTTCAATTTCAGATTACCATTGTTCTCGACCAAGTGAGGGAAGTCACTACTTCCATCAGTATTATTGCCACCATTAACTAAATTAGTTAAGGGCCGTATCTTCGAGGATCTACTATGCGGATTCAATTTCCATGATTTTGAAGCTCGAAGAGTTGCGGGTTGGTTACCTATCTCTCCTAATCGAACACTCGGCCTTCGCTGTCGCTTTTGAGCTATAGTAGGTGCTGGATTGTCATGGCGTGCCCCGACCACAGCCGCCGCTTCGGTTGCGCCTATAGTTTGAGTCTCCGGCAGTTGATGTTGTAGCTCAGCTGCCATCGGTCAGTAAGTGGGGGAGGAAATGGGGCGGACGATAATGAGGAATGACGGTGATTTGGGAGGGAGAGAGAACGTGTGTGGTTGAATCAGAAGTGGAGTTCCGATCAGTGTTGACCGTCAGATCACAATTTTCTTTCCTAGTGCTCAGCGACGGATGGATTTCAATGGGAGGGGCGAAAAAATGTTCCCGTGATGATTAGTTTGCTCCGGGGAATATAGGCCCGAACCGATATCAATCTAGAGGTGCATGGGCTTGGCGCTTTACCTGAAAATAAGGATTATAATATTTTTTACAGATTTGGAGTCCCGTAAAAAAAATTATATAATTTTAGGTTAAAAAAAATTTCAGACATTGATTTCGGATTTAAAAATTTTTATTAAGATTTTTTTATGACGAGGGTGGACGGATTTGGTGTCTTCATTCTCGCACCAATTTCTTTGTATTATATATATGATATAATTTATATATATAATATAAATTAAAATATATTATAAAAAAATGAGATCGAATATTGAGTATGTGATCAGATTTTGAGTATCGGTTGGGTGTTAAGGTAGAAGAATAAATTGAAAAAGGACAATACTTTAGATATCATATTAGATATAAGGATTTGATCTCCGTAAGGATCAAGTCTAAAATTTCTCGATAAGGAAAAAAAAATTTAGAGTGAGCTCGGGGATGATTTTACTTTTTAGGGGCAGAGATGGGAATAGATTCCTTGTTGCCATCCTTAGCTAAGAAGGGCGAAACAAAGATCTTATTTACCCTCACCTATCCCACCACCAACAATTTTTTCTGCTTACATATTTCCACTATCGGCAATTTTTTACGGTCCCCTACCCCCACCACCGGCAATAATTGTCGGTCACCTAACCCTAACAACGATAACTTTTGTCGTTCATCTACCCTCATTACGGAAAAATTTTTCCAATCCTCTAACCTCACCAGCTTCAACTTTTGCCTGTTTCCTTCCCCAGCTACCAAAAATTTTATCCGTTATCTTAACTCTACCGTTGGTAGTTTTTGTTGTTACATATAAAAAAAATTATATATAGGTCATTATAGAGGAATGAGTGCATACGACCAATTTACTTCCACTTTTCTATATATTCAGACAATTATTATATGCAATGACAAAAAAATTATTTGCATGGTATAGATGTATAAGACGAAAATTTTGTGGCTACGATTGAAGTATGGGTAGAAAAAAAATTATATGATACAAATTTATCATTTTGGTTTCTATTATCCAAATGCTTATATATGTATAAACTTCAAATTATGAACAAATTCATAAGTTTTATTATTCGTCGTAGAAAAATTAACTATACGTTTCAATATAAACTTTTTCAAAAACCACTTCTTTGTTCAATCTTCCTATAAAATTTCACATTCTTTTTTTTTGTAAACACTCATAATGAGTAATGAATTTGGAAGTCCAACAAGCTAAGACGAGTTTGGAACTCCGATAAACTATGATGATGGGTTCAGAACTTCAACATACTACGATTATGGATTTAGAATACCAACAAGTCATGGATAGATAGAAGAAATATAAATAAATTTTCCAAATATTATTACAATTTAGAAAAAGAGCTAAAATTTATTTTATTATTATTGTAAATTGTGAAGTTGAATTTGGTTTGATGAAATTAATATTTTTTTAATATATTATTATTAACTCTTGTTTTATAATATGAAAAATATGAATACATATTTTACGACTCAAAATTATTAGAGATTTTTTTATATCAAAGCAAATATTTTGTGATCGTAAAGAACTTGTAACATGGGTTAAACAAATGGGTCGAACTAATAAGATGATTTTGATCATCAAAGGTTCTAGAAAAGAAAATGGTATAGGGACAAGTAGAGTATTGATTAGATGTGAGAAAAATAAACCGTATGTCTATACTAGACCTATAGATACCAAAGGTGTACGTAATCCAAGTTATAAAAAAAATGATTGTCCCTTTTTTTTATTGGTGTTGAAAATAATAATGGTGGATGATAAATGGTAGTTAGAAATGGAACACACAATTAGAAATTGACAATTTTGAATAAGGGCATGTTGTTTTGGGTAAATTGATAAAAAATAAATTTCAATTGTTGATGAACTTATCATAGATAACATAAAGTCATGACAAATCATACCGCTTTTTCAAAAATAATTTGAAGGAAATGTAAGTATGAGAAAACATATTCATAATGCTCGACAGAAGCTTAGGTTAGAAGAAATAGATGGTCAAATAATGTTACGGTATGTTATGAATATGTTGGTTGAGAATAATTAATTTTAATAGCATCAAAGTGAGCCGAAATCAAATGTACTAAGCAAAAATCTATTTGCACATCTTGTATCTATTAATATATTATATGCATTTACTTTTGTTCTATAAATGTAAGACGAATAGATATGGAATGCCCTTAAAATTATTGGACCAATACCAACACAATTAAATTTTAACGTTGCATATGCATACATGTCATCTGAAAAAGAGGATAATTATTCATGGGTACTTGAGAGATTGAATACCTTAATAGATACTGTAATACCCCCAATTTTTTTAAAAACCAAAGTTTAAATATTTAACCCTTAATTAAGATAATTTAATATTAGATTTTATTTACTTACTTACTTACTTACTTATTTTGAGACTCTTCAGTTACAAAGTAGATGGAATTATTTAATAAATTAAACATGATCTTTATAATTTTACCTTACTCTTTTATTTAAATAAATCATAAACCCATAATTTTTACCAAAAGTATTATCTTAAATAAATAACTAAATTAATTTAATATTTTTTTCTTCCAAAAACTAATTTTATCCTAATCCCTAATCCTAATTCTAAAAATATTTTTCTTTCTTTTTTTTCTTTTTCTTCCTTCCCTTTTCTTTTTCTTCTTTTCATCCTTCCTTCTTTTCCTCCCTCCTTTCTCCCATAGGTTGGCCTAACCCCTTCCCTTCTCCTTTCTCCCTTCTCCCACCGGGCCAACCCACACCCCCTTCCTTCTCCTTTCTTTCCACCTCTTCCGCCTTGGGCTAGCCCACCTCCTTTCTTCCTCCCTCATTTCTTTCTCCCACACAGATTGACTCGCTCTTTCCCCCTTTCTCCTTATTTTCCCCTAGACCTCTTCCCCCTTTCTTCTTCCCCTGTCATTCCCTCCTGAACCAAACATACCCTTACCCACTCGCTTGCCTTCCCCCTACACCATGCACCCTACACCCTACCTACGCCACCACCGACTACGTCTGCACCACCTCCTCCCCTACCGTCCTTCTTTCCATTTCTAGCCCGACACCCTGGTCCCTTCCTTCCTCAACAGACCTGCCCCCTTATTTCTCCCCTGTCACCTGTCGGGCACCCTGCCATGCATGGTAGGTGACAGTAACTGCATCACCTCCCTCTAGCACCACCTACCCTACTCCCCACCCTCTCTTCTCTTCTTCTTCTTCTTCTTCTTATTATTATTATTATTATTATTATTATTATTATTATTATTATTATTATTATTATTATTATTATTATTATTATTATTATTATTATTATTATTATTATTATTCTTCTTCTTCTTCTTCTTCTTCTTCTTCTTCTTCTTCTTCTTCTTCTTCTTCTTCTCTTTGCCTCACTTCCCCTTCAAGACTCCCTCTCCCAGCTGACCCTCTCTTCCTTTCTTCCCTTCTTTTCCCCTATTTTTCCTTCAGCAATCCTATAGTACAACTCCATTACCTCCGTCGCCCTACTTCTACACCCTACATCGCCCTAAGCCGCTAACACCAAGCACCCTGCGACCTACCCTTCCTTTTTCCTCCTTCCCCCTTTAGACCCCCTACATCACCACCTTATCCCCTCTCCTCCTCCCTTTTGTTGCTGCTTCGGCCTCCCCTCAACCACCAAACACCACCCCAATATCCTCCCCTCCACCTGATCCAAACCACCTGCCCCTCTCCCCATCCCTTATCTTCTTCTTTCTCCTTCCTTCCTCTTCTCCCTCCTTTTACTATACCCTCTTCCTACAGCCATTGCCACCATCTCCGCCGCCCTTGAGCCGCCACTCTATGACTTGCAACCACCCCTTACACCCTACCTTACACCCCAACCACCACACGCCCCCTGCACTAGCCCTCCTTCTCTTACTTTTCTTATCCTTTATTCCTCTTCCTCTCTACTCAACACCTCCCTTCTTGTAGCCCACACCATCACTTTCGCCACCTACGAGCTGCCTGCACCACACCCCTAACACCCAGCCACCTCCTCCCTCCTCCCTCACCCCTGCACCCAACATCCACCACCTATAACTCTCCACTACCTCCCCCAACCCCTTTACCCAAGACTCCCCTCCCTCCTTATTCCCCCCTTCGTCCAAAATACATGACTCACAGTGTATGGTAGCGTGATTTATGCCATGTATTTTTTGGTACATACTTAATCCATATTAAGGTATATACCATTTATTAATGTTATATTAAATAACTAATTTTTTTATAAAAAATATTCTTTTATTTATCTAGTATAAATATGTTATGTGTGACATTATTTTTAGGTACAATTTCTTCTAAATGGAGCTTATGCATTTTAAATTGGGGGTACCGGTTAAGGTTGGTTTGGTTGAGAATAAGGTAATCTTTATACTCAATTAAAGGTGCAGATTATTGTATACTAGCATATTAGAAATGTTGAGGTGTGATTTATGTAAAAATGTGGTGTTACTTTCCAATTCCATGATTATTATGTTTCCTTACTTATGATGGGATATATGTAAAAATGGTGACTAAGAAAATGGGGTTGATGTTAATGATTAGTGTTAGGTACATATATATGCTAGGCTAAGAGAGTATGGACACCTATAATGAAATAGGACTAATAGGAGCCCTAGGGGAAATTTGGTCTTTTAGACACCTCTGGGTGTTTAAACCTAAGTGGAGTGCTTATTGTGTTAGGAATTTTTTTTAAGAGAAGAGATAGGGATTGGTGGATTATAAATGTATGTGATAGTGGAATTATTAATATTTCAGGGTATGGAGGTATTTTGGTAAATTTCATGGTATAGCGGCGATAATTGCAATAAATGTGATGGTTAAGGAAAAAGTTATACTAGAAATAATAATAAGGCTTTCATGTTGTTGGTATTATATGGTTGGGTATGAATATTAGTATTATATGACCTAAGGGCATTTTAGTAATTTGGCATGTTCAATGGAAGTCAACTTAATGAGCATACATGGTAAAAGGTAGAGGGGTGCTATGTATGGAAATGGGGGTGTTGAGGTGTTAACAATACATGTTTGGGGTATACACGGTGAAATATATGAAATAGGGGTATATTGGTAATTTTAGAGGTGTAAGGGTGAAGGTACTAATAAATGTACATGCTAAGTGTTAAAGGGTGATTGTGTGTGGAGATAAGGTTTGGTGATGCTAGTACTTCATGTTTGGATGTAAATGGGGAAATATATTGAATAGGAGTATTTTGGTAATTTTGGAGGTGTAGGGGTGAAGGTACTAATAAATGTACATGCTAAGTGTTAAAGGGTGACTATGTGTGGAAGTAATGATATGGTTAAGTCTTGGGTTTGCTATGATTATGTTCTTATAGGTGTAATGATATGTGTTGTGTATTTATATGTGAAAGTGGACTAAATATGTGTGTATTGCAGCTTGCTGTGCAAGGAGTTAAGGTATGTTTTGTATAATTTATAATATGTGTAATATGGGTGATATGATTTGTTATCATGACATGCTCTTATGTATGGTTGTTATGGTATGACATGCATGCTTAGAGGCCTTAGGAGATTTTGAGAGGTTGTGGGAATCTAAAGGAAATAAAGAGGGTGGAGCGAGTAAAGAGAAGTGGGGAAAAAGCCTAAGTATATTGGGACATATGGGAAATAAAAGAAAGGAAGAAAATAATAAAATAGAGGGTTGGAGTAAATCTTGCATGGAAAGTATAAGGCTTGCATGGGGCAGTTAGTCTTTATATGGAGGGGGGGAATTTATGGGGAAAAGTTAGTTTAAGGTTTAAACATGAGGAGAAAATAGTATTTTGGGTGATTGGAGTATTTGGGGAAAAGATAGTACATGGGTTGGTGGAAGTGTGAATGCGAGCTTAACAAGGGTTTTTAGGGAAACAACCCTAAGTATGGAGTGATATGAGAGAGTTTATAGAGGTTGGCTAGAATTAGGGTTGAGATTAGGAGGGTGTCTTATGAAGGGTGTGAGTTAAGTGGAAAGGAGGTGGTGTGTGCGTGTTAAGGGATGGTGTAAAATAAAGGAGGAATATTATGGTTTTGGGATGGCTAACTAGGGTTTCTTTATCACATGTAGAAGATGGAGAGTAGGACTCTGATGTTTGGAGTGGGTTGAGTGGAGTGATGGTGTTGGAATCAAAAGGGAAACCCTAGTAAGCGATGGTAAGCCTAAGTGGATAAATGGGAAAGTGGTCATTGGCCAACATGTATAGGGGATTTTGGATTCATGGTGAGTAAGGTGGAATGTGGAAAAATAGGTCCTGAAATCCTTGGGAGTGTAGAGCTCCCAGGTTATAGGATATGGCTATTTAGGGAGTCTGGGGTGGAAGAGTGAGAATGGGAAGTCCTTTGTGGACATGCACGTCTGGTAGGGAATTAATTCTTGAATAAAATACAAATAAAACACTAACTATTTAAAGTGAAAGACTATTGAGTCAGGGCCAGACCGATCTACTGACGAGAATAGTGGCCAAGTGCATTTTGCCCTGGAGATTGATCAACTGGTGAATAATAGTGGCCAGGTGTGTTATGCCCTGGAGTGTATTCCGATACACCAACTATAATAGTGGGGGATCTTGATCTCAATAAACCAAACCTTGGGTGATAACAAATCATGGGAAAATACAAATAACTTATAGCGGAACACCATGTGAGTCAGGGCTAGACCTATCCACTGGTGAGAATAGTGGCCAGGAGCATTTTGCCCTCGAGAACAATCCATCGATGAATAATTATGGCCAGGAGCATTCTACCTTGGAGTGTATTTATGATTAAACGGCTATAATAGTGGGGATTCCATACTCACATAAAATAAACCAAACCTTGGATGAAAACAAATAATAGGAAAGACACTAATCACTTATAGTGGAACACTATATGAGTCGGGGCCAGACCGATCCTGTAATACACCGTTTTCAAAAAACCCTAATAATTATAATTTTTAATTATGTGTATTAGTTATAATAATTATTGTAGGGTGTTTATACTAAAAATAGTATTAATATGTGTAATATTATTATGACTTATTAGTTATAAATTTAATTAGGCTAAAATATGCTAGAGGGTGCGTATTAAAATTTAAACCTAGGTTTGGGTCGTAACCGGTATCCATTTCGTCAAATAAATCCATTATGGTAACTAGATAATTTTTACTCTGATACTTTACCTGATTTTGTATATAATAAATTACCCCTACCCTATTCTATTTTCTTACCTCACCCTACTCTCCCTCTACCCCGACACACCACCCTCACACCATCCTCATACCACACGCCTCCCCTACCATGCACGATTCCCTCCCCTTTGCTTTACTCTCCTTCTTTTGATCCTCCTTTCCCTATATTTCATCCTCTTCTTAACCCCTGCACCCATTTATTTTGTGTTGTAAATTAACCCCCAAACAACCCACACACTCCTTCCCTCTCCCAAGCTCCCTCACACAAGAAAGAAGCCCCCATTATCGCCCCTCAGCTTCACCATTTTTCCCTGCAACGCACTCCTCCATCAACCACATTTTCTTAGAAAATTTCACCTCCACTATAGCTACAGAAAGAGCTGATGAAACTCCCCTAGCCGCGGCAAGAGCTGCAGCAAAATTCCCTATAACCACCCCAACCTACACACAAAATCAACTATCGGCAACTTCCACCAAATCTTTCCTCTTTGCGGCACCAACCCTCACCGAAGCCCCTACCTTTACTGCATCAATAGATGCTATTCCTAATCCCTAGCTACAACAAGAGCTACTGTAACCCCTCCCCAACCTGTAACAACATCCATTGAAGCCCAACACACCGACCTTCAACCATAACAGCTGAATCTCCCTCCTGTGCTTCACCATTTTCCACCGTTACACACACCCTCCCTTCGGCCAACTCCACCAATCCCACCCCCTCCTTTCAACCTTCCTTGCTGGTGCAACCCCTAGCAACGGTAGGTTGTACCGTTGCTAGCCCTCCCTTGCTCGGTAACCCCAACCAGTCCCCCCTTTGTTACATAATTTTTAGCTGACACAACTCCTTTGAACCCCGATTTGTTTTTCTCCATTCTTTTATCTTCCATTTCCTTAACCCTTCATTAATTATATAAATACTTATAATTATGTTTTTTAATTATTCTTAGGTGATATTTTGGAAGTTTCAGAAGAAGCTTATTAGGATAAGCATGCTTAGAGACCGGAGCCTTTATTAGTAAGGATACTAGTCGATGTTTTGGGTTTTGTGTTAAATGCTTATATGATCATGTGTGTTATCATGTTATTGTTATTATACTATTAAAATGCATGTTATTGATGCTATGATGCATTACTATGAATTATATGATAGGAAGGAAGTAAGTGGTGATACAATGATATTATGCTAAGTCGTATTTTTGTGGATAAGTATAAATTATAGGAGAGTAGTATGGGCCTAATGAATTATTATAAGTGTGAAATAATTATATTTAAGATTTTTGTTGATAAAAGGAGGATTTGGAAATAATGATATTAAGGATATAATATTTTTGTGAAATAATATTCCTCCCAGAACAAAAGGATTAAAACCTTCTACGCCCCATGATGGATTTACAGATTGCTTTGGATCGGACACCCATATTCCAGGACCATACAAGCCTGTTACATGAAATGCGCCAAAACCAAAACAAGCTACCCTAGAAAGAAATAGTGAATTCCAAAAATCTTAGGCAAATCTAAAGAAGGTTTTCTTGTACGTTCATTAGAAAAGATTTCTAAGTCCAAATAAACCCAATACCAAAAGGCACAAACCAAAAAACACAATATGTGCTCCAGCTACACCTTCATAACTCCAAATATCAGGACATGTTATAGTCCCTTCTGTAATACTCCAACTTCCCCATGAATTGGTTATTCCTAAATGATTCATGAAAGGTATAACAAACATACCCTGTCTCCACATTGGATCAAGAATGGGATTAAAGGGATCAAAAACTGCTAACTCATATAGAGCCATCGAACCGGACCAACCAGCAACTAAAGTTGTATGCATTATATGGACAGAAATCAACTAACCAGGATCATTCAATACAATAGTATGAACATGATACCAAGCCAAACCCATGTAAATACCCCTTTATCAAAGAACAGTAGACACTATGTAACTTTATTGCATTGGAAAAAATTATGGCTATGGAATGAACCTTTGTTTTGAAATAACCCATGGAATAATGATTAATTTGAATTATATTCTATTGGTAATAATGGAAAATTTATATTTGTAGGAAGAAAGATAAGCAGATCTATTCTATACATGATAAGTACCAATACGCAAAGGGGAGGTTGATACTATTTTATATGAGTGAAGGCCTTCATACTTGTTCATCATTGGAAAGCTATATTCATAAAAAAATTTCTTTTATTCATTTTGTCTCCTTTTATGAAATTTTTGAATCAATTCAAAAAATCTCATAAAGGTTGATATTATGAAGACAATAACCCCATTCTTTATTAATTCTTTATTACATTTCCACATCAAAGTGAAATAGAGTACTTAATTATTATTTTTTATTTTATTTAATGCCTATTGATGTTCCAAAAGTACCCTTCCGAAGTCCCGGAGAGGAAGATTCATCTTGGGTTGATGTATAGTGCGACTTGTCAGATTGATTGGGTCATATGAGATTTCCCCATTCTCTCTCCTGATCGAGATATCCTTCCATTCACCCAAAAAACGATAGAATGAATCATGACAAATTTGGAGTGTGAAGTGAAATTAGATTCATTTTTGAATTTTAGGGGAATTCATATTATAAAATTAGAATAATTTATGGTTGGCCTGGTTGGACCAATAAATTGAAGTATCCATGCTCCGTTTTTAAAAATCCTAATTAATAATATAAGGACTATTGGCCATCTTTAAGAGCATTTTGGTTAATATGGGTTAATATGGGAATTTTAGTATTTTAACATGTTAGATGGATTAAAATATACTAATAATATCATGTGAAGTGTTTGGGAGTAATTATGAGTGTCATAAGTTCTTCAGTTGAGAAAATAGCCTACTTTGGGAATATCAGCCTTAAAACGTTAATGTTATTATCACATGTGTAAAATGTTAGAGTTAGGCCATGAATTTTGGATATGTTGTTAACATGAGTATTTTAAGGATTTATATTTAATTCAGTAATTATATGAGCCTTATGGAAAAAGTTATGAGTTATCTGTGAAATTAGGGTTTTAGGAGCCTTATAAATAGTAACTTTTGAGATAGGGCTATTATCGCATGTGTAAGACATGGGAGATAGACATAAAAAATTTGTTATGTTACTGATACTATTATTTGAGGAACATATACTAAATTTGGTGGATAAATGATCAACATAGGGCAAGTTATGCTTAAATTGTGAATTTAGGGTTTTTGGGGAGAATGAGCATCTTAATCTTTGAGAACAGTCTTGTTATATGTATATTGATGTCTCGATTGCATGAAATATGTTTCTTAATCATTAAAAAAATCATTAAAAAGATATTAATAATTTAAATTGAAAGATCATGAGTCAGGATCGGTTGTATATGTCTGTTCCACCGGACGAGAATATTAGTCAAGCGCATTTTGCCTTAGGGTGGAATAACCGTATCACTGGTTGAGAATAGTGAGGTTCCCAAACTCAATTTAAAATAAATCCCGAGAATGATTATAATCATTAATAAGACACTAATCACATAAAGTGGAACACTACATGAGTCAGTATCGGTTGTATGTGTCCGTTCCACCAGACGAGAGCATCAGCCGAGAGCATTATGCCCCAGGGATGTAATTATTAACCATTCCATTGATAATAATAGTAGCCAAATGTATTTTCCCAGGGTTGTATGTTATTAACCATTCCATTTGTCAGAATAGTGGCCAGGAGCATTTTGCCCTAGGGTGGAATAACCGTTCTACCAGTTGAGGATAGTGGGGTCCCTAAACTCAACGTAAATAAAAGAATGGATCATAATATATTCTAATACTACGAATCCAGACTAGTAATTATCTTATATTGCTTTTTGTATCTTGCATGTATACTACTTTTCGCTGTGAATGTATATAATTATATATTTTCCCAATTTGGATTGTATTGTTACCTTACTCAATATGTAATGTACTGATCATCCTTTTTATGGGTACTGCTCATTCCCATGAGCATATGTGCCCTATTTTGCAGGTGATTGATGATTATTAGCTTGAAGTGCTTGCCTTTGGTGAGCTCTAAACAAATTGGTAAAGGGTATGGTTATTCGAATATCTCTATCTCTCTTTGGAATTTTTAGTTCTCTATTTTCACTATTTATTCCATTCTCTCTATTTTGTATCATATATCGCGGTAGAATCAAGTGCTTCCCACACCTGATTTCTAGGTATAGTGTTACTTTTACCTTGAATCCGACATATACTTAGCATAGAGAGTGCCTCTTCTATGTTGGATGAGGTGTGATATTCTTACGTTTTCTGTTATGGCTTCCACTATTAACTCTTTTAGATGAAAATTTTAAGTTATGAAATTTGAGGGTATTATAGATCCACCGATGAGAATAGTGGCCAGGAGCATTTTGCCTTGGAGATTGATCTATCGGTAAATAATAGTGGCCGGAAGCATTATGCTCTAGAGTGTATTTCCAATCCATCGCTTATAATAGTGGGGTTCCCGTACTCACGTGGATATAATTCAATAGTTGTGTGAAGAAGGAACTAATGGATGATTAAGACACTCAAGGCTTTGATATAATAACGATGAATGAACTAGTATGTCTTATTGATGTGTGTAGCTATTTGAGTGATTAAGGTATTTCAAATGATGTATGTGCACTCCCATGACTACATGTTTGATGTGTTGTATTTGATATGTTGTATGCGAGCCTTACATATTAGTCTTGTATAAAGAATTACTTAGTACCATAGTATGGATTAGATTCCTATTTAATGAGTAGTGTTCTTTTTAGGTTAGACCGTATGCTACCTTCAAGATTTATCTTTGGGATTGAGAGCATAGGGTTATCCAGAGCTGTTGACGCGTATTTCAAATTGGGAAGTATTTCTGTGTCTTTCATGAAACAATTTGTTTTTCTTTTTTACTAATAGTTTTGTTGTAACCATGATTGGTGGGTTTTCTTCGAAGGAAAGTTAACCTTCCTATCTACTACGTTACTCTGATTTGTAAAATGTTTCTTGGAATTTAATTTAAAGTATGTTTCTTAGCCTTAACACTTAGTAGTTGATTGGTGGAAGGAAACAGTTCTGGTACTAAGTGTGGCGGTAACAACCCAAAGTTATTGTACTTACTTTCGCATAAAACTTTAAAACAAAATTTTTTAGTAGTAAAATTAGGAGGTGTTACAAATCCATATATACTTCCAACTACTATTATTATCGGCTGAAAACTTGCTCCCATTTCAGTTGTGACACGTATTTTTTCCACTTCAAAACATTTATTATGTAGATTTGTGTTAATAAAAATGTGGAGAAAAGATGCAAGAAATTCTCCTGTTATTCATCATTCGCAAGTGGTTTTATGTCACAATAGAAAAATGTGATAGATGCCACAGATGAAAAAATATATGAGAAAAAACTCTTATCACTAGAGGAAGATTATAGAAACATGTCTCGTCAAATTTCATATCTAAAGATAAATTGGTTACAACCATATAAATAAAAAATCGTTTCTACTTTTTTCGGTGACGTGTTTCATATTCATCAGATTACAACAAATAAGTATGATTTATATTTTATTTCCTAGTATAGTTTATTTTACTTCTTTTTGCTGATAAAATAATCTACTGATTTTTTTTATTATCAAAAGGGTTGAAGATGCTCATGGATCTTTGAAGAGATTTTAGAGATATCACGAGGCGTATTCAACACAGTATTAAAACAAATTCACACGTTCCTAGAATTGCAACATAATGAAATAAAAGCATCACTAGAGAGGTCTTGGTCCAATACTTCTTATTTTGCTACAAGTTCCCTTTATACCAATTTGAGAGGTTACGTTGTTTTATATGCAATGGAATTGGTTAAAAAATAGTGTCAAAGAAGTATTTATATAGGTAGCAATGATGGTTTATGCAGATGTTACATGTAGCATACGTACGGGATACCATGTACGTACGAGATTAATACATACATTCATAACTATATATAAATCCCTTGTCGACTATTCATCAAATCTGGAAGAAACTCGACATAGATGGGCCTATTAATCCACCGACATCGCAAGAGCCAACAGAGGTTGTACCTTATTTAGTCCATATTTCTATGGAAGCTACTATGAGCCAGCCACCAACAATACAAAATCAGTTGGCGAGAGAGATATTTAATATTATAGTTTCCTAGAGGACACCTCTCTAGGAGCCACTAGTACGACAATATAGAGGTTGACCAAGGAACTCCACCAGAAGGTAACGATCTAGTTGGGAGTATATAGAACAACAATATTTAAGTCGTTCAAGATCAACACAAGTTTGGGCCCAAGGTCAAGGTTAGGGTTGAGAGGTTAGGGTCAACAATCAACATTTATGTTGTCGAACCAATTATAATTTCTATATGTGATTTAGATGAATTGACATATAGTTCCATATATTAATACCTGGTCTAATGTGTTAGGAGATGGAAAATGTGGTTTCAGAGCATTGGTGTATATTATACTAGGAGGTAAGGAACGGTGAGTTTAGATTCATACTAACTTATATCATGAGACATTGGCTAGATGATAGTTGTACAAGAATGTGTTTGTATATGACATCGTCAATCAAGTTCTTAATATTATTTCCTATTGGGAAGGGTTAGCTCCAATGACACACTGGATAAAAATATCAGATATTGGTCATGTTATTGTAGCTCGGTACTGTGTGTTGTTTGCATATTACTCATTAAATGCATATAGTTCATTCCTACCTTTAGTGGCTCAACATGGAATTCAAGGTCTTAAAATTGAAGTGGCTATATGTTTTTTGCAAGACATGTGTCACTACATATTGGTATGTGGGTGTTTTATGACCTTTTTCCATATCAATATTATATTAATGACATTTCTTATATATATTTTTTGTTTGATAGGTATATCTTTTGGAAAAAAATTCCACTCCCACCACTACATGCAAATTGGAATAGATAAAGTGATAGCAATGCTTCAACATATAATACACTATATACTTCAAGATTCTAATTGTAATACCCCAAAATTTACTACTGAAAATTTTTGTTTTAAGCGGGAGCATATAATCAATTAGTTGGGCGTTAGTGCCGTAATTGACATAAGTCTGGCTTACCCCACCATCTTTATGTTAATCACAAGGCAAAAACAATTAGAAAATTTAAAACATGATAAAAAGAAATGATACAACTTTTAATAACATCAAATGAGTGTTTGCAGATCAAGTTTGATTACAATATCAAAATACAACAAAAGAGATCCCATGGAACTAAGATTCCAAAAAGGTATCTGAGTAAAACTATCATCCAGATAACATGACTTTTCGCCCAAAACCCTGATACAAAGGAATCACTCCTCCACATATATAACATCAAAGAATACTAATTCATCTGCTTGGTCCTCATCAACCTGCACATATACATCTGAGTCATCTACTCATTGGATTGAGTAGCATCCATGAAATGGATTATCAGTACGCTACGTACTGAGTAAGGTAACAGTACAATCAATCAGGGTTACATATGATACAAGAATTCTCATAAGCAAATCATACATGCGTAAATCAAAGAATGCCAAATAAGTACCGAGTCCAGGTCTTTCATTAGATATACCATATTTCAATCTTTTATTTACGTTGAGTTCAGGGACCCCACTATTCTTAAACCGGTGGAAATATCTGAAACACCTCTCGGGGACAACACACCCGAGCTACGATTATTATCCGATGGAATGGAGCCAACACCTCTCAGATTAAAATACTTCTGAGCCACTATTTTTAGACCAAGCACCTCTCGGGAAAAACACATTCGAGCCACTATTATTATCATGTGGAATGGATTCAACACCTTGGTCTTGACTCATGTAGTCTTTCACTTTAAATTATTAGTATCTTTCCGTTTATACTTTATCTCTTAATCGTATTTTCATTCACATTGAGTATGGGGTCCCACTATTCTTAATTCGGTGGAACAGACTGATGTACCTCTCAAGGAAAATACACCCGAGCCACTATTATTATTTTCGGTGGAACGAACCCATATAAAAACCTCAGCCAGACTCCCATATAAAAAACTTGGCCCGACTCACATGATATTTCACTTTAAATGATTAGTACCTTATTCAGAGTTGATTGTATGTTATTATGCTGAACTCATATAAATGCACAAGACATACGAATAAACAACATAAGTACTACCACGTAATTATCCTCAAATGATCATAATACCCTCAGGAAAGTTAAGATAATCGTATTCTCCTAAAGCCTTATAAAACCTAAAACATATAAATTCCAATCATTATCTGAAGTACAAATCCTTAGTTTCCCATATTTATCTTGTATCCAACATTATACCCAAATACATACTTACATAATTTCATAAATCTAAAGAATATCATTTATAGCATTTCCATACATAAATTACTCAATACAACATACTCAGCACAAAAGCACATACAAAAAAAAATACAAGTATCACATAAATCTCTAGCTACGACATGTATCCTTACCAACAAGAACACTGGGCTCTATGCACGTAAGTTCTATACCTCCTCAGAGATCACCAGAGTCAAATAGATGCTTGAATTATATGGAAGTGTAGAGGAATGTGTGGTGGAGCTATGGTTAAATTTTGGTGTTGTTTGGACAAGGTTTGGGGGGGGGGGGTGAAAATAGGGGTGCATGGCCAAAAAGAAGTTGCATGGCCAAGCAGTGCATAAGTTTCACGGCTGTGCATCACCAGGCCGAGAGGAATTATGACACACGACTAGGCAGTGTGAAAGTTGCACAACTCTACAGCAAAAGTGCACAACATGTCGAGAGAAAAAAGATACACGACCAGGCAATGCAAGAGTTGCACGGCTATGCAGTAGGAGATTTAAGTGTTGCACGGCCATGTAGTAGGTGGTGTACAGGATGTGCACTCTAAAATTCCACGATGTACGAGAGGAAGATGAAGGGAAAATAGGTGGTGGTCAGCGACGATGACTGGCAAGGACGAGGGGGAAGGTTGGGGCGACCTTGACGGTCGATCCACCTACCAAAGGACGCCAAGTGGTAGACGAGGTGGTGCACGGTGGTGGATTAGATGGTTCGAAGGCCAAAAATAAGGAAGCAATAGGGAGGAAGAAGAAGAATAAAGAAGAAGGAAGAAGAGAAGAAGGTTAGGGAGATGATGGACGACAATAAAATGGAGGGATGGAGGATTATATATACTACTATGGTGGCGTGCCATGGAGGAGAAAAATGGCAGGGGAGTGGTGGAGTGTGAATGGGAAAAAAAATACAGAGGATGATGGTAGTGCACGAGGGTGATGAAGGCAGGGGGAATAAGCAGAGGGTGATGGTGATGGTTTTAGTGAGGGTGGCACACGAAGGAGACGTGCATGGGAGATAAAAGTGGAGAAGGTGATGGTAGATGATGGATGAAATAGAGTAGCAGTAGGAAGAAGTGGAGTGATGGTGAGATGATGGTGGTGTGTGTGTAGTGATGGCATCAAGGTGCAATAGAGGCATGAGGGTGGCAGGGTGATGGTGTCATGGTGCATGTGGGAGGTAGGGGAAGAGAACTCAATCATGCCACAAGGAAAAACAACATAGGAGAAGAAGGAAAAGAAAAGAAAAGGAGAAAAGAAAGGAAAAGAAAGAGGAAGAAGAGGTTAGGGGTTAGGATTAGATTAGGTGATTTTGGGATTAGCCAAGATAGCTAAGATTAGTGGAAAATTTTAGTGGTTTAGATTTTTGTTTATGAATTACGGTTTGTCCAAGTTAATGTTTCAGTTAAAGTTTCAGGATTAAGAAATTTGGTTAAGGCTAAAAATAAGATTTCTTGAAATTAGAATCATATTAGGGCATTAATAACGTGGAACTAAGCTAAATTTTTTTTGGGATAATACACTAACTATGACACTTATTGGTCTAAGATGGCACACAAGAGCCGCATCCTCTATCTTCGGACTCAACTTATATATATAATTATTGTAATTTTTTCTTAGTTTATTTGTAGTTAACCTTTGAAAAATCTACATGATGAATTTTTACAAATTTGTGTTTATTTTCTTGTTACCTTTCCATGATAGCTTAAGTAGCTAACCTATGGTAATTAGATATATTTGTATGTTATTCAGCTTAAGTATCTCGGTGTTCGATGCGTTCAATGTGGGTTGGATTATATTTTTTTAATCATAAAATGAAATAAAAACTACATTCTATAATTGTAACGAATATATTTTAAATAAAGTACATAACCATATAGTAATAAATCAAGCTCATTGCAAACGCCCGCATCTAGGTAGAGAAACTCCTAAATCATGCATAGGATTTTTAATACATGTAACTAGCCATTGATAATTTGGAGCACGGTATTTATCTAACGTTCTCTCTATTCCGATTTCTGTAATCATGTTATTAATTTAAACGGGGTAATAATTTTAGTCTTAGCACTTGGTATGAGAATGGTAGAGGAAACCGAACTTGTACCAAGTGTGGTTGTAAGACCCTTCGTTTTTATTGTTATAGTTTCTGCGCTGAACTCTGCAAACAAAGTTTTTTAGTAGTAAATTTAGGGAGTGTTACAAGTTGGTATCAAAGCTTTTAGTTGTTGAGAATAGGATTTTAGTTAGAGATTCGGTTCTCACGATCCTAAATGTCTTAACTAGAAAATGTATTTACCTTATTTCAGTGACTTTAAATCCAGATTAGTCTTATGAGTATTTGAGTGTGGGTAGACTAAGTGGTATTTGAATTATGCTTATGTGTTATGTGCTAATAAGATATGACTTTGCTTAATATGTTTTCTATTTTATAGCTAGTTTAGCATGGCCTTGAATGGTTGTGTTGGCCATTTGGAAAGAGCATTCAAGGCTTTCATAGAGTTTTTTCAGTGTCTGCCTCCTCCTTCGTCTCAGCCTTAGCCTCCACCACCTCTTTATCACCCACAGGAGGATATCAGAGAGGATTGGCTTTAAAGAGTTTCGAATCATCATCCATTGACATACGCCAGAGAAGAAGACCCCATTGTCCTTGAAGGATGGTTTGGGATTTTGATAGGACATTTGAGTCATTCGATTGTCTAGAAGAGAAAAAGGATAGCATAGCCATGTATTTTCTCCAAGGGCCCATCGATGTCTGGTGGGTAGGTTTCCGTGTTTGAGGAGGACCGCCGATGTCTTAGGAATACTTTAAGACAACACTCTGTACTCGTTTCTACATTGAGAGTCTCAAAAAGGGCAAGCTCAAGGAGTTTATGCAGTTGCCTCAAGGAAGTTTGATAGTTTGAGAGTACCACATGTAGTTTACAGAGTTGATAATGTTTGATCCAGGCATAGCCGCTAGTGAGGCTACTGGTGTCTTCTAGTTCGAGTAAGGAATCCATTTTAGCATCCGGAAGATGATGGGTGCAGTTGCTTTCCATGACTTAGCTACATTGTATGAGTGGGCCTGTGTCACTGCTACTTTGGTTTAGGAGCAGACTTCGATTTTGGGTAAGAGGAAATCCGATGTGCAGGATTTCAAAGGAAAAAGTCTGCACCATAGTGCCAGAGTTTCAAGCACTCAACATCAGACTATTGGTCGACACCAAAATGGTCATAATGGTTCTCATAAACGAGCTAGTCAGAGATCGACTCGACACTAACACTGTCATCGTTGTAGACGAGATCATCCAAGAAAGGCTTGTGTGAGGAAGTTGATTCAGTGTCACAACTATGGTCATCTCGGGCACAAGAGCTTTGAGTGCTACAATGTGCCTCGCGATAGAGTTCAGCAGGACTCGATGTTTGGAGCTATCAGGTTGGCGAACCTAGTAGAAGCGGATCAATAGGTGCTCGATCCCAGTGTTTCTCCTTCCGGTATGCCGCCGCCTTTTCCTCAGTCAATTTGAGTTGTTGGTTTCATGCTTTGCATGTTTTCATGGCTTTCTCTCATTAGTAGGGTTTTATATTTTTAAGGGGGTAGTTGCTCCCTCGGGTACCTTGTGTTTCCTAGCTCATTTTTTGAGTAGTTCGGCGTAGACTTCGAGGAAGAAGTCTGTTTTTAAGGGGGTACTAATGTAATACCCAATTTTTAAAAATCTTAATTATAAATAAATAATTGTGTGATTAGTTATAATTATTATTTTAGGAGGTTTAATATTAAAAGTGGTATTATTATTTATATTATTACGCCAGTTTAAGTATAAATTTAATCAGGCTAAAAATTTGATAGAAATTAGATTATTTAATTTAATCCTAGTTATACTCGTAAATCTTATCCTAAATTATTTTACTAATAATCTTTTGATCCATAACCCAAAAATAATTCCCTTACAATTATTCCCGATTATTTTACTCTTTCCGACCCTTTTTAAACTTATCCTATTTTGGATTATTTTTCTACCCGACACCTTAACCTATCCAAATTAAATCTAAAACTAAATAAATAAATTCCTACCCTATCCTATTATTTTACCCCCTACTCTACCCTCTATCTTTCCCCAATCCCCTCCCGCAAGCACTCTCCCTGTCTCCCTCATTTCCTCACCTCACTCAACCCAGCAAACATTATATACATATTCACGCTACATACACTCACGCATACACTCCACTATCCCTTCCCTTCTCTGTTTCGTCTTGATTTTCCTAGCTCCTTCACCCTTCTCATCCTCATCCCCTCTCTCTTATTTTGTTCAGTTTTCCAACCAAACATCCCTCCCTCCACATGTAGCCACCCTTAACAAACATCCCCGAGCCAAACCTAGCCTTAGCTCTCCCATTCCCTGCTCGTTTGTTTCCTATACGCATGTAACACCCTCATAACTCTCCCTCCATGTTTGTGTTCAGATTTTCCAAGTCCAACACTTCGCAGCCTCCCTCCTTTTCCCGCAGCACCTATCCCATCGCAGCCCCTACCCCTTCCTTTCTTTACCCCTTTGATCCCCAGCGCAGCTTTTGACCGCAACCCATCACCACTGGCCAACCATCATCACCACCAACCTCCCTTCTCCCCTTCTTCCTCTTCTTCCTACCCCTCCACTTTCCTATGTTGTCCAGCAGCACCATCCACATCACCACCCCGCAGCTCTAGCCCTTCACCACAGCACCCCTCAGTAGCCAACCAACCCACACTATTGCAACCAGCAGCTCCACCCACAGCCAACACCACCACCCATCAACACCACCTTCCTAGCCACCAACGCCACCAGCTGCCACCTTGTACTCATCCCTCTACCTCACCCTTGAAGCCCTCCACCGACCAGTAGTAGCCCCCGGTGCATGTAGTTCTCACGCTATATATGCAGCGTGAGTGAGTGTGTTTGATTTGAATAATGTTTTGGTATATATATTAAATGTAAGGGTATTTTGGTAATTTTTTTAAAATAAATATTTTCATATTATAATTATTATTTTACTTGATAGATATTAATTTGATAATTGCAATATTATTTTTAGGTACGAAAAGTTGATTAGCGGGATTCAATAACTTTAGTAGGATACCGCTATTTTTGTATTTTTACTAGAATTAGATAACCGTTATACCCTACTAAAATTATAAATATTATGCGATAGCACATTAGGGTTTTGGGGTATGAAATATGTTAATCATGATTTGTTACATTATAATTAGGTGTTAATTATTATTATTATCATGAAAACGGGTAAAACGAGCATTCTGTCTGATGTAAATTATGTTGGGTATGAAAGTATGATTAAAATGATTCTAATGACGAAAAAATAATTTATATGTTAATTAAATATAAAATATTAGGTTGAGCATGCTTAGATATAATTATGGAATAATTATTATGGATGTGTGCATTAGGGGTAATTTAGTCATTTTTGTGTATTATGATATTTATCCTGAAAATCATGTCTAATATGTATTAGTTGTTGTTAAGTATGTGAGTATGTGTTTTGGATGGATTAAATGTGTGAAAAGGGATTTTATGTGCAAAATTATTTATAAGGGATGAGTATTTAAATAGATGATAATTTGAAACTTTTGGTCTTTTTAAGCCTAAAGTGTTCAGATGTGAATAATTGAGCCTAGGATGACCTTAGTATATTTTAATGTTGACATCGATATTGGCCTTGATTATGGTCGTCTCAAATGATTGGAAATAAGCAAAAATGGTTAAGTATGGAAATTGGGTTTATCTGTATTGTATGTGATTTCATATTCACCTTAATAAAATACTAATACTTAAAGTGAAAGACCTCGAGATCAGGAATAGTGGCTCCTTAGGGGTCTCTACCCTAAGGATGTGGTTTAGCCCATGGTTGATATTATGGATTTTTGCTGGTGTGCCTTAGTGCCCCAGTTAGGCCCTACATCTTACTCTATTATGTTATGCAAACTGATAGAGGGTATGCATACTTATGGATTAGGTGTCCTTGTCGGTAGGGTAATGTGTTACCTTCGTGTACTAGTGCAACCAGAGTACCTTTGTGTTGCCTTGGTGCACCGGTATGATTGGATTACCTTTGTATCTCCGATTGATTGGTCTCCCATCGAGAAAGTAAATAAAAATTGAAATGATATGATTTGATTGAAATAATGATTATAGGATCATTGGATTGTTTAGTAGCAGCCTTCATGGCTACCTGTGGTTTTGGTAGCAACCTTCATGCCTACCTATTGCCTGTGGCTTTGGAAGTAGCCTTTATGCCTACCTGTGGTTTCGGTAGTAGCCTTCATGTCTACCTGTGGTTTTGGTAACAACTTTTGTGCTTACCCGCGGTTTCCTATGGTTTCAGTAGCAGCCTTTGTGCCTACCTGCAGTTTTCAGTGGTTTCGGTAGTAGCCTTTGTGCCTATCTATGTTGGTATTATGTCTGTAAGTATACCTGTGATGTCATAGATTTTATTATTTTGTACCTGTAAGTATATATGTGATTTTATGGATCTTATTTTGTTGTACCTCTAAGTATACCTAGGATGATATGGATCTTAGTATGTTATACATGTGAATGTACCTGTAATCTCATGTAATTGGTTGGGATTTATGCTGAGACATGAATTATTTTGAAGTTGGGTTTTAGATATTGCTTCAAAGAGTATCTCTGGGATGTTCATTGGTAAGTTTAGTTGTTGCAGATAAATGAATATGAGTAGTACGTGACTTTGATGGAATTTGATTAACTAAATGATTATTGTATCTCAATCCTCGTATGTGTATGTATATGGCTTATACCATGTTAGTTTTATGTCTTGCATGTGTTCCATGTTGTTTTATCATATTAGTTTGGTATAAAGGGTTTCTCAGTACCGTAGTACCGAATGGTTCATTCTCATGGGCTCATACCTATTCAATGGACAATGGATTTTACAGGTCAGCCTCCGAGTTCAGTCAAATGCTGGTAGTTTGGATTTGAGAGCGTAAGACTATCTAGTGTCTCTATTGCTATCTTATTTTTAGTCGTATTTGGACCCTTATGTCCTCTTATAATTTCTCTATTGAGTTTTGTAAACCGTTGATGTTGTTTTTAATTAGCACAATATTTATCTAACGTTCTCTCTATTACGATTTCTATAATCATGTTATTAATTTAAGCGGAGTAATGATTTTTACCTTAGCACTTGGTATGAGAATGGTAGAGGAAACCAAAATTGTACCAAGTATGGCGGTAACATCCTTCATTTTTATTGTTTTAGTTTCCATGCTTAACTCTGCAAATAAAACTTTTCAGTAGAAAATTTAGAGGGTGTTACACACATTGTAAGATTTTCCCCTCCCAACAGTGATATTTTCCAAACTTATTAGCCCCCTAATAAAGACATTTTCCGAACCCATTAGCCCCCCATGACAACATTTGCTAACCCATTCCCCCCAATGGTAAAAATTGCCAATTCCTTACCGCCCCTAATGGCTAAACTTGTTGATCCCTTCCATCCACCTTTTGTAGCCCAGATCTCCCACAACCATTGCACGGATCAGCCGATCCCTTACGTCACCCACCACTTCCTAGCCCACATCTGGATCCCCCCCACGACCACATTTTCTGCAAACCATACCCAACAATTTGCCTATATGGCTGAACCCATTAGCCCCCAATGGTAAAAATTACCGGTCCCCTAATGCCCCCAACAACCAAAATTATCGATTCCCTCCCATGGTGGCAAATCTCCTTAGTTGCGCCATTTCTCTCATTCCCTCACCTAGTTCACCACTATTTGCTAACTGGAGAATGACAACAAATATCATAGATCCACATACCTTGCACCACAAAGAGAGTGAGAGCAGCGAGATTGAGAAAGTGAGAGAGAGTCTGAAGAGATGCGAGAATGAGAGTGAGAGAGAGTAAGTAATGAAATGAAATAGTGAGAGAGAGAGAGAGAGAGATGAGGGTAATATAAAAAAAATACTTTCTCCATAGTAATTTAGCTTTTCTATATAACAAATATGTTTTGAAAAACACCAATCTTACTTAATTCACACTTATATACTTTAAAAATAATTTTACTTTACTTTTTTATCCTTCTCTTTTTCACACTATCTATCTCCAAATCCCTCTCCTCTTTCTTCTCCTCTCACCTCAACTCATATTTTTTGTCAATTAAAGGTAATAAATTAGTTTTTTTGTAGAGAAGTATTTATATTAAGGTTAACTTGTATATAATGTACTTATTGAATATTAATTTTTTTGGTTAAAACTATTTATTTTCAAAAATATATTGCAATGGTAGATTTGTATAACACCCCATATATTTAAATTTTGAAATTTCCTTTACAATAACTAATGTAGAAACTAAAAAAATAATGAGGGTGAAACCGTCATATCAAACATAGAGGGAGGTATGTACATCACCTAATGTATGTTAGATACAAGGCTAGGTATATAACCATAAACAAAATTAAACCTTACAAACCATTATATGCATAAACATTTGTACTAAAAGAGTCTACAACCCTAAAGATAATAAGAGCTAGAGAGGGGATTCAAGTACAATGGAAAATAATGAATGAGTTCAAAAGCTATCCGAAACAAAAATAACAAAAGTAGAACATTGGAGAGCTCTTACACACATTCTACTACACTTAGTGGTATATTTTATAAAAATCACAAAAATGAAGACTCATGGTTCCTTGATCCTTCAGGTACTAGGAGTGCTCAAACACATGCATGCTCTGTACACAAAATCTTGAAATGGTATAGTATCACTACACCTTCCTTGTAGTAAGTAAACAACTACTCTAAAAAAGTAGCATGCTCTAATAACACATATTAAACAAAAAATACATGATCATAAATGCTTTCACATATACAAATATCACACCATTCATAGTTTAGAAATAGTCCACGATCATATATTATCTCAATAATTCATATAAACTACTAAGGTAATGAAACTCATCATATTAGAAGCAATTCATTTGTTTCCAATAAAAACTAGCTAAGGAAATCATATAACCATCTATTCATGTGCATCTTAAACTAGAGAGCTAAACTTAGCTCAAAATGGATTACAATCTCATCCATAGCTCAAACACTAAGTCTACCATTCTCAAACTTCTAAGACATCTATCAATAAAGTCATTATAACAAACTAGCTGCGCACAAAAACTAAGTGTCTAATTCCTTAAGTACGTATACCCTATATAGGGTTTGTAATTTTGCCTATATAAGTATAATGTATTATTTAACTCGAAGGTCTTAAACACTTGGGGCTAAATAAGGCTCAAGATGTGCCCCAATTCAATCATCTTTCAAATTAAATATATAGTCTAATTTTATCAAGGATCCTAAGATTCGAACAACAGCCAAATCAAGTCAAGGTCACAAATGATCAAATCACAAACCTAAGGTTAAGCACTGGTCTATAGCCCCAATACTTATTCATTTCTTGAAAATTATCATGATTCCAATAATATGCCCAAAAAAACAGAGAGACTCATATATAATAAACAAAATAATAAAAAATAGAATCACACCTCGATTTTCAGAAGAAAAAAAGAATAACTATTCATCAAAATATTGTTTATGTTAAACAAAAACACCACCTTATATCAAGAGTTACTATACCAAAATATGATAAATTTCTATTTATCAAAATTTACTATTTACACTTGATTTCTATTTATATTAATTTACTATTCACACCCGATTACTACTTGAAAAGTCAAAGTCAAAATGTAAGGCTAACAATCACCAAAACTTATAAAATGTTTCTAATCAAGCCTTTAGGTTTATTTACCTATTAACCTTAATCTCAAACAAATTAGAAAATTTAACTGTTCACACTATTCCTTCTATTTATTATTGTTCATTATCTTGAGTACTATTCATCTACTTATGCTAATACTTATAATTTGGCTAATAATTACCAAAAATAATAACAACTAGATATTAACATGATTATAACAATAAAAAACATTAGAATTTAGCCATAATAGAAACAATACTTCTATCATTTAAATTGATAATTCTAACCCTAAAGGGCCTAAAACATAAATTTTTTCCATAAAACCTAACATACATGGAATTAACCCACCAAACTTTACATTCTTAGAATATTGATCATGATAAACAAATTAGAATGCCCAAAAACCATCAAAACACATAGAACATATAAATTTACCCCTAAAAATGCTCAAATATCAACCAAAATAAACATAACCCTAAATTGCTCAAACCTAAAAATGTTATGCATAAAATTTGGCTTATATAACCTCATAAACATGATGTAAAAATATGAAAGCTTAAAAACAACTTTAACTCCACCAAACAACCAAAAATTTCAGAGAGGCATAATGGCCAAATATGACATAAATTAACCTCTAAACATAATAACACTCAATCTTCTACCATCTAAAGAGTAAAAAGGGTTTACTAGCTTCCAAAATAGAAATACAAGAAAACAAAAGCCTCTCCAAATGCTATAATCAAAGCTTAAGGATGATGGAAACTCAAATCTTCAACTCTAATATTAATCTAACCTTCTTTTAATCAAAATCAAGGTATAAGGAAATTAAAAAAAATTAGAAAAAAATTTCAAAGGGGATGAAGGTGGTTAGCGTTGCAAAAATTTTGGGGTAGAAAACAGAGTTCAAGGATTCACATAGAATTTAGGAAATGAAAGAGTAAAAGTGAGTATGATATTTTAGCTAACTTAACCATTAAGTTTGTAAAATAATTATAAAAATATAAATAAATGGAGATGAATGTGGAACCTCTTTTAGAAGTAAAGTGGTAAATACCACTTTATATTATCCCAAAATGTGTGGCTAAAAAGGTAGGAAATTTTATATGCCAAGGTAATTAGGGTAAAATATGCATAATGAAAGAAAAAAAATCAATTTTGCTACATAAAAAAGGCCAAAAAATTATTATGTCACAAAATGAGTGGATTTCATGCATTCTTATCAACAATGAAATACTCATATGCATTTTCAAAATTTTTCGATATGAATTGATTGAGGAAAGTGTAATTTTGTGACTTTTACGATATAAAACTATCTAAACACTTATAAAAACTATATGAATGATATTGGAATGTTTTTGGATAATATTTAGATAAAGAATAATATGATATGGCTCCAAATTTTTTGTAAAATTAAGATAACCATAAAGAGCTTAACAAGGCTTAAAAACCCTAAAACAAAGCTAATCGAGACATAACTAGTGTCTTTTTGCTAACAACTTGGTTTACCATTTTAAAAAATCCTAAGATACTCAGAATAATATTAGGATTTCAAATATCTACATTGAAATTTATTCTCAAAAAAAATATTGGGCAAAAGTGGCTTGAAGTTTCACAAGAGTTAAAACTGCAAGAAAGGCTACAAATTCCTGAATGAAATGTTTCAAAAATATAACTAGTGTATTGAATTCATTAAAAGATATAATAAAACATTAAAATAAGATGAATTAATTTCTAAGAAATAAATATTTTGAATAATTAAGGTATCAAGATACGGGTTATTATAATTCGAAATTTGATTTGTTGAAATATGTGTGTCAACTGGTAGAATTTATTTTTGTTATATATATATAGATAAAACTTTGTGTATTGGTTATTTTTAGCATTTTTGATGATTTTAGAGGTTTGGAGAAGAATAATAAATACATGTTTGAAGTGGAGGAAGAACATGCGATAGGCGAAACACCTATAGCTTCACCTAATTAGCAGGTAAGAGATTTGTAGCTAGCTCTTCCCAATAGGTGCAACCTCTAATGCCAACCTCTGTTATTGAGCAATAAACATGTCATTACCCTACCCTAGAGTGTAATAGACCTATAGGGATGTCTTGAAAATTGGTGGAACACTCACCCTTAACCCCAACCGACATATCAACCACTTAACCCATCCAATTCACCGTTAACTTAAACCCTAAACCCTTAAACCTCAAACCATTAGCCCCAAACCTCAAACCAAAATCCTAAAACCTTAAATAAAAAACTACAAACCATAAATAGTAAACTCATAAACCATAAACACTTAATCAAAAACCCTAAACGGCTAAACTTATAAAATCAAAAACCTAAACCCTTACCATAAACCCTAAACCATACAACAGTAACCTTAAACCCTTAAAAATTAACCCATATCAATTAAAATGAAACCTTTAACCATTAATTCCAAAACTCAAATACTTAACTCTTAACCTCAAACCCTTATTAATTAACGTAAACCCTTAATCCCTAAACCCTTGACCCCAAACCCATATAATTTATTTTACTATAATATTATATTTTTATTTAGTATAATATAATATTTATTAATGATATTTTAATTATAATTGGTAGATGGCCACCAATAGAGGAGGTGAAGGTAAGCATATAATACAAATTACTCATGAGGACGATTGCAACTAATGCTAGGGTATAAGTACTATTGAGCACAAGAAAGTGGCTCATTCTTTAAACAAAAATCACATGTCGCATGAGGAAGACTATAGAATCTCTAGTGAGAGAGATTTTTTTGGTACTAATATATCCAATAATTTACCAAGATCTCTTTCCTCATCAGCATCAGATGGCGATTGGTGATTAACTAGATCTACGAGTGGTGGTGAATGATTCTTGATATTTTGACATGATTTAAGGGTCATGTGTCATACACCATATATAATAGTTAAAAATTAATTTTAAATATTATTTAATACTTCCTTACCATGTACTTGATTGTTTTAATTTTTTTCATTATAGGAACTATGCCTTATGGTGAGGGTTTGGTTAAGGACAAAAAGCCTTATAAGACTACCACGAGACGATGATAGCATGTGTGTTGCCTATAATTACATCAAGAACATTAGCTTGAAGCATCTACATGAAACATACTTCAACCATCATAATTCTTTGATTTTATTGAGAGGTGAAACCTAAAGATTAACAACTTCCACCTTCTATTCGGCGATATGATTATTACCCTAAATAACTTGATTTACATTATGAATTTAAAATGTCATGAGTATGACTATATTAGAGAGAATTTTGGTAGTGATATTGATGTTGTAGAGATTCTTGCCAAGATGATGGTCAGAGTGGATTTTTTAAGGATACCTAAGTCACATTGTACGATATTTTTTATAAGCTTATGACTGAGTGGGTTTGGAATTCAATTGATTAGTGTGTGTGTGTTTATATATATATATATATATATATATATTTATAGTCTATTGTCTATTTTGAATTAGCTAAAGTGGTTAAGTATGACTATCTGCTGAGCATGAGACTTTGATATTGTATATATTACCCATGACTATAATATACTATTATAGCATGTGCTTTAATTTTTTTTATCGTGTTTTTGGATTATTATTTGATTATGTTCAATGTGAGCATGGTACCTCTTATGAGGTATTGTAATTTACTTAGTACGAGGAAGTCGTATGGACACTACTTTTGCAAATAATTATGTGAAGGCTATGGAGTGGCACAAAGCGTACGATAGCATCAAGGATAAGTGGAGTCCTTGGGAAGAGGTTCTATTCTTTAAATGGGCCTTTGGATATAAGAGTTAGGGTAAACTGGTGTTGTACATTTGTGCATTGTTTTTTTTTTGTGTAATCAATTTTCCTTTGGACTCTTATGTTCCATTTTTTATTTTCATATTCATTATTATACATAGAATATTTTCCCCTAAATTTTATCTTTGTTATTGTATTTTGTTTTTGCTACATTATTTTGGGTATCAATTTTTTTGAGTCCTAGCACGTAGTATAAAAAAGGTAAGAGAACCAGACTTATGCTAAGTGTGGTAGTAATACCCATTGTTTTTGTAATTAATGTTTCTACAAAATAAAATTTTCAGTGGTAAATTTATGATGTTACAATAGTTTTCAAGTGTAGTAAATTTTATGATTAATATTAATACTATTTTGTATGCACTTATAGGTTGATTTCTTACCATTCGATAGAGATCTAATTTTACAGTATCCTAATTGAATATAACAAGGTGGCTTAAGCTTCATAGATAATGTGGAGGCATACATGCTGGATTGAATTTTCCATTAGTTTAGCTACCCAAACTAATTTTTTTTGTTTAAATAGTTAATTGTGAAAGCTAAAATAGTAAAAATGTAAGGTATTATCGCCACACTTTTTACAAGTTTGATTTCTCTCACCATTCTCATATCAATTGCTAAGGCTAATAATGTTACTCTACTTAAATTAATAACATAGTTATAAGAATTAGGGTAGAGAGAATAAAAAAAGCTTAATATCATTTTGAATAAAACAATGACTAGTGGTTACAAAATTTAGTGAAAGGAAGGACATAAGAATCTAATAACAACCAGATTAAAAGATACTAAATAGAACATCAAATATCCCTAACTCTTAACCCAAGTACCAGCCTTAAATTGATCTTGCAAGCTAACTTGCAAATATCCCTACCCATTGAATAAGTAGAGGCCCATGAAAGGGAACCCTTCAGTATAACAATATTAAGTAACCCAATATACAAAATTAATATGGAAAGCTCTCATAAAAAACATAAAAGGCATCATAGCAGGATACTATATAACATATTAAAATATTCATGCGATGATCAAAATACGACAATCATATTATATAAATAATAATTACCAACGCCACATACTACCCATACTTATTCATTTAGAACATAATAAAGCTTACCAACCAAGCATACAAGAGATGATCTCTGAAGTAATGATTAGAACCAATCTCAACATAATAACCATAGCATTAAAAAAAATATCTCGTATCTCAATATTAAAATCAATAATATCCATAACACCACAAGTAGGGATCAAATGCACAATACTAATAAAATCATACGTAGAGCTCAAAGGCACAATATCAAACATATGTAGCCACGAAGGCTACTAACAAACCACAAGTAGGCACCAGAGTTACTATCTAACCATAGGTAGGCACAAAGGCTACTACCAAACCATAGGTAAACATGAAGGCTACTACCGAATTATAGTTAGATACGAATTCTACTACCAGAAAATAGGTAAGCACAAAGATTACTACCAAACCACACATAGGCACAAAGGCTACTACTGAATCACAAGTAAGTACAAAGCCTACTATCGAACCACTAGTAGGTATGAAGGCTACTACCAAACCAGTCCAATAGTCATTTCAATCCAATAATAATCATTTTCTTTTTATCTACTTGAGGGAATATCATATCAAATCCAAAGACACAAAAGTACTATGGTCATACTGGTGCACCTAGGCAATACAATATCCTAGTAACTATCAACCTAAAGACACTAAGGTGCCCTAGTCGTACTGACAAATGAAGGTAGCACAGTACCCTACGTATAAGAACACCTAATCCATAAGTATGCATACCATCTATAAGTCCACAGAATTCAATAGAGTAAGATATATGGCTTGGTTGGGGCATTAAGAAACACCAGCTAAATCTACAACCAACCGTGGACTAAATCATATTCTTAGGGTAGCAACCCCTAAAGAACCACCATTCCTGATCTTAAGGTATTTTATTTTAAATATTAGTACTTTACTATGGTGACAACAAAATCACATAATAAATGCACATATCAAATTTCTATGCAAAACCATTATTGCTTATTTCAAATTACTCAAGACAATTATAATCAAAGTTAGTACTAAGGTCAACATGATAATCTACCAAGGCCGTTCTAAGCTTAATTATTCATATTTGAGTGCATTAGGTTAAAAATAATCAAAATGCCCCTAAGGCCATACTCACCACATTATCATTCATTTTAAATACTTATTTCCATATTATATATTAATTTGTCATGAAAAGGATAAAATAAAATAATTAAATTATTTAACATGCAAATAAATTACAAGACATGCTAAATGACCATTTTACCCTTATATATGATTTTGCACGCAAATCCCTAACATGCATTTCTAGAACATTAAATCACATATTCTCATGCTCAATAATAAATAATACATACTAGGCATGCTTATTGGAACAATAATCATGATACGCTTAAAATAACCAAAATACCCCTCTGACATATAATAATAATAATAATAATAATAATAATAATAATAATAATAATAATAATAATAATAATAATAATAAACACATGTGTTTCTAAAACATCAAATCACTTACTTCCATACTTAATAATAATTGAGACATATTAGGTATTTTTATTAGATTAAATATTACGATATGCTTAAATGACCAAATTACCCTTAGGGCACACACTAATAATATTTATGTTAAAAATACGTCTAGGTTTGCTCAACATATCATATTAGATATACATGGCATATACAATTTAAACTATCATATTAGATAATCATTTTACCAAATTCTGTACTAGTATCATTAGACAAATAATTTCAACGGAGCAACCATGCATAATAAATTTTATACATCAAAAACCCTAGTGTGCTATTATATGATATCTCATATTTTTTATAGTTAGGGATGTAAATAGGGTGGGTTTTACCCGATACCTGACGGATATTTAAACGGATATGGATAAATGGATACGGGTACGGATACACATATGAAGAAAAAATCCGTCGGGTTCAGGTACAGATACAGGTAAAGGTAACGGGTCTCCATATCTGTACCTGTATCCATATACGTATCAGTACACATTAGATAAAACCCAATATAAAATTACCTTATCACCCTTCATATATATAACATAATTAATATATTCATTAAGGTTATAATAGTCTTTAAGTCAAAACCCTAACTTATTAGGGAATACTGGAAAGTGGAATAGCCAAATAGGGATTCCATTTCCCATTTTCCTTCGGTAAGGGTGTAGGGCAGATGGTAGTCGGCACTTTCTCATTGTTCCTTCCTTCGCTGGCATCGTTGTTGCCTGCTTGCTTATGCTTTGAGTCTTCTGCTTCCTTTTTTTCTTATTCAAATTAAATCAATCTATATTTCAACATCGCCCTGTGTAGTAGTGAGAAAGATACTGTGTTAATTAAATTTTGATCGATTGACAGTCAAACCGGAGGTATTAACTGTTGATGGAAGAGCTAAATTAATGCTAACCGCACAACTGGTGGTGGTTAATTAATGGGATATTATTTGTTTATGGATCAAATACCATACATACCCAACGTCATATTCATACTCGTCGCCACCAAGTAAGCATATCCATTTCATTCCTGTAGCTTGCAGTGTTCAATTTTATCCCAAATATATCTTTTTTCTTCTTTTAGTTATATATATATATATATATATATATATATATATATATATATATATATATATATATATTATGGGATTTCATCGTTTAATATATATAATCCCAAATACATACTTTTTCATCGTCTGACGAGTAAGCTACAAGATGAATTATTTATGGTTATTATAATTGAATTTTAACTGATATGAATGTGAATTATCTATTAGCTGTCATGTGGTTCGTCATATTTATAGTGTATCTTAGCTATGATCATTTTCTATATCCTCTTGTTTGTGATCAAAGTTGAGTAGTTTATAATCAACATATACCATATTTCCAAAGCTAACATGGTGAAGGATGGGAGAATATTCGAAGTCAAAATTAGAATAGGGATCATGATCTCTGCAAAATAGTGAACTAATTTTGGCATATCTATCAATTGGTTCATTAGAAACAAAAAAAATCTATAATATCAAAACTTTATATGCAGGTTGCATGCATCTATATAGAATCCATAAAGCCAATTGAAAATATAACTAAAATACATATTAATTAGTAGTAATATAAGAGAAATGCACATATCATTAACTAAAATTCACAATCTTTAGTGATATAATATACACATATTAGTGTTATAATAAATCAAGATTAAATGAGATAAATGTTTGACTTTGACTTAACATAACTTAAACTAAATCCCAAGAAAGTTGTCAAATGAAATTGGCATAAAAATTAACCCCTGCTAATTTCTCCTAACCTCTACCCAAAAAGTGATTCCTTCCTTATAGTTGGGGTAAATATTTTGAAATGTAACAAATGGAAAGCAATGTGAAAAGGAACAATACAAAGTTCTGATAAAAAAGGTAAAAATAGCCATCACACTTTGTAAAAAGGCAAAATGTCGTCTTGGCCATAACAAGAATAAAGTATGCGTAATTTTTTTAAAAATTTTAATCTAGTGGATATTGGATAGTGGTTTATATGCAAGCATCTATAAATTTTGAATCTTCTTTTGTTTGGTATTGCATTAGTTTATGAATTTTATGGTAATTATTGACTATCTATAATATGTTTGGGTAAATTAGGTAATTAGATTCTTTATCATAATACCGTATATACTAACTAAGAGTAAGTAAATATAAATAAGTGAGAGTAAGTAAATATTATGTTCTTTTGTCGTGCAGTGTTTGGGATTATTAATTTGTTTGATGGCATCAAGTAGCTAACCTAATACTGACTCACAAAGTCTACCACCATGTTCTTCCAGCACAGCTAGTAATCCTACACCTAGTGAGCCATCAACCAATGAGGAGGTAGAAGAAGTGAATCCATTTTCTTTAGTGAAAAAAGGAAGAAAACTTCAGTTGTTTGGGATCATTTTAATGCAGCGGAAAGTAATGGTTTGAAAAAAGAAATTTGTAAAGGTTGAAATAAGAGTTTGAGCGGTAATCCAAAAAATGGTACTTCTCATTTACATGATCACATGAGGAAATGTGTACATTTAAGGCTTATACAAGGGGTAGGACAAACTAAATTGAGTTTTGATCAAAAGGGGGAAGGAAAAGGAAAGCTTATGGTTGTAGAATTTAATCAAAAAGTTGCAAGGTGTGAGCTATGTAATATGGTAGTTATGCATGAGTATCCACTTTATATAGTGGAACATGAAGGCTTTAGAAGATATTCAGCATCTCTTCAACCATCATTTAAAATGATTTCAAGGAACACTCTGCGAAGCGATATTTTCAATTTGTTTGAATATGAAAAAGAAAAAACAATGTCATTGTTAAGTAGTAACAAGAGTTGAGTTTTAATCACAACAGATATGTGGACATCTCATATACCAAAAAAGGGTTTCATGGATATCACGACTCACTGTGTTAATAATCATTGGACCTTGAAAAGTCGAATAATAAGGTATACTAAATTCATATTCATCTATAGTTCTAAAATATTAATATTATGTAATTATATGTTGTTCTTTGGTTTATTTGTTGTATCATTGTATTTTGTTGAAGGTTTGTCTATGTTCCAAGTCCACATACATCCGAAGTTCTGTGTGATGTTTTGGTCAATTGTTTGATGGAATGGAATATTGATTCAAAACTTACTACATTGACCGTTGATAATTGTACTACCAATGATGCTTTGATCGGAGATTTGAAAAATAGATTTGAGTCGAAGTATTTTTTATTACATGGGAGATATTTTCATATGTGTTGTGATGCTCATGTGCTTAATATTATTGTTATCTATGGTATGGAGATCATTCAAAAAGCTATTGAGAACATACGTGAGAGTGTGATGTATTGGAAAGCCACACCAAAAAGGCTGAAAAAGTTTATGGAGGTTTGTCGTCAAAAAGAAATTCCATATAGTATAGCCTTAACATATGATTGTAGGACAAGATGGAATTCTACATTTTTTATGCTCGATGTTGCTCTAATGTATGAAGATGTTTTTGCTTGCTTGGCATGGTTGGAATCTAATTTTAATTGTTGTCCTACAAGTGATGAATGAAATTTGGCTTGATCTATTTGTGAGAGATTGTCATTATTTTATGATGTCACATTGATATTTTCTGGGAGTAGATATCCTACTGCCAATTTATACTTTTCCAATGTTTGTGAATTTAGAATGTCCTTGATTGAATGGTCTCTTGATCAAGATGAAATTATTAGTGGTATGGCAACAAAAATGATAGAAAAGTTTGAAAAATATTGGAGTGTGATTCATGAATTGATGGCTGTGGCAACTATTTTAGATCAAAGGTATAAACTAAAGTTGGTAGAGTGTTATTATTCTATCATTTATGGAGCACCTATGGTGAAGAGGTAGATAATGTTCGTAAAATATGCTATGAATTGTTTCATGAGTATGAAGATAAGTATAAGCGTAGGGAGAGAAGTTCATCAATATCGCGTGATTCTAGTGTTAGTAGTCAAATTTCTGGTTCAAGTGTTAGTAGTGTGACTTTGGGTTCTAGAGTCTCCCTTAAACTTCATTATAATCAGTGGTTGTCGAACCAAGATATCACTAGTGTGCCATAGAAGACCGAGTTAGATTGTTATTTGAAGGAGCATGTGATGCCACAGATGGACGACTTTAATGTGTTATCATGGTGGAAGACAAATACTAAGTATTCGATTTTGCAACGAATAGCCAGAGACATACTTACCATTCCTATTTCTACAGTTACTTATGAGTCAGATTTTAGCACAAGTGGGAGATTTGTAAGTCCTCATTGCAACCGATTACACCCAAAGACTCTAGAAGCATTAATGTGTTGTAGAGATTGGCTTTGGGCTACTATAAGAAATGAATGTAATATTTACTTTTATACATTTGATGTTTAAATAATTATAATATATCTATTGTTATATTTGTTTAATTCTAATGTTCTAATTTTTTTTGTTAGATAATGATTGTACTGCGAACTCAACTTATCATAGATTTACCTTGCAAAATAAAGAATCCAATTCACATGTTAGTGAGCATGAGGTAAAACTTGTTATAAATATTATTAGTGATTAAAATATTTGATTATACTTAATTATTTAAACTATTTATATTTTTTATTTATTTTTTAGATGAATGCATAAGCGGTAAGCCATAATATATGGAGGTTGAAGATGGAAAGACAAAATGGTGATATAGAATTTTTGGAGCTCAACATGAACTTCTTCTTCTTGATGCTATTTTTAGCTAATCAAAGTTATATTATTATGTTTTAGAATTTATTGATTTTAGTTTTATTTGTTGAAGTATTATATTTGTATAAAAAAATATTATTGGCTATGGTGTTTTTTGAATTAGACTTGTATTATTGTTGATTGTTTTATTGTTTGATAGTTTTGTGAATGGTGATATTGATAATATGAATTTGTTGGAGCAGGTTGAAGATTTGAACTTGTTGGAGCAAGTTCAAAATTTTCTCTTTAAATAATAGGTTGTTTGATTGAAATTTTAGATTTTTATATGATAGGTTAAGTAAAAATCTAAATGGGTAACGAATTTATCCATTGGGTAATTTAAATAGGTAACGAATATCCAATAGATATGGATATGGATATATTAACGGATAACCATTCGGGTACGGGTACTGATTCGGGTATAATATACTTATTAGGTATCGGGTATGGGTATGAGGGTATCCGCCCCGTTTACATCCCTATCTATAGTATAGGGATTATATGATTTCCAACAAAAGGATAAATAGTAGGTAACCTACTAAAATTTATTAGGCTCCACTAATTAAAATTTTGTACCTAAAAATAATACAACATTAACCATATTAATATTTAACTAATAAAATAATATTTTTTTATAAAAATTACGTTTTAAATATATATTACTAAAGTTCCCTTAATGTTGGAAAATGAGATAAAAATTAATTGTAAACCTCACATTGCATGAGTAGCATGAGTTGGGCAACAGTGGATGGCTTAGGGGGAGAGAGATTGGAGAAAGGTAGGGTTTCAATGATGTTGTAGCTGTTGGAGGTGTTGGTCAGGGTGGTGCTGTGAGGTGGAGAAGCTAGCAATGATGAAGGAGGCAATGTCGTTGGGCTACAGGCTCGGTTGTGTTTAGAAGGGTGGTGGTGTTGGATGGTGCTGCAAAGAGGAGGACGAGGTGGGTTGAGGGAGGATGATGAGGTAGGGGGATGAAAGGGTTAATACTTGGGGCATCGGTGATAGGATGGGACAACAGTGGTATATGAAATTACAGGGAGGAGGGAAGCGACCGAACATATCATAACTCAGAGGAGGCGAATGACATCAAGTGTCACAACTAAGGGTGGAGTAGGAAGGAGGGGTATGACAGCAAGTGTCACAACTAAGGGTGGAGTAAGATGGTGGTTTGGCAAGGTAGAGAGGCACCAACCATAGGGAAATGGGATGGATAATATGATGGTGTGGTGGGGTTGTGGGCTGCGAGGTAGGCGATCAAGTGGTGAATGGTGGAATTTATTAGCAAAGGTCAAATGGAGACAATGAGAAGGTGATGGGTTTCAATGTTCAAGGGTGGTTTTGCTAGAGAAAACCAAATGGGGAAATGGAGAGGGGCCTGAATAAGGAGAAGGAGAAGGAGAATGATCAAGGATGAGAGAAGCAAGGAAGGTAAGGGATTAGGTTTGAAAAAGAAGAGGAGGGTGCATGTATGTATATGCAGATGAATAGAGGTGGTGCATACATGATGGCCATAAGGTGAGGGGGTTTAAGGGAACATGTGGTAGGCGAGATTGTAGGAGCAAAGGAGGTTAGAAAAGGAAAGGGAAATGGAGAAACATGCATGGGGTGGTTTGGTTAGAAGGGGAAATGGAGGTACGAGCGTGCATGAGAGGGAAAATAGGGGCGACACAAGGAGCATTTGGATATGTAGGTAGAGGGAGAAGAACAAGAAAAGGAAAGGAAAAAAGATAATGAAAAAGAAAGGAAAAAAGAAAAGAAGGAAATGAGCTAGGTTAGGACATGGGCTAGGGAAAGAAAAAGAAAATAAATAAAGAAGTGGGTTAGGGTGCAGGACAAGGAGGAGAAAAGAAAAAGAAAAGAAAAAAAGGGAGAGAAAAAGAAAAAAAAAAGAGTTAGAATTGGAATCAGGTTTAGATTTAGGATTAAAGGAAATTTAATTTATCTAGGTTTAGGGCATCCGATTAGGAAAAATAAATTAGGGTAAAATTATTAGTTTAGGGTGGATTTAAATAAAAAGATAAAGAAAAAATAATTAGGATACTTTTTATTTAACAAGTTATTTGGATTTGTGGATCAAGGTTTAATAAAAATAATCAAGCTAAGATTTAAAAGTTAGGTTTCACATAAAAGGTTAAACACTCAAAAATAAGGATTATGAAATTTCAAGGTATTATATTGTATTAGCTCATGGATTTTACCACAGTGCAAATATAAAAATGTATAAGGCATATTACTCTAGGTGTGCAGAACACTTGGCCACATCATCAAATAGAATTTGGCCTCCATATGAGTATATGTACACATCAACATGAAGCCTCATCTCACTACCTTCATTATTTCTATCATAAAACCCACCTATTAGCCCATCATGTAGCAGTAGACAAAGGACCAAGTGATATTATATACATCATGAAAAAGTTAGAGATGAACAATAAGTTGATGGGGTGTGTATTGCTACTAGTTTAAAGAAGAAGAGAATGGAATAATTGACAAAGCTACTAGTTTTTGATAGGCTTACATTCTTCTCTAGTGAAGAGAAGGCCGAATAACCCTCTATTGGTGTTGATTTTGAGAATAGTTAGCAAACCTTTTTTTTCATGTATTTTTACTTTAAATTTTATGGATTGTTATGACTTTATTTGTTTACTAATTTATGTTTTTGTGTAAATCTATTTTTCTATTAACTTTTATCAATGTGCATAATATTGATAACAAATGCGTAGTTAATAATTCATCAACATAATCATTAACAAGCTAATAAAGTTGTGCAACAAAATACTTAACATAAATCTAAAGTGGCAGCATTGCAACAAATCATCAACCAAAGCTTCCCCTTCAATGACACTCATATCTCTTCCATTCTTATATAGCTAAATGCAATCACAATATGGCTCATCCTATATAGAAACACTTGGATCAACATACCTATACCACCAATTAGATATAGGTGGTAACATTGAGTTTTCCATCAACGCTATCTATGAACATATAAAGTATCGTAAAATGAGTAATTGTTATATAATATAAAAAAGGTATGCAAAGGAATTAAGAGACATTGATACATAGTGCAAAAATTGTTAACATGTAAGTTGGTAATGATTCAGTGAGGTTATCAGTTGTTGGGTGGAGCTATGTGGAGTAAACATGCAATTGATCCTAAATTAATCAATAAAATGAAGACCATATGATAAATTATCGTAAAGAGAAATCCAAATCCAGGTTGCTACCATGATTTCTCCATTGAAGCTAAATCCCTCCAATGGATCAAGTTTTGCATGTTCACATTAATAGGATCTAGGAACGCATGCTCATACAATCTCTAATGATTCGCTGATTCTTCATACATCTCCCCTCTAACATATGATAATTATTGCTCTCTCCCCAGAATTTACAATCTAATTGCTGTAAATTCATAGTTTCCATCACCCATAATATCATACCATAATTCCACACTTGGGAGCATCTGTAATACCCCAAAAAATTTGCTTAGCCTAATCTCATATCATTAACACTTTAGTTTGATTCTAATATCAAGAAATCTTATTTTAACCTTAACCCAATTTATTAATCGCAAAACTTCAACCGAAATTTGAAACCTTGACTTAGATAAATTGTAAATCGTAAACTAAAATCAAAACTCGCTAAAATTTCCACTAATCCTAATTACTTATGGCTAATCTAAAATTATCTAAACTAATTCCCAACCTTTCTCTTTCCTTTCCTTTTATTTTCTTTCTTATCCTCCTTTCATCAACCTTGAGATGCAATGTTTGGTTTTCTTACAACTTGCACCTACAATTTGCCCTACCTTCCCCACTTGCACCATCTCCCATCATCTCCTTTGCGGAAATCCATCACTCATACCTTTCTTCTTCTTCCAACTCTGCCTAATCTGCACACCACCATCACCTCCCCCTTTCGCTCTTCTTCTTCTTGTTCCTCTTATCCTTATGCAACACACACACACACAACCATCCCCATCACCTACCATTGTTCCCAACAGTCAACCATATTTTCTTCTGCACTACCCTGCACCATCGATCGCATGCCCTGCCTCTTCTGTCACTTTTATTATCCCCGATTCACTCCACACTCACATATACCATATATAAATACACACACACACACACACACACACACACACACACACTACATACTCTCCTTCTCCCTCTTTGTTTAGCCTTAACTCTATCATTTCTGTGTCAAAAAGCCACTGCCCAAGCTCCCTCTTCCTTCACCTTTCTTCCTTCTATTTTCTTCTTCTTCTTCTTCTTCTTCTTCTTCTTCTTCTTCTTCTTCTTCTTCTTCTTCTTCTTCTTCTTCTTTCTTCTTCCTCCTCCTCCTCCTCCTCCTCCTTCTTTCCCCTATTTTTGGCCCGCGCACCACCCATTCCACCACCGTGCACCACCTCGACCACCAAGGTCACCCCAACCTTCCCCAACACCATTGTCAGTCATCGCCGCCAACCACAGTATCCTTTTCTTACTTCTTGCTCTCATCCGTTGCATTTTTACAAAGCACATGACCTCAAGCACGACCTTTAAAAACTAAAATTTCCTATTGCACGACCGTGCAACTCAGCACCACCCAGTCGTGCGTGATATTTTCTTTTGACCAAGGTTACACCGTTTATAGCACAACCATGCAACTTCCTATTTTTGACCATGCACCCCTATTTTTACCCCCAAACCTTGTCCAAACACCACCAAAATTTTACCATATCTCCACCACACATTCCTCTACATATGCACATATCTCAAGCTCCCATTTAACTATGATTATTTATATTTTTACCTTCTTTAATTTGATTTCTTCTTCGATTTAAATCTTCAATACTAACCATGAAATTTTTTTGTTTTTCATAGGTGGTATTCCAGTAGCTTTAGAGGAGGAAGTCTAGGATTTGTGTGCTTATAGCCCGGTTTCCTAGTTGGTAAGGATACTATACAATGTTTAGGGTTTTTGGTGTTATTTGCGTGTATGGTTATATGTGTTTTTCATGATATTATTGATATATGATGTAACATGTGTTAATCATGATATTTTGTGATGATATGAATATTATGTTGAAAGGGAGTAAGAATGGGTGAGAGGTACCATTATATTATGATTTTATTGTGGAAATATATCTTATGGTATGCAATAAGGGCTTAAGGATATTATGTTATTGAAAAAAAGAATGGGTAAGAGGTACTATTATTATTTTGTTGTGATAATGTCATCATTGTGGAAATATATCTTATGGTATGAAATATGGGTTAAATGAGTTTTGATAAATGGACTTAAGAACTCTCATGAGGTATGATGATAAATTGTGGACTTAGAAACTAATATATGTGAAAGGTACAAGATTTTATAAAATAAAGATTATTATTTGTGCTTAAGGGTAATTTGGTCATTATGGGGGTAATAAGGAAATTTGGTATTTTATGTGTTAAGTGGATTAAAATATGATAATAATAGCATGAGGGATTCTTGGAAGTAATATCATTATTTGGAATTCTTAAACAATTTAATGGATAATTTGGGGTAACTATCTTATAATGATAATATCAATATTCCATGTATAAGATCTAGAGGTTATTCGTATTTCTAAATACGTTGTTAATGTTTGACCTTATGAGTTTATCTATCGGAATTGGAAATCATGTAAATTTCATGGGATGTGTTATGATAAATATGTGAAATTTGGGTCTTGGATATTTCTGTGAGTAATATATCGGGATGATATTATTAATGTATGTGTATGAGAATTAGATCATGCATTTAGGGTATGATAATAACAATGAGATTTAAAAATGATATAATTTAAGTTGAGTGGTATAATCAATATGAGAGAATGAATACTAAAGGGTGTGTAATTAGGGTTTGAAAGGACTTAAGGACTTAGACATATGCTATATGTATATCTTTTTTAATGTATTCTATGCTTGAGAATCAATGAATAAGATACTATTCACTTAAGGTGAAATAACACGTGAGTAGGGTCAAGGTGATCTATATATATATATATATATATATATATATATATATATATATATGTATGTATGTATGTATGTATGTATGTATGCATTCCCGTTCTATCGGGGAGAATAGTGGTGCAGGAGTGTTTGGCCCAAAGAAGATGCTTTTAATATCCATTCCACCAGAAATAATAGTGGCTCAGAAGTATTTTGCTTTGAGAAGGTATTGTAGCTCGTTCCACCAAATTAAGAATAGTGGTGCCCATACTCATCATGAATTAAAAATATAACAACATAATCTACGGAAAATATACTAATGATTTAAAGTGAAAGAATACATGAGTTAGGACCAAGGTAATCTCTCTACATATATATGTATATGTATTTCTATTTCATCGGGGAGAATAGTAACTCAAGAGCATATTATCCCGAGAAGGTGATGTTTTCAGATTTGTTCCATCGGATGATAATAGTGGTTCAGGCATGGTGTCCGTAAGATGGTGTTTCAGACCATTCCCCTTGTTTAAGAATAGTGGGGTTCTTACACTCAATGTATATAAAAGAATGAAAATGGATTATACTTAATAAAGGAATCTGGATCATGTTCTATCTTATGAGATTTTTCATTTATTTAGTTTTTTTTTTCTTATTATCTAATGTGAAAGCATGTGCTACTTGTATCCTTTTTTGGATAGTATTGTTCTCTTACTCAGTACGTAGCGTATTGACCACCCGTTTTATGGGTGTTGCTCCTTTCCACGAGCAAGAGGCCCTAAATCTTATGTGTAGGTTTCATAAGATCAGCTAGATGATTATTCTGCATATGATGCCCTATGTGGGGATGAGTTGATTCATCTATGTTAGGGGTTAGGTGAAGATTAATTGTTATCCGGTCAATGTATTTAACTGGATACCCTTTTTGGACTCTTGATCCATTGTATCCTTTATTTTGTATTTTGTATTGTTAACTTGGAGTTAGGCTCCAAACTTATTATTGTACTATAAATGTTATTTTGTTTCTAATTTCCTTGTGTTACTTTAAATGTTTTAGCCTTATGATTGATGTCAAGATGATTGCATAAGCTATAATTATGTCGATCACAGCAATAACCCCCAATATTTTACTTAATTAATTTCACTACAAAATAAAATTTCTCAATAGTAAAAATTGGGGTGTTACCGCATCACTGTCTTAATATCATAGGACCACAAAAACCATGGATACCTCTAGCAATTTCCCCCAGAAGTATGAAAGAAATCTCAAATCCCGATTGAAGACTATGTTTGTAGGGGTACCATACCTACTCACCACAAAGCTCAAATGTGAATATGCTAGCTGATCCATGCTCCAAGTTGACTTCATTGGCACAAATACTGCAGACTTAGTCAAGCTGTCGAAAATAACCCAAATCGTATCAAAAACACTATGAGTCCTTGGTAGTCCACTCACAAAATCCATTGAGATGCATTCCCACTTCCACCTCATAAAATCTAAAGGTTGAACCAACCCTACAAGTCTCCGATGCTCAATCTTGATCTTCTAGCAATTCAAACACCTCGATGCAAACTCCGATACCTCTCACTTTATGTGAGACCACCATTAGACCCTCTTGAGGTCCTTATACAACTTATCAAGGATTCAGGACGATAGATCTTAGGGTTTTCAAATTCATAAGGATGGTAGCATTAGCTACCGAGGTCATTGGTGTGTACCTTAGAGTTGCACTGATATGAAGTGTCAGATTTTGAAAGAAGGTCACTGTGCTCTGTATTCCATCCAAATAGGAGGGGATAAGTTTTTTAAGGACTTCAAGAGGGTCTACTAGTGGCCTCACATAAAGTGAGAGGTAGCGGAGTTTATATCGAGGTGTTTGACTTACCAGAAGGTCAAGATTGAGCATCAGAGACTTGTGGGGTTGGTTCAACCTTTAGATTTTTTGAGGTGGAAGTGGGACTCCATCTTAATGGATTTTGTGAGTGGGCTACCAAAGACTAGTAGTGGTTGTGATATGATTTGGGTTATCGTCGATAGGTTAACTAGGTTTGCAGTATTTGTGCCAATGAAGTCAACTTGGAGTATGGATCAGCTAGCAGATTCATATTTGAGCTTTGTGGTGAGTAGGCATGGTACCCCTACCAACATAGTATCCGATTGGGATTCGAGATTTCTTTCGTACTTCTAGGGGAAGTTGCAAGAGGCTATAGGCATGAGATAAAGGATTAGTACTGCCTTTCATCTAACTACATATAAACTGACTAAGAGGACAATTCAGACTCTAGAAGATATGCTTTGTACTTGTATTTTGGATTTCTGAGGTAGTTAGGAAGATCATCTGCATTTGGTTGAGTTCTCGTAATACAACAGTTATCATGCTAGTATAAGGATGACACCCTTTGATGCATTATATGGACGTAAATGTGGAACTCCTTTGTGTTGGAGCGACATCAGTGAGACCATTGTACTTGGACAGAAGTTGATTGAGGAGATAACTTAGCAGGTTTGATTGATATAGGATAATATGAGAGCAACTGAGAGTCTTCATAAAAGCTACACATATCAGAGATGTCGTACTGTTGGTTTTAAGCCGGGGGATAGATTTTTGTTGAGGGTTTCACTTAATAAGGGAGTGTAGAGATTTGGTCAAAAGGGTAAGCTGAGCCCAAGGTATATTGGCCCATATGAGATTCTTGGTAGGATTGTTGATGTTGCATACGATCTGGCACTTCCACCAAAGTTGGCTTGAGTTCACAATGTCTTCAACATTTCTCAGCTAAGGAATTATGTAACAGAACCGTTGCACGTGATCAGAACAGATGAGATCGAGCTCGATAATTCATTATCCTACGATGAGAGGCCTTTGAGGATTCTCGATACCAAGATTTGACGCACCCAAACGAGCTCAATTTCGGTTGTGAAGATTTTTTGGAGTTGTAATGGGGCAGAAAAAGTAACTTGGGAGATCGAGAAGAATATGCGTGAGGCGTATCGTAAGCTCTTTAGATTAGGTGTGTTAGAATTTGGTGTTTTCTTTCTCTTAAAGGGGAATAATATTCCTCGATAGAATAGTAGTAACTCCAATGGATTTTGTAACACTCCAAAATTTACTATTTTTTTAAAATGGAAGCAATTAAATTAAAACCTATGAATTCGGAGATGTTACCGCCACACTTAGTACTAGACCGGTTCACTCCGATCGTTCCAGTATCAAGTACTAAGGCTAAAAGGAACTTAATAATCAATATAAATTAAATCTAATCAAGAATTTAAATAAGCATTAAACAATTATAAAATAGAATTCAGAGTGCAAAGTCAAAGAGTTACAATCCAGCGTACATAATCAAAGCTCCTTAAGAGGAGATAGGTTTACAAATGGTAAAAGATAAATTTAAGAAACTCAAAACAGAACTGGAAAGTCATATTAGGGAAATCCGGCCACACTACTATCGATCTTTGTGCCTAGTCCGAACTCAACATTCAACCCCTCTTGATGCCTCATGAACATCAAATGCATCAAAATAAGCATCATTCACCTGCATAAAGTCAGAAGGGTGTTCTGCTCATGGGAATGAGCATTACCCATGAAACGGGTGGTCAGTACGCTACATACTGAGTAAGGTAACCATGCACTAATGTCAATACACAAAAACACATAATCCAAGCATGATAATACAATAGGATACCATCACTTCAGATAAATAAATGAATAAAGGCCAATTTATAATTCAATTCCATTAATTATTTAATCTCTGATTAGAATTTATTTCACGCCATGCTTTTTATCAATCCATGTGAGTATGTGAGCCCCACTATTATAGCTGATGGATTGGTCACTGATAGGGTAACATGCACCTAACCACTATTATAGCCGGTTGATCGGTCACTTATAAGGCAGGACGCCCTAACCACTATTCCTTACTGGTGGATCGGTTTGGGCCTGGCTCAATAATCTTCCACTTTACATTATTAACGTCTTAAGTATCTTATTCATAAGTTTCACCCTAGACATGCATAACTAACTCCCTCTACGCTTATCCTATAAAAGGTCCTATCTCATATCATGAGACTCATACACCTCCTAACTTGACCCAAAATCCTTTCCTCCTTACCCTAACTCACACTAGAGCTTATCTCCCATGTATGTGGGTTAAGGCTCACTACTTTTCACCTCCAGTCCACTCAATACCTCACTTTAGAGTTTCCTCCAGAAACCCTAATTTGGGCCCATGTAGCCCATCCTTCTCCACCTCACACGACCCAAACTATTTTAACACCCTACTCATCATAGTCCTTAGATTCAACCCTCATCAGTACGTTTTACTCCCCAAGTACACGTGTGATCACGAAACCCTAGGTAACCACATCAAACCCTAACTGGCCACACCAAACCCTAGCTTCCTCATTTCCACATGTCATCCCTCCATTTCTCACCTCCCACTTATTATTTTTCCATGCTAATCATGTTTATCCTCACACGATGATTTCCATCCTCATCTCGTACTCCACTCACCCTTATTTGATTCTCTTTTCACCACCTTCTCAAACTAGGATTTCCTCCCAAACCCTAGCTCGGTCTCCTATGTACCCTTATACTATCCCATGTATTATTTTTCACCTAAGCCCTCCAAACACCCAAACAACTCTTCTGTTACCATCCTTACACCCCAAGTCAACCTTTCATACGTAAATTTTACCCCCATGCAGACTCTAACCTTCCCATGAAAAACTTCAAACCTTTTCATGCAAAACACTAGACTTCCATGAAAAACCATAGATTCTCCCATACAAAACTCTAGATTATCCCATGCACAACCATATATTCTCCCATGCACAACCATAGATTCTTCCATGCAAAACCCTAAATTCTCCCATGCAAAATCATAGGTTCTCCCATGCACAACCATAGATTCTCCCATACAAACCTTAGATTCTCCCATGCAAAACCATAGATTATCCCATACAAAACCATAGTTTCTCCCATACGAAACCCTAGATTCTTCCATTCAAAACCATAGATTTGATTCCCCCATACGAAACCCTAGATTCTTCCATACAAAACTATAGATTAGATTCTCCCATTCCTTTATTTTACTTTCATCCCCTATTATTCTTCCACTGATGGATCATTAAAATTTTTAGGTCAACTCACTTCCCTTGGTCAATTTATTTCCCTTTGACCAACTTATTTTCCTTTGGTCAACTTACTTCCCTATTTTCCTCTTTCATCCTTTCCCTCACATAATACCACATTAAACATCCTCACATGAATGTATTAAAGGGTCATAACACATTATATCACATTCCACAACATTTCACCACATATACATATCAACATATACAATAAGAAGGCACATAATCATACCTTAACTCCAAGTTGCTCCATACATAAAATAGTCAACTAATAGCACATGATACACAATATGACATTATACAAGGCATCCAAGGCATATAATACACATAGCACAAATAAGGCCTTAGCTACACCCTTACCTAATACGACACCGGTTTTGGAGCACACTCCTACGCCTCCTTAAGGTTTTGACTGGTCTAAGATTAGGGTTTTAGATAAAATAATAATATAATAATAGTAACACTAACTAAATACTAATTTTGCTAAGGATAAAAGTAATAATAGTAATATTGAAAAAGGTGATAATATAAGGTTTGAAGGTTTTACCCTAATAATAATAATGATAATAATAATAATAATAATAGTAATAATAATAATAATAATAATAATAATAATAATAATGATGAAAATGACATTATTCGAAATAAATGTGAAATAAGGGCTTCAACCCTTCACCAAAATAATAATAATAATAATATGAATAAAAATAATAATAGTAATAGTAATAATAATAATAATAATAATAATAATAACCATAATAATATTATGAAATAGTAATAATCATAATGATAATAATAATGATATTAATCGAAAAATAAAGTAAAGTAGGGTTTCGACCCTACATTGAATAAATAATAATACTAATAAAAATAATAATACTACTACTAATAATAATAAATACTAATGATGATGATGATGATGATGATGATGATGATACATGATATTAATAATAATAATAATAATACTAATAATAAAAATAGACATAATAGGGTCTCGGCCCTATATTGAATAATAATAATAACATTAATACTAATACTAATGATAACAATAATAACATTAATACTAATACTAATGATAATAATAATAATAATCGAACTAATAGTAATATATTAAAAATAAATAAATAAAACTTGTATAATTAGGTTTTAAGGGTTGAGAGGGTTTAGGGTCCACCTTGGGTTGGTGGTGACAGGCGGCATCGACGGTAGTGCATGGCGGCGGTGGTGGCCAAAAAAAGAGAAGAAAAGAGAGATACTTGAGTGCTGGGAAAAAGAGAGGGTGAAAGTTGGGGTGTTTATGATTGCTTAGATGGAGAGGAGTAGAATGAGGGTGACGGCACACGGTGGCAGTTGTGGTGGCCGAAAGGGGAGGAAAGGAAGAAAGAGAGGAGGAGAGGGAGGAAGGGGAAAAAAGGGGTAGGGGAGGTAGAGGGGAGTCTGCAAAGTAGTTTGGGAGGTGTAGGAGGCGATGGTTACGGTGGGAGTGGTGACTAATGGTGGTACAGAGGGCAGCGAAGGTGGAAGGGCTGATTGAGGAGGTGACTTTGCACGGCTGGGGTGGCTCATGCAGAGAAAATCAAGGGAGAAGGGAGGTGTAGTTAGGTAGAGGGTGGTGCAGGGAAGGCTTAGGTGGGTGGCGGCGTTGGTGTCTGATCGAGTGGTGGCGCAAAGGGGTGATTTTTTCTGGGTTAAAATCAAAAGCTCGAACAAGGCTAGTTATGGGGTTATTTATAGAGCTAAATGAGGGCTAAGGTTAGAGGGGTGACGGGAAAATTGGGTAGGTGGGTGAGGTGCGCCAACCAGTGATGGCAGACCGACGCACGATCAATCGTGGCAGGTTGTGTTTGGCCTGGGAGAAGGGAAATTGTGCGAGAAGAGGGGAGGGTTGGTTGGATCAATGTGGCTAACAAATCAGCAGGGCAGAGAGGGGAGAAATGACTAGTCAATCGGGTGTGGTCAGCGGCGAAAATAACGGCACCCTTCAGAGAAGAATTTGCAAGCGCGAAGGGATGGGGAAGAAGAAGAAGAAGAAGAAATGGGGTTGGACCGGTGGTCCAGAAGAAAAGAAAGGAAGGAAGGGAGAACGGAGAACATACCGACCGAAAGAAAAAAAGAAGAAGCGGTGTGGGCCTAGGATGCACAGGAAAAAAAAGAAGGAGAAGGGAATTGGGTCGGCGAGCTGACAGGCCCAATTAAGGGGAAAGAAGAGAAAAAGAAAAGGAGAAAAGAGAGGAAGAAAGAAAAAGAAGAGGAAAAGGAAAGAAAAGAAAAGAAAAGAAAAGGAAAAGGGAAAAATAGGTGAGTTGGGGTTAATTAAATTAATTTGGATATTTGGGATATTTAAAAATAATAATATTTAAATAAAATAATATTTCATTTCCTTTCTAGACTAATTTAAAATTTTTGGAATATTTTTCCTAAATTCCATTTTAATTAGCAAAATACCCTAATTTTTCCTAATTAAAATATTTATTGTTTTCTTCCTTATTTTCCTTAATTAATTCCCTTTTAATTTAATCAAAATAATTTATTTAATTAATTTTCCTAATAAATCCTTAATTATATATAATTCTTAAAATTAGGATTTTTGGGTATTTCAACTTTGACCACCGAAATTGCTTCCTTACATCCTTTTTCTCTTCTTCCTTATCCTAGACTTGTTGACTTTGGGGACAAAGTCTCTTTTAAGGGGGTAGTGATGTAATACCTCAAAAAAATTTATTAATCTAACCCTGCATCATTAACTCCCTAATTTGATTCTAATATCAAGAAATCTTATTTTAACCTTAATCTAATTTCTTAATCCCGAAACTTCAACCAAAATATGAAAACTTGACTCGGATAAATCGTAAATCGTAAACTAAAATAAAAACCCACGAAAATTTCCACTAATCCTAATTACTTATGGCCAATCCAAAATCATCTAAACTAATTCCCAACCTTTCTCTTTCCTTTTATTTTCTTTCTTCTCCTCCTTCTATTAACCTTGAGCCGCAATGTTTGATTTTCTTGCAACTTATACCTACAACTTGCCTTACCTTTCCCACTTGCACCATCTCCTATCATCTCCTCTGCAGACATCCATCATCCATCACCTTTCTTCTTCTTCCATCTCTACCCAATCTTCACACCACCATCACTTCCCCCCGCCAATCTTCTTCTTTTTGTTCCTCTTATCCTTACGCAATACACACACACACAACCATTTCCATCATCTGCTATTGTTCCCAACACTCAACCATATTCTCGTCTGCACTACCCTACACCATTGATCGCACACCCTCCCTCTTCTTTCACTTTTCTTTTCCTCGATTCACTCCACACTCAAATATGCCATATATAAATATACATATATACATAAACTACATACTCTCCTTCTCCCTCTTTGTTTGACCTCTACTCTATCATTTCTGTGTAAAAAAGCCACTACCCGAGCTCCTTCTTCCTTCTCCTTCCTTTCTTCTTCTTCTTACTTCTTCTTTTCCCTATTTGTAGCCTGCATACCACCCATTCCACCATGGTGCACCACCTCAGCCACCACTCGTCGCCCAATGGCTAGTGGACCAACCACCAAGGTCACTCTAACCTTCCCTAACACCATCACCAGTCATCGCCGCCAACCACTGTCTCTTTTTCCTTCTTTTTTCTCTCATCCATCTCATTTTTACAAAGCAAACGACCTCTGCATGACCTCAAGCATGATCTTGCAACACTAAAATTTCCTATCGCACAACTGTGCAACTCGGCACCGCTTATCCGTACGTGATATTTTCTCTCAACTAGGGTTGCACCACCTGTAGCACAGCTATGCAACTTCCCATTTTTGGCCATGTACCCCTATTTTGGGTATGATAATAATGATGGAATTTAGATATGATATAATATAAGTTGTGTGGAATAATCAATATGGGAGAATGAATACTAAAGGGTGTGTAATTAGGGTTTTAAAGGACTTAAAGACTTGGACCTATGCTATATGTATATCTATTTTAATGTGTTCTATGCCTCAAAATTAATCTTGGATAAGATACTAATCATTTAAAAATGAAAGAACGTGTGAGTAGGGCCAAGGTGATCTATTTTTCTATATATATATATATATATATATATATATATATATATATATATATATATATATATATATATGTATGTATGTATGTATATCTGTGTTTGTGTGTGTATTCCCCTTCCACAGTTGAGTTATGATATTAAGTACCGATCCATCGGTTATAATAGTGGCTCAGGAGCATGTTGCCCTGGCAGATGATATTGAGTATCGGTCCACCGGATATAATAGTGGCCCAGGAGCGTTTTTCCCTGGATGATGATTATATGTATTCCGGTCCACCAGCTAAAATAGTAGGGGTCTCGAGCTCAATAAAACAGGCATTGGATATGAATAAATTATGAAAAGATATTAATCACTTATAGTGGAACACCTTGTGAATTGGGGCCTGACCGATCCACTAGAAATAATAGTGGTCAGGAGCATTCCGCCCTATATGTATTCCGGTCCACCGGGTATAACACTGGGGTTCCCGCACTCACTTGGATATAACCAGAAAGATGATTGAATAATGATGGACTAATGGCTTAAGGCCTAAAAGTATCGATCGTACTTTGTAACTTGTTCATATGTGGCAAACTTGTTATGTATATGAATGTTATGTATGCACCTCTCATTACGTATGTATATAGCTTACATTATGTGTCGCATTGCAGGCCTATTTTTAAGTGTGGTATTAAAGGGTTACTCAGTACCATAGTACTGAAGGGTTCCATCTATGGGGGCCCTGCCTATTTAATGGGCAGTGTCCCTTGTAGGTCTTTTCAAGTACTACTCAAGTGGACAACAGGAAAGAGAGTAAGGAATTATTCAAAACCGTTAGGGTTTTTCTCCTTCTCTTTTAAATTCCTAGTTTTAATGTTAATGTTGTTAATGTAACCACCACTGGTGGATTTTATTCTTGTAAATGATTTGATATGCTACTCTGATTTAAATATGGGTTGTAAATTGTGTGTTACACTTTTAGCCTTATCACTTAGTACTGGAACGGTAGGAGTAAACCGGTCTGGTACTAAGTGTGGCGGTAATATTCCCAGAATTCACAATTTTATAATTTGCTTCCGTTAACTCTTTCAAATAAACGCAATGTTTCAATAATGAATTTTGGGGGTGTTACACTGTAGGATCATGATTTATATTTTTGTGTGTAGTTTAGTATGGATTGATGCATACACATGTTTGGAGAAGTTTGAAGCCAAAAGGAGATCAAGGGAGAAAGTAAGGGGATTGTGTTTGGGAACACAACTTATATTTTCTTGGTATACTTGATCTTGCATTATTTTGGAAAAAGCCAAGAGTTATGGAAAAATCATAGGGCCCTATGTTTATGAAGACATACTGTGTTTGTTCCTATTTTCTACCATTTTCTTGTGTCAAGTATGTACTTCTATAAATAGATGTGTATAAAACCTTAGCGATGAGAGGTACACTATCAAACCCTATCCAAACCCTTTCCTCTTGTATTCTCTTTTGTTAGTGAGAGAATTATATTCTGAGTGATATTGTGAGGATTATTTAATTCTCTTTATAATCACTAGTGTTATATGTAGTAGATATCATATTTGTTTTTTCAATTGTTATTGTATTTTGATTTTTTCTCTCAATTAGATCTTAGAATTTCCCAATTGCTTATTAGATTAGGTCTTGAAAATTCACGTCTTGTGATTTTTTTTCTTACACTAACAAAAGTGAAAGTCATCCAGAATTGATGAACTATCTATTCGGGGATAGGCTGATGATTTCATTTGTATCAAAATATCTCGTGTGTACATGGTAGAGCATGTGTCTACTGAAGTAATACCCACAACCTAAGGAGTCAGAACCAATCATATCAAACCTCTTCCTCTTTTTCTCAATCAGGTTCAATGCTCTACGATATACAAAGGATGTGACTTGTGAGATCCTCAAATAATATTCCATTTTTAGAGAATGTGAAATAATAACCCACTACTGCTATAAACCTTTCTTCATCTCATTGATTTGGAGTCAAATCAATATATTGATCTTTGAATATAATTTGTAAAAACTCATATAAGATGATAATATATATTTCTTCATATTTTCATATTCACTTTTCGCCTTAGAATTAGAATCGCAAAATATAAGTTATAATTATTTAGAAATATGTTAAATGACAAAGGATTTTTATAACAATAAAATTATACTTGTTGGTCATATGAGTGTCAAAGTAAAGAATTTTATCTTCCCAAAAAAAAACTCTCCTTATAGGGATTTAAGGAAGTTTAATACACATTGTATCAAATGTGAAAATGTGCCCCATTTGTTGTGCATTAGTACAAACTCATTCTCCTATATCTTATGTGTAGTTGCTTGTACAATCTTCCTTCATCTACCTAGGAAATGTTTTCCTAATGCTACACTTCCTAACTATTTTATAGAATGGGAGATACCATTCTTACTATTGTTTTATCTACAAAAGAATACACTTTTATTATGAAAGACTTTATACACTACTTTTGTTAATCCTAGTTCTCCATTAGTAATCACCACATTTGATTAATAAAACTCCATCAATCTCTTTACCTTATCAAACACCCATTCCTAATTATCTTCCTTTTCCTTCATCATAAACAATAAAGCAATGATAAAATGCTCACCTCTAGACACAAAACCAAAGGTATCGAAGAAAGGAATGTTATAATTATTGATTTTGTATGTGCAATCCAAACACATGACATATAGAAATGCATGTCTGATGAGTTCATATTTTGACACATTTTATACCCTTATAATCTTAGTTTTTGGTAGTTTATTTAACTAATATAGGGGAATAATTATTGTTTTATGCTTAAGTGGTAAAAATTGCATAAATATTATTATTTGAGCTAAAATGATATAAATTAAGTAAATTTAGAATAAAATATTATTTATTAATATTTATTGAATTTTATTTTGCAGGTATTATTTTTAAATAAAAAAAATGGGTCTTTGGACCAACGGTCGAAAGCCGAAGGCCTAAAGGCCTAAAACAAGAACAAAAGAAGAACGCGGCACAAGAAACAAAGCCGGCGCACGATCAACAAACAAAAAAAAAGAAAAAAGATAGAATAGGGCTGAGGTGGAAAGGAGGCAACAAAATTAAATTATAAAAAGAAGAGAAACACAGAGACGTAAGGGGGCGACATTAAATTAGACGGTTGAAGGCAGAGCCTTCCAAGGCTCTGTGGAACGAGAGGAGGCAGAGCCTTCACACAAGCTCGGGCGAGCGGCAAAGAGGAGGACAGGCTCGGACGAAAAGGAAGAGCCGAACGTCACGCTAAGGAGGCAGGGCACACGGATCGAAGCCTCGACGCACGGAAGGCAGAGACGAGACAGCCGCACGGAGCGGCTGTCAGCCGGGCAGAAAAAGAAAAAAATAAAAGAATTTTTACACGGAAATTGAGGTGCCGAGAGAAAGAAAAATTAGAGGAAGAATCTAATACCGGTAGAATTTATTTCAGATAAAATTAATTTTTATCTAAATAAATTCTTGATCTTTTATCCAAAATTAATTTCGGTTATTTCTTTCTCTTATTTTTAATTTATATTTTAGATATATATTTTTGTGTAATTAATTCTTTAATTATGGCTGGCTGATTATTTATTGTTAGGGAATGAATTGAAACCCTAGATTATGATTTGAATTATAATTTTATTTTCTTTGTTTCGTGAGATTGTTTCTTGACTCTATATTAATTGCTATCGTTTATAGGTATAATTCTGTCAAGTATAGTTTATTTGGTGCATGCCTTGTTCTGGTACCTCATAAGTGACAGTATGTAGGATTATTTGCCTGCTAGGTGACCATCTTAATATACTAGAATTTATATGTATAAATTGCAGCTAGGTTAGATAACAATTCACCTAATCGTTTTGTGATTCTAACCGAAGTGGTAAAACGTTTCGATACGTGTGGGTCAAGGAAAGGAAATATAGCTAGACATGCTTTTTGTACTAGTATGGGTACTTAGATTGATAGCCTTCCACTTACACTTAATGCATTAAATCTAGTTAAATATAGGAGCCGCTTTTTGCTGCTATACTGCTAGTATTTAATAGGGTTAATATTGGCGCTTTGTCGTATTAATTAATTAAGGAAAGTAATATAAGGTGTATAGGCCTGCTTTTGGTGTGCAACTTGGTCGATCTCTTTCTCGCGATTAAGGATGACTTAGAAATAAATATTATATTACGATTTAATCTAGTGGTAGATTTTTATTTCCCTAACATATTTCTCATATCTGCGGTTTCCCATATTTTTATTATTTTTATTATTAGTTTACTTTATTCTATTTACTCCTTTTTTATTTTTATAACCCCCATTTATATTTTTCTTATTTATTTATTTAGTGTTATTTAGGATTTTTTTTATTTTTAGTTTTAATTATTTTTAAGCTAGTTAGATAGAGGTGAGCCCTCTCAATCCCCGGCTAGAACGATACCCTTATTTACCAGTGCTACAATTGACAACAAGAGGGTTTAAATTGCGTGCCGGCTACGGTCACACCAATGTCATAAGGTAATAGATTCCGGGTGTGTAAATACAATGTCACCACATCAAAATCAAGCAACTAATGATGTCATGAACGATATTCATTTCTTTCTATGAAATTCAATAACAATTGTATAATCGTACATCCTATCAAACTTTGCACCCTAAACGTAGGTCTAACATTATAAATTGTCCTAAGGGTTGTAGTATTATCCCTGTTACCCTATTGTAACTTGTCAATAATCCCTTGGGTTTGACATTTATCAGCGTTAGTTGATACATCATCTTATATTTAGGGGACAATTGACAAACAAACAAATATCCCCAAAAATACTTTCCCAATATATGATTGTGTAGACCATATTCAACCACTAATCTCAAATTTCCACAAGCACCTTTCCTTCTTTTTATACTAATTTCATAACCGTACTTTTTTGGACCTAATAGATCAAATATGTAACACCCCCAAATTTACTACTGAAAAATTTCATTTAAATCAAAAGTTTTAGCGGAAGCGAAAGAATTAAAACCGTAAACTTGGGGGTATTACCGCCACACTTAGTACCAGACCGGTTCACTCCTACCGTTCCGATACTAAGTGCTAAGGCTAAGCTAAACCATCATCAAAACATAGGTACGTAGTTAACATAGGTCATTCACGAAAATACGAGTCAACAACAGTTAGAATATCATTTAGGAATACAACTTAGAGTACGGTTTAAGATTACAACTTAAAAGTACGATTCTCAAAACATAAATCGTAGTCCGAAAAACAGTTAAATAAGGAAAATACGAAATCTGAAGATAGCAATGGAGTCCGGCCAACTCGCTCTCGGTCCCCAAGTCAAGTTAGGCTCAACGCTCTGCCCCACCCGAGGCCTTGTAGGTATCATAGGCATCAAAGACATGGTCTCCTACCTGCACAAGATCAGAGGGGTCTTCTGCTCGTGAGAATGAGCAGCACCCATGAAACGGGTGATCAGTACGCTACGTACTGAGTAAGGTAACAGACGCACTAAGGCCCACACACAAAGATACATAACATAGCAAACATAGCATAGATACGTAGATAGCATGCAATAACACATATAAACAATACATGTTACGAACCAGATAACATTTTTCATCAGGTCTCTGATTATAATCGATTCACATCATCGTCTTTACCAGTCCATGTGAGTGCGGGAACCCCACTATTATAGCCGGTGGAACGGTCACGAGGGCCATGGCCTGCCATTATTATAGCCGGTGGACCGGTCACGAGGGTAACATACCCTGCCACTATTATTTGCCGGTGGACCGGTCTGGCCCCGACTCATAAGGTGTTCCACTGTAAATATTTGTATCTTTCCCATGTCTTATCATTATTCTGATTAGTTTGTTGAGCACGGAATCCCCCACTATTATAGCCGGTGGAACGGTCACGAGGGCCATGCCCTGCCACTATTTTAGCTGGTGGACCGGTCACGAGGGTAACATACCCTGCCACTATTATTTGCCGGTGGATCGGTCTGGGTCCGGCTCAACAATCTTACTCTTTAAGTAGTTAATGTCTTATTCATGCATTATTAAATAAGGTTCCACCCTTGACATGCATGTCTACCGCTGTCTACTTCTTCCCTTCGAGGAGGCCCGTCCCATATCTTAAGACTGTTCTCCCCTTCTCACGCTCGGTTTCCATCCCCTCTTACTCTTATACATAAGGAACCGTAGTAAGGGCACACTCTCCCATGAATATGGGCTAACCCTAACTCAACGATATCGGTCCCGCATGTCTTCACCCCTCTAGGGCTCCCCCTTGGAAAACCCTAATTTGGGCCTATATGGCCCAACTCTTTCTTACTCATCCTAAATTTACTTTGTTCCTTGTCTCGCATCCCGTCTCTATTAAGAAATTCCCAAAATATATCCCTTTATTCCCCAACTCCGTATGTGACCGCCAAACCCTAGTTGGCCACACCAAACCCTAGCACTTTACTTCCTCCTCAAGTAACCTCCCCTCCTTCACCCCCAAATCTCTTCTCTCATTTAGAAACCCTCACTCATCCTTCATACAAGTGGACTCTCACTCTCAACCCCATACTCCATCCTTCCTTGATCATTTTCACCCTTTTACCCTTTAAATTCCTCATTTTCTCCCAAAACCCTAACTGGGTCCCTTAGACACCCTTACATCGACCCACATGAAATTTTGCACCCAAGTCTCCAATGGACCCGTAACTTTGACATTATCTTATTTACTTCTTAAATCAACTTTCCTCACGTAAGGTTCATTCCCATGCATAATTTAAACACTCCATGCAGACTCTCCAACCCCCACTTACACCCAAAACCCTAATAAGGTCGCTTATGCACCAACTTACGTACTATTTTCCATACCAAGTTCCCAATCACTCCAAGACTCTCCCAAGCTCTTACTTACAACCCGAATCAACTTTTCACACGTAAGGATTATGCCCATACAAGGTCTAGTCCCCCCATGCAAACTTCCCAAATGTCCACTTTCCCGTGTTCTTTTATTATCATTTCACGCTACCAACCCTAGCATGCATGTCCTAGAGGGCCATATCATGTCACATCATTAACATCAAATATCAACATAGAACATGTCATACTCATATAACATAAGGCACACACATCATACCTCATTATCCACGATGCGCTACACAAAACAAGTTATTCATAACACATGCATAATACACATTATCATGGTATACTCATCATTCATCAACACATTATATACACACAGCACAAGGCCATAGCTTCGTCCTTACCTAACACGACACCGGTCTTGGAGCACGCTCCTACGCCTCCTCCGGATGTCGACTTGATTCGCCTATAAGAGGGGAACACTAGAGGTTAATTTTCCTCTAACCAAACACTATTCTTCTACCTTACTCTTATCTTTAACTTACCTTTAGGGCTAAAAATAAAATATTACTTTTATAAGTAAAGGTATGGTTATTATTCTTAAGGTGACTAATCCGGCTACTACTAATAAAAGTAGGTTTTAATAGCTACAATAGTTTAAAAGAAATTATAATAATATTTATTATTAATGGTAGTAGTTTAATGTTACTAATAACGGTGATAGTAGTAGCGATAGTGAGGTTAGGGATATATGAAATATTATTAATAGTGACAAGGAACTAAAATGAAAATAATAATAATAACCATGATAATAATGATAATAGTAATACTATTAATAATAAAAATAAGGAGGTTAAAATAATAATACTAAAGTTATAGGTCATTAAAATATTAGTACTAAAAAGTATAAGTAAATCAAGGTTAGGTTGAATAATGATAATGATAATGATGATAATAATAATAATAATAATAAAAACATTAATAACAATCTTAATAATACTTCTAAAAATAGTTAGCATTTGTATAACAAGGATTTAGGGGTTGGGGAGTTTAGAGGACCACCTAGGGGTGCTGGTGGCACAGGTGGCGGTGCACAGCGCACGGCGGCGGCGATGGGGGAGAAGGAAGGTGAAGAAGTGGTGGAGGGGAAAGAAAGGGATAGGAGAGGTTGGCAGGGGAAACAGAGGGTCTAGGGAGGTTGGGGAAGCTCCCTTGGTGGTTTTGGGAGGTAGAGGGGGTGCTGGAAATGGCGGCACGGCGGTGGGCGGTGGTGAGAAGGGCGACGAAGTTCGAGGCTGGCTTGGTCGGGAAGGGTACTTTGCACGCCTAGGGCGGCGCGTGCAGAGCAAACCGAGGGGTGAGGGAGGCTTGGGTCAGTGGAGGATGATGCAAGGAAGGGTTTCGGGGGTGGATCGGGCGGTGGCGATGGGCGGCGGCGACTGGGTGGCTGTCTGAAGTAGGGGCGGCGCAAGGTGATTTCTAGGCTTTTGGTTTCGAAAACCCCCGAATCTGGATCCTTGGGGGTATTTATAGGCTCGAAATGGGGGAGAATTGAGAGAGGGGACAAGGGAAGGCAGGTCAGGCGGCGATTTCGGGCACGCCGGCCGGCAGTGGCAGGCCGACGCAGGTCTGCCATGGCAGACCTGTGGGCTGGTCGGGAAAAGAAAAGAAGACGTGCGGGGCGGCCTAGGAGTGATGGGGGTGTCGGCTGGTCGAGGGAGGGTAGCTGGAAGGGCCAGAAGGGGGAAGGCAGCGACGCAGGCGGCGCAGACAGGCGGTCGGCACAGAGGGGGATGGCGGCGTGTTGCAAGTCGTGCGCGGGAGGAAGAAAAGGGGAGGAGGCCGGACCGGCGGTCCGGGGAGAAAAGAAAAAGAAGGGGAAGACCGGCCGGTTCGGCAACGGTCAAAAAGCCTTATCAAAATGCGGCGTTTTGGATGAGTTCTAGACAAAGAGTGGCGTCGAGTAGCTGGCAGGCAACGGGTGCTTCATTAATCGGCGCGCAATGTTTCAGCGAAAGGAGGGGCGAAACGCTGCGTTTTACTGTGGCAGGGGAGGGCCGAACGGCGCTGGGCCGCGGGGGAAGGAGGAAAAGAAAGGAAGTTGGGCCGCGGCTGGCCCAACGGCGAGAAGGGGGGAGAAGAAGAAAAAGGAAAAAGGAAGAAAAAGGAGGAAAGGATTATTTTTTTTGTTATTTTATTTTATTATTTTATTTTATATAAATATTTAGAATATTTACCTTGGGTACTTAGAGTAAGAATATTTAAATAACTAAATAAAATATTTATCCTCCTTCTTAGGCTAAGTTAGGGCCCTAAAAATAAATTATAAAGGTATCCTTGTAAAATATTTAAAAATTCCTATTAACTTGCCCTACATAACCCCTTTTTATCTAAAAAGAGCAACAAATTAAATAAATTCCCCAATAATCCTTATTTAATGACTTATTTCCAAAATAATTAATTCTGGGGTATTTCAAAATACTTTTTAAGTTCACTAAAAATTATCTTTTATATGCACCAACTCTCTCAAAAGTGTATCCAAGCACTATCTTTTGTTAATATTTTGATACCAAAAACCATATTACATGTCCTTCCAATTTTTTTAACCCATTTAATTAATGACTCATAATCACTAAAGATCTCGCCTATAGTAAACATTCCATTCCAATCAGTATTGAGTGGATCTTGATTAAGTAATTAAAAAAATCATAAGGAATACATTAATATAAAAAAGAATAAAAAAATTTATGAAAGAAGGGACCTTGAGTAATTGGCCCGGTGGGAAAAAAGAGCTCTCCAAAATTAGTTAAAATTGGGTCGGTGCTCCGTCACACATGAAGGTTGTAGGGTGAAACAATCTTCACTTAAAGCTTCAAATGGGGAGTGACATGTTGTTGGGGTGGATTCATAGATAAGTGACCTATTGGGGATGGGGATAGTTCGTGTAATTAACCCGTAGGGTCCAAAGTTTTGAAAAAAAAAATAACTTCCCATAATTTCATCGAACTTCTTTTAGTTAAAATAATAATTACTCTTTTCTTTCATAATTATTGTATTGGGGATTGCGTAAAAAAAAAGTGTTGAATACTGATGGAGGAGAAGAGAGAAAAAGGAGAAAAGAGAGAAGTGAGGAGAAGAGAAGTGACAATATGAGGGGGGCTAAAATGGTCAAATAAAAAGAGAGATTTTTAAGGGGTGTCAACTTAGTAGTTCCTCAACTAAAATGCTAGATTAATTATGTAGGCAACAACTTTGGTATAAAATTGACCTTTTTTGTTTAAATTTCTACATGTTATCAGAAAGTATCCTACAAAATTTAAATTAGTTAAAAAGATACACACACACACACATACATACATACATAATGAACCTTAACAAAAAATTATTTGTCTAAATAAACTGAATGAGAACCACTAATATTTCAAAGATATTTTTGTTTACTTAAATATTAGATGACGTAGTATTAGATATTCATGACATTGAATTTTAGAATCTACTACTACCATCGATTGTATATAATTATCATTTTAACAATTTAATTTTAGTTATAAAGTAGTATCATTTTATTTTTGCAAGGTAATTTATATATATATTTTTTTCCTATTTTATCCTTTAGTATTATTTTCTTCATAATCTTTATTGTATTCATTTATATACAAATATATTCCAGTAATAATGATAATTTATTAATTTTTAATATTTTATTAATAAGAATAAATTAATTATTTTCTTAATTCTTATGTTAAATGTAAAAACTACAATGATTTAAAACTGACGTGTATTTTAGTTTTTATTGCAATAAATACCCGCCTCTCTCTCCCTCTCTCTCTCTCTCTCTCTGTGTGAAGTAACTTTTTTTTTCCTTTTGGTAATAAAACTTACGTGAATAGAGTGATCAACCGTGGCTCATTGGCTGGATGCGGGCCTGTTAGATTGCGATACCCATCGGGCACCCACCCCGGATTCCGGATTCCCCCTTCTTTTGTCTGTCTTTTACCTTTAATAAATGAGGTAATAACAGACTAATAATAATCTAATTATCGGAGTGCGTTGAATATATCATAAAAGACCTAAAAATAGTACTAGAGGACGTGTATCGTGTGCGGCATGGGTTCAAAGAAGTGTCGAAGTGCTAAATTTGAGTTAGGTTTATCTTCCCTGGCCTCGCAGTCGTCCTGATTGAGCTTTTCCTCTGACGCCATTGTTTCTTGTTTCCAAATCAAGATACGGAAATTCGTTTGAAATTCTCAATTCTTAAGATCGGAAGTCCTCTCAGCAAAAAAATCGATACTCTGATTGAATACTATAACTACTTTTATATGTTCTTATTGTGCTCAAATCTGAAACCCTAACTTAACTCATTGTTCTTGATATAGATATAAATAACTATGTATTGAGAATTTTGGGATCAACTGATTTGCATAATTCGTTCTTTATCCATCTCTTTGTGTTATTCTACAAGAAGAGAATCCATATGGTTGTTCAAACGAATCAGTTTGATCTAAACCAGGAAAGAGGGCAATAAAACCTAGGTAAGAAGAAGAGGATGGAAGTCGATCAGAACATGGCCAAAGTTGAAGCCTCCGGAGATGGTCAAATATCTGATCTGGAATCGGAATCGGAATCGAATCACGATATCAATAATGTTGAAGTTAACGTCTCATCCAACTCACCTAATAAAACTAACTCGCCGGAAAGCACCATCACCACCACTACCACGATGACTGATTCGTCCAGCGAGTACTGGAGAGATCTTTGTAAGTACTCGTACCCGTGTGATTATTCTACCCTAGCATTGTACAAAATTGCTTGGGCGCAAGCCGTGCAGAAGAAACCGTTAAATGAGATATTAGTGGGGTTTAAACGGGATGAGAAATCGGTCATGCCGCAAGCCAGATATGACAAGAATTATGGTGGTGTCAATAATGATTCAGTAGCTGTGAACGAAGAGAGTGAGGATGATATTGGAAACGATGTTGTGAAGAGTGACGGTGGTATTGCTGCTGTTGATGACGAAAAGGAGGAAGGCGAGTTGGAGGAAGGTGAGATCGAAATGGATTATGAGCTCAAGGTTGAATATAAAAGTAGTGTCAATGGTAGATTAAGTAATTTTGATATGGAATTGGAGGATGAGGAGTTGGAAAGAAGAATTGAATCAATTCGTGAAGTGCTGGACCATGTGTCTGGAACTGAAGCTGAAAAGTAAGTGAAGACATCTATGGATTTTGACTTACTAAAATGGTTAACAAACTTGGACTTGTGAAGTGAAAAGTCCGGGAACTGGATCAATTGGATTCATGTTTCTTATTTGCTTTTCTCTGTAGATCATTTGATTTTGTCTGTGCTCGTTTGAAAATCTCTTTGGAGAGCCTGAAACAATTGGTCTTGCACTGTTGGTTCCCTTCAAAGGATGAACTGATTCAACTTTCGTTTACTGCCATTCAGTGCCTTAATTCTGTAAGGGATCCAAAACTGTTTAATTGATTCTTTTACTACTTCACCAAAGTTTGGAATTCTGACCATGGTGTTTCCCTTGAACTTGGGTTAGAAAAGCTCCGATAGGGATCCTGATCTTAAGATACGATGTTGTACACCGTTTGTGCAGGTCTTTCAATTGATGAGTCATACAAGAAAAGACCAGACAAAGAGCGCAATTTCTAGGTTTGTTTTACTTACTCCTCTTGTGTGCCTACGTGAGACTTATTGATCAAAATGTGGTTCCTTGATTGGTCTGCTTGTTTTGGCAGGTTGCTCACGTTTGTTATGGGCCTTCAACCTCCTCTCTTCCCCCCTGAACAAATGAAAGAGGTCAGTAACCTTTGAGGTGGTAGTCATATTAGATATAATCAAATTAATAAGTCTTGACTTGGTGATGGTTGTGGATCTCAGGTTGAGGCTATGGTGTTGACTGTGAACTCATTCACTGTTCCATTGAGAGCTAAGACAGGTGAAAATCAAGGAGCGCTGCCTGTTGCCAATAAAGCTATCCTGACTGATTCTAAATCTTTAGCTGTGAATGCCAGTCACGACTTTGATTCTTCTGTTGGTGCACTCAGTAAGGAAAATAACAACCTTTTGGATGTTTCAGAGCCTTTACTGGCTTCTAGATCTTTGAGTAAGATGGGTTTTGGTCCTCTGTTTGATCTTCACAAAGTTCACGATGAGGACAGTCTCCCTTCACCGACAACTGGAACTGTACCACACTTGCCCATTACCCAAACACTGCCTCTGGATGTGATGGCTCGGTCAGAGCTAGCTGTCTCTACTATAATTCATGAGGTTGAAAAACTCCCCGTGCATCCTTATGAAACTGATGCAGTCAAAGCTGTCTCCTCATATCAGCAGAAATTTGGACGGAGCTCCTTCCTGTCAGTTGATAGACTTCCAAGTCCAACTCCATCTGAAGATGGCAATGGATGGCGACCTGATGATACTGGTGAAGAGGCTTCAAGTTCTTTCTTAGATTGTCGTACCCAAACAACTAGTTCACTTGTTTCGCCTGAACATTTAGTTGATTCTTCCCTTAATCTGAGTAGTTCTAGTGCGCTAGGATGGGTTCATAGCATCAGTGGGCTCCCCAGACCTGAGTCTAGTCCTATGGTCCACCCGTCTGCGAAGAGCAGAGATCCTAGAGTGAGGTATATGAATCCTAATTCTGGCACTTTGGACCTTAATGACTGCCCTTTTCCAGTGGTGACTTCTTCTATTTCTAAATTGGAGCCCCTTGGAAAATTGAACTCAAGCAAACACCATACCACTGAATCCCCTGATGTGGATGGTCCTGCTATGAAGAAACTGAGGAATGACCTTGAAGCTATGGCTAATGGTGATACTTTTGGACCTCAAAATGTGAACAGAAATCAAGCAGGAACCATACTCACTGATCCTATGAGATGGGAAAGCAGGGTGACTTCTCTGGAATCTTCTGGTATTGAACCCTGCATGACTGCTGTTGGGAGCAGCCATTCAACTGTGAGCTCTAATACAAAAGACTTGGAGTCCTTATTGAAAGACATTGCGGTTCATCCCGCAGCATGGATGAAAATTCTTAGAGGACAACAGAAATTAAATGAGACTACAAAAAGTTTGACACACTCAGTCAACCCAAGTTTGGCATTTGGGGCACAACATTTGCCGGATGTTGCTCCACCAAGTTTCTCTCAGACCGGGTTGAAAACTACAGGACTGATGCAGATCATATCTCCGAAGGCAAATATGGTGAGGATTCAAAATATTTATGATTGCAGTTGTATTATTGCCTTGCACCCTTTGTGCATACCTGTTGAGGGACTGAAGGAGGGGGGTGGGATACTGTCTTTTTCAAGGTGCAGCTTGATAAATCAGTTTTTATAAATTGTAGATCAGCTTTGCAGTGCGATCACATCTGACATTTGGAGTGTATTTAATATTTGTAGAACCTTCAGGTTGATTCTGCTAGAGTGCACATGAAACCTCGTGATCCTCGTCGCCTACGATATGCCAACGCAACACAGAATAGCACTGGCTCTGCTCCAGAGCAATGTCGGAAAAGTGAAGCACTAGCAGTGACCATGCAAGGGGAGAGGGATATTGTAAATACCCAGAGTCTTGTGAATGGCGCAGATAAAAGTTCTGCAGCATCTCATCCCATGCTACTGCCTGATATTACTAAGCAATTCATGACGAACCTAAAAAACATAGCTGACGTTTTTTCTGTGCCACAATCATTGATGCCTCATCCCTCAGCAGTAGAGGTTAGCTTGGATCGAGTAAATGTTAGATCTGATGAACCTGAGGCTCATTGGCCTGATTTGAGGCCTGAACTGGTTGGTGCATATCCTGATCAACCTCAGAACTGGGGGGACGTTGAGCACCTCTTTGATAAATATGATGAAACAGAAAAGGCTGCCATCCTTGGTGAGAGGGCTAGGAGGATGGAAGAGCAGAAGAAAATGTTTGCAGCTCGTAAGCTATGCCTGGTATTGGATTTAGATCACACCCTTCTTAATTCAGCTAAGGTAATTACTCACCAAACAAAACACTAGACATTATTTTTGTCAGCCACATTCATGAGGTTCATGGATTATTATTTATTTTATGTTTTCCATTTTAGTTTTTGGAGGTAGATCCTGTTCATGATGAATTCTTGAGAAAGAAAGAAGAGCTAGACCGTGTAAAGCCGCAAAGACACTTATTTCGTTTTCCTCATATGGGATTGTGGACTAAACTTCGGCCTGGTATCTGGAATTTCCTAGAAAAGGTATGTTTCTTTGTTACCTTTTCATGAAACATGATCTCATTTAGCTGTGGAATTGAGTTGTATTACAGCTTTCCTGCTTGTTTTCAGGCTAGCAAGCTTTATGAGCTGCATCTTTACACAATGGGCAACAAGTTATATGCTACGGAGATGGCCAAAGTGCTTGATCCCAAGGGAGTTCTATTTGCAGGGCGAGTTAAATCTAAAGGTGATGATGAGGATGCCCTTGATGGTGATGATAGGGTTCCCAAAAGTAAGGACTTAGAGGGTGTCTTAGGGATGGAATCAGCCGTTTTGATTATAGATGATTCTGTGAGAGTTTGGCCACATAACAAGCTTAATTTGATAGTTGTGGAAAGGCAAGTGCAGAGTTTTGTAAATATAATTTTCTCATGCTTAATACACTGTGAGAACGATTAGATGGTTTTGTTTTTAATAGTTAAGTATTTGATTTACAGGTATATTTACTTTCCCTGTAGTAGGCGTCAATTTGGTCTTTCAGGTCCTTCACTTCTTGAGATCGACCACGATGAGAGGACAGAAGATGGAACCTTGGCATCCTCATTGGCGGTGAGTATGTTGTCAGGCTTCAATGTTCTTCAAACACATGGGTTATAACTCTGCAGATCAACTCATTTATCTGACCTGAATAGGTCATCGAAAGAATACATCAAAATTTCTTCTCCAACAAGTTTCTGGATGATGTAGACGTAAGAAGCATCTTGGCTTCTGAGAAGAGGAACATTTTAGCTGGTTGCCGCATAGTTTTTAGTCGGGTGTTTCCAGTTGGCGAAGCAAAACCTCACCTACATCCTCTGTGGCAGACAGCAGAACAGTTTGGTGCTGTGTGCACCAACCAGATAGACGATCAGGTCACCCATGTGGTTGCTATTTCTCTTGGGACGGAGAAGGTAAGTTGATAGTTTTTGTGTGCTTTTTTTTGTCTCTGTTATGTTTTCAATTCTTTTTGGGGGGAATATATGGTAATGCTTACAGGTATCCTTGAGAATTCTGTTCCTGATGTTTGAATTTGGTGTGCTATCACCTGATGTTTCTTTCCAAATTTGCCGAATGGATGATCTGTTCCATCGATGCGGCATTACAGGTGAATTGGGCTATTGCGAAGGGAAAATATGTTGTGCATCCTGGATGGTGAGATATCAGTTCTTATGAGCCAATATATTGCGGTTGTGCTTTTCTGCTGCTTTTGAGTATCATCCTGCCCTCTCACCTTTTTTGTCTTTTCCATATAAACAGGGTGGAAGCTTCAGCTTATCTTTACCGAAGAGCAAATGAGCAAGAGTTTGTCATCAAACCTTGAAAGAACTCACACTATGCCTAACCCATTCCTGTAAAACCTTAACCTGAAGTGCAGTGTGTTCTATCAGCATCAGTAGGAGGGGTAAGTGAGCAAGAATTTGCCATTAAAGTCTCAAGAAACATCAGCCCTGGCCCTGATGATCTTCTGCTAACTCTAGGGCTTTTAGAGCTTATTGTGTTATCGGGCAATGTGAAACTGGTCAGCTGCACGCTAGGCAGAATAAGGACCTTCCTGACTCTGCTTCTATATACCACCTTGGAGACCTGACTGCCTGACCTGGTCCTTCTTTTGCCTGGTGATGCTGCAAATTAGCTCGCAGAGCGACCGGCCTTTGTCCATTCTTTAAATCCAAGCTCTTGAAGGGAAGTAGATCAAATGGGGGGGGGGGGGGTGTAGATCGGAAGATTCCTGTCTAATCGGGTAGAATTTGATTCTTTATTTGACCAAAAGCGCCAGGGGTAGTTGCCTTGGTGTTGCTCTGTTCTTCCTGAGGTGGATTGAACCATTGTTTGCCTAAATTGGGGCAGTTGTTAATTGCTATTCGGGTGGACGAGGAATGCCTTTTGCTTTGGGAGTGTGTTGTTGTTCGGGAAGCCCTTGCTGGATTCATGAGAGTAACATAAACTTAAATAAATTCAGAAGGCTCATACCTGTGAAGCATGGAGGATATATTCCTTTCTTCCTTGGGGACTCATGAGGATTTGTAAGAAAGGTTATGCTTCATTTGGTTCATGAAAAATTTTAAAGAAAAGAAAGAAAGTAAAGGGGAAAATATATATATATATTTTTTTTGTATTTGATTTATTGAAATAGAATATGAGTAAAGAATAAAATTATTAAAAATTAACTGTTTAATTTTCTTTGAGAAAAGTTTAAAAGGAAGTATTTTGATTTTTTTTTACTTAAGCTTTCTTAAAACCAAATAGACCGTTACAAAATAGAGAAATTCGAACGGATTAAATTATAAAACATTATCGTAAGATGATGTTGTCAAATTTCCATAACCATTCTCTATTCCCTTCCGGATGGTCGTGCAACCATTCATTATCTAATTTTTGAGGGGAATAAGAGTATTTAGGACATACTTTGGGGTGTAAATGAGCAAGGATGGGTTTAGGTTTGGTTTATTTATAAACAAACTGAGTTTTAACAAATTTTAATGGTAAATGAACCGAACTTACAAGCTTTTATATTATAAATAAGTTCAAGTCCAAATTATTCATGTTTAAACGCAGCTTGTTTGTTAAAAGAGTCTAAAAGTAAGGTTTGAACTCAGTTTGTTTAGTTAAATAAATAAGCTTAAGTATAGAAATTTTGCGAGTCAATTATGTTTATTTATAACCATATATAAATAGGGATATTTACAGAGAGTTTTTTTTAATAGTCACGTTTCACTATACTTTTTAATAAAATATGAATTGATTCAATTTTGCGTTATAAATATAGTATTAAAAATTGGACAAGCTAAATCTCATGTACTAGTTCTAAGGAGCTCAGAGTTCGTTAAAATCGGCTAAGATTAAATCGGGCTAGTGAATTAGGTGAACAGGTTAAAAAATTGGTCGAAATTTTTTTAAATTTAAGTGCAGTTTAATTTTTTATATCTTTTATATTTTTTGACCTAATATATATCATTAGTTTGATAACTAAACTAATAAATCGGTTATGATACAGGTTCGATGACCGATTTGATTTTTAATACTATGGTCCGAAATTGTTGTAGGTTTTTTGTTTAGCGTAGGTTGTGTAATACACATTTTAGTTTTATTGGGATGTCCATGAATATACAAAAGCTAACTTGGATCACATGTTTCAATTTGGTATACAATGCTATATCACTCCTTCATAGGGATGATAATGTATTGGGTATCTCCTATCTATTTTTCAAACTCAATAAGAAAATCTGGATCCATATTTGTATCTAAATCTTCCGAGTATTTTATTTCCTCCTTCATATCCGTATTCATATCCATTTACATGTTTATTGGATAAAATTCGTTAGATTTCGGATAAAATCTATCAAATTTAAAATAAAAGACATTTAATGTTAGAATTATATATTTAGATTTTTAGAATTTAATTATATCTTTATTTTTAGCGTTTGAAGAAAATATATTGAAAGTCATATAAATAAGGATAAAATTGTAATTTTATATTGGATAAATGGATACATGTACGAATATAAAGATGGATATGAATTTGAAGATCATTTATTTATATTTATAACCAAATCTGATAGATATTTTTTTTAATTTTTTATATTTATTTATACATTTAATGGATAAAATTTATCGAATTTTGAGTAAAATGTCGGTGTTTCCGGTGCGACATATAATCATTTTTTTTTTGCTGTTATGTTTTACTTTTAGGGGTGACAGGATAAGAAGCATCTCACACCTCGTCTAAGTACCGACCCGTTGTGGGGTTTGATACTGTCAGATTTTAGTCTTCCTTATATTTAATTAATCGAATGAGAAGAAAATCGTTTCTCTTCGTAGGCGAAACACGGATGACTTCCTTTCGTTGCAGCGGTAAAGAAACCGTAGGAATTCTCCCAACTAGTAGTTAGCATTAATTAATTGCACTTACATGTCGGATTACATGACGAACTGTGGCATGTATTATTAGAGTATTTCATGCATTTTTCTGAATAGTAGTTAAATAAACACTAGTACATGCCTGAGCGAGCTTCAACATTAAACCAGGGTGACTCAGCTTAGCTGTAGTAGTGGACTAAACGAAGCAAATTGGATGACGTTGCTGATTATTATTCTATTGCACTATTTATACATTGCAGGCCAATTTTAGTCGGCAATACGCAACTCCCAAGGCGGATCCCTAGTTTTAAGATTTTTTTTTTTTTATTATCTGTAAAGTTGATTTTTTAGTTTATTTTTTATTCTTTAACCGGGAGTTTGGACGTGGCCTGCACCTTACATGCATCCTATGTTCATACATCAGGATATTTCATGCAAGATCGCCCTGAATGAATTAGAGAATGGCAAGTTATAACTAAGGATAAGCAGAAGATAATGAGTTTTTTTCTTTTTAAATAATAATAAATAAAAAAAGAAGGGAGGCGCGGGCCGGGGGTGAGGAAGAACTAAGCGGATCACTAGCTATAACTTAATTAAAAAATAATTAACCTTGTAATATATGATGTATATTTGATCGTTGTTCCTGAGTCAATTCTTCAGGAAATTTAACAAGAAATTTAAGTCGTAAATCACCTCTTATACTACCTTCTTCATCTTTAGATTTAGGCATCCCTTGCCCTTTTATCACTTTCTCATCACCTGGATTTATTACATAATCAATACCTAATGTCATCCTTTCGCCCCCTAATAGAGGTACAGAGATACTGCAACCGGTCAGCGCCTTCACTAATGGGACCTCGACACCGAGTTCTAAGTCGTCGCCTATCCTTTTGAATATCTGGTGCTTCTTCTCATCTATCACGAATACTACGTCTGCTGGGTGATAGCCTGGATTCTCGTCTCCTTTCCCTTCGAAGGTTACTTTGGTTCCTTTTTTCCACCCTGGCTTCACCTTGATCTTCAGCGTCTCTTCTTCTTGTACTATCATACTGCATGCACTTGAATTAATACCCAGACATTATCCATAAATAAGCATTGATTATATATGTATTGAAGCTAGCTAGCTAGGTTCTGAATTCATCGATGAATTCATATAACGTACCCGTAATCAGTGATGACGTTCCTTTTGATCTTGATTTTCCTGACTGCTCCGAAGCATAACTCTTCTAGTGTGCATTCCAGTTTCTTCTCAATCGGCTGTGGTTTCTTCCTGTCGACGGTCGACCTGGAGAACACGATGGGCGTGGTGCTTCGTCTGCTGCTGGTCATATTTCTTGTCAAAGTAGGCGTGGTGGCGGTGTTGGTACTACTAGTACTGCCTTGGCTCATCATCTTTGCTAAGGTAGGGAATTGGTCTCCGGATGGGGAAGGTGTGGTGGACCTTCTGCTCATGCTTCTTGTCAGAGGAGAAGGTTCGAACGATGATGCCTTTTTGCTGGCGTTTCTTTGTAACGATGGTGTTGGGGTGTGGCTTCGTCTTCTGTTGCTTGAAGTGCTCCTTGATAGGAATGAAGTTGATCGAGAAAATAAGGTGTCGTCCACGCTTTTACGATGATGGGATGATCCTCCTCCTCCTCCTCCGGGTGAATATGATGAAGCAGTTGTTGGATCATTGCTAGCCTTTTGTTCTTGGCCGAGTGCCTACATATATGCATCGATCATGTGTCTATTCATAAATTTCGGACAATAGCACCGGCATCTCCAATCGAAGACTAGGTACATTACCAGACCCAAATTACCCACAACCGAACAACCCTTCCAAAATTATACTCAGCTTGTTTGTTAAATAAACTTAAAATAAGGTTCAAATTTAATTTATAAAATTAAACGAACAAGTTGAGTTTATATTAACTTAATCTAAATTTAACCTCTTTGACTTGTATAATAAATGAACCTAAATTTAAAATTCGAGTTAGGTTAATTTACAATCCTAAGCATAAAGATCAAAAACCTATACCACCTTCATTTTTATTAGATATCAATTTGTCGGCTTTATTTCGACATTTAATTAACCAACCAGAGTTTTACAGATTTCATTGTCTTGCCTCTAAAGATGTCAAGCTACTATTTAATCATAATGTTACTCGCATGATATATACAACATAGATTAACTAACCCTTGCGATTGACAAATATTAAAAAAAGGAAAAAGAAAAAAGATATTTAACTACCTGGAGGTTGGACGTTTCATTGATTTCTTGGAACTTGCCTTCATCTTGATATACCTCATGATCCGAGGAGGGGTTCTTGTCATGATGCCATCTCTTGATAAGATGCTTGTATGCCTTGCCAATTTCTCGAATTGGTGCAATTTTCGTATGTCTTATATGACCACCTGTACAAATTATAATCAATGATTATTGTCAGTTAAACGTACGTTGATGGCGATCTCCCTTATTGCGAAGGGCATCTGAGGAGAGAGAACTTGAAACCAGGGGGGTGGGGGATGGGAGGGGGAGGAGAGAGAAATGTGAATTTGAGGAGGATGGAGGAGAAGGTGGAGATTAATTGGTCATAAGTAGGAAGATCTGAGTTAGTTTTCATCCGACCATATTATGTGAGGTCATCGGCTGGCTTTCTTTTTAACCGACTTGCATGGATTTGTTGGTTTCAAGCCAAGACAACAAAATTATAAGTATAATAATAAGTAGGTAGTTTTGATTATTTTTGTTTGTAGAGCTTAGGGAAGATCTTTTAAAGCAAAAATAAACACAAAATATATAAATAAAAGTGCATTTAAAGACATAAATATTTTGAGTTTATTCATGTAAAGATATAAATATTTTAAAATTTTCTGCAAATATAAAAATATTTAGACTTTATTCTTATTAAGGTATCAATATTTTAAAATTAAGAACATAAAAGATAAATTTTAAGATTTTTTTCCCATTAAGAAATAAACATTCTAAAAACAAAAAATTTAAGGCGCAAATATTTATATTTTGTTCTTATTAAAGTGTAAACGCTAAGACTTTATTATCATTATGACATAAATAAGAAATGACTATAATTACTTAAGAGTTATTTAAAAAAAATATTATGCTTTAATGAAAATAAAGTCTAATTATTCATGCCTTTATAAAATCAAAATAAAAATAACTACACCATTATAAGAACAAACCTTAAACTTGTATGCTTTCGGATACAATTTTATACAATGTGTATGTGTGTCTAAATTAAGTATATTATATGTTATATTTTAACCCGAAATCTAAGGTACACATATCTCAATCTTAATCACCGAATGCCAAGAAGAAGTATTTGAAAGTTTTTAATGGTACATTTGATGAACTAATGCCTTATTTCTTTGGGGGTGAAAGAAGGTTAATGGGGTGAATCAGTTGATTCATCCTGTTTGGAGACTAATTTTATTAACCTTAATAAATTAAATTGAGTGCTCGTTTGGTATGAGAGAAATAGGGGTGAAAAAATTACCCCTATATTTTATATATCTTATATAATTTATTTAAAAATAAATATTTTTATTCTAATAAATACCCATTTTAGATCTTAATTTGATCTAAAATGGGTATTTTATTAAAATATATTTATTATTATTAAATACTTAATATAAAAGATATAAAATAGAGAGAAATTTTTTCCACCCCTATTACCCCCATACCAAACAAGCCCTGAGGTTAAAGTTTCACCTCTATTCATTCCGGTTAATCTTATTTTTTATTAGCCTTCGATTTCAAAATAACATAGGTGAATATAAAAACAAAAGTAAATTTTATACATTCATCTCAATCCAAATGAGATTTTTAAAACATTCACCCCTACTTATATAGACTATAAGTGTTTATTCTCAATCCAAATGAGATTTTTAAACATTCACCTCTAATCCCTTCACCAAAGTTAATTTTTAATGTTTATTCTCATTCCAATTCGTCCCAATTCAAATAGACTATAAGTGTTTAAAATGTTGACGATATGAAGTGATCTATATTGATATTAATTCTTTTTTATATATAAAATGTCTAATAATAAATTATAATAGAGGGTAGGATTTTTTTTTTTTAACAATTCCACTGGTTATAATCAAACTAAGTAATTAATATAGAAATAATATGATTATCAAATACACCTTAAATGAACTTATATCATGTTGAAAATATTTTTGCCACACTAACTTGGGAATGCCCATAATTTCCTATTAGAATATATAGAAAATTAAGTCGATCACTTCGCATTATTAGCGGTGAAGTTGCTTATTTTAAGAGTTTTCTATTTGCTTTTAGTGGGGATCAAACTTCAATTATCCATCTATGGCGAACCATTTGAACTAACTTTTCTTGGTAACAAGTTTCTGAAACATGGCTAATCGATATTTCATTATGCCGCGTTCTCACAGCATGGGAGGTCAAGAGATCGCTCAATTTGAATTTTACCCACAGCATGAAGAATTCAGATTTGAGCTAGCTTAGGCACTATTTTCCTCTGCTTTTGTTTATATCTTGTGAGATCGCATCAGCATTAATCAAATTTTATCAAACTATCATAGGTACACTCATATTAAATTAATATAATAATTAATAATTTTGATTTTCATTTAACAATAAAAAATAATCATTAGAGAAATAATAATATTAATAATAATATATTTATTTATTATGGCATAAATAATTGAATAATATAAGTAATAATATTAATAATTAATACTAACAACAATTAGTTTAGTAATATAAAAAATTCATAATGATAACATGAAGTAATATTAATATTAATATTTAATAATATAATAATAATAAGTTCAAATCAACACTAATTAGTTCAAATTAGATAAGTTTAGATCAAGTTAACAAAAAAAATAATCTAAAGAGCCTTACCATAATAAAGCTGGGTTTAGTTAAAATGAATTGAGAAAAGGAGAATGAAATATAAAAATAATTATAACATATGTGATAATAGTTATTCTTGTTCTGCATAGTAATTTATGGGTAAAAACTAACTATAAGAACTCTGAATTTTAATACAATATACAAAACAACCCTTAGTTTTTGAAAATTCACCAAGCAATCCTAAATTTGTAGGGTTATGTACCAAATAACCCTCCGTTTAGTTTTAAGGTGAAAAACCTTCGCCAACTTAAAATAATTGCAGATGGAATGAGCATTATACTCATTATTCTATTATATTTCATTATTTTCATTTTACTTACCCCCTTTTCCCCTCTTTTTTCCTAACATAAAATACCAAAAGTACCCCTAGCTAATTTGGTGCCAATTTTCACATGTTCTTAACTTTCTCTGAAGTTAAATGATCTAAGATGCCCTCAACTAATTAAAATGATAACAAAAGTATACCGAACATCCCTCAACTCAACCCCCCCCCCCCCGAACTCAATCCTCTAGAATTCTATAATCCCTTCACAAACTATGCGCATAACATAAGCACTTGAAATAAAATTTCCAGCATCCTAAAATAACACCTTCATTACTTGGAGAATCAAATAGTGCTAGCCAAGTGATAAGCATCATACCAAGGAAATTGAAATCAATGAACACCATCCATTTCAAATTAAACCCCAAAAAAATATACCAATAAGCTAAAAATTTGAGCACCCATTAATGAACTGAACCTCAATTGCAAGAGGTATCATTATGATTTTTTTTTTGTGATAATGATATATTTGTGGGAATATTTCTTATGACATGAAATACGAGTTGAATGAGCTTTGATAAGGGGACATAAGTATGTTTATGAGGTATGATGATAATTGATGGATTTGGAAAATAATATATGTGAAAGGTACAAGATTTTATAAAATAAAGGTTATTGTTTGTCCTTAAGAGTACTTTGGTCATCTTACTATATATAAAAACAGAGTTGTTTGCACAGGAAAATTTCTCGCCCAAACAACTATGTCATGTGCATACATACATTTGACCTGAATACATACATGTCACGTGTATACATACATGTCAGCCATGTGCATATTGACATGTCACAAGTCTGTTTCTCAAAAAATCAATGGTCTGTAAATTACAAAAACCTATATCAATGGCCAGATATTTACCACATCATGTATCTGACTTTTGATGAATTGTTTACAATATTTGACAATTTTTATTATATATACATGCATATGATCATCTCATAGCCACAACATTCGTGAGCTTTTGTTGCAAGTGCCACCTGAAGCATACTCTTCTTGAAGCTCAGAAACAACTGCAGCATCAACCAAAAAAGAAATCAGTATTTTCTCCAGCCCTATTTGAATAAACAGTTTGTTAAGTTATTTACTTATCAAAATAAATTACAGACTTTGTATTTTTTGTTTCTTGCAGATACCATAATCAACCCATCATCCTTCCGTCTGCTAGTGCCATCTGAAGCATAATATTCTCCAAGTTGCACGAATAGCTGTAGTATCACAAAAAAAAAGAGGTAATTTAGTTATTTACTTAATAAAATTTACTAATTATCCTGCAAGTGCCATCTGAAGCATAATATTCTCCAAGTTATTTACTTCTGCCTACAATGTAATATTTTTTCCTTTCAGATATCATAATCAGCCCAAGATGCCTCTATTTTCTCTACTAAATGAAATCAACCCTTCTTCAACCACTTGGGCAGTTCAACTGAGAATGATTAGAATTTATGAAAGAAAATCCTATGAGAACAAATCTCAAGCATACTCAATAGAATGTATCATGCACGACAGTCAGGTAATTATGTCAAATTAAAATTAATGTTAATTTGTTAAATCATAGAGTGAGATATCTGTATTGCTATGTTATGTTACCTTGCAGGGAGTTAGAGTACATGCATCAATTAGAAGGCCGCTCATTCAAAAATTCAAGCACATTTTATGTGAAGGAAATCTGTACCACTTGAAAAATTTTATTGTTGCTGACAACAAAATGGGCACAAAAACAAGCAAATTTCCATATGTCATTTATTTCATGACAAACACAGAAATTTTTCAGAGAATGGACATGTTTCCAAAGCATCTATATCAATTTGTCCCATACGAAGCTTTACCTACAACATATACTTTTATACTTATTGGTAAGGTTATTCAATTTTGTACACATTATTTCCGACATCATTAATCATTAATATTATCAAAACCTTGACAGATGTGATTGGCAAAGTAGTGAGCATCCACAACATGCAAACAAAGGAAATTTATGGGCAAATGACAAATCAGCTAGATTTCAGCATTGAAGACTCCAGGTATATAATAGAAAAATAAAGAAATGATGTTACACAAGTCTTACTTACAGTAATAAGATTTTGTAGGTAGAACACCATAGATTGTACACTATGGGGTGAACTTGCTACTGAGCTAGACACACATGTGAAAGAGTGTAGACCGCAAGTAGTTTTCATAATATTACAGTTTGTCAAAGTTAGAATATTCAGAGGTAAAAACAATATTTATATGTTATTTTCGATTATAGATGCATGAATGATGTTCTTTATGTTTTATTTATGCAGATCAAGTAAGGCTTGCCAACACTTGGAATGTCACTAAAATCACGTTGGACAATGATGAAAAAGAGATTCAAGAATTTGCAAATGAGTAATGTTTTCTAAAACAAATGAAAGACCATTTAATAATATTGTATATTTTATATACAACTTTTCAATAACTCTAATTAAATTTCAATGTTTCAGATTTCCACCAGCCAGAAACAATGCTACAACAATTAGTGACCCACAATTTTTACCATCATATTCTATTGATGGTGAGTTAGCAAGTGGAAGGTGGCCATTTAAATCTCTGGAGGAGCTAAAAAATGAGGAGGTCAGTTAAATATCAGTTTTTTCACATATTAAGTTTAGATTAGTTTATCAAATAGAAACAAATTTAATTTATATTATTAATCTACATATAGGAAAGTTATGGGTTAGAGCAAGAATAGTAGCAGTGGAGACTGAGGGAAACTGGTATTACATTACATGTAAAAGATGCTTCAAGAAGCTAAAACCAAGTGGGGACAAATTTAAGTGCGAGAAATGCAATAAATACAAAATCATTGGTAATTTAAGGTACAAAATACAAGTCAGAGTTGTTGATGACACAAATAATGCCCCATTTCTAATGTGGGACAAAGAATACAAGGAACTGATAGGGAAATCAGCAAATGAACTGAAATAGAGTAATGCAAAGGTATAGTATACACTACAGGTGAATTATTATTACCTAAATTGATGTTCCGTACTTAATTCAGATAATTATTTCACTTGATATAGATGTCAGATGATGGTCTACCATATGAACTTGAAATCATGTTCAATAAGGTCGTACTATTTCTGGTGCAAATTAAGGATGACAATTTGGGAGCATATACAGTCCTAAAACTAACAACAGATCATGCTATAGTCAACAAGTATGATGGGGCAAGCATGTTTGACAGCCAGGTTAAATCCATTTGGAATATTATGATGAACTAATATTTAATTATGTTCAGATGAAAAAGCATTTGCTAAACTTTTACTTTTTAGGACTCTGACTTACTATCAAAGGCAAAAAAAAAATGATTTTCAAGGGCATGTAACCAAAGGAATAATAATAAACATAAATGGATTATTCAATTGTTTGTAAATTCATTGAAAATTGTTAACTAGGTTTCATGAGTTTTGTTTTTAAGGTTATTTCACAGACTGATGAGATCACAACACCAAACAAGGAAGATGATAACACTCCATCCAAACCCATAGATGTGGAATCAGACAAGAGATGGAAGAGAAACATAGATGGAGATTTATCATCAACTGTTCCTATGAAGAAGACAAGAGCAGTGATCAAGAAAGAGAAACTCTGAAATTAGTTTAGATATCTATATCTTTTATGTTTTCTCATGTTAGTTTCTCTGTCTTTGGAAAGAATTTGTACCAAAAAGACTTATTTATCAGTATTAAGCATGCTATGTTTGCTTATTATATCGATTGATTTGTTATTGCACGTTATATTATCCTTATTATTATGTAATGGTATCTTATGTTTTTTTATTGGATATTATGTAATGAAAGGTACTTTTGTCTAAAATTTATGCAAGTAATTTGTCTTCAACTACATATAATCCTTAAACAGACTGAAATTAAATGAACCGGATGATTAAGCAATAACTTTATAAAAGATGTCAATTCAAATAACAGTTATATTAAATAGTGACTATGAAATATATATATATATATATATTGATATTGATATTTTGGATCCCCTTAATTTGAATTGAACATCTGACACAGCCACAGACAAAACTATAACTGCAATTACAAATATACCCTCATTGTTTGACTGCCTATTTGAATAGCCTCTATTTAAACAATGGAGAAGACAAATCACACCTTTCTTACATACTCCCTTTCATCCATACTTCGAAATGATTTTTTAGCTATCAAGTAAATTGAATAAGTATAGCGGATTATCACAAACCAAGATAAAGATATTACTCAAAGTAAGCTTTACTATTGTGCTCACTCTTTTATATTTATATTTACACTATTTATTTATCTGTTTATACATGTGCATCAGCTAATTAAATCATGAAGAAATTAACGAAGTCCAAAACCTTATGTAGAAAAAGGACAACAGAAGAAGCCTCAACATCAAGTTCAACTATCCATTATTATGAATTATAGTTTTCATACATGTTTAGCTTTGTCCACATATAATTTATACATTCTAACATATTAGACATTAGTTATATCTAAATTTTTATTTAGGATTGGAGTTATGAGTATAGTATATGTTATTAGTAATGCATACTAACAATCAAATACGTTTTTATAATTGATCATGCTACTGATGATATTACTACAATAGGTCATAATGTTTGGATTATTGCATTGAAAAAATATAACACAACCATACATGATGCTACCTTCTGTTAGCCGTTAGTCATTGTTTCTAAATTTTACAATGTTTTACAAAATATTCCAAATGCATATACTTCTGTTAATTAATCCATAATGACAATCGAAACTATATAGTATATGTTACTTCAAATTAAGGTAATCATGTTAATTAATCGTAACAAATTCATTCAACACAGAAAATATGTGCACATATGATGACATTTTCCACAATAGGAAATAGACAACACAGTTAATCATTAGATAATAATGTTTATGTTTACAAGAGTAAGAGTATAATACTTGGCATAGGAGCAAATAATCCACCAATGCTATAAATAATAAGCAAGAGAGAACTCTCTAATGCATAAATAAGAGAAAATAATAATTGAAACCTGCAAATTCTTATTAAATACTACTAATTGATCCTTTACTTAATTTAAATACTTTACGTAAAAATAAATTATGTATATAATGTTAACCGACGATGGGTTCCAACATCAACGTCAACATGCTTTCAAAATAGAAAGTATTTTTAACTCTATTCATTATTGTTTAAAATTAGAGTATATTAACATTTGGAGAAAATTTTAAAGCTTATTATCTCTGTATCTTATAATGCTGAAAATATTTTTAACATATGTCACAATTTTTATAATTTATATAAAAAAAATATAGAAGACAATGAATGGTTTAAAAATGAATTTTGAATATGAATTTACGACAATAATAATTTATCAACCATTAATGAAAACTATTTTATTTGTAAAAATCAAGTATACAAGTATATTAACTTCGGAACATAAATTTTTAACTTATCAGACCTTATGTTCACAACCTGCAAGGAAAATTGAAATCAAATTAGTCCTTAACATTAATTGAAACATCTTACAAATTCAAGTATAGAAGTATATTAAACTTAAAAATTCAAAGCGAACAAAATTGAAACATCTTACCTTAATATTGTTTATATTTCGATAATTCAGAGTATAATTATGAAAATGTCTGTGACCTGTTAACATTAATTAAATGTAAATAAATGTAAATATTATACATAATGTCATGTTTGTGTGTTTTAAATTTAATAAAATTGACAAATAAAATTCACAGAAATATACTTACACTTTGATAATGATACTTAACGGCCTCAAAATTATCTAACAAATATTTCAAAATCAGAGGTGATATCATAGTGAGATACAAACTCAGATAATCGAAAGAAGAAAGATAAAAAAACATTAGTTAAAAAAATAATTGACTTATACTATTTTGATAGATACAATAATTTATTTTTGAAAACACTTACGATTTTTAAAATCTTCAGCCTCAATGATTTGCTTACCACGAAGATTTTCCCTGCAAATAGTTTCGAAATCTGAGCTCATCTGAAATGGAAGTCAGATAAGCACTCAGATTTTCGTAGGAAAAATACAAACAAATCTTTAGTGTTATATTTTAGAGTATACCATATTTTATGCAATATTGAAAAGATATGTGAAGAACTTACCTTATTGCGGAACATAAAACAAATCGATGACGAAGTTGACCGTCAGAAAATAAGAAAAAATTTACACCTGTTTAGTAAGTTCTTTGATTTCAGAAGAACGACGTAGTAAAGATCTGAAGTTGACCTACTTATTTCGGTGTTCTATATACATCGGATTTGGATGCCAGGGGCGGAGATATGAAAATTTAACATAAGTTGAGTTTAGACGGAGAAACTAATACAAAAATAGGATTCAACTGTAGTAGAGGAAGACAAAACTTCAACTCGAATCAGAGTATTATTCCATTTTCATGATAGACATGGAGTTTGAAGATTCGAAGCAGAAGTTAGGGTTTTGGAGAATGGAGGAGAGGACGACGAAAGCAGGGGCAGGGATTCGGATGATACGAATTATGCCTCGAGCAGTGTAGGTTGAAGTTTCTGGGTTTCTGCGTCAGTGGCTATGTTCAATCGCTGTTGTCGATCATGCGTGATTTGTAACGTGGACGGCTGAGATTAAGTTGATTTGTGTTTGTTTGGGGAATCCGAACGGAAGCAAATCAACGCTTACGATTCTTTCGTACATAAATCAACGATATAGATTGGTATAAATTGTGTTTGTTGAAGGTCGATCCGTGTGGAAAATATCAGCTGATTTTGAAACGAACGATTACGATTTAGCTATATTATACGTGTGGAAAGTCTCGATCAGCTGACTTTCGTTCAGTCTTGCTATATTATAGTGTATTAATGAAGTTTCTTAAGAAACTAATTGAATTTTTTGTAGCTAAACTGATTTGTCTAGATTAAAGGTAGATTATATTAATTACTTAAATCATTATTAACCCAAAAAAATACTAACATTATAAAAAGCAGCTAAATAAATATATATTTCTTATGATTTTAATTGATTAGTAGATTATTTAGTAGATTAATACGGCCATATTAATTAAATTACTAATTGAAATATTATTTTTATTTTTATATTCTTATATCATGTGCTTATGTGTTAATGTATGAGTATTAATACTAATATAATTAAACTATTTAAGGAATTGATACATATTACATGATTAAATAATTGGATGATTAAATGATAATAATAAAATATTAGTACTCTTATTACATTATGTGATTAGGTGATAACATATATTACTATAATATCAATAGACCATACTTTTTTAAAAAAAAATTAAAATTTTAAATCTTAATTTAATATTCTAAACAAAATAAACCAATAACGTAAAAAAAATATATTCACGAATATAAAAAATTAAGTTCCGAAAATTATGTTAGATAATTATAGGACTTATATTTCTATTTAATTTTATTATTAGTTACCCAATATAATTAAAATTATATAGATATGGTCATTGATAATTGCAATGTTATTATCCATGATACTTTTTAATTAAGTTTTCCTTTTATGTGTTAATGTGTTAATATTAATAACAAAAAAAATAATTTCTTTAAGGAATGGATACATACTAGATGATTAGTTGATAATATTCAAATATTAATACTCTTATTATATTAAGTGATTCGGTGATTAGGTGATAACATGATCTGCTATATCGTATTAAAAGAGCATACTTTTAAAAACTTTTAATTTTTGACTTTTGATACAAAATTATAAACAAAATTAAAAAAAATTATTATTGAATTGTTATAATATTTTACAAATATTATAGGACTTATATATAAATTTAATTTTAATATTAGTTACCCAAGATAATTAAACTTAAATACATATGGTCATTTACTATTTCAATATTATTAGCCATAATACTCTTTAATTAATTCGTTAATGTGTTCATATTAATGACAATAAAAATATTTTGGTTAATATTAATAACAATAAAAATAATTTGTTTAAGGAATGGATACATACTAGATGATTAGTTGATAATATTACAATAATAATAATCTTATTATATTAAGTGATTAGGTGATTAGTTGATAACATGATCTGCTATCGTATTAAAAGACCATACTTTTAAAAAAATTTAAATTTTTGACTTTTGATATAAAATTCTAAACAAAATAAAAAATAACAATAAAATATTTGCGAATACGAAAAATTAAGTTATGCAAATTATATTAGATAATAGTTAAAAAAAATATGCCTAAGATGTACCTTAACATATAATATTATTGAATTGTTATAATATTGTACAAATATTATAGGACTTACATTTCTATTTAATTTTAATAGTAGTTACCCTAGATAATTAAACTTAAATAGATATGGTCATTGATTATTTCAATAATATTATCCATAATACTCTATAATTAATTTTTTAATGTGTTAATATTAATAACAATAAAAATAATTTGGTGAAGGAATTGATACATATTAGATTAATAGGAACAGTTGATAATAATAAAATCTTTATGTTGTTATTATATTATGTGATTAGGTGATAACATGATCTGTTATAGTATTAAAAGACCATACTTTTTAAAACTTTTAAATTTTTGAATTTAAATATAAATTAAATAAGAAACCCAAAAACCAAATTGGGAAACATAAAAATTATGTTATAAAATTTATATTATATACTGTATTATATAATAGTAAAAAAATAAAATGTGTTTAAGACTTTAATGTATAATATTATTGAACCGTTATAGTATTGTACAAATAGTATAGGACTTATATTTCCATTTGATTTTAATAATAGTTACCTACGATATTATTATACAAATAGTCTAAAATTATTATATTAGATAATTAGATAATTAGCTAAAAAGAAGTTTTTATTTACTTATAAATAGTTACTTATAAATTATAGATTATAAACAGGTACTTAATGATTCATCAATCCTACTAATTATGTTTTTTTTATAACTGTCGTTTATGCAGAGAATATTGATATTATGTCAAAACGATATTCTATTAAAAAAGCTACACCTCAAAAACATTTGTACTATCATTTTCAGTCTCCAAAAACAACATCTCCATTTAGTGATATTACCAATGGTAAATTTGTATTTCTTTATCCGATGTTAATGTAACATACATTTTATCATTCATGTTAGAATATATTAACTGATTTATTATTCTTGAGAAGTACTTTGTACTCCAGGACATTTTATCCAGAAAATGGAGAGTAGTGACAATGTGTATACTTTTTCGTCAAGTCTTAGAAGTTCAGACATTTGCATAGATCGAACACAGCACTCTCAAGTACTAAATCAAAATGTTTCCGCTAATTTTTTGGAGGTACCTAATATGAATAATGGTGAGGTTTTTATTAACAGTAACGATTCAATAAAACAACAACATTTTCAGTCCAATGAAGGTTTGTGTCTTTACTATTATTTTAAATTTTAAATATATGAATTATCATTAATTCTTATGTAATATTACAGTGTTAAAATTAAGTACTCATTTATTGTTTATTTTTTCAATATTTCAGATGTGGCAATCAATTTGGAACAAGTTTTTGATGGTAAGATTGTATTACTTAAGAAGTATTAATTGATATTTCTTAAATTCTTAAATGAAATGTAAATCTTATGATTTCTAATTTATGACATTTTATTTATCGCAGGTACTGAAATAGAAGTTAACAATGATTTATTATCATGTGGTATGCTCTAACATAAATACACAAACACACATGTATATATATTCATATTTTTATGTATCCCCTTAAATTATATATAATATCTATTGTTTCTTCTTAAATTTAATTTCATTTATTGATATTCTGATAATTTTATAATTAATTTTTTTATCTATAGAATATTGGGATATTGGTGATCCAACATACACATGTACATTTTGTAGTTCTTTCTTCTGGTACGCCGAAAGATTGTGTAGAAGTCAGAATTCGTGAAAACCAAAATACTCATTGTGTTGTATGCAAGGAAAAATCCAACTTCCACTGATGAGAAATCCTCCACAAGTGTTGCATGAACTGTTCTATTCACAAAATAATCGAAGTAAACACTTTTTGAAAAATATCTGATCATACAATAGTATGTTTTCTTTCACATCTATGGGTGGAAATATTGATAAGAGTTTGAACAGTGGTAATTCTCCTCCAATGTTTAGACGTCATGGTCAAAATTATCATCTTATAGGAAGTTTACTACCAGCGGACGGTTCGACACCAAATTTTGCACAGTTATACATTTACGATACGGAAAATGAAGTTGAAAACAGAGTCCATTTTGTTAGGTAAGTTTTGTTACGATTTCTTTTTATTAATGATTAATTCATTACATATATATTTTATGAATAGTTATAACATATTTTTCTAATTTTCTAATAGGGAAAATGAAAGTTTGAACAACCTTAACACATCCATTATTTCTGATTTGAAGACTATGCCTTATGAGAATAATGTTTTGGTCAAATCATTTAGAATGGTGAGGGAAAAATGAACACAAAAGGTTGTTCTAATGTTAAGTTAAAATTGATTGGTAGAAGGAATGGAGATGGAAGAAGGTATAACCTACCGACAGCTTCAGAAGTTGTTGGATTAATTGTTGGTGATATTGATGCATCTCTTGGTGAAAGGGATATCTTGGTTGAAATAAAAACAGGATTGCTAAAGCGGATAAGTGAATTGCATGCTTCTTACCTAGGGTTAAAATATCCTTTGTTGTTTCCTTATGGTGAAGATGGTTATAGAGAAGACATTCCATTAACGTCTAATGATGGAAATCAACAATGTGGTCGAAAATATGTAAGTACGACATAGTATTTTTGCTACCGACTACATGAGAGAAATTCTGAGAGATCAGTTATACTATCATCTAAGAGACTTCTACAACAATTTATTGTTGATGCATATACAATGATTGAGTCGGCAAGGTTGACATACATTCGACTACATCAAAAACAATTACGTTGTGAACTATACAGTGGATTGACAGATTCTATTTTAAGAGGTGAGACGGATCCATCCATGCAAGGAAAAAGAGTTATATTACCATCATCATTCACCAGGGGTGCTCGATATATGGTTCAAAACTATAAAGATGCCATGGCCATATGTAGATGGATTGGTTATCTTGATCTTTTTATCACATTTACTTGCAATCCAAAATGGCCTGAGATTGTTCGTTTTATTCATGATAGAGGTCTTAAAGCTGATGATCGTCCAGGTATTATTTGTCGTGTTTTCAAGATGAAGCATGATTATCTTATAAAAGATCTTCGGAATAACAAGATATTTGGGAATATTAAATCAGGTAACATTTTACACTTACTTCATGATTTTAGTTATAGAAATCAAATTTTGTTAAATTATTCTAACTATTTTTTATGATGTTTTCAATTATAGTTATATATACTATTGAATTCCAAAAACGTGGATTGCCTCACGCCCATATATAAATTTTTCTTGCAAAAGAAGACAAGTATCCAACTGGAAAAGACATTGATAGAATAATTTCAGCTGAAATTCCTGATCACAATACTGATGCTACATATTACACAGTTGTTCAAGAATACATGATACATGGACCATGTGGAACTTTGGAAAAGAACTCCCCTTGCATGGCTAATGGTCGCTGTACGAAACATTTTTCGAAAAAGTTTGTTGAATGTACAACAGTTGATGATGATGGATATCCAATATATAAAAGACGTGATAATGGAAGAACGGTGGAGAATAATGGGGTCCCTCTTGATAATAGGTTCGTCGTTCCACACAATCATTATTTGTTGCTTAAGTATGGTGCCCATATAAATGTCGAGTGGTGCAATCAATCACGTTCCATCAAGTATTTATTTAAATATGTGAATAAAGGGCATGACTGTGTTAGTGCATCTTTTTATGGAAGCATGACTGGTGATGATGCAGTAAAAAAGGCTGATGAGATTCAAATGTATTACAATTGTAGATATATTTCATCATATGAGGCAACATGGAGATTATTTAAAAATGAAATTCAATATAAGAATCCACTGGTTGAGAGGTTAGGCTTTCATCTTCCAAACAAACAAAGTGTTATTTTTTCTGATGAAGATTTGATCGATGATGTTGTTAATCGTTTATCAGTTAAGGAAAGTATGTTTCTAGCTTGGATGAAGGCAAATCATAAATATGAAGATGCAAGGAATTTGACTTATGCATAATTCCCTATGAAGTTTGTTTGGGATTCATGTAAATGAGAGTAGGGTCCATGGCAGCAAAGGATATCTATTGGACGCATTTTCTATGTTCCTCCTAGTAGCGGAGAACTTTATTATTTGCGATGTCTTCTTAACGCCATTCTTGGGCCGAGAAGCTTTGATGATATAAAATGTATTAATGGGGTCCAGTATACATCATATCGTGATGCTTGCTATGCATTAGGATTGTTAGACGATGATAAAGAATTCATTGATGGAATTATTGAGGCAAGTTATTGGACGTCTGCATCTTCTTTGAGATTTTTATTTGCAACATTATTATCATCAGATTCACTTAGTCGACCTGAAGTCTGTTGGGATGAGTGTTGGATGTACTTGATTGATGATATATTATATAGACAACGTACAACCTTGCACCACGAAGGTAATTTTTGTTCATCTTTATTGTCTTTTTATTTTTGATAGAATCGAATAAGAATAATCGTAGATTATATGATTATCATTTAAACTTAGTGTATATTTATTTTCAGAACTTCAATTGGATGACAATGAGATAAAAAAATTATGGTTTAGCTGAGATTGAAAATTTGTTACAAAACTGCGGTAGGAGCTTACGAGAGTTCCAGTCAATGTCGTTCCCACCACCAGAATATTTTTCAAGTGGTCATAATAGATTGATACATGAAGAAACGTGTTATGATCGTATTACATTACGTGAAGAACATAAGAGATATCTATCAAATCTTACCGATGAGCAACGTAATGTCTATGACACCATAATCAATGCTGTTGAATCAAATTCAGGCAGCGTGTTCTTTGTATATGGATATGGTGGTAATGGGAAGACATTCATATGGAAGACACTATCAACATTTTTAAGATTCAATGGAGATATTGTGTTAAATGTGGCATCAAGTGGAATAGCTTCTCTTTTACTACCAGGAGGGAGAACGGCTCATTCTCGATTCAAGATTCCTATAAATCCGAACGAAGATTCAACGTGCAATATCAAACAAGGTAGTCCATTAGCAGAGTTAATTATAAGGTGCAAGCTCATAATTTGGGATGAAACTCCAATGATGCACGGATATTTTTTTGAAGCTTTGGGCAAAACCATGAGGGATATTTTGTGATTCACAAATGAATCAAGCAGTAATAAGCCGTTTGGAGGAAAATCGATTGTTCTTGGTGGAGATTTTAGACAAATATTGCCAGTCATTCCAAAGGGAAGTCGGCAAGATATCGTTCATGCGACTATTAACTCTTCATACATATGGAGAGACTGTAAAGTCTTACGATTGACTAAAAATATGAGGCTTCAAAATATTAGCTCAACTGATGAATCGGTTGATTTGAAAGAGTTTTCAGATTGGATTGCTAGCATTGGAGATGGAGTAATCGGAGGTCCCAATGATGGTCATGCAACGGTTAAAATTCCAAATGATATTTTATTGAAATATTGTGGTGATCCAATTGTGGCTACTGTGGAAAGCACCTATCCAGGATTCAAGGAAAAAATTATTAATGATACGTTTTTTCAAGGGAGATCAATATTAGCACCTACTCTTGACATTATTGAATCCATAAATGATTACATGTTGTCGATTAACTCAGCAGAACAGAAGACGTATTTGAGCTCAGATATGACATGCATGTCAGATTCAAATAATGATTTGTTACAAGATCTACACACTCCAGAATTCTTAAATTCAATAAAGTGTTATGGCGTGCCCAATCATGTGTTGAACTTGAATATTGGTACACCTGTCATGTTATTGAGGAATATAGATTATTCCATTGGTCTATGTAATGGAATAAGGATGGTTATTACAAGGTTGGGATCACATGTCGTAGAAGCAAAAATCCTAGGTGGAAGCAATGATGGCCATAAAGTTATATTGCCGAGAATGTCACTAACTCCGTCTGATCCAAGATTACCTTTCAAATTCAATCGAAGACAATTCCCATTGATTGTTTCATATGCAATGACAATCAATAAAAGTCAAGGTCAATCTCTTTCAAACGTTGGCATTTTTTTGAAAAATCCAGTATTTAGTCATGGTCAATTATACGTTACTGTTTCTAGAGTCACAAATCATAGAGGTTTGAAAATCCTTATATGTGATGATAATATTGATAAAAGTGACTCAACGACAAATGTTGTGTTTAAGGAAGTCTTTCAAAAAATATGATCATGTAATTTTATCAATAGTATATCTACTTATTATTTTAGTAGAGGTATGTTAAGCTAATATTTATTGATTATTATTATTATACATATTGAAATAGTCAAACTATAATATTGATCTATAGTTTCATATTAATACACCGTGCATCGCACGGGTGAGAACCTAGTTATGGGATAATAATGCAATTTTGGTATTTTGTGTTAAGTGGATTATAATATGATAATGATATCCTGAGAAATGTTTGGAGGTATTATCGTTTTTTTTGGGATCTCTAATGATATAATGGTTAATTATGGCATAATAACTTGTAATGATAAGGTTATCATTCCATGTGTAAAAAAAAACTTAGAGGTTGTTCGGATTCTGAATATGCTACTAATGATTGGCCTTATAAGATTGTTTATTGGATTTGGTAATCATGTGAGTCTCATGGGAGGTATTATGGCTAATATATGGAACTAGGGTTTTAGGATATTTTTGTGAGAAATACATTGGGATAAGATTATTAATGTAGGTGTATGACATGGGAACTAGACCATGCATTATGGGCATAATAATAATGATGATATTCAAAAGTGACATATTGTAAATGATGGATGAATAATCAATATGGGAGAATGAATGCTAAAGCGGTGTGTAATTAGGGTTTGAAAAGACTTAAGGACTTTAACCAGTGCTATATGTATATCTACTTTAATGTGTTTGATGTCTAAGAATTTATCATGAATAAGATATTAATCACTTAAAGTAAGAGAGCACGTGAGTAAGGCCAAGATGATCTATTTATATATATATATATATATATATATATATATATATATATATGTATGTATGTATGTATGTATGTATATCCCATTCCACTAGGAAGAATATTGAATCAGGAGCATTTTGCCCTGAATGTGATGTTTTTAATCTCTATTCTACCGGAAAGAATAGTGGCTCGAGCACATTTTGTCCTAAAAAGGTATTTTAGTCTGTTCCATAGAATTAAGAATAGTGGGGTCCCTACTCATTGTAAAATAAAAATATAACAGTATAACATATGAGAAAAACACTAATGATTTAAAGTGGAAGAATACACGAGTCAGGACTAAGGTGTTGTTATTATATATATCATGTTCCACCGGGGAGAATAGTGGCTCGAGAGCGTTTCGCTCTAAAAATATGATGTTTTCATATCCATTCCACCGGATGATAATAGTGGCTCAGATGTGTTGTCCCTGAGAAGATGCTTCAAACCATTTCACCAGTTTAAGAATAGTGAGGTTCTTGCACTCAACATATATAAAAGAATGAATTTGATCATATCTAATAAAGAGATCTGTATCATTATCTGTCTTATTATATGTCTCATTTATTTGATTTTATATTATCACCTATTGTGAATACATATGCTAATTGTATCCCTGTTTCGATAGTATTGTTCCCTTACTCAGTACGTAGCGTACTAACCACCCATTTTATGGGTGCTGCTCATTCCCATGAGTAGGAGACCCTGAGTCTTAGAAGATCCGTTAGATGATTATGCTGCCTATGATGCCTTATATAGGGATGAGTGACTTCATCTATATTAGAGGTTGGGTGAATAGTACTATTATCCGGTAGATGTATTTAACTAGATATCTTTTTAGACTCCTGATCCATGGTATCCCTTCTTTTGTATTTTGTATTGTAACTTGGAGTTAAGCTCCAAACTCATTATTATATTATAAATATTTCTTTCGTATATAATCTCCTTATATTGCTATAAATGTTTTGAACTTATGATTAATATAAGGATGGTTGAATAAACTAGACTTATATCAATTACAGCAGTAACCCGCAATACTTATGTTGTAAAATAAATTTTTTCAGTAGTAAAAAAAATCGGGGTGTTACAAATACAAATTCAAAGGTCATGCAATTGTGAAGATATTCATCTAATATCTTATACATTAATATTAGTGGTGAAAGATTAGTTTTGAGAGAAATATTGTGAAAAATCATCTTATTGGTGAAAAATCAATACATTTGTGGTAAAATATTAGTTTTAAGTAAAAAAATAGAAAAGTATAAACTCAATAGTGAAAAATCAACACATTAGTGGTGAAAGATCAATACATTAGTAGTAAAAAAATTAGTACACTAGTTGTCAAAAATTAGTGCATCGATGGTAAAATGTTAGTATATTAGTGGTGAAAGATTATTTATAAGTAGAATCATGATGAAAGATATTTAAATATATGATAAAAATATATATAGATATGTAGTTGTGGTGAAAGTTCAATACATTAATGATGAAAGATCAATTTGTTGGTGAAAAATAAGTATATTAATGGTGGTAAGTTAGTGTATTAGTGGTGAATAATTATTTTTAAGTAGAATAATGGTGAAAAAACAACTCGCTCGATGGTGAAATATTAGTTTAATAGTGGTGAAAGATACACACACACACACATATATATATATGTAGTTGTAGTGAAAGTTCAATACAATAATGACGAAATATCAATTCGCCGGTGAAAAATTATTTTTAAGTAAAATACTGTGAAAGATCAACTTGCGCGATGGTGAAAAATCAATTTAGTGATATTGAAAGATACTGAAATGTATGAGGAAATATATATACATACATAGTTGTGGTGAAAGTTCAATACAATAATGATGAAACATCGGTGAAAAAATAATACACTAGTGGCGATGAAAGGCTAGTATATTAGTGGTGAAAGATCAACACATGCAATGGTGAAAAATCAGTTCAATGATGGTAAAAAATTAGTTTAATAGTGGTAAAAGATCAATATATTAGCAGTAAAAGATCATTTTTAAGTAGAATAATAGTGAAATATCAACATACACGATGGTGAAATATCAGTTTAGTAATGGTGAAAGATTAGTTTAATAGTGGTGAAAGATTAAAATATTAGCAGTGAAAAAATAATTTTTAAGTAGAATAATAATAGTGGTAAACGATCAATTTGTAGATAAAAAAATTAGTACATTGGTGCTGAAAATTTAGCACATTAGTGGTGAAATATTATTTTTAAGTAGAATAGTAATAGTAGTGAACGATAAATTAGCAGGTAAAAAGTTTTTAAATATTGATGTATTAGTATATAATATCTCCTCATTTAATATCAATTAGTATCTCACATGTGCGACGCACGAGATCTCATTTAATTAGTTTGGAAAAATAACATTAAGTACTAATTTGCTCTAAAAGGTAATGTTTACTATTAATTTGCTACCACAAATAATGCTATAGTGGTGTATAGTTCAATTATTCTTTTCATGAACACAAAAAGGATGAAAAACATGTATAAGAAAAAGTTAGGCCATTGCTTATTGGACTTACCGTCCCTATGTGTTTCCCTGTATTTATAAAAATATAGCTTTTATGTATATTTGTTTTACTACGGAACTCATTTGAGATTCCCTCTTTTTGTTGCTCTGCTTTTCTATGTCGTCGAACTTGTATGTTCAACTTAATTAATTTTGGTCATCGCCTATCGGTTTAAGTACCGTTTGGTAAACCTTATTATTTTCTCATTGTTAATAAAATTTGCTCTAGATTTTTTGTTTCACCTTATTATTTTTAGATCCTTATAATCTCATCATCTATAATTTGTTTACAACTTAATTATACTTCATAAGTAGGTTCCTCCACTTTTAACTAAATACCTAAAAAAATTATACTACTTACTTGAATTACAAATGTACCATTGTTAATTAAACCCCACCCTTATTAATAATTTCTTCTTATTATGATTAATTAAATCCCACCCTTATTAGTTATTAATATTATCTTATTACTATTACTTTCATCTAACCACTATTTTGCCAATGGAGCAATTAAATACCAAATGTACTATAATCTTACTTTAGCCGCTTATTTTGAATGCAGGACAAAATTATGCTTTAGCCATTTATTTGCAATACGGTACGAATCATTTTTATTTTTATTTTTACTTATTATTTTGTCAGTTAGATGAAATAACGGGTCGGGTGAATAATAAATTCTTCCGTATTAGTTGCTAGTATTAGTTTTCTATGTTGGTTGTTCCTTTTTATAGTGTTCACTTTAGGGATGACAATGGGTTGGGTCTGGACCGAGTTCAGTCATATCCAGACCCGTTTATATTATCTAGATCTAGATCCGATCCAGACCCGTCGGATCTTAAAAGTTCAGGCTCAGATCCAGATCCATCGAGTCTAGCGGGTAAACGGATCCTAAATGGATCCGATTATTTTTTTTTTAAAATAACTAATAATTTATGCTAATACAAATACATTTATGTTTTATATAACTTAATATGTATTTTTTTGTTAAAAAAATCATCTAAGTGAAAAAATAAATATATTAAAATAGTTATACTAACTTTTAAACGGTGTTTTAATACTTTTAGTAGGGATGTAAATGGGGCGGGTTCGGGGCGGGTATACCCATATCCGTATCCGATAAGAAAATCCGTACCAAAATCCGTACCCGTACCCAAATCCATATTCACTAACATATATATATCCGTATCCATGGGATATCCGTTACTCGACGGATTATCCGTTTACCCGTTAATGGATATTATCCGATGGATAAATCCATCACCCGACAGATAAACTCATTTAGAGTTAAGCTAAATGATAATTCTAACTTTAATGTATACTATACTTATTTTAAAACTAAGGGTAAAAATATAATTATATATCAGGTAAACGGGTACGAATATGGATACGGATATTGTTTCGGGTACGAGTATGGATATCCCATACCCGTATCCGTACTCGAACCCGACGGGTATTTTTTTTCCATCATCCATATCCGTTGGACAAAATCCGTCGGATTTCGGGTAAAATCCGCCTCATTTATTTGTCTAGCTTTTAGAATACAATGTTAGACATATTGTTTATAAAGTAAGTATACAAAAATAAAATTTAAAAGAAATGAATAAAGAGCTTATATAAGATTAAGACAATAATGACAAACATAATATTAGTATGTATTTATATATGTATATGTATGTGTGTGTCTATATATATATATATATATATATAGATACACACACACACATATATATATATTAAACGGATCTGGCGGGTCAGGTCTGAGTCTAGAACTAGACCCAGACCCTTTAAGGTATATGTGGATTAAGACCCGATTCAGGCCTGTCGGGTCTAAAAATTATGGATCCAGACCCGCTAAAAATAAGGCGGGTCTAGCGAGTCTGGATCGAATCCGAGACCCATTGTCATCCCTGATTCACTCTATCGGTCGTCCACCGGCTTCTCATCGATCTGTCATGTTTAGGGTTGTTAACGAACCGAATCGAGCCGAGCCGGGGTAGGCTTGGGCTTGACTTGTTTACTAAACGAGCCTAAAAATAAAGCTTGAGCTTGGTTTGTTTATAAACTAGCCGAGCTTTTAACGAGTCGAGTCGAACTTTTAACGAGCCGACTCTCGAGCTTTGGTGGTAAACGAGCCGAGCTCACGAGCTTTTACATTCTAAACGAGCTCGAGCCGAAATTTATTAGGCTCAAGCTTGATTTGTTTAATAATCGAGCCGAGCTCGAGCCTAATTTTTAAGCTTGTTTAACAAGCGAGTCAAGCCGAGCCGAGCCGTTAACGAGCCGAACCCAAAAAGCTCGCGAGACGGCTTGGTTTGTCAACACCCCTAATCATGTTCAATGTCAGTTTTTTATATTAGAAATTTCGGGTTCGAATCGTTTCTTTCGCATTTGCGATATTGTACGTTTTTTTTTAGTGATTTAATGGTGTTCACAGTGGAAAATATATACACGCGCGCCCGCATCGTACATGCACATGAGAAGCACCGATTTAGGTCAAGCAAAACTACGGACATTCGTTCCTGTTTTATTAATTTATTATAAATAAATAAAATACTAAATGGAGAACATCAGGAGATATTTTTAGCAGGAGATTTTTGCGCACACGGTGTTCAAAAGCGAATGACGGGTGAGTTCCAAGGCTGATCAGCAAAATCATCTCAATGCTGCGAACCGGACCGGTGTCACCAACTCACCATGCATATCTAAAGGCCAGCCATATAAATGAGTGCTGCCGGATACAGAATCCAGCTGACGCCCCAGCCCACAACGTAATCAGCCTACCGGCTACCGCAGATCTATCTAAAAGGCTATCTCATCAACAATTATCTTAGCACAAAATATATTCATGAGATATTTATGTTATAATTAATTATTTTCTCACAAATAAAGAATGATAAACTCGTTACAACTCCTAAAAAATTTACTACATATTAAAAACATCCCAACACAAACTTTTGTTATATATATATATATATATATCATTCTTCTAACATTATAATATATGACTAGATTGAAATAATTCATTTATACTAAAAAAATTGAATATATCAAGCAAGGTAAGTTTGAATTTAAATCACAGCTAGTCATGCAGGTTAAATTCTTTATTTATTGCCATCTAAATGGTAATTTATTTAATATGTAGTTAAATATAATTTTGAGCACCAAATAAAGTTATACTTATAAATAAGTGTAATCCCCCAAAATTTTACGAAACTATTAATTTAATAAATAGCTATTATTTGAAATAAATTAGCTTTTAAAATTATTTAGTGTAATTATTTTATGAATTTTTGAGTATGTAAATGTGGATAGGAGTTTATAATAAATTAAAAATAAATATTTTGTTATTTTATCATATTATTTTTATTTGAATAATTTTTCAAACTAATATTTTACTAAAATTATCCTTTTTGAGCCAATATATTGAATTATATTGAATTAAGTTATTAAATTAAATAATTTATCAAAATATTATATTTTATTATTTTCTAAATTAAATTAAATTATTTTTCCCTATTTTCTATTTTTCCTTCTTTTTATTTTTCTTTTCCTTCTCCTTTTCTCCTTTTCCTCCTTCCTTTCTTTTTCTTTTTTTTCCTTTCCCTGGCTCGGGCTGCCAGGCTTGTGCCCCTCCTTGCGCCTGGGCCAGCGGCCCATTCTTCCCCTCGCCCCAGCCACGCGACCCAGACCGGCCTCCATTTTTTCTCCCCAAACCGGGTCGGCCGCTCTTTTTTTCCCCGACCAGCCTGCTCCTTTATTTCCTTCTTCCTTCTTAGGTCTCGACCCAGCTAGGGGTGTTGACAAACCAAGCCGTCTCGCGAGCTTTTTGGGTTCGGCTCGTTAACGGCTCGGCTCGGCTTGACTCGCTTGTTAAACAAGCTTAAAAATTAGGCTCGAGCTCGGTTCGATTATTAAACAAATCAAGCTTGAGCCTAATAAATTTCGGCTCGAGCTCTTTTAGAATGTAAAAGCTCGTGAGCTCGGCTCGTTTACCACCAAAGCTCGAGAGTCGGCTCGTTAAAAGTTCGACTCGACTCGTTAAAAGCTCGGCTAGTTTATAAACAAACCAAGCTCAAGCTTTATTTTTAGGCTCGTTTAGTAAACAAGTCAAGCCCAAGCCTACTCCGGCTCAGCTCGATTCGGTTCGTTAACAGCCCTAGACCCAGCTACGCCTCCTCCAACGCCCTCCCGACTTGTCCCCGTCGGCCAGTGCTGCCACCTCGGGCACGCCGGCCACCGTCTGCTGCCACCTTCTGCCACCACCTGCATCCTCCTCTCTCTCTCTCCCCTGCATTTTTCACCAAATTAGAACTGGGCATCCATGCACCCCGTCCCGCATGGCTCCCCTTACCCTCTTCGCCAACCTCCCCCTGCCACCCTACGACACCCTAGACACTGCCGCCGATCAGCCCCTGCCCCCTCTCTTCTCCCTCTTCTTTTTCTTCTCCCCTTCAGCCATTTTCTGCCCATCATTTCGAGCTCCTTAACCCCCGATCCTCCCTTCTCTCTCTCATTTTCTTCCTCACCCATTTCCACCCTGTTTTTGTGTCGCCACCACCGTCCGCCGCTCCTGCCGCCTCACCAACCCCTGCATCGCTCCCTGCCACCCTCCACCTCAGCCTTGCGCCACCACAACATCCCTCCCGAGCCACCCCGCAACTCCCTCTTCCTCCCCTCTTCTTTTTCCCCCGGTTTTTCACCCTTCTCGACAGCCCACCTGTAACGCTGCCGATCGCCGCCTTCCGGCCGCTTCTGCCGCCGCCCATACCACCAATATCCTCCCTGAAACCTCCTCTACCACCCCCATACTTTATTTTCTTGAAAACAGCCCTTGAACCCCTCCATTTTTCCCTCCTCTTTTCCTTCCTTCTCAGCCCTTCCACCTCGACCCACTTCAGCAGCCACTTTCGCCACCTCACCGGCGCCGCCTCAGCCGCCATTGGCTGCCAAAAACCCATCTCCAGCATCCACCTACACCCCCTATTCACTTCTGCACCATTCCCTTGCCTTGAAACCTCCCCCATCTAACTTCTTTTCTGGCTTAAAGACCCCAACCCGAAAATAGCTATTTTACCATCCTTCACCCCCTCTTCGAGCCCTTTTTCCTTTTATATTTGCATGCAGCATGAGTTCCTGCATTTATTGGCCATTTTTATTAAAAATTTGGAGGTATGATAATATTTAAATTAATTATTTCCTTAAGCAAAATTTATAAAGTCTTATATCTTGATTTTCTTATTTCTAATAAATATTGATATTATTTTTAGGTATTGGTTTTTCTAATCAAAGCTTGAATCTTTAACGGGATACCGGTAAGATTCGAATTTTGCGGGGAATTAAGGTAATCGTTAAACCCCACTTAAACGCATGATAAACGTATGTTGCACATTAGGAATTTTAATATGTTATTATGGTTGATACATGGTTGTTAATATAAATTATATGTTTGCTTGTATTCTTTGATAAAAAGGAAAGTAAGCTCTTTTATGTAATATGTGTGGAAATGATGCCTAAGGGAAGAATTTAATTATTAATGAAAGTGTTAATCAATTATCCAGGTTATTTTATGTTATTGTGACCATTTATGCATGAATAATGTTATTGTGAGCCCTAGGGGCATTTTGTAATATTTATTGTGTTAGATTATGGCCTAATATGTGTAGGTGCTAATATGTATTATGTTAAAATATAATGGTTGGTGGAGTTGGATATTGTTAATGGAGTACTAATATTGTTATTCCATGTGATAATGTTAATTTAATAGAAGTGGAGTAATAAAGGGGGTAAATTGTTAATTTTGAAGGCCAAATGGCAATATGATAATTTTACAAGTGAAAAGGGGTATTGTGGTAATTATGGAAGTTAGGGGTATTATGGTAATTTTATGAGTAAAGGAAAAGATGGTAATTTTTTTCAAGTAAAGGGGCATTATGGTAATTTTGGAGGTAGAGGGGCAAAATAGTAATTTTATAAGTAAATGGTAATATGGTAATATGGTAATTTTATGAGTGAATGGCAAAATAGTAATTTTATAAGTAAATGGTAATATGGTAATTTTGGGAGTAAAGGGGTAATATGGTAATTTTGAAAAAGAAGGGCAAAATGGTAATTTTGTAAGGAAAGATAAAAATGGTAATTTTGGATGTAAAAGGGTAAAATAGTAATTTGTAAGGTAAAAGGAGTGTTATGGTAATTTTATGAGTAAAAGGGGATTGTGGTAATTTTGTAAATAAAAGGATATTATGGTAATTTGGAAGTAAGGGGTAGAAGGGTAATTTTGTAAATAAAAGGATATTTATGGCAAACTTGGGAGTAAGGGGTAACTTGGTAATTATGATAACAATGGAGGATAATTTGGTAATTAAATTAAGATTAAAAGGGGGCAATTGGATAATTATAATAGAGAATGGTACTTTGGTAAATTAACCAACAAAAAGGGTATTATGGTAATTTTAATAATATAGAAGGGCAATATAGTAATTGTAATAACCCGTTTTTAAGAAATCCTAAGTAAAATTAATAATTACGTATGATTAGTTATATTTATTAATTTAGGAGGTTTAGTATTAAACGTATTATTATTATTATTATTATTTCAATGACTTAGATATGAAATTAATTAGGCTAAAAAGTTAATAGAAACCAATTCTTCATTTTAATCTTAGTTTTACCCGTAAATCTTATTTTAAATTATTTTATTAATAATCTTTTTATCCGTAACCAAAAATAATTTTCTAAAAAAAAATTATTCCTGATTATATTTATCTTTTTCGTCTTATTTAAATCTACCTTAGATCGAATTATTTTTCTATCCGATATTTTAATTTATTCGGACTAAATTTAAAATAATATTTATATATATAATTATAATATATATATATATATATTTTTTTCTCTTTTTCCTCTCTCCCTCTCCCTTGCTGTCTCTTTCCCGTAAAATATTATCCCTGTCTCCCTCTGCATTTATATACATACATACACGCCACACCCTCGCACACTCTACCCGAAACAGTTCTCTTTTTTCCGCACACACTATCGGCCGAAGACAAAACACACACAACACTATTCATCCCAGCTCCCTCTTATTTTCCTTCGACACTCAACCATTCCCGTCGTCCATTTTTCCCAGCCCTTTCCATCCTCCTTCCCTCTCTTCTCTGCCCAACTTCTCCTATCCCAAACAGCCCCCCCCCCTCTTTCATTTCAGACACACACGCACAGCACCTCTCGCAGCTCCCTCTCTGCTCCCCTCCATTTTCGATCACCTTCAAACCATCACCCCTCCCCGTCGCAGAACCCAGCCCTGCCACCTCCTCCCTTCATCCCAGCAGCCCCGTCGCCCAAGCCTGCAGCGCCCAGACCCTGCGCCCATCACCTCGCAGCACCACCCCGCCAGCACCAGCAGCTCCACCGCCCAACCTCCCTGCCCCGGTTGTTTCCAACGCAGCCCGCCAGCCCACCAGCACCACAGCCATCGCAGCCACCCCGACCCTTTCCCCCGTCGCCCAGCTCCCCAGGCCGTCGCCCTCCCCGTCGCAGCCAGTAGCCCAAACACCACCGCATCACCTCCTCCATCATCCCCCTGCACTTCTACCAGCCCTGCATCCACCACCGGGCCACCCCACCTTCTCCACCCGCCCCTCCTTTTTCTTTCTCTTCTCCTGCAGCCACAACCAGCAGTCGCAGCACCACCCAACCAGCCTGCACCCTTCTTCCCCGTCGCCCAGCCGCCGGCCAGCCACCAGCTCCGCCGACCACCACCTCTGCCGCCCTCTCCCTCCCCCTGCCTCGCAGCCCAGCCAACCCTGTCGCCAGCCGCAGCCATGCCCCCTGCGCATGCATGGCTCACGCTGCACAGCAGCGTAGCGTGAGTTGCGTAGTGTGTAAATAAATTTTGGGTACCAATATTAATTGTAAGGGTATTTTGGTAATTTTAGAAAAATAAATATTTTTATACTATAATTATTATTTTATCTGATAGATATTAATTCTGTATTTGTGGTATTATTTTTAGGTACGAAAGTTTAATTTGCAGGACCTAATACGTTTTAGTGGATACCGCTAATTTTACGTTTTTGCTGGATTTCAGGTAACCGTTATACTCTACTAAAATGATAAAAAATTGCATGATAATACATTAGGGTTTTTGGTGTATGAAATATGTTTATCATGATTTATTTCAATATAATTATGTGTTAATTATTATTATTATGAAAAAGGATAAAAACGGACATGTTATCTGATATAAAATATTTCGGGTATAGAAGTATGACTTAAAAATAATTCCAATGACGGGAGAATGTTTGGTATGATAACTATGTATATATATTATTAGTTTAGCATGTTTAGACATAATTGTGGAGTAATTATTAGGAATGTGCGCCCTAAGGGCAATTTAGTCATTTTTGTGTAATATGATATTTATCCTGAAAATCATGTCTAACATGCATTATCTGTTGTTGATTTTATGAGTATGTGTTTTGTACGTTTCAAAAGTTTATGATAGAGTTTTATATGTCGAAATCTATGTAGGGGCAAAATGGTCTTTTGACATGATTAATGATTTAAATTATATAATAAATAATTAGATTATTCATTTTAGCCTTTTCATGATAGATTAATAAATAAGATAGACTTAGTATTTAAATGGATACTAATCTGATAATTATTAGCTTCAAGGGCATTTTGGTCATTTTCGGCCTAACGCCCAAATGTGAATAATTGGATATAGGATGGCCTTAGAATTTTGGTAGGTTGACCTTAGTATTGATTTGACTTTTCTTTTTACCGTTGACCGTAAGGTTGACTTGGATAATCGGAAATAAAAGGGAAAATGAATAAGTATGGAAATAAGAATAATTGTATAATGTGTGTGTTATCTGTGATCGCTTTATAAAAACACTAATACGTAAAGTGAAAGACCTCGAGTTTGGGAATGGTTTCTCTCTAGGGGTAGCTATCCTAGAGACGAGGTAGGAGTCCTCGTTTTGTTTGGGTTTCTGGTGTGCCGGTTGTGCCCCAGTAAGGCCCTAGTCTACTCTATAGGTGACCTACGGGCCCTATAGGGGGTATCGATACTTAAGGATTAGGTGTCCGAGGTGAGGAGGGTACTGTGTGCCTTGTGCATCAGTATGACCAGAGTGCTGTTATGCCTCTGGGTTGGATGGTTGGAGGGTATCGTGTTGCCTTGTGCGCCGATATGACCGGTGTACTGTTATGTCTCCGGGTTATTATTGTATCCCCCTCGAGTTAATAAATAAAAAATGGAAATAATGTGATTTGATTTGAAGGATTATTATTGGATATTGGATTGGTTTGGTAGTGGCCGCTGTGCCTACCTGTGGTTTAAGTAGTAGCCTGCGGGCCTACCTGTGTGGGTATCATGTCTATGAGTATGTCTGTGATGTTATATATATTATTATACTATATCCGTAAATATACGTTGATGTTTTGTATTTTAATTTACTATACCTGTAAGTGTACCCGTGGGATTACGGATATTATTATTCTGTGTCTGTAAGTACCCAAGTGATGTTATGTATTTTATCATATTCTACCTGTAAGTATACTTTTGATGTTGTGGATTATGTTATAGCTTACCTGTTAATACACTTGTGATGTTATAAATTTGGTTGGGAGTATGCTGAGATATGAGTCATGCTGCTGATGTTATAATTGTTATGCTGAAGTTTAGGTTCTAATCATTACTTCTGAGAATACCTTTGACATGTTAGTCTGGTAAGCTGTCGGTTGTTTTAGACAAATAAAAATGAGTAGCATGTAGCTTTAAGAGAAATTGATTGTCTAAATGATTATTGTTTATCAATCCTCGTATGAATACTTAAATGTCTTGTACCTGTTAGTCGTATGCCTTGTATGTGTTCCATGCTAGTTTTTCATATTAGTTTGGTATAAAGGGTTATTCAGTACCGTAGTACTGACGGGTTCCGTTTCATGGTCCCCTGCCTATTCCACGGGCAGTCGCTACTTTGCAGGATTACTTTGAGGGTAGGGTCTGACGACTTCAAATAGAGGGTTGAGAGTTAGGACTATCCGGTGTTCGCCTCGACTTCTTTTGGTCCGGATATTTCTTGGACTCTTAAGTCCCCTGCTATTTCTCTTTTGTTACATTACAACTCTTGCCTGATCTTTTTGTATCTATTCAGGACAATGTAATTTGTAATGAAATTCTATCCTGCCTCTGTTTTAATATTATTTAAGTAAAGTACTATTTTAGCCTTAGCACTCAGTATAAGAACGGTAGAGGATGCCAGACTTATACTGAGTGTGGCGGTAACACCCATGGATTTTGTAATTATCGCTTCCGCAAAATGAAAATTTTTAGCAGTAAAAATGGGGGTGTTACAGTAATTATAATAATAGAGAGGTGAAAATGGGTAATTATAATTATGGAAAATGGTAAATTAATAATTATGAATATGGAGAAGGGTAAATTGATAATTATAAATATGGAGAAGGGTAAATTAATAATTATGAATATGGAGAAGGGTAAATCGGTAAGTATAATTATAAAGAAGGGTAATTCGGATTTATAAAAGTTGAAAAGGGTAAATGGCAATTGTAATAATTGAGAGGGGTAAAATGGTAATTATGATAAAGGAGAAGGGTAATTTGGTAATTCATCCAACTGAAAGGGGCAATTTGGTAATTTAACCTACTAAAGGGTAAAGTGGTAATTATTTAACCAACTAAAGGGGCAAAATAGTAATCCTGATAATGAAGGAGGGTAATTTGGTAAATTATCCAACACAAGGGCAATTTAGTAATTATAACAAAGGAGAAGGGCAATGCGGTAATTTAACCAACCAAAGGGGAAATATGTTAAGGATAACAATTATGAAGGGTGAATGGTGATCTAAAAAGCGTAGGAGATAACTTGGTAACCTATACCAAGTAAAGGGTAATTTGGTAAATAAGCAACCTAAAGGGGTAATATGGTAATTTGTCAAGGAAGGGATGACCTAGCTATTATATAAGTAAGGGGTAAATGAGTAATTTGTACCTGACATGTCGTTGGGATTGTTGAATGTTATAACATGAGAATGAATCTTAATCCAGAATTATATGAGATTATGATGGCCTTAATGGTTTTTTTGTGATATCTTGGATAACCATCTAAATAAGAGATGATTAATGATATCGGAACGATTGAAAGTGAATAAGTATCTGATTATTGTGCTTTTGGTGATCACCTTAATTAAGACATTAATACTCAAAGCGAAAGACCTCGAGATCGGGAATGGTGACTCTTTAGGGGTCGCTACCCTAAAGACGTGGTTTAGTCCACGATTATTCTGGCATTCTCTGGTGTGCCTTTGTGCCCCAACCAGACCCTATATCTTACTCTTTCTAGCTCTACGGACCTAGTTAGGGGGTATGCATACTTATGGATTAGGTGTCATTGTCGGTAGGCTACTGAGTAGCTTTATGCACCAGTACGACCAGGGTACCTTTGCGTCCCTGGGTTCGTGGTTGAAGGGTACTGAGTAGCTTGTATGCACCGGTACGACCGGTGTACCTTTGTGTCACGGGTTCTTGATCTCCCATCCGAGGCAAATAAATGGATTTGTTGTGTTGATTAAGAAAGGAAAAATACTAATCATGAAAGTGAAAGTTTATGAGCCGGGCCCAGTTGGATTATGATATTGATTACCGATCCACCGGTTATAATAGTGGCCTAGGAGCGTGTTGTCCTGGCAAGTGATTATGAGTACCGATCCACCGGATATAATAGTGGCCCAGGAGCGTGTTGCCCTGGATGATGTTGATATATATACCGATCCACCGGCAAAAATAGTGGGGGTCCCGAGCTCAATAAAATCAGTTATATATGTGAATAAAGTTATGGATATAAAATATGAGATTGAATGAATAATGATGGACTAATGGCTTAAGGCCGAAGGTATTGATTTTGCACTATGAAATGGTTTAAGGCCCGAAAGTATTGATTGTTCATAACTACCTATTGATATCTGATGTGATTGTTAATCATGTGAATGTTTTATATACACATCTTGTTATATATGCATGTAGTTTTGTATCATGTGTGACATCACGGGCCTGCTTTTAAGTGTGACTTTAAATGGTTACTCAGTACCATAGTACTGAAGGGTTCCATTCGTGGGGCCCCTGCCTATTCAATGGGCAGTGTCCCTTGCAGGTCTTCTCGGGTGCTACTCAAGTGGACAACGGGAAAGAGAGTAAGGAATCATCCGGATTTTAGGGTTCTCCCTTTGCTTTAACTTTCTGGTTTTGATGTGTTCCTTATTTTTGTAACCACCACTAGTGGATTCTAATTTTGTAAAGTGTATTGCGCTACTCTGATTTAAACATGTTTTGAAAATCTAGCAAGTGTATCTCATTCCTTTAGCCTTAGCACTTGGTACTGGAACGATATGAGTGAACCGGTCTGGTACTAAGTGTGGCGGTAATACTCCCAAAATTCATATTTTATTAATTTGCTTCCGCTAATTTCCTTTTAATTAACGAAATTTTTCAGTAGTGAATTTTGAGGGTGTTACAATAAGTTATCCTACAAAAAATAGATTCCAAACAATTGTTACTATGACTTCATATTATTTAAAAATATCAAAAAAAATCTTTTCAAATTATATTATTAAAATTTATGAAATTAAATAAATTAACCCAAAAAAAAACTTATGAAGACATATTTATTGACTAAATGAAACAACCCTAAAGCTGTTAAAAATTACCTATAAAATAACACGTATACATAAATTGTGTGATTAATTATAATGAAATGTATTTCTAATTAAATGTGATGTATTGAAGGTAAAACTAGAGATGACAAACAGATCATATAGGTCAGGTTTGTGTCGTATTAAAATTGGATTGTTATACAATTGAGAAAATTTTGGGTTTGGGTTTAACTCAGATAACGATGATTTGAGTCGGATCTATATTGGATTGAGTCATTTTGGATAAGGAGAATATCCAATTGGATTTGGGTCTAATCCATCAGATTTTTTCAAGTTTGGGTTTGATTTGGGTCTACAGACTCTAGATAGGATCAGGTAGATTCGGGTATATGAACTCTAAGTCATATCGAAAATGGGAAAAATTAATTCAATTTAAAATTTATACTGACATTAATTATTATCAATTTAATATAATTAATAAATTAATTTATTGTTATGATTATCATAGTAATTTTTATCATAATATATGTAATATATAACAAGTTGTTATCATAAAATATGTAATGATGATGATGATGATGATGATAATAATAATAATAATAGTTTATTATTAGTAGTATTGTTATTATAATTATTCTTATAAATATAACTATAAATATTATTATATAATGATGATTGTTATAATAACTATAATAATTATATTATTGTTGTTATTAGAATTAATAATTAATAATTATTTTTATTTTTATTATCATCATATTTATAAATATAATAATCATCATTATTATTAGTAGAGATACAAATATAAAATTTTCTATTATTATTATAATAATATATATTATAACTATTATATTTGCAATTATAATTTTTATGTTTATAATAATTAATATCCGTAAATAATAACAACACCAGCAACAATAATAATAATATAATGATAAAGTTCTACACACATATCTATTCATTTAATTATACAAGTAATTAGTTGCATATAAATTTTTTTCTTCTTTCAAATAAGTAGTTATCAAATAATCTACATCATTAATAGAATTTAAAAATGAATAGAGCATTGATCGTTTTAAAGTATATTTAGTAACGAATTACCTTCAGATAAATAATTAAGTTCTAGAAATTATTCTTTGTTACTTTCGTTTTATCGTAACCCTTCATAGTTATTATCAAAAGTCTATTAAATTTCTATAATTAGCATAGTAGCCACATCCCAAGAAAAATAAATTATAAGAGCAAACAATGTCATGCTTAAACGGAGAAGGAGGGTATACTATATAAAAACTATAATATCATATAATATTCATAAGTATTTAACTAATACTTTAAAACTTGTATACTTATATTATACTATCTTTTAATTATTATTTTAATATGAAATTTATTGAATAGCTAGGTATGTCAGCTAAATATTAATACCCCACACTAAAATATCTTAAAATATATCTTAATTATATTAATCTAATATAAAATAGTTTTAGCTTTAGATAGTGCTTAAAAAATGAGTGAATATGTGACTATCGGCTAGACCAGTTAATTGGTCATGCTCAAAATCAATTCATCAGAAAAATCAAGTAATCATAAAATTTAAAATTTTAATATATTATTTATAATCCGATTAAAAATATCAGATATTTTTTTTAAAATCTTATCTTTTGAATATTTAATTTTTATATCAAATATTCGATAACGCCTCCCGATAAAAAGATATACCACGCCATGAAGACGAGCGATAAATTGAGAATCGAACCTGACCCTACTAAATCCCACTGCCATTGCCATTAAATCACTCGCACCTAATACGAGTACTCTATGATACCACCTTTATTTATTACCCAAAAACTTTAATAATAAAAGGAAGGACAGGTCATCATGGCATATTGGCACGGACCAACCAAGGCTCTTGTCCTTTTCAGTCCCGCACCCAAACGCTAAGCCCCCCCCCCCTCCCTTTTCCTGCTTCTCCTCTCCTGTCCGGTCTCTAACCCCCCAAATTGCGCTCATTTCAAATCTTCTCCCAACCACACCCGGCCGGCCCTATGTCAGAAGAACAGCCGAGTTCCCATCCCACACCGTTGGTTCCAAACCCAATCCGAGAAACGCCGTGTCTAACCCCGCTCGTAAAACAAAAATCATGGTCGCCGAATACTTTTAAAGAAGAAGCGTGGTTAAAGAAGAAAGACAAATCGAAAGCGAGCCAGAGGAAGAGCAAGAGTGTGACGGACGAAGACCTAGATGAATTAAAGGCTTGCATGGAGCTTGGGTTCAATTTTGATTCATCGGATATGGATCAAAGGTTATCGGATACTTTACCGGCTTACGAGTTTTACTATAATGTCAATAAGCGTTACTGCGACGCTGTTGCCAAGCCTTGTTCTGGGTCTCTACCCGCAGAAGATTGCTCTGGGATAGCGACGGCTTCGGATTCTACTATGGGTAGCCCGCTGAACATGTTTAGTCCTGGTAAAGATTCGATCCTTAGCATTGTACTGCTGCCTACAGTATTTGTTAGTTTAAGAGCTTTGATTATGAATTATGGTGAGTTGGGCTTCCCTTCTTCTTTATTTGATATTCTCTCTCTCTCTGTCTTTCCTTTATGTATATATATATATAACTGGAATGAAATAGTTGTTGGTAATTGATTCTCTACTGCAATTATGGTTTTCTTCTGCGTGTTGTAGCTTGTAACGCACAGCCGCATACGTATGCGGTTAATAATTAAAGCTCGTATGATGAACCGACAAACCCAAATCCATTGGCTTGTTTCATTTCTTTGTATTTAGGGATTGTGACGTTAATTTGGCCACCGGACGGACTGTGTCATACTCTGTGTGTATCACCTGGTTTAGGCAACTAGTATTAGACTCTTGTTTCTGTTGTCTTGGCATCTCTGAATAATAGGTTTATAATTTGAACTTAATCTAATAATCTCAATCTCTATTATTATCTCCGTTAACCTAACCTAACTCCCGTCTAACTCAATCCAATAATCTCCATCAGCCCTCCGGAGGCCCAAAATATATTGTAGTTAGCTCAAGCATCAAAGTGTACAGTATGAATGGTGTGTGTCTGCCCTTGGTTTGTGTTCTCGTTCATATGGACAGAGATGGTTGAGCTGTCTGCTTGTAATTCAGTATTTGTGATTTCATTTTTAAATTTTAATCTGATTTTTTTTTTTTTGGGAGGGGAGGGGAGGGGAGGGGAAAGCATGCCTCGTTTGTTTGATTCCATAGTTGCTCAGATTTTGTATTGTGTATCGACGATTGTTTGAGTGATGGTGGTTTTATCTTCTTTTTTTTTCTTAACATATCAAATTGAAACAGGGGATGATCCGAAGAGAGTGAAGACAAGATTACGGCAATGGGCACAGGTGGTTGCTTGTTCGGTAAAACAATCATGGGGCGGCTGATGCTTCTTCAATATCCTGAGTGGGGTTTTTTATCACATTTTTGTGCATAACCAAAATTGTGAATTAAACCTTAAGAATTACTATAAGATATTAGCTTACCTAGATGCCTATCCTTTCTTTAAACCATAATCTTATAGCGACAGAAACTATGGAGTGCTGATATAGAGTGGCTGGTTGGGAAATCTGCATGTCCCTAAACGGTGTTGAGTGAGGACCTCTGTATAGAGTTGTTGACAAATAGAACCGGCTCGTGAGTCGACTTGGCTCGGTTTTTTGTTTAACAAAGCGAATTAAATCCGAGATTTATTTTTAGACTTGTTTATTAAACGAGTCGAATTCAAGCCAAGAATGTTTCGGTTCATTTTTTTGCTAGTTAGCTTGAATTCGACTCGAGTTCATCTCGATACATTTAAAAGATTAGTTTGTTCGTTAATAGACTAGGTTTGTATAGAATTTACCTAATAAACGAGTTAAATAGTTAAATAAGCATTTAAATAAGTTGAGGAATTAAACAAATTAATTTGGTTTGTTTAACTTTTAAACAAATCGAATAGTTTAACGAGTTGAGTCACGAATTGAATCATAATAAACGAGTTAATTTTATTTGTTAATATTTTTTAAAAAAATTGACGAATCAGTTTGTGAATCTTATCAAGATGGGTTCATTTTACTCATTTTAAACTTAGGTCCAAATAAATTAAACGAGTGGAGTTTAAGCTGAATGATATTTGACTTGATTCGATTTGTTAACAATCCCATACGAAATTGAGGGACGTCTTACTTTCTCTCGTATTTGTATCTTAGTATATCTTTAAACACCTCATCTTTTTAGCGTGTTTCCTATCTAATAGGTATGTCAGAATTGAAATATTAGAATATGTATATGCGTGACTAAAGATGGCAAATGGGTTGGGTGGAGATGGAGATGGTGTCCCCATCTCCAAACCTGAAATAGATACCCATCCCCATTCTGGCTTCCATCCCTGATTTTTGTTGATGGGGAATCTTTGTCCTGATTCCTATGGAGGCTAATCCCCCATCCACACCCCTAATCCTCAAACCACATCTTCAATCTTTGTCCTTAAAACTTGTCAATTGCCCTCAAAACCTGAGTAGCCCAAAAACATAATTTTCCATCAATCATAAACCTAAAGCATAAGCATATAAAAGCATACAACATTATAAATAATAGTCATTTCAAACTAAAATCATATATTATATTACTACAGGAGCATTAATTTTATAGCATTGTATTAGCAAAAGCCTACATGTTAAATGTCTTCCATAGTCAAAACACTTATGGATGGGATAATACATGATCCATCAAAACACATCTATAGATAAGACAATACATGATCCATCAAAAAATTGGATCAAAATATCTATGGACAGGACATACATTAATACAATCAAAAACTTAGATAAAAAAAACTATGGATAAAATATTACATGATCCATCAAAAATCTATATATGGCTCATAGAGCATATATGGACAAGACAAAAACTAACCACCAAATTTCCAAATCTAAAATAAGATTGAACAAGCAACCACTAAATATTGTCTTCTTCGAGCATTCAAAATCAAAATATCATATTGTTTAATAAACATCAAGTCACAAAAAGCTACTTCCCCCAGTGTTGCTCATAGTGATGCATGATTCCGGCTCCTACAATTCAATAAAATTGTATAAATGTTAGACGTGGAGAATAACTTTTTCACAATTTATGCAAATGCCATAACATATATCTATATTGCCTTATACCTTTGGTAGGTTTTATGGTGCAGAGAGGATGAAGGTGGTAAATATTTTACTTCGTGTTTTGTTGTCCCAATAAATAAATAAAAAACATGTATGGTGAATTGACCTTTCAAACCATACTGAATTTTTATTTGGTGCCTCCATTTAACATTTTTTGTGATCCCGTTCTTGTAAAACATACTCATGTCAGCTGAAGTCTAATTTTCTATATTGTTCTTGTCAAATAATGTGTTGACAGTTGCATCTCATGTGTGTACTTGTATCATAATATTGAGCTATATATATTTAATTAGGTAAGTTATATAGAAGCCAAATGAATAAGATGCAAAATAATTAACTTACATCAATGAATCAATGAATAAATAAATCTTGTTTAGACCTATAAACTAAGAATGAAATAGCTGAATCAAAGATAATAAAAATTGACTAATAATGACAAACCTATAGCCCATGACTAAGTACTACATTAGTCTAACACCAAAATAAAATGTAGGTGAATACATAATTATAATCTAGACCTATTAACTAAGAATGCAATAACTAAATAAGAAAAATTAAGTCTGAAATTTAGATATATCATATTAAAGTTTATAACAGAGATCATAGGTAAAGATTATAATAGAGCATAATCACACAGATCAAAAAGAGATAAAAAAAACTAGATCAAAACAAAGATCATTGATCTAAAGGCATAAATTAGAAGAGCAAAAATAGTCCGATCAAAAGATTCATATTAGAGATAAAAAATAGACAGATCATAATGGAGATTAGAACATAGCAAAATGAAGTTTGTATAGATCAAAACTGAGAAAAAAAAATATGAATGTAGAATAATAGAGCAAGTATTAAAAAACTCAATTATGGCCTGATGCATTTTTAGGTAAGTATTCAATATATTCTCTAACTATGCTCAAAAGCTCAGTCTCCTGATGCACTTATATGCAAGTGTTGTACATTAATAGATAAGTTTAGAGGAAAATTTCAATCAACCATGAAAATTACCTCTACATTGGAATTATTATAAAAGCTTTGACCATTTTCATCTTGAGAATCTAACAAAAATAAAATAAATAGCAAAGTAAACAAAAAATAAAATTTATAATGGAAAAATAGAAAACACTAAAAATATTACACTTAAAGATAATCATAATACCTTCAATTTCTTTCCATAGCCAATCTCATGCACACATCAAAGCCGTTTTAGAATGAAGTATACTACGGTGAGTGCTCACAATCCTCCCACCAGTACTAAATGTTGACTCCGAATCAATGGTCATTCCAAGAATAGTCAAGACATCCTTAGCAACATCATGCAAGGTGGGATATTTAATCCCATTTATCTTCCACTAACATAAAATATCAAAATCAACGATATTCCTTGGCAAGGGAGACTCCCCTAAGTAGACATCCAACTCTGATGTCACATCCTCCATGGTAGCATTAGACTTCATAAACATCTCAAATTTATTAGCATAACTATCATGTCTAGGTTGTGGAGGCTTTGACGATGAACAAGCTTGTGAACCTTGAACAACATGAGATCTTTTAGATGTTTTCTTATATTATTCAATCTTGTCATTCAATATCTACTTCACTTTGTCTATCTCCAACAAAGACAAATCGTCGCAGGGAAGAGGATAATAAAATTGAACCGTCTTGATTTTATACCTTAGGTATAAAATACTTCCAATTTCAAGTAGACGATTCATCTTATTCAAATATTTGTCAAACTTCAATTTCATATTAGTTGTCATTTTTTTCACGTTATTATTGTAAGACTCAAGCCATTAACCAATAGCCAACTTGATATCACGCATATTAGGGGAAAAAAGACTAATGGTGGGATACTTGGTTTCCGAAAATAATTTCGTGGCATCATAAAAAATCTCCAACTTTGAAGTAATTTCCATCACTTGTGCCCACTCTTCCTCAGTGGAAAATCTTTTATACAAAGGCTCACACTGCTTCAAGCAAGGAAATACACATTTGTATTCTATTACAATATTAAGCATTGAATATGTAGAGTTCCACTGCATCTTACAATCTATTTCTAATTTTATAGTGCATGAAATTTTGAGTTGTCTAGCTGTCTCAACAAGCGTCTCATCCCTTTTTGGAGTGGCCAACCAAAATTGAACACTATACTGAACATTTTCAATTGCATCATCAATCAATTCAAACCTATCCCTAACCACCAAATTCAAAATATGCACACAACAACACAAATAAAATATTTTTTCATCTAAAATAAGTGATATTGGGGAAAGCTTTTTGAAAATATACCCAATCATGGCATTATTGGAATTGCAATTATCAAGGGTTAAAGTGGATAACTTACGATTAAGCTTCCAATCCAGCAAAACAAGCACATTTGCAAGAACCTTACTTGTATGTAGGCATGACACATATATAAACCTAGTAGAAAAGAAATAATAACAAAAATTAGTGACTTTATAGTAAGCGTATACTTAGCTTAATATTTTTCAAAACAAATTAAATTGAAATTTACCTAACAAGCATATTTTTAAATCTCCATGATTCATCAATGAAGTGTGAAGTAATAGCCATAAATCTTATTTTTTTGGTTAGAAGATGTCCATATATTAGTTGTTAATGCAATTCGACTTGCATTAGCATTTAAGAATTTAATTATTTTCTCTCTTTGAAACTCAAAAATCTTCATGATATCACTATTGATTGTATTACAAGAAACCACTTTGAACAATGGATGTAAGGAATGAGAGTACCTTCTAAAGCCCACATGATCAACCACTGACAACAGGTACTCATGTAATACAATCATATTTTTAAGCTCAGAGTGAAATACTCCAAAACCCTAATTTTAGAAATTATGACCAAATAAGAATTTATTAGAAAAATTAATTAAATAAATTATTTTATTAAAATAAGAGAAAGAAATTAAGGCAAAATCAAGAGAAAAATAATAAATAATTTAATTATAAAAAATTAGGGTATTTTTCTAATTAAAATGGAATTTAGAAAATTTTATTTAAAATATCCTAAATTAACTCAAAAAGAAAATGTATTTATTATTTTTTTTAAATATTCAAAAATACCAAAATATTGAGTCATCGGTCTGCCCCCTTTTTATTTCTTTCTTTTTCCCTTGGGTTGGCCGGTCCACTCCCTTTCTTCCCCATTTCTTCTTCCCCCGACCCCGACCTACAACTCTAAGACCCTACGGCCCCGTTTTCCACTAAAAACCACCAACCGCCGACCAGCCCATCCTTCCCTCTCTCCCTCGTCGTTTTCTTTCCCATTCTCGACCCAACCAACTCTTCTCCCTCCTCACATGTGCCTTCCCCCTTTCATTTTCTTCTCCCCCGACCAACAACTCTCCTACCATGGCAGACTTGCGCCAGCCTGCCACCGCTAACCAGGCTGGTGGTCTTGCCTCACCTTCCCCCTCTTTTCCTCTTCCCCCTCTGTCGTTTTCCACTTTCAATGGCCTTTATATACCCCATAATCGAATTCTTTTTCATAGCCTAGAAAATCTCCCTTTGCACCGCCTCCCGTTCAAACAACAGCCCCGTCGCCTCCGCCCAGTGTCGCTGCCCAAACCACCTACCAAACCACTCCCTACACCACCCTCCACCGAACTACACCACTCACCACCCTCGATTCTTCCTGCACGATCCGCCTTGGCTGTGCAAAGTTGACTCCCCAATCAGCCCATTTTCGCCCTCCTCCGCCCTTCGCACCGCCGTTTTCGCCGCAACCACCACTCCCTCTGCCCCCCAAAACAATTGATAGAACCTCCTCTACCTCCCCCTACCTTCCTTCCCTTTGCCTCCCTCTCCTTCTCCCGTCCTCCCCCTCCACCACCTTCGACCACTACACCCACCGCCGCTTACGCCGCCCCTTTGGTTGCACCACCACCCCCATTCCAACCCTCTCAACCTAAGGAATTCACCAACACCTCAATCACTCCCTCATTCCCCCTCTTCTAACCTAGGCAACCATCTCTCCATCTCTTCTCCCTACGTCATTGCTGCCGCAGCCGATGCCACCTGGTCATTATCATCTCTAGGTGGTACTCTAACCTCCACAACTCTTAAACCCTATTTATGCAAGTGTTATCATTTTTATTAGTATTAATGTTATTATTATTATGTTATCATTATTATTACTTTTATCATTATTATTATTTAATCTAATTTCAGAATAATTCTACTAATATTATTATTATCAATGGTCAAAACCTTAGTATTATTATTATTATGATTATCATTATTTTTATTATCATTATTATCATCATCATCATCATCATTATTATTATTATTAATGCTAACTTTGGCATGTTATCACTTTTATTATTATTATAAGTATTTGAACCCTTATCATTACTACTACTACTACTACTATTATTACTACCACTATTATTATACTTGACCATATTATCACTAATGTTACTACTATTATGATTATTAGGACCCTTATTAGTATTGTTCTTAAGATTAGAACTATTATTAATAATAATATTATTATTAATACTTTGTCATTATTATTAATATTACCTATATTACTAACATTATTATCACCACTAGCATTATTATTATTATTATTATCACTATTGTCACTACTTTAGTATTAATAATACCACTATTATTATTACTAAGATTTGGGTTGTTAGTACTATTATCACTACAACTATTATTATTATTAGTAGTAGTATTAAAGCTATTATATTTAATAATATAAATATTACTATAATTACTTTAACATGAACCGATATATCTATTAAGACCTATTTTGATTAGTAGTAACATGATTAGCTACCTTAAGAATAATAACCCTATTTTTACTTATAAAATTACTATCATCATTATTAGCCCTAATAGTAGGCTATGATAAGGGTAATGTAGGAAATAATTATAATTTTGGTAAGAGAGAAGTTAACCCTTAGTATTTCTCTCTTATAGGTGAATCAAGTCAAAACCCTAAGGAGGCGTAGGAGCCTACTCCAAGACCGATGTCGTTTTAGGTAAGGATGTAGCTAAGACCAACTATGTATGTGTTATGTGCCTTATATGACATGCGTTATGTTATATTGTATACTTTATGATTATTATGACTATTTACTTGTAGCGCAGCTTGGAGTTGGAGTATGCTTATGTGACTCGCTTATGGCATGTGCATAATGATGTGTGTGTGTGTGTGTATGTGTGTGTGTGTGTGTGTGTGTGTGTGTGTGTGTTGTGCTTATGATGTTATAAGATGTGACCCTCTAGGACATGCATGCTAGGATGTTTAATAATAAGATGTGGGTGAAAGGAAAAAAATGGAAAAATGGGAAGTGAGTTGACTAAAGGAATATGAGATTGACCTAATTATCTCATGATCCATGAGGGGGGAAAATAAAAGGAGATTATGATCAAAATAAACGAGCGGTGTGAATCTTGCATGGGAAATTTCTAGGGTTTTCATAAGATGGATGTAGTCTGCATGGGGATGATCTTCACGTGAGAAAATTTATCTTGGGGCGTAAGTAAGGGAAGGGAAGAGTTATTGGAGTGGTTGGAGACTTTTGTGAAAAATAGTACGTAGGTTGGTATAAGGGTGCATAGGAGACCTGGCTAGAGTTTGGGAGGAAAATCCTAATTTGAGGGGGTCGTAAAAGTAAAAGTAATTAAGGGTAAGTGGAATATGGGATAAGAGTGGAAGAATATCATATGGAGGGTGAGTATGGGTGTCATAGGAAAGAAAGGATGGTAGGTGAGTAATGGAGAGGTGATATATGGAAAAAGGAAGATGCTAGGGTTTGGGTGGCTAACTAGGGTTTCATGGTCACATGTGTAATTGGAGAGTAAAGTGACATGATTTGGGTTGAATCTAAATGAGATGATGTGTTGGGTGATAAAGGAACTACAGTTGTGTGAGGCAGAGGAAGGATGGGCCATATAGGTTCAATTAGGGTTTTAGGGGAAAACCTTAGGGGATGATAGTGAGTGGACTTGGATGGCATAAGGTAGTGAGCCTTGACCCACACACTTAGGAGTTGGGCTTCCAAGGTCAATAAGTGGAATAAGGAAAGGATGATGGGGTATGTTAAGAGGTGCAGAAGTCTCAAGATATAGGACAGACTCTTTTGGGAGAATAAAAGTAGACAGATTGTGACATGCATGTCTAGGGTGAAAACTTACTGAATAAGATACAGTAAGACACTAATCATTTAAAGCGGAAGATTATTGATCCGGACCCAGACCGATCCATCGGCTATAATAGTGGCTGATAAGTGTGACTTTTGCATCTTATTCCTAAGGTTTATAAGAGTTTTGCCCTCAATTTTCCGTTGGAATTCTCCTTTTTTGTTCTTGTTATTGCCTTTGTGTTGTGAAAATTTACAAGATCTCAAGAAACAAAAAAATCAGGAAGGATGGAAAAAATAATAAGCTTAAAGGGAGAAGAAGGGAGAAAAAAGGAGCAAAGTTAAAGCGGAAAGAGATTTAGAGCTAAAATGTAAATTCTGGAATAAAATAAAAGTAAAAATGCATATTCAAAGTATATGAGCCTGACATAAGTGAAATTTAGACCAGGAAAAAATCTGACTTTGGAGATTCTTTCAACATCAAAGTTGTAGATATTTTTAATATCTTTCCAACGCATCTAAAATCAGCTTAATTGGAGTTATGATGAAAAGGTTATACTCAAAATACCCAGCATTGTCAAAGCTGACACGGGAAGCCTGCCTTTATCAATACCCTAGGGATCCGAGAGGCGGTAGTATTTAAAATCTCATTCTAATTTCTCATTAAAGTAGCCTCCACTCTATCTCTCTTCTCTCTAATTATCCTCCACTCCTCTCTTCTCCATCCTCTTCCTCAATTCATCAAGATCTCTCTTGTAAATTAGAGACTGAGGTGCAAGAAGTTTAACATTTGCAAGAATTTGTGAACATCAAGGGTATTATCTAATGATCTTTTCTCTATATATGGAATCTCTTGTTATTTTTAATAATTTTGATATGAATTTGATAGGCTAGATCTTGTGCTAAGGTGAAGGGAAATTTCCCCTGATCCGAATGTGTTGAATTATTACATCCTTTTTTATTCAATTCATGATCTCTGTGTTGTGTTATTGATTGATTGACGGATTGATGAACCAAGACCTGGTTTTTATTTTCGGTGTGGGAAATACCAGTGAGATCGATAGATAATCTAGTATTAGACCCAATAGTATAACAGGAGATTAAATTTAGGTCGAGAGACGATCGATTTGACCTCTACAACAATAAAGGAGGAAACTTTGTGGCTTTTAATGCATAACCTTCTATTAGACTCTAAGCTAGAGATAGTTAGGGCCATAGATATGTTATAGGGTGGTTGTGGCTTGAGAAAGAAAAACACTTTCTATCCTTGTTGGTAGGATTGATTATGATTGTTGAATTATTTTGTGATGTGATATTCGATTACATGTGACGATCGGGGGCAATGAACCAAAACCTTAGCTCTTCTATTTACTTGAGTCACTTCAGTGCTATTTTCCTTTCTTTTTAGCTTAGTTAGTTATTTTAGCTTACAATTTATTATTTTATATCATCTCTTAGTCTAGACATAGCTAAGTTCTATCATTATCCTAGTGGTCATTCACCAATCCCTGTGGGATCGACCTTGATTACTACTCTGACCCCGTGTACTTACGGGTAGGAACGTGTCAATGGCCAAGTGTAGGGGTGCTCTAGAGACCGATCCACCGACATATAATAGTGGTCAGTAGCATTCTGTCCTATACGTTTCCGATCCACCGGCTATAATAGTGGGGGATCTAGAGCTCAAGAAACCAAACCCTAAGTTACAATATGTCATGTGAAAGACACTAAGTAATTACAGTGAAACGCCATGAGAGTCGGGACCAGACATATCTACCTGTATAATAATGGCTAGGAGCACTTTGCCCTAGAGACCAATCCACCGGCAATAATAGTGGTCAGGAGTGTTCTGCCCTATACATTTTTCGATCCACCGGTTATAATAGTGGGGTTCCCGTATTCACATGGATTGAAAATAAGTATGGTGTGAAATGAGCCTTGATTTGAGATCTAAAGAATAATTTTATCTGGACTATAGCTCAACCTTATTAATTGTGTTGTTATATGTTGTCTGTATAATCATGTTTGTGTTATATGCCTTCTATGTTTGGCCTTAGATGCACGGTTACCTTACTCAGTATATAGCGTACTGACCACCTATTTCATGGGTGCTGCCCATTCCCACAAGAAGATGGCCCACATGAGTTTGTGCAGGGAGGAGATGTTATCTTCGATGCCTACAATACTTATGAGGCATCGGATGGGGCTGAGAGTTGATTCTGGACTTGGCTAGATTCTCTTTTACTTTATCTTGTATCGGTTTCCTTCTGTTCTTTTTTGTCATACTGTACCTTTTGTCCCTTTGGGAACTTTAATTATGCATTCCTTTGGATTGTAAACTCTTTTACGCTTACTATGGTTTTGTATTGTGAACAATTCAGTTCTTCTATGAATTCTTGTTTTAAGTTTGACTCGTGATTGACGATAATGTTCTTTAGCCTTATGATTAGTACGAGACTGGTCGGGGGCCGAGCTTGTACTGATCACGGCGGTAATATCCCCAAAATTCACCGTTTTGTTTTCCTTGCTCCGTTGTATCTTTTAATAAAAAGAAATTTTTTAGTAGTGAATTTTGGAAGTTTTACACAGACCTTGAATGATCTTGGTTAAAGTTGTATATACTAAGCTTTATCAACCCATCGTTGATTTTTTTCTTATGCAAAAGAGACTGCTTGATAGACTTCTTTTTATTCACGCATATTTTCATGCGATCAAGCAAGTACTTCGTTCCATTCTTACTCTCCCCTCCTAATTCCTTCTTCCAGTCATTAGAAATAGCCTTCATTTTCCCTACAATCAAAATGATCCCATTAGTATTTTCCTCTTCAGAATTATTTCTTTCCACATTCGCATCAACTTGAGTATTCTCATTCTAGGATGGAATTACTTAGCTTGTCAAGGTTGGAGCATTTTGCATAGGGCTTTCTATCTCTTTATTTGTGTTATGGTTGTTGTTCGGTCTAAAAAAAGTGACTAAAATCAAGCAAAAAATTCATTACTAACCTAATGATGAATGATCAATGACCAAAATATATGTACTTATTGAAACTCTTTTTTTTAAACCTAAGAACAAATGTTCAAAAAGTATTTATAGATTAGTTCTTAAAAAGAAAGTTCAAATGATTTATCTCTTTTACACTTTTAGTTAGTTTTTCAGCTAATTGTGTTAATTATACAAAATACTCACGTTTGATCATCTCTAAGTAGAGTTATATATAATATGGTTTGACCATTCACCAAATCGCATCGAACCATAATATTGTTGTTTAGTTAATGGTTAAAAAAATATGGTTTGATTAAATACTTTTAAAATTGATTTAGTTAACAATTAGGAGGCTAAAATTTCAGTTAATTGACCAACTTTTGATGAGAACTTGAAATTTTTTAATTTGAACCATTAGATAAAATATGAAGGTTTAAGATTAACAAACACTATTATAGTTAAGAAAACTACCATAAGTAGATAGAAAAAACTAACTTTACATTTCAAGATATTATTACATATTTATATTTCAAGATAGGAAACTATCATCAATATGTGGTAGAAATTACCCTCAATTTGTAAAAAAATTATTATAAATAACTTAGGTACCTATAATATTCGAATATTGAAAAAAAAAATCATTATGACATTTATGTAATTATTGTATATTAATTTTATATTTTAAGTTAGAAAACTACCTTAACTACTCTATGTAGAGAGTTAAACCTACCGCAAGTAGCTTAAAAATTATAGATGTTTTAAAATTTTCATAAGTGATTATTATCAAATATATCCCCTATGTATGTATGTATACTTGTTCCAGATTATTGATACTATATTGTTTTTAGTTCTTTTAATAGTATATTCGTTGGATATATCCAATAATTAAGTGTATTAGAATATTGTGTATCTACTGATCAAGACGATTATTGTGATCTTTTTAATCTATAAGTTCATAGTTAACTGCATCAAACTACTAAACTACCATGAGCAACTTATTTGAAGAAGTAACAAATTACCAATGAGACCAACATAGCAAACAACAAAAATAAGATAGTACTAGTAAGAAACAATTTCAAGGGTATCCATCATAATCATATCAACAATACCATAATCAACCATAAAATGAATCAATGAAAAATACATGAAAAGCCCTGGCCTGCCTGTATCTACGTCAACACATTATGATAATATATCAGGATAGCACTCATTTTTTCTACGCCTGAACCCCCCAAAACAATCCTTTTCAATCTTTCCCCGTGAGAAAACAAAACCTCCTCCCCCATGTCCATCTTATTATGCATGTACTCCTTTCTTGACTGCAAAGTATACATTTAGTACTAGCAAGCCCCCACACTCTACCTGACGACAGATCACCAGTAAATAATTTGAAAACCGATATTAACCAAAATTATTTCCCCGGCTTTGGAGTCTCGATCACAAAGCACAAGGCACTGCATTTTTGGCGGCTCACTTTTATCTTCTTGTTTGTTCAAAGTCTGACAACAACAGTGTACATGGAACTCATGGCACAACCAGCTTCCTCGCCTCTAATAATTCTGCGCATGAAGTTGTAGCCTTTACGTAGGACATCAGCCACTTGTGCTCTGCTTAGCTACGTATATTTGCTTCGTCTTGGTTGATGGATACCCTCTCTCCGCAGCACCACGAAAATTATTCCTCGCATGGAATCCCATCTTACGGTTGCCAGGCCATTCAGTACCTGAACCATTCTTCTGATATGCTCCACCACTACCTCTGAGATAATAACCATGATTATTTGATGCATTCTTCTGATGGGACGATATCTGGACTTTGATACCCTGCTGTTGTTGCTGGTAGCTTCTGCTGCCAGCTCCATCTTGAGCATCAAGAGGCCTCCTTGCTGTTTCTCCACAGGGGCCTCCTGCCAAGTTATCTTTATTCTCAGCATTTTTACTGGAGTCTTCAGGGCCACTAGAACTTGATGTTTCAACCAACTTTAGGTCCTCTGCATTTGGGTTAGCAGCAGCACCTCTTGATACGGGAAAGTTGTGACCATTTTCAGTGCCAGACGAAGGCATTTGATTGTTCGGCAACCTGTTAGAATTGTGTGTTTGTGTGCGAGCCGGTCCCTGAGACAAATGATGCGGCACCACAGGTTCTGGTTGTTGCTGCCATGGCATAGGCATCGACACAGGAACTGAATGGAGATGTGATGCATGGACATGGGGCCATGTAGCCTGAGCAGCCGACAACTCTGCCGAGGACTACACAATTTCGATAGTTAAAATAATGTTCGCCATAATAAATCAACAAATACTTACAGTTTGACATGAACAATTACCTGGAACGTGGACCCATCAAACACAGCTGAAGGTAAAGCCATCGAAAAGAGTGGACAACGAGGAGCAGATACGTTGGGACTATTGTGTTGCGTTGATCCCATATTCAAATTATTCCTTTCACTCTCACCAAAATCCACTGGAGCAAGATGTTGCGCTGGAGCAGACACGTTGGGACGGTTGTGCTGCATTGATCCCATATTCACACTATTCCTTTCACTCTCACCGACATCCACTGGAGCAAGATGTTGCGCTGGAGCAGACACATTGGAACGGTTGTGCTGCATTGATCCCATATTCAAATTATTCCTTCCACTCTCACCAACACCCATGAGAGCAGTAGGGTTATGCTTCCAATCAGGCTGTTTTCCAGAGGGTATATATGCTGCACCCATGTAACTCAATCCAACCTGTCCAAATTGTCCAACAGGGAAATGGTTATACACAACCATATGTGGAGGTGGCTGAACACCTGGGATACCTCCAGGTGGATTGATGAAGGGGCCAGCAAAATGAGCAGGGGGGCCATAGAATTTGTCAATCCCGGTAGATTGCCAAGTAGCTCCAACTGGAACTGAGCCAGAGAAATTGCTCTTCTTTGATTGTGGTTCAGTGCCACTAGACTCGTCATGTGGACCAAAAGCATAGATAGGACCACCCAACATAGGATTCACGTCATAGTAGGGGAAATGGGAAGGCGTGCCACCAGAAAAAGGTGAGAGCATCTGACTGGAAGAGCTAAGTGGACTAGATAAAGGCGGCCATAATGATACAGACAGATTGTCAACAGAGAGATCAGCTGGAAGAGATACACTCAGCGTCTCTTCAGTTTTTGAGTGGTTCACAGCTTGCTGATCACCGCTCGTGCCTGCAATTTGCAAACCAAGTCAGCAAATAATGCACAATGAGCATATAACTAAGTCAATGGATTGCTGTCATGAGCTCGCATCACACCTGCTATCCCATTTACATCACCATTTCCAACATCGTCATTACTAATAGCAGCAGCAGCAACAGCAGATGCAGCTGCCTCAGCTTCATCCTCACAATCTACTAAATTTAATGACGATTCATCAGACTGCTTTTCCTTCTCAAAAAGAAGTGCACAATCACCATGAATGGGTGACCTATTTTGCTGAACTAGTTCTGACCGAGATGGAGGACCTATGCTGTTTGGAACAGTCCGGCTGCTAGGGGGAAGAACTGTGGGAGACGTAACAGCACCTGGTAAAAAGTAGAAAAAAATTAAAATGATAAAAAGGACTAGACAAATCATAGAGTGACAATACTAGTGCATCGAAGGGCTACGCAAACTGACCAAATTGAATCTTTTCCCCGGCAAGTAGGGAGTTAAGTGTACTACTTGCCGAGGAGAAAGACATGTCCTTGTCCAGGTTCGAAGTTAACGACTTCCCACTAACTGAGTTACCAACGGATGGATGCTTATCAAATCTCCCCGCCATCAAAGCCTCATCTGTTTGGCTCTGTGCCGATGGGATAACCTTCATAAAATCAATCAATCAATCAGTCCAAAAGTGTGATCATGATGGCAGATTCAGAACAGTGCACAACATCAACACATTTCCACCCAAAAGATGGGGCCTTGCAACAACAAAAGAAAGACATCAAACGACAGGACTTCAAAGGTTGCAGTTGCACACCATAGCAGCTTTTAAATATGGACACAAGCAAAATTAGACAAACTTTTTTTCTTCCCTATATATCCGTTTATCTTCTGTGAGGGTTCAATAATGAAAACAACACAAAACCACATGCACAGAAGACGATGATTTAATGCTACACCAAACCAAACCAAGAAACTGACAAAGAGAAAGATGTCAGTCAAACAGAATCTGAAATGCTAATTATGCTACACGCCAAACCAAATATTTGCCCACTTGAATATTCACACAAGCAAACTAGACAAAAATTTGTTTGCAATATACCCATAAATATCTTCTGAGGATCCCATAATGAAAGTAATTGAATTGCATGCAGATAAAAAGACAATTGTTTGGAAAACTTTCCACCATCTTCTGGCCATATAAAAGTGTCTAGAAGATTCTAAACAAGTCTTCACCAAAATTGACAAATACAGCAATAATTTACTTCAAGACAAGTTTAATTATAAACAACATCGTAGCACACTTGCAGCTCTGACATAAAATGTCAACCAAGGCTACCACAAAAGGATTCCAACAAAGATAGCAAAGAGTATAGATCGAGAAGTATAACATGTATGGGTATAAAACTGGGATAGCTAATAATAGATGAGCATCATCTATCATAAAATTTAATGAGTAAAAGTATTTATCTGAGAACTTTTCAGTACCTGAATAGGTCTTTTTAATTGGTTGGCAGGTAGTATATAACAAAAAATATGCAGAACTATTTCTCCACCTCCTTCTCACATCCATTATGGGGGAAACGTAGATTACCAAAAAGGGAAATTAGAAAATACATATATGTGTGTGTGTGTGTGTGTCCTATGACTCCTACTGCAGAATCCCTCAAATAAAAATGTCAGTGAAAAAGGGAAATGCAATGGACAAACTTCTAATAAGTGGAATTAATATATCGAACTATCAATCCTTTTGGTCAAACTGTTAACAGAAAGACAACCTACACTGGCACAGGAGAACTCTGAATAGGAAATGATATTGCTCATACAAAAAAAGGCACCAAAACTCACCCAAAATACATTATCAGTTAAGATTTGCTGCCAAACATATGATGGATCCCAAAATAGAAATTTCAAAAACTCAACCACAACATCTCCGGTATGAGGTTATTGCAACAAATAGACATAAATAGAAGCCAAATTCTTGAGGCAACCTCCACAACAAAATCAAATGGGCCAATTCCAAAAAGTGTGCATCAATTCTCCACAAGATTACAATGAGAGGAACATCTTTCCAAAGATCCATAGAAAACATATGAATGCATATAGAATACATATGTCAAGTTTAAACTAAAACCTACCATAATGCTTCTCATTCTAATTACCATTAGTCCCTCCGATGTCACTAGAAAACATATATGCACAGGTAGGAGTGCCTTTGTCAAGCATATCCTCAAAAAACCCAGAAATGCTTCTTGTTCAAAGCAAACAAACAGTTGATCCCTACTTCATTAATGTCGGCTAATTATGGGGATATATCTGCCTGCTAAAAAGGTCACTTGATGTTTTGACATAGAAAAATGCTTTTACATGTAATTCAGTGATCTATACGTAAATGAAAAGAAAATGAAGCCCAAAGAAAGGTATGCTACGATTTTGCAAATGCTTGAAGCTGGCTCCCAGCATCACACTGCAACATTGACAAAAGTATATTTAAAGGCATAAAATTTTTAAAATTTCTCATGAAGGCACAAACGTTTTGACTTCATTTTCATTAAAACAAAAACATTTTTAAATCTCTCATAAAGGCACAAATGTTCTGACTTTATTTCCATAAACTTTTTCAAAAATAAAATTTGTAATGTATATACATTTGAACTTTGTTCCCAATAGTACATAAAAGTTTAAACTTTATTTCCAATTTACTAAAGTTTAAACTTTTTAAAAATTTATGCCTTGATTGGAGCAAAACAAAAAATGCTTATGCTTTCATATGAAATTCAAAAACAGTCATCTTTATAAAAATAAACAAAAAACGTTTATACATTTTTCTCTGCAACATTTGTCTGTCATACTGTAATGAAAGAATATGAGAACCAAAGTCAAGCTAAGACCCCTCACGCAAGCATGGTAAAATAAGGAGTCAAAAACAGTTTCTTAGCTACTGTTCTAATACCTAACTATTCCAAACTTGGAAACTTTCATTCAGCTAACGTTCAATATGAAACTCAAATAATTTCTAACTGTGCACAGAATGGAGTTTCAGACACTGCCTAAGGCCAAAGAGAGATGCAGCATGATGAATTTTATCATGATGCAATTTCCGATCAGTATCTTCCTACTGGCTCCAATCTAGAAGCATTGCCACTCAGTTTGTCAAAAAGTAATAATAATAATAATATATAATAAAAAAAGGAAAAAGCAAAGGAACCAAACAACCTGATGATTGGTCTGTGCATTACCCCAGGTGCTCAAAGATGATTGAACACCATTGTCAAATTTATGTTTGCTTTCAGAGGTTACACAAATAGCACCAGTTTCTGAGGGCAAAGATGCAACTGGAATGGAGCTCAACTGTGGAAGCCTACAAAAACATAGCAGTCAAAATTGTCAGATGAGGCAGGGTGATGAAAACTGAGTTCTATTTCAAGATATCGTACTTGGTCGTTTGTGAACTTGCATCTCCATGAGTGTCAGCATTAGCAGCAGGGGTACCAATTGGAGCCAACTGCTGGGGGTAAACGTCGAGTCCTGCTACTTCCTTTTCCACTACCCATTTCTGAGCGTTATCCGAAAGAACAGTGTTTGTGGCTTCTCCACCACTTGCTGATATTGATGTTTTAGCTGCCACCCTAGTCACCACGGACACTTGAGCTGAAGAACATGGTTTACGTGATGATGCCTACAGATGATCACATTAAAATTAAGTCACAGGATTTCCACAAAAATGTTTCTGCATCCAAGGCCACAAATAGAGCAATTCAAACCTTTTTAACATTGTTTGACTTGGCCTTGATTTCCTTCTCTCTCTGTTCACGCCGGTCATTCAGCATTTGTCTTTTTGACCTGACTTCAATGAAGTTATCCTCATCGCTAGGGGCTTCTATACCAGGCTGCTTGAAAACACGGACAACACCGCTCTGCAAAGGAGCATCAAAATCATCTTCAGGACTAATATTTCTTTTCAGACTTCCTTCTCCATGCCCTGATGTGCCAGATCCATGAGTCAAAGCATCTTTTCGAGAACCTTTATCTACCGGGATTTTAGGAACTGGCTCCTGAAATTTAACCTGTCCTGAACAAAGATTTTCAGACTGACATATATTTTTTGGTCTATCAGAACCTACTTCCTTCTTCAAGCCGTTTCTTTGAGACATTCCACCATTTCTTCCTACATAAGGTGACTTAGCATCCAGCATAGAATGGTTGCAAGATGCTGAGGCAGAAGACTGCCTCTTATCAGCACTCTCACGCACACGAAACTCCATTCTCTGGGTTCCACGTCGTGCTCTGCTATAAAATCTATTCAAGTCATGACACGAGCCCTGAGTAGCAGAAGAAGACCACTTAGGGCCAGTATTTCTGGCTGTCAAGGCAAACTTTCTTCTGGTACCAACTTGGAATTGGCCTTCAGCAATCAAACTGCTAGAATCTTTCACACTCAAAGTGGATTGCAATGCAGACAGTCTGGGGTTTATCTGACCGGATGCTTTGTTGCCAGAAGAGGACATGGAGCTCTTTATATGTGGGTGAGCATCACTGTCAGCCAGTGAAGCTGATTCAGGCTTAATTAGATTTTCAGCAGTAGCACAAAACCCCACCATCCTCAGACTATATAGATCACTGCTTTCTGTATCCTGTCCTCCTGGTGATAAATTTGCATCTGTTGTAACAATAGATGGAGTTGCACTTGACAGAGTTGGAGGATTAATTGGCAGGTTATTAACTGAAAGTGACAGCAAATCATTTTCCCCACAACTTTGAGCAGTATCATTTTGAGTTCGGCAAGCAGATAGAATGCTACCTGGTTCCTGATGCAAAGGATAAGAAGTAGGAAACTTGGGCTGTATAAAAGCCATTGATTGAGGTGCCAAAGGCAAAATTCCCTGGGCCATGAGAGGAGGATATCTGAGCTGCCCAAACTGGAATACTGGAGGCTGCGATGAAGGCACATGGGTTGGTGAAGGGCCAACTTGTGGATTTAAGTGGAGAGGCATTTGGATAGAACCAATCTGTATTGCTGGAACAGGAGACGGTATTAGAGAAGGACCAGAAAACAACCCAAATTGAAGTTTAACAGGCAGCTCACCCTGAACATTTGCAGAAGAAACAGTAGAAATGACCGACTGACTAGATGAATGAAAACTTGAATCCACAGACGAGGCTGATGGTTGCAGATTTGACGAGGCAAATCCTGAGAAATTCTCTGAGGAACTCAGAAGGTCAGCTTGCACAAAAGACTGGGCATTATTAGACTGAGTAGCCAAATCTTCCACTGTGCTTCGATTTTCTAACACAGTTCCAGTAAACTGGGAGTTCTGTCCATGGTCTTGCTTTCCATCCAAAACTTCACGTTCCTCCACAAAGCCAGCTGACACTTGCGGTACAACATATGAAGCTCCATTTCTTGGACTTCCTTCACATTCATCATTAGGTATTCTGACTTCTACACCCTGGTCAAATCCTAGGACCAGGTTCTCCACCATACTGGCAGAGCCTTCCCCCTCTAAATCTATCTCTTTAAACTCTGGGCTCACGCTGTCACACTCATCATTTCCTTCATGCACTTCATCTTCCTCACGATAACCATCTTCATCCTCATCATACTCTTCTTGTGCTTGTGCATCCTCATTATTCTCAATGGCCCATTCATCATCATCACCTAAATTTTTACTGCATTTTTTAGTTTGAAAGATATTCCTCCCAGAATATTACAAGTACAAAGGTAAAGGAAAATAAGTTTTCAAACAACAACAAAAATAAGATAAATAAACAAAATAAATTACCTACAGAAATTGCACTTGGGGCAGTCATACTCTCTATAACAGTATGGGTGGTAGAAATCACAGCCTCGTTACCAGAGAGAGCGGCTTTGCTGCCCTCTGCTAGAGCCAAAGAACAGTCCCCAGATTCATCCAAGTCATCATGTGAGAGATGAGTTGGAGAGGTTGGGGGACTTGAAACAGAGAGTGAGGACTGTGAGTCGCATCTGGGGGAATTCCTCAAGCTCGATGAATTGATTTTGTTGCTCCCATCCTGGACAACAAACCTAGCTGAATATTCCTGCTTCTCCCGATGAACATTTTGATGTGAATGAATAGTAGGTTCACGTCGTGGTTCATTGCTGAACTGCATGCTATTGTCATCAAATGTTGAGCTAGCTCGTTCTTTTTCACCCCCCAGAGCTGTTCTGTGCACTGAAGCTACTATTGGAGGAGGTAGAACACGAGGCTGTCTGGCAGGATATCTTGACCTCCCGTAGGAATAGAGTTCATCCGGATCTGTATTGTGATAAACACGCTCGGGATAAGGAGAATTGACAATTTCACTGGAACGACTACAGCCCCATGATATATCAGCAAATCTGTCCGCTATATTTTCATGAAATTCTGAATCCAACTCTGTAATTCTACCATAAAAATCCCCATCCCCAGACACATTCCAACGGCGTCCCTTAGCATGAGCAAAGTCTAACAAAGGTTCTGGAATCCCTCCTTCAAAGTATCCCCTAGGTGGCATAAATTCAGAACTACCATAGAACTCCTTCCTAGGATACGCTTTTCCACCCGCAAAATCATCTTGTCTAAGACTGAAGTGCCCATTTTCCTGATTAAAGGGCAAGAAAGATGAGTCATTACCATTTTCAAATACATCCCGTCTCCATCTGTTTTGAGGTGCTCCCCTCTCTGCAAAGGCAAAAGAACGATCTCTAGGCAGCTGAGCTCTTGAACCCACAGCAAAAGATCTATCAAGACCGGATGAGTCAGTACAAGCAGAGTTGGTGATACTCTCCACCATTCTCTCACCACTATCTTCCCAACTAACCAGGTCTTCAACCCTGGAATGATCTCTTTCTTTACCCGTCCCATGCATTCTTTCATCTGAAACTGTAGAAGTGCTATCTGTGCTTGCTGATTGAACCTGCCTCCTAGCCATCCTTTCTTCTAATTCCAGAAGCTTCTGCTTAGCAGCCTGTTTCCTCCTCTCTTCCTCCATCGCCATCCTCCGTTTCTCCTCTTCTCTAGTAATTCTCTGCTCTTCGGCCCTCCGCATGGCCTCTAACTTTTCTTGTTCTGCCCTCCATGCAGCTTCACGGGCTTCTTCTTCCAGCCGTCGCTGGCATTCTTCCTGTTCCCTGGCATGTCTTTGTCTCTCCTCTTCTTCTCTTTGAGCAATTACCAGAGCTCTCTCTTGCTCTTCCAGTATGCGTTGACGTTCCTGTTCTTGCATCTTCTGTACCCTCTCAAGCTCAGCTTCAAATGATTCCCTGACAGGATCATGGAAATCAACCTGCTTGTTCACATCCTTCTTCCTCTTAACAACCCCAATAACTCCAGAGAAAGTATCCCTTCCATCGAACCCAGAGCTTTCCCACTCCTTTATAAAAGGGTCCACTACATAGTGTTTCTCCCTGCTTTTAAGTGCACGTTTTTCCCTCCCAAAATTAAGCAATGGATCATTTAGAGAAGGCCCTTTCCCACTAGTGAAAGATGAAGATTTAGACACCAAACTACTGTGAACAGCGTCAACTTTGTATCTGCTGGATTCACTCCCATATTGATCCCGCCTGCTCCTCTCATCCCCTCGGCCATTAGATGATTCCGCCACATTGTTCCATGACTGTCTACCACCTTGCCCGAAACCTGCATCCCTTTTCCCGTACAAATTTTCCCTGCCAGCTGCGGTTCCACCGTTGTAATTATCCCTGGCATTGACTCCAAACTTTGGTGGGGCATACTTACTCTCGTTATCCATCTCTTGGTCTCCAAACATACCATTGCCCCCAGGACCAGCAACATTTCTGTCACAGGGAACGTCTTGGGTACTAACAGAGCTTCTCCATGAATTTCCTTCATGGCCTTCTCTACTAGGTTTTCTAACATCTCTATTACATAGGTCGGCAACGGGGACTTCATTGGACATATATTTGCCAATATCATTGTCCTGCTGAGCACGACGGTCAAAATGATTCTGAGCTGGTCTTACTCGTAGGATGCTACTCCTGGGAAGATCAAAATCCCTATCCCAATACGGCTCTGCATTTGAGGAGCCATAATCTCTGCTGCGGTCCATAAGCCCCTGACTAGTGTCACGCTCATCATCAGCCCAATCAGATCTAGGATTCACCCGAACTAATGGTAAGGAAGCAGCAAAGTGCGCGTGCTGCTTTCGAGCCTGCTCAGGCTGCCTAGAACTACCCAATCCACGATGGTCACTGATACTTCCAACAACACCATTAGCATGAGATTGCAGACATGACTGCACCTGTGGCCGCATACCATTATTTGAACTGAAATGAAAACCATCCCTCAGTTCGCTGGGGATTTCTTCACCGGGTCCCTGCCTCTGTTTCTGACAGATACCGTCCCTCTGCCTTTGCGATGGGCCATCTGTACCTGTCAAAGTAGCCTTTAGCGAAGGAAAATCCTCGCCCCTCAAGACAGAGACTGTACATGTCGGTTGCACTAGTGGAGAGACATCAGTACTGCTGCTATCAAACTTAGCTGATGGCGGAATGTATACAGAACTAGTGCTACCTTTAGCTGCCCCATCCGGAGTCTGACCTCTAAGGTCCAAATCTACACGAGAAAGTGGACCACCACCACCACCAACAGCATCTCTCTCCAACAATGGGATCGAGCTGGATTTAGACCATCCAGTGCCAGATGAAGTCGGTCTTGCCCCACTGCCCGAACCCACTGCCCCGACAGAACCAGAGCCGGACCCCAAAGGAGCAAACCTCTCATGCTCTTTCCTCAGTGAAGGCAAGTTCAGGGGGGGTGGAACAGAAAGCTTCGACCCAGGTTTGTGCGAACTCTTTGGCCTAGAAAGAACCACCATACCGCCGCCGCCGCTGCTGCCATGAGCCCCTGACCTAGCTCGCCCAGATCCATAATTGCTATTAGATAACTTCGTGGGCGGTCCATAAGATTTGTTCAGATTTACAGATACAAATTTGTTGCCAACACCGGGATTTGCCATGTCACGATCGCACCCCAAGTCCACAGGCGGATTCCAAGTCCCCCCAGCATGGATGCACGGAAACGGCAATCCTCGGCCGTCCCGCGTCTCGGGGACGGATGCCTGCCCAGAAACGCTCAATAAGATGGAGAAACAGAGTGCAGCAAAGAGGAAAAAATTCCGTCGCCAAAACGAATAAAAGCCGTAACTTACCCGTGCAAGTCCTCTTTTTCAATTCCGAAATCTTGCCTCTTTTCTCTGCTTCTCTTCCTCTCTCAACTGCGGCCGTTGTCGAGCTTCACCAGATCTACAATCTCGCCGGTAAACTTCAATCCCACTTCCGTCGACGTCGTCGTGCAGCTCGAGCTCTGTCTTTACCGGCAGTGAAATCGCATATAAAAATTGGGCTAAGAGTATCAGAGACGAGAGAGGGAGGAGGAATAACACTGAGGACAGTAGAGGAACAAGGAGCGACTCTTCTCCTCAGATCGCATATAAAAACCAAGGAAACAGAAAAAGGACTTTTAAAAGTTGAGCCCAATTTTTATCTTTTGGCACGGGGTAATAGGGTGAAAAAATTTCTCATTTATTTTATATTTTTTATATTAATTATTTAATAATAATAAATATATTTTAATAAAATATTCATTTTAGATTAAATTAAGATCTAAAATGGATATTCATTAAAATAAAAATATTTAATTTTAAATAGATTATATAAGATATATAAAATATTGGAATAATTTTTCCACCCCTATTACCCCCATACCAAACGAGCACTTGATAGTATTTTTTGTCGGTTTTTATTTTTGATGGATAGTCCGAGGTGAATAGTGTTGATGATAAATATTTAAAATTTAATTTAATGAAAATATATTAAAGTTAATTGAGATAAATATCTTAAAATATTATTTAGATAAAATCGGTTTAATTAAAATGAATTAGAGTGAGTATTATTTTAATTTTATTCAAATTGATGTAAATAAAGATTAAAAATAAAACAAATAACATTTATACCTAAGTTTATTCTATAATAAATATATTATAGGAGGGAATTTTTATCCAATTACATAAATTTTTATTTATTTTTCTCCTTCACCGTATTATCCTCAATTTGAAGGTTAATAAAATTAAGGGAAATTGGGGTGAATGAAGGGGGGAACTTAAGTCTCATTAACTTAAGTGAATATTTGTTATATCAAAACAAGATAAATGGAGGTGAATTAGTAAATTTACTCCAGTTCATCCCAAACCAAATAAAATATTAATCTAGATATGTATTTTAATTGAACATTTTAGGTTAATTGGACTATATTTTATAAGTAATACAAATGAACTTATTTTTGGTATAATATATGTATATACACGTGTCATTTTTTAACATTCTTGTTCTCTAATTTTAATTAATTGACATTTTTATTTTTTTTCTTTCGTCCCTAATTTTGCATCATCATCATCGTACAAAAATACCGCAGACCATGAAAAAAGCTTAACCCTTCCCTTCTTTGTTTTTCTTTTTCTCGTCGACAAAATAGCAATAGTATTAATATATAGTTCTGCATGATAGATCTTGAATTTAAGGATTACAAACTAAAAAGTAAAATCCTAAATAAGAGCAACCCTCTAACCTATTAAATAATAATAAACCAGTTGTTATAATTGAACTAGTGGAAGTGTGATTTGCGGAGTACTAAAGTTAAATAAGACTATTAGAAATCAATCTAGCATGTGTGGTCAATTGATTTATTAAATTAGGGAATCTTGATGATTGATTTGAATTTATAAATGGAGATGAGGAAAGATAGATATTGAGATGAAGAAAGAATTTAAATTACCTCCAATGGTGGTGGTGAGGCAGGCTGAACATACAGCAAAAATGAACATGTGTTATCTATAGGGTTCATCACTTTTCTTTTAAGAGAGTAGTAACCATTACACCTTATAGTGTTATTATGGTGTGTGGTTAGAAATGTTGGTCTTAAGATTGGAGGCTTGGGGTGACTTAGGGGGTAAGCCTCTTTTAAGGGAGATAGTGTTGTAATATCCCATAATTATGGGTGTTATTATGTGTTGATTCTTGTAGGTAATCTTAATTTGATGTGTGATTGATCCTAATTTGATGTGTGCTTGAGGTTTGATTTGATGAAAGTTTAGAAAAAAAGGGTGGAGTGGGATTTCTAGGGGCATCACCTAACTCACATGAGGTGTTAGTCAATGTGCACGATGTTTCCTTTGGGTTATAGTCGATAAATAATTGGTCGACCAATGTTGTTTACCGATCAATTAACTATCAGGAAAAAACTAATTTTGTCTCTAGTTTAAATCTAAAAATTTGTCAAATAATTTGAAGGTTTAACTCTTATGCTATGATTAGCTTTTAAACATTTTTTTTGAACCATTTAAACCCTTCTTACAACACAAAAATTAGATTTGAGGGACGAGGTTTCCAAATTGATGAAAGGTAATATCATTACTTTTTTCTCCATATTCTTCCACCTTTCTTCTTTTTGCGCATGTTTGAGTGGATTAAGCTCATCCCTAGGAACTCTCTACCCTCCCCTTTTTGTCATTTCCTCTCTTGTGCACCTGAATTTTTAGGGTGTAAGCCTTGAAATCTTATATCACTCACCATTTCAAGTATGGGACAAAGTAAGCCCCATAAACCTTTGAAATATGTCCCTTTTGACTAAGATTTGGGATAAGGTTTTTGTGTTTTGAATTACTTATACCCCTGACCCTCATTTCCCACCTAAAAACCACAACTTATATTGTAATTTCTCTTTATCATTGTTGTGCTCCCAAAAGCACCAAAAATACAGCACCCATTATCCTTGTCTTCCTGCCTTCTTGTTTCCAAGTTTTTCTCTTATTCTCCCTTCTTATGATCATCTACCTAGTCCTCCTTTGTATTCTTAAGCAAAAGGAGATTAGATTCAAGAAAGGTTGAAGGAATTTTATTCTCCTCCCTTGCTCCCTGTTTTGGTAGAAATGTTAAGTATTTTATATATGTTTTCTCTGGTTTTGTGAAGTGGTAATTTCCTCCCTATTTGGAATGTTTTTTTATTAATTTTGTGTGAATTGTAAAGCTATGTTGAAAGATTGAAGGTGGTGCGGGCTTATGGTAAAGCCCTTAATCTTGTATATTCTTATTTGCTTTTGTGAGGTAAGTCATTCTTGTCTTTTAAGTGGAGTGTAGGCATGAGGTTGTTGATGTATTAGATTTGTTGAGATATGTTACAATATGAACAATAGTTAATTCCAAAAGGGTAATTTGAATTGATTGAAATATATGGGATCATTTGGTGTAGAAAGCATGTTTTAGGAAATTCTATGCTTAAATGATGATTTAGACTTATGAGCATGATTTGTATTGATTATTAGTTTTAAAGCATGAAATGATGTTAGAAATATGTTTTGGAGTTATTTTAATGCATACTAGTTCATGTAATTGTTTCATATGCTAAATAGTTGGTTTAAACTACAAAGGAATAGAGGTGGAGATGGGATGGGTCACACCTAAACTGAAAAATAGAGAAGGAGAATGAGAGGGTCGACAAGGTATTTGATCTATAAGTAACCCTTGAGATCAAATTCTCACAAATCACTATCTTATAAATTAACAATAAGGATAAAGAATGTGAGATTCTTTTTAGGTGTAAAACAAAACTCTTCACTTGAGCTTTGAATGCAAGACTTGAGATAAAGCTCAAAATTTTTGGCCAAAGGTGAGATGATATGATTCAAGGGGGAGATAACACACACATATATAGGGATGTGTAAGGTTCCTTGAGTTACAAAAAGACCGCCCTAACCTTTAGGGTTGACTTAGCTACATAACTCAACTATCTAGTTTAAAGTTAACTAAAAAAAGAGCAATCAACCTCTAACATGATACCTATGGTTGATTGTCGAATCACATCAAGACAACAACTCCCAAGGTTTTATATTTGATCTTGGGGATTTTACAAGGAGGATAAGAAACTTAATGAAATTTAAGTGGATACTAACAAAAAATAGAAAAAGTCAATGCACTAAAAATGGTAAAACTCCCATTAACCGACAGGTACTCCAAGCCTCCTAATTACCCTTGAATAATGATGTGGAATGCTTCTATATTTTTCTAATCATGCTCATCAATCCATCATTATGATTTTTTTCTTATTTCATGGACCAAGGATGCAATTGGTTGCTTATGTGCATGGCTTAGATTATCGACAAAAAACCTACTAGTTCTTGCATGGGTGGCTCAAAGTGTTGGTTAATAACAATCCATGTTGGGCTAACCTAAGCCATGAGAAAGGTGGTGACTTAGTTGGCTCATGTATGGATTGATTCTTTATCTAACTATCTTTGTATATGTTAGGAGTGGTTTGGCATTTTTTAACTTAAAGAAAGTGTTTAGCATGCTTGTATCATTTGTGGCAGATGCTCCTACATCACCCTCCCCTTCTCGAGAAGGATCCCCTCATCATTGTATGTCTTGTCATGTACATAAGGAAGAAAATCTCCCAAATTAAATATGTTTGATGTGTTCCCCATTTCTATTGACAAATTGAGTTGATATGCATTGTTCCCTGTCCTTTTAATGATTTTGAATGGCTCATCGCTCTGAGGCATTAGTTTGTTCTTTTTTCCTAGTTGGGAACCTCTCCTTTCGAAGGAGTAACCACATAAGATCCCTTTGCTCAAAAAATCCTTATTTGCAGTGTTTGTATAACTTCTTCTTGTTTATCTCATTAATTCACTAAATTCATGGTTTTACTTGTTCGTGAAGTTGTTTAAATTTTCTTGCCCTGCCACTTGCTTTGAAACTAATGTGTGCTCGATTAGGAGGGGTAGGAGCTCAATGGGAGTGGTAGGATTTATCCCATAAAATATTTCAAAAGACTTGGCAACCTCATTAACTTGATATCCCAATTTTGTAAGGATTTGTGAACCAAACTCCTCAAAATTATCGTGATTGGCCGGTTAGTAACCTCATTTTAAATACCTATTTAGGGCTAATTGGCGGTACTAAATAGAAGTTTAGTTTTTACTAGCCTCCACAAAGTCTTCCGGAAGTATCAAAGAAGCTTGGTATCCTTGTCAAAGACAATTATTTTTGGGATACTATGTAGCCTAACTATCTTCTTGAAGAATATATCGATTACATAAGTGGAATCATCTATCTTATGACAAAGGAAAAAAATAAGCCATCTTAGAGAACCGGTCTATGACCACTATAACAACATCATTTTTCCTCAGGTTCCTAGGAAAATGCTACTAGGAAGTTCATGCTTTTGTGGTCCCATAGTTGATGTGAGACAAACAATGGAGTATGTAGCTCTTGGTGGAAATAGCTCTTGGACTTTTTGGTAAGTAGAATACCTTGACACAACTCCTTGTACACTTCCTACCATCTTAGGACAAAAAATATGTTCCTAGAGTACAACACATGTTTTCTTTATGCTAAAGCAGCCAGCTAATCCTCTTCCATGTACTTCTCGAACTAGTAACTCAAAAACCGAACTCTTAAGGATGCATAATTTATTATTCTTGAAGAGATACCAGTCTTGTACCACATAGGCCCCACAAACCTTATCTTGGTCTTCATAGAACTTTGAAAAGTCTTCATCATATCGGTAGAGATCCTTCAAGCAAGGACTCGAGCCTCTAGTAAAGACAACATATAATGTGTAACACCCCCAAAATATACTACTAAAAAAATTCATTTTTACAAGTTATATGCAAAAGAAAATACGGTAAATTTCGGGAATGCTACCTCCACACTTAGTACCAAACCGGTTTCACTCCACTATTCCGATACCAAGTGCTAAGGTTGAAAAAGTAATTTACACAAATCAAATATACAATTATAAAACAGAGTAGCACAATAATTAGATTACAAGAAATATAATCCACTAATAATGGTTATAGAATAGAGCCATTGGAAAGGAATTATAAGAGTTTTAAGGAAAACACAAAAATCTTCCCGGATAGCCCAACACTCTTAACCCAAGAGTAAATCTCGAATAGCGCTTACAAGCTAACCTGCAAAGGTCACTACATGCATCAAGATTATAGGTCATATAGGCTCATTCACTTCAAAATAATAGAACTTACCAAGGGAGCATCCAAGCAATGCTATTTGTAGTATAATTAGAGAGCCAACATCATACTCAACCATGCACACCATCCACTCAACTCAAAGGCAGGCCTATAGGCCCATCAATACAACACCAAACTCAATCAATACGCACCTAGACTGCTACCATATCACATCAGTAGGTCATAATAATTTATTCATTATTATCTAAACTTAAGCCATTAGTTTAGAATTTAGTCATCTCTCGAATAATATTCACGTAGGTTCGGGGAACCAGTTGACCGATAGCTATATAATACAACTTAGGACAACACGCTCCTGACCACTATTATAGCCGGTAGACTTATAAATATAATACAACCCAGAGCAACATGCTCCTTGCCACTATTATAACCAGTAGATCGATACATATAATATAATTTAGGACAAAATGCTCCCAGGTGCTATTATAACCGGTGGACCGGTACATATGATATAATCCAGAGCAAAACGGTCTTGACCACTATTATAATCGGTGGACCGATACATATGATACAATCCAAGGCAAAACCCTCCTAACCACTATTATAACTGGTGGACTGATACATATGATATGATACAATCCAAGGAAAAATGTTCCTGACTACTATTATAACCGGTGGACCGGTACATATAATCCATACGGTCCTGACCTATGTGGTGTCCATGTAAGTAATTAGTATATTTCCATTTAAATATCACACAATTCCATTTTATTTACTTGAAGGGGAGATCACAAACGTGGATACACATAGGTATACCGATCATACCGGCTCATAAGAGTAGCACAATATCTTACTGACTATCAATCTAAGGATGCAAAGGTACTCTAGTTGCACTAGTATACGAATTCATACAGTACCCTACCGATAAGGACACCTAATCCATACATATGCATAGCCCCTAATTAGGCCCGTAAAACTAAATAGAGTAAGATATAGGGTCTAGATGGGACACTAATACACACCAGCAAAATTCATAACAATCATGGGCTAAACCATGTCTTTAGGGTAGCGACCCCTAAAGAGCCATCACTCCTGATCTCAAGGTCTGTCACTTTAAATATTAGTATTTTAATTAGTGTGACCTCAAGAAACACATATTCATCATATACTTAACCATTTTTATTTGTTTCCAATATTATGAAGTAATCATAATCAAGATTATTGTCCATTTCAACATAAGTAGTCCATCAAGGCCATCTTAGGCTCCAACACTCATACTTAGGCACCTTAGGTCAAAATAACCAAAATGCCCCTAAGGTTAAGGCTACCTCTTTACCATCCACTTCCATCGTATAATTCATTTTTCTCTATTTATCGGCATTCCATAAAAAAAGTAACACACCATAACTATACTATTAATTATGAAGTTAAGTTACTCAACGGACCCAATGACCATTTTACACATAAAACACTAACATGCACTTCTAGATCAACCAAATATTCATTCTTATGCTTAATCACAATTAATGCATTTCCTGCATGTTTATGAGAATAACAATATAGCATGCTTCAATCTACCAAGTTACCCATAAACTATGAAGATTCATTATGATACACTTCAAATTACTAAAATACACCTAGACCCTTAAATGTTCATAATCATGCTTGAACAGGTGATGCTAGGGCAATAATCCATAGTATCATATTTAACATCAATTTATACATATCATGCATGTTTATTAGATCAACCACCATATTACATGCAAAATTACCAAAAAGCCTCTAGACCATATTGTATTGAAATCATGCTCAAATAAGTGATACTAAGACAATAAACCCCAATTATCATATTTAACATCAATTTATACTTATTATGCATGTTTATTATACTAATCACCATTTTATATGAAAAATTACCAAAATACTCGTAGACCATATTTCATTGATTATTATACTCAAGTAAGTGATACTAGGACAATAAACCTGTATTATCAAGTTTAACATCAATTTATACTTATCATGCATGTTTGTTAGACTAACCACCATGTTAAATGCAAAAGAACCAAAATTATCCTAGACCATTTAGTATTAATAATCATAACCCACATGCATTACTAACACCATAAACCCCTATTATCATACTTAGCACCAATTACCTGAAATACCTTAAAACCCTAATTTAAAAAATTATGTCAAAATAGGAATTTATTAGAAAAATTAATTAAATAAATTATTTTATTAAAATAAGGGGGAATATTTAAGGCAAAATCAAGAGGAAAATAATAAATAATTTAATTATAAAAAATTAGGGTATTTTGCTAATTAAAATAGAATTTAGAAAAAATTATTCAAAATATCCTAAATTCGTCTAAAAAGGGAATTTAATTATTATTTTACTAAAATATATTATTTTAAATATTCTAAAAAATACGAAAATATTCTAAATATCACAACCCACCTATTTTTTCTTTTTCCTTTCTCCCTTTGTTTTTCCTTTTTCTTTCCTTTCTCTCCTTTCTCCTTTTTTATTTTTCCTCCTTCTTTCCTCGGAATGGGCCAACCCCCCTCGCAGCTCAATCCTCTCTCTTCTTTCCTCGCGCAGCCCAACCCACATCTTTTTTTTTCTTTTACCCATTGCCTGCCGGTTCCCCCCTTTTCTTTTCTTTCTTTTTCTTTCGCTGACCCCGTGTTGCAAGTCACACCTGCGATCTACCGCCACCCCTCCTCTGCCACCATAGGCTAATCGCCCAACCACTCTCTCTCTCTCCCTGTCATTTTCCTTTTCTTTTTCAACCCTAACTAACTTCACTCCTCCTCCCACGTGTGCCTCCAACCAAACTGCACCTGCAACCTTGTAGGCCTATATCGACCTGCCACCACCGGTCAGTGACCCCGCCACACTTACCCCATCTTGTCCTCTTCCCCCTATGTCATATCCACCCCCATTAGCCTATAAATACCCCCACCCAACCCCTCAATTGGCCTTCTTTTCCTACCCAAAAAAAATCACCCCTTGAGCCACCGCCACTTCAGACGCCTCCACCACCACCGTTACCTAGTGCCGCCAGTCGAACCACCTTCCAAAATCCTCCGTGCATCACCCTCCACCTAACCACACCATCCACCACCTCTAATTTCCCCTACATGAGCCAACCCAGTCACGCCAAGCAGACTCCCCAACTCATCCATTCTCTTCCATCCCCACCGTGCGCCGCCATCCCCGCCGCAGTCACCACTTCCCCTACCTTCCAAAACACCCACCAAAGCCTCCCCCTACCTTCCTTTCTCCCTGCCTCCCTCTCCTTCTCCACCACCTTCGACCACCACAACAACCGCCATTTGCGCCGCCACCACCATTCCAACCCTCTCAACCTAAAGAATCCACCACCTCCACTACCACCCTCTCACTCCTCCTCTTCTAGCCTAGAAATCCTCCTCTCCAACCCCACTTCCTCCTCCATCGCCGCTGGTCACCACCACCCCTAGGTTGTGCCCTAACCTCCCTAACCTTTAAAAATAATTTATTTAATTGTTAATTATTTTATTTGTGTTAATATCATCATCATCATTATTATTATTAACTTCTGCATATTATTACTAATAATATTATTATTAATATTCAATCCATTATTATTATTATTATTAACTTGGGCACTATTATTACTAATGCTATTATTAATATAATTATTCGAAACCCTATTATTATTATTACTAAGATTTG